>JAPFRF010000006.1:13795000-15065000 GCA_029282475.1 Phrynocephalus forsythii | reverse complement strand
CTGTGCCTTTTAAAGACCACAGTGGAATTAGATCTGTGAACTGAGCATGGCCTTTTAAAGTCATCCACCGTAGGAAGTCTAAAACACATTTTAGAATAATGTGTGCCTCTGCTACGGGTATCACTGCTCAGTCTGTGATGGCTCAGAGTTGTGCAAACATTACTGCAACTCACCCACTTGACTATATCACCATTGTCATATGTGGGGTCTACATATGACAATGGGCAGAGCTACCTAGGAAGAAAAATTTTTTGTTTCTTCTTGTAGATGTTCACCTCTCCTCTTTTTGGATCAGAATACAGGAACTGTGATGGCCAAAGATCAAAAGTCTCTTCCTCCAACACTATGGTGAAGTATCAGTACAAGCCCTGCTTGGTCTGAAACCAGTCCTTATAAGTCAGCACTGTCTGTGGGTCAGTGTGTTCACCATAAGTTCAATTTTAATAAATCAGTCCCATTCACAACAGGGAGCAAGCAGAGGCAAGGTCACAATCAGCTCATTTGTCAAAGATGTCATTTCTTGACCATCTGTTGGATATACAGTACTTTGATCTGAATTCTTGTATTAGTTAGGGGTTTGGACTCACTAGCCTTGTGGGGAATGTTACAACTCCATTTTTCTGTGACTCAGTGCATTTTGATAGAGCAGCAAGTGCTAGTTGAAGGCATTTTGGGATGTAATCATCTCAGAACTTCAAACCAATTATTAATCTTTCTGATAGTGCTGGTACAGCTTTCAAAACCCCATGACTCATAAAAAGGTAACAGCTTCAAAGAAAGAAAGAAAGAAAGAAAGAAAGAAAGAAAGAAAGAAAGAAAGAAAGAAAGAAAGAAAGAAAGAAAGAAAGAAAGAAAGAAAGAAAGAAAGAAAGAACTATGTGTTTTTGAATGTCAACTCATGCAAATAATTTTGGGAAGTTATCAGTAGTTTCCAAAAAGTAGCACACATTGCCCTCCAGAAGATAATTATTAAATTTTGAAATTACTAGTACTCCTTCTTTCCTATCACTGTTATTCATCAGTCAACTGCTAATTTTCATTCTCCAACAAAATACCAGATCATGAATGTTCACAGAAGAAGTGTAAAGAGGTGCTATTTTCAGGGGGCAAGAGAGAGGAACATTCAGAATTGTTTTGAAAATAATGCAATAAAATGCTTTCTGGTAAACTAAAGCAATTCACTCTGAAACATATAGCTGAATAGCTTGAAGAGCATTAATGGAATAGTTTGTGGGTGGAACAGAACAGACATTCACACTACGACCATACTCGACCTTGTTACAGTACACTTTAAAAGAGAATACAGCAATACAACAAATCAGATTATGTCAGATAACCACGGTTTTCTCTTTCTGAATCTCCTTTGGATACCTTCCTTCTCGTTATGAGATGAAAAAGCTTTAAGAAGCCTTCCTCTTGACAGACAGCTTCTCTGATCCACCAAATCCCTGTTTGATATAAAAGGTTCTTTTTGTGGTTCTTAGATTTGTGGTTTTACTGGGATTTTGTGGACCCTATACAAGAGTTCATCCACCCTTAACATGTATACAATACCTAACTTTATATTCTACTACACATTTATTCCTTCTGCAGACAGACAGACAGACAGACAGACAGACAGACAGACACACACACACACACACACACACACACACACACACACACACACAGAGAGAGAGAGAGAGAGAGAGAGAATCTTTTTCAACTCTAGAGAGAGGGAGGGAGGGAGGGAGGGAGGGTGGGTGGGAGGAGAGACTTTTCTATTACCAAATATAATACATGTTGTAGCATCATTATAACAATGGTTCCCTATCTTTTTCAACTCTAGACCCCATTTTATAACAGCCAACTGACTCCCCCTGCCATGTTTGCATTAAAAATGCACTTTTAAAAATCCTAATGGAGTAGAGAAACACCACAGGTGTATGCCCTTGGCAGTGACTCCTGGAAATTATTATGGTCTTTCTACAGGCCATTGTGATGGCAGTAGTCTATGGGAAGGCCTTAAATCCAAAGTGCCACGAGTCTTTGTGTCACAATATACACAGCTTTGCAGCACATAAAGAAAACAGGCAAGGAACGGGAAAAGAAGGCAGACATCCACTTGTCACTGTTCTTGCTGTGGGCAACGGAGGGGAAAGGAAGGTGACCTTGCAGGTGGCACAGAGCTTTAGAGTGTGTACAGGCTGGCATGAGCATTCATTTATTTACCTGTTCCATTTGGCATTTCCATTTACTACTTACTTCATAGGATTCCTTCACTTTGATTTCATATACACAGGAAGTGTGCCTAGATCACCTCTCAGGAACATTAATGTGTCTAAGGGCCTTTTCACATTACCCCTAAGATCCGCTGGCAACTTAAATTCGGACCAGGGATCTTGGGGGTTCATTGCTCTTTCTGCGTCCCCACCCCTCTGCACTTCCTTGCTCCTGTCTGCGTGAGGGGAGGGAGGAAAAAAGAGAGGAAAAGATGCAGGCTCACCTCCGAAGCTGCCTGGAGCCCCGTCGTTGTCCTGATTCCTTCTGTTCTATTTTGTTTTTGCCTCCCGCCCCTTCTCTTAAAGGCGTGGGAGGCAAAAAAAAAAAAAAACAGAAGCGAGGAGAGCCCCGCACTCACCAGATTTTCACCCTCCTAGAGCAGGTACGAGAAAAGTGCGCTGGGACGTGCTTAGGTGGGCGTGGTCGCACTTAATTTCCTGAAAACTCCGGAGCTGGTGGGGAAACAATTGTAAGCTCCCGAGCTGGCAGCCATTTGCTGCGGAGTTTAGGGGTCATGTACAAATACCCTTTATTACTGGGTGAAAATGTCTAACCCCATGTTACCAGGAAACCACTATTCTCCAGTGTTGGTCTGTAACCAGCTTTAAACTCACTGGAAGAAGATGCCTGAAAAACAGTTGCCATGAATTTTTGGAACATTCATTTATAATTCTTCCACACCATCCACAAGTTACTGGTACATGCCTGAAGAAGTATATTTAATTCACAAAAGCTCTGTTTATTTTTAATAGTCTACTAAAAATTGCACATTCTTCTACATTTGTCATGTTATGACCACACTGTTCCCTTTGTCAGTTTTGATTAATGTTTTCAGCTAAAACCAATATCTGTTTTAGGTACCTCTAATATCTGTTTAAGGCCTGAGTGTCATGGCTGAGCTAGGATTTATTTCCTGATCTGAGTCCTAGTCTCATACATCAGGAGTCAGGACACCATAGACACTTCTGTCCTTTACAGTCTTCCTTCTCCTCTTCCTCACATTCACTTTCTTGCTCAGTGATATAAGCACAGTGCCAGTCACAGGGGGTCATAAAAGTGAGAATTTAATGTCAGCATGGTTGTAAAGTGTGTGTGTGTGTGTGTGTGTGTGTGTGTGTGTGTGTGTGTGTGTGTGTGTGTGTGTGTGTAAACCAAGCTGTTCTTGTGTGGCTGTGGGGTGGTCTGTAGTAACGTGAAACCATGTATTTGCATGAATGGGTCATATTAAGCAAAAATCTTGCTCATGTGTTTCATTTAACATTGGCTACTAGAGATGGGCACGAATCAGAAAAATGGCATTTCGTTTGTCGTTTGTCATTTGGAAGGTCCATTTCGGTTTGTTTCCATTTTTCATGAATTTTTGCAAAAAAATCTTTTCGTTTAAACTCACTCTTTATTTCAGTCACTGACCAGATAAAATACAAGATACATTCCACATAAAACCAAAATAAAAGCGTATAAAAACAATAAAAGCATGCACACAAGACAAGTATAATACAATGGCATACTCTTTGTATAAAAGGCAGAACAGGTAAAATCTTCCAAGCCCAGTAGGCCCAATAACAGAGTAATCAACTCACTAGGACTAGAATTGTCTCCAGCCAGGGACCATGCCCGTGCTCTAGACCACCTCCAACCCAAATCATGAGAAGAGGTAAGGATAAATACACAATGGATATAGCCAATCATCTGACCTCGCCACCTGAAGTGGGCAGGGATGAGCGATGCCTCATTGCTGCGGCACAGAATTTGGCCACCACCTCAGTTACATCTGGCTTTTTATCTCCTAGCAGGTGTTGGACACAAAACTCCCTTGGCCTCCCCTGAGTTTGCTGCAAGATAGACTGAAGAAGAGTCCTCCGGATATCCCAATAAAGGGAACACTCCAAGAGGACATGGTCAATAGTTTCAATAGTCTCCTTGTCACAAGGGCAAACACGTTTATCCACTGAAAGACCCTGGTATCTGCCTTCCAGCAATCTGGAGGGCAGAACATTAAATCGAGCTAAGGTGAAGGCTCTCCTGAACTTGGGAATGGTTATATTAGATAGGTAGTTGGCCATTCTAAAGGAACTATTCCTAACTGTGCTGAGTTTATCATGGGCTGCTAGATGTTCTTGTAGTTCTACATCCCAGATTCTCCTTTTAATTGCAGCCTTGGCATTGCCAAAACCCATGGCCAAAATAGCCTCTAAGGAAAAACCCAGCTGCAGTAAGTTAACAGTTAGATTCCTTTTCCAAGTTGATTGGAATGTATCCACTAATACTAGGGGTGCCAAGCCAGATGGGGCAAAAATAAGTTTCAGCCAATAGCTGAACATGTGGATCTGGGCACGTGCTTTGATGGAGATTAGTCCAGCCTCCAGTCGGAGTGTTGTATTGGGGACACACAAAGGTGTTACTAGAATTCTTCTCAAAAACTTTGTCTGCACCGTCTCCAAAGGCTTCACGTTTGAGTATGCAAACAGTTGGGCTCCGTAAAGCATTTGGGCTATAATTTTGGCTTTAAAAACTTGAATCGCTGATGGCACGTATTGACCACCCTTGGTATAAAGGAACCTCAATAGTGCAGAGCTGCATGTTTGTGCATTAGATGCTACATGGTTCACGTGGGAGGACCATAAGCCAGATGAATGAAATATCATACCTAGATATTTATAGCAGGACACTTGCTCTATACTATTTCCATTTATTGTCCATCTATGTTTTTTACGTTTCCTGCTAATGACCATGATCTTAGTCTTATCATAATTAATAGTCAGCTGTTCTTTTGTATGAGGCTAAGGCTTTCAAGATTCTCCGTAATCTCACACACGAGATTGACATCAAGACTGCATCATCTGCATAAAGCAGGATTGAAAGGGGGCGTGAGCCTAGTGTAGGGGGATGAAAATCTGCACTCGATAAATTGCTCACAATATCATTAATGTAAAAATTAAACAATGTTGGAGCTAAAATGCAGCCTTGCTTGACCCCATTGAATGATGGAATTATGTTAGATAGTGCCCCTGCCTTATTGCAAATAACCCTAAGACTGGTATTTTCATGCAGTCGCTTCATTAGCAGAAGAAGTCTTTTGTCAATATTTGTGGTCTCGAATTTGGCCCACAATTTTTCTCTGGGTAACAGATCGAAAGCTGATTTAAAATCTATGAATGCCACATACAAGGAATCTCCTTTTGGAGTAGAATATTTGTTTGCTAGATGGTGTAGAACGAGTGCCTGATCTATAGTGGCCCTACCAAATCTGAACCCAGCTTGTTCTTCAGCAAGAATATTTTCATCATTTAACCAATCCTGAAGCTTCCCCAACAGGTGCCTTGCATATAGCTTGCTAATAATGCTTAGTAGACTTATTGGGCGGTAGTTTCTTGGGTCTAGTTTACATCCTTTCTTGAAAATTGGCATTATAATAGCAAGCCCCCAGTCCTCTGGTATAACCGCTGTGCGGTCAATCCAAGTAAATAATGAGGCCAAAACTGGGGTCCACCACTCCAAATTATCCTGCAATAAATCAGCTGTTATATAATGGGCGCCTGGGGCTTTGCCTGGTTTCAGCTGGTGAATCAGCGAGATGATTTCCTGCATGGAAACAGGGGGCCACTCTGCCAAACCTAAAGGCAATTCTTGAACTCTGGTTGCAGAGTCAGAATGCTGTGAGTAGATTCCCCTAAAATGTGCTTCCCAGACCTTTGCAGGGATGCATATCTCATTAACAACCGGGTAGGTGGTCAACCCCGTTGTCACGATTTTCCAGAAGCATGAGGGATCCTCAGATCTAGTTGCAGCTATTAATTGTTGCCATAATTCCTTCTGGGTTTCAGCCTTCTTCCTCTTAATCAGGGATTTGTATTCCCTTTTCAGTGTGAACCATTCAGGTGGAATTCTTTCAAGGGCCTGTTGTTTGCAAAATCTATATTTATTCAATAACTCATGCTTCATCTCTCTACATTCCCTATCGAATCAGGGTTTGGAATAAGTGCTATTTCGAGTCTATCCTATTGTAATTGGTCTCATGCTTTAAATGATACTGTAAAGAGTTTAATAGTTCTCGGTAGGTCTCTAGCACAGTTGTAACTGAATCAGCTGTGCTAATTAGATGACTCATCTGGATGTAAGGCTTGGTATTTAGTAATTTACTCATAGTGTCTCCTGGCCTGACTGACCATTTAATGCGAGAGGCTCTGATTTCAGTTCCTGGGAGAATTGTGAGATCTTCTCCAGCAGAGATAACAGATTCTCCCAGATTAACCTCCAGCACCAGTGGTAAATGATCACTATCTATACGGTCATCAACCTTAAAGTTTGATATTGCTCCTACCAGGTCCTGGGAGATTAAAGCATAATCTATTGTTGAAGCACCATTGGATGATATAAAAGTAAATTCTCCCGGCCTATCTCCCTTCACACTTCCATTTAAGAGAGCCAAATCAACGTTATTAATCATTTGCATAAAACATAGCCCAGCATAATTGCAACCCTTATCCTTAGACAATCTATAGGGCAGAGGATTACAAGTGTTGGTTTCGGGTGGTAACCTGTTATAACGTGAAAATAAGATTTCATCATTACAACCTATTCTTGCATTGCAATCACCCATCAGGATGAGCGAAGCTGAAGGATGAAGCACAATCAAGTTGACAATATAATCTTCTAATGCAGCCCAAGCCCGTTTAGTGCACTCATGGGATTGCTGAGGTGGAAAATAAATGTCAATTAACAATAAAACACAGAGATTAAATTTCAATATTACAGCAATAGCAATGTTGGGAATGGGATCGATAGTAACTACACAAGCCTGTAGTTTGTTAGATGTCATCACACACAATCCCCCCTTACAGCGACCCCCTTTCCCACTTGGAATTGCCTTAAGAACATGTGACATAAAACCATCCAATACCAAATCTTGCTGGGACCAAGTCTCTTGAAACAGTAAAATATCAAACTTCTCCACATACACTCTAAAATAATTATCTACCAATTTGGATCCCCATCCTGCAATATTCCAGGAGATAATTTTAATTGAATTCCCTTGGGAGCCAGTGGATTGTGAGGTCACAATGTTCCTTCCCCTTACATCCTTAGTAACTAGAGGTTCACAATCCACTCCATGGCTACTATAAGATTGAACAGTATTTTTGTCCCCATGTCAATTGTGAATTACACCTTCTAGTAACCCACTCTGGTTCTGTCCATGCCAGTAAATCTGTGAGTGCCCATTTAATACAGGAGTATTTCTCTCATTTGTCCAGAGATTAGTGTCAGTTTTCTTGTGTATTGCTTTCCTCTCATTTGCTCTCCACATCTCCCAAGCCTCGTGTATGCTTTCCTGTTTCAAATTATGACTGGAATTGGATAAATCCTATTGCCAAGTTGTTGGCTGCTTGCTTCCATTTCAATTCTCCCATTCAGTTTTGGTTGAAAATGTTTCTTCACTTGATGGAGCTCTGCCACACAAATATCAGATCCATCTGAATTGGAGGTAATCTGCTTCTGTGGATGGGTCATATCTGGGGGCAATTTTGCGGCTTTTACAGGTTCAGGTTCAGGTTCCCTCTTTGGTGGCCTTTTTGCCTCCATGCCCAGCTGTAAAGTACTCCTAGTAGCATCTCTAGTTTTCCTGGTATTATTGGCTCTATCCTCCTCCAATAATTTGAGCTAGGATTTATTTCCTGATCTGAGTCCTAGTCTCATACATCAGGAGTCAGGACACCATAGACACTTCTGTCCTTTACAGTCTTCCTTCTCCTCTTCCTCACATTCACTTTCTTGCTCAGTGATATAAGCACAGTGCCAGTCACAGGGGGTCATAAAAGAGAGAATTTAATGTCAGCATGGTTGTAAATTGTGTGTGTGTGTGTGTGTGTGTGTGTGTGTGTGTGTGTGTGTGTGTGTGTGTGTGTGTGTGTGTGTGTGTGTGTGTGTGTGTGTGTGTGTGTATACCAAGCTGTTCTTGTGTGGCTGTGGGGTGGTCTGTAGTAACGTGAAACCATTTATTTGCATGAATGGGTCATATTAAGCAAAAATCTTGCTCATGTGTTTCATTTAACATTGGCTACTAGAGATGGGCACGAATCAGAAAAATGGCATTTCATTTGTCGTTTGTCATTTGGAAGGTCCGTTTCAGTTTGTTTCCATTTTTCATGAATTTTTGCAAAAAAATTGTTTTTGTTTTCGTTCATTTTGTTGCCATTTCATTACCATTTATTTCAATTTTTGTGATTTTTTAAAGGATTTTAAGCAATTCACTCATATTGCAGTAACGGAAACGAAACGCACGACAAAAATTCCGGAGTTTCTGTTCGTTTTGTTTCATTTTAGAGACAAAATTTGTTTGTCATTTTGTTACATAACGAAACGAAAAAATGAAAACGGAAATGAAAAATTGTTCGTTTTGTGCCCATCTCTATTGGCTACTTTTAAAAGCACAAGATTAGGAGTGCAATAAAAATGGTAAATTTAGAAAGGAGTTAGCAGTGGAAGTTTAAGACCTTCAGGATAGAGCAGTGTTGGTGAACCTTTCTGTGGGCACCTGACATTGCCCCTTCACAGCCACCTGTATTCAGGTTAAATTGCTGTATTGGCATTTTGTGGGAAATGAATGGCTTTTGAATTGCAGTCTGGGCACTCGGTCTTTAAAAGGTTTGCCATCACTGGGTTAGACAGTATAATGTTGGTGGGTCTAGGCCTGAAAGGTCATTCATTATTATGAAACTAAAGGGAATGGCTGCAACTGGTGACATTCTTGTTTCTTTGCAGATTGCATGTATGGGAGGCATCTAAAGGTCTGAATCTGGGAGATTGTAAGAGACAGCCAAAGTCAAGAGGCTTGAAGTGTATCGAATGTTTTTGCACATTAATTTCATCTAAGCAGCCAAGTGTGCTTTGGAATGAAGGAAGTCCAGTACATCCTGAGTGAGACAAAAAGCACAGGCCACCAGGAGAAGTGGCCACTCCCTGCTTCTCTGGCAGCAGCTGTGCACTCTGAGAAACTACCATCAGAGCTAATAACACTGGCTTCAGGCCTCTAGTTACAAATTAATTAGCAAATGATTTCATTCAGTTTTTAAAAGCAACTCCCATTCATGAGTCAGTCATAGTCCCATAAGACTGCACCCTCCACATTTCCAGAGATGTTAATAAGGATGCCTCAGTAGCTTTAAGATCTGGTTCTCACAAGACTCTTTTCGAAGTGTAATAATTAATAAAGAGAGAGGAGGGAGGCGTAAGGATGGCAAATCATCCACTCTGTGAAGCAAGTCATCTAGCACTGAAGTACAAATCTGAATATGAGTGACATCCACACTTGCAATTGGCTGAGCATGAGAAAAACACTTATGAACAGAAAGCTTCCTCTAATATTAGACAGGGAATCTTTTGGCGTATATTAGATGGGGAGTCTTTTGCATTTTCTTTTTAATTCCATTTTAAATGAAATAGTTGAAATGAAGAAAACAAACATTGACAGACATCTCTTCTGGTTAAAATTAATAAATTTTAAAATTAATAAAGTTTTATTTGACCAAATGTCAATTGAATGTTTGGGCCTTGATTTAAGTAGTTACATTTATTTAAGGTTACATGTTTAATTGCTATATTGAAAGTAAGAGTTAAAACTGCTTGCACCACAATCTATTCAAATGGGGGCCTTAGTATATCCAGTGGGACATTTTTGTGAATAAACACTTATTAGATTATAGTTCTAACCTGCAGTGATTACCTAAGCTAAAATACTTTTTAAACTGCACAGTGGAGAAATGTATGGCATATTCTATGTAAACTGAAGGCAATTCTATGGGCAGGAAAACATGTCAAGAACTGTGATCTTATTCTAATCCAATGTGTATTTCCCAATAAGTGATATCCACGGTAAACAACAAAGCTTACCTCTGCATAGGATTCAACTATAAATTGTGTTAGTCTAGTATTTCAAAACATAATTTCCTCAAGTACATTATTTTGTACATTGCAATAGGTTTGTTTGCAACAGTTTATCTGAACATTGGGCCTGCTGTATTGATATTTTAGAATATGTGTAAGTTTACTGCTTTAAAACGTTAGGCTGTAATTTTATTTTATTTTACTTTCTGCTTAAATCAGAGAAACTCTTATGTAAGAGGTGGTCTTTTTAATCATTGTTAGATTACATCACATATTTTTCTCCCTCTGTCTCTGTCTTGATTAGGCATCACTGATGTCACAGATATGCTCTGTATTAAGAGCTAGACAAAGCACCCAGTTGTAGGAGGGAAGAGATGAAGGGATTAGAGAGACCAATATATCACTGACTAACCTCTTTGCTCCACACACTCACAGGAAGAGAGGCAATTCTGTGCATCACCAAGTCGGGACCAGTAAGTCCAAAAGTGCAGAAATCTCCATGCTGCAAAGACTGCAGAAGTCGAAGGTATGCTGTTCTGTTTTTAGGAATTCATAGCTAGCTGGTTTGATCCTTCCTTTTTATAAAGTGTGTTGTGTTTTATTTTTACAAGGATTAGCAAGTTGCAATGACTAGGGCACTGACAGAGTCTTGCCTTATAGTTGATAGACTGAGCAAAAGCGGAGGAGAAAAGTAGCACTAAGGGACAACTGTACACATAAACATTTAGGCACTCCTAGCACCACATAAATCAAATATTATCAAATCTATCTTTAGTTTAATGGAATTAAAACATAGCATTTGAATTAAAATTTCTGAATACCCTTTGTATTCTGAGAAGTCTTTTCCATTATCCTCTTGTGGGTAGGGTTGCTCATTAATGACAAGTAAGCTTTTTTTTCCTTAGAACAACTTCTTGTAATTAATTAGTTAAAATAGTCATATTAATAAACATTTTTACACTTCCTGTATTCAGAATAAGCAGCTGCAGTGAGGTAGGGCAGAGCAGCAGACTTGATAAAACAGCTACTAATTAAGGCAGTTTAGGTCCACTAACTGTAGCATTTTGATACAATTGGGACTGACAGTCTAAGGTGCATTGAGACTGAAATGTGAGCAGGATTAATATGTGTGAGAGCATTTACAGCTTCCATGGCATAGAAGATAAGGAGGGCATTTTAACTTGACACCTTTCTCCTACAACCAGTGGACTTTTCATGCCTTAAATCTTTTCTGAGTCGGAGTCTAATCACTGAATCAGGATCACACAATTTATGTCCAAGTCTTTACATGGAGAAGTAGTGTGAGAGTCAGCAGACCACTAGTTAGGTCTAAATCAACAAAGGCAGCTCCCCCACCCCCACAGTTCCTTTCTAAACCTCCAACAAATTTTAAATTCAGACAGATATATATATTTTCCACTCCAACCTCTTATGGATGGGGTTTCCTTTAAAGTAATCTTGAGAAACAAACATTCCATCTTTAGTTGTGAACTGCCACTATCTTTCAGAAATAATTCATTTTACATCAAGATAGTACTGCAAATATCCATAATTTTCTGCTCCCACCGTGAAGACTTATATGTCCAGTGTTGATAAATGTTCAAAACAAAGAACAGAGAACTGCACTGGATGAAGCACCATTAATCCATGTGTATATGCAGCTTGGGCAAATTATTCAGATATTTTAAACTGTTCAGCACAAAGGCTCCTGCTTTTCAGAGTCCAGGTTATGCTATTGGGAGCCAAGCCACATCTGTGATTTGAGATAGTTAGATCAGCATGGGAAAAGCTACATATGCTGCTTCACAAATGAAGCTCCTAGATATGTGCCACAGGCCACAAAGGGCACTCAAAGGGGCTTCACAAATGTGTTGAAACAGAAAACCAATATGTCAGATAGAAAGCCGAGCTAGAAATCTGGTATCACATTTTCATCATGGTCATTATTTTATTTTTATTTTTATTTTTATTTTTATTTTTATTTTTATTTATTTTATTTTTATTTATTTTGGTATGGGAAGCCCAAATCTACAGTTTGAAGCCTAGTACTCAAAGCCTGGAAATATTAATTGATTGGCCATGCTGGCTGGGGGGAGGATTTTAACACGTTTAATTTCCCCTTCCCTCAACACACAAACTAACATTTCCAAGCTCTGAGTTGATCATCTCAATGGGAAGATGACTTAAATGGGACTACATCTTAAACAGAAATGTTCCGTGTCATTTGTACTGTTGGCCAAGTCATGCTGACCAAAATACAGAATGCCTTGAGCTTATCTAGACCACAGATTCCCAATTGGTGGGTCATAACCATGGGTCACCATGGTAATTTTAGATGGCAGTCACAGCAGAGAAGATCCACTGGTGGTAGCAAAGGCCATCTCCCAATGGCTAGTTCCCTCCTCCTTCGAACCAGGAAAGCAGCAAGAGAAAGCAATGGCCGCTGCCGCCCACCAAAGGAGGCGAAGGTGGCAACAGCTGGTCAAAGTCCATGGCAGAGGACCTTTTTATGCAAATGTGGGATGAGGTGGTTTGCAGGTTACTTGTTTATAAAAGGAGGTTGTGGTGTGAAAAAGATTGGTTAAATACAGTGGAACCTTGATTTACGTCATTAATCGTTCCGGAGGTCTAGACATAAGTCAAACATGACTTAAGTTAAAAAAAAAATTCCCATAGAAATTAATGGGAAAGTGGATTAATCAATTCCAGATGATGAAAAGGACCCCCCCAAAACAGCAATTTAACACAAATTTGACTGGAATAGGAGATTCCTTCTGGGGATGTAAATGAAATGTCTCTTCAAAGAGAGGAGGAGGCAGTGGAATTATAGTCCACAAGTTATATGCCTCCACTTTTTAATGTTCATAGCAACAATGTCTAACATTTAAGTTTTACTGATTTTTAACCTGACGTTCCAAGTTCTGAACAACTCTATGCTTACCATTAGAGTCCCACAACTGTACAGCTCCCCAACTAAAATGCTTCCATTGTGGACCAGACTTCTGCAGCCAGATTTTTTACAAGACTGAGCCGACTGTCTAACCAGTGAGGCCACCCCCGAGCTCCCGGCCCTTCTCCTCCAGCGGCAGCGGTGGCTTCAGCGAGGACGAGGACCAGCTCCAGGTGCTTGGAGATGGCCTCACCGAAGCCACTGCTGTCGGAGGAGAGGAAGAAGGCAGGAGCAGTTTGGAGGTAGCAGCTGCAATGCTGGATTGTGGCTGCCGCCCGATTCCGGGGTCTTGCACCGGGGCTCCGAGCTGTAAGTCAGAGCCCGCGGCGCAAGTCAAACAGGCCCGTTCTTGCTGCAAGTCAAATACGCTGCAAGTCAAGCAGCATGTAAGTCAAGGTTCCACTGTACTGATCTAGCATCAACTATCAGGGGACAGAAGGGAGAAGTCCCGAACCAGAGGGAGGAATGTCTGTCTGTAGACAAAAGCTCTGTGTGTGTCATTTGGGACCCTAGTCACTATGTATCTATATGCAAATACATAGGTCACAACCCAAATTTCATCTTGCTTAGTAAGTGCCATTGTGATATTTGGGAACCATAGTTACTATTATATACAACACAGTGATGCCATATGGGCAGCACCTGAGGAACTTAGATCTTTCTGACTAATTCTTGTTGTTACCCAGCAGCAAAAGTATTAAAGAATCTATTCAGTTAGGATTCACTTGTGAAGTTGTCAGAAACTGAATTATCCATTCTAGAGCACTGGAGTCCACACAGGAAAATGAATGAGAGGAACAAGAGCCATGAGGGTGGGGGCACAACCTGAGTGTTACAAAAACAGACTAGAAGTCGGCTCCTTTTCTCTTCAGAGAGCTAACTGGGGTGGACAGGGTCCCTGCACCTTTCATTGTTGTGTAGAGGATGGATTTGCAGCAGCTCTGAATGTCCCACTAAATTCCTCCTCCATCCAGCTGTCAAGGATACAGTTCTATCCCCCATCCCCCCATCCAGCCACTTTTAAGGCAGCCAGGATGAGGAGGGCTTTGCTAATGTGTGACTCATAACACAACCCAGGACATAACCTAGATCACATTGTGTTCAATGGAACGTAACCTCGGGCAACGGTGTATAGGATTAAGATTACAGACTACAGTTTAGCTTGCAAAGCAAGCTTAGTCTCACAACCTTGGAAGAATTGTGAATCATAGGGACTGTCATAATACATAGAATTGACAAAATGTATGTATTTTATATTTAACAGTGAAAAGAGAATTGTAAAATGGAGTCAGTCAAAAATGCAGTGCCATGATGTTAGCCACAAGTGCAAGGAATTAGAAATCATCAGCAGGTTAAGTGATTTAGCACAGGTGGAATAGTTAATGACATCATGGTGTGTCAGAATGTGATCTGCTATACACATGTGTATATTAACATTTTTCATAATCCCTTTTCAAAGTCTCTAAGTGGCAGAGCAAGAGGAAGACCGGACTTGTAGCTTTAGAACTAGATCGTACCACCACTGGAGCTTCCTTGCTTCCCCCACCCCACAATGATCCCTTGCCACCTCCATTCATTCTTCTGTACAGCAGTTAAAATACAAGAGGAATGTGTGGCTTTGACTGCCATGATATGGCATTTAGTTTTTTGTATTCTCGAAGGCTTTCACAGCCAGGAATTGATGGCTGTTGTGTGTTTTTAGGTCTGTTTGGCCATATTCTGGACGTTTTTCTTCCTGACATTTCGCCAGTCTCTGTGGCCGACATCTTCAGAGGTCATGAGCTCAGGGAAGTAGGAGGTCTCTCTGTGCTCTGGGATACAGAATGAGTGAGAGTGTGGGCTTTTAAAGTTGTTGGGAAGGGGAAACTTACCCTATTCAGGAGAATAAGTGTTATTAGTTGTATTTTGATGTGGAGGGATTAAGAAGTTTCACTGCAATCAGAGGAAGGGGAGCAATCCTTCTCTGTGGTTGATGGCGCCCCATCATGACCTGCGCGTGGGCGGGGCAAGTTTGCCTGCCCGCTTGGCTTGCCCCCGCGCTTGGAGGCCATAGTTTGAGGTGAGACCGGCAGCCCCACCCTCCCCCCTTTTGTTGAGAGAGTGAGTCTAGCTGGTTGCCCTACCGGGGGGAGGGGGGCCAGATGGGAATTTTTGGTAGTCACTCTATTGGCTCGAGTGATCATGTGTTTTCGCCCATCCCACTCTCCAGCTGGGGCTGGGAGGGTCTCTTCACTTGGCCACAACTCCCTTGGTGGTTAGCGCAGGGGTATAGGTATTCAGGTGAGCCTTTGTAAGATGCCCTTAAGCCGCTGGACAACCCTCGGAATAAAATTACCCCATCCCAGGCATAAGAGTAAACAACACATCTTAACTAATGCTAGGCCGAACAGAGGGATGTCAGGGGCTAGTAGATTCACACAAGTTGGAGCGATGCTGAACACGGGTACAGCATCACACCAAAGCATGGATCTCTCTGAATACAATATTTGGAGGGCTACGTTCTCTCCATCAACTTTACCCCTGTGCTACGGTATGTGCCCAACTTTGATGAAAACAGGCTGTACTTTTCAGTATTGGAAGCCAGACTTTGTTGATTTTTAGACTTTCTTTTTTACTCTTGAAGCTGTGCTTGTGCTTGTGGATTTCAATGTCTTCCCTGTGTAGTCTGACATAGTGATTGCTAATGTTGTCCGGTACCTTTGTGTCCTGGAGTTGGATTTCATGTTCATTTGCTTTCAGGGTGTGCTCAGCTACTGCTGATTTTTCTGGTTGTTTTAGCCTGCAGTGTCTTTCATGTTCTTTGATTCTGGTCTGGATGCTGCGCTTTATACTGGGTGACAACTACAAGGTATCTGGTGTACATCCTGCTGTGGTGAGTGGGTTCCTTTTGTCCTTTGCTGACCATAGCATCTGTTGTATTTTTGTGGTGTGTGTAAATACTGTTTGTAGTGTAGGTTGTGTTTTTTCAACACTTTGTCCATTTGGTCTGTGACTCCTTTTAGGTATGGCAGAAATACTTTGTTTATTGGGGGTTGTTTTTCTTCTTCAGTTTGGAGTTGTTTTTTGTTTCCTTTATTAGCAAGAACTAAAGGGCCAGCAATGACGATTCTGAGTGGCTATGTGTAAATACCATCCACTTTGATTCGGTTCCAGCTGTTACGCTTATAGCAACGAATTCGGTTTGAGCAGCTTTTGAAGCCTATTTCCTATGTTTGTAGCCAAACATTCAAAAGCTTTTCTATGTAATTGTATGGGCTGGATGGTGAGGGGAAAAACAATGGGGAACATACAGGTCTCTCATTGGAAGGGATGGGGGGTGAGGGTGAAACATGGTGCCATTAACTACTTCTTGGCTTCCAGTGTCTGACTAAGCTCCCACTAGTTCTTTCCCAGGAGGAAGGAATACCCCTGGATAGTAGATTCGTTGCCCTTGTGGGTAGAGTACTTGATCAGTGCTTTGTGTGTCATGTTTGTCAACCAAACAGTTTGGAATATCATGCATGGTGAAGCCCAATTGCTGCAAAAAAATACGAAATCACTATCAAATATTTAAAAATGAAGTGCACAGAATAGGGGTGATAGCTTTGCTTGCATTCCCAGCACTGCTTTAAGCTACCCCACTCATATTCCACATGAAAGACCCATGGTACTCTCAGGCACATACTCAACTGGATTCCAAATTATAAAGCAAAAAGCAACCTGCAGCTTCCTGTAACAAAAATGATTTTTTTAACAACCGTAATGTGTATATACCCTAATCAAATCAAATCAAACCAAACCAAATCATGAAAATAGTAATCTCTAATAGGCTGCTGCTGTCCCAAGGTGCAAAACAGTTGCTGATCATAGGATTTGGTCCATGGAATTGATCTGATGAATCTGGTCAACTCTCTCCAATTCAAATTTGTAACACAATTTGGACTTTCTCCAGAGTTCCAGCTGTCATTCCACTCTGTTTGGGCTCATGCAGGAGAAAGCAGTTCAAGTGCATAATAACAGGAGTCTTCTGAATTGGGCACAGATGATGGCCAATCCAAACTGAACTATTACACCACTGGTTTCCCGCTCCCAACTAGAGGAAATGTGTAGATTTTTCTGGCATTTTATTTTGACTGGATGGAGAAAATAGCCATGGCTGAGAATGAATGTGTTTTCTGTTGTTGTTGTTGTTGTTATTGTTGTTGTTGTTTGTTGTTGTTGCCTGGCATTCCCCAAGCCAGCCATGTCCACTCTGCAAGTGGCACTTTCGGTTGTGGTACTATGATGGCAACCAGCCATGTGACATTGTGTGCACGTGGACTAACAAATCCCTCCAGTTCAAGCAGTGAGAGCACAAGGGTTTCATAATACTAATGTCTAGGGCAGCTGAGGATGTCAGACAAATCCTTTTAAAGCCTTCTGTTAAGGTATGTTAAGAAGCATAGATCATATCACTTATTCAACTACAGGCTGTTTTGAAAAAAGGGGACAGGGTGCTTGCCCATCATGACCAGTGGGATGTATTCCAGAACAGGGAGGGGCATTCCAAACACTGTGCAAAAATTAAAAAGTACAATCCATAGCCACTCAGATGCTTATAGCCTGAATGACAGATGGCCAAGGGAAGCAGCAGGAACAGGTTGTGTGTGCATTGTTGTTCTTTCTCGTGCCCTGGTTTTGAACTTTTCAAAGGCATCAGGCTGATCACTATTGGAAGCTGGGTTCCAGGGGTTACCTCTGTACAATCTAGGTTCAGCCCAAAGGGGTGGGACTAAGAAAACAGCAGAGCTGTAAGAGATTTGAATCGGGAAGGGTGGGAATGCTGAAGAACCCTCTGTGGGTGATAATTTTATACTTTTACAGTTATGTTGGACTGTTTGCTCACCTAGATATCTGTGGATGGACCTTTCCACCAAATAAGTCTCCCTGCTCATTTGCACTTTATAGCAGACAGCACAATTAGAATGAAAGTCCTATTCCTTAATTGGTACACCCAATTAAGATGTTGCTGGTAGAATTGCAATGTTCAAGTGCCCTTTTGGATTTCAAATGCAGACCCCCCCCCAAAAAAAAAAATCCAAGATACCTTCCTTAACTGGGTTGGGTATCCATAACACAGTTCCATTTGCCAAGCCTTTGTAACCCAAGACAAGGCATTCCAAGTGGTAAGACCAGCTTGGACCTCTTCAGCTCTCCCACTCTTTCTGATTCAAATATCTTACTCACTGTCCTGCTCTTTCTTAATCCTAACCCTTTGGGTTGAACCAATGGGAGTTACATGGGCACCTTGATCCATTATTGCAGAAGTCCAATGTTGATAGTCCCGGCCCTTGCATGATACACATAATTATAACATGCATGTGTGATGCAAAAAAAAATGTCCCTGTTTTAAAACTGTTTCTAAGTCACAGGGGCCATATGAGAGAAGCAACCATGACCCTCCCACAGGGTAGTAGGGCTGTGTTTGCTTACAAACAAATTCTTGGCCTTCAACAGCTACTCACTAGCAACCACAGTCTACACAAAAAAGGGGAAAACATGGACCAAATTCTGCTGTAAACAAGGTATCTGCTCCGTCCTCATAGTCATTTTGGCAGCATTGCTATAAGACTACTGGCACGTGCTCCTCTTCCAAAGAGGCATGTCTTCCATCAGAAGTCTGCTCCTCCGGGTCTCGACAAGGCCACTGGCACATCTTTTCTAGATGTAGAGCTTATCTCTTCAAAAAAGATTAAATGGGTAGTACTTTTCTTTAAAAACCAGGGAGCAAACAGTTCATTCTCCCAGAACGTTCTGAATCTGACTTTGAAGAAGCCTTTATGTCACATGGAAATGTCAGAGCAAGATTAAAAAGTGGGCTATATAATTCCTTAGGAAGCCCCAGCTTACTATCAGAGGCTTCAAAACTGAGAAAATGGTTTGCCACCTCATCGTTATATGAGTTAATTGACTTACCTTGTGCTAGGATATTTGTGATATTAGGAAAATGTTTGTAAATGTCCAGTGTTCTTAATTTTCACTCTCAGTATCTCTTGTGTCTCATTTCCTTTTGATTTCACCCTTTGTAGTATCACCCTATCCAATGTACATGCTTATTGAAATAGTAAACTCTCCATGCATCGGATAGCGTTAACAAGCTCAAACTGTGTCAGTTTTTTTCTAAAAAAATCTTTACGGTGTCATAGGACTCTCTATAGGAGAATGTTACAGCTATTGCTTTCAAGTATGGGTCACTAAGAGCAAAGGTGCAATACAAATATCTTTCCTAAAGCTTTTATACCTTGAGAAGATGTATCATGACCAGCACATATTTCAGTGTGTGAAGTATATTCTTTGTATCATGCCACCTGATGGTCAGGAATAATGTCAACCTGCAGAATTTTTATCTCACATGCATCCTGTAACAATGTGGAAACTCTGAACTTAAAACAGTCTGTCTGTTTTGATTTAGGGGGCATGAATGTTTTTAAGGACTAGAAATGCCTGAATGCTGAAATTTGCCTGTTCCCAAAGCCAGTCTAAATTAGGCCTACATACCTTGATTAAAAACCTGTTCAAATTAGGTTTTGATTGGCACATCCAGTGACTCACCATGGAAGGTGCTAAATAACCTTCTGCTCTGTATGCAGGCTAGTTTGGACTTCAAGCAATTGGCAAGCCACAATATGTGTGTTATTGTCTTTCTCTGGCTTCATAGGTCATGTGTTGTATATGGTGCAAACTTGTTTTATATTAATGTAACATGTGACAGACATATAGAATAGTTTAAAGTGTGAAATGACTGCTAAGGAATTTATGTAGTAGACTCCAGAAATATGAAACGCTGGAGTATGTGAGTGACTTTTTGTGTACTTTTACTGATTCATGCATCTTGTGTGTTGTTTATATTTTGGTGTGATGTGATTGTTTAAAGGGGGACATTTTCACAACACCCACAGTTACTTCATTCAGATGGGTGAAAGTATTTTGAAAGGTTTCTTTTAAATGAAAAAAAAAACGGCTTACATGGATGCTTAGTTTATGAATTTATACCATTCTTTTAAGGATAACCCCGTACAAGGCCAAGGCAAAATAGCCTAGCAATCATGTACTTCATCTGGGTTTCTCAAAGGATCCTCTCGAGGTTTGCTGGGTGGCAGAACGCTTTTTTCAGAGATTACAGGGCCAAATCAGGAAACCAGGAGAACAAGCTTGGAAGGTCATGGGCTGGATTCTTTTGATACCACAGAGGAAATGTAGACAGGGGTTTGGAGCAGAGAAACAACCAATTCTGTGGAAGCTGACCATGGAAATGAGCACAATGGAAATGTGGGAAAATGGACTAGAATCTAGGAAACCCAGTTAACTGGGTAATATGGCCATCTAGATCCAGGGAAAGGTTACAAAATGCTTCCAGCAATTCCACTGGTTGCCACCATTTCCTGCTTCTCAAGTTCATATCCCATGTGTTAGAGATGGGCACGACCAAGAAAAATTACGTTTCGAGTTGTCATGTGTCGGAGCCGGCCCGTTTCGGCTCGTTTCCGTTTTTCGCGAAATTTTCCAAAAAATTGTCGTTTTGTTTGTCGGTTTTTCGTCTGTCTTTAGTACTGGTTTTGGGGGGGCTCCTGGAGGCACCTCTCTGGGGTGGGTTTCTCCTCTGGCCCGCCATGAAGGGAAAGAGGGCTCCTGGAGGCACCTCTCTGGGGTGGGTGCCTCCTCTGGCCCGCTACAAAATGGCATGGATAGCCAATTGGATATGCATACCATTAAGTTGCAGTAGCAGAGGCACCTCTCTTTCGGGTGCCTCTGTGACTCACTGCCTGCTGGGCGGCATACGGTGCACTTGGGCTGGGGAACAAAGTGAGAGAGGACCCCTACGGGCGCCCTGTGACTCACTAAGAAGGGAAGTGTACTTGCTGTAGTGCAATGCAAGTACACATCTGGCTTACTGGTTAGGGGTTAGTGCAAGGGCTAGGCTTAGGGTTACGGGTAAGGTTAGGGTTAGTTACTGGGGTGCACCTCTGGGTGCCTCTCTGACCCACTAAGAAGGACAGTGTACTGGCGTATGGGTTAGGCTTAGGCTTAGGGTTCAGGTTCGGGCTAGGGTTAGTGGCTTTTTATGCCCGACTGGCACATCCCAGAAGTCTCGGTCAAAACCTGGCCAAGTGGCCATGCAATTGGTGGAATGGCTCCAAAAATTTGCATGGTCCACTCCCATGGCCAGCCCATCACTGCGCAGGTGTAAAAAAATAGAAATAAAAATAAAATAAAATAAAATCAATGGAGACGTTTTGTTGCAAGAAAAACCCACTGCTGCTGCTACTGAAAAAAATCAGGCAGTTTTAAGATAGCTATTTTTGCATGTTTCTGTGGTGCTTTGGTGTGTTTTTGGACCACGCGATTTCAAAATAAATATTGCGGTCGCCCCATTTTGGATCCCCCGCCCGCACCGCATGGCATGGCGAGTTGGCGAGACGATGAGGATGTGCAGCCCAGGAGAGGAGGGGGGAGGACGGGGACCTCCCCCCAGAAACCACCGCTCTGGTAGGTGCCCTCACTCAGGCAGGCATATTTTCACCTGCTTTTTTGCCCGGGAATCGGGGCTTTTTAAAAAAAAAAACTTTTTTTTCTGTGCCGCGCCGCTTGGTGAGTTGGCGTGGCGACTCGACGAGGATGTGCACTTTGCGCAGCCCAGGAGAGGAGGGGAGGAGGCCAGGGACCCCCCCCCAGAAACCACCCCTCTAGTAGGTGCCCTCACTCAGGCAGGCATATTTTCGCCTGCTTTTTTGGCTGGGAATCGGGTTTTTTTATTTTTAAACTTTTTTTTTTTCTGTGCCGCGCCGCTAGTTGGCGTGGTGACTCCAGGATGCGCACTTTGTGCAGCCCAGGAGAGGAGGGGGGAGGCCGGGGACCCCCCCCAGAAACCGTCCCTCTGGTAGGTGCCCTCACTCAGGCAGGCATATTTTCGCCTGCTTTTTTGGCCGGGAATTGGGATTTTTTTATTTTTAAAACTTTTTTCCTGTGCTGCTTGGCATGCGATCGCTGCCACCGACAAATCAGACCCAATTTTTCTTTAGTCGGTCCAAGTTCGAGATCTGGCATGTTCTTTGTTTAACCTGAGAAACAGAAACGGAAACGAGAATTTCGCCAAGTCATGCCCATGTCTACATGTGGTTTCCCCTGCAGCCATACATGAGTCATGACACATGGGAAGTCTTTTCAGGCTCTTATCTCCAGTTATGCTTTGTGGGAAACTATGAGTCAGCCCACAAGATGATCTTTTTTCTACCCCCTGTGCGGCAGCTGGCAGTGCTTGTGCAACAGGAAAGAGAATGAATTACATTGTTGGTACACAGTGCTCTCTTCCCTGCAACTAAGGTCACAGCGGGCCTAACTAAATACGTGTATGGAGTCTCTCCCTCCTCTCCCTCCAGGGTTTTTATTATGTCAGTGTTGCAAAGCACATCATGCCTTTATCTTAAGACAGAGATCTGTGGTGTTAGATGGAAATGTTAGATGGAAATAAATTAAGTCTGATGTCTAGGCTTTAAAGCAACCTTATACAAAAACATCTTATTCTCTAGAATCATTTGGCCCCAGGTATATTTCTGTACTATGGGATCCAACCAGGGAAGGGTAAAGACTCCCTGATATTACAGCTGATATCCTAGAGCAGTGATGGTGAACCTTTTAGAGACCGAGTGCCCAAACTGTGATTCAAAACCCACTAATTTTTCGCAAAGTGCCAATACAGCAATTTAGCCTGAATACAGGTGGCTGTGAAGGGGCGGTGACATGTGCCCATAGAAAGGGATCCAAGTTTGCCAACACTGTCCAGTATTTAGAAAATCTG
Source organism: Phrynocephalus forsythii (assembly GCA_029282475.1). Lineage (NCBI taxonomy): Eukaryota > Metazoa > Chordata > Lepidosauria > Squamata > Agamidae > Phrynocephalus > Phrynocephalus forsythii. The sequence goes on along the minus strand of JAPFRF010000006.1, from coordinate 15,042,093 downwards.
TGGCCATTCTGGCTAGTAAGATGTTGAAGGAATGTTAGGAGTTTAGATTGACTTAGCAGGGCTTTTAAATCAACATACCAAAATTGAAAGAATGAAAAGTCATATAAATCAATAAGATCACAATATAACAAAATTACAGATATGCCCAGTCTCTCTTCAGCTGGTTAGTTTACAAGGACTTTGTCTTAATCAAGGTCATTCTGAAGCAGAGAGCTCAGGTTACCAAGGAAAAATCCCCTGAAATAATACCTAAATAGACCAGTAAAACTGTGTTGAAGATATTTCTTTGTGCTGTTAAGACTAACAAGTTTTTAATAAGGTTGGGCTTTGTACATTATTGATAAGGCATCCACAATATAAGATTTATGCCAGATAGAGCAAATTTCATTTCAAAATGTCTGAAGACTAGGTAGTAGGATTCTGTTTAGCAGGCTATTAACTCTTTGCCTATGGCCCAGCTGCATGTGGTTGTCTTAACCCTAGGAAATGACCACCCTGTCACTTTTAACTGCTACCAAGGCAAGGAGATTGCTGTGTTTGTAACTGGCAAAGCAGTACTGTTTACAATAATGAGAGACAATATACCTTCCAGAACATTTAAGACATACCCAAGTTAAGAACAGGAAATTTGAAGATTCAGAGAGGTTAGCTGTGTTCGTCCTTTCAAGAATTGCAGTAAAAAAAAAATCCCACACACAAGCATGTGGCACCTTAAAGACTAATTTTCATATTTTAATGTAACGTTTTGTGGACATGTCCACTTCTTCAGACATATAGCAGCAGAAAGAGGTGTGTAATGAGATATACATTTCATACCAGATGTTGATTGGCGGATAGGAGAGGGGGAAGAGGAGGGAGAGATGATTAGTTGTAGAAGTGGTGGGAAGGAAGATTTGGCTAGGGGTCAAAATGTTAAGTATTGCTAATGGATCTGTGGCCAGGGTCTGTAGAAATGTTAAGTGTGGTTTTAAGGTAAATTCCTCATGAGTCAGAAACCAGAACCAGCTAGAGTGGAGTGAGGGGGTGGAAGGGAGGCGTGAGAGAGTGGGAGTTTTTACCTTCGGGTCCAGGTGGGAGATAAACTTCTGTGAAAAAGTGGCAATATACTAGTTTATCTCCCACCTGGACCCTAAGGTAAGATCAATGCTTAGCTTCAGTAATGAAATGGATGAGGAAGAATAAACTGAAACTAAACCCAGACAAGACAGAGATGCTTCTGGTCAATCAACAAGGAGATCAAGGGATCGGGATGCAACCTGTACTAGATGGAATCACTCTCCAATTAAAAAAAGAGGTGCTTAGCTTAGGGGTGTAATGTGATCTCTGTAACCTGCCTCAGTCAGCAATCCTGCGTTCTGGACCCGTTGAATTTTCCTGAAACTTTCCATCGGTAGCGGGTGCAGAATGCGGCGGCCAGACTGGTGGCGGGTACGTGTCGCTATGACCGCATCTCCCCAGTTCTGGCTCGCCTGCATTGGCTACCTGTTACGTCCCGAATCAGATTCAAGGTCTTGGTTTTAATTTATAAAACCCTCCATGGCCTGGGACCTGATTACCTGGCAGAGCAGATCACCCAGCGGTCAACTTTGGCCCATCCAACTAGGATGTCACGGGCACACTTGCTTCGGGTGGCCATGCCCAGAGAGGCCCGGAAAACTTCTACTCGGAGCCGGGCCTTCTCTGTGGCTGGCCCCACCCTATGGAACCACCTGCCTAGTGAAGTGCGCCTTGCACAGTCCCTGACAGCCTTTCAGAAGGCTTTGAAGACGATCCTATTCCAAGAGGCATTTGGTGACTCAATTTAATTTAATTTAATTTAATTTTTCCCCGCCATCTGTTTGCGCTTGGTTTTGGATTTACAGCACCGAATTTTTATATTTTAAATTGTTTAAATTGTTTATTTGTTAAGTTCCTATTTGATAAATTGTTTTGCTACTTTGTTGTGAACCGCCCGGAGTTCCTTCGGGAAGACGGGTGGTATATAAGCTCTAATAATAAATAAATAATAAAATAGCCCCACATAGAGTGCATTACAGTAGTCTAACTGGGATGTCACTAGGGCATGTGTCACAGTGGCCAGAGCAGGTTTCTCAAGAAACATCTGAAACATAGTTTTAATTTTGCAAATGCACTCCTGGCCACAGCTGTGAGCATACCCAAGCTAATATGTCTTAAATGTTCTGGACTGTATATTGTCCCTCATTATTGTAAGCTACCTTGGGTCCTTTTCCAAGGAGAAAGGTGGGGTAAAATATCCAAACAAACAAACAAACAAACAAACAAACAAACTTCTGTGCTGCCTATTTTTATTTGTGTGGGCCTCTGGCAGTTGCTTGTCCCTGATGGCAGAATATTGTGATAATCACAGATAGAAATTGGCATATAAAGAGTTACTCACATACAGAACACTGTGCAAATTGTCTTTGAAGGGCAAATAGCACAATGCATCCGTATTTCAATTACACTTAAAAGCAGGTAGGGGGTCATGGAGGTGCCATTCTGAATCACATGAAGGCTATGCCTCATAACCTTTCACCCAGCACAATTTTCCTCCAAAAAAAAATTTTTTTTTGCCCTGCACAATTTTCCCCTGAAGCAGTGATTATGTCTCCACAGTATATTGTATCTCCTGTATTGTGTGTGTCATCTGGCCCTCAGCAAACTAGGACAAAGAGCTACCACTGTGAGACTACAGTGGGATGGGAATCTACCTTCCTTTTTCTCTCTCTTTTTCTCTCTTTTTTGCTGAGCCTCAAGTTCTCCTTTTAAAAGAATCTGTGTAGCTAGTATCCACAAATAGCAAAGGGAGAATGTAGCAAAGTTCATTTCTATGAATAAGCCACACAACCCAAAGATGGTAGAATTCTGTGACCTATTTATGGGATTTTACTGAAAGAGGCATTTGGATCTTAGGGAAAACAGGACGGAAAACCAAGAGACAATAAGTGAACAGTCCACATACCGTACTTCCTGGGAAGGCCTGTTAAAATATATCAGTCACTGCACTTATTTTGGATTCAGTTTCTGGGACTGATCTCAGATGTTATCTCGTTGATGAGGCTTCTGTAGAACACCATAGCAACTTTCGCCCAGAGGAGGAAAGATGTGTTTTTCCCTAGAAGAGTTGGTGGGCCACCTCACCCCTTTCTTCCACCTGATAAAAGATACTTGAATAAAATGTCTCATCACTTTCCATCATCAAAGATTAAAAGAGTCTGGCTTGCAAAACTCTGCATTTAATTTTAGAGAGCCCTTTTCCAGTGTCATATGTATGTTTGTTCCTTAGCACACCACACAATCCAAAAGGTTATCTTCATATGCCAAGATATTGGCCAAAATCCTGGCCAATAATATGCTATTTTACTGGTTATGTTTGCTTGCATAGTATTAACAGCCATCATTCTGCTTGTTTGCATCCCTTAATTTGGGACTTTTACACAGCTAAGCTAAGAGAATGTTAAAATATGATCAATAATGCTGGAGAAATTCTGAGTTAATTAATTTTGAAAGAAAGGTCAATACTTCTAGTTTGATCTTACACATATATGAAGAATAGACATGGGCACGACTCGGCGAAATTGTCGTTTCGGTTTTGGTTATTGTTTCCATTACATAACGGAAACGGTAACGATGATTAAGCCTTCAGAACTCGAACCGAAAAAAGAAAAATTTGGTCGGGTTTTTCGTTTCCGTTTGTAGCATCGAGGCGATCGCGCAATGCGAAGCACAGAAAAAGTTTTTAAAAGTTTTTTTTTAAACCCCGACTCCCAGCCAAAAAAGCAGGCGAAAATATGCCTGCCTGAGGCTTTGCCACCTACCAGAGGGGTGGTTTCTGGGGGGTCCCCGGCCTTTCCCCCCCTCTTCTCCTGTCCTGGGCTGCTTGCACCAGGCTGGGGGGGGTCATCCTCGGCGTCTCGACATGTCATGCGGTGGGGGGGGATCCAAAATGGCGACCACAATTTTTCTTTTGAAATCGTGGTCAAAAAACACACCAAATCACCACAGAAACATGTGAAATTTATTTATTTTAAATGCCTGAATTTTAATAGTAGCAGCAGTGGGTTTTTTATAGCAATAAAACGTCATATTGATTTTATTTTATTTTATTTTATTTTTTTTATTTTTTTAGACCTGCCCATTTGGGCTGGGCATGGGATGGGACCATGCAAATTAGTTGAGCCATTCCACCAATGGCATTGCCAGGTTTTTGACTGACACTTCTGGATGTCTCGGAGGGCATAAAAAGCCGAGGCACCTTCCAGAAATCGCAGTCGGGTGTATGGATGTGGTTGAGGGAGGAGGGCTGGCTGCTGGTGTTGGTGTGATCCGATCGAAATTGAGGAGGGAGGCTGGAGGCTTTAGGATTTAAGTTAGGCAGGCAGGGAGGGAATTGAATTTAGAAAATAATTTCTTTGATTCCCTGCAGCTTTGTCTGCTGAAGGGAATAGCAGTTTATTCTTTATTTCTTCTCTGGCAGTTTGTGAGGATTTTATTTTTTTTTGATATTGGATAAAGGGGGAGGTTCGACTGGGAGTGGGAGGTGTGGATTTATTTTAAAAATATATTATATACTACCATTTATTTTCTATTTTCCCAACTTCAATTTGCTTGCACACACATACATTTGGGGTGCAAGCCAAGAACAGAACCTCTATCCTAAGTGATATCCTAACTGCCCACTCGCCTGTCCGCCTGCGCTGCCACCCGCCTGCGGCCGCGCCGCCACCCGCCCACCCGCCCGCCCGTGGCCGCCGGCTGCCGGCTCGCCTGCCCCCCTCGCCGCCCACCCGCTGCCTAGGGCGCAAAAACACCTAGCACCGGCCCTGATTGCGGGACTCCCCTGTGCTCTGGGAAGTCAAATTGCGCTAAATATGGTGGAAACGACAAACGACAAATAACAAACGGAAATGACACATTTTTGAAAAATGTTGCGACAAACGGAAACGACCCGAAACAGACCCGTTCTGACAAATGAAAACTCGAAGCGTCATTTTTTTCTGGTCGTGCCCATGTCTAATGAGGAATAGTCCCTGTGACTTCAAAGTATACTCTCTAGTAAACATGGTAGCATTGTAGATTTAGAAAAGCTGTACGTTCATATCTATTCAGAAATAAAGTGAATGTAATAATAATAATAATAATAATAATAATAATAATAATAATAATAATAATAATAATAATAATAATAATAATAATAATAATAATAATAATATCTTTATTGTCAATGTACAACTTGTATGCAATGAAATTGGCTGAGTCTTCCTCCCACCCCCACCACCATCCCACTAACAACCACTCTGTCTTATTTCACCCTGTGTACTTGACAAACAACACGCCAGCCCACAAGTCGATCATTCTATAATTGTCATGAAATTATTTTCCATTCAGCTGTCTGACAGACCATGGGTAAAAACTAGTCTTTAGCCTGTTGGTGTGGCTTGCTATACTCCTATATCTCCTGCCTGATGATAGGAGAGTAAAGAAGTGCTGACCGGGGTGTGAATTTTTCTCACTCTCCTGAGGCAACAATCCCTAGTGATGTTGTCCATTGCACTCAGAGGTTAGCCCATGATGTTTTGAACTGTGCTTACTACCCTCTGTAGTGTCTTTCTATCAGCAGCTGTCAAGTCAGCATACCAAACTGTAATACGATATGAGAGGACACATTCTATTGTTGACCGGTAAAAGGAGGACATCAGTTGTTGTTGTACTTTGTTCTTTCACAAGACCCTAAGGAAATGCGGTCTCTGCTGGGCCTTCCTGGCCACTTGGGTTTCTGTTGATTTTCCAGATGAGGTATTCACTAAGGTAAACTCCCTGGAATTTAAAGGAAGAAACTCTCTCCACACATCCCCCCTTGAAGCCTCAGTGCGGTATTACCCCAGAACCTTATATATATTTTATTTATTTATTTATTTATTTTTACAACTTATATGCCGCCCACTACCCAAAGGTCTCTGGGCGGCTTACAATCAAGGAATTAAAACAGTTAAAAACATCAAACAACAATAAATAATTAAAACAACAATAAAAACCTTATACTAAAACATCACACTAAAATTGCCATCAGAAGACCCACAATCTAAATTGTATCAATTAAAAAACTTCTGGAACAGGAAGGTTTTTACCTGGCGCCGAAATGTCATCAGTGTTGGCGCCAGGCGGATCTCACTTGGGAGGGCATTCCATAGCTTGGGGGCAGCTGCCGAAAAGGCCCTGTTCCTACAAGCCATCCCTTTCACCTCCTTGAGGGATGGCTCTTTCAGGAGGGCCCCCTGGCTTGATCTTAATTGCCGGGTAGGTTCATATGGAAGGAGGCGGTCCTTCAGGTATCCAGGTCCTAAGCCATTTAGGGCTTTATATGTCAAAACAAGCACTTTGAATTGGGCTCGGGCAGCAACTGGTAACCAATGTAGGCTATGTAGAATCGGCGTGATGTGATCCCTAGTGGCCCCACCACTTACTAGCCGCGCCGCACGATTCTGAACCAGTTGCAATCGCCGAACCGTCTTCAAAGGCAGCCCCATGTAGAGCGCATTGCAGTAATCAATACGGGATGTTACCAGTGCATTTGTAAATGTTATGAGGCTCCGTTCATCCAGGTAGGGGCGTAGCTGATATATTTTTCGCAGCTGGAGAAAGGAACCCCTGGCCACCGAGTCCACCTGGGCTTCCAGAGTTAGACCGGGGTCCAGGAGCACCCCCAAGCTGTGGACCCTGTCCCTTAGGGAGAGTGCAACCCCGTCCAGAACAGGGAAGTGTCCCTCTAACCTGTCTGGCGAAGCACCCACTAACAGCACTTCCGTCTTGTCTGGATTGATTTCAATTTGTTAACAATTTGTTAACCCTCATCCAGTCCATTATCTGGCCCAGACACGAGTTCAGCACAGAAACCGCCTCACCTGGATTGGTGGAAAACGAGAGGTAGAGCTGAGTATCATCAGCATATTGCTGAGTCCTCAGCCCAAACCTCCTGATGACCTCTCCCAGTGGTTCCATGTAAATGTTGAACAGCATGGGAGACAGTATAGAACCCTGAGGAACCCCATGACATAAATGCCACGGGGCAGAGCAACTGTCCCCCAGCACCACCTTCTGGACACGGTCAGCCAGGAAGGAATGGAACCATCGCAAAGCGGTGCCTCCAACTCCCAACCTGGCCAGCCTATCCAGAAGGACACCATGGTCGATGGTGTCGAAAGCCGCTGAGAGGTCCAGGAGTATCAACAGGGTTGCACTCCCCCTGTCTCTCTCCCGGCAGAGGTCATCATACAGGGCGACCAAGGCAGTCTCTGTACCAAAACCCGGCCTGAAACCAGATTGAAATGGATCCAGAAAATCAGTTTCATCCAGCAGTGCCTGGAGTTGCCCGGCCACCACCTGCTCCAACACCTTGCCCAAATAAGGGAGGTTCGCTACTGGACGGTAGTTAACCACCAGCCCTGGGTCCAGGTTAGGTTTTTTAAGGAGTTGTCTAATCACTGCCTCTTTCAAGATGGTGGGGACCACTCCCTCTCTTAATGAGGCGTTTACAGCTTCCTGGACCCAGGTGCGAACTCCCCTGGCAGATCTTTCAATTAGCCAAGAAGGGCAAATGTCAAGTGGCGTAGTGGTAGCACGGACAGATCCAAGCACCCTGTCCACATCCTCGGGTCTCAATAATTGAAACTCATCCAATAATACTGGACCTAAGCACGGCACACTGGACACATCCCTTGATTCTGCACCAATAGTGGAGTCCAATTCCCTGCGAATCTGAGCGATTTTTTCCTCAAAGTGGACAGCAAACTTGTCACAGCGGGCTGCTGAGTGGTCCAGAACCTCCATCGTATTTCTCGATTGAAGAAGGTCCCGGACCACCCGAAACAGCTCTGCTGGACGGCACTCTGAAGAAGCAATACGGTTTGTGAAATATTGCCTTTTCGCAAACTCTATCGCCACGGAATAGGCCCGATAATGGGCTCTAAGCTGTGTTCGATCGGACTCACAGTGATATTTTCTCCACTTGCGCTCCAGCCGTCTCCCCTTCTGCTTCATTGCCCGCAGCTCAGATGTATACCAAGGAGCTGTCTGGGCTCTGCGTAAGGGGAGAGGGTGCTTAGGTGCAATCGTGTCAACCGCCCGGGACATTTCCCTATTCTACAGGGTGACCTGAGCTTCGACAGGAGCGCCGACCATATCAGATGGATAATCCCCCAGAGCTTTCAGGAAACCATCTGGATCCATTAGTCTCCGAGGGCGGATCATCTGAATAGATCCCCCACCCTTGCAGAGGGTAGAAGAAGCTAATAGCCTAAACTTGACCAGAAAGTGGTCTGACCATGACAATGGAATTAGAACCAACCCCTCCACATCCAGACCACCATCCTCCAATCCCGTTGAGAAGACCAGGTCTAAAGTATGGCCCTTCTCATGCGTTGGGCCGTTGACATATTGAGACAGCCCCATGGTTGTTATGGCGGCCATGAAGTCCTGAGCTGCCCCATTCAAGGCTGCCTCAGCATGGATGTTGAGGTCCCCCAGTACCAACAGCCTGGGGGTCCGCAACACCAGGTCCGAGACAACCTCCGTCAGCTCAGGCAGGGAGACTGTTGGTACGCAGCAGGGTGGGCGGTACACCAGCAGAATCCCCAATCTGTCTCGTGAGCCCAACACACAGTACAGGCCCTCCAGGCCTCCTCCCAAGGGGACAGGAAGTCTTGTCAAGGAGATAGAACTCCGATAGACTATAGCAACTCCCCCTCCCCGACCCTTCAAGCGACACTGGTGCTGGACCGAGTACCCAGGTGGGCATAGCTGGGAGAGGGGAACACCACACTCCTCTCCCACCCAGGTCTCGGTAATACATGCCAAGTCGGCACCCTCATCCAGAATGACATCATGGATGAGGGCGGTCTTATTTTGTACCGACCTGGCATTCAACAACAGCACCGTGTGGCTTGTGGGCTCACTGATATGGTCACCTGATTCCTTCTGGCTAGGGGTGGAACCAGAAGAGGGGATAGATGTGAGGTATCTAAACTCTCTTCTCCTAGGCGGGCATGTTCCACTCCTACCACCATACCTTCCCCTACCCAGCACAACTCCAATGGCTGCCCCATCCATTGCCCTCCCCCCTTCCTGTTCCCTTAGTTCTATTGTGGGTCCTATCTCTTATACTTGATGGCAACAGGGACTCCAAGGCCAAACAGCACCCGCAAGGAAAAGCTGCAAGCAGCCCCTTCTGGCTCTCACCCAAAAGGCGTGGGGGTGGCAGATGTTGTTGGAGTCTCCCGGCACAGGAACGCTGATCCGACAGTCCCTGGCAGCCCGGCCTTTTCAAGGCCTTTCCTCCCTGGGCCAAGTGGCTGGTGTTAAGCAGGGAGGTGTGGGGAGTCCAGGCAGCCAAGTCCCAGGGTCCTGGTCCTGAGGAGACGGCAGGGACTCCAAAGCCAAACAGCACCCACAGGGAAAAGCTGCAAGCAGCCCCTTCTGGCTCTCACCCAAAAGGCGTGGGGGTGGCAGATGTTGTTGGAGTCTCCCGGCACAGGAACGCTGGTCCGACAGTCCCTGGCAGCCCGGCCTTTTCAAGCCCTTTCCTCCCTGGGCCAGGTGGCTGGTGTTAAGCAGGAAGGTTGGAGTTTGATTCCCCAATATGCCATCCTGAGAGGATTTGGACTTGATGACCCTTCCATTTCTCCAGCTCAAAGGTTATTTCTCTTCACAGAACATGAGACTTCTGCTCGTTATAATTTACACCTTTACACAAACACATACAAAAAAACACACTTCTATAAGTTGTTTTATGACTGAACAACACCCAATAAATTACAAGACAAATTACAGATTTATGTATCTATAGGTATATGGTCAAGTCAGAATCAAAGAAAAGGGAAGAGAGAAAATATTTGATATACCACAGAGGACACAATGCCGGCTCTGCTTTTAGACCAAGTGATTCAACAGTTTAAGGCATGGTATAATAATAATAATAATAATAATAATAATAATAATAATAATAATAATAATAATAATAATAATAATAATAATAATAATAATAATAATAATGCCCAAGGGTGCCACCTTGTCATGGTGGGGGGCTTAACTGCTCCAGTGATGTTGAGGGCTGTACTGGTGGCAGTGTAAACTACCAGTAGGTCCAACCATACCAGAGAAGTCTCTACTGAGGAGCAGAACTAAGTGCACCCAACAACCCATGAATCATGGTGAAATATAATATAAAGAAGCCTATACCAGCTCGGTCTCACCCAGGTTAACAAGGACCGTGATGGGTGTTGATGAACCTGGACATCCGTCAATAATTTGGCTACAGGTCCCAGGTCCCATTGGTGAGCAACCAGGGCATGGGCCTGTAGAGTTACTGGAAGCTGAACCATCTCAGAAGCGGCAGAAATATACTTTACCAGAGAATCGGGCAATCATGAAATGCTATTATAGAGCAGACCCTGAAAAACAAGGCTACCAAAAGTGGATGCATCGATTATGGAAACAAGAATATCTGAACTCCAAGATAACTGAATTACAATTAGCTGACCAGCGAAGATATATTATCAGAAACAACGTGTTTAATAAAGTTGAACTAGAAGAAATACGGGGAGTTGTGAAATTGGGGGTCAACAAATTTTCCAAATAGGAGGAGAAAATAGATTAATAACACCTGGGGACATCAAACAGCCTGAAATTGAAGAAAATATAGATGTTGTGCAAAAATTTGAACCACCAGAAGGTTCAATTAGGATTGGAATACCAACAGAGCTCACTAATAGGCAGCAATAACTGAAGAATAAAATACTGACACATGCTGCATTAAATGAAGAGAGGGTAAGGCTCCTGATTCTGAAGACTGTGCCTAGAAAAAAATTGGTACCATTGATGAATGATGTAACAGTCCAGATAATGTCAATTGAACAGATAAATTAGCTTGCTTATGGTGTAGCAGTAATAGTAACGGAAGAACGGGGGATTCCACAATTGAACCCCCCAATGTCTTGAGAAACCATGGTGGAAGATCAGGCTGGAGCTTAAAATCAAAAGACTCTGAGCAGATGCGAGTAAACTAAAAAAAAACCTGCAGGATGACAAATTAAAGCAGTCATGTCCAAAATCCGGCCCGTCAGGCCATTTTGATTGGCCCACAGATGGCTGGCCTGCTTCCTCCCTCCTTTACCCCATGTGTTTTTTTTTTAAAAAAATCTCCTGACGCAGCACTCCTTGTGGAGAAGGTGCCCAGGGGGAGCATGGAGGGATCTTGTGGCATCGTCATTGGGTGAGCTGGGGGGGGCAGGTGGGCAGGTGAGCCTCCTCTGCTGCCGCCACTGAGGAGATTGGGGGTGGGCGGGCTGGGGAGCCACCACCATGGCTGGGGATCTTGGGAGATCAGGCGGGCAGGCGAGCTGCCGCTGCCACCGCTGCCAGGAGTCTTGGGGGGTGGGCAGGCAGTCAGGTGAGCCGGCTCTGCTGCCACTACCAAGGACCTACGGGGTGGGCATGCAAGTGAGCTGCTACTGCTGGGAAGCTTGGTTGGCGGGGGCAGGCCTCTGCTGCCACCACCAAGGACCTTCCTTCCTTCCTTCCTTCCTTCCTTCCTTCCTTCCTTCCTTCCTTCCTTCCTTCCTTGGTCCTTCCTTCCTTCTTTCCTTCCTCCCTCCCTCCCTCCCTCCCTCCCTTCCTTCTTTCCTTCCTTCCTTGGTCCCCACCTCCCTCCCTCCCTCTCTTGGTCCCCACCATCCTTTCTTCTTTCCTTGGTCCCCACCTCCCTCCCTCCCTCCCTCCCTCCCTCGGTCCCCACCTTCCTTCCTTCCTTCCTTCCTTCCTTCCTTCCTTCCTTTCTTCCTTGATTCCCACCTCCCTCCCTTCCCCTTGGTCCACCTTTCCTCCCTCTCTCCCTTTCTTCCTTCCTCCCTCCCTCCCTTCCTTGGTCCTCACCTTCCTTCATTCCTTGGTCTCCATCTTCCTTCTTATGGGTGGGGCTTGCAAAGGGTCAGTGGGGGGGAGGCTTGCAGTGGGAGGAGAAAGGGTTGGAGAGCAGATGGCCCCCAAATTATATTCAGCTACCAAATCTGACCCTCCTTACAAAAAGTTTGAACACCCCTGAATTAAAGAATGGTAAGATCAAGAAATATTTGACAAAAATACTGACTAAGTACAAGGAAAATTGAAGAAGCATTAGAAATAGTGAAGCACCAAATAACAGCAACAACTAGAAAAATTGGAAGATATGAACCTAGATTTACTCAGTATAAAGACAACCAGTTGTTTCAATCAGATCAAAGAAAGTTCTATCAGAGTTTAAATCAGAAGATAGGTATAAAAGATGAAATGCCTGAAAAAATGGCAACCATTCAGTTTTGGAAAGACATATGGAGGGGACTAAGAAAGACTATAACAGAAATGCTGGATGGATCCAAGATTTTGAAAAGAAATTCTCCAAGTGCACAATGGACCAACAAGAAACAACACCTGATATGATCACCAAAAGAGTGCAAAGAGTCAAAAACTGGACATTATCTGGCAATGATCAACTGCATGAGTTTTGGCTTAAACACCTGACCAGTCTGCATGGAAAAATGGCTGAACAATTTAATGAAATGTTGAGGACAGGTTATATTAATGAGTGGTTAACAACTGGCAAAATCTATTTGATTCAGAAGGCTCCAACAAAAAGAGCAATACCTGAAAATTAGAGACCAATAACATGTTTACCAACTATGTATAAACTGCTGACAGGCATCATAGCTGATAGAGTCCAGGATTATTTAGAAGCAAATAACATCATGCCAGTAGAGCAGAAAGGGAACAAATGGGGAAGTAGAGGCACAAAACATCAGTTACTCATTGATAAAATGATTCTAGAGAATTGTAAAGCCCGGAAAACTAATTTATATATGATTTGGATTGACTACTAAAAAGCCTTTGACTCAGTACCACATAGTTGGATTCTTAAATGCCTGGATATCATTGGAATATGTAAAAGTATTGGTTCCCTAATTGAAAATGTGATGAAGAACTGGAAAACAGAATTGTTTGTCAAGGACAAAAGCTATGGATTGGTTAACATTAAACAAGGGGTTTTTCAAGATGACTCTTTGTCACCTCTGCTATTTACTATTGCCCTGATTCCCCTCTCAATAATTTGCAGAACACAAATTTAGGGTACCAAACTGCTAAAAATTCAGGGAAAATCTCTCATCTATTGTATATGGATGACTTAAAGTTGTATGGAAAATCTGAAACTAAAATACACTCACTGACCAACACAGCCCAAATTTTCAGTACTGATGTTAGTATTGAGTTTGGACTAAACAAATGTGCCACCATGGCACCGAGAAAAGGAAAAATCACTAAGAGTGAAGGAATTGAAATGCCAAATGGACAAGCCAATAAGTATCATCAGTTTGAAGCCTATAAATATCTGGGCATAGTGCAATTAGATAATATCAAGCATGGGCAAGTGAAAAAATGTGGTCAGTAAAGAATAGATCCAAAGGGTTAGAAAACTACTAAAAAGTAAGCTGAATGGTGGTAACACCATCAAGGCCATTAATAGCTGGGCCATACTGGCCATCAGGTATACCACTGGCATTATAAATTCGACTCAAATGGAGCTAGATAGTCTGGATAGGAAAACAAGAAAACTCATGAGCATTCACTATGCATTACATCCATGCAGTGATGTTGACAGGCTGTATTTACCAAGAAAATTAGGTGGTAGAGGTCTTTTGCAAGTGAAGCAGACAGTTGAAGAAGAGAAACATGCATTGGCAGATTTTGTAAAAAATAGTACAGAGCCAGCATTATTGGAGGTTAAGAACAGGGGGTGTTTAAAGTAAAACAACAATGCAAATACGAGCTGATAGGTGGCATAATAAAGCACTGCATGGCCAGTTCCTTGAAAAAAATCAAAGTAGGTGAGGAAAAGACTTGTTTATGGCTCACCAATGGAACACTGAAAAAGAGACAGAAGCCCTGATTTTTGCAGCTCAAGAACAAGCTATCAGAACAAATGCAATTAAGGCTAGAATAGAAAAATCAGCTGAGTACTCCACATGCAGACTCTGTAAAGAGGTGGATAAAACTATCTACCATATATTGAGTTGTTGCAAGAAAATTGCTCAGACTGATTACAAACAGTGTCATAATGTAGTTCTCAAATGGAATTTGTGGAATTTGTGGGATCATAAGCCTGAAAAAGTAATTTAAAATGAGCATGCAAAATTACTTTGAGACTTCCAAATACAAAAAGACAGAGTTTTGGAGCATAATACACCGGATATTATTATTGTGGAGAAGAAAAAAAGTGTGCATCATTGATGTTGCTATACCAGGTGATGGTGGAGTCACTGAGAAACAACTTGAAAAAATTACCCGATATCAGGATCTGAAAATTGAACTTCAGAACCTCTGGCATAAACCGGTATAGGTGGTCCCAGTGGTAATCAGCACGCTGGGTGCGGTGCCTAAAGAGCTAAGCAAGTATTTAGAAGAAATTGGAGTCACCATCAGTCAGCTGCAGAAAGCCACCTTACTGGGATCTGCTCGCATAATTCGCCGATACATACATAGTCCAAAACACTTGGGAAGCGTATGACTAGTGATTGGTAATACAAAATCCAGCGTAGTTAGCTGTGTCGTTTAATAATAATAATAATAATAATAATAATAATAATAATAATAATAATAATAATAATAATAATAATAATAATAATAATAATAATAATGTAGTCTGATCAGGTCTGACCTCTGTCAAACCTTTTCATAGTTTTCCAAGTATAGAATAAACAGAAGTGGTTTGCCATTCCCTTCCTCTGGAGATGCCCTAGGCCTGTGAAACTTGCCCAAGGGTACGCAGGCTGGCTCTGCTCACAGCAGGCACAATGGGGAACCTAATTTCCAAACAAGATAGATACCTAAACCACTGAACTATCCAGCCAGCTTAATATCTGAAAGCAGCACCTAAATGTTATTTCATTAATTTACTGAATAATGCAGTCAATTAAGAAGATCTAAATTCTTCCTACTTCAGAGTAAATACTTGGGAGATCCTAGTCTAAGTAGCTTAGGTTTATAGGTGTCTAATCCTATTAGCATTTGTTGTAATGTAGGCTCTTAAATAAGGTAATTCACTTTTGGAAATGGGATTTAGATAATTCTGAACATTTTGGTACTTGAAGACATAAGCATTGGCCACTTTGAAGCATCTTTATTTTCTGCTGTAACATACATGCACCTTTCCCTTCTGCATTGCAACTTGTTCCTCTGTATCCAGGAATATACGGTTGAATACTCTAAAAGAATATTCTGCATATCAACAGAGCATTAGAAACTTGGTTTGTTTTGGTTTTGAGTGAGACCAAGATTCTTATGGCAACAAATGTATCCTGACATCTCGGTGGAAGGGAAATGGGGAAGAGATTGCATGGAATATTTGAGATTAGGTTAAATTGAGAGGAGGCATTTATACAAAGAATAGCATGATAGCTTTGAAGTGAGAGCTGATCTGAGAAAGAGGGGTACTAAGGCCACGTGGTTTTAGGAGATGGCCTATTCATTTCCCATTCAGCCCACACTTTGATTTACTGCAAACTGGCACTGTTCCTCATTTAAAACCTCTTGTCTCTTGTTAAGATAAATGCCAGTGAAAAATAAACTGAAGGAGCATGGACACTGGTGCTTGCACAGAGATGTCAGCACAGTTACAAATGTCATAGTTTGGTTCTTTATTCTATAGCTCATTTCAAATTATTTTCTTTTTTGCCTTTTGTTTGTTTGGATTTTTAAAAAATATTGTCAAAACAAAATACAGACTAAAACAAATACAAAAACAAAAAAAACAGCAGTGCTTCCCTCCACCAAAGGGACTCCCTTCGAGAACTGAATTGATGCTTGGCTGTTGTTTGTTTTTTGTTACAAGAAAGAAGATTATTTATTTATTTATTTATTTATTTATTTATTTATTTATTTATTTATTTATTTATAATATTTTTACCCCACCGTTCTCCTTGGAAAAGGATCCAAGGCGGTTTACAATAATGAAGGACAATATACAGCCTGGAACATTGAAGACATCCCAGAATTTGTTAACTGCCCTGAGTTCCCGTTGGGGAAAATCCGGCAGTAAGTAAGTAAGTAAGTAAGTAAGTAAGTAAGTAAGTAAGTAAGTAAGTAAGTAAGTAAGTAAATACATACATACATACATACATACATACATACATACATACATACATACATACATACATACATACATACAATAACATTTAAGTTGTAGAGCAGAAACAGTGGTGAAGAATCAAAAAGAAAAAAAGGGGGAATTAATCATTAGCATAAGTGATGATCATAGATGCAGAACAAGAAGGGACCCTCTGGATCAGTGTTTCTCAACCTATGGGTCTCAAGATGTTCCTGGACTGCAACTCCCAGAAGCCCCTTCCAGCACAGTGAGTGGTGGAGGCTTCTGGGAGTTGCAGTCCAGGAACATCTTGGGACCCACAGGTTGAGAACCACTGCTCTGGATCATCAAGACCCAGTGGGAAATCAAACTCCCAACCTTAAGCTTTGCAGGCAGAGACAGTCCTAAAGCACTGAACTATCTAGGCCACTAGTGGTGAACCTTTGGCACTCCAGATGTTTTGGGCCACAACTCCCATAGTCCTGTCATTTTCAATCTAGGCTTGGAATTCTGGGAGCTGTGGTCCAAAACATCTGGAATGCCAAAGGTTCACCTCCACTGGTCTAGGCGATCTCCACTTGATGGCCCCTGCAAGCCCTCTTTACATTGGGATAATCTTGCTTGCTGTCTCGTGCCTGTATTCCGTATCCCAATAAGTTGGAATCAAGAGGGCAACTTTCAGACACTCAAGTGATTAGGCATGTCTGCACTGTTATCTTTCAACAGCAGGCACCAGAGTGCTTCTGAATCTCTTTCTCTCTCTTTCCCTCCTGAATAACAAAAATGGTTTGTCATGCAATGGCAGAAGGAGAGGGCTGTGGGTGTGCATCAGCAGGCCCCGAGTTCTCTGGAATATGCAGAACTTGAGATGCATGTTACTGATTTTGTGCACCTGGAAGGTAGGCACTTCCTCCTGACTTACTAGATAAAACAATGTCTGCTTAATGTCTCCCACTACTGTGCTTCTTTGACTGCAAGGTTGGCTAGTCGCTTTACAAGAGAGCCAGTAACTGCAGGAGAAGAGCCTAGGATATCCTCTGGAGGCTTTGGCCGGGAAGCCCTCCCCAATCCGGGGGACTCCTTCTCATGTGCACTTTTTGCTTCTACATCCAGCAGCAAGCCAGCATCACTCCAGTTTAGACTGCAGACTCTGAGCCATCAAAGTGGCCCCACCCTCGATCCACTTTGTGAGCAGATGGGCAGGGGCCCACGTGGGCTGGGGAGTCGCAGATGTAGGAACTGTGGGAGCCTTTGGCGCATGTCCCGGAGGAAAGCTCTGCGCAAATGCGCCCTGTACGCTTCTGCCACCTGGCTTGTTCCCCTGCTCTCCCGGCCACCGCTTGAAGGGCACTCACAAAAAGGCGGAGGGCCACGAATTATGTCTTTCACCTGACACTGCAGCCCTTCGGTCCCCATGGACCTCCACCTTGAGCATTGCTACCGAGGACTCATCATGGAACCCTGCGCCAATTCTGCGTATGCGCGCGCGCGCGCGCGGGTAAAAGAGACGGAGCGTCTGGCAAGTGGGAGTGTGCAGTGCGGTTCCTTTAAGTGAAGGCGAGGAGGGTGGAGAACGCGGCTGTGTCTCTCTCGGTGTGTGTAAAGGGGGGAGGAGAGGAAATCACCCATCTTGTGCAAAGAGCATGCGCTCTGTGGGCAAAGAGGGGGAGCCGGCGGGTGCTTTTCCTCTTCCCGATCTGGAGCGGCGGCGGGGGACATCCCAGCTTCCGCGCCATGGACTAGGACCCGCCGTGGCCGCGGGTCTTCCTGAGGAGGCTGATCGCCCCCCGCGCCCCCCAGGAAAGCCAGGACCAGGGGAGTTCCGGGCTTCCCTTCCACCCCACATTACCTTCCGCCCCGGGAGAAGCTCTCGCTGGCTGGCAGGAAGCTACCTTGCTCCCCACCATGGGCAACGAAGCGAGCTTGGAAGGAGGCGAAGGCTTGGCCGCCGGGCTGCCCGAAGGTGTGGCCGGAGCCGCCGCCGGAGCGCCGGATGGCGGCTTGCAAGCGGGTCCCCCTTTGCCAGGCACGATCCCGGCCGGCGTGGAGGCGGATCTGAGCCAGCTGAGCGAAGAGGAGCGGAGACAGATCGCCGCTGTCATGTCAAGGGCGCAGCAGGGGCTGCCCAAACGGAACCTGGCCGGCCCCACCGGCGCGGAACCGCCTCCCTTGCAAAGGCACGCACAGATGGAGTAACCTACATGCCGGTTCGGGAGGGGCCGAGGGGGGGAGGGAGGGAGGGAAGGAGGGAAGTGGGGTGGTGGGGGAGGAGAGGGGGAGGGGAAGCCTGGCGGACTGCACATCGCGCCAGTCTGTTGCATGAGCAGGAGGAGTGATGGGGATGATGGATGGATAGGGTGCAGGGTGGCACGAGGGTAGGTTTTCCAGAGGCTGCCTCCTCTCCTTTCCTGCCGTATTTCTCACATCATTGTGGCCATTGCCCTTCCGCCTGGAGGGACTCTCCCCGCTCCCTTCGTCCACCGTTTTCTTAAGAGCTTTTTTATTATTATTATCGTGGATCGGGTTAGTTTCAGTTTCTAGGGCAAAGGAAACGCTGGCATACATGTTATTTGTAACCCCACCTTAAAATGTTGGGCAGCCTCCACTCGGTTTCGCTGGAACTAAAATGGAAGCCTGCAAAAGCTTTATCCAGCCCCGGCGCTTTTGTGGCTTTTGCTGCTGGAGAGGATGATTGTCGGTGAAAAGCCCCTCTATCCCTCCCGCCGGAAGGCTCTTTCCCTTTTAATGCCTGGAGGCTCTTCTACTCCGGAAAAAGTATCCGTCCCCTCCTTTGGATGTCGGGTTCTCGGCTTCCCCTTCACCGTCCCTCCAACACAGACTAAAACCAACTAGGTAAATTAAACCTGCGGACAAATAATAGCCTATGTAGGATGGGGGTTGAGGTGCCAAGAACGCTGCCCTTAGAATTGCTTGGTTTCTCCCGCCCCCCTTCTTTATTTCCCCCCTACTACGCTGCAGAGTAGTTGCCGCTACCTCGCCAGGCGATCAGGAGCGATGATTCCCATTTCCCTTGTCCAAGGTGCTGAAATGGCTAGCTTTCTTCACCGTGAACTATAGAGGCCACTTTGGAGATTTCCATCGCCTATTTGTTGCGCTGCCTTCGCAGCTGTAATATAAACTATCTCAACCCCTTCCCCCTCCCGTCCAATCATACCGTCCATATTCTGCCGATCACTGAAAAATTATTGCTGATAATGTGTTTATCTTATTTTAGAAAAACCAATTAAATTTCCAGCAGTCATGCTTTGTACAGGAAAATTGTAAACTGGAGGATTTGATATGGCTTGATATCAGGTTTTCATAAACTTTACAGGTATGCTGTAGGGCGGGAACACACTGTACACATGTTCATTCTGTGTCTTTCCCTATTCCTGCTGACAAGGGTTTGGGGGATTTTCTAGCATATAAACCTGTGCCTTGAAAAAGCTGAACTCATCACTATACCTCTTTGCTTCCTGATGCAATTATGTATCTCTATTGGGAAGTGCCTACGATAAAATGCTATTCATATTTTCAAAATATTTTAAAGAGCATAAAACCTTTCAAGTTTAACATATATTTCTTTCACAGAAAAAAACCACCCAGCATTGTCTTACAATCCAATCCTGAATCTATGTACCCAGAAATATGTCCCATTGACTTCAATTTTCTCTTTAGCAGGATTTCAGTCATAATAATGAAACTGGCTAGATCTGAGGCTATATGTACTCCATCCAGTTCAGTTAGTTTCCTACTGTTGATTTATTGGAGAGTAGGGAAAGTAGATTTGGTTTGAAGTTATGATAAGAATAAAATTTATCTAAAAATTGGTATGGGTGGTTTTCTTTGTAAGTAGCCAATGCACCTTGATAAATTGTCAATGCACCATTGGTGGTTCATCAAAATTGCCACGCTTAGTTAGTTATAGCAAAAGGTTTATTAAAGACAGACAGAAATATACAGCACAGGACATTTAGGCATTACAGAGAGTGGGTTAGTTTAGGATCCGAGCGCAGCATGGCCTGACGGCCTTGCTGCTCTGGACACCCTACAGTACAGAAAATAGGTTAGTCTAAGGATCCTAGGCACAGCATACAGGCCAGAGGCCTTGCTGTCCTGGACTCCGAGTGATGGTTTCCGTGGTCTTTTATACTTTTCTGTAGTCGCAGCTTACGTATTTCGTGCGTATGTCACACGTAATCATACCTGGTAAGTTATCATAATTCTTAGAAATGGCTTTAGTTCCCATTGCCTGCTGCCAACAAAATGGCGCTTTTTGGTGCCATAAGATGGTGCCCACATGTCTGTGTTGTCTTCGCTTCCCCGTTGGCTCTTATCTCAGTTAACCACAAGTATTTGTTACACTCTACAGGCTGGCATCTTCTTTTGTGTTTATGCCAGCATGACCTAATACTCACAGTTGGGTTTAACACTTTATAATAGTTTTCAGCTTTATTCTCATATTTATTAATTCTATTAATTCTTATCAGTCCCTCATTTTCTCTTTGAAAGTTGAAAAAGAAACTAAATAAAACTATTCTAAATAAAACTATTCTTGAACTAGCTCTGAAAAACTCTGAAAAGTTAAGGAGTATAATATCCATTAGCTTAAGCCTTATGTCTGCTGGATGATTTAAGACCTTCCAGCGGCCACTTTACTTTAACTGCGTTGCTTTATTATATTTTATGGACCTGAATGATTGTATGTCTCCTGTATAGTTATAACAGTATAGGTATTGAATGAGTAAATGAAGGGACCTTACTATTCTGACTTGTATCTAGGTGTATCTGTTTTCTTTTGTGGGTAGGTGTAATCTAATAGCTGATTTACTAGAGGTGGCATAGTGCTTTTGTTAACAGTAAGGACGTCTTGTTTGCTTAGGGCCTAAGATTGCCATTTTTATGATCACAATTTCCCCCATTTTTTTTTTTTTTAGCATACATTGAAATCATAACACAAAATACATTTAAAGTCTCCTTAGAGGATGGCATTTGGTTGACAGTGGGGTGCTCTGCTGTTTGAATGTTAGGTGAAGCAGAGACCCAGGATAGTATCATGGGTATTCTGTATTGGGATCAAACCAGGGGCATAAATCAAACTATTGTGTGTTCAATAACTGGAGTGGCTTATTTCTGCAACCCATTTTAAACTGTATAATAGATTGGCATAGAAAAATCAGGAGGGCATGGACATCAATTAAAAATGAAGCTTTGATAAAATGAATTTGGGGAACAACTATTCTGTAAAATATGTTGATTGACACCATTGATGTTGTGCTGGGTTATAGGGTTCATTGAACAATTAAAAAATCAAGTGCTTTCTGTTCCTTTGACTGCTAAACAAAATGAACAAATATGTGGATACCCTTCTTGTGAATGACAGAAGTTCAGTTAACATATGGAAAGTATCTTATACAATACAAAGGTAAGGTAAGGGATATGATAGCAAAGGTAGCACATAACAGAATTCAGTAAGGCTACTAGAATTACAGATACAGAACATACAGTATGCTTCAAAAACATCATAAACAGTAATTGCTTCTAAACATCAGCTGTAGATGGCTGCAAAGGTGCTGAGCTGTGTTGGCTGCAAAATAAACAGGTAGATGTGCTAAAGGCACACTGGTAGTCTGTGGTAATGGTGGTGAAGTTTGGTGCCATTATAACAGTTCAGGATGATTCTTGAAAGGAGAAAACACTGCCGTAATTGGGACAAACAGTCTCTTTAAAGTGCCTTTTGCTTCCATGACTGTGCAACCAGTTCGTTGTTTTGCTTCAGCTGAGACAGCTAGATGGCTGCAGGTGATGACAGAGGCATTCAGTATCACTCCATTTGAAGGATGGGGCTGATACGGCCACAAGAACGGGCAGGAACGGTGAGACCAGGGGCTGTCGAGATGAGGAGGACCCACACGAAGCAGCAGACCAGCCTTGACGTTCCTTGGAAGGTGTAGATTAGGAAGCGGCACAGAGGCAGTTGAACTCAGGCAGGGGTCATCAGGAGTAGACAGAGTCTCAGAAGTTGGAGCAGCCAAAAACCAAAGGTGTTTCTGTACAGCTTTGCAATGAGAGGGTGGATCTAGGAAAGATAGCTAGCACAGAGAGAAAGCTGTATACGTTGTCAGCATGATCTGAAACAGATCTTTTTCACAGTGCACAGTGGGGGCAATAGCAAAATTTACACCTTTAAAATATCTGGAACATAATTTCTGAAGCCTTGTTTGAAACACAAAAACAGGACATAGTTTGTGGGTAACTTTTCGATTGGAGACCAACAGAACTGGCACAATAATGAAATAAAACATACGTCATTAGCCCAAGCTTTATGAATTAAGCAGCATTTGGAAAGAAAAGTATGCAAGGAAAAAATGTGTGTTGTCTTCGTTCTGTGAAGGAGTTAATAAACATTCGACAAGCCGTAACACTTCTCTATATCTGCGGCTTGGTCCTTTGTTTGTGAGAAATAAATAACATTCATCACTACAGCTCTTGTGGTAACTTTCAAATGTGTATTATGTCTGGGCTGAGCATATCTAACTGCGATCCTAAACAAACAGGCAAGCAATGGCGATTTACCCGGTATGACGGCCAGAGGTGTCTTTCTAGTGACTAAAATAAGTTGTTAGATTAAAATGTACTCATCTTCTCATCTGTCTTACTTTAATTGTATATATTGCTTTGTATAAAATCTCTGAAACCTAATTTCTAAACACAAGAACAAGGTAAAAAAAACATATCTATTCCCCACTTTTCCTAAAATGTCAGTATTTGATTTTAATATTGTCACTAAGTTTTAAATCTTCAGGATGGCATCCTAACAAAGGTTTTCTACTAAAAGTCAATACTCAAATGAACTTCTTCCATTTCTAGGGCATATCATTTTTTTTTTTAATTACAGTGGTACCTTGCACAAAGGAATCAATTTGTTCCAAATGGAATTATGTTAAGCAAATTTTCTTTTATACAAATCTTTCCAGAGGGTTGCATTGAAGATGGAGCTATTCCATCTTTATGTTGTACAGATTCTATGTTATACAAGCTGTTTGTTACACAAGGGTCCACTGCACTCCAAATTTGAGTACACAAATTCACATATCAAATATATTTTTTGATAGAACAACACTGATTGATGAGCATAGGGGAATTGATTAAAATTACAGTGAGCTAGCTAAGACAGATTCAAAGAACAGAACAAAACAGACAGGCAGCAGATAGGATGAAGAGTGTTAAATTCAAATCTACTAAATAATATTTTAACAACATATTTTTTTAAGTGAATTAACATTTTATGGTGGCATTCAGATATGTCTCATGTCTAAATATGAACACATCTGTGGACACAAAACAGAAACAAACAGGATGTTTTATAGGTAAATGCAGAATAAAATAGGTTCCCATGTCTAATAGGAAAGGCTGATTGCTTGCTGCTGTGTCAATCAAGCAATGCTGTTTTCCCTTAAACATTTTTTTTGTCACTTTAAGCAAATTGGAATCTGGTTTGGGCTATATATATATATATATATTTTTTTTTTTAACAATTCATGGTATCTTGCCAACTTGTCTTCCTACTTAGAAGTTTATCAAAACACAACATTTCTCAACACCATATTTTTTTCTTCACTTGCGCAGACCTACGGCAACTTTACATATGCCCCCATATATATTTTTCTTCCTATAAATCTCTCATGCCTTTTCAGTAACAATAACACTTTTCTTTATACAACCTGACCTTCATATTTTTTTTTGAAATATCTCTTTCTATTTTTCCTTTAAAATAGTAACCACTTTTTTTTTTCACATAGGCTTTTCTCAGTCTAAATTCAAATTAGCAACATAGCATTATTGTTAAATATCAAGATCTAATTCATTACAGTATAATATTTATATATCATGGATCAGTGTTCATTCAAGAGTTAAATTGTCATGGGTTTAAATTTCAGTGACATCCAATTTTTTTTTCTATTACAAGGGGCAACACAAATGTTAGACAACACAATAACAGATATTTGGAAGACACACCGGGCGTTTGAGCCAAAGACACAGAGTTTAGAATTAGAAATACAGAAGAAGTATAATTCTAATTTTAAGTTGTTAGAAGGGAAGAATTCTATAAATCAAACTTTTGTAGTAAAATGGTCAATTTGGAGTAAAATAGTCACTGCTAGCCTAAAAAATCACATCATATTGGTGAAAAATCACATTATATTGGTTTGGTGCTGTCAAAAAAATCAGCTAAGCAGAAATATCCAGTTTCTACAGCAGAATTATGAAACGAAATTCCTGTCCTTAATTACCTAATAAATTGTCACACAGACTTTCCCATTACATTACTTCAATTAACCCCAAAACAAAATAAAATATATTTTTAACAGTTCTAAAAATGTCCCTAAACTCTTTTCCCCATAAAATCTTAAAACAACTGAATTACACAAACATTCCAGGCTACACAAGCCTTCTCCAGACCTTTATTTTTGCACACACATACAAGGGAGGGGGACGTGGAACGCACTCTGGGTCTTATATTTTAAACAACATCCTGGCTACACAAGCCCATTTAAACAACATCTAAAAGAAAAAAACAAATTCTGCTGTAGAAAAGGCATGGCTCTGCTGTCGAAAGTTCAAAATTCATAAGGAGATGGTCAGGCCGGCTTTGGCATCCAAGAGTGTTTGATAAAATTTAGGGCCATGTTTGTATTTCCAGATGTGAGAATTGCTTCGGCCTTGTAAAAAAATCCAGCCTGCGGTTTGGGCTTTTAACTAAACAATATGTAAGAGAAGTGGCAAAATACAAGCTTTCAAGGAGTCCTTGGCTGGCTGATAAGGAAGGACTTTCTTAGAGAAAAGAGTTCGGCTTTCAGAGGAAAAAAAGGTGGGGGCCTTCTTTTTTTTAAAAAAATGGGCGTTTAGCAGTGCAGAATAAGGCAGACACTTGATTTGTTAACTGATTCTGCCACACAAGGCAATACGGCCGTTACTTGGGACTTTTTGAGCCAATTAATATAAAAACAGGGATACTTTAAATGGCCATAATTTATTTCTGGGCAAGAAGAAAAACAAGTCAGGGAGTCAAGTTCTGCAGCTAAAAAAAACTATTTCTCCCCTATTAACCAAGCAAGAAAAAAAATTTTTTTGACTTACCTTAGCTGGAAATGCAGACGATCAAAGGAAAATGGAAAGGGGGAAGGTTAGGGCAGAGGTTAGAGGAGATTACCGGTAGCTGGAAACAAGGACAGTCCAAGGAAAAAAAACGTGGGAGGCAAGCTGAGACCCGTTCACCCTCGCCGCTGGCAGAACATTCTCCAGCGTAGCTTAGGTTCCCGGCCAATGCACCATCTGATAAGAATAAAATTTATCTAAAAATTGGTATGGGTGGTTTTCTTTGTAAGTAGCCAATGCACCTTGATAAATTGTCAATGCACCATTGGTGGTTCATCAAAATTGCCACGCTTAGTTAGTTATAGCAAAAGGTTTATTAAAGACAGACAGAAATATACAGCACAGGACATTTAGGCATTACAGAGAGTGGGTTAGTTTAGGATCCGAGCGCAGCATGGCCTGACGGCCTTGCTGCTCTGGACACCCTACAGTACAGAAAATAGGTTAGTCTAAGGATCCTAGGCACAGCATACAGGCCAGAGGCCTTGCTGTCCTGGACTCCGAGTGATGGTTTCCGTGGTCTTTTATACTTTTCTGTAGTCGCAGCTTACGTATTTCGTGCGTATGTCACACGTAATCATACCTGGTAAGTTATCATAATTCTTAGAAATGGCTTTAGTTCCCATTGCCTGCTGCCAACAAAATGGCGCTTTTTGGTGCCATAAGATGGTGCCCACATGTCTGTGTTGTCTTCGCTTCCCCGTTGGCTCTTATCTCAGTTAACCACAAGTATTTGTTACACTCTACAGGCTGGCATCTTCTTTTGTGTTTATGCCAGCATGACCTAATACTCACAGTTGGGTTTAACACTTTATAATAGTTTTCAGCTTTATTCTCATATTTATTAATTCTATTAATTCTTATCAGTTACAAGAACAGATTGAACCTCAGTGAAAAAGCCACCTTGGATCCATTTAAGGGTGTTTATACATGACCCCTAAACTCCGGGGCAAATGGCTCCCAGCTCCGGAGATTAAAAATGTTTACCCACCAGCTCCGGAGCTAACAGGAAATTAAGTGTGACCCCACCCACTTTAGTGCGTCCCAGCGCAGCTTTCAGGTACCTGCTTTTTGGATGTGACAAATATTTGATCTGGTGTAAGGATAGTGAGTGCGGGGCTCTCCTGGCTTCTGTTTGTTTGTTTTTTTGTGCCCCGCCCCTTTAAGAGATCTGAATGCTGCCGGGAACAAAACGGAGGTAAACCGGCATTCTTTTCTTTCTCTTTTTCTCCATCCCTCAGGCAGCCAGCAACCAGGAAGTGCCGAGGGGGGTGGGGACAGAGGAAGAGCGACGAACCCCTAAGATCTCTGGTCCGAATTTAAGTGGCCAGCGGATCTTAGGGGTCGTGTAAAAAGGCCCTAAGGAGAAAGATGGAGTAAATATAATTTAAATAAATAGATAAATAACAAAATAACATTCCTACATGCAATTGTGAAGCTACAGTTGTTGGATCAGGTCTAGTGCCTTTTAGAGCAGGTGTAGGAAATTGTCAAAGGTCCAGAGGGAGCCATCAAGGTCACCGCTGCTCTGAAAGTCAAAACATAATATTGTTGGAAGTCCTGGATTCATTTTTGTGGGCCTGGGGGATTGGTCTTATGGGGAAACCACAAGAATCAGCAAATGGCTGTCCTTTGTTTTGTTTTGCTTTGTTTTGTTTTGTTAACAGAATTTGCTTGGCCATCTGAAGGCTGCAAAGGTTCTGTAGGATGTTCAGATGCAGCCCTGGGCCCTAATTTTTTCACCCTTAATTTTGAGTGAGGTTGCAGCACACAACTAATCTAGACACATGAATGAGCAGTGTCTGGTTTTCCAGTTGTCATGAGAGTCCAGCTTCCATATGTTCATCTGTCATGACTGATCATGCAGGATGAGTTATAGAACCATGACCACTGGATAATCATCATCTCCCCAACCTTGGTCTAATATGTTATGCATCTATAGATACATGCTGCTTTGGGGCCACACCAAAATCAACCACTGTCTCCCAGAGCTAGAAAAAGTGAATGATTTTTTAAAAATGTTTGGTGTTGGCACCCATTTTACTGACCTCACTGCTTGTCAGCGCCTAGATATTTCAATGAATTGCCTCTACATCTACTATGAGGAGGGAGTTACTAGACTGGCATGGGCAGAATTCCTGCCATGGGAAATGTCTAGTACACTAACATTCTTTTATTCAGATCTATATAGATACATGTTAAAAGTATTTATCCTGTTAAATTCTCCTTTCAATAGTCCCCATCCCCTCGAGTGCTACAAGTTTATATCATAATGTAAATCACACTAAAATAGGCTTGTAGAATTAATAGGGAGTGAGTCAACTCCTCTGTAAATTCCATTGATTCAAATGGTCCTACACGCACTGTAATTTACTGTGCTAAAGAAAGTCTCAGAGTAGGCCCATTTGAATCAGGATAACTTATGGAGGAGTTGACACACTAAATCCCCATTGATTCAATAGTCCTATCTGCCCTCCTGATATAATGGGTCATTGTCAGGGAAGCCTACAATTTGAAAAGTAAGATTTAATTTGCCGTGCCATCTTTCTATCTAAATCCACAGGATCTTGAATAGATCTAATTTATGTTGCCAAATTAGCATTTATATTTATGAAATATTGCTGCAACTATGCTTGATCTGGGCATATAAAAAGAGACATACAGGATCAGATCAAATGAATATATATGTACTGTAGTACATCAATCTGTTTCTCATAGTGGCCATCCATCTGGGGTAATAGAAGGGAAGTACACAGGCAGGACAGGAGTTCTGTAGTGCTCTCTCTTTCACCTCTCAGTACTGAAAGAAATAGTACCTCTGATACTACATTTGAAATATAGCTGTCAGACCAGTAGCCATTGGTAGCATTATTCCTCATAAACTTGTATAATCCCTTTTTAAAGACATCCAAGTTAGCAACCACCTTAACATTCTGTCATTGTGAATGCCATAGTTCACTAATGTAGCACAAGGGAAACTTCTCTGGAACCTCTCAGCATTCACCTTCCTGCCCAGTGACAGCTGGCTGCTTTCTTTCTGAACAGACAGCAAGGCTTAGTTCAGCCTCAGAGCTTTCCTGCTCTCATTCACAGGGTACTACATTTAGATCCTGTGAGTGTGGGGTTATTAATTATGCATACACAGAGTTTTGGGGTACAATCATCTCTGGTCCCAGGCTGTGTGAGGTGTGTGTGTGTGTGTGTGAGTGTATGTGAGTGCTGTATGAGCTTGTGTGTGCTGCCTGGGACCCAGAGGTCTGGTCTTTATTGATAACAGTAACACAATAGGGAAGAGACAGAGGAAGGATGGTTACGTATGCATTCCATCAGTGGGGGAGAATGCACCTTATCTGGAGGAAGATATTTGGCTTGTTATTAATAATGACAGAGGAAGGGGCTTTTGGGCCTGAGCAGATGTGTCCTGATGTCCTGTCATTGTTTTCTGGCCTCCTGACCTATGCCAGGTCAGCGTCAGCTTAATCAAGCCCACTGGGTACCTGCTCGGTCCTGGGAATCCAGGTCTTCAGCTTCCTTGGGTGCTTTGCCAACTTATTGGGGTTCAGAGCCTATTGGGTTATGGAATCCCCACATGTGAGGTGTCTATAAGAGATAGGCATGAACCGGTTCATCCTGGTTTATCAAGGTAGCAGCACAGCTGCTGCTACTCCCCTCCCCTGACTCCTCAGCCTCAAAGAGCCAGTCATCTTGCCTAGTTTGCTAGCTCCCAGTAGCTACTCAACATGTTTTCCACTCCTGGCTATAACTCAGACTTCTCTTCCTCATCTTCTTGGCTGATCACCCACTTAGACCAAAGGGCAGGGCAGAGAAACCTGAGCTATAGCCAGGAGTAGAAAATCAGTTGAGAAGCTACTGGAAGCTAGCAGACTGGGTGCCCATTTGAGGCTGAAGAGCAGCAGCATCTGTGCAGCTGCCTTGACACATCAGGACAAAATGGTTCCTGCCTCTCTCATGTGTCTATCTGTCCTTGAATAATCCCAGGATACTTGTACTATGAGAGACCATGTTGTTCTCCTTGTTCCTTTCTTGCTGAATCTTGGACATCATTGCCACTATTTTGACTTTGGATAAAGAAGTCTAAATAATGCTTTTGTGTTGCTTCAGATTACCACAACATATATAATTTTAGACACACTTGAAATTTTCTCCCAGCTTTTAAGTGTGATTTCCCCCTAAACCAAAAATGTGCAGAGTAATTTTATAGCTTATATTTGGATAATCCAATTTTCAGATCTCTGCATAATCATGGAAGTTGTCATAAATCACTTATTATTGTTTTGAAGTCTCTAGATCAGGCATGTCCAAAGTCAGGCCCGGGGGCAAATGCAGCCCGTTTACAAATTTCATGTGGCCCACGGCCTCTTCTCCTCACCAGCTCAGCCTGTCATGCATCCCCTGCCAGCTGGCCCTTCCCCATACTGGATGGTGGCATCAGCTTGCAGTTTTATGTTTTGCCTGCCTCTGTCCACCAGAGGCAGGCAGCCACCTTCCCAGCCTACCCACCCTTGGCTCCATTGCTTCAGCGTCCCCCCTTCCTCATTGCATGTTATAGAGGCTTGTCCAAAGTCCGGCCCGGGGACCAAATGTGGCTGAATGGTCGGCCCCTACACATTTTCACCTCACCAAATCTGGCCCTCCTTGAAAAAAGTTTGGACACCCCTGCTCTAGATGGTTGTGATTTCATTAGTCTAGGAAATTCTTTAAAAGGGACACTTATAATTGAGCTGCCCCTTTACATTTCAATGGCAGTATGTTGCATTCAATGTCATTAGAAACACTTCGACATAACAAGTTGAGTTGTTTATTATTTCAGGCATGCTTACCAACCTTCGCGTATATAATTTCGTGGTTTACAGAAAAGATAGCTTTAAAAATGCACCATGGGTGGTAAGCAGCAATTAGGGCTGCATAAAACGTCACATGGCTGAAATTAAATTAACACAACAGTGATTAAAATGCCTAGGAAAGAAAAGGGCCACTATTGAACCAATTTCTTACTGCGTAAGAAATGAAAAGGCCTTCTTTCTATCCCTAAAAGATATCAGCACAGGGACATTTCAGAAGTGGCATGACAGAACCAAGGACACATCTTTTCCAGTCACTCCCACCCAGGGAAAGGCCTCAAGGCAGATTTTAATGCATCCCTGAACAAGGCTGTTCTCAAGTAAATATGTACTTTAATTAACCTAATTTAAAAGTTGAAAGTAACAGCCAAAACTATAATTGTGGCCAAGATCCTATTGCTAAATTAAACTGGCAAAAAAGGTAACTCACAGCAGTAAATGGATGCTAATTAATGTGTTCCCATTTATATTCTTCACTGTACACCACCTAGCTGGTTTGAGGCATGACCCGGAGTCCAAGGAGGAACTTATTAATTAACAGCAATTTGCTGCTGAACATTATGCCATGTCCTCACTAGGGATGGGATTTTCAGATTTCTTGGACTACAAGTCCCACGGTTCTTCATTCTGGGAGTTCTACCTAGCAGACACCTAAATGTGGCTCATGTAGAAGAACGACCTCAAACCAAAAAGCTTTGAGGCTGAGTTAGGCCTAGTTTCACCCAGGTTTCCTGTTTATTTTTATTTTATTTATTTATATAGCTTGTATGCCGCCCACTACCCAAAGGTTCTTGACCCAATACCAGCCGGGAAATTTCTTTTTGAACAAGAAGTTAGGTAGAGCTAAGCCTAGTTTAGCCCATAGCTGTCTAGCTGGGAAACCACTTTTTTAGGTATTTTCCCGCCATCTTTCCACAATAGTATTTTCTTGTAAATCTCCCAGATGTTATAATTTTTTTAAAAAAATTCTCTGAATGGCATGGGGTTACTGTATGGGCGCCGCCGTGTTGGGGGCAGCTATTGAGCATGCTTGAATCATTGAGGGACGGGGATACTGTGACCACGATCCCTTGTTTTCTTTCTTTCTTTCTTTCTTTCTTTCTTTCTTTCTTTCTTTCTTTCTTTCTTTCTTTCTTTCTTTCTTTCTTTCTTTCTTTCTTTCTTTCTTTCTTTTCTTTTCTTTTCTTTTCTTTTCTTTTTTTTTTTTGATTATCAGGAGCCCCTGCCAAAGACGAAAGGGAGGGGTGCTTTGTTTAGGGTTTTTTTTTGTGATTGGGACGGGAAGGAGAGAGGGAGGGGGCCTTTGCTTTTTGCAACTGGGAGGGGAAAAGGGGCGCTTTGTGGGTTTTTTTGTGATCAGGAGGGGGAGGGGAGGGGGCACTGGCTGGGGCCAGAGAAAACTTGACAGCTATGGTTTAACCTCAGAGCCTTCCAGCTAAGACCTTGCTTACAGGTTACTTACATTTAGATTCTGGGCAGCAGAAAGTTCAAAGGTTTCTGTTGTATACAGTTTTTGTGTCCAAAATCCAGTTCTTTAGTTACACGGGTGGAAGACAAACAGTATAACATGCAAGTCACTGAATTTTACACCATTTGCCTTCCATATGCATAACTAAGCTACAGGAATTTGCCCAAAATATGTTTATAAACATTCCTATGGGAATTCTGTGACAACACCTCTCAATCAACTGGCAGCTAGCCTCTGCGAACAGAGTGGTTGGCAAAAGGCAGCGCCTGATGTGTGCTTGCACACACAAGGTGCTGCCCTCCCTTCCCCAGCCTATCTGTTCACAGAAGCTGGGAAAGGCAGGCAGGCAGCCTCCGTGGATGGATCCCTTTAAAGATCCCCAAGCACAAGCCCAAGCCGAAGGGGAGGCAAAGCCTTGCAGGCTTGTGAGCCCCTTCTTCGTCTTTAGCTTGGACTCCTTGCACAGAGCTCTTTAAATGGGGTTTGTGCATGGAGCCCAAGCTGAAGGGGAGGCCGTGGTGGCTTCCATCCTGGCTTTCCTGGGATTGGGTGCAACAGGGTCGGAAAAGCCAAGATATAAGACTGGGCTTTCGAATTCCACGCACCCATAATCTCTTGGGTTGTGGGTAGAGATGGGCACAAATAGAAAAAATGGAGTTTCGTTTGTTGTTTGTCGTTTAGAGGTCCGTTTCGGTTCGTTTCCGTTGTTCATGAATTTTTTCCAAAAAAATCATTTTCATTTCATTACCGGTTCGTTACCGGTTCATTACCATTTATTCCAATTTTTCATGATTTTTTTAGCATTTAAAGCCGCTCACTTCATTGCTGTAACGGAAATGAAATGCACGACAAAAATCCCCGCATTTCTGTTTGTTTCTTTTCATTTTAGAGACAAATTTTGTTTGTCGTTTTGTTGCGTAATGAAACAAAATCCAAAAAACGAAAACTAAAACTTGTTCATTCTGTGCCCATCTCTAGTTGTGGGCATACAAAAATCAAATTCCTGCCCCTTAAGATGAATGTTTCACAAGACATCCGGTAGGCCAACCGTCGTCTTGCAAAAAATGCCTATGCTGGGAAATTTCATTCATCTTATGAAGAATTCGTTTTATGGGGCATTTGTCTTACAAGGTACCACTATCACTTCTGCTTCTCATCCCTCATACTCTACTAAAAAGGCCATTCATTTTTTGCTTTGCTTTGCTTTTTGTTTTGTTTCTGATTTTGTTTGGTCCCAACACATCACTGGCTGGAGCAAATAAAAATCCAGCAATGGCAAAACTGATCAGTTTTAGGACAATTTCTATGCCAGTTTTTGGTAGGTAGAGGTGGGGCTTTGTTAATTTTTTTAAAAAAAGATAGCACAAGACAAGTAGCTAAAGGAATTGGTTACAGCTTATCAAGTGACAATAACTGCTGGATAGTCCAGAATTTAATCATCTGGCTGCAGAGCCAGAGAATGGGAGTTGGAATCCCTGGTGTGCCTTCTGGATAGGAGTTGGATTCAATAATCCATATTGTCCCTTCCAATTCTGCAGTTCGAAGGGGATGTTGATGATGATGGCACCTAATGCCTACTGGTTGGATCTTGCTCAGTGTAATATTTTTAGCAGAACAGGTCTGGGCAGTGGTAATGGTGGCAATCTGTCCCATTTCCACTGTGAAGGTACATGTCAAAAGCAGCAAAGTTCAGAGTAAATATTTTTTTTAAAAAAAAATCAGTCTAAACTCCTTTTTGCAGCTGTGATGATCAAGAAGGGGCACGAGCCTAGCAATCAGATATGAATAATTTACAATTTACCATTGCACCTGAATACGACCCAATGAGAGGGCAGCAAGGAATGAATTGTTCTTCTCCCCAAATCATGCAGCTGAGGTGATATGCTTCCTTTGGTATGCCAGAGTTGCTACAGCTGCTCCCCTACTAAGGCATGACATCTTCAGAAATGTGTAGCTATATGACTGATCTTTCAGTACTTTTAAACCCAGAGTGGTTTATGTAACAAGAGAAGACATGCAGGTTGCTAACAGAACAAGCTGTCCACTTGCTGCCATTTTGTAAACTGTGTTGCATAACTATGAAATTTTCTACTCTAATCTTCCTTCAGACCAGGGACAATAATAAGTGTCCTCGGAATAATTTTGCTACTAATAAATGCTACAGACATTTTCAACAGTTTTTAGAGCAATATTTCTCGAAGTGTATACAGACCTCTGTGGCCAGTACTGTACTTCTGTGTATTCATCAAAAACAGATGAAAATAATAAGGTGATAATTATAGTCTTTCAGCATTCGAAGTAGGAGGGTACTTTTTTAAAAAATTATTTATGTATGTATTTATTTATTTATTTAATATATTATTATGCCTTTATACCTAAATAATTTATATATTATTATACCTATTTATATATTATTATACCTTTCAAAATATACCTGGGGCTATAGGAATAGGTGTTGCTAGGCAACAGGTAGATGCATCTAAGGACCTATATAGTCCATGTAAAATCAGATCTAAAAAAGTGATAATCTTCACAAGGTATGAATAAATCAAGTTCATCAGCAAAGCTTGGAGCTTATTTCCATTTTTAATTCAAAAGCCTTCCAAGCAGCCATGTATGTGGTGGCCATTTTTAAAATGGTGGCCAAGAGATTTAAGAACAGGTAATTGAGTCTGCAATCTAAAACGTGCTTCCCAGAGAATAAACACCTTTGTTTCTGGAAGAACATGTTTTGGGCTATGCACATTAACCTTCAGAGGAACAGCAGCCATTTTCTAGGCAGTCACATCAAAAAGACCCAAGCTTTTTGTGGAAGCATAAAGTTTATTACAATGTGATTATTATTTTTTTGGAAGCAAATCTCTCTGAGTTTGGCTATGGTAGAGCTTTTTAAAAGCCACCTTTATTGTTGCATTTGAAGCTGAGAGGAATGTAAGGCATTGTTCAAAACAAGGCATCTTGGTCCCTCTCAGAAGGATGCTTGAACAAATGCTGATTGCTCTTTCCTCAGACATTTTCTTTCAAGAGTGATAGTTCACAATTTCGATAACCATCCCACTCATGGGACAGAGGCTGTAAAAATGGGAGCTCAAGGGTCAAAGGCAGCCTGAGGTTCTGAAGCAATTGTGAGCAGCATTGATTTCAGTTCTAGCTGGTTCTCAGAGTCCCTGCTGCACTGACCTGACTGCCATCTGTGCACCTTAGGGAGATACATACATGTAGCCCCGTTCATAGGTGCACGTTCAAATGATTTCTTACCTGTGTAGAAAAAAGAATCACGACATATCGGGGACCACAAAGAGAAGCTTTGGGACTCATCAGATTGAGTGACTCCTTTTCAATGAGCACTATGCACCCATTCCTTTGGGATGGAAAGTATGCTGCCTATGTCTGCCTGGAGTGACAGCAAGTAAGCTGCCGATGGCCTTTGGTGTTTCCCAGGAGAGAAAGGAAAACTTGGTGCTATGTCAGGCCTTATCCCAACTGAAAGCGGGCAGAGTAAAATCCCAGCTAGTATTGCCATGCTGGGTCCTGCAAGCCTGCCATGCTTCTGGATCAGTGTGACAGTACACGCACACAACCGTGCAATTGTTTGGGGCTTTTGTGATTGCACAATGGAGCAGCCATACCCCCGTACAAGCATGAGGCACAAAGCCTGTTGATTCAAGGCTCCAATGGAGACACAGAAACTACAAGTAGAACCACTTGTGTAAACAGGCGTTGTCAACCACACTGCCATGAGTTCAAGCAGGAATTTATTTTTAAAGAGTATCCCACTACTGAAATTAATGGGAGCTGACTATGTACTAGAGCACATCATACCTCTTTTCACCAAGGCAGCTGTATTGCGAAATTCAGCATTTCTAGGTCAAAGGGAGCGGCTTGGGCTGTATTGTTGATGGGACTGTTTGAGCTACGGGGTTTCAAATGCCCCATTGGAGGAAAAACCACATTTCAGCATATTGAGGAGTTGGCCTCATTCTCTTGGTTATGATTTCCCATGCAGAAGAGCTTCCGTGCAGAGCAATCTGTGTTCAGATGCCATGTCTGTACTCCTGAGTTTAGAATAACAGGAATTCTCTGATATTCTGAGTAGATAGATGGTGAATGCTTTAAAAAAAAACACTAGTTATTTCTGCCAACTTCTATCATTTCTGACAATGCTCTTTACAAGCTTTAGTTCAGTGGTTCTCAACCTGTGGGTCCCCAGATGTTCCTGGACTGCAGGTCCCAGAAGTCTTCATCTCTAGCTGAGCTAGCCAGGATTTCTGGCAGTTGCAGTCCAGGAACGTCTGGGGACCCACAGGTTGTGAACCAGTGCTTTAGTCAATTTACCTGCTGCAGCTGAATCTCGAGGAAGCAGAACATGGCTTCGTTCACACTTCCTCTGCCTGCATTCAGGCTACATTACTGCAGCCTACTCTAAATATGAGCTCTTTAAAGAGGATTCCCTTGAGTTTTGCCAACTAGCTCTGCCGTACATACCCTAGCCATTCCAATCAGTCTCTGTTTTTGTTCCTCAGAGTCCAAATAATGGCTGAGATAAACCCTAGACTGTGAGTGCCTCTGAGAAATATCACACATCATTGATCTCTTCTATGTTCAGATATAGCAAAAAGGAAGAATGTGAGAGCATTCCATTGCAGTAATTTGGAATGCTTTGATCGCCATTTAGTCACAGAATTTCAATATGGAGAAAGCAAAATTGACAGATGCGCCCATCCATAGTAATAGCAATGATGGTATGGTATAGTCATAGTGGATAAAATGATGGGCTTGGACTTGGGAGGCCTGGGTTCCAATTTTCACTCAACCATGGAGGTTCCCTGGGGTCAATGTTGGCGAACCTATGGCATGTATGCCAAAGGTGGCACTCGGAGCCCTTTCTGTGGGCACCTGACATTGCCCCTTCACAGCCACCTGGATTCATATTATATGGCTGTATTGGCACTTTGAGAAAAAAATTAGTGGGTTTTGAATCACAGTTTGGGCACTCGGTCCCTAAAAGGTTTGGCACCACTACCTGGGGGTATGACCACTTCTTCAGCATCTTGCCTTGAAAGCCCTATGAATATCCCTATAAGTTGATTCCAACTCAATGGCACGTAACAACAGCAATAACATTAACTTTTTTTTAATGGGCATATGCACTGAGTTGTTTAAATACATGTTCACCATGCCTTTCAAATGAGTTAAATGGAGTAAATCAAATGCACTTCAGTTGTTTTGAATTAAGCCTAAGCACTAGGATGTAACAAGATTGCTCT
This sequence comes from Phrynocephalus forsythii, assembly GCA_029282475.1. Classification (NCBI taxonomy): domain Eukaryota; kingdom Metazoa; phylum Chordata; class Lepidosauria; order Squamata; family Agamidae; genus Phrynocephalus; species Phrynocephalus forsythii. The sequence continues at coordinate 15,005,172 of JAPFRF010000006.1, read as the reverse complement.
GCAAAGAAGCTCAGGGTATGCTTCCTTGTTCAATGTGAAATTTGCCCTTTTATTAATCAAACACATCCACAGCAGTGTTGCTACTGAAGTCATTCTGTTTCTGTTAATTCAGCGTGTTTGCATGTTTGGTCATCAGCCAGAACCAAAGTGGACACAGAAGAAACAGCTAGAAAGTATCCCAAGATCCTAGAGAAGACTTTTTACAAACTATATTTCAAAATTTAAACCAGCCTTCTGGGACACTTTGATGGTTTTTCACTTTGTTTCTCCTGCAACTGATTGTGATCTTAAGAAAAACAACAACATACAGTAGTAGTATGTCACTGGTTTCATGGTTAGAAGTGATTACGAATGCTTTGGTTCATGGTCTAATGAGATGTTTTCACTGTGGCACTAGAGTTTCAGAAGAATCCTTTGGTGAATAAATAGGCTGTTTTGCACATGGCAATTAGTTCTGGTAATGAAAACCATAAGTATGGATTGTCTTAAGATGAGCAGGAAACTAAGTAAGGAAGCAGAGGTGGTGGCCTAATTTGAGGGCACAAACAGAGCCCTTTGGGTTCAAATAATTTGGTCCCTTATTAAAGCATTTTCTTGACATCTACAGTTTCTGATGGAGTTCTTCTCTATCCCTCCAATTTGTTGGGGTTGTTCCAAAGCAGCATCAGAACTTCAGATTTTCAGATGAACTCCATTTCATCTGAAATTGACCATTGGCCGCTTTGCAATTGGCTGTTCATAGGTGGTAGAAATGAGGCAGGGTTAAGTGTTTGGTTTCAGGTAGCTCTTCTATCACACTTTGCAAGTATCTGAAAAATTAAAATATGAGAAAACATGGACATATTTATCCATCTATAATAGTCACCTTATTAAAGCATATGATAGATGGGGACATTCTTCACAAGATTTCAATTAGTAGGATGAGAAGTTTGTTCCTAGATTGATAATAACAATGAAAGAGTTCTTCCAAAACGTAGCTGATCAGATATTTTTTACTGTTCATATGACTGGTTATTCATGGGAAGGGCATAAAACTAATTGCTTTTCACTTTGTTGCAACTACACATTCTAACTTGCAGAGTAAAATGCCAACATTCATTCTTTCCTGAACATGAAATTGCTTCCATAAGAGTCTCCAGGAAGGGCATGATTCCCTATCCAATGCAACTCTATGTGTGTCCCTAAAATCTTCTATAGCATATTGGTGGGACCTTCTAAACAAATGTTCAGGCAAAGCAGCTTCAAAGAAGCTTCAAGGGAGTGGAAAGGAGGGGGCGGGAATTGTTTTGAAAACTAAGCTCCGCTTGTGCACTGCTGGCTTTGGCACAAACTACACCAACACACAGCGTTTCTATTTGTGATTGTGGCTGATGAAACTGTTAATAGGTCTATCTTCCATAATTTGTTTGTTGGCTTTTATAAGGCAAACAATATAGTGACCATCATCCCTCTTAGGGGTAACAACATTCCATAAATGTCATGAAAAAGATACTTGCAACACAACCTTGGGCTACATAGGATATATGTATACTCCAGAGTGACTCTTTCTGTTTATTTGATGTTCTTCAAGTTCTGTGTTTATTTAATGTACATCTTTCTTGCATTTATGTGTGTGTGTGTGTGTGTGTGTGTGTGTGTGTGTGTGTGTGTGTGTGTGTGTGTGTGTGTGTGTGTGTGTGTGTGTGTGTGTGTGTGTTAAACAAATTTCCCCTATCTCCCGAATTGTCTATGTTGTACAAATTTTATGTTATACAAGCTGTTTGTTATACAAGGGTCCACTATACATGCTTAAATAATGTGATTTAATTCTTATATTACTTGGCAACAAGAGGATCTCCTGAAACATGGCTGTACTAATTTACATAAGTTTTTCATTCTTACATATACAGTAGGACCCTTGTATCTGTGGTTTTACTTGTCTGCAGTCTGAATTTTTTTTCACATGTATTTCCAGAATGGGCCAGTAGAGAGAGCAAGAGACCATGCTATGAATTCTTGTTAGTGAATAGAGATGGGCACGAAACGAAATTTTTTTGTTTCCGTTTTCATTTTTTCATTTTGTTACGCAACAAAATGACAAACGAATTTTGTCTCCAAATGAAGCGAAATGAACAGAAACACCGGAAATTTTGTCGTGTGTTTCGTTTTCGTTACTGCAATACAGTGAACTGCTTTAAATGCTAAAAAAATCACAAAAATGAAATAAATGGTAACAAAACGGTAATGAAACAAACGAAAATGAAAACGATTTTTTGCAAAAATTCACGAAAAACAAGTGATCGTATCCTCTTTCTATTCATATGGAAGAGAATTGTGGTGCAGAATTGTGGTGCGGAATTGTGGTGCAGTGGTTCAACTGCAGTGCTGCAACCAAAATTCTGCTCACAACCTCCATTTAGTCCCAAGTAGTCAGTTCAAGGCTCATTCCGCCTTCCTTCCTTTTAAGGTCGGCAAAATGAGTACCCAGTTCACTGATGGTGGTGGTGGTGGGTGGTGGAAATGTGTAGCTTGCATATTTATCATAAATTGGGGGAGAAAAACCTTTTGTATCCCCACCCCAGCACCAATCAGCTGGAGCCTGGGGCTTGGGGAAAGGGGGGAGGTTTTAAAAGCCCCCAAACCTTCCCCCTCCCTAGAGCCCTTTCCGGGTACTGCGGTCCCAGATATACCGGGACTACAGTATATGGACCACAAAAGGGCGGGGGACTACTGTATATTAATGTGAAACTTGTTTCTTTTCCCTTTAAACTTGCAGAAACTTTCTCAGTGGAAAGAGGCTGCTATCTGTTCACAGAGTTAATTCAATACGGCTTAATTATAATTTTAGCACTGCAGCTGTAGTATAACTATGAACTTTGATGCACTTTATAGAAGAAAAACAAATTCTGCTATAAATTCTGTGATCATGTCTGGCAGCAGAACACATCAGGGCTCCAAATACCATATTTTTATTATCAGTAATGGAAGAGTAAGTAATTTGCTTGAATTCTCACATCAGGGGTCAAGATGTAAAATTTATGGAAACTTTGGGGGAAAACAAGGACAAACCTGTCCCTACCCCCATCTTTTTCAAAGTGTTTTTGCCCCATGGCTTTAAAGTTTCCAATTTTTTAAAATCTCTAATCAGGGGCAGGGGACCTATCCACAGGTCATAGGACTGCAGGGATAAGGCCGCATAGCACATGGTGACTTATGGCAGTCCTAAGCCAATGATATGTGGAAGGTCACATGTCCTCCATTCCTGCCTCACCTTGTTATTCTACTCATGTATAAAAAAGCAGAAGCTTTTGAGAACATACCTTTCCATGTACACATTGGAACTGCCGCTGCTCTTCTTGGCACATGACTGTCATACGTAAATTCCTGATGGAACCTGTGTGATATATATGCAGCAACTGCTTCAGAAGCATTCACCAGCAGCAACATGATTTGGATGTTTGCCTGTGGTAATGTGCCATTCTATGCAATATGGAATTTAAAATCGGAACTGATTAAAATCCTGTACTTCAGTATTTGAAGAATTCTGGCATGCCACAGTCATCTTATTTATACAACTGAAGCCGCTCCCTTCTGATGAAATGGTTAATTAAAAATTATTGCTGAATCACTTTGTTTTTATTGTTCTCAGACCAGGGACATGTTAATGGGAACATGTAACAAGTGCCATTTTCTAAATTAATGTGCAATGGGGAATAATGTTTCTGGACATGTGGGGTTCCATTTAACTGCAGGCGCTGCAAAGGTACTCACATAATTCACTGTGCAGTGGGAGGTGCTGAGGAACATTGTGCCCTCTAGAGAGAGAGAAATTCATGCACCCCAAGCTTTCAGTAGCAACACAGAGATCCTCTTTTGGGCATGGTAGAATTTCCTTCTTTCTGGCTTCCTTTCAGGGTAGTAGAACAACAACGCTTAAAATCAGTAAGCAATTCACATAAAAATCACTAATAAAAAAGAAAAGGCAGAAAGGCAGAGGGCGGACAAAAAAATTAAAATTAAAAATTAACTGTCACCAAACATCTCCTGAGAAACCAAGGTCTTTAAAGCTTTTTTGAAGACTGGCAGGGGCTGCGCAAGGCACAACTCAGGCGGGAGAGGGTCCCTCCCCCATTTCTGTGTACTGTTTGTTCTCTTTTGTTGTAAACCGCCCGGAGTTCCACCCGGAAGACGGGCGATATATAAGCTCAAATAATAAATAAATAAATAAATAAATAAATAAATAAATAAATAAATAAATAGATAGATAGATAGATAGATAGATAGATAGATAGATAGATAGATAGATAGAAATTTATACAGTTCAGTATTTCTGATATGACAGGAGATCTCCATCCTGATACTTTTCATTTGCAGTAGCAATCTTTCCCCATTCCTTATGCATTAAAAGACTGAATTTGATTAACCTCTGATTAGTACTAGACATGGGCACGACTATTTATTTTGAAATCGTGGTCCAAAAACACACCAAAGCACCACAGAAACATGCAAAAATAGCTATTTTGAAACTGCCTGAATTTTTACAGTAGCAGCAGTGGGTTTTTCTTGCAACAAAATGTCTCCATTGATTTTATTTTATTTTATTTTATTTTTATTTTTTTACACCTGCGCAATGATGGGCTGGCCATGGGAGTGGACCATGCAAATTTCTGGAGCCATTCCACCGATTGCATGGCCACTTGGTCAGGTTTTGACCAAGACTTCTGGGATGTGCCAGTCGGGCATAAAAAGCCCACTAACCCTAGCCCGAACCCGAACCCTAAGCCTAACCCTAACCATTACGCCAGTACACTGTCCTTCTTAGTGGGTCAGAGAGGTACCCAGAGGCGCACCCCACTAACTCACCCTAACCCTAGCCCTTGCGCTAACCCTAACCTTAAGCCAGATCTGTGTACTCACATTGCACTACAGCAAGTACACTTCCCTTCTTAGTGAGTCAGAGGGCGCCCATAGGGGTCCTCTCTCACTTTGTTCCTCCCCAGCCCCAGCCCAAGTGCACCGTATGCCAGTGAGTCACAGTAGAGGCACTCAAAAGAAAGAGAGGTGCCTCTGCCTGCCGCTGCAACTTGGTATGCATATCCAATTGGCTATGCGTACCCTTTTGTAGCGGGCCAGAGAAGGCACCCACCCCAGAGAGGTGCCTCCAGGAGCCCGCTTTCCCTTCATAGCGGGCCAGAGGAGGCACCCACCCCAGAGAGGTGCCTCCAGGAGCCCGCTACCCCCAAACCAGTACTAACGACAGACAAAAAAAGACAAACAAAATGACAGATTTTTGAAAAATTTCGCGACAAACGGAAACGAGCCGAAACGGGCCAGCTCCGACACACGACAACTCGAAACTTCATTTTTCCTGGTCGTGCCCATCTCTAATTAGTACATATCATTACAGCCTTGAATCTGGTAGTACAATGGCTGCTGTGAGACAGAACGGGCCTTTTGGGTGCTTCTGCTCTTGCCTGCACTGGGATTTATATGTACTTTTGGATATAAGTCTACACAAATTGTGACCTTCCCAGCCAGACAGAGTCCAAAAACAGACACCAAGACAACACTAACATTTCATTGGCAACAGTACTCAAAGGATTTATTTGACTGGGTGGTCAGACCTGGAATGGTTAAGCCAAACAGCTGTAGTGTGGATGCTTCTAAAATAGTGTCCTCTTTATAGTCTTTCTTTCGGTACAGTGGACCTTCGTATAACAAACGGTTTGTATAACATAAAATCTGTACAACGTAAAAAATTCCGGAGATAGGGGAAATTTGCTTAACATAATTGCCTATGGGGAAAATCCGTACAACATAAAAATTGGATTACTCCATTTTCAATGTATTCCTATGGGAATTTGTATAAAGGAAAATTTGCTTAACATAATTTCATTTGGAACGAATTAATTCCTTTATACAAGGTACCACTGTACTTTGATTATTTGAATTGTGCTGCACAAGTCACTGAGGAATGGATAGGATGGAACAGATTGTACCATTGAGTCTTTTCTTTGAAAACAGGCATGTTCTATGCTTAGTAAGTCTTGAAGTGCTGCCTTGGTCTGTGGCATGTATACTGCTTCCTGGCCTAACCTTGATGCCAGTACATGTGGTGATTTGTTCAAAATGTAGCGAATGTCCACGATTGGTGTTAATATGATTATAGGACGTTCTGCAAGACATATCAGAAATAATTGTGCCACACCTCTGCTGACTGATATTTCTGAGTGTACTTTAAAATTTTAAAGTACAAACATGAGAAATGAAAAATGTCACCTGCACATCGGTTTAAGGTGCCTATAGTTGACTTTAAGACTTGACGTGACAGAATTCAAAAGGTGTTTTTTTGGGGGGGTGTCATAAAAATGGAAGCTTTTGCCACATTGCTGACATTCACGTACGTTATGTTTAACTTGTGCTAATGTATTCCTCTCTTTCCCTTTGCAGACATGCTCAGCTTGATAACACCCACTCTCCAAGACAACCAGGCAAGCCTCCAGATCCTGGGCAACCCACTCTGAGCAAAAGCAGAACAGTAGATACATTGAAAACAGAGCAGCGGGTACCTGGAAGGAGCCCATCTTCCACAAGTTTGAGACAATCTAAATCAAGGACTGATTTTAAAGAAGATCAAAAGCCAAGTATGATGCCCCGCTTCCTCTCCGATGCCAACCCATTTGGCGCAGTTACGTCGGCTGTAAATAAATTCAATCCGTTTGATTTGATCTCTGACTCCGATGCAGCCCAAGAAGATGCTTCCAAAAAGCAGAAACCTGCTCAGAAGGAACAGGAAAAGCCTGAACAACAAAAGGGACCTGCCAAGCAACCAGCGCAACAGCAGGCTCCAAAGCCAACAGGTCCACAACAAGGAGCTGCAAAACCAGGTCCGCAGAAAGCAGGACCTCCAAAACAGATGTTACAGCAGCAGCAGCAGCAGCAGCAGCAGCAACAACAACAACAACAACAACAACAACAACAACAACAACCTGGGGCACCAAAGCAGACTCAGAAGCCAGGGCCTGCCCAACCAATAGGTCCTCAGTCAGAAGAAGCAAAAAAACAGCAAGGGTCAGCAAAGCCTCCATCCCAGCAACCAGGAGCTGCAAGACCAGGTCAACAGCAGAGCCCTGCAAAGCCTTCACCACAGCAACCAGTTTCTGCGAAAGCATCGTCACAGCAACCTGATGCTTCTAAGACCTCCTCCCAGGCACCTGCTCCTCCTACAAAGGCAGCAGCCCAGCAAGGAGCACCACCTGGAAAGCAACCATCTCAGCAGCCGGGAGGGCCTACAAAGGCTGCTGCCCAGCAAGTAGGGCCCAGTAAACAGCCTGTACAACTGCCAGGAGTTCCTGCACAGCCGGGCCCCCAGCCAACAGGTACTACAAAGCAGCAATTACAGCAGCCTGGTGGGCCTGCAAAGCCGTCAGCTCAACCATCGGGGCCTACGAAGCAACCACAACAGCAGACAGGACCTACAAAACCTACAAGTCAACAGTCTGGGGCTTCCCAGCAACAACGTGTGGACTCATCTCAACAGCCTTCTCATCCTGGGGACCCGACTCCAAAGAAAACATTTTGTCCTCTTTGCACTACTACAGAACTGCTATTGCATATGCCGGAGAAGGCCAATTACAATACATGTACTCAGTGTCAAACTGTCGTCTGCAGCCTATGTGGGTTCAATCCTAATCCACATATAACAGAGGTAAGCAAATACCTCCGCTATAATTTATTTCATGCATGTGCAGCTTATATGCTTTGACGATTTGCAGGTTAAGTGATGTGTTGGTTTGTCACGTGTACATATGTTCACCAGTACACTCCTGGGGTCCTTTGTGGGGCTTTTTGATTTCATTGGGCAGACCATTCTCCATGACATCCATACTTTCCAAACAACAACTGGGCTTTACATTTAAACACTGGCCTTTAATGCCGCATGCCAAAATTGAAAATTCAATAGCAATATCAGCAAGTGACTCCTTTTCTTGCAAGCTTATCGGGGACCCTTCTGTGAGATTACTGGTAATGACAAACTGCATAAAAACAGATACAGTAATCTGCTGCTGTCATTCTTCTCCTCCCCCAAAGAATGTCAGACTCTGAAGCTCAAATCAGGCATTAGAAAGTGTTTAGAACTCTCCTGGGTGGTGTTAGCAAAATCCCCCCCCACAACACGGTTTCATCCAGCACTGTGTCTGCATTTGTACGATGATGAGTCTGAAGAGGGAGAATTTTGCTATCTTTGGTGGTGGTGGTGAGGAGGCTCTCCATATGAGTCAGGACCCTGATTTTCCCATTTGCCTTTTTGGGCCATTCAGCAACATAAATGATAGCAAAGTGGGGTAAATGCTGAATGTGATCTTACACACATGAATATTCTGTAGTTTTTAATATGGAAAGGGTGTATGGTAGGGCTTTGCATGGGACAAACAGCTTCACATGTGGGAGTGATGTTGCATTTGAACTGAGAAGACTTGCTTGAAGGTGTCATATAAGATAAAGGAAATAGGTACAAAAGTGCTACAGTAAATATTTCAGAGGGCCCACCTCCATGGTCGCAGTGGTATATTCCAAACAAATAATCATTAAAACATTACAGTGGTGCCCCAACTTACAACATTAATCTGTTTCGAGTGCGGGCTCGGAACTCAATTAGCTCGTAAGTTGGCGAGCGGTTTCCCATAGGAATGCATCAAAAATCAATTAATCTGTTCCAGAGGAATGGATTTCAATGCATTCCTATGGGAAACTGCTTTAGATGACCCGCAGGTCATTTAAAATGTCTTTAAGCAACCGAGTGCTTGGCTCGGTTGCTTAAGGAGATTTTTTAAAAACCCGCCGCTTCTCCCCCCACCATCGGGCACAAAGAGGAAGAAGTGGCAGTGTTCTCAATTTTTTTCTCTTTTGGTACAAGCGCTAATGGGGGGTGAGAAGTGGTGGTTTTTTTAATTTTTTTCTTTCTTCCGATGCAAGCCCTGTTGAGGCAGCTTCCCTCAGTGCCTGAAAGACCTTTGAAACAGCACCTGCTTTTCCCCCAGTCAGTGAAAAAGCATGCACTATTTCAAAGGTCTTTGAGCCACCAACCCAAGCACTTGGATTGGTGGCTCAAAGACCTTTTAAATGACTGACCCCTTCTCCCCCCCCCCAGCCACCATCATTATTCGGGGGAAACCCCATCTTGCTCGTAAGGCGGCTGGGGGCAGAAAAACGAAGCCGGGGGGCTTATCAAGGCGTCTCGCTGCGGCAAACCAGAAGCCGGAAGTCCATCCACACAGTCTATCAACATAGTAATGTGGTACATAATATACCATAATACTATTCAATACGAGCTTATTCTGGAGCATAAAATACATTAAACTTAATATAAGCAAAATATACAAAATAGCTATAATTGTTTCCAGTACATGCAGCTAACTTACTTACTGTTAGAGGAGCATGACAGATTGAACTAATTCCCTTGGGAGGTGGTAAGCACTCTGGTGTTGGAGGCATTCAAGAAAAAAACTGGATAATCACCTGTCAGATCTACTTTGATTTGGATTCCAGCACTTAGCAGGGGATTGGAGTCAGCAGCCTTCTAGGCCCCGTCCAACACAATTATTCTGTGATTCTACAATCCTGAGGAAGATTGAGGGGACTATGATGCTCTGTGGCTAAGAAGCTATCTATCATCTACCTGTAGTTGCAACATTTCTCTGTCAGATAGAGCACACTGTAGTGCTCTGTGTGACTTCTGATCAGCAATAGTGTAACAATCTCCCTCTCTTTCTCTGAAGTATTGCCTGCTAGATAGATTTTATAGTAATCTTGAATTAGTACTTTGAATTGAGCCCTCCTATCTGCTTTGCTGGGTTCCACTCAACTTACTTGCCTGGAAGTAATTAGCACAATAGAATTGGATCAGGGATGAGGCTGCCTTCTCCTATTTGCTTGATGTCATCAACAGCTTGAATGAAGGTTTGTACAGCAGGGGATGGATTATGGGTAACTGATAGACCACACACAGCTCCGGAGAGATCTCTGTCCTTGTGAAACGTGTTTCCAGGTGGAAAGTAATGGGGAGGTGGATCCCAGAAACTGGGATTTTATGAGAGGGAACCTCTTTATTCCTTTTTTTTTTTTAAGGCCAGAACCCAGTCCAAGGGTTTTGTAAAACCAACAGTTGTTTTATGACAGCAGTTGTTTTGTGTGTCTGTACATATTTTGCTTTTAGAATGGCATGGTTCCTGGTGGGTTCCTCTTCCTCTTGTCCCCCTTCAGCATATTGAGACCTAGGAGACTCTCTGGCATTTTACTGCCATGTTATGTTGGCTGGCATAATCACTATAACTGGAATAAGAATGAAAGATAGGGCTGGGAACTGCTTTATATTAAAAAAAAATCTAATCAATTACTTTATTTTCATATAATACTTTATTGTTACTTTATGAATAATAATTTACTAAAATGGTCGTTCTGCTGCTGCTGCTTCACCAAAATCTGCTCGAATGCACAGATGTGGTCCCAAATCCCATAAATTATTCCCCCAATGTACTGTTTGGAGAGGAACAAGCAACTATGAATTCTACACTGGCCAAGTAATGCTATTTCCAGTTGGTATATTATTTTGCAAAAATAATACCACATCCCTATTTTTGGTTGAATGTGATGCACTTCAGCTAACAGGATTCCTTGTAGCACATTACCCTCACATTTATTGTTCTTGTCAAATCTTGAGGACTTTTGCTCCTTGCAAGGAACTATGGGCATCCACTTTGCTTTGCTTTGCTTTGCCTTGTTCTCCCTGCTTGCCTAGCCTGCTACAGCAGGGCTGTCCAACTTTGGACAGCCTGTGGCCTACCTGTAGCTCTCGTAGCCCCCCCCTGCAGTCGACGTGGTGCGCAAAAGTCTCAGTGGCTGGTCTGTGGGGGGTTGGTGGCGGCATCGGCAAAGGGATTGGGGGCGTCAGGGTCGGTGATGGCGACGGAGGTGGTGGGGCAACAGAGGCGGTGGCATCAGGGGTGGTGACGCTGGCGGTGGAGGTGGCAGGGGTGATGGTGGCAGGCGCAGCAGCAGGGGTGGCAGCAGGGGTGGGGTTGGGGGCAGCAGGGCAGGGGGCAGCAATGATGGCAGTGGGGGTGGCGGGGGTGGCAGGGGAAATGGTGGGGTCAGGTGGTGGTGGCAGTGGCAGTGGCGGTGATAGCAATGGTGACAGGGGCGATGGGGCAGAAGCAGCAGGGACAGTGGCGGGGTCGGGGTCAGGGGCAGCAATGATGGTGGTAGGGGTGGAGGCAGCATCAGGGGTGGGGACAGGCACAGCAGGGCAGTGACGATGGTGGCAGGGCAATGGGGGTGGTGACACCAATGGTGGCAGTGGTTCCAGCAGGGACCTGGTGGACAACCCCTGAAGGTGCCATGGGCAACTGGTCATTCATTGTTGACCTGTTGGGCAGGCCTGTGCTACAGCATCACCAACAAGCAGATTTATTTCTAGACAAACATACAGATTAACAAAGTTAGCCATGCTCATGGACACTCTTAAATAGTGCTGTGCTTGTACCTGTAGTCTGTCAAGCTGTGGAGTAGTATGTAGACAGTAGAGATGGGCATAAAATGGCAAAATCTTGTTTTGTTTCTTTTTTGTTTTTTAATTGCTTTTGTTTCATTTAAAATGAAAATTTTTTTAAAAAAATGTTCCATTTTTCATTTTATTTTGTTTTTTGTTTTTATTTTTATTTTTAAATTTGTGCTGACCAGCTGGCCCACGGGCCGGGTCAGTGTGTTTATTTATTTATTTATTTTTCTTGCACTCACCAGCTGGCTCGCAGGCCAGGTTGGCACTTTTTTAAAAAAAATATTTTTATTGTCAACAACAACAACAAATTTATTGACTAGCCCACCAGGCCATATCAAATACAGAAGAAGAAGAAAAAGAAAGAAAAACAGTTAAAAACACAGTTAAAATAGTAAGATTAAAAAATTCTCATTTATATATCAGCATCTCCCCTACAGGGAACACCAATTTGATCTATGAAGGTGGATCTTACCTTAGCAGCCTTATGTACAAAGTTAGCAACACCATGGACAACCTGCATCTTGGAGCTCTTGAGCAGGAAATCAAGCTGAAAATTTGTGTTCCAGTGGGCAATTTTGACCATCAATTTTGATAAATGTGATTGTCTTAATGCTGTATAAAGCTCACAATCAAATAAAATGTGAGCCGTATCCTCTATGCGGGTAGCACCGCATATGCAGGATCTGTCTTGATAGGGTAAGTTGTGAAAGCACCCATATCTATTCATGGTCTCCAATAGATCAAATCTCGCTCTGGTATAGGTTCTTCTAAGGGAGTGTGGTAGACTGATTGTTAAGTACTTTTCGCACTGGAAGACCTGTTTTATTTTTGCTAGCCAGCTTAGTGCTTTATTGTTAGAGAGGAGCTCCATGTCCTGTTGGGCACTAAGATCTTGTACTCTTTACTTTGGCTAAGTGACCATTAGAAAGCAAACTTTGGACTGACAAACCGGAGAAGGCAATCAGAATACCGATTTGTCTGGCCCACGAGTTGGGAAGGGTGGAAGTGGCTTGTTCAATTTGGCAAAGCTTGGGAAGTCTATCTTGGCTCATTGACTGGACCTTCAGCCAAAATGCAAATGCTCTGGTTACTGTGCCGACCAGCTGATCCGTGGGCTGGGGCAGCACGCTTTTAACTAAAAAAAATTATTGTGCTGACCAGCTGACCCATGGACTGGGTCAGCTTGTTTTTAAATATTTAATTTTTTTATTATTTATTCAAGCATTAACCAGCTGGCCCACAAGCTAGGTCAGCACTTCCCCCACCCAATCAGGCCCAATCAGGTTGGGGGAAAGGGCAGGATTTTAAAACCTTTTTTCCCATTGAAGCCCTGCCCCACAGCTGATCGGTGGTGGCTTCAGCAGGAAAAGAAGCCTGTGGTTTTCCCTGCATGCGGGGGGGGGGGGGGCAACCGCCAGCTTTTTCCCCATAGGAATACATTGCTTCAATGCATTCCTATGGGAAAACAAAAAATGAAATGAATGAAATAGAAATTTCCATTTCGTTTCATTTCATTTTTCTTTTATGGGTCTCTTCGTTATTTGTTTCATAATGTAACAAAACAAATAATGAAACAAATTAAAAATTCTATTTCATGCCCATCTCTAGTAGGCAGTAGTACAAGCCTTGATTATGTGTGGCCTGAACAACTATCCCGTAGTTTGAAGGGTTCTTAATTTGCAGAAACTATGGTCATAACTATTGTGTCTTTCTAAAATGCACATAGAACGTACCTAATCTTACTAAGTGCTGCTGGATGAGAAACAGCAGATAATTTTCTTTCGGTCACTATTTAGCTTTCACCATAAAGCCAGAGCAGATTTCACAGATCTTGGGCAGATTGTTTCAGTATGCAACGTTGCTGTTGCTGCTGTTATGTGCTGTCAAGTTTCTTCTGACTTTTGACAACCCTGTGACCCCCAAAAAGGGTCTTGTCATGAACAGCGCTGCTCAACTGTTGCGCTGTGTTACTTTACAAGAGACTTTTTGTTGTATACCTGGACAGTTTTGACCAGCCTTGTTCCTATTGATAAATACAGCATGTAAATGGGTCAGTCATGGCAGATACATGCAACTGATAGCAAAACCTGTGAACATGGTAGCTCCTTTTGCAGCTCTCACTGTTACTGCTGGCTACCTCTGGTGAAAATAATGGTCAGTCTATGTATTGCATTGTTCAAAGGAAAGTCTGTCAAGGTATTGTCATGCCAGCTGATGAAAATACATTGCGTGAAAACACTCAGAGGTATAGCATTGTCCACTTTCTTTTTAGATGATATATGTTTGGATCACAGATAATGAAGAGCTCTTCCTGATACAATTAAACTGGATAGTTTATTTATTTCAATTAATTTATTTAAAATATTTTTATCCTGCCTTTCTTTTTAAAAGAACAATTTCAGAGGCTGTCCTTGAAAAGGCTTAAACTAAGGACTACTTCTTCAGTATCTTGACTGTACTCCTTAGAAGGAAGATCCCACATAACTAAATTTTCCTTTTCAGAAGGGTGATGAACATCTGGGACTTCATATGTTTTGGACTGCAACTTCCAGAACCCCCAGCCAGAATTACCAATAATAAAGGACTAGGGGAGTTGTAGTCCAAAACATCTGAAAGGCCAATGGTTCACCACCACTGTGGTCAAGATTCAGATGCCAAGGGCAAATCTATGTATGCTAGCATCTTAAAAGCAAAGTCTACTCTGTGTGTCATTAGACCACTTCTTGGTCTGACCATTAGTGAACTACTTAATGGAAAATTCACTCTTCTGCCATCCAAGAACTTTGCCACCTCTTTTTTCCTGCACATGTTAAATAAGTCATGGCCCTTAAGTCCTAGGAGCCTTCAAGCATCTGCTGCAGTTTTCAGGAGGCCAAGTTTGAAGCAGTGCCCATGCTCCATTTAGTTCTTGGCTGTGATTCTTGGTATAGAAATAGAGAATCTGCAGGCATTTATAGTTCTTCCATCAGCTATTATAGCTCTTTCATCAGGTATAAACAGATAAATGTTAGCAAATGTGTTGAATAAAGATGGGTGTACATTTCTTCCCCAATCTTTTCTTCCCCTTTTTTCTTTTCTGATGTCTAGTTCTAGCTAATTGCTACATAACTTCACATTCACAGGTTAACAGTAATGCCAAATTGACTTTAAATAGACTTTGTATGAGATCCCTAGCTTGCATATTAGCTATGGTTGAATCTGTAATGTTATGTAACACAATTAAAGGCAAGGTAAAAGTAAGGAGATAAATCAGGAATAATGCAGAAGCCAGAAGCCAGTTTTTTTTAAAGAAATCAGCATGAAAAAGATAAATTTCTCTTCCATTTACATTAGGGTATGTAGTAATTGACCAACAACTTGTGAAAATGTTGACTTATTGCTCAAGGAATCCCATATGGCACAAATTATCTTATTTCTTATATTATGATGCACTATTTTAAATTACATGATAGAAACTGATATCTAACCAGTCCTGCAGAGGATGTCATGTATGCTACTAGCATGATCCTCCGAGCATATTTTGTAATCTTCAATTCCAGATTTTACAGAACTTAATCCTCTACTATCATCTCAAAGATCAGATATATTTGTTTATGACCATTGACTATTAGTCATATTTATATATTGTGTCTTGGAGAAAAATGCATGTTATATCTGTAGTATTCAATAGCTTTTTGTTTCTGGAAAATTCTGTGCATGTAATCTATAGGCAACTATCCTGAGGATGCTGTTATTTTACATAAATACCCCCCCAAGTCATATTGGAAATCCATGTAAAATTGTAGCTTTAAGGAATTTTGGCTGAAAACACAGAGGGAGTGTAAGTGGGGAGAATGTGTGAATTTTCCTCAAATCATCCATATTTGCACTCGCACAGGGTCTACTTGGCTGCTGATGCTGTATAGGTCTCTTAATTTTATGGGACTATCTTCTGAACAAGCACTGTGAATGCAATGAACTTTGTTGAGATTTAAAATTTCAATTCCACAATATTATACACACAGCTCACTACCACTCCAGTTTATCTAGTTTATAGTTAACTTTCATCATTATGGGTGTTATAGGAAAACATAGGTATGCATGCATGAACTGTGCATCAGAACAGGAGAATTTTCTGACAGATAGGGCACAGTCAGTAAGGATGGGATCTTACCATTCTTTTACTGTACACTGGTACTAAGTATAGGCGCTCATCAAGGTTGTGTGCTAAGCTCCTTACTCTCTTCCTTGTATACACATGACTACACCCCACTGTATAACATTAACAAATTTATCAAATTTTTGGATTACACGACAGTGGTGGAACTGATTAATAAGAACAATGAGTCTGCTTATAGAAGGGATGTACAAGGCTGACAATGTGGTGTAAAGAAAATAATCTTACACTTAACACCAAAAAAACCTAAAGAACTCATAATTGATTTTAGGAGGAAGAGAGATGTATATTTACCATTGTACATAAATGGCAAGGAGGTGGAGAGGGTTGGTAGCTTTAAATTTCTGGGCACTTACATCTTAGAGGACCTCTCATGGACTATAAATGCCAACATGCTTGTGTGAAGAAGGTACAGAAGAGGCTGTATTTCCTGAGAATGCTCAGGAAGATAAATCTATCTCAGCATTTACTTCTGTCCTACTATCACAACACCATTTAGAGTGTCCTAACCTATGGCATTCTTGCATGGTATGGGAGCAGCTCTATAGTGGACAAAAAAGCTCTACAGAGAATAATTAAAACTGCCCAGAATATCATCGGGCTCCAGCTACCAACCCTAGATGCCATCTTCACATCTCACTGTTTGAGGAAGTCACACAACATTCTGAGAGACTCTACTCATCCTCCTGACAACTTTTTTGAAATATTGCCTTCTGGCAAAAGATACAGAAAAATTAAAACTTGGACCACACGTTTTCTAAACAGTTAATGATACTGTTAATAATACTGTTATAACACTTAATAATGAACTTAAGGACCTCCAGGAGTGAGTGGTTCGACAGTATTACTCAGGCTGTTCTGTAGATGCTTATGTTTTTGGGGGGGATTTTCGTCTGTGGGGGAGTGTTTGGGGATTGTGTGTGTGTGTGTGTGTGTGTGTGTGTGTGTGTGTGTGTGTGTGTGTGTGTGTGTGTGTGTGTGTGTGTGTGTGTGTGTGTGTGTGTGTGTGTGTGTGTGTGTGTGTGTGTGTTGGGTCTGGTCTCTGGGTGTCTCAACTTCATTGTATGTGTATACTGTGTAGATATACATAATGACAACAAATTCTGTCTTATCCTATTCATTGCAACTCCGGTTTTTCTAGTTTATAGTTAACTTTCATCATAAGGCCTTTTCACACGACCCCTAAACTCTGCGGCAAATGGCTCCCAGCTCTGGAGCTTAAAATTATTTCCCCACCAGCTCTGGAGTTTACAGATAATTAAGTGTGACCACGCCCACCTAAGCGCATCCCAGCGCACTTTTCAGGTACCTGCTCTCCGGAGGTGAAAATTCCTGATGCGGATATAACAGTAGTGACTACCGGGCTCTCCTTGCTTCTGTTTGTTCTTTTTTTGCCCCCGCCCCTTTAAGAGATTTGAATGCAGTGCTGGGACAGCAGAATGGAGGTGAGCGGCATTCTTTTCTTCTTCTTTTTCTCCCTTCCCTCACGCAGCCAGCAGCCAGGAGTGCGGAGGGGGAGGGAATGCAGGAACAGTGACAAACCCCTAAGATCTCTGGTCCAAATTTAAGTGGCCAGTGGATCTTAGGGGTCTTGTGAAAAGGCCCATAGTGGTTGTTATAGAAAAACATAGGTATGCATGCATGAACTGGGCATCAGAACAGGAGTTGTCTGCAAAAAGTCAAGTCCAAAAAGGCTTCCACAGCTTAAAATAAATTACAAGGAAATATAAATTGGATAGATAGATAGATAGATAGATAGATAGATAGATAGATAGATAGATAGATAGATAGATAGATAGATAGATAGATAGATAGATAGATAGATAGATAGATAGATAGATAGATAGATAGATACCATTACTACCAGGATTTTCCATTCTGTTTTCTCCCCTGGAGACACACATTAACATTCTGTTACTTAAATCAAGGTGATCAGGGCTTAATTGATATTTCAAATAGACAGAAGTTTTTGTTCTTGTCTGTTCCCTTTCTGTCTCAATTGGAATGCAGCAATCACAGCTCCATCCTAAGGCTGCCCTCACCCAGCGGACTGAACCCAATTGCTGACAGAGACAACGCTGGCAGCCACACGTGTTGCATATGCCAGTTTTCTTCTCTGTCTATGCTCATCTGTGAAAATGATGGTCAGGATAATACAAAATAGACAAAAAGGCAAAAATGTTCCAGATTGAATGGCCAGTAACTACTGGGGAGAAGGAAAGAGATATTTGGTTAGGCACTTGATTGTGCAGCAGAAGCAAAGAATGGAACCAGGGTGAAATCTTACTGTTCAGTAATTTGTGAACACCTTGTTTCCATTATTAAAATGAGCAAAACTCATTTTGCTTGTAATATGCATATGCTGAGACACAGTGTGGTGTAGCAGATAAGGTGCTGAACTAGCATTAAGAAGACTGAAGTTTCAAATCCACTCATCAGGCAAGTGGGGGCAGTAATAGTAAACCAAGCCTTTAAAACCTTGCATACGTTGAGAACCCTATTAAGGTTGTAATTTGAAATAACATTGGATATTACAACAATAATGTATAAACATTATATTTCTCTGTTTAATTTGAAAAGTTTGGCACTTTTACCATAGTTCATTCTTTTTTTTTCAGTCCTTGCCCCTGAATTTTAAACTCGATTACTAGCTCAGTTTGAAGAGATTAAAAATGGAAGTATAGCTTTTAAATGTTCATATTCCGTTCAAGCAGCATTTTGAATTAAAAATGAGAATTTTGCTATTGTTGGAATAGTAGAAATAGGAAAGAGGGATTCACCTCCCTAATCTTTTTTTTAAATCTAATTTTAAAAATACACATTTAAAAATATTTCACAGATATAGTTATGTCAACATTTCCAATGAGCTGTTTTATTACACACCTTCACTATAAGGTCAAAGCAATAATGGGAGCATCCTCTGTCGAGCAATTGTGTGCTCTGCACATTCCTAATTGTTTCGCTTACGCATCTCAACTTACAAGAAAGACCCATCAAATGTCATGGCCCATGGGATTTTCTCACAGGTTGAAGTGCAGAGGATTGCAACCAAAGTGGTACTTTGATGCTTAGATAACTTCAATTATAAGTCATATTTTTTTTGTGATGTGCTGTCAAATCAGAACAAACTTATATCAACCTAAATAGAGCTTTCAAGGTAAGTGAGATATTTTACCAGTTCCTTTCCCTCAGTGACTTTCCATGGCTCTCCTGAGTCCTAGTCCATCGTTCTATCTGCTACATTACATTGTTGTTGTTCAGTCGTTCAGTCGTGTCCGACTCTTCGTGACCCCATGGACCAGAGCTCGCCAGGCCTTCCTTTCCTCCACTGCCTCCCGGAGTTTTGTCAAATTCATTTTGGTTGCATCGATGACACCATCCAACCATCTCATTCTCTGTCGTCCTCTTTTCCTTTTGCCTTCGATTTTTCCCAGCATCAGGGACTTTTCCAGGGAGTCCTCTCTTCTCATGAGGTGGCCAAAGTACTGGAGCCTCAGCTTCAAAATCTGTCCTTCCAGTGAACATTCGGGGTTGATTTCTTTCAGGATGGATAGGTTTGATCTCCTTTCCAGGGGACTCTCAAGACTCTCCTCCAGCACCACAGCCAAATCATTCTGCGGCGATCAGCCTTCTTTATAGTCCAGCTCTCACTTCCATACATCACTACTGGAAAACCATAGCTTTAACCATCCTGACCTTAGTTGGCAAAGTGATGTCTCTGCTCTTTAGGATGCTATCTAGGTTTGCCATTGCTTTCCTCCCAAGAAGCAGGCGTCTTTTTATTTCGTTGCTGAATCTGCAGTGATCAAGGAGCCCAAGAAAATAAACTCTGTCATTGCCTCCATTTCTTCCCGTTCTATTTGCCAGGAGGTGATGGGACCAGTGGCCATGATCTTAGTTTTTTTAATGTTGAGCTTCAGCCCATTTTTTTCACTCTCCTCTTTCACCCTCATTAAGAGGTTCTTTAATTCTTCCTCACTCTCTGCTAAAGAGTAGTATCATCTGCATATCTGAGGTTGTTGATATTTCTTCCGGCAATCTTAATTCCGGCTTGTGATTCATCCAGACCGGCCTTTCTCATGATGTACTCTGCATATAAGTTAAATAGGCAAGGTGACAGTATACAGCCTTGTCGTACTCCTTTCCCAATTCCAAACCAGTCAGTTGTTCCATATCCAGTTCTGACGGTTGCTGCTTGTCCCAATATAGATTTCTTAGGAGACAGATAAGGTGGCCAGGCAAAAGGACTTGCCAGTAGTTTGTTGTGGTCTACACAGTCGAAGGCTTTGGCATACTCAATGAAGCAGAAGTAGATGTTTTTCTGGAACTCTCTGGCTTTCCATTTTTGAATCCAGCTTGTACTTCTGGAAGTTCTCTTTCCACATACTGCTGAAGCCTGCCTTGTAGAATTTTGAGCATAACCTTGCTAGCATGTGAAATGAGTGCAATTGTGCGATAGTTGGAGCATTCTTTGGCATTTCTTTCTTTGGAATTGGGATGTGACCGATCTTTTCCAGTCCTCTGGCCACTGCTGGGTTTTCCAAATTTGCTGGCATATCGATGCAGCACCTTTAAGCATCCTCTTTTAAGATTTTAAAGAGTTCAATTGGAATGCCGTCACCTCCACTGGCCTTGTTGTCTGCAAAAACTTGACTTCACTTTCCAGGATTCTCCAAATAGTTATCAGGGACATCCAGATCTTTTGATATAATTCTTCTGTATATTCTTGCCATCTCTTCTTGATCTCTTCTGCTTCAGTTAGGTCCCTACCATTTTTGTCCTTTATCATATCCATCTTTGAAATACCCCTTTAATATCTCCAAGAACAGATCTCTGGTTTTTCCTTTTCTGTTGTTTTCCTCTATTTCTTTGCACTGTTCATTCAAGAAGGCCGCCCTGTCTCTTCTTGCTATTCTTTGGAAGTCTGCATTCAATTTTCTGTATCTTTCCCTTTCTCCCTTGCATTACATTGGGTATCCCATAAGCATATAGAATACAGTATTTTCCATGTATAAGATTATATTTTTGTCTAAAATTGTCAGACCAAACACTTGAGGATCATCTTATACACTGAAGTAAGCTGAGGAGAGAACCATGTAATTGTGAAAGTAATTTTGGGTTGGAAAAGTGGGAATCATCTTATACATGGGGGCATTTTATAGCTGGAAAAATATTGTGTGTGAAAAGAGAAAGCAGGCAAAATCCAGTGGTTAGTCGCAACTAGAATGCATCCATTGAATCATAAGGGCTAATACTAGTTTGGCTTGACTTATTCATCCTGGGGGTGCAACTGGACTTGCACTGATGATTAAACTGATCACTGCTTTTTTAAAAATTTTGATTCTCCAAATAGTGTGTTATATTTTAGTACATTCTTTTTTCTGAGTTGGGATGAAAAAGAAAATTCCCTGTCTAGTCTGGGATATTAAAAAGTACCATATTTTTAAATATGGCAAATTGAGTGGTCCCTGCTACATATATATATAAGAGAACGGGCGGGAGGCAAAAAAAAAAAACCAAACAAACAGAAGAGAAGGAATCAGGACAACGATGGGGCTCCGGGCAGCTTCAGAGGTGAGCCTGCATTTTTTCCTCTCTTTTTTCTTCCCTCCCCTCACGCAGACAGGAGCAAGGAACTGCAGAGGGGTGGGGACGCAGAAAGAGCAACAAACCCCCAAGATCCCTGGTCCGAATTTAAGTGGCCAGCGGATCTTAGGGGTCGTGTGAAAAGGCCATAAGTCTCCATATTTTGATTTACTTGTATAGCTCTGTTAAGCTATGTAACTTTTGGGTCTTTTAATAAGGCTTTACATTGTGTCTTTGCTCCTATGTTGCCATGTAGTCTTTGACTCTTCTATCAAATTTGATTTGATTTGCATGGATTTTATATGTTTGCTTTTCCATGACCACTAACTGCTGATTTTGGGACTCCACTGTGGGAATGTGAATGTTTGATCATCTGTCCAGTTTGAAGCAACTAGCCAGGAAAACGCAAGCAATGCAGGCCTTACAGTTTATAAGTTCCAACACGGATCTTACCTGTGATGTTTGTATGAGCTCATGTAGCTGGTTCATAAGATAACTTCCTTCCAAACAAGGTCGGGCTTTGAAAGCTCATATCTACACCTTGAAACAAAGTCAATGTTTCATTCTCTAAAGAGAACAGAGATAAAGTGCAGGTCTAGTATCTTCTGAATTGCTTATTTCCCACAACTATTCCACCTCCCATTGTTTGGTCCAGTTGCAGTTTCTCAGCTGTTTTTAAGGGTATCAGCCTTAGACATATTACAATCATGTAACCTGGAGATAATCAAGTTATATATCATTGTGGCTAAGCCAGCCTTCTCTTAAGTAGGGATGTCAAAACACTCCTAGCAACTAATACGTGCTGTAACTCCATACACAACATCAAGTCCAGGAGCACCCCTTAACTGTGATCTGGTTTTACAGGGGGAATGTGACCCCATGCAAAATAAGAAAAGTTCCTGTCCAAGACCAAACCCACCCATCCCTATCCTGTATGTTTTTTTCTCCCTCTCTGTTTGCACTCCACACATCTAAATAGGACAGCATGATCAGAGATGACAGGCAGTTATAGGAAAAACAATGATAAACATGTTTTGTTTTCTGCTTTCCCTGCTTCATATTTGTTATGGCATGATGGGAGACTAGATCTTTCTGGAGAAATTCCCGTGTCCATAGTTGAGAAAGAATCTTGTGTCCTTCAAAGGCCAGAAAAGAAAGGTCAAGATACTTACATTTTAAATGTATCTCTTTGGAGCTGCTTGTTGTTGCCAGAGTGTTATTGCTAGCGCTGTCAGCCTGATTACTGGGCTTTAAAATGATGAAGAGTCAAATGCCAAGTAGGATGGAAGGGGATTTAATTTTTCATTGTGATTAGGTCTAATTCTCTGTCCACGGAGGGACTGGAACCACTCTAAGATAGGGCCTCAAAGCTCCATCACAAAGATACAGTCCAGAAGGATTCCATGGTTGATAGAACTAGAAGCCACTGAGAGGTCCAGCAGAACCAACAGGAACATACTTCCCCTTTCCAATTCATGATGTAGGTCATACACCAAGGTGACCAAGGCAGTCTTGGTCCCATAACCAGGCCTGAAGCCAGACTGAAATGGATCTACACAATCTGTCTCACCTAAGAGCCCCTTGAACTGCAAAGCCACAAGCCACTTGAGCTCCTCGCCCACGGATGGGATATTAGAGTAATCATCTAATACTGTGATGTCAAATGAGTGTTTTATTTTCAGTTACTACTGCCTCCTTTAAGCATGTCAGCATCCTACCCTGCTTCAAGGAGGCATTCAGTTCCCTTCAGACTCTCTGGCAGCTTTTATTAGCTAGGAAGAGCAAGGGTCCAACAGAGAAGTGGTAGTCTCAACCTCTTCATGGGTCCTGTCCACATCAGGCTGAAACCTTTCTGTTAACACAGGACAAGCAGGGGGGCTATATTAACTGGCACATCCAAGTCTGAGTTGATCTACGTTATTTTGCCAGCCAAGTGCCATATAAATTCTTCACAGTGAGTAGTAGTGTGGTCTGCTCCCCCTACTCTGTTGTGTCTTGAAGTTCTGCAACTCATCACACAACAGGTGTCTATGGTGACTTTATACCTAACCAGCAAACGTTCTGCTGTTAGCATTAAACCAGTGTAGCTACACAAAAAAGATTTTGGCCTTTGCATGATACTCAATTTTCTCCCTTTTGAATATAAACCACTCTTCACCTTAAATAACTTGTAATATGATTGTTCTATTCCAAGACAGGCATCTTCTAAACTATTTTAGTATGTTATCACTTATTTCTATTTCAGATTCTCCCTCTTCTTTCCCACATCTCTTCCACAACTACAAGTATCATTGATTACAATGTACTTTCTGGTTCTTATTCTTTTAGCTAATTCAAATGAACAGGAAGTGTCCTAAAAGGTTCCTGTGGAAATTTCTTGTCATCCCCTCCCAAGAGCCCTTATGCTGGTTTTCAGCCAAGTAACCTATACATTAACTCTGAATCACTAAAAATAGTCACCCATCTGCACCAGTATTGTGGTTGCCTAGCAACTGTACTTTTACTACTATAGCAAGGTCATGTGATTTCTAGGTGATCACTGGCAAGAAGTGTAGTTAATTTCATTTTAGGTCAGACAGGTTAATTCTCTCTCAGATCCCAATAATATTATTCATCTATCTGGCTGCAACACATATGACAAATTACTATTTAACTCTGTGTGTGCTGCATTATTTTGCTGTTTTCATAATTTCTCTATGCTTTTTCATGGTAATTATGAAGCAAATATGCATCACTCCACAATGTAGAAAACTGGACAGAAAATATACTAAAAAGACACCTCATGTAGTTTTCTGAACTGTCTGCTGTCTTGAGTAAATTGTAGAAAAATTTGCAGTTGTCAGAGATAATTCTTTGACTTAAATAAATCAAACTGTCCATGAAAATTGTCTATTCAATCCCAAGTTTGGAAATTTGACAGCTTTTGAGATATAATAGTTGCCATACTGGTTTGGAATTCTGGGAATTACAGTATAGTCTAAGCAAGTAATTTTTCCCATGTTTTGATAGTTTATTCATTTATTTATTTGATTTGATTTGATTTATATACAGCAACCATCTAGCAAAAAAGCTACTCTGGGCAGTTTACATACAGCAAAATAAAAAAAATTAAACAACTTAAAATAGTAAATAAAAAACCAATCAATCAGACCAACATGAGGTAAATAATTACAATATTAATAATAAAAAGAACAAATAAGCAAATAAGCACAAATATGATAAATCAAAACCATTTAACAACTCAAAATAAGAACAGATTGAAAAAATAAAGAACTAATAGAAAATTATAAGGCGGAGAGAAATAATAGTGTCCTATTTCTATAAGGAGGTTGAAACAGAATGCTCAGAGAAGGCCAACCCATAAAGCCAGGTTTTCAGTAATTTTGAAGGCTTGTAGTGAGGGCACCAGATGAATCTCTTGCAGAACCTGGTTCCACAGGTGGGGTGCGACCACTGAGAAGGCTCGGTTCCTTGTTGTTACTTTCCGCGCGTCCCTTGGGGTCACCTGGCTTGAACAAGTGATCCTGGCAGTTCGTTTTGGGAGGAGCTGTTCTGTCAGATATTGAGGTCCCAAACCGTTTAGGGCTTTGCATTTTAATACCAAAACCTTGAATTCAATGCAGTAGCGAATAGGCAGCCAGTGCAGAGTGGCCAGGACAGGGGTAATATGCTGGAACCATTTTAGCCCTGTTAACAGTCTGGTTGCTGTATTCTGCACTAGTTGTAATCTCCATATTAACCTCATAGGCAGCCCCAGTTAGAGAGCAATATAGTAGTCTAATCTTGAGACTACGAGCATATGTACTAGCGTGGTCAGTGCCCCAAAGTCCAGGAAGGCCTGCAGGTGGGCAATCCTGCACAGATGGTAATGAGTGGAATGGACCACTGACACCAACTGGGTCTCCATGGTGAGTTCTGGGTCCAACAGGACACCCAAACTGTGGACTCCATCCTTCGCAGAGAGAGTTACTCCCCCAAATTGGAGGGAGTTTTCCAAACCACAGACATAAGGGGCCCCCACATGCAGGATCTCTGTTTTGCCTGTTTCAGCCTCAGTCTATTAGCCCCCATCAAGTCCAGCAGGCACCCAGGCAGCGCTCAAGGGACAGAATGGCATCCACTGCAGAAGATGGAAAGGAGATATAGAGCTGGGTGTCATTCACATATTGGTGACACAAAGCTCCATACCCCCTTATGACCTTTCCCAGCAGCCTCATATAAATGTTAAAGAGCATGGGAGAGACGACCAACCCACAATTGAGGGACCAAGGGGACGAAGTCATCACCCCCATCTGCACTCACTGGGGATGGTCCCCCAAGAAGGAATGGAACCACTGCAAAGCAGTGCCTCCAATCCCCAACTTGGAGAGCCTCCCCAGGAGGATACTGTGGTCAGTGGTATCAAAGGTCACTGAGAGATTGAGGAAGAGGAACAGGGACATATTACCCCTGTCAGCCTCCCTCAAAAGGTCATCATGCAGGGCAACCAATGTCGTTTCTGTACCATGGCACAGCCTAAAGCCAGACTGAAATGGATCAAGGGCATTGGTGTTATCCAGAAGACCCTGAAGCTGATCAGCCATCACCCTCTCCAAGATCTTGCTCATAAACAGGAAATTGGCAACAGGCCTATAATTGTCAATTTGTTCTACCAACAAATTAAAAAAAAATTGAATGGGCCTGATGAGTGTCTCCTTGTGGGCAGGGGGAACCCTGCCCTCCTGAAGAGACCCATTAATTATTGCTGAAGCCCATTCATTACTGATCACCATGGCTGCTTTTATTAGCCAGGCCGGGCAAGAATCCAAGTAGGAGGTGGTGGCCTGGCAACAATCGAGGGCTCTGTCAACCTCATTTGACATCACAGGCTGAAAGGTGAAGAAAAGTTCCAGGCAAGGCAATGTGCAGGACATCTCAGCTCGATCTGCTGTTTCCAAATGGTGGTCCAGGCCCCAGTGGGGGGGGGAGGAACTTCCCTATGCAAGATCCTCACATACATGCAAGTCCAGGAGTTACCATGCAAGTTATTTTTTTTCAAAATAATGAATCATCTATTCATTTGGGAGATTATTTTCATGGATGTCTTGTACATTTGCCAATCTATACTGCAATTGTAATATTTAACATTCCCCTAGACATCTTAGAAATCTATGAAGAAAGAGGTTTGCCTTTATGTTCTCCCTGATACTTCTGAATAATAGCTGAGATTTTTTACCTCATTGTTCACATGTAGAGAATGACTGAAGTTGGAATGGATGCATATAACTCATAGTGACAGGAAAACACTACTTTAGTGCGCCAACTACACTCAAATGTCTTGTTCAATGTTCTCTCTGATTTCTCTAGCACTAGGAGGGGGTCCCATTCTGCATATGTGGTGTTCTGTCCATGACTGGAAACAAATGGGTGGCCACTCTGGCTCGGCTGCATAAGTGCAGTGCTTAAAGTTCTTGTTCTTTTTGATTTTATAAGTCTTGTCATACTGAAACTCCTTCCTGAGTCTCCCTCCACCACCAGCAAGGTTTGTCAGGATCCCACAAAAATGAGAATCTTGGTCTTGTTTTTCACATGTCCACCTGGCACTTGGTAAACTTCTCAGCAGCCCTTGTCTTATCCAGGGAATTTTATGTAAGACATGTATTTTGCATGGAATTATAATAATTCTGTGTGGATTGGTAGCACATAGAACTCATGAAATATTCAAGGAATCCCACAAAATTTCTCGTGACATTTAATGGAGGGGAGTATAGAGAGTATATCTCAAAAAGAAGTCTTGCTAGAAGGATAAAAAAGAGGGTTACCTACCCCTCTGTTTCTTGAGGAAAGCAGGAGATTATGAGATTCAAATCCATAGCATAGAAGAGGGGTGAGTGGGCTTCAGGTTTATGAAATCTACTGTGTTCTTCACCAGAAGGTCCCCAAAGTCCTTCAGCCATGGTCAAGCAGAAAACAGTGGCCCAAGGAAGCAGGCACACATGTCTCTGAATATCATACTTGGCTAAAACATTTTTTACTGGTAACAGAAATGGAAATTACGCACACAATCTTAACTACACAAATGACTTCTGCTCCCACTCTTAAAACAAACACCAGCAGCATAATTCCTGTTGATACTGTTGCTAACTACAGTGGAACCTCACATAACAAACGGTTTGTATAACATAAAATCTGTACGACATAAAAAATTCCAGAGACGGGAAATTTGCTTAACAGAATCGTCTATGGAGCAAATCCGTACAACATAAAAATGCCCACAATTAGGAATTACTCTGTTTTCAATGCATTCCTATGAGAAATTTGTATAACATAATTTCATTTGGAATGAATTAATTCCTTAATACAAGGCACCACTGTATTTGGGATGCAGAAAACTACTGTTATCATGCAGATCACAGAGAGGTCTACCATAGATCAAGACCTACAGTATCTTCTGCTTTGCTCCTAATCAAGATAAAGCAGGGTCAATATCCAGAACGGCTAATAAGGGCATTACTGTATTGTAAAATTCTCCTTAATTGATCCTGTGGAAATGTAAGATAGCAGGATATTTGATATCAATTTTCCATAAGAGGCCTGCAGTTTAATAGCTGCAAGGGTAAATATTTTAAAATTTAGGGCTTTCTTCTCACATAGCTGACATGGACAGATGGTAAAGTGAAAAATTATTTTATTTGTCGGTTTTGGGGGTGAGAGGGGTGGAGATGAAGTAAGGTTCTCCTACCAAAGGAGACTGTGGCAGATTTCAAATTGTTCTTTGCTAACAGTCTTCAAGACAGAGGAATACATGGACTCTCACCTCCCATGTGTCGTGATATTCTCTGTGAAAAATCTGAAAGATTGAGTACCTTATGTGGAAATCATTTTTGTTCGAGCAAATGGAAGTTGTAATGTAGTATGAGCATATCTGCCTTGCACTGTGTTTCATTCATCTAGTTGCAGCTGTTTTTCAACTCCTGCAGCTCAAGGGGGATTTTAAGATGCTATGTCTTGCTTACAGTGATCCTCTTGAAGATTTTAGTCTCTAAAGCTTCCTACAGAAGTATTGGAGAGATTTGTTGAGCCAAAAGCAAAAAAAGTTTCAGTGGGATTAATTAAGTCCCTAGTACTGAATGAATGCTGTGCTTTCTTTAACATTTTGAACAAGGGGAGGATTCTTTTAATATGAGTTTTAAATACAGGAGTTTTATTTTCTTTTAATATTTCAATTTAAAATCAGAAGGTGCTATTAGTTCTGGTGTTAGCTCCCCAAATCGGAGCTTCAATTTTTTTTTCATCAGCCCTGCAAGAAAGACACTTGAATTGTATATCTGTGCAAGGCAAAAGCACCCACAGGTCAAGAACAATAGGTGGATTTTTTAAATCTCCCATTTTCCCAAATTAAAAGGCACATAAAGTTTCTAATTCAGCTTCTACAATACAGGAGAGTCTTGGAGATAAAATGGTCCTCTTCCCCATTATTCCACCATAACCTCTAGTGCTGCCATTTTGCTAGTCTGTATTTGTTAGAGTGAATTTTAGGGATCTGCACCAGCACCAAAACTTGAATTTGTAATTCGGATTTGGGAATGGAATTAAAACCCTTTGGATTAGGAATTGGGAATTTTAAATATTCAGAATTCCTGGATGTACACAAATACATTTTCCTACATA
Source organism: Phrynocephalus forsythii (assembly GCA_029282475.1). Classification (NCBI taxonomy): domain Eukaryota; kingdom Metazoa; phylum Chordata; class Lepidosauria; order Squamata; family Agamidae; genus Phrynocephalus; species Phrynocephalus forsythii. Next base: position 14,976,244 of record JAPFRF010000006.1, on the reverse strand, counting down.
TCCAGGTTCCAGGCATAAATGCTGTGGACAGAAAATGCCCCCTGCCTGAGAGGACCCCCTTTTACTGTGTATGCTAGTTGACGGGCAAGATAGCAATCTCAACGTCATCCTGGCCGAATCTCCCAAAGAGGTCCCAAGAAGACAAGGGATCAGTCTCTTTTGGCTTGCAAGGTTCCTACGTGTACAGCTCTTCTTCTGCCTCTGCCACAACTGTCTTCTGGTGTGGTGTCTCCCGAGGACAGCCCCCTGCTAGAATTGTCTACACAGTGTCTCAGAAAGCCTGACCTGTTTTTGTAGGGGTAAGAGACTTAGACTGTAGAATACAGCTGCTGGTACTTCCATCTTGGATGCTATAAACATTGCTAATTTCTTTGTGGTCTGTGTGACCCCTCAGTACTTGGCAGACCTTCTTTAGCTGCTGTTATGTGATGGAACATTGGCAAACTTTGCCTCCATCTTGCTTTTCCTTAGAATCAACCCAAGTGGATTGCTGGAACATATTCCCACTTCATCCACAAGGATGGAAACCTATAGTAGAGCAGGTTCTTTAGCCTGCTGGCCATTTCAGGAAAGAAAAATATTGTGTTCTGGTACTTTTATGTTTAAGCTGTCTAGATGCCCTTATCACATCTGATCTTGCCTGATTTCGGAAGCTAAGCAGGGTTGACCCTGGTTAATACTAGAATGGGACACCACCAGGAAATTCCAGGTGCTCTAGGCGCCTGGAGTTGGAACTGGCAAACCACTCCAGTATTCCTGCCAAGAAAACTCCATGGACATGGGGTCATGAAGAGTTTTTCAGGACTGTAATGACACAACACACACACACACACACACACACACACACACACACACACACACACACACACACACACACACACACACACACACACACACACACTTTTATGTTTGTAAAGGCCTTTTCCTGCCCCCTCCAAGCTCTTTCAGGGTAGTCTGGAACTGAATCTAGAGATATTTGCCCAACTATCTCTGTTTTCTAGAGCTGGTGGCTCAGCCTCTGCCCTCTGATGGCTCGTACTTCTCCCAATAAGGAAACTACTTGCCTCTGTAGTGTCCCCTTCATTTGTCAGTCACAGTGGCTTCTGCTGAGCCTTCTGGTGGCTGAATGTACTATTTTTGAGGAGGTGGCCCAACTCCTGCCTGCTCTTGCAGTGCATGCACCCAGCTGTGCCAGCAGCTGTTGGGAAGTGGTGAACAGGCTTCCAGATTATTGACTTCTTGGGAACTCCACTTTTGATTGCATGTTCCTAGCAGACATTGCTAGCTTCTCATCATTACTAGTTCCTTCTCTGGAACATCAGCTCTTTGAGAGACAAGTGCCCTCTTCACCATCTTTTTTGGTTTCTTGACTTGGCTGGATTGCAGAAAGACACCGCAGGAACATGTCTGAGATGTAGTCATATCAGTTCCACCTTGGAGAAGAGGTGTCTCTGCTACCTACTTGGCAGAAATACACACACACTGCACTGCTGCCTGCTGTTCCTCCATAGCATCAATGCTGAACAAGGCAGCTGGGTGACAGATTTTGTTTGAGAGGTTCTTAATAGGTTGTAGGCATTTTTCTGTCCTTCCCTTCTCAGTAAAAGGTGCTGCAGGGGGTGCAGGCAGCATTCCTGTAGCTCACTCCAAATCCCTACTTCTTCTATCACACCCGCATTTAATATTGCTTGAAGACTCTATCTAAAGGAGAGCAGGTTCTGATTCAGCAGAGATAAACCCTTCCAATGAAAATCACGCACACATACGTGCATCTGTTTATTTCTCTATGTCAGATATATCTATATCTAAATCATATCCTTCCTGATATTTTTCATGCAAGGGACACATGACTAATTGTGCAATTGCAGAGTATAATTCCGTGTTACTGAGAGCGATGTCCAGCATATTATTGTGGCACAAATTTATGTTGGCATGAACAAGATACTGGCTGTTATGTAACTCATAAACATAGTCAGTTAATATTAAAGCATGTTTTTCCCTCAGTCGCTGCTAACATGTTGGGAAAGGATCCTGATAAATTATAAATTTTAAACAACATTGCTAGAACAAAAGACCAGTTGAATAAACAACATTTAAATGTGAATATTTGAATTTAAATGTAAAAATGCCTAAATTTCTATTGCTTTGTTACTGCATCTGAATTTTACAGTGAGATGGATTTCAACTAGATTTGGAGGAAAGGTTTAGAGCAGTCTAGACAACATGGAGTACACTTAAACTGCTTTTGAAGGCCTTGGGACATCCCAGTTAGTTACTAATTAACAGCTGGTACATTTTCACAAAATCTGGATGGCATGTTTGTGACGTGATTTGAAATTTAGGCTATATGTTGTACTTGGGAGGGTTTTTGGGACACCCAATTATTTTATCTTAAACAGCTGTGGGAATTTTCACTAAATTTGGACATTGTGTTTTGGATGGTCAGACTTGACTTGCTCTAACATGACATTATGTTTTATGTGCAAAAATCTTGTATACAGGGGCCAATGAAAGTGTTCTGCTTATATATTGCCCCATACAACTTCAAGTAGTCTCTGGGCAGTTTACAGTTTTAATTACAGTATGCAGGCTACACATTGTCCCCCAGCAAGCTGGGTACTCATTTTACCAACGTCAGAAGGATGGAAGGCTGAGTCAACCATGAGTCGGCTACCTGGGATTGAACCCCAGGTCATGAGCACAGAAGTGGGGGAGACTGAGGAGGGGGCAACCACATTGTTGCTTTTCTTTCATTTGACCTGAATGTTGGCTTTTGTTGGATTCACCTGACCTTGAAGATCTGTTTGTGTTTCCAGAAGGAATATTTTTTCTATTTTTCAAATTGTTTTAAACAAACTACCAGTATGTGGTATATCTGTATGGCTCTATTACAGTCTGAATAAAATTTCACTTCCTCTGCCCCTGTAGAGGAGCAGAGGAAGTGTTTAATTTGCCATTATGGTAAAATGGGTGTCTTAAGTCATGTCACATGGGAAATTTCCAGCAGACAAAGCCTTGACATCCCCAAGCCTGCTTTGGTTTGTTTCCAAGAATCACGGACATTGGAAACAAACCCAAACAAATTCATTCTACCCACACACCAAAAGTAGTACCACTGAGACGGACCTAGAAGGGTGAAGGTAGGAACACTCTGGGGTTGGGTGGGTCAATCCTTATGTCAAGGGATCACCAGAAAAAGGACAGAACCAGTGCATCCCCAGAGCAGACCAAACAGAGTGTCACTTTGTGAAGAAATAGGAAAAGAATCAGGAGATTATAGAGGGAAAAGTGAGTATGACTGGATATTATGCAGATATCTGTGTGCCAGTTTTGAGACTTGCACTTCCACTAGCTCTCATACTATGCAGCTCTTCAGGAACTGTACTGTCAACACATTCTCAGCTCTCAACTTCCCCTGTATTTCTGTTCAGTCGGAAACATATGGAGGAGCACAAATTAATGTTTAAATAAGGAGATAAATTTCCTGCTGAGATGTTTTCTGGATGTCTTAATGGCCTCTGTTGAGGTTGTTATGCATACTACAGATTGAGTGACAAATCACTGTTTTTCTTAGAATATATAATAGGACTCAAATGTGCAGCCTAAACTTTCCCCTAAAGTGAATCAAACATATAAATGCCAGGATTTTCTCTTATGTTAGATAGGGCAGGTGGCACTGGAGTTGCAGACAAAGCTTTGTTGTTTAAATAGGAAAGCTTTTTTATAAGAATGGTCTCCTGCTAGGTAGATGTTCAAGTGATTGCCTTTTTCATTTTCTTTTCAGACATCCAGTTTCATCTATTGAAGTTGCTTTACTGCATGGTTACAAAGCGGGTCATACCCTGAGCAATTAGGGAGCTTATTTAGCATGTGACCAACCGCATCTTGGAGCTCATATCCAAGTTCTATATGAAAGAAAGCCATAAATATGAATTTGCAGTAGTATCATTTTAGGGTATGTTGGTGTGATGAGACCTAAGTAATCTTCAGCCCATTTAGCAGATGAGGACATGGCAGATTGTTAGTAGACGTAGTTTAGTAAACTACACTGAGGTTGCCTCTAGAGAAACAACCCCTGGGGTTGTACAGCTATTCCAGCTTTATTTCTTTGGATGGGTGAGGGGGGGAGAGAACCAAGCCAGAACAGGTGGTGGGGAAATGGGTCAATTATAAGAGATGGAAGATACCATCTGGCTATCTTCCGTAACTTCAAAGCACAAGGCCAGATGATTCTGCGATAAAGCTCTGATTCCAGAAATTGAAGGCAAGCATTTCTGAGGTACAAAGAGGATCACGAAAATTGTCATGATCACACTACTGCAACAGCTGTTTCCAGAAAGGGTCCTCCTGCTAGGCAATTGGACAAAAAGAAAACAGCATGGCAGATCATGCCATACAGCTCCTAAAGAATATAATGAAAATACTAACCTCATAACACTGAAAACACAGGCAAAGACAGACATTCCTTTGGAGTCCCCTGGCTTCTCCCTCCTTATAACAGGGCTATCTGGATGCATCCAGAGTTGTGAATTGCACTCCCTACATTATCAGCTCCTGTCTGACCAGCAAAAGTATCTTGTCTTCCAGTGGAAATATAAGGTGTCTTCCCCACAGTGGGCTATGGGATATGCTCAGTGATTCTTGTCCTCATGCATACTCACCTCTCCAAGACTGCAAGGCTGATATCCCTTAACTTGCATGTTTTGATGAAAGTGAGTAATCCTTTTCTACCATTAGGCCAATACAAATCTGGTATTAAAGTTAGCAAGTTTGCAAACGTAAATCAAACAAATGTCAAGGTGTCAATCAGATGGCCGCAAGGTCTATGTTGAGGCATATCTTGCTTTAATTTGTTTTAACTGGCCTACCCATCTGAAAAGTGCAAGCTTCTTTTAATATTCAAGGGGTAATTTTAACTTTTGCTTTATTGTTGTTTATACAGATTCAAGAATGGCTTTGTTTGAACTGCCAGATGCAAAGAGCTTTAGGAGGTGACTTAGCTCCAGTACCTGGCCCCGGACCACAGCTTCCTGCATCCAAACAAAAGGCCCCAACTCCAGCCTCAGTAGCCAAACCACCTTCACAGCCGCAACCTCCAACGCAGAAGAAAGACGTCCCTCCAAAGGCTGATGTTCACCAGTCACCCGAACACAAAAAGCCACCAGCACAAACAAAACCACCTGTTGTGCCTGGTTCTCCTCCGGTGAAATCAAAGCCTCCCACTGCTGAATCTCAGCAAATTGATTCCACTGCAAAATCTGATCAGGCCAAGCCAGTGCTGAGTGAAGATAAGCAAGTGCCACCTACAAGCCAGAAACCCACAAGAGATGCTGGGCCTACCCCATTGCTGTCAGACACCAAAAAAGATTCCCCTGGCCCCAAATCTGCACTGGCTGAACAGAAGGATCCACATCCTCCAAAGTTAGCGCCTGTCCAGCCATCACAAGCCATGCTACCTCCTGCTGATAAAACTGCTCCTCCCGATTCCAAACCTTCACCTCCAGTGTCTCGGCAGAAGTCTGATCCCAAGCTCATTTCTCAGCCTGGAACTGGGGTGGATGCTAAGGCTCAAGTCCAGGCAGGACCAATAGAAGGGAAAGACCCTAAAACAACCCAGATGAGCCCTAAGCCAGATGCTAAACCAGCTCCTAAGCCGCAGCAAGCCACGGTGGGTCCCAAACCTACCCAGCCCCAGCTCCAGCAACCCCAGAAAACTCCCGAACCATCTAGGCGATTTAATCTTAATATTGGTGGTACCAGTGAACCAGCTAAACCACAGCCAACTACCCCCCAAGAAACCGTGACTGGGAAGCTCTTTGGATTTGGTGCGTCGTTTTTTAGCCAGGCTTCCAATTTAATCTCCACAGGCCAGCAAGGAGCCCAGCCGCAGGGGGCTCCTTCTGGATCTCCCTCAAAGCAACCCGCTTCTCCAGCACCACCCTCTGCTCCTGCCAAAGATGTCCACCCAGCTCAAGCGCCTTCCAAAGCCATGGCTGTGAAGAAAGAGACAAAGCCTCCAGGGCCAGAAAAGCCAGAGCCTTCCAAAGCTGAAGGTGCTACCACTGTTAAAGAGAAAGGTCCTGAGAAGAAGCCTTTGGCTGCTAAAGATATGAAGCCTCCCGATGTTGAACCTAAGCAAAGCGGTGGTCCACTTCCGATGGTCCAACCTTCATTGCCCACCTCTGCTTGTCCTCTCTGTAAAACGGAACTCAACGTTGGTTCTAAGGACCCTCCCAACTATAATACATGCACAGAATGCAAGAATGTGGTATGCAATCTCTGTGGATTTAACCCAATGCCACATATAACAGAGGTAGGCCACCCTTTATTTCCCATTAGTATTTCATGAGCCACTCTGTCGTAAATGATGAATGGAGTCTTGCTCAGCTTTCAGGCTGCAATCCTGTACAGCCTTGCTTGTCAATAAGCCAGCCCACCATTGCATTTTAAGGAAAAGCATTTGGTAGGCACCGAATTATTTTGTTATGGCCTGCAGCTTTTTAGGTTTTTGATAAATAAGTTTGATCAATAATTTAACCATGAATGTTGAGCATGTATGAAAGTGTAGCGGGAGCAAAAGGCTAGCTAGATCCAACATGAATTTGCTACTCCTGGGCTAGGAAAGGGAGAGGATTTTCAATACACTCACTTGACGGATGCTTGCAATGTGTTGTTTCCATGTGTGAAATCTCTCCAGTGGGTACCGTGGTTTACAAAGTGACCTGCAGCGAGTATGTGTTCATACGTGCAAGCATGTTTGTACACTTTTACAGTACTTTCTCCTCCATGCTAATTATCTGTGTTCAGGAAATGTTACAGATTGTGAGCAAAACACCGGCTTGTAACAAAATGAGGTGCTTCCATTGCTGAGGAAGCATTCCTTCATATCCCATGCATATTCTTGAATTCGAAATGAAAATGGACCTAAAGTTGTGCATATTCTTTATAACATTTTTACAAATTGGCCATTTTTGTATGCCTCTTGGGGTCTGCCAATATATTAAAATTATAATTTATTTTCCATGGTTAATTGTAATTGCTGTGGGTTTTTTGAAGAAAAACCTCCAGAGCATTGCCAAAGAGGCCAAAAAACCCACAACAACCATCAGTTCCCAGCTGTGAAAGCCTTCTAGAATGTATTAATTGTAATTGTTTTGGCTTTACTTTATGGAGTTATTTGCATTTGGGTTGTGTTTTGTCAGGTAGCTGAATTTATCTGTTCTCAGTTTCCTGCAGCTTGTTTTGTAGAATTTCAATTGTTTGTTGGGTCAAATCTGGTTTGGGAGAATTTGTGAAAGATGCAATTCTTCCAAGGTCCTTTTGTACAAAGATGGGTGACCCCTGACTGATGGTTATATACTGTGAAGAGCAGAGGACATAGAGCATGGCAATCAGATGATTAAAAAATCACTGTCGACATTAGGTGGAAGAAAAGGAGAGGAAATATCAGCTGATTCTCTCTTGACTTGCTTGTATATACCTAAGGCTGGCACATGAAAGAAAACAGAGATGATCATGTCCAGTTCTTGACAGGCTTCCTGTAAAATTAATGAATCTTTGTAATACAATGCTGATTTACATGACAGCTGCAAGTGCCCTGCGTTTAACACCTTCCACAGAGTTGCTTAACTGGAGAATTTAGCGTATATCTCCTTTAATGCCAAGATGCCTGAAAAGTAAACAGATGATGATTAAATATACGAAACTAGATAGAATATGAAGATCTCGTAGGGAAGTCTGTGCTCTGAGGGATTATCATGGGTGTTAGCCTAGTGTTTTTATCCGATGATTTATTCACTGGAGAAGCACACTGTTTACCAATGCTTTAATTAGACTTCCTGTGGACTTGGAGTTCAGGTAGCACTATTTTTAGAACCATGGTGCCAGAAAAGACAGCTGCTGCAGAAAGAAATAAAACAAGCCATTCTGACCATTTGATGGCAAGGAAACACTGAACAGGATTAGTAATGACTTTTTGGGAGGCGGGGGTTTAGAAGAGGAGTGATTCCAGCATTGGAATTGGGGGGGGAGCTGCCTGCCTAGTAGGTGGTACGTGATCTGTGGCTTCTAAAAGAGAAGTTATATCTAGAGGTAGGCATGAATCAGAAAATCCATGGTTCGGGTTAGTCTGGTTCAGACCCACCCTTGGTTCAGTTCGGATTTGGGTTCATACAAATATTTTTTAAAAAAAAATTGTACGATCCTGAACCAGTTCGGGGTTCAGGTTCTTACCGGGGGCAGAGGGGGAGCCAGCACCTCGACTGTGGCGGCAGCAGGGGCTTTTTGAGGTGCTGGCATGGGGCCAGTGCCTCTCTTTTTTTCAAATGCCCACCATGTGGCCCCTGGGGGCAGGTGGGTGCTTTTAGTTTTTTATTATTTTTTCTTTATTTTAGGGCGCTAACCCAGCCACCTCTGGCACTGGGCCAGCATCTGTTTTTAAAAAACAACTTCTGGTTTTCTGGCCCCCACCACAGCTGCAGCATGGAGCTTTTTGTTTGTTTGTTTGTTTGTTTTTTCTTTAAGTGCCAACTGCACACCCCCTGGGGCCCTTTCAGTGCTGTTTTTATATATATATATATACATACAACCAGGCCACCCCTTGGGCCCGGTAGGCACTCCTTTTTATTATTATTATTTAGTTTATTTTTTTTACTGCCAATCACGTGGCCATGCTACAGCATTTTTTTCCTGGTTGCTGTCCCTGAAGCCAGGAAGACCAGACCTCCAGACCAGCACCTGGTAGGAGACATCTCGGCCACCCCATTAATGAAATGAAACAAAACAAAACAAATTTTTTGTTAGTTTCGTTTCATTTTAAATTTACCCCTAGGTTCATTATTTGTTTCATTATGTAATGAAATGAATAATGAATAACAAAATGAACTAAAAGTTTGTTTCGTGCCCATCTCTAGTTATGTCATAAAAACTGAAGGGCAAAGATCAGTAGAAAAACAAACTTGACTTGGTGCCAGAACAAGTAGAGAGGAGCACAAACCGTGCTTCAGCAGTTCAGTGCTGCGCCCACACAGGGTGCTCTGGAGGTGCTGCTCCTCTTTCCCTTGGCTGCCTCCTTCATGTGTTTGCCCACTCATAGGTGGGGAGCCCATTTCCCTCCCCGGGCTCCTCTAATGGCCGCCCACTGAGAGGCAGAGCCATGGGTTTCCCTGTCCTGCCTCCTTGTCTGAATGGGCAGTCATTTGGAGGAGACGGAGGAGGGAAGTCTGTGCTTCTGCCCATGAGCAGTTGGTCACTGTAGGAGGAAAGGGGAAGGAAGAGTGTATCCATCGCCCATTTAAGGTTCCCACTCACTCTCTTCTCAGTTAATGGCCTTCAAAAGACAGTGGGGGAAAGAAAGGGAAAAGTAAAAATATGTTTCCACTTCTTTCCCCCCCCAGCTGCCTGACCCCAGTGCTGCAACTGCCACTACCCTCAGTACCCTCACCTTTCCCCAGTAAACTCCTTAGTGCACAAATACCATCATAGAATCAAAATTTTGTTGGAATTTCCAACATTTTCACTGGAAATTTTCCAAATGGGCATAAGAAAGGGCTTCACTATCAGAAGTGGAATGGTTGGAGAAGCAAAGGGAAACAGAGTCAAACCTGCCCCCCCATATCTGTAGGATCGATATTCACAGATTCAAAATATGAATAGAAAAAAAACAAAACAAGCAAGCAGAAATGTATATATTTTCATGATGTGTTTTCCAGAAGTTTTGTTGAAGAATACATAGCATGGAGTGGCCAGTTCTGGTAATATATGATGGAAATAAGTATTTCAGAATAGGGATGGGCACAAAACAGAAAAAAATGTTTCATTTTGTTTCATTTCGTGCACATGTCCATTTTGTTTTGTTTCGTTTCTTATGATTTTTTAAAAAAATATTCATACAAAACAAAATGTAATGAAACAAAACTGCTCCCCTGGGTCCTAGAGGCACCAGATTTGGTGCCCGGATTCTGGCAGCCATTTTACAGGGCTCTTGCTGAGCTGTTATCGCCTGAACCCGTTTAAACCTGGCCCAGTTGGCACCAGGGGGACCCCTGGTGCCTACTGGGCCAGGTTTAAAAGGTTCCAGCCATTGACAGCTCGGCAGGAGCCCTCAGAAATGTTTGGGAGGGCAGTTCCGGCAATCGCGCTGCCCTCCCGAGCATTTTCAGATGGCTTCTGCTGAGCTGTCCCTGGCTGGAGCCCTTTAAACCTTCTTCTAAGTTCCCCTGGTGCTGACTCGGCCAGGTTTAAAAGGGTCCGGTTACCCCTTCACAGCTACCTGTATTCAGTTTAAATTGCTGTATTGGCATTTGGTGAAAAATTAATGAGTTTTGAATCTCAGTTTGGACACTCAGCCTCTAAAAGGATCATCATCACTGTTCTAGGACCTTAAACACAAACAAGTATTGTTTGGGATGAGTTTTCTTGAACTGCATTGAATGAAGTGGGCTGCAGTCCACAAAATGGTATGGTATTAAGATGCCAGAAGACTCTCTCTCTCTTTCTAAATCCAATGGTAGATTAACAAATCATGAGCATATGATTATGATGACCAAGGGAGTTTTTCCAGGAAGCTTCAAATCCGTACTTCCCAGTGGCAGAAATGTATTTGGTATACATGTATTTCTCAACCATGGCCTTAGAAAAGGTGAGGTGGCATGTGCCTTAGATACCCTGTTTTTTCAAGAGTTCAGGTATAGGCCCATGTGCCTGCCTTGTGCCCGAGCACTTCCAGAACCAACCTGGGTAATGATCCAGTCACTTTGAATCTGAGCACTAAAATGCCTTCACACCATATGGACAAAATTATGACTGGGGAAAGCTGCATAGATGCCCTAAGCACATCCGATCTCACCTGATTTCGGAAGCTAAGCAGGGTCGGCCCTGGTTAGTACTTGGATGGGAGACCACCAGGAAATACCAGGTGCTGTAGGCACCTGGAGTATGAACTGGCAAGCCCCTCCAGTATTCCTGTCAAGAAAACTCCATGGGCATGGAGTCACGAAGAGTCGGTCACAACTGTAACGACACAACACACACATGATTGGGATACTTCTGTTTGGATTCAGAAAATTGATTTCCTGTGTTTGATTCCACAGCCATCCTGCTTCTGTTTGTTATCTGTCACCTCCACTCAAACAGAAGTGACTTTTTATGTTGTGCCTGCTAAAATCTTGAGGGCAGGGAGGAAGTAAGGAATTGAAAGCCTCTCTCTTCCAACTCATTAATCTCCCAGATGCTGAACGAGGATGCTTCTTCGCCACCACAGGAATTAGCAGGGCAGTACTTCTATTCTAAGAGAGGAAAGAAAAATGTGAACCCGATGTGAACCAGAAGCCGGGGCTTTTGGATTCAAAGAAGTGTTGTGAAGTTAATCTAGTGACTGCATTCCGGTTTGTTCTTGTTCCTGATATTTGCCCTTCACAACCTCACATTGGGATATGTGAGTCAGAGTTGTTTGTGCGGAAAGAAATAGCTGAAGCTACAGATGTTTTTTTGGGAGCACGGGGCTGGTAATAGGCTGCTTGCAAGTATGAGTGCTAAAGGATAACTTGTGAGGTTGGCCTGGATGATGAGCTTGCTTGACAATCCTCAACAGAATCTGCTATACATTGAATATTTACTCTTGTTTGTCCTATCCACATCTGTGTTAATCAACATCCTCCAGCATGGGGAAAAATATTTCATGAAGCTTTGAATGCTGATCTTCATGGGTTTTTTTTTTTTTGTGAGTATCTATCCATAATTATCTCTGGTCTAGAGCTTTCAATCAGTGATCATACAACGGAGTCTTAAATTTGAAGTAGTCAAAAATCAGTGATTTGATTTTTGTCAAGACTGGTAATTCAGCTACAGCAGTAATCCCAGTTAAATCCAAATGTATGAAATCCAAATATCCAATGTATTCCACATCAAAACAAATGCCACATGTCATCCAGTTCACTTCACCATACTCCTGAGTCAACAGGCTAAGCTGTGATTTTGTTGAAGCTAGTTAGGGCTTTGTTGGCCTTTGAAAACAAACTGGGTCTGTTGTGATTTTCTGGAATGGCTATCCCCAGATGTTTTTATCCACCAGTTCCTTGTTAGGTTGCATTATACATTTTTAATGTGTCATAAACTGTCTTGTCAACAAGACACTTGGGCTGAAAGAGTGCTGCCTCAATGTTTTGAATATATTCACACTTATTTCACCGCACTCCCTGTACTGAATATATAGTTTCATCTCTATAATTTATGCCATTTTTCTCTATATATAAAGGACTCAAGGCAGTTTATAACCTTTAAAAACAGGCCTGTAAAATAGTGTAAATCAATCATTTAAAAGATTAAAGAAAAAAGAATTAAAATCTATCAAATTATTTACAATTGTCCGTTCTTCTAGCTAACTGGAAAACAGTATTGATGTGACTGAAGAAATGGTTGTGGGTGCTTTTCAATTTATCAGTGACTATAACATTCCTAATAGAGATGGGCACGACTCAAAAAAATGGTGTTTCGTTTGTCGTTTATCATTTAGGGGGTCCGTTTTGGTTTGTTTTCGTTTTTTGTGAATTTTTTGCAAAAAAAAACATTTTTGTTTCATTACGTAATGAAATGAAAAAACAAAAACGAAAATGAAAAATTGCTGTTTCGTTAGCATTCATTACAGTTCAATGTATTTGCCGCAACGAAAACGAAACGCACGACAAAATTTCTGTTGTTTCGTTTCATTTCGTTTCATTTTGGAGACAAAATTTGTTTTTTGTTTCATTATGTAACGAAATAAAAAAACAAAAACAAAAACGAAAAATTGCTCGTTTCGTGCCCATCTCTAATTCCTAACATTGACTTACTGGTTTTCTGATGGAAACATTTTATCTTATATGACAACGAGCAATGGCACTGCAAAGGAACATTGGATGTGGCTAGTGTAGACGCTGGCAGTGACAAGACACCATATGGTGGTCTTCTGCTTTTAGCTTTCCTTGCTTTGTAGTACTGTGTGTGTTTCCTTTTTGAAGGCAGCTATTCATTTGGAATTAATATAGTCATTGTACTGAAAGATAGGGAAAATGGAAGGTATAAAGCATTAAAAAACAAAAAACAAAACCAAACAAATTATAATATAGCAGGACTTAGAAGGAACTGGGTTAAAATAGACCCATCTTTGCACAAATTTCTCTATTGTACATATTTTGCAAGAAGATCACTTATAGCTAAATTTTAAGCATTAAAATATATTTATGCAGTATTGTTTCCAACATATATATGCATTTCAGTGTGTGTGCATATGTGTGTGTTTCAAACGTATGCATGATTTTTAAATATCTCTGAGTGGCATTTCCCCCCATATTTGTTTTCTTATTGCTTTTAGCTTTAATATTGCCATGTCAATGATGTAACATAACTCTTTGCACTCATTGTTCTTAACTTTAAACATGGTCTTTATTAAACCGGTATTAGCAACCATATATATAGACTAGATATAGATTAGATATAGAATATATTGTTCTTCAGTATCATTATGCTGCCTTGGGTCCATTCCAAGGAGAAAGGCAGGGTAAAAATAAATAAATAAATAAATAAATTTACATTGTACTTCCAGGAATGGCCACCCTGAGCCGCCTTGTGCTGCGCAGGTGCAGCTTTGCCAGCTGGCTGAAGGCAGGTGATGGTTGGCTACGCAACTCGCGTAGTTTACGCCGGTTGCGCGGCCATATAAGGGATGGCTGCGCCCCTGCCAATCATCACCTGCCGGTTCAGAGCTGGATCCCCGCCCTCCCTCCACTATTTGAATGTGCTGGTGATGCTTGCTGGTTGCCTTTGGGGTTGGATGGGAATTTTTGACTGTCACTCTGATTGGCCATGAGTGGCAGCATGTTTTCGCCCATCCCACCATACACATGTTGGAGAAGGGCTCTAACCATACCTGGTCACAATTTGGCGGGTAGCACAATATATAACATTGATCAACAGATCTTCTACTCGATATTAATAGTCCCAAGGTCCTCGGCAGTCCTCAATTAATAAATTAGATTAGGTAGTAGAGTTGCAATAATTAACAACAACCCCAACATGATCAAGAGGGCTGCCAACAATTGGGAAAACTGGGGGATGCCCAATATTACTCAGGCATCCTCCATGCAGCACTGTAACACGCCTGCACTAAAGTCCTGCAGCAATGGGACCTAATAAATTCAATCTCCTGACCTTATTGCGCTATGTCACAGACCCTCCTTAAAAGTTAATGGAGTTAATAAAGTTAACACCCTGTTTTGTGGTTAATAAATTGTGGCCCTGTTTAAACCAGGTTAGCAAATACCTTGCAGGTTTCAGCTACAATGCACTCGGTTTCACTCCCGAGCTTAGCCGTTGTACTTCTGGATATTTCAGTTGAGGGATGCAAATCCAAGAAATTGGTTCTCCATCCCTAGCGCTAGCAAAAACAAAAACAAAACAAAAAGTGCAAATGAGGACACTTAAATTCCAGGTATTCCTGAAATGACAGGCCTTTGTCATACAGTGCAAGGCTATGAAATAAGGGGCAGGACATGGTGCCCTCTAGAGGGAACTCAACCTATCATCTTTCTCTCTCTCTGAGCATCAGTTATAAAACTACTTGTTGTAAAAATATCCAGCACAGTCAATCAAACTTATAAAACACATTTACTGGTATTATATAACAGATACCAGTTTTAACAAAAAAGAACCACCCTAAATACCTGTTAACTATCAGAACAGTTTGTTCCTAATACTGCATCACCATTTGTGTAGGTCTCCGTTATTTCTAAGATCTGTAACTTCTTGTAATATTGTGTGAAATTTCTTGACATTGTTCCCAAGGCCCAGGTGACTATGGGGAACACTGAAATGGGTTTCATCCACCAGCAAGATGTTTCAGGTACCACGTCTCTGTAGTCTGTTAGTTTTTCCAATTCTTTAGCTTCCAGTGCACTATTCTGGGCAATTTATACCACATTAAAATATTACCTGGCAATAATAGAGTTATAAATAAAACCAAGAGACTACAGGACATACAGTAAGAGGCTTAATGTTAGCTATTGAATAAGGTGGAATACAAGGCATAAAATCAGATATAAACTTAGACAGGGATGCCATAGGAGGCTTCTGTAAACAACCACATTTTAAAGGCTTCTTAAACATTGGGAAGGAGGGTGCCAAGTGCTGCTCAACCAGGAGCCACTTCCAAAGTGTCATTGCCACCACAAAGAAGACTCTATTTCTCATAGAAGTTTTATTCTACTGCTACCTTGGAGTAGATACATAGAGGATAGAGTAGATACATTCCCTGGGATGGTCTGGTGCAACAGGCAGTGTAATCCCAAACTATATAGTGTTTTATATGTAAGCATCAAAACATAACCAGCCAGTGCAGGTGGGCCAGAACTGGGATTATGTGTTCAAATTGGATCCATACCACTGTATTCTGTTCGGGGTTGTTTCTAAATGCATTTTCTGAATGGACTCACATATTTCAGCAGCATAACAAGTTTGTGACATCACTTGAGGCTCACAAATATTGAGGGTAGGTGTACAGATAGTATGTCTACCACCCCTACCCCAATAAAACCTCAGAAGATAACAAACTGTCTTGATAACAAGAGCTGTATCCCCCCCCCAAAAAAAAGGTGATTCCTCTGAGATCCAGCTGAGGGAAACTCTTATTTCTAAATATTTAAACGATTTATGTATTGCATGTCCATCCATCTAATGTGTGGTTTTTAAACTTTTTGGCAAGTACTACTATTTTAGTCTTTTCATGGTTGATTTTCAATTGATCTTGTTCTGCCAATTTTCTTGTATCAAGGAGCTTACCTGTTAAGAACTAAGAGAGAGCAAGAGTAATCTAGCTTCCTTTCCATGAGTTTAAAACCTGCATGGATTTCAGCCAGTGTTTATAGCTTTCAACAGAACTGTGGGTTCTGAGGTTGGTAAAATGAGTACCCAGCTTACTGGGTTGGGGGCAATGTGTAGCCTGCATACTGTAATTAAAACTGTAAACCGCCCAGAGACTACTTGAAGTGGTATGGGGTGGTATATAAGCAGAACACTTTGCTTTTGTTTTGTTTTTGTCCAGTTTCCTCCCACTCTCCCACACCATTAATAAGATTTACAGTTACACCAAGATTTGGAGTGATACAATTTTTGCATGTATTTACCAATGCCTACTGTCACACATTGACATTCTTCTTCTTCAAGTGCCATGTCCACATAGAAGGTTGATGATCAGTAGCCTGGATTGTTTTCTACCTACAGCTCTTCTAAACAGAGCAACTGTGTTCACTGGGGACCATTGGCCATGCTTCCTATTTTCCTTGAAGGGAAACTTGCAGCACATAGTATTTCTTATTGTACATTATGTGTCCAAAATACTGCAATTTTCTTCTCTTTATAGTATTGAGGATTTCTAGCTTTTTATTCATGCACTGTAATACAGCTATGTTAGTGACTCTGGCTGTCCAAGGTATCTTCAGAACTTGTCCAAACATCCACATTTCGAATGCTTCCAGCTTCTTGCCTAATTTGTCTGTAAGGGTCCAAGTTTCAACACTATAGAGAAGTAAGCTGAATATATAGGATTGAAGTATTTGAGTACGAGGTCTGATAGATAAGTCCCAGTTTGTCAAGACTTTCCTCATTTTCTGGAAGCTCTAGCTTGTTCAGTTCTGCAACGAATTTCACATGAAGGATCCCAGTTATCTTTCACAAAGCATCCCAACAATTTATAAGATAATATTCTCTCAAATACATCACTGCCGATCTTGAGAAGGTTCTGTGAACCATTTTGTTTTTTACTGATAACCATCCATTTTGTCTTCTTCACTGCACATTGGCATTCCACTAACTTAATGTCCCCCCTTTAAAAAATTAAATAGAGAATTAAAACTCTGCCAAGCACACACATGGTAGCTCATTCCACCTTGCAACACGATTTATTTTAAAACTATAAACACTGAGCTTAACATGACGAAACCTCTTGGGTGCAGTAGAGTTCAATAGAGTTCAGATGCTCCAGGCTATCAATTCCACAATGAGTTGTGAAATTGACAGCTTGGGGCCTCTGAACTCTTTTATTTTTTTAAGAAAGGATATATCTGCTGAGCCAATTTGGGTCTCAACAAACTCTTGAAAGAATGACTGTGTCCATCAAGGCATGAAGCTGAACAGGTGAGCTGTGTGGTCTGTCCTGGCACCTACTTTATTCTCTTTTGTTTTGCTGCTATTCTTGCAGGAGGGGGTTGATCAAGACAGGTAGCTGATAACTACCTTGAGGTGGCTGGACAAGTAGGACAAATTAGGTTTATCAGTTTAGTTCCATTTTGGGTTGTAGAGAAGGAAAAGAAGGTCATGGGTACTGCCATGGACAAGGACCCTTCTCCTCCTCCAAACCTGACCAGTTGCTTACCAGTCTTAGCACAGTGTGAGGCTCTGACATCATCAGACCTGCACCATTAGTAAATGTTAGCTAGCTAGCTATTCCATGCTTCCCTGCACAGGTGAACACTTCACTGATGAGACAGGACAGAGAGTCTCCCAGCTCAGGTACAGAGTGGTCAGCTGCACAGGGAGATGGTAAGGAACCAGCTGGTTGGTGAGCACTAGACATGGGCACAACTAGGTGAAATTGTTGTTTCCGTTTTCGGTTCTCGTTATCGTTACGTAACAGGTAATGGTAACGAGAATTACTCCGCTCCAGCTCGAACCCGAACTGAAAAAGAAAAACTGGGTCTGATTTTTTGTTGTCGTTCATGGCATCGCGGCGATCGCGCGATGCCAAGCAGCACAGAAAAAATGTTTTAAAAATTTTAAAAAAACCAATTCCCGGCCATAAAAGCAGGAGAAAATATGCCTGCCTCAGTGAGGGCACCTACCGAGGGGTGGTTTCTGGGGGGGTTCCCCGGCCTTCCCCCCCTCCTGTCCTGGGCTGCTTGCACCAGGCTGGGGGGGGGTCATCCTCGTCGTCTCCATTTGCCATGGGGTGGGGGGGATCCAAAATGGTGACCGCAATTTTTCTTTTGAAATCATGGTCCAAAAACCCACCAAAGCACCACAGAAACATGTGAAAATTAGGTATTTTAAATGCCTGAATTTTTATAGTAGCAGCAGTGGGTTTTTTATAGCAATAAAACATCGTATTGATTTTATTTTATTTTATTTTATTTTATTTTTATTTTTTTACACCTGCGCACGCACAATGATGGGCTGGCCATGGGATGGGACCATGCGAATTTTTGGAGCCATTCCACCAATCGCATGGCCAGGTTTTGCTGAGACTTCTGGACGTGCCAGAGAGGGCATAAAAAGCCCACCAACCCTAACCCTAACCTGAACCATTACCCTAAGCCTAGCCCTTACCCTAACCCCAACCCTAACCCAGATTCGTACGCAAGTATACTTCCCTTCTTAGTGGGTCAAAGTGATGCGCCCAGAGAGGTGCCTTCAACTCCAGAGACCCACTCCTTCCCTCCCTAAGCATAACCTGTACGGCAGTACGCCAGTATGCTTTCCTTCTCAGTGATTCAGAGAAGCGCCGAAGAGGTTCCTCTGACACACTAACCCCCACCCTAACATATTGTTCTTAGTGAGACAGAGAAGTGCCGACGAGGTTTCCTGTCACACTAACAACCCCAACATAATGTATAACGGCGGCTACACGTTACGCTCCCTAAATCACTGTACAAACGACAGACGACAAACGGAAACGACAGATTTTTGAAAAATTTCACGACAAACAAAAACGACCCGAAACGGGCCCATCCCGACAAACGACAACTCGAAACGTATTTTTTTCTGGTCGTGCTCATCTCTAGTGAACACCATTGGTATGGATCCAATGATGTCAGAGCCTCATTCCACCTACACTAAGACCAGTAAGTGGTTAGTCTGGTTCAGTGGGGATGGTCCTTGGTCACTGCAGCACCTGTGGTGCCACACTTCATACAGTTGAGAGAGCACAATCAACAAGAACAGTCTAAGACGTTTGGGGAGAGTGCACAGCCCAAAAGATGTGATAAAATTATTACAATTGCCACATGCATATTTTTAAGAATAATCAGCAAGGGATTTCCCCCACACACACACACACACATAACGAGTCTATTCAGGCCACTGTCTACTGAACAGGCCTATATTGGAATCAGAGTGGTGTGAAACCATGGTGAACTATCAATTGGAAGTCTTACACCAACTTTCCTCAGACTGATGAGTACCAAAATGTTTTGATCTCACAAGAAAAAAAAAGTCCAGTTGCCATGGCCCAGCTTCCAGATACACATAATAAGCTTTGTTTCTGTAACTTTCATTCAGATATACCACATTTGTAGGCAGAGCTGATGATCAGCACATCCTCTTCCCCCTCCAAACCAGCGGTTCACAACTGTGGGTGATCTTAGACTGCAACTCTCAATAACACCTACCAGCACAGCTAATGGTGAAGGCTTCTGGGAATTACAGACCAAGAACACCTGGATTACCCTAAAGTTGGGAACTGTTATTCTCAATAATAGGCCAAACAAGGGAAGACATATAATCTAATCTGCCCAAACTGAACAATTGTTACTGAGACTCAATTACAAGATGTCAAATCTTATAAGTATTATGATGTTAAATAAAATATGAAGTCTTTTTTGCCTTTCTGGTTGTTGTTGTTGTTGTTGTTGTTGTTGTTGTTGTTGCTGCTGCTGCTGCTGCTGCTGCTGCTGCTGCTTTTTGGCTTCTCCCTTTCCATATGGTATGATTTCTAACCATCTAGAATTCCCCATCTTCTCTGATGTGGGAAGCTATGAATAGTAGCTTCAGAACAAATCAAGGTTTTAAATATTTGAAGGTGGTTTAAGGTAACGGCCACTTCCAATGTTGATTCTTGTCTAGTTTGGCTGAAACACCAAAATGTAATTAAGTTTCTTGTTTTCCTGATCATGTCATAAAGGCAGAAGGAAAACTGATGGTGTACGTTTGTATCCAGTTTTTTTTTTATTAAGCTGAGATACTATTCTCCAGACCACTGACTTGGTTATTTGCAAGGAGTTATTTGACACTGTTGTTTCTGTCTAATTCAATAAACATGCAGTTTCCTTCAGCTGCATTATACACAACAGATTCAGCCTTATCTTGATGTCAAATTGTGTTACCATTATTCTGAGGCTATATTTGTTTACACAGAAAATTGTCCTTTGGGCAGTCTCTGTTTTAGTCAATTTGTCTATAATGATTCATGGCAATACATCTTGCAACATTAATAAGGCTGTGATTGAAATATCTCTCAGATAACAGTGTTCCTGCAAATATACAAAGCAGCACCTTGCATCATTTGATAGCTGTTGATTTTTTTTTCAGAACTTTTATTTTCTTGCTCAACTGTTGACAGCTTACCAAGAGAGAAGTCATTTAGGTTAAACCAGAAGTGGCAGAGAGAAGGAACACCACAGTTACATGACAGACTTAAACTGACTTAGTTGCCATGACTTGCCTGTAAGAGAATTTATAGAACTAGTGAGGACAACACAGTCAGTTCTTTGTGACTCTCATCTTCTAAAAACTGCACTTTGCACTGTTTTGGGGCAGTGATGAACCAATGTAAAAACATGCATGAGCATTTATTCTCTCTTCTCAATCAAAGCAAACGGCACCTTAGAAAATGTGATGAATGATGGTTTCTCACATCTTGCATACATCAAACATACATCTATGAATGTTAAAAGCCCGAACTCAGAATAGCTGTGCCTTTCACAGTAGATACAATGTCCCTTGAGTGCCTACTTGTGAGCAAAAATTTGCATGAAACCTGCCCGACAGATTAGGCTGATGAAGTAAGAAATAATGTTAACAGACTGGTGTTAGCCATGAAGAATACAGGGAAGAATTATACAGCTCTCATAGTATAATAGTATATCTGTTGCTCATAGCCCTTGCTGAATGCTAGAGAATACAATAATACCTTGGATAATGAATGCCCCTGATAACGATTTTTTTGGATAACGAATCGCAATTTCCAGGTATAGGGCTGCCTCGGATAATGAATTTTCCCTATGGGCTGCCTTGGATGACGAATCACAATTTCAAGGTATAGGTCTGCCTCGGATAACGAATTTTCTCTATGGGCTGCCTTGGATAACGAATTTTCCTATGGGCTGCCTTGAATAACGAATTTCCAGCATGCATTTGTAAAAAAGAGTTATCCTGGGCTGCATCACATCTGTACCTTTAAAGTACACTTTATAAAGAGTTTTGAGCAAAAAACAAACAAACAGGTGTCTGCGTCATTTTCCTAGTCTCTGGAACGGATTAATTGTTTTTACATTCATTCCTATGGGAAACCGTATTTCAGATAACGAATTTTTTTCAAATGACGAATTGCCTCAGAGAACGAATTAAATTTGTTATCCGAGCCACCACTGTATCTGGCTGGAAAAACAGGAAATATCCCCAGAAAAGAAAGGAAGAATAAAAGGAAGAATTTCCTTTTTCTTGAGAAAATATCTTGTTTCTGAGTAGGAAGCCAATGGTATGGCCCAGCACATCTCAGTCTGATTTTACAGTTCCCTAAACTATGACACATGCCTAAGCCTTTGTTCACACATATTCACATCAAATGATGATTTGGACCATTTTAGCAAGCCCTCTTTGACATTTTGCTTCTGGTTCCAATCACAAATAGAAGCAAAAAGTGAGTCTTCATCTCACCTGGTTCCAGGAGGAGTAAAAGCAGATGAGGCTCAGTGTTTTGGTTTCTGGATAGTAAAGGGTTTCTATTATGTTGTATCCAAATGCATTAGGGATATGTCCTTGCAGTGCTTTTTATGTATACAGTATATAGAATTATTTGTTGGGAATTATGATGCGTAATGTTGCACTTGAGGAAAACTGTCCAATCTTTATTATTTTTTCATGTTGAACCAGTGGATGTGTCCAAACATTACATCCTGTGTAAATGGCCCTGTGGACAGCTGAACTGTGTTCATGGTTCCATCTCCATAAGTGATTACATAAGCTTGAATTTGTAAGGGGCTGACAGGCATTCCATTTTGACAATTTTATTTTTGTTACATCTTTTAAAAATCAAATGCAGTTAATGCCGGCTCTTAAAAATAGCCTTTCAAATCCTTGCCCAGCTATTTTAGTCTCAGTGTTTGAACATTTTTCTGCCATTTTCACCCACTGACTTAGCTTGACTCAGAATGTTCAAAATATGTGTATTTCATGCTGTCAGTCTTCCAGTCCGTCTCAAGTTGTACTGAGCTGCTCATGTCTTATCGATCCAGTGCTGCATTCTGTATATGGTTATTTAAAAACAAAAACAACTGAAAATTGGCACAGCTTCAGGAAACACAATTGCTCTTTCAACTGTTCCATTTGCACTTGATAATATGGAGCAGATGGGCTGATTTCCCCACCTGTTCTCATAGTGGTGCCCAGCTGTTTCAAAAGTAATTAGAATTTATCAACCTAGGCTAGAGTCAATCTTCAAAATTTAAGTACTGAAAATCCTCTAGCCCAAAGAAGAAATTGAGTGAAATGATTCTGCTTTGGGTGGTTATCATGTATTTTTATTGGTGATTAACTGTTACAAACAGAAAGCTATAGACAGACCTAGAGTCTCCTCCATCATTGTTTGACTGGTCTTTTTGTGATGACCATTGGTAAATTCATATCTGTCATTATAAATCATAGTGTCTGGCTTTTTCATACATCTCATAATCTTTTGTTCAGTTAATGTGACATAAAATGGCTACCAAAACAGTTGTTCAAAAAGAATGGGGAACTGTGTACCAAGAAAGCAATATAATGTACCTTCTTTAACTTTGCACAATTAGTACCTCTTATTTTCCCATCCCCCCTTCCCTCCCATCCCCAACATGGAATTATTTCAGCATTGGAGACAGCTTCTCCAAAATGTAAATTCATGATGGCTCTTCTTTCTTTCTTTCTTTCTTTCTTTCTTTCTTTCTTTCTTTCTTTCTTTCTTTCTTTCTTTCTTTCTTTCTTTCTTTCTTTCTTTCTTTCTTTCTTTCAACCCAGCTTGTCCTCCTCTCCAAGACTAAGCTGCAGGTAGGAGGGGAGGCCAATTCCTGAATAATTCTCACAGATTTTCTCTTAAATTAACTTTTGAGGTAAGTTCAGAGTGCAGTGGGCTGCAGTACAAGCCATTTGATATTCATCACACTCTTAACCAGGAGGTATGCAGTAGAAGTCAGGTTTTGCTGGCCAAGACCAACAGCTGTATTGGTTACAGCTAGAGATGGGCATGTTTGTTTTGTTATTCATTTTGTTACATAATGAAACTAATAACGAACTGGCCCCTCTAAGAGAAACAAAATGAAACGAAATGGAAATATCTGTTTCATTTTCGTTTTGTTTCATTTGCCGCTGTCTCCTACCTGGGTCCTAGAGTGGTCCTCTTCCTGGTCTGGTCCTGCTGGCTGCAGGTAGGGGGCATCCGGGGGGGGACTACTGGCCCGTGCTACAGCTGTTACACGGGCCATGTGGTCAGCAGTAAAAAAAAAACAAATAAACAATAAAAATGAAATAAAATAAAATAAAAGATCTGGTGCGCGGGCCACGGTACTGGCCCGCAGCTCACTGAACTGGCCCGTGGGCCAGCCCAACCCCTCCAAAAAAACCAATCCAGCGCATGGGCCTGGTAGCAGCCCGTGAACACCTGCCTTAGCCCGCAGGTGGCTGAACCGGCCCATGGCCAGCAGAAGTTAAAAATGAACTTTTAATTCATATCGTTATTTGTTATTCATTTCGTTAGTTAACAAAATGAATAATGAACCAACCCATAAAAGAAAAACAAAACAAAACAAAATCTGGGAAATTTCTGTTTCAAACACCTGGGTCCTTGCAGGACTTACTCCCTCCTACTTTGTCCTTTAATCAGTCCTCCTGGTCCTGAACATACAAAATGGTCTAAGGGTTTTGAAAATGTGTAGTCCTGTGACATTTTCAAAATGCAGTCTGGCTGGTTTTGTCCTTTTAAAACTGCAAAAAATAAAATAAAATAAAATAAAATAAAATAAAATAATAAAAAGTAGCTGAGCTGGTTTCTGAACTGCCCCTTACCTTGATGTAAGATAAAAGGCAGTATAGAACTGGCCCCAGTGGGCTGCATGCTTGGTGTGCAACATTCAGTGGATAAAACAAAATGGAAAAATAATGCCAAAACCCCCAAATATTTTAAAGTAATTTGCTTTATTGCTGCTGTTTTGTGACATTAACTGGCTCCAGTTTGAGCCATACGGTCTGCTGTTTTAAAAACAAACAAACTTGCTTTGTGGCTGTTGAATTATTTATTTATTTTTATTCTGGACTGTGGATACCTTGTGAATAAGAATCAGTGGATATGGGAGTCGGCATTCTAAAAACAAATCCAAAAAACAAGCAAAAAAATGTCGCCTGAGTTGCTGGCCCAAGCCAGAGCCTCAAAAGATGTGCCCATTTTCTGACTGGGGACATTTTTAAAACAAACAAATAATAAAAAATAATAAAATAAAATAAAATAAAATATTTAAAAGAAAACAAATATTCCACATTAAACTGCCTCAGGGGCTGCATGGTATGCACTCTAAAATGAAGAAGATGAAGAAGAAGAAGAATCTCAAGATGAAAAAGAAAAAGAAGAAGAAGTTTAAGAAGAAGAAGAAGCAAAAATAAGAAGAAGAAGAAGTAAATCAGATCAGGGTGATTGACATAGCCCCATTCTGAGTGCATAGTCAGCACTCTAAAGCATAGAAATAAAAATAAAATAAAATGAGTGCCTACCTGGCCCCTGGGGCCGTGCGGTTGGCGCTAAAAACAAACAAACAAAAATGAGGTCCCAAGCCAGCTCCTCAAAAAGCCCTTGCCATGGCAGTAGCCAGGATGGGAGGCCGCCACCATGCCCAGGTAAGTCAGACGTCTGAAAAAGCTCAGTTCAAAGGCCGGGATCAATAGTTGTTTTAAGTTTTTCAGGCTGTTTGGCCATGATCTGAAGTTTTTCTTCTTGACATTTCCCCAGAGGTGGCTGGCATCCAAAACAGAAGAACCCGAACCATGGGTTTTCTGTTTCATGCCCACCTCTAATATAAATTAATTTTCAATACGTTGAGCTTATAGATTCTTCCCATTTTGCAGCTTTTAGTTCAGTGGGTCTCTAACTTTTCTATCTTCATTCCAATTCCTTTCCTTTTTCCTGTTGAATGCTTAACTGTTCTTTTTTCCTTTTCTTCCTTGTAACTCAAGTAGCTTGTAGTAAGGTGGAATGGAAAAAATGGAGGAAAGGGTACATAAAGTAAAGGGGCAAACAGAAGCATTTCCCCCACATATCCTTTTCAATTTCATTTATCCTAGGCTGTGGTGCAGTACCTTTCTAGTTGGATACGTGGGTTTTCTGTTTCATGCCCACCTCTAATATAAATTAATTTTCAATACGTTGAGCTTATAGATTCTTCCCATTTTGAAATCTGAGAATTCTAAGGAAAACATAAGAGGTTCATCAAAACCCTTTTCAGCTGTTATTGTCATTTGATCTGGTTTTAACAGCATCTAGCACCACAGCTCCTCAGTTACCTCTTTCCATCCAGGCTTTAGTTCAATAGGTCCCAACCTTAAGTTCCCCAGATGTTCTTAGACCAACACTCTGAGAAGTCTTCACCCCTAGCTGTGCTGGCCAGGATTTCTGGGAGATGTAGTCCAAGAACATCTGTGGACCTAAGGCTGGGAACCACTGCTTTAGAAGGACTGGATACAGGAACCCTGAGTCTTCATTCCTCTCTGCCATTGTCCTGATTTGTGGTATTCACAGCAGAACCAGGCACCATTACATTTATGAATGTTTATGCTAAGCAATCCTTGGGCCCTAAATAATTTTATTTTATGCAGTGTCACTCCTCTGTGGTTAAAGAGGTTTACTCTCACATAAATCATCCATAGGATTGAGGTGTACTTTTTTCTGATTCCTAGGTTTTTATCAGATTGGCCAGAGACTATTGTCATCTTCAGATGTGATTCCTGTATGATCAATCAAGGCACAATTAAATGTGGGAGGCAGGACCATGGTGACTAGCACTGCCCCTCATGTCCTGGCATACATTGTGAACACCTCCAGGGCTGGATTTAGTTTTGTACAGTTGCATATGTAAAGGCTGTCTGAAATCAGGAGCACTGAGTGGATACTTCTGTGCTATACGCTTGAAGGACTCCTCTCTGGAGATGTTCATGATGGTTAGCACAGCCATGGTCATGCAATGTTCAAATGTGTCAACATCATGACTAACAAAGGTGTCCCTCTTCATTCCATTTCCAGTATGGCAAAATAATATTTCTGGAAACTCTGTATTATTTATTTATTTATTTATACAGCTTATATACCGCCCGTCTTCCTGAAAGGAACTCCGGGCGGTTTACAATAAATGTAGCTGTTGAGTGAAACATCAGTGCAAACAGTGCCCACTGAATTTCTTATGCTAAACTTAGTAGCTTCGAACAGATTGGCTTCTCAGATTGGACCAGAGTGGGAGGTTTATAACCAGTCACAATTGGCAGGTAGTGCAAGTGGTAAATTTAAGACAGATGAAAGTTATTGAATAATATACCTTTATTGAGCTGGTTGCACTCAATATGAATTAGGAAATTGATTAATAAATTAGGAACATTAGGTATTAGGTATAAATAGGTTCAAAGATCAGGAATGAGGGCTGCCCAGACCGCAGATTTTGGAAGGGCGCTGAACAGATGGACAGCACCCTTTCTAATAATATTAGGAATCATTAACTGATCCACTTGCACTACATCCAGGCCCCCTTGTTTAAGGGACGTTTAACAGTTGAATTGAGTGAATTCATATCAATAAATTGTGGCCCAATTTTAATCCCACAAATTAAAATGTGCCTCGCCTCCTTATTTCTGGGCTGGGTGGACAATGGTTTCAGGTTTTCTTGAAATGAATTGAGATTCTTTTTATCTGGGAAGGTAGGATCTCAGGTAACATCCATATGTAGGTGCATTGTACCTTTTTAGAGTACAAAAGAAAAGGGAAACGGTGCAATCTGTTCATATTGTGCAGGCTCCATTTCCCTGTTACATGATTGGTGAAGTCTTTAACTGTTTTTAACCTTATTATTATAATCATTGGTCGGCCCTATTAAATACACAAGACTAAAATGCAACATCAGTGCATATTATATTTACAATCGCAACAAATCAAACTGAAATTCAGATTGCAAATTCCTAATCTAGGTATTGTAGCAATTTAGTCACTTGTTTTCTTATTCTGCACAATGCTGCATGACATTTTGCAACCTCGACTCTGGTTTCACTTCAGGAATCATATTTTTCTTTACTTAGAATCCCTGTCTGCAAATGATAGTTCAGTCCCATAATTAACACAAATTACATATATGGCCTATTCAAAACTCTCTCTCTCTCTCTCTCTCTCTCTCTCTCTCTCTCTCTCTCTCTCTCTCTCTCTCTCTCTCTCTCTCTCTCTCTCTCTCTGTGTGTGTGTGTGTGTGTGTGTGTGTGTGTGTGTGTGTGTGTGTGTGTGTGTGTGTGTGTGTGTGTGTGTAGGGAAGGAGGGGCCAGGTGCTCTCTCTCTCTCTCTCTCTCTCTCTCTCTCTCTCTCTCTCTCTGTGTGTGTGTGTGTGTGTGTGTGTGTGTGTGTGTGTGTGTGTGTGTGTGTGTGTGTGTGTGTGTAGGGAAGGAGGGGCCAGGCTCTCTCTCTCTCTCTCTCTCTCTCTCTCTCTCTCTCTCTCTCTCTCTCTCTCTCTCTCTCTGTGTGTGTGTGTGTGTGTGTGTGTGTGTGTGTGTGTGTGTGTGTGTGTGTGTGTGTGTGTGTGCTGTGTCATCAAGTCAAAACTTACTCTAAAAGTAAGTTAGATGTTTCAGGGAGTAGTTTTGCTAGTTCCATTCCTCCAGTCATTTCCATGGTCGAGCCAGGATTTGAATCCTGTTCTCCTGAGTCCTAGTCCATCACTCTATCCACTACATCACACAGGGAATCTTTAGATGCACCACATCACAACAAAAGCATTTGAAATAGGGAAGAGGGTTCTCTCCAAGCCCCTGCTATTATGGCAGTCCTCAGGCCTTTGCAGACCGTCCATTGCTACTCTCCAAGAAGCAAGTGGTCCCTGAACACTTCAGGGTGAGGAACTGAGAGGGGCTCACTGGAAATGGATGTTTTACCTCAAGTATAGCCTACACAGGAATCATGCCTTGCACAGAGCATACAGGGCTACTACAGCAACTGAAAGTTAAAAGCCTAGATAAAGGATATTAGTAGTTCAGGTAAATTCTTAAAGCACATTTTAACGTTTTGGATGTTCCACCAAATGGAAGAGTTGATTTTAGGACAACCTGTCTTACTATAGAAAACACTGCTGCTGTGTGTACTGTTGGAAAGCAGCCAATATGTCTCTCTGTCTAATTCAAACTTCCATTTTCTGCGAACTGTACAAGGATGGCAGAACACATTCATAATAAAGTCTGAAAGAAATACCCTTTCATCAAACCATAAAACTGTTTCAGAAAGTGAAGTTAAAAAGTAATGTATTATAAAGGCAATTGGAACAGATCCTGTAAGGTCTTCTATCATAGCTCCCAAGTTTTATATGCTCAAGAAAAGAGGCAGACAGGAAGGCACAGAATTCATGAAAATAAAATACCTTTTAATTTAGATATTACAGGATATGGGGGCTCTTAATTAAAACCACTATCATGCTATGTAATATTTTGCCTTTTGCTTGCAGGAGGTGAAGCTATTCCCCTGTCACTTGTAGCTATAACATTTTTCTTAAGAACTTCAAGAGTTGTAGCCATGAAGCATTCTTTTCTCACCTTAATTTTAAAATGGAGATGGATAACACAAAATAAAATCAATTTGCGAGGATAATAGTAGATAACGAAGCTGCTCTTTTATGGTTCATTAGTGGAAGTAAAATTACATATTGATAAAATTGTAGTGTATCTTATTGAGTATTGTAGCCTAGCTATCTTATTGGGGTAGCTTCCAGTTGAAGTAAATAAAATATATGGTACACATGCCAGAGGAAAAGGTTAGCACCATAAGATTTAAAATCCCAGTGCGATAAAGTGGTTTAAAATTGGCTCCTTGTTTATTAATGGCAGTGAAGCTGTGAAATGTAGAAGGACAGAAGACGTTAAGTGTGCTGTTATTAAAGGGCTGTTCCTCAAAAATGTAGCATGGTGGATCCCAAGATGGGAGACAGAGATAAAATCAAGGTGGGTCAAAACTGGTTTTTATTCTAGAATAGGAAATACAAGGTGAAATTTATGCACTGTCCTACAGGTATTGTACATTTCCGTGTGATTTTCCATATAATACAATTGT
The DNA here is from genome assembly GCA_029282475.1 of Phrynocephalus forsythii. Lineage (NCBI taxonomy): Eukaryota > Metazoa > Chordata > Lepidosauria > Squamata > Agamidae > Phrynocephalus > Phrynocephalus forsythii. The sequence goes on along the minus strand of JAPFRF010000006.1, from coordinate 14,946,921 downwards.
CATTAGGAATAACTTTATGGGCCATTGGCCAAAATTATATTGCTCAGTGTAGTAAATTGTGTTAAAGTAGACTCAGCCATTGAATCCAATCCTTAAATATCTCAGAGCGAGATTTTTTTGAGGAGGCAAAGAAGAGTATGACATTTGATCTTGGGAAAGCTGGCTCTAGTAACATCTTGGTTAGATCTTACACTATTGTATATGAGGCAACCGTTGAAGATAGGTTACAAACATTGGTTAGTATAAAATACAACTGCCATGTTATTAACTGGGACTGGATGTATAGAATATATCTTACCAGTCTGAAAATCGCTACATACGTTCCTTTCGTGTTTCTGGGGTTGATTTTGATCTCTGAATCACTGTTTGCTGCATTCAGCTTTACCTGATGAACTATATTCACTGCACAATAGTGGCCAATAGACATGGGCACGACTTGGAGAAATTCTCGTTTCCGTTTCCGTTCCTTGTTTCCGTTACGCAACGGAAACGGTAACGACAATTAAACCGTCAGAACTCGAACTCGAACCGATAAAAGAAAAATTGGGTCTGATTTGTCGTTGTCGTTCATGGCATCGCGGCGATCGCGTGATGCCAAGCGGCACAGAAAAAAAGTTTTAAAAAAACCAAAACCCGATTCCCGGCCAAAAAAGCAGGTGAAAATATGCCTGCCTGAGTGAGGGCACCTACCAGAGGGGTGGTTTCTGCGGGGGGTCCCCGGCCTCCCCCCTCTCCTGTCCTGGGCTGCTCTGGTGGCGGGCATCCTCGTCGTCTCACCATGCCATGCGGTGCGGGGGAATCCAAAATGGCGACTGCAATATTTTTTTTGAAATTGTGGTCCAAAAACCCAACAGAGCACCACACAGAAACATGCGAAAATTAGGTATTTTAACTGCCTGAATTTTTACAGTAGCAGCAGTAGGTTTTTCTTGCAATAAACGTCTGTCTCCAATCCCATTGATTTTATTTTATTTTATTTTATTTTTATTCTTTTACACCTGCGCAATGATGGGCTGGCCATGGGATGGGACCATGCAAATTTTTGGAGCCATTCCACCAATCGCACGGCCACTTGGCCAGGTTTTGACTGAGACTTCTGGGATGTGCCAGTCGGGCATAAAAAGCCCACTATAACCCTAGCCCTAACCCTAACCCTAACCCTAACCCTAACCCATATGCCAGTACACTGTCCTTCTTAGTGGGTCAGAGGCACCCAGAGGTGCAGCCCACTAACTCACCCTAACCTTACCCGTAATAACCCTAAGCCTAGCCCTTGCCCTAACCCCAATCCTAAACCAGACCTGTACTCACATTGCACTACACGCAAGTACACTGTCCTTCTTAGTGAGTCAGAGGGCGCCCAGCAGAGGCATTCTTCTTTCACCTCGCTCACCAGTCCAAAGTTCCAAAAAACTCTGTACGCCAATATGCTGTCCTTCTTGGTGAGCTAGAGGCACCCAAAAGAGAGGTGCCTCTGCCAGTGCCACTTGGTATGCAATGGCTACACAGTCATGTACCCTTCCTTTTCCCTTTGTAGGGGGCCAGAGGAGACATCGACCCCAGAGAGGTGCCTCCAGAAGCCTGCTAAATGCCTTCCCTTCGTAGCGGGCCAGAGGAGGCACCCACCCCAGAGAGGTGCCTCCAGGAGCCCACTACCCTACCCCCCCAAACCAGTACTAACAACAGACGACAAATGAAATGACAAATTTTTGAAAAATTTCACGACAAATGGAAACGAGCCGAAACGGGCTGGCTACAACACACGACAACTCAAAATGTCATTTTACCTGGTCATGCCCATCTCTAGTGGCCAACTTCTGAGTTCTTTCTCAGGATCTAATGTGTACCATTTATTTCTGGCCTTGAAGGTGGAGTAAGCAAAGATCTGACTGTGAATTTTTCAGGATCTTTTCAATATGAGATAAAGTACTGTATTCTTTGTCTTCCCTGTCTTTTAAAGATGCATAGGTTTTGTATAGTCTTATATGGTTGTCTGTTTTTATGACTGCTGCAGTGCTAATGCTTTGTGCAAGTTTTTATACTGAATTACATGTTTTTTGGTGTAAGAAAATTATTAAAGTAGTGAAATTACCACTCCCCATCCCACTCCATCAAAATATGAAAGATGTTACATGTCTGATGTAGAGTATGAAATATGATCTTGGGGATGCTGGCAGGGGTAAAGCCATCTGTTAAATGGCTGGCTTGCAAATACCTGTACATAGCTTCCAAATTATAGTAGGGATGCCATTAGTTGAATCTACTTTATGGTACACAAGACAAGCAGAATATATTCTGGAAGGCTTTCATGGCCGGGATCTGATGGCTGTTGTGCATTTTTTGAACTGTTTGGCCATGTTCTGGAAGTTTTTCTTCCTGAGGTTTCACCAGACTCTGTGGCTGGCATCTTCAGAGGGCAGGCACTCAGGGAGCTAGGAGTTCTCTCTGTGCTCTGGGGTATGCCGGCCACAGAGTTTGTCAAAATGTCGGGAAGAAAAACTTCCAGAACATGGGCCAAACAGCATGAAAAACCCACAACAGCTAACAAGCAGAACAGTCTATAAACTCCCTTCCAGAAGATCCATCATTTCCCCATTAGGAGACCCATATCCCATATCTGGCTACCCACTGCTGTTTCCCTACATGCCTGTTCCCACTCACTCACTACAAATGCACATACTGTATACAGGGACAAAAACTGGAATTCATTACTTGCAGGAAGGGATCCCTCCCTAGAAAGAAGTTTCTGATCACTCCTACTAGCCCAGGAACCCATCCCTAAAATAATTTAATTATAGGTAAGATAACTTAACATGGTTTGGGAGGAAAGGGAAAGGCAGGGTAAATATAAACATAAAATGCATAAATGTGTGGATCATAGTCTCTCCTTTCCCTTTCAAACATACAACAAAGTGTTGATGATGATCCATTATGCCGTGTTCTACAATGATTGTAATACAATTTGGAGCAGAAGAAAGAGGCAATCTGAGCCAGCATGCCTCAGCAACATTTCAAATTACTCAATCAGTTTCTTTTATCAGTTTCTGTACTTGGAAGTCTTCAATCATTCTGTTTGGTTTGCTGATTCACCCAGTGACAGACACAGATGTGCTTGGGAAGTCAGAGCATCATCGCTGGCACCCATTTTACAATTTACAAAGAATATTGGCATCATTTCCAAGTACAGATCCTGAGTCTTTAATAAAGATGTAACAAAAATATTCACTAATCATACTACATTAATTTTTTTAAAATTGAGGATATATTGGTACATGGAGACATTGAGACATTAAAAAAAATAAACTGGCAACCAATGCACGATTCTTAGTTCATGTACAAGACTAAAGGGATGTTCAGAATTAGTGAGCTCCCATTCCCATAATTCAGAGGGCCCAGGCTCACATATGGGGTTGGGGGCTGTCAAACTGGCAGAAGGCAGAACTGCCTTTCACCTTCGTGCCATTCCCATGTCACATATTTGAAGTGTTAGAAAAGTGCCCCTGGTACCCTGTGGGAGCAGTGAGGATTTGCAAGAGGGCAGGGGGGCATTGCCCACTGGAAATTTGCAAGGGGGCAGGGGGGCCTCTGCCCACTGGAAAAAATATACATTGATGGTTTACACGAACAACCAAAGGTAGTCCAACAGGTTTGACTGCCAGTTTGAGCCGTAGCATGCCTCCATTTAGAAATCCAGAGCTATCTGTAATGCTCGTTAGAAGCAAAATGTTTGTCCCCTTAGTTGTTTTGAGAGCCGCAGTCAACTCATTTGCCTAATTTGTTCTTATTGTTTGCTGGCACTAAGCCAAAACCTCGTAAGCAACCTAAGGAGCAATATATCAAAGTATTGATTCTTGTCACATCAAGGATATGAAAACTGCCAAACTGAGCTGGGGAGGGGGGGGAGCAAATCTAATAACCAAATTGCTATGTGAAACGTAACCTGCTGACTAATGTGAGTGGGTATCCATAAGTGGTTTTTGCACATCATAACCTGAAGGTCAGTAATCAGAATGAAACTGCAAATGAGCCATCTCCTTCTGCAATAGTATAACTAATGATCTAATAAAGCCCTGTGTGTTTGAACTGAGATGGAGTTCCTGAAAAACCATTACCAAAATGAGGAGGCCTGGCTATTAATGAGAACGCCGGTGCTTGAACTGAAATGTATGAGCTTGTTTGCTAGTAGGCAGTAAATTGAGAGAACGTGCTGCTGTGTCTGCAGCTTTTCAGAAAGACTTGCTGTGCCTCTTCTAGAATTCAGTTTTTGCACAAAATACAATTCTGTGTGCTGCTGCTTCACAGATTCACCAGAAGCTATTTTCTCTATATGTGTCTAGTAGGACCCCCATATCAATGGGGACTGATTCCAACCCCTCCCTGTCATGGTTTTGTGGAACTGTGGATAGTAGCAAGATCATGAAAGAGTGCTGGCTCGTAGTGACAGCAACCATGGAAAGTGGCTCCATAGATGCAGGCAGGGCCGGCGCTTCCATTAAGGCTAACTACGCAGTTGCCTAGGGCATCAAAATGGAGAGAGGGTGCTGGACAGCCTGCCGCCGCCCCCGCCTCCGCCGCTGGCCACCACTGTCTGCCCCCCCACCCGCCAGCCGCCCGTTGCCATCCACCCATCGCCGCCCACACCCCCATGCCCATCACCACCCCCACCATCTGCTGCTGCTCCACCCCATCCCACTGCCCCCGCTGCCCCCCGCCACCACCCCGCCACCATGACCCCTGCCTCACCCACCACCCTGCCCCCCTGCCACCACCCCACCACCCGCCTGCCACCACCCTGCCCCCCTGCCACCCCACCCCACCCTCACCCCACCTGCCCGCCACCCGCCCCACCATCCCACCCCTCAACTAGGGCGCAAAATACCTAGCACCGGCCCTGGATGCAGGGGTCCTGTTTTAATTATGAGAAATGGTAGGACCCTTCCCACTACAATTTTGAAGGCTCAAGAGAAGGGGAGTCCATTGCCTTCTGAGACAGTCCTTCTCAACAATAGCTACATGGGCATCACATAGCCACTTGCACTTGCAGGCCCCCTTGCGAGAGAAAAGAGCACCAGTGACAATCTGAATTTAAGACAATACATTTTGGCCCAATTTAATCACACAAAAATGTCTTAACTCTTTATTTCTGGGATGGGTGGTTGAGGGAAGCCCATTGCCTTCCCTTCTACTGTTGGACAACTCCTTCCATCAGCAACCTTTTCGAAATGCTTAGTAGGAATCACTTTTCTTTCAGTTGGAATCCATTAGTTTGGACCCCATGCTCTGGAGAAGCAGAAAATAACTTTGCTTTGTCTTCCATATGGAAAATATTTCCATATTCAGAGATGGGCACCATATTGCCTCTCAGTAAGTTCAATCATTCCTCTCATGGCTTGAGTTATATATCTTTACCATCAAGGTTGTGCTGCTTTGGAAGATGGTTGCCTATGTTATGCCCATCATAAATTGTGTATTGGGCACAGCACTCCATGTGAACTTTGAATAAAGCAGAACACCATAATGCTACAATGACTGCAGTTCTGAACACTTATTCTGTTAATACAGTCTGAAGGCATCATTAGAGATGTTGAAATGTTGCAGATTCAGGTACATCTTGCTTGGACATTAGGTTGACTGGGTGGGGACTGCTGCTGCACCTTCTCACTTTGCCCATTTGGTTTAGTTTGATCCTATAACAAGGGAGAATGTTCCCAGGTCACTGGTTAGTTGGAGACCTACTTTGCTCCATCCTTGCCCAGCCTGGCAAATAAAAGCTCCCAGTGGGGCTTTGGTGGGTTGGGTCGCAAATAGAGATGGGCACGGAAAGAACATTTTTCGTTTCCGTTACCATTTGTTGTTTCCGTTACGTAACGAAACGACAAACGAAAATTGTGATGAAAATGCAATGAAACAAACAGAACCATGAAAAATGTGGTCATTACATTTCGTTTCCATTAATGGCGATGCACAATGAAATGAGCTGTTTTAAATGTTAAAAAACGCCCTGGACATCCTTAAAAATGCAGCAATAATTATTTATATTGTCTGATAATACCTACCAAGGGGGTTGGGGTCCTTAAAACATTTGTTTTTGTCTTCTTCCATTGCGATGTATTTTTCTTTTCCCTTTAAAATGGATGTCGCACCAGCCACAAAATGGAGGCAAGCCATGTGATGGGATCATGTTCAACTAATAGCATGCCCAGGTTGCAGACTGGGCGGGCAGGTCTGGCAGCCACAGAGGGCATAAAAAGCTCTGGCAGCCCCCGTCCGCCTTGCAGTCTCTGGTGGGAGTTAGGGTGGAATTGCTGTCTCTGCGACTCTAGCTTCAGTCCTGCAGCCTCCCTGTGTGCATGCGTGCTGCGTACCTCTCGGTGAGTACCCTCCCTTGCCCCACAGTGCAGTCACTCTGTGGCTGCCTTGCACCCTGGACAACACCCACCGCTGCCTTCTCAGCCTCCCTGCATACCTAGTCTATACTGTCTCTGCCAGCATCCATTTTTTTTAGTGTTTTCCCTCTGGTCTGGGGCATTGGGGGATGCCTGCACAGGGAAATGCTTTAAAAATCACACAAAAAGTGGGTAGAAACGACAAATGAAAAAATGAAAAACAGTAACAAAATTTTTCCAGAAATTCACGACAAATGGAAACAAACCAAAACAGACCTCTCAACGAAAAACATAAAACCAAAATGCCATTTTTTTGTTTTGTGCCCGTCTCTAGTCGCAAATATTGTCAGCTTTCTAGAATTAAAAAAAATACTGTTATCTGAACCATCATCAATTGATGATGAATGATCATAAGAACTTTCATATGATCGCCAATATTCCTTTTATTGGCAAGGTGATCAAAGTGGGTGCTTGATAACCTATTTCAGATATACCTGAGGAGGGAAATTGCTTTGACCCCTTCCAGCCTGGATTAAGGCTGCTATAGGGAACTGAGATGACAGTGGTCGCATTGCACAGGTATGTTTAAGAGAGGCCAATGGGAGTAAAGGTACCCTGTTGGATCTCTTTGATCTCTCAGTGGCTTTTAATACTAGACTAAAGATGGGCACGACCAGAAAAATTTTTTTTCCGAGTTGTCGTTTTTCGGGATGGGTCCGTTTCGGGTCGTTTCCATTTTTCGCAAAAATTTTCAAAAATTTGTCGTTTTGTCATGTCGTTTGTCATTTGTCATTACCGCCGCGATTTAGCGTGACTTGACTTCCCAGAGCATGGGGTTAGGGGGTAAGGGCTAGGCTTAGGGTAACGGTTAAGGTTAGGGTGGGTTAGTGGGCTGTACCTCTGGGTGCCTCTGGCCCACTAAGAACACAGTGTACTGGCGTATGGGTTAGGATTAGGATTAGGATTAGGGTTGGTGGGCTTTTTATGCCCTCTCTGGCACATCCAGAAGTCTCAGCAAAACCTGGCCATGCGATTGGTGGAATGGCTCCAAAAATTTGCATGGTCCCATCCCATGGCCAGCCCATCATTGCGTGTGCGCAGGTGTAAAAAAAATTAAAAATAAAATAAAATAAAATAAAATCAATGGAGATGTTTTGTTGCAAGAAAAACCCACTGCTGCTACTCTAAAAATTCAAGCATTTAAAATAGCTAATTTTCACATGTTTCTCTGGTGCTTTGCTGGGTTTTTGAACCACGATTTCAAAAAAAAAATATTGCGGTCGCCATTTTGGATCCCCCCGCACTGCATGGCAAATGGAGACGCCGAGGATGCCCCCTCCCAGCCTGGTACCAGCAGCCCAGGACAGGAGGGGGGAAGGCTGGAGTGGGGACCCCCCCCAGAAACCACCCCTCTGGTAGGTGCCCTCAGGCAGGCATATTTTTGCCTGCTTTTTTGGCCGGGAATCGGGTTTTTTTTATTTCTAAAACTTTTTTCCTGTGCCGCTTGGCATTGCGCGATCGCTGCGATGCCAGGAACGACAACGACAAATCAGACCCAATTTTTATTTTGTCAGTTCGAGTTCAAGTTCTGGGGGAGTAATTGTCATTACCGTTTCCGTTGCGTAACGGAAACGAGAATTTCACCAAGTCGTGCCCATGTCTGCTGGTGATGGTGGTATCCTCCTGGACAGGCTGTCAAGGATTGGGATCAGGGGACTGACACTGAGCTGGCTTCAGCCCTTCCTCAAGGACCATGCCCAATGAGTTTACCTTGGGGATGATTTGTCAGCTCTCAGTTGTAGGGTGTTCCAGGGGACATAAATTTCCCCAGTGCTATTTAACATCTATGTGAAGTTGACAGGGAAGGTCATCAGGAGATTTGGAATAAAGTGTCATTAGTAACCTGATGACTCACAACTCTCTCTATGCTTTCCCATGGGTTTTCCTTTTCAGTTGTGGATGCTGTCTAGACAGGCAAGTGCTACCTGCCTTCGGTCCTGGAATGGACCAGGTCTAACAGGTTCAAATTGAACCAGACCTAGATTGAGATTTTGTTTCCAATGGATGGGGGTTGGGGGGACACCCATTCCCAGACTGGATGGTGTTGCCCTCCTGTTTATGAATCAAAGTTATATTTTGGACATTATTCTGGACCCAGATTTCTTGAGGTTTCCAAATTACAGTCCTGTTCAGATTGGCCTTTAGCCAGTTGAGGCTCAATGCCCAACTCTATATCTACCTAGATGAAGCCCCCCTTAACTTCCTCAGGATGTTGGTGCAAGCACTGGTCATCTTCTGGATTGACTACTACAGTGTTTTCTAGTGATGGGCAGGAAACAAAAACAAAATGCTGTTTCATTGTTTTGTCATGTAACGAAACAAAATGAAATGAAATGAAACAAAACAAAACGAGGAAGCAGCATTTCATTATACACAAACAAAATGGTCATTTTCCCATTGAAATGAACCATTCCATTCAATTATTTTTGGGCTCCTGCTGAGCTTTCAATAGCTGGAGCCCTTTAAACCTGGCCCATTTGGCACCAGTGGGTCCCCCTGGTGCTGAATGCACCAGGTTTAAAGGGCTCCAACAATTGACAGAGCAGCAGGAGACCTCAGAAAATGGCTCCCGGAGTCCTGGGCACCAAATCTGGTGCCTCTAGGACCCAGGGGAGCCATTTTGTTTCATTTCATTTCATTTTGTACAGAATTTTTTTAAAAAAGTAAGAAATGAAACGAAACAAAACAAAACAGGGTGAGTACAAAATGAAATGAAACATTATTTTTCCATTTTGTGCCCATCCCTAGTGTTTTTTTTTTTTTACATGAGACTGATCCAGAAACAGCAGGTCCAGAATGCAGAAGCCAGACTGTTGTTTGGTGTGAGCAAATTCGATCACATCACCCCAGTTTCAGATTGTCTTTACTGATTACCTGTTGTATGCTGGATTGGGTTCAAGATTTCCATGCTTATTCTCTACATTGGAGTCCTGTTCTCCTTTTATCTCTTCTCTATAAGTCTTCAGTATACTGTTTCCAACTACTCTTAATTTGATCCTAGTCAGATAATGTACAGTACAGTCCTTTGGTATTATGGCATTCCTAAATGAGGCCTACATTTCCCTTTGATTTTTGTGGAAGAGATTTCTTGTTTTACCTCTTTTCCTATTCCTTTCTCTTTCTTTACACTGGCTATTGTAATTATTCTCTTTGGCTGTGATCACATTGGCAATAGGAAACCACACTTTAGTGTAATTTGATTTAGATATTATCATTTAACAAAGGTGAAATCAACTTATATGAGATACAAAATGAGGCTGTTCTTCCCTCCCTCAACCAGCTGTCAGGAGCTTTTGAAATACTTCACTGGCAAATACAATTAAATTTAATGTGACTTTGTGGATGTAAACACTGGTGTTGTTTTAATTTGTGTCTATATGGACTTGTTTTTTTTAAAAGTGGGACATGCACAGATGTCTTCAGCCAGCCCCAGCTCATTAAAGCCAAGGGGGGAAATTAATGGGGGGGGGTCAACTTTGCCATCCTGTGGTCATCTAGAGATGATGCCAGCTGTCACAATGGCTGCACCCACAATCCTGCTAGTGATCTTAGCAGCGGCAGCTGCAAGGGTGGCTGCAATCCTGCAGATGGTCCACAAAAGAGTGGCTACAATCCTTCCAGCAATCCTGGTGGTGATCTCACTGCGATCCCGGAAGCAGAGGCAGCAATCCCACCAGTGATCGCAACAGCAGCCACTGCCACACTGGGGACAACAGAAGAGGTGATGGGGTGGCTGCCCTGATGGATCCTCCATGGCGAACGCAGTAGGAATGGGGAGTGAGAACGGGGTGGGGGTGGGGGACTCATTTGTTCTTTTTCAAAGCAGCAACAAGCCAACAAGCCAATCTGTGGTTCATTGGTCAATCAGGCCAAAGTTCATAGTTCATTTTGATTCTCTATCCATAATCAGTGCCACAATGTGCTCCTGTTTTTATTTTGGCTAACAAAATATAGCTCTCAGTGCCTACAGTCATCGTTAGGTTGTTTGAAGCATATATGTGCAACAATAAACTGTTACAGATTTGAGTGTCATTCTCCTGCTTCATTTATGTCCTTTAGACCAAATTTTCCAACAACATTTGGTTCTGCTTTGTTTCTGTATTTTGTGTTCAAGTTTCCTATTATTATGAGCATGTCTTGTTCTTGTGCATGATTTATTTCCTCATGGATGTTTAAGCTTCCAATTTCATCTTCTTCAGCATCTATAGTTGGGCCATAGAATACAATGATGGTTATGCTGACAGGTTTTCCACAGAGCCTGAGTGATATCATTTGGTCAAACCTTGCCTTAGAATCCCTAACTGCCTTTTCTATACCTTGCCTGAGTATTAGAGTTACTCCATTTCTTCCGAGTTTATCATTTTCAAAACTCTTGTTATTTGACTGAAAAAAACTCTATAGTTATTTGAGGACAACTGTTGCAAAGTACCTCATTTTAAATTGCTGCCAATGCACAATGTTAATCTTTCTTTGAACTGTTATAAGGGAAGAGAAACATCTTAAATTAGGGCAACTGATTGACTGTGTCCTTTGGATTGAAAAATAATATGTTAAATCAAGTTCGGCACATCAAGATGAATGGAGCAGCAAATATTATCAATTATTCTTTCAGCCTCCTACTTAATACAAGAATTTATGATTCATCACCTTGTGTTTGAAACACAGGCAGCATCCAGATTCAAAAACAAGAACAGCAGCAAATATGAAGTTCTGCTGTCCCCATGCTTCAGCAAAGAAATGAAAGGTTCAAAAAAGATCTGAATTATCAAGTCAAAGCCTCCTCTCTCCAAAATCAGGTCACTCATGAGTGTTACTGGCCATCTAGATTTATAAGGCCCAGTCAACTGCTCCCAACCCCAGCAGAGGTTTCATTACAGTACTTGATGATCATCCATATTTTTCATTCAATAGACATCTAGAGAACTTGTTGAAAAACATATTTGATACTGGTTTTGTGGTTGGTTAAGAAGTATAGATGAGGCAGTTAGGGATTCTAAGGCAGCTTGGGGGTTCAAATCCCGGGTGTCACGCAGCGGAGTGAGCTCTCGCTGATAACCTCAGCTCCTGCCAGCCTAGCAGTTTGAAAGCATGTAAATGCAAGTAGATAAATAGGTAGCACCGTAAAAAACAGTGTTTCATTGCAGCCACGCCAGCCATGTGGCCATGGACTTGCACAACACTGGCTCTTCGGCTTGAATACGGAGATGAGAGTCAGACACGATAGTACGCATGTGACGGGGGAACCTTTACCTTTACCTAAGAAGTGATTATGGATTTGACCAAACTCCGGGAGGCAGTGAAAGATAGGAAAGCCTGGCGAGCTCTGGTCCATGAGGTCACGAAGAGTTGGACATGACTGAACAACTGAACAACAACAAGAAGAAGTGATTAATTGATGAAAAAAGAAACATGTTCTGGGTTTTCTTCCCCCCCCCTCTTGCTTGATGTCATTTTGTGAATCTTAGTGAACAAAAGAGGGTATATTGTGTATCTTGCCTAGTTACATTTGTTTTTGGAAAAACTCAGCCTAGGGTGCCAAACTGGAGAGGGGGCACTGGACAGCCTGCTGCCCCCCGCTGCCACCGCCACTGGCCACTGCCGTCCATCCCCCCGCCGCCCGTCGTTGTCCGCCCACTGCCCCCCGCCGCCCATCGCTGCCCACCCCCTGTGCCCGTCGCCATCTGCCCCCACGCCCTTTGCTGTCCCCCGTCATCCGCTGCCCCCTGCCGCCCTGCCCCCCGCTGCTGCTGCCCGCCACCCTGCTGCTACAGCAGGCCCACCTCCTGCTGCCGCCCACCCCACCCACCCACCCCCGCCGCCATGTCTCATGGGTTTTTGGGATTATTCACAATTCTGTTCATAAAAAAATGAAATAAATGAGAGGGGTGTGTGAAAGCCCCCTGCCACCTACTCTCCATCTACGTAAAAGGCATGCACATCTAGGCTGTTCTCCCCTGTACCCTTTTGAAAACCCTGACTTTTATTTATCCATTGGATTTATATAACACCCATCTAGCAGCAATGACTATCCGGGCAGTTAACAACAGTGAAAATAAACAAACAATTAAGTGAATGCAAATAAAAAATAAACAATAAACACAACAAACAATTTTCAATAATCGCAATTATTGATCATCTCCCATTTCTATTATTGCAAACTGTTCCAAAGGCACTTGTCTGTTCAGTGATATTTAAACCAATCAGTCAGTGAAATAAGAAATAAATATCTAAAATATTAGTTATAAAAGATAGGAGAGGTATTACTGATGTCAGCAAATACCTGGAGATAAAGCAATAATCTTAGCCTTAATCCCCAGAATGGGAGAGAAAACCATGATCTTGATTTATGCCTGCATGAATGCAATCAGATTTCCTGGTAAATTCTAGTTTAGTGAATTGCACTTTTCTCCTGGGTGGCAACTTTTACAACCTATATTCTAAGTTCTGTTTCTGCCACTAAAGTAAAATTTAATATATACAATCTAATCTACTCCAGTAGCTAAAATATCTTAAAAGAGGTTTACAAGATCACAAATCTTCATTCTCGATTGACAATGTTTCAGTTCTGTGAATCTGTGTAATTTCAGTTTGCAAAATTAAAACAGTAGTTAGATGCCTGTCTGTTATATGGGTGCTTTTAGACCTCGTGCAGCAATCTAGCCCACTTGCAGAGAATCTTTCCAGGTAAGGTATCTTATTTCTTAACAGCTCCCTGCATCACCCTCTGCTCCCCCTGCTCCGTATTTCTTCCACTTTTGCATCCCACTCATTGAAAACAGCCTGTTCCGCCTACAGACCTGTTCTTTTGACAGTTACCACCTACCTTTCACAAAACCTTTGTATTACCCTTTTTCCTGCTGTTGTTGGGTTGCACTTGGTTTCTGTGATAACTGTGTCATAATTTATAAGACGCAGGCTGCATTCACTTATCAAGTTGCTACCACTTACTTCTTTAGTGAGTCTGGTTTGCCCCTTTCCTTCCCCATTCCAACCTATTCACGTTCTAATTGCCAATTAAATTTATCAGCCATTCCAGCAGTAATTGAGTTGGCAGTTTTGCCCTTCCCCTATGCATCTGTTTTTTGTTTGTTTTTTAATAGCGTAATTGAACTTTTCATCTGCTAAGCACACAGGGTGTTGTACCAAAAAAGATGATTTAAACTTATTATAAACTATAACCAATGAAAATTAATCAGCCCAGTCTTTCAAAAGGAAAATTGTTTCAAATCATTTCTGATTCTGTTAAATTTTCGGAAAGAGATGGGATAATGATGCTACAGCTCCTCTATAATAAGTTATGGACTGGGGTTTTGTTGTAAACTTGGGCAAACCATGTTTCTTTGCGGTGATACTGAAATATAAATAGCTGAAGAAATGTTATTCTACAAATAAAGAGGCACTTCCACCTGCTGGACTCTAAAGTGGACTTAAATGCAGCCAGATAAACACATTTTTCATAGGATTTCATATAGCAATACCAACCATTTATTGTTTAAAGAATTCCATAATTCTTTTAAAAATATGGAATTTTTAAAGAGTGAACATGCCATAGAGAGTGAATATGGCATAGCCTTGGGAGAAGTACACAAACACAATGTATTTAATGAAACAAAAATGTTTAGAATTGTAAATGTAAAATATAGGAATGAACTTCAGTGTTTATTGTGGCCAGAGAACAATATATATTCCGCCGTGATGCAGGAGGCAGAGTAAGCTTCAAGACAAGTCTGGAAAACTTCAGTACGCTTGAGCTTCACTGATTCATACATCTCTATGCTAGGTAAGAGTAAATGTTTTTTAAGAGAACAAGATAATTGAAATTCTGTGGTAGTCATATTCTTCAAATGGCACATGTTGGTACCTGGTCATAATGGCATAGATTCCAATGGACTCAATCAAGAAAGGTCATATACAACCACAGTAACATCCAGATTCACATTACTTCAGAGTTACCTGTGGGATTACAGCCCAGTGAAGGGACGTATGCCTTGCCTGTAAAATGCCATAGGTTCATCTGGTTGTATCTTCAGCTGTACACCAGAAAGTTGGCTTCTAAGCTATGGGGTTTGTTTCACAACTACAGGAACTGGTGTATTTAGCTACTCCTGCTGTAAGTGGGACCATTTAGCCAGCATGAAAACACACACTAGCATATCTTTTAAGAGGAGGAGTTTTCTTCTGTCTCGTTGAAACGCAGCCAGTATCTATTAAGGAGTGTTACCATTGGATGTTTCTTTCAGTGACCTTTTAAACTCCTTGTTAAATACCTGGAATCTTGCTGAAGGTGGACAAACAACTCTCTTTCATCACCAGTTATGAGAGTTGCATTTATGGTGAAATAAAGTTATGAGAGGTGAAGTTGCTGGTATTAACCTGGAAGGAAAGCTTGGAAGTAACAGAATGGGCAATATATTTTGATAAATTACATTACAGCTTTTAATAAAAATGTTATCAATCTTTTCCACATATTCATTACCTGAGGAAAAACTACATAACTACATCTCATGACTTTTCTGTGTTTGGGAAGGCGTTCGTGAATCCTATACAACTGCATGGACTGCAGGGCTTAATCAGAATGCTCCCCAAAGGCCTGCCACCAGTATATTCCTTATGTCTAGACCAGGGGTCCTCAACCTAAGGCCCCGGGGCGGATGCGGCCCCCCAAGGTCCTAAATCCAGCCCCCAGGACCAATTGCAACCCCCCACCTATCCCCTGTTTTGCGAGCAAGCCAGCCTCTGCAGCTGCTTCTATTGCTGAGGCAGTTCAAAGCAGTGGGCTATGTCGCTTCTCCCACCCACCCCCAACTACCTCCCAGATGATCAGCATGCTGATCTAGCATGCTGGCTAGTGGGGCATTCAAAGTGGGAGGGCTACGGCAAGGTCCTCCACTCCCTCCCCCTTTTTTCCACGTTGGTCTTTTTTTGGGGGGGGGACTGTGGTCCGGCCCCCAGTGGTGTCTGGGGTGTGGTGGACCGGCCCGCTGTTTGAAAACTTTGAGGACCCCTGTTCTAGACCATACAAAGTGGTAAAACATTTTTTCTCTTTAAATTATATGTATAGAGAGAGAATGAGGAAAAGGGAGGGAGGGAAGAAAATTATTAATCTATTAACAATTTTCTATTCAAAATGGTCTACTTTTTTCTTTAGTAGTGTATATCATTTCAGCTGTATGTGTGAGGAATTGTGATGAATGAATGCAGAGTAAAGAGACTGGCTTTACCTTGTTAGGTGCCCTGTACAAGTAACCACAAGGAACAAATTTGCAATACTAAGCTCAATCTACCCTAAACCAGAAGAACTGTAAATGGAAACCAAATATGTTATTAGGGAAGAATGCAGAAAGACAATTGCTGCAGTAAAAAGAAAAGAAAAAAATAGATGGAAGATGGGAACTCAATTAAAATGGTAAAGGACAAACAGCAATCAAAAGCAAAAAGTGACAGAAATAGGGCTAAAATTCTAAACTCAGCTTTTCAGTAATTGACACAAAGAGACAAGCAAACCAAGTCTGTCAAATCCTAACAAGAATATGCCAACAAATATAGAAAACAAAACAATGGCCCACAGACAAGAAAAGTTCAATACATATTCCCGTCTCCAAGAAAGGAGACATGAAGGAGTGCATTTTCTATAGGTCTCTTGCTTTAATTTCCCATCAAGCAAAGTGATGCTCAAGGCATTGCAAGGCATAGACTTTCTTCAAAACAAAGAGATGTACCTTCACACTTGATTGTTTGTATGTGTAGCCTGTGTTGCAAACAAGAAGCTACTGCTAAAACAGAATATGTCAAGATAGAATGGGTTCCTATAGGCAATGGTGTCAGACAAAGGTGAATTCCCTTCCTACTCAATCTCTACATAGAACGTATCATACAGAAAGCTGCACTAGATTCAGATGGAGGAGGAGTGAGAACTGGTGGAAGAAATGCCAGTAATCTAAGATATGCAGATCACACCGTCTTACTGGCAGAAAGCAGCAATGACTTAGATGATGACAGAGCAGGGCTGCAGTTGAACAGTAAGAAGACAAAAAGTTGTGGAGGAGAACTACACAACTTTAATGTTCACAATGAAGATACTGAGACAGTGACAGATTTTGTGTGCCTTGGTTCAATCATCAAACCAAATGGAGACTGCAGTGAAGAAATGAGAAGGATGCCAAGACTCAGAATGGCAGCAATGAAGGAATTAGAAAAAGGCCATCAATTGAAATATTGCGTCACTAGGGACCAAGAGCAAGACATATTTTTGTATTCCCAGTCACTATGTATAAGTGTGAGAGCTGGACATTAAAGAAAGCTGACAGGAATAAAAATGATATGCTTGAAATATAATGCAGGAGGAGAGTTTTTCATATATCCTGGACTACTAGGAGAATGAATAAGTAGGTCCTAGATCAAATAAAGACTGAATTAACTTGGAAGGCAAAAAAAATGTTGAAACTGAGGCAGTCCTACTTTTGGCAAATCATAAGAAGGCAAGATTCTCTGGAAAAGATTATAATGTGGGGAAAGGTTGAAATCAGTGGGAGAAGAGGGATGACTCCGCAAATGAAACCATAGGTTTTGAGTTGACAGGAACCAGGCCTGTTGAGACAAAAATATTTTGGAGATGACTAATTCATAGGGTTGCCATAAATCAGAACTGACTTGAGAGTGCATAACAAAATAACATTCTAATTGCTTAACTGAAATTAACTAACCAAGCTAGGTAACACCATCCTGTCTTCCATTTTATCAGTGACTGGTGTGCATGTGAGTTACCCCAGTGCAGCAATAATAAATAACAATATGTCTGTGAAGACTCTTACTCATCCAGGTGAGTTTATCTGGAAGTTGAGTCATGGCAACTGGACTTATTTTTCTTGAGAGATTGAAACGTTACACTGCTCATCCAAACAGCTTCTTCAGTCTGAAGAAATCTAGTTGCGAGTCCTCCATTTTATATTTCACTTGGACCTCTTGTCATCCTGGTCTGAAATAGGCTCATAACAAGAACAATGGCCTGAATAGGCTCAGTAGGTAGACAACAGTCTCAATAGCCTAAAGGTGAACAATGGCCTAAGGTTCTGAAACCGATAAAGTATGGGTCGTTGGCTATGGTCTTAATGGTGAAGGCCATTGTTCAGAGTATTAAATAGCAGCAAATAAATATTTTGTAGTTCTTGGGCAGTAATTATGTTTTTCCAATTACTGTCAATGCACCCTGTGTCACTTGACTAGTTTGTGTGGGATCATAACTGAAACAATTTGCAAATACATGGTGAGGAGGCAGAAAGAACAGCTTTCTCAGCTGCGAGGAGTGTTAATAGCTGTGATTGAGGGACATTAATTCACTCTGAGTAACTTAAACACATGACAGGATGAAACCAGAATGCCTGGCTAAGAGAAAGTACTTTTTTATAGTATGTCTTGTCTTTCCTTCACTGTTTATTTGATTTTCAAAAGTCAACATCTTTTTAAAGTTGTTAGGCAGAGAGAAAATCCCAGCAGTGCTTATACTTTCCTTGGTAAAATCAAATAGATTAATTCGGAGGTGACAAAGAAAGGTTTGGACTTACGGTTGTGAGTCCAAACAGAGTGGCTTTCTGCCAGATGGGCAGTATATAAATTGATTGAATGAATGAATGAATGAATGAATGAATGAATGAATGAATAAATAAATAAATAAATAAATAAATAAATTATTATTATTATTTATTATTATTATTATTATTATTATTATTATTATTATTATTATTATTATTATTATTATTGCTACTATATTTGGCCCCTTTTCCACATTTAAAAATATAAATAGGCTCAGGGAAGAGGCTGATGAAGAGAGTATGACAGAAGGTGCATTATTTCCTTCTCTGCAGGGAAACATGTCGAATATACTTCTGTGAGGGTAAGTGACTGTGAAAGGGGACCTTTTAATGCATTATCAAGCCACAGGGTTTAGGGAAAGGCACACAAAGTGTCTTCCTTTGCAGGTTAAAAAGGAAATGGCTGTGTATAGGTAGGGAAATTGAAGCTGGAAGTAGAACCATAGCACATAGATAGTCTTCTTTTGTGCACTGAAAAAAAATCCAAGTCACTTGTGCTGTTGGGGGTATTCACTCCTGGAGTATCACATAGATCTGTGTATAGTGCCATGGAACTCTGTTTCATTTGTGTTGCTGAGAAGAGGGAACTATTGCAGTTTTATGTTATGTTTACTTCCTGTTAGATGGAAAGGGGATTCCCCAACCCCCACCCCTGAAGCTGCTTGTAGGTAGTTAAATGTTCAAAAGTCTTCACAAATTTTTGCTAATAAATTATCATCAAAAATAAAAATCCTGTACAAAGTCTCAGACACAGATGTCTGAAGCTTTCACAGATGGAGATTGCCATGAGCTGATATGAATTATTTGGTTCACTTACTATAGGTGACAAATAATCCTGCTTTGATTTGATTGTCTATATAGAAAAACACTTCTTGGACCAAGGAAAACCCCACATATATTTGCCTGGGACACAACCTGGTTACAGGGATACTCAACTTACATTTTTCACCTTGAAAAATAGCTCCACTTGAGCATTCAAAACCTTTAGGGCATTTCATCGAATTTTCAATTTACAGAATGATTCTCAAAACAGAAGCTGTATTGGATGTATATTCTATCCATATCTAACCCGCACTGGAAACCCCTGCATCCATATTAAAAAGAAAAGTCCAGTACTCAGTCTGATTCTATGATAGGAAAATCCAGCATTCTGAAATCCAATAGCTAGTGGCAACTGGTATCAGCTCATGGATTCTGTGGGTATTCGGTGAGTCAGCACCTCCATAAGTCCTGATGATTCAGTGGGCCAATTCCAATTGCAGCTTCTTACTGGAATTCAGTCTTGGTGATCATTTTGACTTCAAAATACCCCCCCCCCAAAGGATTAAAATTTAACATATCAACTGACCATTTTCATTAACATATTTTATTTACACTTGTCTGTCAAACTCTTTAAAATCAAGACAGGTTTCAAATAAGTTACTTATTGAACAAAGATTGATCAATTTCCCTAAAAGGCATGAAAGAATGGCACAAGAGAGTAAAAGAGTTGCCTAAAATGATGCAGCACAAACTGAGAAGGAATCCCATCTGGTGATTTTTTTTTTAGTAACTAGCAATTTTGTATTTGGGAACTTTTTAAAAAAAAAAAAAGAAGTGCTTTACTGTGCCTCTTATTGCTGTCTGCCCCCAGCTCCATTCCTTTGTGCCAGAAAAGAAAAGGTTTCATATTTCTGTTTTATTTATTTATTTATTTATTTATTTATTTATTTATTTATTTATTTATTTATTTAGGAGCCTCATGGCGCAGTGGTTAAATGCCTGTACTGCAGGCAAAACTGTGCTCATGACCTGGGATTCAATCCCAGGTAGCAGGCTCATGGCTGATTTAGCCTTCCATCCTTCCGAGGTCGGTAAAATGAGTACCCAGCTTTTCCCGATTTTCCCACAGGAACTCTAGGCAGTTCAGGAAGCAAAAGAATAAAATAGATAAAATGTGATCCTTGGAGGAGGAGGAGGAGGAGGAGGAGAGAGAAAGATTCCAGACAGAGAAGTGTGGCTGCAAAACAAGACTAGTGCTGGGAGAAGAGCTCCTGGAATCAGTCACCATAGCTTAAATGTTGAAACAGATGGCACTTGTGATAATCGGTGTGAACCCTGATGAGGAAAACTGTGTTGTGACAAGACCTCTGTAGCCATTCTCCAAAGCAATCTGGCTATGATACAGAGTGCCATGCTATAAACAAATACATCACTTAAAAATATAGCACATACAAATATTAGCCAAGGTCCCAGTTCAGTACAATGTTCACTCAGGCCAACCTCTGCTTAAACAAATGTAATCACAAGTCATTTAAGATAGGATGGAGGTGGCACACAACAGATTTATTAAGTGGTTCATCTCATACAGTGTTTGAATAGAGACCTCTAATGCTCTTTTAAAAAAAATTGGTGGGAAGAAATGTATGTCTCAAAACTATTTGGAAATAACAGTCTCTAATCTAGAAAAATGTTCTCCTAATCTTAATTTCTTCCTCTCAATTTTTAGTCTTCTTCTGGTCTTAATTGTTTACTCTGCAACAAACCCTTGAGCACTCTGCTCCTGCTACTGTTCACTGCCTTCTGTTCTCATGTCCACGTTTATGCACTCTACATCTGCTCACTGTTTCTGTTCACAGGCACTTCATTCTGTTCATATATATGCCATGGATAAACTTGGAAAAACCCAGGTCTGGAAGAAACACGGACCAATCTTCTCTTCTAAGTCTCTCTGTCTCCTGCCTCCCTTTTTCTTCTCTCTTTCTCTTTCTGTTCCCCCCACTTCCTCTCCTGATATCAATGTTGCCTCACATCACAGCCTGTTGTCTTTCCTGCTGCTATGGCATTAAGCCCAGGCTAGGCGTGTGTGTTGTGGCTCAGCGAACTAGAGCGCTGAAACTGTTGGCTGCAAAGTCAGCAGCTCAGTCGTTCGAATCCCGGGGGACACGCAGCAGAGTGAGCTCCCGCTGTTAACCCCAGCTCCTGCCAAGCAGTTTGAAAGCATGTAAATGCAAGTAGATAAAAAGGTACTGCCGTAAAAAGTGGGAAGGCATGCAGTATTCCTTGCACACAAAATGTGTCTGGCCATGGTGACTAGAGATGGGCATGAAACAAAAATAAATCATTCCGTTATTCATTATTCGTTTCATTATGTAACGAAATGAATAACGAAAGAACAGAACCATGAAAATTAGGTTCGTTGCATTTCGTTTTCGTTAATGGTGACGCACAATGAAATGAGCTTTTTTAAATGTTAAAAAACATCCTGAATATCCATAAAAACCCGGCGATAATTATTTATTCTGCCTGATAATACCTACCAGGGGGGTTGGGGTCCTTAAAACATGCATTTATGTCTTTTCTCAGATCGCTGTATTTTTTTTCCTTTAAGGGGAGTTAGGGGACATCGACCCAAAATGGCTCCCAGATGCCTAATATTGATTTCTTGGGTATTAAAACGCACTGGACATCCATAAAAACACAGCAATAATTATTTGAAGTTATTACCTACCAGGGTGTTGTGGTCCTTAAAACGTTTGTATTTGTCTTTCGCCCATCACAATGTATTTTTTCTTTTCCCTTTAAGGATGACGCAAAATGGATTCCAGCCACATGATGGATGCAAGCCATGTGATGGGATCCTGTAAATTCTTGGACAATTTCAACCAATAGCATGCACAGGTTGCAGACTGGGTAGGTGTGGCAGCCACAGAGGGCATAAAAAGCTCTGGCAGCCCCCGTCCTCCTTGCAGTCTGTGGTGGGAGTTAGAGTGGGATTGCTGTCTCTGCAACTTGTTACTTTAGGCCAGCCAGGCAGGTGTGTGTCTCTGTGTTCCTGCTGGCTGCAGCCTGGCTCTTTGGGGAGAGAAAGAAGAGATTTCTCTTGCAACCTCCCTGTGTGTATGCGTACCTCTCGGTGAGTTCCCTCCCCTGCCCTGCAGTGCAGTCACTCTGCGGCTGCCTTACGCCCTGGACAACGCCCGCCACTGCCTTTGCACCCTCCCTGCGTACCTAGTCTATACTGTGTCTCTGCCAGCACAATTTTTAGTGTTTTCTCTCTGTTCTGGGGCATTGGGGGATGTCCGCGTGCAGAAATGCTTTATGTTGCGCAAAAAGCGGGTAAAAACAAAAAATGAAAAATAAAAAAACAAAATGAATTTTTTTCAAAAATTCACGAAAAACAAAAACGAACCAAAACAGACCTGCAACGAAAAATGAAAAACCAAAATGTCATTTTTTCGATTTGTGCCCATCTCTAATGCTGACCACATGGCCATGGTCTTGTACAACACTGGCTCTTTTGCTTGGAAGCAGAGATCAGCACTGCCCCTAGAGTTGGACACAACTATCACACATGTGCAGGGAAAATCTTTACCTTTTTGGCAAGTAAAGGGAGAAAGAAGTGCAAGCCAGCTTGACTCCAGCAAGAAATGATGGTAAAGCAGAAAACGGTGTAAGTCTGCCTGTACCGAGTCAGCCCGAGTGGGGAAGATTGCTATCTCATGCTTATTGAACAACAGGAAGGACAACAAGCTATGGCACACAGCCACAGTGGATCCCAGATGTGCTGAGAGAACTATTAGGTTGCTGCAGCTGCAGCTGCCTGTAGCAGGCACCTTTTTGAATTTTCACTGTTTGCTTCCAAACAAAATGTTATATTGAAGATTGTTTCCTACATGCTGCTGGTGGTGGTGCTTTTCTAACAATGTTCTGCTCAGGAATGTAACAAATAGAAGGGATCTTTCTAGCACAGCTAACAGCTTGCTTCTCTGGTGGAGTTTGCTCATCTCTCTTCTCATTTCTTGTTCATAGTCCAAGTCCCATCGGCTTCTGTTGGGAATAAATCTTCTTTGCATGTACCGTAGAGGCCTTTGGTTTTCAGTATCCGATTCAAACTGAGCTCATCCTCTTTCCCTGTATACACTTTTTTTCCCAGCTGTGCTCAGTCAAGCTTTGCTTTCAACCAGGAAAAAAGCCATCAGACTAAGATGACACGGATTTTTGTTATTATTTTTTTTCCTAATGCATGCGAGGTCAGCATCTCTGCAGGGTTCTGATTTATCCAAGGTGCTGACCTTTGTCTCCAAACTAGGTTCCAGCACTTTGGACAGCTCCTGGTGGGGTGGGGAGAGGCTGAAGTAATTGCACACTGCTGCTATTCGGAATATGTTTGTAGTTTTTGTGGCTTAGGACAATAGGATAATTTTTTCATCATTGTGTTATATAACTGATTTATTTTAAAAGGCAGGTGAACAAAATACATGCCTTTACACTAAATGGAGGAACACTTAGCTTCTGATGAATGCATGGCTTCATCCAGAGGCTTCTTCCAAAACATTAAGTTTAGGAGATGAACCACAGAGCAATAATGTTCTCATGAGGCCTGCTTATGAGGTGTGTTGTTTTTGTTTCTCTTATTTTAAATACCTTTTAATTAAACTTTTAGTAATTAAAATTGAGGACAAAGACAAGTGTAATTTTCAGCTAAAAACAACTGCTTGCATCCATATATAGGTAAATTATATGTGAATTTAAACATTTTACCTTTTTCAGGATTATTAATCTAAATAAATAATAAACTATTATTATTATTATTATTATTATTATTATTATTATTATTATTATAGATTATACCAAATGATTTATACAGCACACCTTCTGACCCCAAAGGAGCCAATTCTGTACCAAAGCTCAAGTGTGTGTATTGTCATATTTTGTTTGTCAGCTCTGGACTGCCATTAGGCAAACTGACAGGAATGATTTCCTATTTGGAACCTGCCTCAAATCAATTATCCTATGATTAATTGTCCACCTAATTAATTTCCCACCCAAGTACTTTTCTTCCTACAGTCATGTTCCATGGAGGGAATCATGAAGTCAGTGAGGGCTTCACCAAATGTCAGACAAAACAGGCCTGGTTTTGTTTTTGTTTGTTTGTTTGGAGGATTCCTAAATGTTTCACAAGCTGTAAATGATGCTCTTCTGGGTTTTAAATAGACAAACAACTCTTCTGTTTTAAAGCTCTCCCACCTTCACTGAACAATTGTTTATATAATTGTACTAGGTATCTAGTACTTAAGGGGAACAAATCATAGAGCCTCAAGTCCCTAATTGAACTCTTGTCCCTGCTAGAGTAGACCTGGTGAATGGGATTTGCATAACTGTTCATTTATTTAGCAATTAAGGGACGACCTATATGTATCACATAACACTATCATTGCAGTTAAAAACCACATTTAATGTTCCACAGATATGAATGTGGCACACTTTCCTCTCTTGAGAAATTGCAAACCAAGCACATGCTTAACTCTGGAAGACCAAACTAAGCTCTTCCCAAATTAAACAAAGTGAGCTGATTTGAAATGAGGATTTTTTTAAAAAAATATTTAAAGTGTCATTGAAATCATGAGATGCTGCCATCAGCTACGAAATGCCATTTTCTATTTATGGGTTGTGTAAAATGTCTCTCTTGATTCTAACTCAGTGTGTGTTTTCTAGCTGAAATTAACAATCAGATTTATGCCCTTATGGGTCAGACACTTATCAGATAAATAATTGTTTAAAATAATAGCAATGAAAGATCACTTACTTAAACAGAAAGTCAAAATATTTGGGGAAGTGCTCTTATGATTTCTTTTAATGTAAATTAATAGCAGAAGTCCTTTGCTTGTTTACTGAAAAAGTAGTCCAACTGGAAGGATAGAATTCTATGTGGAATAAAAGGATTATGAAAAACATCTTAATAGTGTGATTTGTTTCTTTTTGTTTTAGTCTGCCATGAGTTTTTTGAGTCCTGCTGTGGGGACATTTAATGTTTTCCCAACATAAAATTGCTCGAGTAACAGATCTAAACATATTACCTCTTCTTTGGCTCTTAATTAAATAGCCCCAAAGGAGTAGAGAATAGAGAATACCTGTGCATCAGTTTACAGCAAACATTCCTCTTCAAATGAAGTTTTTTTTTAACTTCATGTGCAAAGCAAGACATCTTTTGGATATTTTTAATTCATGTTTCAATAAATCCACCCCTGGTACATGTAGAGGGTTAACTGAGTAGTATTCATGTTGATACTACTATATAGTCTCTATTTATTAAACAAGCTTGTATCTTAAGTGCAAAATAAACATCATTACATGGCCTATGAAAGATTAATATTACCCTAAACATAGCCAAGAGTAGATTTGTTAACCCCATTTTATACTTTAAGTGCATTTATATTTTTCTGAGCCATAAACTAATTTTTAAGAATATGAAATTATACAAGAGATTATAAATACATGCCATACCCCTGTATGATATGAAATATCTTTTTGTACCAAATGATAAATGTTAGGTAGCTAGCCTGTAAATGGAGCTCCATTTTTTACGAGCAGAGATGGGCACAAATAAAAAAAATAATGTTTCATTTGTCGTTTGGAGGGTCCGTTTCGGTTCATTTCCATTTTTGTGAATTTTTCCAAAAAATTCATTTTCATTTTCGTTCCTTTTTTTACCGTTTCATTACCATTTATTTCAATTTTTTGTGATTTTTTTAGCATTTAAAGCAGTTCTCTGTATTGCAGTAACAAAAATGAAACGCACGACAAAATTTCTGATGTTTCTGTTTGTTTCGTTTCATTTTGGAGACAAAATTTGTTTGTTGGTTCATTGCATAATGAAACAAAAACAAAAACGGAAATGAAAAATTGTTCATTTCGTGCCCGTCTCTACTTACGAGTGATGTTCAAGATGTCATATCTTCTTTTTCTCACTCTCATTTAAATTTCAGTCACAAAAAATGAGGTTACTGTTCATCAACCAGCCAACCATATTTTGCCACTACTTCACTGATATTTTATCTTTCTTAAGTATGAAGTTTTCTATGAACCCTTTGAGCTCTAAAAGTAGTTAGTGACCAAGTATTTTATTTGTGTGTTTCTCTCGGCTGTTTAGCTCCCATTCACATTGAATAATTCAAAGAATTTATAAGTTATCATTGACTAACTTCAAGTGTTTATTTTAGTGCTTGCCAAGTTTCCCTTAATAGCATTCATTGACAGATATGTCAGTAGTGGTCTTTTGTTAAATGTAATTGGGTTTTTGCATTTATTTCATCCATTCTGAGATTTTTGCCATTCCTGATATGATTTTGAAACAGATCAAACCAAATAATCTTCCCCTTTTCTCTTTTGATTTTTACTTTCTACATTTAATTCATATTCTGATTAAATTGACCACTGCCGCTTGATATACATTATGAGTTCAAAACCTCTTCTTCATAGGCTTTTTACAATAGAGATTTTATTTATGCAGTTCCATTGCTAAGCCATAATGAGTCTTTACCAACTCTTTATGAAATACCATTTTTCAAAACCAGCTTTTGCTGGTTCTGTACAATTGAGCAGAATTTTTTTTTTATTGAAAACTCTGTTTCTGGGTCATTGAGCTAATTGCATTTATTCATTATAGCTGCAGTCAGACTGCTTTTCTTCTGACAAGTGAAAGAAATTTAAAACTATCATTCTTTATTTGACAAAATGTCTCGCAAGGGAAATGTACATTGTACAGTAATACCTTGGTTTACAAACATAACCCATTCCTGGAAACATGCTTGTATATCAAAGCAAATTTCCCCAATAAGAAATAAGGGGCTCCATAGACCACATACTGTACACACAAAATGCCAGAACACACAAAAGTTGGTTAGAGGTCTATGTCCATGCCATTATTTAGGTTTGGAGTTGGATTCTTCCATGTCCCTCCTGAGAAAAGAGCCAAATTGTGGCTCCTCTTGTTGCTGTTTGCCTCCTTGTCCTCCTCCTGCAGCAGGCGCCCCTGAGGGAGACCAGAGCAGCAAACTTTTCTGCCTCTGGCCCCGATCCCGAGCAGCCTTGCCTGGCTTCCTCAGAGGACTTTCTCATATGCCAGCCTTACCAGGCACCTTCCTCCCACCTAAGTCCTACAAAACTTGCCTTGCACACTTCTTATTTCTCTCTCCCTCCCTGCCACTCAATGAGAGCTCCTTTCCCTACCACCTTTGTTTTTTGAGTCTTTTGTTTTCAAGGAAGCCAAGCCTCGAGGTGGGGAGTTATTCCTGCCCCTTTTCTTCCCTGGCACCTGGATTCCCTCTTTTTCTGATAGGGGTGGGGGAGAGAGACAGGCACACAGAGAGTGAGAGAGACCCTGCTGCACAGCATCCCCCAAAGGCCAGCACCAGGTACTCCACACCTGGCAGCCTGGCTATTCCCCATTCACTCTGTGGCTACTAGAAAGACCTCCCCCTGGTGCCTGGTATAAAGGTGGCTTCTGATCAGATGCCAAGTGTGCCAATCAGCTTATCAAATGACAAATGTTTCAAACCAGTTGAAACGAGGGGGGAATCTCTGCTTTCTCTTCGATTGAATCCAAGCCTGAGAACAATTCATCGGGGTGTGGGGGTATCATAATTCTAGCCTCATAATGGGGTTGATTATCCCAAATCGCCAAATTTTGAAATCTGATCTTGGGAAATGAATTTTTATCCTTCCTTGGCATGAAAAAAAAAGAACGAAAAAGTGAAAAATAATTGTTGTTGAGTAAAATCAGTTTCACCTTCAAGTTTTGCATTACTGGTTCTTCCACCCCTATCCACCTTGCCTGTTTTGTTATATCCCCACCCTGATCCTGTATTTTACAAGTTAGTGAAATACAGTACTGTAGTTGATGCCACAGAGACAGCAGAAGGCTTCTGTGGTTAATTGGAGGGGTAAAGTAAGGCAATGTTAACCTTGGGGGCTTAAGCAAGAGGGACCAGGCCTCAGTTTCCCCTGAGTAACCAAGTCTTTAGTGATGCTTTGGAGTAGAGATGTGCAGATTTCAGTGTTTTGGTCCTCAATGCTCAGAATTCCTGAAGAAGCATTCTGCTTGGGAAATTTGGGAAGCTGTAGTCCAAAAGGACCAATCTGTATGGTTGTTTTGACACAATATCAGTGATGTATCTGAATTAATCCCTGTTGTGTCATCACAGAGTGTAGCTTGTGGAACAGGGTGTGCATGGATATCTCTGTGAATTTTCAGTCTGGATCCAGAACGGAAATCTGCAAAGGCTAGATTCCTAAATCCAATAATCAAAGCTGGGTAAATTTGGATTTCAGTGGCATTCATAGTTGCTATTGCTGAGTGCAGTAATAGTTTAGAGATCGGTGTAAGAAGATTAAAGTATCAAAATACATTCCTAAAATGTCCCATTTCTACAAATTAACCCACAAAGCCAGACATACCAAATGTAAGTTGTCACTTTTTATACTGAATACTGTCTGTAGGAATGTTTCTTTTTCAGTTAAAAATAGGAATTGCTCATTCTTAAGCAAAAAGATTTTACTGTGTCCTATTTTTAGATATGCCAGTACTGAGTTCAATGCAGACAAATTTTAAAATGGAGAGGGGGTGGGAAGAGAAGAAACTGGAATCTAAAACATCTAACATTCAACCATTGCTACTAAAACCTAGCACAAATGTTTAATAGTAGTACATTTTCTGGCCTATTCTTGATGCTTGTTTTTCTAAAAGAATTATTTATTGCTCAGGGGTAAAAGAATGGGATTTTCCTCATGGCAGGACAGATTGTACAGGCAAGGGGAAAGGACACAAGAAAAACTCATCTGGAATGTAAGGATTTAGAATTCAATACACAAGATGTCTTTATTTCAAGGACAGAGTAGGTAGAAAGTTATCAGATAGAAGATGAGGGTGATGAACTGGAGCAGAAAACCCACAATACAATCCCATAAACAGATAAAAACCTCAAAGAAAAAAGTCTTCCGAGTTAAGTGGTCTTTACTTACCACTAAATGTGTATAAGATAGCATCTAGTATTATATTCAAAGGTATATTGGAAACCTAAATGCAGAAAATAACATGTCAAGGAAATTTCATTGAAAAAATGCAAAACCACTTTTATTTTCTTCTGTCTGATGCAAAACCATGTGGGGTAGATCTTTTCTTTTTCTTTTTTTTATTAAACATAAAAAAGACAAAACAACAATGATAAACAATTATATAAACAAACAGTAATAGACAATCATAAACAGTACAAAGTGCCCCCCACCCCCAAGAAACCGTCCAGTATTCTTGCATCTTCTCTTTCTTCTTCATCTTTTTTTTCTTTTTCTTCCAAAAGGCTTCTTAAGGTCCTTTACGCCAGAACTGTGTTGGGTTATAAGTTGGTTGTATCCCTTTCCCTTTTAATAGTACATGATCTATAAATTTCCCCCAAACATCATAGAAAGTATCTTTTTTATTTCACCTCTCAAAACTTTTATATTACAAGATAGTTTATCATTTAGTGCTATGTCCCACACTTCCTTATACCATTCAGCAATTTTAAGGTCTGATTTCAGTTTCCAATTCCTAGCAATAATCAGTCTAGCTCCTGTCATAAGATTTGCTATTAATTCTTTAGTTTTCACATCATATTCATTGATAGATGGTAATGATAACAAAGCAATTTCCGGTACACATTTAATATCAGTTTGTAGTATTTCTCTTATCTCCTCAATAATCTCTTGCCAAAACTTTTGAACTATTTCACATTCCCACCATAAATGAAAATAGGTACCTATCTTTTTTCGCATTTCCAGCAGAGCTTAGAATATTTTGGATTCATTCTATTCATTCTGACTGAGTCATATACCATCTTAAAACTAGTTTAAAGTAGTTTTCTTTTATTCTGACTGATAATGACCGTAAAATCCTCAAATTCCAAATTCTTTTCCATTCATCATTATTTATTTATTTCTCTATGTCTTGTTTCCATAGCTCTCTTATTGTGTCCTGTTCCCTATTCTCAAATGAATCTTGAATTATTTTATATAATTTGCCAACTGTTCCTTTCCCTGTATTTCCTTTCTCTGATTCATATGTTGTCAGAAATTGCTCAAATTTTGTATATCCTCTAAGTTGTGTATTTCTCCTAATCCATTCTTTCGTCCAGCTTTCTAACTGGGCGTAATTCAACCACGACAATTCCTGAGTTTGCAGAATACGTTTAATTTCTTGTTTTGATGTCATCTTTTTAATCCAATCTTTTAGTCTTGCCACTTTCCTTAATTTAAATAAGTCTCCCAATTTCTTCATGTTCGTGGGGAAATTTATCTGATCGATCACCGCACCAAGCGGGAACCTTCCTGTATCAATTTCTTTCCATACTTTTTCCAAGTGAGCAATAGGGAACTTAGAAGAGGATTTTTAATTGGGTAACTTTTCCTTTTTGGGGGGAAACTAAACACATATTTATTTATGTCTTCATTTAGTTCCTCTGATTGAAGTTCCCACCATATTAGTTTTTGAGGTTTAAATAGTATTTCCCCAGGAGCTAAGCTGATTAGCTATGTAATACATTCTAAGATTAGGTATGCCTATACCTCCCTCTTTTTGAGATCTGTACCATAAGCTTTTATTTATTCTTGCTTTTTTCCCACCATTGCAGAATTTATTTAAAAGATCTTGATAAACTTTAATTTCAATTTCTGTGTATTGAATAGGTAACATTTTAAAAAGAAAATTTATTTTAGGAAGTATTTTCATTTTTACCATTGCTATTCTACCAAACCATGATAAGTTTAATTTGGAGTAATTTTGTAATTTATTTCTAATCTCTTCCTTTATTTTTGTGTAATTTCGTTCTTTTCGTTTTACTAATGTCTTTATCTAAAAGTATCCCTAGGTATTTTATACATTTACAAACTTTCAGTTCATGATTGGAGATCTCTTCCATGTCTCGATTATCCTGATTGAAAAGCATGATTTCTGATTTCTGCCAGTTGACACATAATCCGGTTGTTTCACCAAATTCCTTTAGGTGTACTTTTATTCTTAATATATTTTCTACCGGATTTTTTATTGTTAACAAAGCGTCGTCCGCAAATAAACTAATTTTTATCTTGCCTTCCTTACCCATACCTTTAATAAGTTGGTCCTCCCTTATTGCATTAGCTAGTAGCTCTATCACTATGCAAAACAGAACTGGCGATAAAGGACATCCCTGTCTTGTTCCTCGGCCTAGGGTAATTTTTTTCTGTCATCCCATCATTGACAATGATTGATGAGGTGCTATGAGAATAGAGTTGGTTTATTACACTTAGAAATTTTTCACCAAATCCCCATTTCACTAATAAAAGTTTTAACGCAGGCCATTGGACACAATCAAAGGCTTTAAATAAATCTAGAGACAAAATGCATGCTTTGTCCTGTGATCTTCCCATCTCATAAAGAACATTCAAAACTCTTCTTACAGTGTCTGACATTTGTCTACCTTTGATAAAGCCCGTTTGGTCTTCTTTAATATATTTGTCTATAAATGTATACATTCTTTTGGCTAGAATTGCTGTAAAAATCTTGGCATCTTGATTTATAAGTGATATTGGTCTGTAAGATCCAACATCTATTGGATCTTTATTAGGCTTGAGAATTAAAATAGTTAAAGTATGTTTCCAGGAGGAAGGAACTTGCTCGCCCTCCAATATCTCATTATAAAGCTTCTTTAACTTAGGAATTAACATTGATTTGAATACCTTGTAAAATTCTGGTCCCAATCCGTCATCTCCTGGAGTTTTGGCATTCTTTAGCTTATTTATAACATCCTCTAACTCCTCCTCTTTAATAGCTTTTTCCATTTCAAGCCTGTCTTCTTCCGCTAGTCTTACTTTTAGGTTTTTGTCAATATATTGTTCCATAACTTCCTTACTACTTCTATTGGCTGTATATAAGTTTTGATAAAATTCTTGAATAGCTTTTAATTTTTCTTTCATTTGAGTAGATATATTGCCGCTTAAATCCTTTATCCTTCCTATCATGCTTTTTTCTTTCTTTTTCTGTGCTAATTTTGCTAGCATCTTGGAGTTTTTATTACTGTATTCGAAAAAGTTTCTTTTCAAATATAGTAGATTTCTTTGGGTTTGTTGTAGATCTATATCTTCTAATTCCCTTTTCCTGGCCTCAACCTGAATTAAATTTTTTTTTGTCTTTGGTTTAAAAAAATTGAGATTCAAGGTCTGCTATAGTAGCCTCCAATTTTTTTTTATTTTGCTGATCTCGACTTTTTATAATAGCACTTTCTTTTATTATGTAACCTCTAGCCGCTGCCTTCAGAGTGTCCCAGATAACTCCTATTTGACCACCACCTTCTTCATTGATATTCCAGGTTTCTAGCCATTCTCTTTGTATTTTTTGTACTGTATCTGGGGTTTGAAAAATTCTAGGGTTTATTGTCCACCTTCTAGCTTCCTTATAATTCTTCTTATTTTCTATTTCAACAGACATTAGAGCATGATCAGAAGTTTTTATCAATTCTATATTTGTATTTACAACTTTAGATAACAAACTTTGTGAGACAAATATGAAATCTATTCTCGAGTAAGCTTTGTGGGCTGATGAATAAAAAGTAAATTTTCTTTCATCGCCCTTTAATTCTCTCCAAACATCCTTTAATCCTGTATTTGCGATGAATTTTGTTAAGATTGTATGTCTAGCCCTCCAGTCTACCTTCCTAGTCATTGTTTTATCTTTTATTTTGTCCATAACCATGTTGAAATCTCCTGCCAAAATCACATGTCCTTTCTGTACCTTTTCTATCTGCTCCCATATCTCTTTATAAAACAGGTTGTGATTAGCATTTGGTGCATAAACATTTATCAGTATATATTGTTCTAGACCAATTGTGGCCTGAAGAATAATATATCTACCTTCCAAATCTTTCACAGTTTTTTCAACAATACAATCACAGTGCTTTGATATTAAGATTGCTACCCCCCTTGCTTTAGATGTACCAAAACTTTTCTCATAGATGTTGATGTTGGGTAGTTTCAGTTCGTTTTGGCCATCTTTCGCTTGGTGTGTTTCTTGAAGAAAGACGATGTCCGGTTTATTCTTCTTAATTAATGACTCTATTCTGTTTCTCTTTGTGACAGTTCCTAGACCCCTGGCATTCAATGTAGCTAATTTCAACAGTCTACCCATATTTTCATTCTATTATCGATCTGGAACGGTCTCTTTGTGCATATATACAAACAAACATTACATATAATAAAGAAAAAACAATGATTACCCAAACCCTACCACCTACATTTATTTTCTGTTCTCCCATCCTCTTGGCTCTCATACACAACCTGTATGCGCCCTTATAGGAGGGAGGGGGAAGGCACCCGTACACTTCCTGATGGCTAATAATGATTCAGAAGCTCTAAATTAGCGTTGGCACTGTCTAGTCTTGCTTACAGTTATATACGTGAAAAGTTGAAAAGAAAGAATGTAATAAAAAGATAACATGATAATGTGAATCTTAAGATCCTTCTATCCTCCTCTTTTCCTCCCTCAGTCCCCCCCCAAAAAGCCAAAAAAATAATATAAAAAATAATAAAAAATAAAAAAAATAAAAATAAAAATAAAAAAATAAAAAAATAAAAAATAAAAAAATAAAAAAATAGAAATATATATTAAAAAATAATAAAAAAATAATAAAAAATATAGAGGGGAAAAGGAAAGATATGCTAAGAAAGAATAAGGGATAAGGGATAAGGAACAGAAAGGGAGTGGAGAATTATGGGACGGGCAAGTCAAAATATAAACAAAATAAAACAGAATGGGCTAAGAAAAAAAAGGGAAGAAAAAAAACAGGGGGAGAGAGAAAGGAGGGCTGTCTTCTGTAGTGCAATGCTCTTCAAATCGGTCTCCATTTGCTTGCTCATTGAAAGATTTAAAGAGTTAAAGGGTGACTGTCTTCACTGCAGACGCTAAATTTGGAGTTCTCTATTCTTCTTCGATTTGAATGTTCCATGCCTTGAGAAGTTGTTCACCTTCTTCCAAAGAATAAATTTTGTGTAGAGTTGGACCCTTCCACACCTTAAGAAAGATCGGGAATCCCCAGTTATATCTGTAGTTGTTGTTCCTCAGAGCAATTGTCACAGGTCTCATAGTCTTTCTCCATTCAAAAGTCTCCCTGGAGATATCCTGGTAAACTTGTAGAACTCTTCCCTCACGCTTCAGCAGGTCAGGCTTTGCCCTAAGAGTTGACATCAGTTGTTCTTTCATGGCATAGGAAGTAAACCTAATGAGAATTGGTCTTGAAGTAGCTGTCTTAGCACTACCTATATAGTGTATCCTTTCAATGTCGGTCTCAACAAGGTGTTGGGGGAGGATAGAATTAAGCCAAACGAGGATTTCTTTCTTCATTTCTTTTTTATCCTGGAGTTCAAAATTAATTAATTTCAGATTAGACCTACGAGAATAATCTTCCATATAGATAAGCTTCCGCTGTAAGGCATCAATCTCTTCTTCATGCGCAGCGATAACACTTTCATTCTTAGAGGCTAGAGTTTGAACTTGATTGATTTCTCCTGCTAATTTTTTCAGTTCAATGCCATTATTAGATACCTGTGTCTGCAGGGTCTGTATTTCTTGTAACAGGTCCTTCCTTAGGTCTTTATTCTGTGATGATAAGGACTGAAAGCGGTCTTCGATAGTAGAGGTTACATCTTTTAGGGCTGATTTAATAAGGGAGCTGACTTCTGCTTTCAAGTTTTTGAACTCCCTTGAAAAAATCCGGGTGGTGTGCTGGCAACTTGCCAGAATCAGACGCCATTGTGTCACTTTCAACAACAGTTTCTGCTCTTTCAAGACGAGCACGTTGATACGTGGCGTCTGAGGGTTTGCGTACCCACTTTTTTATCACAGTAGGACCCTTTTTCTTGGGTGGCATGCAGAGAAACCAAGTAAGTACGCTTTTTTCTTTTCTTTCTAGCCTCAAAGCAAAGAAAACAGTCTCTCACAGTCCGTCTGCCTGGGACGTGACTTCGGCAGAAAGCGAAAGTAAATCACTGCTTCAGTAATTCATTGTTATCTCTCCCCTTGAAAATACACAGTTTTCAACCTGTCCTCCCCAAAGATTTATGATCGTTTACTCACGATTTTGGTATCATTTAAAGACAGTATTTCAAGTTTTATTCTTCTCATAAAGCAGAGCTGCTGGATCACCCAACCATCATCGTCATGGGCGGAAGTGCCCCCCCCTAGATCTTTTCTTTCAACTGGAAAAGGAGTTCTAAGTCTCTTTGTGCTCATGAAGGAATTAACTGAGAAGAACATTCCTGAACATGTAATTACTCTACTAATTATGCCAGGATGTTCAGTGCTTTTGTTAATGAGAAAATTGTGCCTTATTTCTGAGCCAACATGCTAACTGGCCCAGCACCATCATGTGGGCGTAGCATTGTATTCAAATACATGACAGCTGAAAAGTGGCTGGTAGATACAAACCAGTTGTGTGTAGTTCAGCTCTCATCTTTGGAGCACCTCATCCATGGGAAGGGCTTTGAGACATTTACAGTACCACTTCCAAGGGCCACAAGGAAGATTCCAGTGGTAGACCTGGAATGGGGGTTGGGTTTTTAAATGTTTGATTTTTTTAGTTCTGTTTGTATATTCATATTATTTTTGGAAGCCGCCCAGAATAGTGGCTTGTATACTAAAAGGAGCAGGGTAAAATTCTAATACGTATATCAAAATAAATAAATAGAGCTTTTCTGACTAGAGATGCCCCCTCTGCCAGTGGGTATCCCAGGGATAGTATGAGTACAGACGTTTCTGTAAATTTTAGAATCTGTTTATGGAGAAAAATATATTTTTGAACAATGGTATAACTTCCTATTTAAAAAAGCAGACACTAGTCTTAATATCACCAACATGAATATACTGAAAAAAACTTTTAAGAACAAAGCATTATTAATCTACTTCTTAACAATTTCTGCTAAGGGATATTAGGAACCATGCCCTTAATGCAAAAAACAAACAAAATAAAAACAAAAAAACAAACAAACAAACAAAACACCCTGGCCTAGCAGTCTTTGGGAATGGATTATTAAAAAAAAACTCAGTGCTGACAGGCTATATATCTGCATTTGGGCTGACTGAGGATCAGTTTCTTAGAACACACATTTCCAGGCTCTGGAAATGACCTATGTCATAATGCCAGATGGTTGGAAAAGACGAACAAGACTCAGCTAATTAGACATTGTATCGTGTATTATGCTTTTCCCAGTTGGCATTGTACAACCTCTTTAAATATCAGCTGCCCTGATGGGTTCTTTTAACAAAACATTTGCGTTACCACTGCTTGTTGTGGGCAGATCATTTTTATATAATATCACAGCTGCTATTGATTAGCGTTGATAAATCCCATTTGTCTCCCATAACGGACGGCATGTTTTCAGCATGAGTAAATTCCAAATAATAGAATGAATCAATTATTGTTCCTTCTCATTCCTAATAAAAATGGCTCCTCAGTTCTAATTACAGATAAAATGGAAAATGGTCACTATTTCTGCATTGCTCTGCCATCAGCCCCTTGAATACCTGTCAATCTAGAAAGATGCAGGTTGACTAATTTTGAGTTGTGTGATTTTCATCTGAAAGGCCATATCTGTCCCATTTCTCAATAAAGTGGTAAATATATATGTGGGCTTACTACGTCATACTATAGATGAGGATTCACATTATTGAACACGGTGCCAAAGAAATTCTGTGCACATAAGGAGAAGTATAGGGAATCTTTTTGTAGCATAGCACATCCCTTGACTTGCTAGTTTCCTATGGGCAGATAATATTGTTATATGAAAGAGGCAAACTGATTAGTTCTATAATCCTTCTTGGTATTTATTTGCTCAACTCTCCTGCAGTTGGTTCACAACTAACTGGCATTTGGTGCTATACTTTCTATGAGCATTGAGCGTAGCAAATAGTCAATATTTTCATTAAATACTGATATGGATGAACAGGGTCACATGATCATTTCTTTGTCCACGTAGCCTGTCCCCCACATGGGCTGTGAGCTATTTGAGTTATACAGCAAATGGCATGAGAAACAGTCTTGATTGCTCATGTTCCACCCAGTGCTTGCATCTGGTTTGCTACAATCAGGAAGCCACTAAACAAGTAACATTAAGGCAGCTGGTTTTCATCCTTATTTCTCGAGCAGAAATACACCATCACAAGTGAAAGCTCTGGCATCACTTTAGGCTGTAAAGCTTATAGTGTTTTTCCAGACCCTGAGTACATATAATACTACTACTATGTCAGGGAGAAGAGATTTAGCTTGAATGCAAGATTAAAAATCAAAACAAACAGGAGTGTTCAAGCTGTTCTGAATGTTCTGAAACAGGACAGATCAGCAAAACAGTTGTGTGGTTCTAGATGATGAATGTCAATTTTGCAGTTTATAGATAGGGCAGTGGGTGACTGATTAGTGAAAACATTTGTATCAGCTGCACTTTTAATCTGTAATTTATAATTAGAAC
Source organism: Phrynocephalus forsythii (assembly GCA_029282475.1). NCBI lineage: Eukaryota > Metazoa > Chordata > Lepidosauria > Squamata > Agamidae > Phrynocephalus > Phrynocephalus forsythii. The sequence goes on along the minus strand of JAPFRF010000006.1, from coordinate 14,909,603 downwards.
TTTTAAAAAAGATGTTGTCATCACCTTAGGGCTCTATCCCACATCCTTTAAAATGATGATTAAATTTCAAGATAAAGTGTTTCCAAAAATCTTGTCCCCATGGCCACCAGACTTTTTTAAAAAAACCCGGTTATGCCCCCTTTAGCGAGTTTTCCAAGACCTGCTGGAGAAAATGGGAATTTTTTTCTCCAGTAAAAAATGCATGCCAGAAGTCCGTGGGAGCTCTCATATGATTCGGTTTTCTGCTTTTCCCCCTAGCCCCGACCAGCTCGTCCTGGGGCTCATTGGTGCTTTTTTTTTTAAAAAAGTATAATTTTCCCTCCCCCCAGCGCTGATCAGCTGGCCTTTGGGCTGTCAGCGCTGTTATATATTTTTTTCCTAGCACCAACCAGCTCGTCCTGGGACTCGCCAGCGCTTTTTAAAAATATATTTTTTAAATTCTACTCCCCAGCGCTGATCGGCTGGCCTTCAGGCTGTCAGTACTTTTAAAATTTATTTTATTTTTTTCCTAGCGCTAGCTGCTGGCCCTGGGGCTGGTCTGCACTTTAAAAAAATCCTTGTGCGTGGGAACGGAGATCCCACATATTCAGTCATCTGACCATGAAAGAAGAAAAGGCGGACTTTCACAATATCCGGATCTTCCCCCAGGTGAGGTAGCAGCCTTAGAGGAGAGACAAACGGACAGTTAGAAATTGTTCATTAATTTTGAGCAAATGTAGCACCATGGAAAAACCTCCCTTTTCATTTAAGTTAAATCTAGTTGACATGTTTTTTGTTTCTGAAATGCACAGAGAACATTACTCTGGCAGTGTTCTCATAATCATATTTTTATGTCATTTCAAACGTTAGGATGAGAAAGAGACTGGAGTCTTGAGGTTTGGGCTGTCGGTAGAACAGCATGAACTTCCTCAAAGTACAATTCAGTTTAGGGATTCATTACTCAATGTGTGTGTTGTGTGTATCTATGCTTCCACAGTAGTTTTTTTAAAAAACGGATTATCCCTAATAATAATAAAAACTAGTACTGTACCGGGCACATTTGAGTCACTGCATTACCAACATATAGTTGCATCTTGATCATGGAAATCTTTCTCCTGTAATATGTTTTTACGTTTTGGTTTTAACATCTCCTTGGTAGGCTTTGCCTCTTGCTGCTTTTACAAAATTTCTGTTTGTAAATGTTATATGATACTTGGGTTGTGTTTTTGCACCAGAGTGGCAGAATGCAATGTTTAAAAGAATAAATGTTGTAGTATTGAGAAGAAGAAAATATGATAATATTTTATTATTAAGCATAAAATATAAAACCTGCTTGTTGTGCATATTTTCATAAAACACGTTGCTGTTCTGACTTTCTTATGAACCTCTAAAGGTAACTGGTTGACCCTGTTAGAAAGAGAATGCTGCCTTTGACCAACTTTTGGTCTGAATCTAGCAAGGATATCCTCATTGTCTCATGAAACATCCATCCACAGTTACTATTCTATCCCATTTTCCTCCTGATTTTGTCCACTTCTAAATTTACTTCTCACCCAGTAGGTTTCCCTTCAGCTCAGTCTCCACACATACACACCAGTGTGTGCCATACTGTATAAAGTGAAGAAAAATCAAATTTTCCACAGAACAAGAATCCTCTTTGTCATGCCCATAGCACTTGCGTACTCTACAGTGCTGTACAGAACATACTCTGAGCTTTTTTATCCATTTTAAAGAAATTAGACTTACAGGAGAAAAGAAGACACATGATTTAACTGTTCACCTCCTACGTAGTTAACAGCTACCATTAATACATAAGCTGAACAGCCTACCTTTATGGCACTCTTCTTCTGGGTCATAATCCCACCAGCATCACACAGCACTGTGGCTTCCATAAGAAACATACTGGCAGTAAACCATCTTAATGAGCCACTTACCTGCCACTGTATGATACAGTTAGCACATCACTGGAAACAGAAGTCCTTGACAAGATAAAAATGCATTCATTAGGGAAGGAGTACTCAGCCATTGTTCACCACCCCCTTCTTCTAGGGCTGTCCTGGGACTGTGTCGAGGGTCACACAGGCTCACTCTACTTGAAGGCAGCATAATGGGGAATCAAACTCCCAACCTCTGGCTCTGCAGTCAGATACCCAAATGACTGAGCTCTGCAGCCCGCCATCTTAAAAAACATACACCAGCTTTGAATCCATCAAGAGGTACTATCATTTCTCAAAGGCTAGTGTTGTAAGCAGACTTAGAAGAGAGTCTATTGGTTCATTGCTCTGGTGAGGATTTTTCCCAGAGGCAAAATGATTAGACAGCCAGTGAGGCACTATGTGATCATTTATTGCCAACCAGATGGCGGTAGGCAATAAATGTTAGAAGTACAAAGAGATGGAGCTTTCACATGACATTTATCGTATGCAGAGCAAGAAGTGGAAGTGGCAATCCCACCAAAGAGTAGATGACAATGCAATGTTACAAGGGTATAAACACAATGATTCAGTGGAATAAGTACAGAGGTGTCTACAGGACAGTTCTGATCACATATTCACTACAGGATGGAATACTTTTGAAATTCCCTCCTCTTCTGTACAAATAGTATGATGAGCATTGCACATGTTTGTTGTGTTCTGGGAAAATGCCTGTACTGCAGCTAAAACTGTGCTCACACAACCTGGGGTTCAATCCCAGGTAGCTGGCTCATGGTTGACTCAGCCTTCCATCCTTCCAAGGTCGGTAAAATGAGTATCCAGTCTGCTGGGGGAGGGGGGCGCAATGTGTAGCCTGCAAAATTAAATTGTAAACCACCCAAAGAGTGATTGGCGTGCTATTGGGTACTATATAAGCAGAACACTTTGCTTTCACTGCGTTCACAAACAAAACTATGTAATAGGTACAGGAAAATGTACTGAACTGTGCAAACCAGCCAGTGGGCCACAAAAACTGGGTGACGGATTATCTGGAAGTTGAGTCATGGCAACTGGACTTATTTGAGAGCTTGAGAGCTTGAAACCTTTCATTGCTCATCCAAACAGCTTCATCAGTCTGAGGTTTGGCTCAAAGCTGTTTGGATGAGCAGCGAAATATTTCAATCCCTGAAGAAAAGACATGCAGTTGCCATGACTCAGCTTCCAGATAAACTCACTTGGATGACTGGGAATCTTCACAGACGTATGGGTGATGGGTTACAGCAACAAAGAAACATTTAGGCAAACAGACTTCTCATACAAGTCAAGAATTAATTTAATTATTACTGCAAGCTATCAGCATTTTCAGCTGTGAGACCTGCCTCTGATTGTGGATGGCCAGAGCAGGGGCTGTATGTGCAGTGCCTATTTGTATATTTATCAATATGCAAAAGGTAGAAAATCTCTAGTATGAATAGCTGGGGAAGTGGTGGCATTTAGGACTGCACAACATTAATGGCATAGCACATCACTGTTGAGGTTTCTCAGTAGTGACTGGGAAGTTTCAGGAGCTGCATTTCAGGAGGCAATATGTATTCCAAGGGTTGTAGGCCACTTCCTATGGGCAAAATTAGATAAGATAGCAATTGTCTGGTTGTTGTGATAACAATTATTTTAGGAAGCAGTTTCCCTTAAAGCAAAAGCTTGGTGTCCTGTGTGCTCTGTGCCCTGTGCTGTCACTAAATATGGCTGGAAAAAAATAATCCCTGCCAAGCAAATATTATAGTCCTATGAGAAAACTCAATGGCTTAGATTTAAGGACCTCAGGTTCACTCTCCCAGATTGTCAGGAAGAAGTATCAGGATGTGGGAAATTATGGGACTAAAGTGTTTTCACAGCGAAGACTAATCAAAAGGGGAAATTACACTGGAGTGGATTCACTATTCCAAAACAAGAGAGTTCTCTTCTGTGCTAGGAATTTATTCAAAGCTCTGTTGAATCCAGAAAGTAATCATCTTCTTACATAAATTGGTGTTACTTTTTAAAATATGGTAATTTTTCAAGAATTGAAAATGAAGTGGAAGATCTGGTTTAACTGAAATTCCAGATGTAGCTTTGAAAGAGAGATCTGCATATTCAACAAAAAAAACCAAAAATATGCACCATTTCATTTATGTCTGTCATGTGTCACATTTGGTAGAAGTCTGTAAAAGAGCTGATGTTATCTAGAAATGGTGGTGTGCTATTAATCAGTGGAAATTAAAGCTATAAGGCTAGGGAGGTGAGAGTAATGAATCTGTTTCTAGGATCCAAGTCTGCTAATTAATTAAGTATTGCTCATATGCCATGGAGATATATAGGTTTGTCTTTCCTACTGTAACAAAGATTATTCACTGAAGAACTACAGATCAGAGGTACTTATGTTAGATCTGGGAAGCAAAAATTAACTTTGAAATATCTATGTGCCCCTCCCCCTTCTCACAGCTTTTCAAAATAAGGTTTTGTTTTATCTTGGAAATAAATTACTTTGTATTTTAAACCGCCACTTGGAAGAAAACAGAGAATGGCTGCTTAATGTGAAGACGAGATTGTATAGATGAGTGCTGATAGTACTGCCTTTCAGACAAGAACTCATATATAACTACCCAGGTGGCTAAACTCTTGGCAGCAATTCATAAAAGGGCTACCATAGTGGCAGATAAATGACACTGTAATCTATTGTTGGCAATGTTATGATATAGTTTTATTCTGTGCATTGTTCTGTTTAAACTGTTTTCAGGTCACACAACCGTAATAAACTTATGTAACTGATGAGTGCTGATATGGCATGGATCATTTCAAGCCATTTTACAGTAATTACATGAAGTACAGTAATACCTTGGTTCAAGAATAACTTGGTTTAGGGGCATTTTGCAGGACAAACAAATATTTCTTCTAAAGTTTGCCTTGATCAATAAGCAATGTCTTGATATACAAGCACTGGAACAAGTCACATGATCAAAAGTGAGCCAATGGTGGGTTGTGTGTGATTGTCTGGAGCCTCCAAAGCAGAGGGAGGAGAGTAGAATAGAAATCTCCCTTGCACCATCCAGGAACATTTTCAAAGGAGAGTGCAGGTTAGGGTTTTATTTTCTTTATATTTATATTTAAATTTATATTTAATTTGTTTTCAACATTCTTATTTTTTCAAACCATTTCTAATCATACGGTAGCTAGTCAAGTGTGTATAGGGCTACAAATAGTGCTTTATAATTTTCACATTAAAAATACCAAGTAAAATTGAGTTGTTAGTCCCAAGCAGAGCAGATTCCACAGCCAAATACCTAAACCATCGTGTGGACGTGGACTTCAAGCCAACTTCTTTTGTGAGGTTTGACATATTGTGTATATAGTATGTGGTCTATGGGACCCAGAACAAATCATCTGAGTTTCCACTATTTCTTATGGGGAAATTTGCTTTGATATAAGAGTGTTTTGATTTACAAGCACATTTCCAAGGTATTACTCTATAGAAAATCACAAACCACCCAAATCTGCTCCATGACTCATTCTACAGCTTCTTTGGTAAAGCAGGAACAACACAGTTTTTTCTTTTTTTTCCCTGGTAGGCTAGAGCAGTCCACAGAGAGCACAAAGGGTTGCTTTAAAAGATATCACACCCAGTAAAATGACTCTTTCTGGCATGATTCAGTGCAATCTGGGTTCTCTGAATTGTATCTCAATTTTCCCTTTCTAACTTCCGACATTCTTAGAATTAGAATTCTTAGAAGAGAGGAATAGAGAATGTGTCCCCTTCTCTCTTTTTTTGGTTCTAACCAATGATACTACATCCATGCTAACCAGCTTATTCAGACCATTGCCCACCTAATAAGCCAATTCAGGTCACTGCAGTGGTTAAACTGCTGTATTGCAGCTAAAAATGCCCCAAGTAGCCAGCTCGTGTTCGACTCAGTCTTTCAGCTTTCCAAGGTCAGTAAAATGAGTATCCAGTTTGCTTTAGCTCTTTCGCATTTTTGCTTTAGCTCTTTCGCATTTCAATAAGATTTCCTATAAAAGTAACAACATTTTTAAAATAAAGCACTGCTACAACAAGAAAGTATGGATTAGGGAGGGGAGATCTATCAGTTCTGCAGCCTTTGATGTTCAGGTTCTTAAAAATGCAAGTTATTTCTATCCCAAACATGAAGACAATTGTAAATCGCAGCATGCGCACACATAAACATATGAGGTCCTTGCCAATGAAGGGCAGAATAAATAATACCGCTCATTATACTTTAAAACACTGAATGTCAAACAGAGTTACTTTGTCTTGGCTTAATATCTCCAATCCCTGTCAGGTCGGGTTCCATTCAAGGTTGCTGTTTTTGTTTGTTTGTTTTGTTTTTTGGCAAAATTACTTATGACTTAGGTTTCTGACTTTGATCAAAGTGACCAGGCTCGGGCCATAGGGAACATCCTTCTCTCACCTGTCCTCTCAGGGAGATATCACACCATACCATTGGAGAACAGACTATGTAAACATTGTCTACTGGAACCCAACTCAACCTCCCATAGTCTTCATTTCTACCCCACCCACCACAAACTCCATCAACAATTTCTGGCCCCATTCATTTCTAACCTTTCTGAATCCCCAGAGAGCATAACTCAGTGCCTGCTTGAAGACAGATATTCCAAACTGATGGCCTCAGTGGCTGAATACCTGGCCAGAGTGCTGTATACCATTAATGAGACCTCTAGGACTAAGGATGGCCATTAATCTGTTCCCTTTCATAATCTATTTCCTTTCCTTTCCTTTCTTTATTTTTTAGTCTTTTGTTCCACAGTTTGATGCTTTGGATCCCAGACAAAGTGAAAATTATCTTCTATCATGGTGCATTTGAGACACAACCCAGGAAAGAGGAAGCACACATTTCTTACCCTTTTCCTTACTGTTTTGTTGTATAGGGCCTGAGCACTCTTGCAGTTTAATCCACACAGTAAATGCCACAACACAAAGAATATCCAAAGAATTTGGTGTTCTGGCTGCCTCTATGACATGCTAAACCAGTGGTTCTCAACCTGTGGGTCCCCAGATGTTCCTGGACTGCAACTCCCAGAAGCCTCCACCACTCTCTGTGCTGGAAGGGGTTTCTGGGAGTTGCAGTCCAGGAACATCTGGGCACCCACAGGTTGAGAACCACTGTGCGTAGTAATGCCATGCCAGAGTAGGCATGAGGGGTGGTTTTGATCATTTTTTTTTTGCCAACAATTTCCAGTAACATCTGAAATCTTTAGGGATCAGGTTGAAAATGAGCATGCTGATTCACAGGAACATGAGAGGTGCCTTAGACAGCCATATAAATAACCTCCCCAAGGACCTACCTGAGACTGATGTTCTTTACGTTATGTGTAAATGATGTGCGAGCTGGCTCAGTGATGTGATAACCTGGTGTGGGATGACAGAAACATATCTGGATTTCCAAAGGAATGTCTGAGTTACTCTGTTGCAGGAAAATCAACACAGGGTTCTGCAGTAAGTTATAGGATAACAAATTGATTATAGCCATCAAACAAGAATTTAAAGCAAAGGCAAAAAATAATAATGGAAAGCACAGTAAAAGAAAAGGTGAGAAAGGATGTAATTTCTCAGCAGCCCAACATGCCCAGGATCAACTAACATGCCCCTACTGTTTCCATGTCTTCCAACCTTGTACAGTGGTACCTTGTATAAATGAATTAATTCGTTCCACGTGAAATTATGTTAAGCAAATTTTCCTTTATACAAATTCCCATAGGAATGCATTGAAAACGGAGTGATCCCATTTTTATGTTGTACGGATCCTCCCCATAGGCGATTATGTTAAGCAAATTTCCCCTCTCTCCAAAAATTTTTATGTTGTACAAATTTTATGTTATCCAAGCTGTTTGTTAAACGATGGTCCACTGTATTTGGCTAGTTAATATGCTACTGCTCAAGTTTAACCAGTTACTAGAACTCCCCACCCCCACCCCATGAATCTGATGGATATGATCATTTTTAACACAAAGGTCAAACTTCCAGATTGTAGCATGGCATGTTGTGAATGCTGCTTCCGAGAGCTATGGTAGCAATAGGTTTTTTAAATGGCATATTTTAAAAATAACATTTTGATGGTCTTATATTGAAATAATGGTAAAAGACCGTGTGTGTGTGTGTGTGTGTGTGTGTGTGTGTGTGTGTGTGTGTGTGTGTGTGTGTGTGTGTGTGTGTGTGTGTGTGTGTGTGTGTGTGTGTGTGTGTGTGTGTGTGTGTGTGTGTGTTGTGTCGTTACAGTCGTGACCAACCCTTCGTGACTCCATGTCCGTGGAGTTTTCTTGGCAGGAATCCTGGAGTGTTTTGCCAGTTCCTACTCCAGGCACCTACAGCACCTGGTATTCCCTGGTGGTCTCCCATCCAAGTACTAACCCGGGCTGACCCTGCTTAGCTTCCGAAATCAGGAGAGATCGGATGTGCTTATTAGGGCATCTAGGCTTCAGTCAATGAAAATGGCTTGCAATACGTTCATGGGTCAGGAATCTGTTGAAGGAAACTGAATGTGGAAGGAAGGAATACAAGCGTTTTCCCACCTGAGTTGGGTTCTGTCAAGCAATGGTCATTAAATCTGTTGCACGACGTATACCACCACCTGCACAATGCACACCCACCAAAAGGAAGAAACCATTTGCACATGTATATTCTATCTGTAATAGATAAAGTAATACATTAAACAGTGCCAGCAACTAACTTATGAAATGGAAAGCAACAATATTTATTCATAATTTCATATCATTAGCTGCATGGATGTAGTATCTATCTGACAAGACACTTACTACTGTGTGTGATGACAACTGCTATAACTTTAAATGAGTAATGGAAAATCATGGAATACAATCTATTAAAACAGGCAATTAAGTGTTTCCTCTATCTTCCAGAACAGTGTACAATTGAATGCCAGTTGCTGAGGGTAGAGAGAGAACCAACAATAGCAAAGAGTTTATTGCCTTTAATTGTGGACTTCTCAGAATCAGTTGGGGAATGCTCCCCATTGGGAAAACAGGATTCTGGGAAATTTCATCTGACCCAACAAGGTTCTTATGGATATATTAAAGAGAGTAGTTTTACTCTGGATTTAGTGCTTATTATAGTATTATTTTACTCATGGCACTTCTTTTGTATTAGAAACTGTTGGAAAGGGAATTTAGTTTTGGAAGCTATCCATCATTGTAAATTACACCCTCTGAAAGAACAGGGGATAATTCATTTCCTATCTTTAACAGTAATGGGTTATTGGTGACATCCCCACTGAATTACATCCAAGCCAAGAGCTTGTAATCTTGAGATCCAAAGGGTTTAAAATTCCAGACTCTTGCTACTTCTGGTTTATTTTTGGGGTTTGAAATTAAAATTGGTAGAAGTTAAATACATACATGATGCATTCATGACAACTTTAATTTGTTGTTGGAACCACCTCACTTTGAAATATGAATATGAAATAGTAGCCAACTAGAACAGATGAATGCAGTGCATTTCTTATTATGTCCTTTCCACATATTTTAGGGTGTTAAGAATTCATGTCTTGCTTTTAAAAATTAAGTGGCCAGAATTTATATCATTTCAGAAGAATATGTAATTCCCATGGACACAGTCAGGCTTTACTATCCTGGATTAATTTTTCTTGCTTAGAAATGGGCCACAGGGAGATTCTATGATATGGATACATATTTTGAAAATGGCACCTGCTTTTCTGAGCCTCCAAGGTGCCACTGAACAGGATCGTTATTCATCTCAAAGTAATCCTCACTAGCCCAATAGCTATTAGTCTGGAATCAAGACAGACTCATCCTAAAATCATATCATTGTTTCTTCCAACTAGGAGATTCCCCAAGTTACACAATTAATGCTAGTTTATAAAAGAAACATAAAACATCATTTTGATATATAAATATGCAAAAACATTTAAGGGAGTCACTTAGCAGGGATAAGATGGTTTATTTATTCAGTTATTTATTTAAAATATTCTTCACTCCCCCTTTCTCCTAAATAACACCATATGGAATAATCAGCATCTATCCATCTGTTTAAAACAACAACAACTGGTAGAAGGGAGTAGTAGATTGTGACCATAGTAGCAGCATAGAGGTTGTTTACATTTTCCTTCTTGGATATTTTCTCAATTGAAATCTCATCCTCTCCCTCTTTATATAAGCAGTAAAGCAAAATATTATTTTAAAAGCTTCCCCCTTACACTATCAGTCCTGATCCAACCACCTACTTCTACAGTTTACTAGAAGGGAAAATGTTTCTGTCACTTCACATATCACCTCTAGTTGCAATGCTTGCTATAAACCAGCACCTCAGTCCTTCACTTGTTTGTACTTCCAGAATTGAGTAAGTGTGGTGGACGTGTGGTGTGTGTCTGCCATAATGAAATGAAATGTTAGATTACCAGCATACTTTGCTCTGCTTTTAGCCTGCTGCAACCACCAATTAACATCTTCACAATACGGAGCAAGCAGAACAATTAAAAGATTGTTACACTAGGCAAAATGAGTGCACTAGAGTTCATTTTCTATATTTGGCTGCATATTCTTCCCCGCCTTGATATATCACCACAAATCTGTTCTATGAGTCCTTAAATTGCCATGAAATTGTTGTTCCTGGCTACCTTGATGAAGTGTAGGACTATGCATGTCTTCACAGCAAAATCTCTAGGGGGAATAAGTTATTATCTGGAGCCACCTTTCAATGGGCTGTTATAATGGCCTTGTTCATAGCCATTTATGGTTCTCGAAATAAAAGTGATAATGGATAACTGACATTTCACTCACACTTTTCCGAAATGCTGTTTCATAAGATTAAAACAAGCCAGTTTTATTCTGCATCAGAGGAAGTGAATTATGGACAAAAAACTCTCCCACTGAAATAAAATGTGTTCGTCATTTGAGTACTAACATTTTGTTTTCTTTCGTTCTCTTTCCTTTGCCAGCTCTACTGAGTTCAAGTCACATTTCTTTTAAATGATATACTCACAGAACACTGTGCAACTTTTTAAAGGAGGCAAAACAAGATAAATCCTTATGAAATTAGAAGACATGTTCATCCCCCCCCCTTGTACTTTCAAAATGCAGATTTTTTCTGGAAGTTGAGTCATGGCAACTGGACTTCTTTTTCTCGAGAGATTAGAAACATTTCACTGCTCATCCAAACAGCTTCTTTTTAAGATTAAACATCCTTTCTTTGAACCAATACTACTAGTATAGTTAAAATTGTATGTTCTTGGTTTTGATGGTTTACCTGGGATTTGAAATAAAATCTCTAGCTTCTTATAAGCTATTTACTAATTACTGCATTGTGCAGTTATTCCTTCCTTTCTCCTGAATGGACTTTCTCTGGTATGGAAATTAATAAACAATGGGGAAGTGCAACAGTAAAACCACCAAAGGAAAATGACATCTCAATCTCCCAGAGACGTCTGTGAATCAGGATAGTGTGGTTGCACAACTCAAGACCCATCTGGGAGCACTTTCCATTTTGGGGTGCCACAAGAACATTTTATTTTGCATCTAGGAAACTGTTTTTCACTGCATGGCTTTAATTAAAAAGCCGTAAGTTAAGTTTAGAAATAATGCACTTCTCTTTTCAAGTGGGAGCCCTAGCAACTCCCTCCCCAGCTGAAGAAAAAAAAAGTTGTTCAATTATTCTGTGGAGGAGTAAACTGCCTGTTGAGCTGTACTTGAGTAAACATGCACGTGGGTGTTAGGAGTCGGGGGGGGCAATTGTGTGTGTGAGCGTTTCTGCAAGCTTGTGTACTTGTGTTCAAGAGAGTTGATGCCAAACAAATGAACTCAGGACTTATTTTATTTTATTCTGTATTTAACTCCTTGTTTCTAAACTTGAGTAGTTCAGAACATCAGCAAAAGCATGCACTGTACCACAATAAATGCTTTAACCCTTAAGCTGAAACCACTCTTTTCTGCTGCCTTGCTGCCAACAGGCTGACATGGATTTCCCCCTTTATTTTATTATTATTGATATTTCATTTATCATTATTATTTTTCCAGAGCCCAGAGTTCCCTCTTGGGAAATTGGCACGATATATAAAAATAAAAATAAATAAATAAATAAATAAATTGTCAGCTCATTCAGTGATACTAGTGGCGAGCTATCTCTTCCATTCGGCTGCTTGCACTGGCTTAATAGGTCTGAGAAGAATGTTCTGTAGGAGTTTTTCACAGGTTATGGATATTAGCATAGCTTACTGCACCCTTCTGTTTTGCACAGAACTAGTGAGATGCAGAAGAGAATACTGTCCTCCTCCTTCTTCTCCTCCTCCTCCTCCTCCTCATCATCATAATCATTTTGAAGACTCCATGTTGTCTTAAGGCTATAGTTAGTTCCTGGTTTCTTGTTGGCCCTTGAACCCGAAGACTACTTTTGGCTTAACACCCTTTACCCTCGTCTCCTCCACCAACCAACCCTATAACCACCTGAAACTGCTGACCCAAAGGAAGGAATTTCTAGGGTTGCATATGGTGACCAACGTGTCCTCTCTTGCTTGACCCAAGGGCCTCAAATGTTCTGTTCTGCCATGGGTTAGTCACTGGTTTGTGCCACTTTAAACCAAAGCACTGGCTGAATGCCTTGGGATCCTTGGGATCAATCTGATGAGACAGAGAAACTCCCACATCATACAACAGCCTTTGTCATGGTGGCTGAAGTAGTATGTGGTCTTCCAGTATGGTGAAATTCTGTTAGAGCCCATTCTGACATGTTAATGTGGCCTGTGCACAACCAACTATCCTATTCAAGTAAAGATAAAAGACTACACAGAAGTAAAGCATTCACGTTGAAATTGCCTTTCAGCTCTTAGCAAATGGACCAAAGACTGAGCAGGCAAAGAGGCAGTAGGGCATGCTCCATCTATTGTCCAATGGCAAGTCTCCTTTGGTGGTCTGATACACTTATTTCTGTTCAAGACCTAGTGGTTATTTTGATATTTGGATTCAAGTTCTTATTTCTGGCTCTGAAAATCTGCAAAAGTTATCACTAGATAGCCATATGATAGGGACTAATTTTACCTGAAATATTTTAACATTTATGTATTTTAATGTATTTTATGTATTTTACATATTTTATATACTGTATTTTATAAGCCTATTTTTAATTACTCGGGTCAATGACCGTATAATAAAATTTGATTTTGATTTGATTTGAATCTTAGCATAGACAAATTTTATACAAATCTTTTTGAAAAAGTCCCTATTACGGAAATCACTTTTTTATGTGCATGAGGCTCTTCTTTGCAGTAAAAGTGCTCCTGCTTCTGTACACTGGTTCTCTTTCTCACAGATCATTCGCATTGATTTGTCAGACTTATCTTTTCAAATAAAAGCACCCATTTCTATACCACCTAGGGCCACCAACATTAAAAAAAATCCCCTCACCACTATAATCTGTAGAATAAACTGTAGGATAAACACGCACAATATAATCTGTAGGATAAACACGCACATAAAATCACAAGTCCTTATATCTGAAAAGTGAAAATACACCGTATTGGTGAAAATTTATGCAAATATGTAAAAAGTTGTGGGAAAATCCGCACAATTATGTGTAGATCTTTTCTGGAACCCTCTAAGAGTAATTTCAGTAAGTGACAGAGTCACTCATATTTACCATTTTCTCTTAACCAACATTGGGGTGAAAACTGTTGAAAACTGATGTGTGAGGAGAAAACATGGACAAGCTTCTTAAACCTAAATTTTACCAGTCTGCTCAGTTTCAGACCAAAATTCCACAGATTGTGTACCTGGAACCTTTATCAGCCAACCAGATCAGGTAGGAAACCCTGAAGTACTTAAAAGTAGCAAATATATCCAAAGAGCTAGGCATCTCCTTTAGACACTCCCCCCACTCCCTTCCCAAGGTACACAACTTGATAAAATATTAAATAGTTGATTAAAAAATATAAAAAGTAAAGATCAAAAAGTCAATTGTTCATTCAAAGCCTCTTCAATCCATTATGCCAGTTAAATAGGTAAACTACCCTTTAAGCAATAAAACTATCTATTCTAAGTAATCTTCATGACAATGCTAAAAGCCATCAAAAAGTAGTTTAATCATTAGTTGACCTGCCAAGCTATAAATCAACAGACCATCACTGTAGCTGTTAACCAATCAATTCACAGTCCTTTGTTCTGTAACTTCTCCACCAAGAATGAAGCTTCTTCAAAAATCTGCTCATTATTTTCTCATGGGATGCCTGAGACAATTAGAGAAGGAAGGTTATTTTGTCTTGCTGTGCTCGTCAACTGTCTCCACTAGAAGGTGGAAAATGAAAATCATGCTGTCTCACTTGGTGGCTGATAGGACACCTGGGATTGCTGCTAAACAACACAGGCTGGAAAATTACAGGGACAAAGACCACATGTCCTATCTTTACATTCTCCATATTCCTACATGAATCTCCATGTTCTCACAGATGTCTTACAAATCAATATTGAAAGAGTAACAGGATAATAATCCTGGTAGGAAATTGAAAATACAGGGAGATCAAAACTGAGCAAAGAAAGTACTGCAAGTGTTTAATAGAGAGGGATGTACAGCGGCACCTCTACTTATGAGTTTAATCTGCTCCGAATGCATGCTCATAAGTCGAACAACTCGTAAGTAGAGCAGCTGTATCTGAAAAATAAAATAAATGAAATAAATGAAAAAACAAAAAAATATATAAGTAGAGCAGACCACATCTAAAATTTGTAAGGTAGCAGTTAAAATGCCAACAGTTTTCTGCTCTTAAGTTGAATTGCTCATAAGTAGAGCAACTCATAAGTACAGGTACCACTGTATCTATTTTCAAACGTCTCTTGATTATATGATGGATTTAGGATCCAACCAATAAGTGTCTTGGGATATACATTACAAAGCTTACAATCATAGGCCCAGCTGGATAACTACAAAATGATAAACTGCTATGTCTTTAGAAAAATATGAAGACCTTCCCTCTTCTTCATTAAATTAAGCCTTTTTTACTCATTTAATGGGATATGTGGAAATACAAGCCAGAATCCTACTGGTTACATTGGTTATATTTGCAAGGCCAAGTCCATTAGCATAATTTTCAATGGTGAATGTCCGTAATTGAGGAAGCCAATGTAGACACTTGAATCACTAGGCCCATGGAGAGCCCTGGAAGCCACTTCTGGTCCACTATAAGTTACTTCCAGTCTGTGCTGGGGCCTGGAAAGCCATTCATGGACAACTACAGGGACTGGAGGCTCATACCAGGCAGTGACAGGCCTGGGGAAAGCTCCGGAGGCCCCACACAGGCCATCTGCACAGCCCAAAAGTGCTTCCAGGCCACATTGAGGCCTGGAAGCCCAACACATGGCTGAGAGGCCTGTTCCAGGCAGCACAGGGCCTGCGATGAGGTGAGCCTTGCTCACAAATTGAAGCAATGCTCGCAAACTAAGGCAAAGTTTTACTAAAATTTTTGCTTGGTTTGCAAAATACTCACAATCCGAGGTACTCATACAATGAGGTACCACTGTATGTATGTATGTATGTATGTATGTATGTATGTATGTATGTATTTATTTATTTATTTATTTATTTATTTATTTATTTATTTATTTATTTTTATACTTATTAACCACAGCGACTTTCCCAATGGGAACTCTGGGAGGTGTACAGACTAGCAAGTAAGAGAGGCCTTCTTGTGTACTGTCTCCTGTGTGATGTTAATTTGAATTGAGTTTAAAATGTTTATTTTTGTTTACTGTTTTAAATTGTTATTTCTTTCTTATTGTCTTGTAAACTGCCCAGAGTGGGCTTATCTGCCAGATAAGCAGTATTATGGAGCTGTATATTTGATTGATTTTTATTTTATTTTTTATTTATTTATTTATTTATTTAACTTATATGCCGCCCAGAGACCTTTGGGTAGTGGGCGGCATATAAGTTAAATAAATAAATAAATAAATAAAATAAAATAAAATAAAAATCAATCAAATATACAGCTCCATAATTAACATTGGTGATGTATTTGAAGATTTGCTCTCCTTAAATCAGTGGTTCCCAACCTGGGGGTTGGACCCCTTTGGGGGTCAAACGACTATTTCACAGGGGCTGCCATGAAGCAGTGAAGAAAAAAGGCATAAATGGCTTGGGTTTGGAGAAAGAGGGGGAGGAAGGGGGGAAAGAGTCAGTTACAGCTTGATAGGATGGAGGGGATGTCTGTCAATGGCACTGGAGGCTGCAGTTGGCTGAGGGTGCCTGTAGAGGAAAGTTCTCTATGGAACCTGCAGCATTGTGGCCTGCCAAAGGGGGCTTGTGGCCTCTTCCAAGCAGGGCAAGGGGTCACCACAACATGAGGAACTGTATTAAAGGGTTGCAGCATTAGGAAGATTGAGAACCATTGCCTTAAATCAATATGTAAATTGGAATGCTGTTATTCCTTAGTATTTGCCCAAATAAAAATGTTGGTGCCATTTGTCATCACAAATCAAAAGTTGTTGACAGTGCCATTTGTCATCACAAATCTGAAGAATATCAGCTTTAGTTTAGCCAAAAGGCCCCCGACTGAATAAAATTTTATAAATATGTTTACTTACTATTTCATAATGTAATTATAAAATACTTTCTTTGTGTTTATTTGATTCCTATTCAAGAGAATTACTTTATATATAGTCAATATAGGCACAGAGTTAATTTTTTTAACAAATTTTTTCATGAAACAAGTGTGCCTTTGCCCAAAAAAGGTTGAAAAACACTGGTTTAGGAAACTGCCGATAAGAAAAATATGTGGTGAAAATGTGTGCAAAAATACATATGTTGGGTGGGTTGGGAAGCATAGCATTATATTATATTAAGCAACACTTTTTTGGGGGGATCAAAGAAAGGAAAAATACTAACAGACATGAGTATTTTTAAAACAAGCCACAAAATGATGCAGAAATAGGACAGAACACACAAAATGGAGGAAACAAAAAACTGAGAGAACTGGTTTGACCATTGATCAATTGTAGGATATTATATTGCATAATCTATGAGGGGAGCAGTATGCATTAGAGAATCCATTAGAATGGGATTAGAGTAGAATCCACCATTTCTGACTTGATGAGTTGGCTCTTACTTAGGTCTTACTTAGATACACAAAGTTCACCCCATACACTGTACTTTTTGTTGCAATAGGCATGAACATAAAAGATGAGCATGAAGTTGAAAATTTAGTAAAAGCAGACCTTTAAGAAGCAAAGTCTTCTATATTACAATGCCCAAGGTACATGTTTCACAGCATGCACACATTTTTCACTTACTCTGCAAATGTCCTCTGGCTAGCTCATTTCGCCCTCTTTTACTTTGCTATCTTCTGGTTCAATCAACTTATAACAAACTGCTAGGATTATAACGTACTACTAGAATTGGTTCCACGATTCTTCCTGTTGTTTCTCTTTGCAAAGAAATGATGCTAGCTATTGGGGGGGGTAGGTTCACCATAGTGTGTCCCTCTTTACATTAATATAAAATCACTCCATTATATCAGATTCTTAGCAGGAACCTTGGCAACTCCCTCAAGACATTCTATATTTAGCACCAGCAGGTTCTTTGTCACACTTACATTTCACCTGTATGTAAAGCACTGAAAATAATCTGGGTAGTTTTGTAGGTGGTAGATTCATTTAGAATTCCATTCTATCCAAACAGAAGTGACAGTCAAGGAGCATGCCCTTAAAAATCCAAACAGCAGACTAAATTGATATGTACTAGAGATGGGCACGACCAGGGAAAATGACGTTTTCGAGTTGTCGTGTGTCGGAGCCGGCCCGTTTCGGCTCGTTTCTGTTTGTCATTTCGTTTGTCGGTTTTTCGTCTGTCGTTAGTACTGGTTTTGGGGGGGACTCCTGGAGGCACCTCTGGGTGGGTGCCTCCTCTGTCCCGCCATGGAGGGAAAGCGGGCTCCTGGAGGCACCTTGTGGGTGCCTCCTCTCCTCACCCGCTAGCCGCTAGCATGCTACAAAATGGCATGCATAGCCAATTGGATATGCATACCATTAAGTTGCAGCAGCAGTAGCAGGCAGAGGCACCTCTTTCTGGTGCCTCACTGCCTGCTGGAGAGCGAAGTGACAGAGGACTGGAGTGAGTCACAGTGGGGACCCCTAAGGGTGCCCGCTGTGACTCACTAAGAAGGGAAGTGTACTTGCTGTAGTGCAATGCGAGTACACAGATCTGGCTTGGGGTTAGGGGTTAGCGCAAGGGCTAGGATTAGGGTTACTGGTAAGGTTAGGGTGAGTTACTGGGGTGCACCTCTGGGTGCCTCTCTGACCCACTAAGAAGGACAGTGTACTGGTGTATGGGTTAGGGTTCGGGTTCGGGTTCGGGTTAGGGTTAGTGGCTTTTTATGCCCGACTGGCACATCCCAGAAGTCTCGGTCAAAACCTGGCCAAGTGGCCATGCAATTGGTGGATATGGCTCCAAAAATTTGCATGGTCCACTCCCATGGACAGCCCATCCATCATTAATGTGCGCAGGTGTAAAAAAAGAAAAAGAAAAAGAAAAGAAAAGAAAATCAATGGAGACGTTTTGTTGCAAGAAAAACCCACTGCTGCTACTGAAAAAAGACAGGCAGTTTTAAAATAGCTATTTTCGCATGTTTCTGTGGTGCTTTGGTGTGTTTTTGGACCACGATTTCGAAATAAATATTGCGGTCACCCCATTTTGGATCAATTGCCCGCACCGCATGGCATGGCGAGTGAGTTGGTGAGATGACGAGGATGCCCCCCACCAGAGCAGCCCAGGACAGGAGAGGGGGGGAGGCCGGGGACCCCCCGCCCCCCCAGTAACCACCCTTCTGGTAGGTGCCCTCACTGAGGCAGGCATATTTTTGCCTGCTTTTTTGGCCGGGAATCAGGTTTTTTTTTAAAAAAAACTTTTTTCCTGTGCCGCGCCGCTTGGTGAGTTGGCGTGGGCGAGTGCGACTCGACGACGAGGATGCGCACTTTGCACAGCCCAGGAGAGGAGGGGAGGGAGGCCGGGGACCCCCCCAGAAACCACCCCTCTGGTAGGTGCCCTCACTCAGGCAGCCATATTTTCGCCTGCTTTTTTGGCCGGGAATCGGGGTTTTTTTTTTTTAACTTTTTTCCTGTGCCGCTTGACATCGCGCGATCGCTGCGATGCCCAGGAACGACAACACGAAAAATCAGACCCAATTTTTCTTTAGTCGGTTCGAGTTCGAGTTCTGGCAGAATAATTGTCGTTACCGTTTCCGTTCCGTAACGGAAACGAGAAACGGAAACGGAAACGAGAATTTCGCCAAGTTGTGCCCATGTCTAATATGTACGTTGAAATTAGCTGAAACAACACTTTGTGGTCTGATGTAAAACCTAAAATGAAATCATTGTTAACACGTTTTTGGTGAAGGACACAAGACAAGTGTCAAGTAATTGTGAGAGAAGCAAATCTTTGTATCAGTGAAATAATGTGAGAGGAAGCATTTTCTGACTTTCTGTTCCATTTTGTCCAAAGGGATTTCCTTGCTGAAGAGGTGCACATTCTTACAATCTGCCCGTTTTCAGACAAAGCCAGTATGTTTCATTAAGTAGTGTAAAACATTAGTGCATTCATTATTCCTGCTTTTTTAAGACTGCCTGAAGCAACTCTGAGAATGTCATATCAACTCTGAGAGGTAGTTTTCCTTCAGTTCTTAAAATTTAAGGCTAATTCATATTCACACTAGTAATATCTGTTCTCTCACAGCTTTCCCATATAAGGCAGTTTGATATACTGTGACCTTTGTTTATGATGCCTAAGTTCTCTCTCTCTCTCTCTCCTCTCTCTCTGTGTGTTTGATCACCATGAAATAGTAGTTTTCCAATTTTTTCTCAATTCTTTACTCCTCTTCTGCTTCAAACAGCTCACAAATATAGCTAAATAAGCTAATTTTAACTATGTTAAAACCTCATGCCTGCATATTCAAGAGCAATTTTCAATAAGAGAATTAGTGATTATGAAATGCTGTGGGTGATTGATTGGCTTAAGTCACATAAATCACTTGGACTTGCTGGTATCTCAGGAGACGTTTATAAGCATTTTAAATATCTACTTACGCTTTTAAAAAAAAGAACACCAATAAGGCACTAGATGGTGAGGAATCCTGATTCCTGGATTCAGGAGACCAGGATACTGAAACCCCCCAAACTGCTTAATCGCTATAATTGTTTCACCACATATTGCTTCTTAAGAAGGATCAGAAAACCTTTACCACTGTTTTAGCTACTTGTTTTAACATCCAGTTGGCTAATCATGTCTATTCTGACCCAGTGGTATTTGTGAGACAGAGAAATGAATGATTCCATCCACAAGAATTTTAATAATATAAATCACCGCAAATTCTCTGTCAATCCTCTGACACTAATTACACTGAACGCATATAAGGCCTTTGATAAGCTAGAATGGCTTTTTCTTGAAAACGTCTTACACAAACTGGACACAGAACAAAAAATTAGAAAAGGTATTTCAGTATTCTATTTTTCCCACAATTACAGTACTTTCAGCTGCTAATGTGGACTCAGAACCCTTTTGGATTGTAAGGGAGTTAAACAGTGATGCCCTCTGTCTCCCCTTTTATTTATTATATCTCTGAAACTTTTAATAGTCATAAACAACTCCTAAGTAGGTTCAGGGCCTACCAATAAATTAGACTTTATTGGAAAGTTATGGAACATGGGCCCCAAAATACAGTTTTCATTAGATGGTCATATGTATCAAACTCTTTCCAGTCTTACTTAAGTATCTTGAGGTTCGTGTTCCTAGGCAACTCTCAGAATTATATCTTTCAAAACATCTTTCAGTCTAAATAGGCTAAAATCTGATTTGGGAGTCCAACATACCTTTCCTATTTCCTGTTTAGATATCATTGATTAAAAATATTGCTTCCCCTGCCTTTTTTTCCTTTTTCAGGTTCTGCCTGCTATCATTCTTCTAAAAGTATTATCTGGATAACAGGTCTATTAACAAAACATCTAATTTAACTTTGCTTACTATTTACACATAACAAAAAATTGTACTTGGGGTACACCATATTTACTAACATACTTTGCTGCACTTCAGCTGAGGCAAATTAACACACATATTTCAGTATAATACTTCTTTGTCTTCGATACATATGTAAAATGAGATATTTGGGTTTTTTTCCCATTTATTTATTTATTTATACATTTACATACTGCCAGTCTTCCAGAGGGAACTCTGGGTGGTTCACAACAATCACAAAGTATAAAAGTATAAAATACTCAATTCCAAAATAAGCAACTAAGAACTAAAAACAAACTGGCAAGGCAAACGTATTACCCCAGGACATGAGCAACAAAACAACATACAGTAAACAACACACATTAGCAGTCGCCGAATGCCTCTTTGAAAAGCAACGTCTTAAGTGCTTTCTTAAAGGCAGACAGAGATTGTGCCAGGCGTATCTCACTAGGAAGTTTATTCCAAAAAGTAGGGGTGACCAACTGAGAAGGGCCCAGTTTCAAATAACCATTTTCCAGGCCTTCCTAATAGTGGCCGGCTGAAGCGAGAACACCTACGATGCCCTGCTGGGCTGAGCTGCAGCTGACCTTAGGGAGATTTGCTCCACCAGGTATTCTGGTCCCAAGCCGTGGAGGGTTTTGTAAGTCAAAACCAGTACCTTAAACCTTCTTCAGGAAGCAACAGGTAGCCAATGCAGGTGAGTAAAGACTGGGGTGAAGTGTTCATACATGCCCGCACCAACCACCAATCTGGCCGTCGCATTTTGCATCCGCTGCAATCGCCGAACAAGAGTCAAGGGAAGCCCCATATAGAGAGTGTTGCAGTAATCTATCCTCGAGATCACCAGTGCCTGCACAACTGTCCTCAAGGACGCCTTATCCAGGTATGGTCAAATCTGGGTGATCAGTATTAGGTGAAAAAGGCCAACTTGGAAATGGCTGCCACCTAAGCTTCCAGGGACAGAACTGGATCCAAGACCATGCCCAGACTCCTCACTCTATCCACCAGATGGAGGGAAGAACCACCCAGATTGGGGAGAGAGAGCCACTATACCAAGAAGAGGATGAAGAACAGAACCTCAGTCTTCTCCAGACTGAGCCTGAGCCTGCTTGTCCTAGTCCTTTCCTATGATGTCTTGCTACTTCCCCCACCAAGGTCATGGGTCCAGATAGAAAATTTCTTTACCAAATACACCCTGTTGTTCTTTAATATTTATGTGAGACAACTGGGTGAGGTCATCAGGAGGTATGGGGTTTCGTGTCATCAGTATGCTGATGACACCTGGCTCTACAGCAGTGGATGCTGTTTCATCCTTGGAGTGCTGCCTGGATGCTGTTCTGGAGTGGATAAGAGCGAATAGACTCAGGTTGAATCCAGACAAGATGGAAATCCTTCGGGTGGGGGCTCCAGGTGTTGTTGGTTTGGGAAACTCTCTTAATTTGGAGAGGGTGACCTGCACAGGATAAGGTGCACAATTTGGGCATTCTGTTGGACCCGGCACTCACAATGGAAGCCCAGGTGGTGTCAGCTGTGGCGGATTCCACAGCTGTGTGCCTTCCTCAACCCAGCGCACTCACTATATTGGTCCATGCACTCGTATTCTCAAGATAGACTACTGTAGTGCACTCTGCATGGGGCTGCCTTTGAGATTAATGTGGAGGCTCCAGCTAGTGTAGAATACTGTGGCCAGTTTAATAACGGGTGTAAAACGACATGAACATATCGCCCTGACACTGGCCACACTGCACTGGCTTCCAATTTCTGGGCCTCCCTCGATTTGTTTCTGCATTGATTTCAAGGTTTTGATGTTGACATACAAAGCCCTAAATGGTTTAGGACCTTGTTAACTGTCAGAATGGCTCCTACCTCAAATTACCTCCTGGAACACTCGTTCCTCCCAGATGGATCATCTGAGGGTGCCAATGCCAAGGGAATCCCATAAAACAATTACCAGGGATTGGGCTTTGTCAGTGGCAGCACCTCATCTTTGGAATCAACTCCCCCCAGAGGATCTGCCTGACACCCATGCTGCAGGTCTTTAAAAAAACTCTTGAAGACTTGGCTTTCAAAATGGATTTATCTAGCTATTGACTAGCATTGCTGCTGATTAGTTTTCAAAATCTTTACCTTACCTCTTAGGGCATCGTGGAATGTAATATTGTGTTTTTTAATTCTCATTTTCTAAAATTTTAATTCTATGTCTGTTATTATGTTTTATTATTTACCTTAAAATTCTATAAACCGCCCAGAGTGACTTTTATGCCAGATGGTGCAATATGTAAGTCAAATAAATAAATAAATAAATAAATAAATAAATAAATAAATAAAAAACCTATTTTGATTTACAAAATTAGTGAAAATCTGTTTCTCCACTCATGTACTGTATTCTCCATACAGTCCAGTATTTAAATCTGATGATAAAGTGGCCTTTTCAAATTTATTCAAAGGCAACTCATTCTTGTTAAAGTACTTCTACTTCTAAAGTCCCTCTCACCAATTCACAGTTGACAGATAAAATAAAACACATTAAACTAAGTCAGTTAAGGATTTGTCAGATTTGCCATTTAGTATCATGTGTCCCCAGCTTACTAGAAGTCTGTTTCCCTCTACATGTACTTTAATACCTCCAGTATCTTGTGTTAAAGAGCTGCTTTCAATAATATATGTAGTTTTAATATCTGTAGCATTTTCTCATTTTTTCTGTTTTGAAACCAAATTGGGAACAAGACCTAGAGAGGAAATTGATGACGTGTTTGGTCTACATAGCCTTTTTCTTCTTCTTTCTGCATCTATTGGAGATGGCTATCTAAAATTGTTCATAGATGGTTTTATACATCCATAAAATAAGCATGTATATAAACACACACACACACACACACACACACACACACACACACACACACACACACACACACACACACACACACATCAGGTAATAAGCTTTGTTAAAGGCACTGAGGAAAAATAGGGACATATTGGCATCTATCATTGTCCTGCCCCATCATTGCTGCTTTTTTATCCTCTGTTAATTCAGAGATGGCATTATCACTGGAGGCAAATTTCATCCATGATTCCTATATATATTTTAGAGAAGACAATTAATATGCATTTTCAAAACAATTTATCATTCATTGATTGATAGCAGTGCATATTCTCACCATGCAGACTTGCAAGAATCCACCCACTGTTATCAAGGTGTCTTGGTTACAAATGACTACACATTGCTATATACATATACATTTTCTGCATATTTTATGAGGGGGAAAAGGACCCACGGATGTTGCATCTGTGTTGTGGATTTTCATATTATATTTAAACATTCCTTCCTGTCTTGTTGCTGTCCCTGGAAAATGTGACTTTGTTTGGTGCCATATGCAATTAAAAATGTATTTTTAAAAAATAAAATATTTAAAAATAAAAAATAAAAATAAATGTCTTGTTCTCATCCACTAAGGCAGTCTCAGTATGGAATTACATCTTTAGAATGAGGTTTAAAGCTTCACAAGATTATTCACCTCTAGTAAATATTGAGACAAAGAGTTTATTTTTCCAACTTAAGTTTTAAGTGCCCTCTCTCTTTAAAAAGCAAAGCAAAGAGAGAGAGAGAGAGAGAGAGAAGGTGCACACGTGTCACTGATTGTTAAGAAAGAGACAAACAACCCATCCAGTATGTTTGTCTCTTAAAAGAAGCAGTCTGGGACAATTTTTCAAAAAAAAAAAAGAAAGAAAGAAAGAAAGAAAGAAAGAAAGAAAGAAAGAAAGAAAAGAAAGAAAGAAAGAAAGAAAGAAAAAGAAAAGAGAAGAAAGTAGATATGCCAAAGATTCTTCCTGTTAGCAAGGACTCTGTTGAGAGTGCCTGGAAATTTCTAGTCATGAGGAAAAGAATGCCCCATCTCCTAACCTTCATTTGCAAGGATGAGAGAGCCTCGATTTACATCCCTAGTCTTGTGGTACCTTAAAGACTCTGATTGTTCTATTTTATTTTATTTTCTGTAAGCTTCGTTATATGTTTTTAACAGAAAAGCTTGGCCCAAACTCTCAATAAATAAAAGATGACTATAGGTGAGGTCCTGTTCTTTTAACCTTAACAGATACTCTGTCACATGAAAATTGAAAAACTGACCTACTTTGCAGCAGAAATATACATGATTAGAAGCAGCAGCCGTGATGTATCATGTTTCAGAAGGAAAGATTAATAATACTGTAATAATGGAAACCTTTTTCAGGGATTTCCAGAAAGAGAATACTGAGAGGTGGTTTACCATTCCCTACTTTGGTGGTGGTGGTGGTGGGGTGCTGTGCAGCTTGCCCAAAGCCACACAGGCTGGTTCTGTTCATAGGAAGCACAGTGGGGAACGGAACTCCCAAACGTCTGGCTCCATGGCCAGAAACCTATTCACTGAGCTGTCCAACCAGCCAAATGCAAGATACTCAGCTCATTTCTTGACACTGCTGTCCATGCACTTTGGGACAGGTGTTTTGCTGAATTTCTGTCACTGCAACATTTGTGTGTGATCCAGGTTTCAATGACTACAGGCAAAAGCTGTATTTACATAAGCCTGTTGGGTAAATGGATACAAATTACATCCAGAAGGTTGCCCTTTAAAAGTTTAATTACCTTTAAATATACATACAACTGTCACAAGATCTTTGGGCCAAGGAGACTGGCCTTCTCACAAATAAACTGTTGAGCACCGTTCTGCTGTAATTCTCAAAACTTGACCTCAATCTCCTTGGGTTTTTGATCATGAAAATGGCCCTGCAGCTATCTCTAATAGGTCTGTTCCTTCCCTGCTGCTGAAAATCAGTGGCAACCTGATGAAATGACAATTGCAAAATTATGAATGAGGCATATTCGAGAGAAGTGTTTATTAATGAGCATCTTTTCTGACACAGCAAATGGGCTTGCGTTTTGAGATTTCTCCAAGTCATCTCTACCTCTTACCTTGAAACATGTAGGTTGTCACATTGTAGGTTTTCTGATTCCCTGCCTGTGAGGCTATCTCTATACCTGTGCTGTGTTTTTATGTTCACAAGAAAATACTTAATAATTTTTATGCTGAGGTGTCAGATTCTCCTATAATAACAGTTCCTCTCTACTCAGTGATTAGGGTAGCCTCTGAAAAACTACTGAAGAGGAATATGTCTGTGAAGATTCTCAGGCATCCAGCTGAGTTTATCTGGAAGATGAGTCATGGCAACTGGATATCTTTTTTTGAGAGATTGAAACATTTTGCTGCTCATTCAAACAGTTTTGTCAGTCTGAGGAAAGCTAGTTGCAGGTTCTCCACCTTGACCCCATGTCACCCTGGTCTGAAATAGGCTCATAAGTTGAATTGCCTGAATAGGCTTGTTAGGTAGACAATAGTCTCAATAGGCCTTTAAGTGAACAATGGCCTAAGGTGCTGAAACCCATAAAGTATGGGTCATTAGCTATGGCCTTGGTGGTGGCCGTGAAGTATTTTTGATTTGTCTGAATATTGTTGAAATCACTGCCTGATAAGTGGCAGATAGACTCTGCCTGAGCCCCCCACCTCTGTTGAGAGAGGGGTTTTCAATACACATATGAGTGGCTTCCCTGACCCCTCTCTCAAACCACCTATCTTCTCTGTCTAATATATGTACATATTACACTCTCCTTTTTTAGCACATCATGCTGTCTGCAGCATAGGTGATGCAGGTATTTGTTTTTAAAAGATTTTGCTGCTTTTGAAAAAGCCAGTTGGAGTTGGAAGAGCCAGAAGTTGATAGAAAGGAAATATTTTGATTGTGTTCATTGCATTTTCTCTCAGACTAGTGAATATGTGGAAAGCTGATGATGGCCATTCTCCACCATCATTTGTCCCAGGCAGCAAAAAGTCTTGTGCCACCCGCAAAAACAAGTTTGGAATTATGCAAATTAACTACATCTAGATGGCCAGAGGGTGTGAACGGATTTAAAATGAAGTCCCATCAGTATTTGGATGATACACAACTCTGTCTCTGTGCTTTGTTTGATTCACAGTGGAATCCTATGTATGTCTGTTCTACACACCATTGCTGATCTCTGACATAGGATCACTTGTACACCAAGCCCACATTTTGTGGACACATCCACTTTTCAGACATATAGCAGCAGACTGAGGTGTGTAATATAATATGTGATGAGATATATATTTGATACCAGATGTTGAGAGTTCTCATTTTCACTGAGCTTGCACACGGAGTCTGTGTTTTTACATGGTAATGTATATACATTGTCTACATCCTGGAAAAATAGGGAATACCAATTATGGGAGGGTCTTACCAACATTCAAGTGCATGTGTGGGAATGATGTTCATATCTTAGTTATAGTTATAGATACTGGGGGTGGAGTGAGTAATTGTAATTCCAGTTATATCCTCATTACAACCTCTCATACTAACTTCTACTTGAAGAATTGCCTAAATACGATTCATGGTTGTGAGTGTTCTATTGCCCATTAGCATCTGTGTGTGTGTGTGTGTGTGTGTGTGTGTGTGTGTGTGTGTGTGTGTGTGTGTGTGTGTGTGTGTGTGTGTGTGTGTGTGTGTGTGAGTGTGTTTTGGAGTAGTTTTCTTTCATCTCACCCTACCAGGGTTCACAGCAAGTATGAATTTTAATTTCAAACATATCATTATGGCCAGGAATATCAGGAACCTCAAAGTGACAGTGATCAAGATGTTCAAAATTGGCCCTGAAGGTAAGTTCTGAGACCCTTAATTAGACTCCTGATGCTTCATTAATTGGGCAAGGAAGATTCTGCAGTCATTTAGATTGCTCTCTGGAAGGCATAATAAGCTCTTAGCCAAGGCACAAAAACGGGGTTTGCTTTGATAGCTTGTATTTGTTCAGCATGTTCTGAGAATTCAGTATTGATCTCTAACAGTAGTGCTGATCGATCTCAGAATATTAGAGTTATACTGGTAAACATTGAAAAATTTCATGCAGATTGCTCGGTTATATGTGTAGAGTGCTGAAGGCAGAAATCAGCTACAGGGGGAGGGGGATTTTTGCAAAGAAATGTAAAGATGAATGAAAAATGAGATTGTGAGTGTATGCAGTTCTAAGGCCTGATAACCAAATAAATAAGTTTGGTCAAATAAAGTACTAGGTCAGGCCTGAGATGACGCTTAGGCAAATTCATAGTCATCAGGAACTCTTGGCTAAATTCAGTCCCAATGTTTGCAGACAGTATCCCTTTCAATGTCAGATGGTGTGTATGAACACAGGGAGGGGAAGATATCTATATCTTAGGCATGTGACTGCCCATTCTTAGACACAGAGCAGTGTATGACAGAATACCAGGTTCAAGGAGTCTCACTCTAAACTCTCGGCCACACTGACCCATTTATCCTGGAGTGGGTGAACCCCCAGAGAACAAATGTGGGGATGACTAGGGAATCTAGTCTGGATGTCTTTCAGCACTCCAGTCTACCCTGACCAAGCAGTGCTTCCAGGGAGATCAAAAATATGTAAGACAAGTAGAACTGCCACCACACCTACAAAAATACCAAAGCTCCCAATACTATAGCAGGTCAAGTCAAGACTTGGTTTTAGTACCTTGGCCAACTTTAGTACAAAAAAGGTTTCAAAAAGCACTTGAAGCAAAAGCACACATTTAGACAAAAGCTGAAGCAATTAAGTGAACACACCAGAAAATTACAAAACTAATCTAATATATCAAATATGCACACATTAACATAGTGTTGGCATAGTTCACTCTTTGGTGAACTATGTGGACTCTTCTCTTCCCCCTTGATTTGAGAGTCAAGAGATAGACATACAAGTATCCAAAGCAGACTTTAGCAAAGGATAGAGGTCATAGATAATCATCCAGATTAGGGTTTAAGGGAACATCCTGATGTTCTCTGCCTCACTTTACAGTGTCACGGTACACATATGACTTCTATTTATGCTGCCTAGGAACTGTGTAGGAGAAGCCACTAGGGATGGGCATGAAATGGAAAAGTAGCATTTTGTTTTGTTTTGTTTTGTTTTGTGCCCAACCTGTTTCATTTTGTTTTGTTTCTTACAAATTTTTTAAATAAAATTCATACGAATAGAAACGGTCCCCGACACTGCTCTGGCACTTCCCGCCTCCTCCTCCTCCTCTTCCTCCTCCTCGTGCCACTTTGGTGCCCCAGAGCCATTCTCACAGTAACACAGCTGAGGGACCAGATTTCGGCTGAGCCATTCTTAAAAAACACAGCAGTTGCCTCATCGGGACTCCTTTAAAAATGGTGGTGACCAGGTCATGTTCAGAGCAATCCAGGTAAGGTGTCATTGGCTGGGCCCCTTTAAAAATGGTGCGGTCGCCACTGCAGGGTTCCTGCAGTGGTGACCAGGCCATGTTCAGAGCAATCCAGATGAACTGTCATTGGCTGGACCCCTTGAAAAATGACATGGTCACCACTGTCGGGCTTCCGTGGTGGTGACCAGTCCATGTTCTGAGCAATCCAGCTGATGACAGCTTGGTTGGTCCCCTCTGAAAATGGCTCCCCAGCACCAAATCTGTCACCTCTAGGACCCAGGGGAGTCACACCCCTGCCCGCCTCCCAGCTGAGAGGAGGAGGTGGGGAGTGCTGGAGCAACGGCGGGGACCCACCTCCTCCTCTTCTCTCTCCTAGGCTCTGGCAGTGGCAGTGGCTCATTGCAAGCCCAGCAGGTAAGGCAGCTGTTTTACAGCAAAATGAAACAGTTGGTTCAACCAAAAACAAAACAAACACTGTTTCATTTCATCTGTAACAAAATGCTGCTTCCTTGTTTTGTTTTGTTTCATTTTGTTTTGTTATCTAATGAAATGACAAAACAACATTTCATTTTTCATTTTGTGCCCATCCTTAGAAGCCACATATAATGTTTGCAGACTTCCTGGAACAAAGCCTCACACTCTCACTAAGAGTGATGATGGCTGGCTTCAGATGTTGAAGAAAATACTTCTTCATGCAATATGGAGTCAATGCTGTGGAATTCAGTGTCACAAAATATAGCAATTACCATCAGTGTTGTAAGACATAGTTAAGTTCATCAGCATGGGTGGAGTCAAAAGGCTATTGGCCAAATTCATGGAATATTGGGCTGTCGTGGCAGCTACAGGTGCCATTTGGAACTTGGACCCACCCTACAAAATGAATTCACTCACTGACTTACCATGCCTTACCTCGCATGGGGCTAAATTCCAAACAGGAAGTAGCCTCTGATGCATCATCATTCCTTCTCCCTGTTGCTGACTAATCAGTATCTGGCAAAAACATGCATCATCCCACCTCCCTGTCTGATTGGCCAGCACCAGGGAGAAGGAACAATGATGTGTCGGCGGCTATTTCCTGATTGGAGTTTAGCGCCGCGCAAGGTAAGGCAAGGTAAGGCAATGGATGATTCCATTTTGGAGGATAGGTCCAAGTTCCAAACAGCACCTGTGCTGCAGTGCTTCATTTTGGAACCAGAACCATTTTGAAATGAAAGGCCCATGCCTGGTTATAATGGTTGCACCTCTGGCCTAAAGTATCAGTGACATTATACAATTGAATACCAGCTGACAGAGCACGCACAAGTGGAAGAGTGATGCTGTTCTCCTCTTCAGCTGTGAACTTCCCACTGTGGATGCAGAACACTGAATTGTACATAAGACATCAATAAGAACTCACAAGGAAATTCTTACATCTTAATAATCTTGTTCTCCCTCCAGTCCTATATCAGACCAATCTATTAGTTCTTACGTGGGTTTATAAGACTCATACTTGATCCCTGTGTTTTGTGCCTGGTTCCAGGAGAGAGAGAGTGATAAAGTCAAGATGAAGCTTAAAATTGTCATTGGGGTGGTTTCTGCTTTGGGTCTGTTAATATTTCAATGCTTGTAATATATTTTGATTTTTCTCAGGTTTATAAATCCTTATCAAGAGAGAAAGAGAGAGAGAAGTCCCATGTGAGCTTGTAGTCATTGTTTCCCAGTCATGCACTGTTGTTCATTGCTTTGGGTCATTCTGAGCTTGCACTGAATTATATTTTAAACATTTCAATAGGCATGACTAATCAATTGGTTATGTAATGGTAACACATAGTTTATGTAAGTCCAAAAACTGTGACTTTGCTCATACATTTCAGAAACATTACTGGGAAAGGCAGCTGAATGTAGGTTTGCTTGTACCTCTTGAATGACTGACAGAGAGAAGAAAAATATATTGTTTGCCTTGAATAAATCATATGTGTCACTAACAAAGCCAAAATTAAAAATTAAAAAAATCCCCTTTGAATAATACTAGAGATTTAGAGATTCAGACAGAGACACACACTGGAAGTGTATGTGATAGAAGAAACATGAAAACATGGCAAATTCTGCCATATATCAAATGATATTTGAGGTCTGACTGTTACATTTTAAACAAATATGTGTTTTTAAAAAGGTTTTCCAGGCCACAGTCCTGCTACTGGTGTTGAGGCACACAATTTGTTCTGGACTAGAGCTATTGTTTATTCTGAGACATGCTTCTAGAAGGAAGAAACACTGTCAGTGCCAGTGTATGATTCTGCATATGAAATCAGGTTTTAATTGTGTTCACTGTTTACAACAGCCCTTTCCAGTTAAATTGTGCCCCATGAATTGCTCTACTGAAGGGCCTGTCTGAAGAAAACCCAGATGTTGCACTTAATGCAAGGACAACCCTTGATTAAACAGAATGGTATCCATTTAAGTCAGGCATGTCCAAACTTCGGCCCTCCAGATGTTTTGGACCACAACTCCCACAGTCTTTTGCCATTGAAAATACAGGCTTGGAATTCTGGGAGTTGTGGAGCAAAACATCAGGAGGGCTGAAGTTTGGATATGCCTGACTTAGGGTGAAGACAGGAGAAAGGATTAGAGTAGGCATGTCCAAGTGTTGGACCTCCAGATGTTTTGGACCACAACTCTCACAGTCCTTTGTCATTTGGCAATCTAAGCTTAGAATTCTAGGAGTTGTGGTCCAAAACATCAGGAGGGCCCAAGTTTGGACATGCCTGATTTAAGCGCACAAAATAAAAGACACAGAATTCCAGCTCAGTAATGATAGGTATAATGCAGCAGATTCTGAGTTTGGAATATCATTCCGAGGGAGCGTTGTTTAAATCACTGTCTGTTGGTAATAGATTTGTAAGCTCTTTGTTAGCACCTGCTCTGATTCCTCAGACCAGAAACTTGACTGGATCTACATTATTCCAATTGTGTTCTGGAAGGAATGAAGACTGTCATGAACTGGGATATACTGGGATGAAGCAGTTCATGCCTTTCTCTAACAAAAAGCCTAGTGGGGCTTCCAAAGGAAGTAAGATGTTAAGGAATGGTTTAACCAGTCCTGCTCCCCAGTGCGTTTCCCTGGCCAAGCAAGGATTTGAACCTCGGTCTCTTGGGTTTAGGCCTTCAAACTATGCTACACTGGGTATCTAACAGTAGCCTTAATATAATCACATGCCATCAAGTCAATTATGACTTATGATAACCCTCTTACATTGGGCTAAACTGCAGATAAAGAAAAATGGTAAGAAAAGAACTTAAGGCATTAAGTGCTTCTTCTTGCGCACTTGTTCATTTCACTTCTTGAAATAATTTTTTCTCTGCTTCTTTTAATATAATCATTTAGGCTGCTTTTTAGTTCCTCTGCTGCCTGTTGTCAGTCTTTCTCATTATATATAATCTGTTTACATTACTTTTTAGTTGTGGTGCCTGACACATGTTCATTCATGTCCACGTTTTTCAGTCCAATTTTTCTAATTCACTCTGGGTCCAATCTCTTATTCCAGCTGGGTTCTTATTACTGGAATCGCCCTTCTATTTATGGCTTTGATTGTATTTCCACCATTAAATTTTGATTTTAAAATTTTCCACAGGCAAGTAATGCATTTCCTTTATGTCAGATCTTTAGTGTACCATTCAAAAATCCTAGGCACAATTAATACAAATTCTAAAAAGCATTGACTGATATTATATAACCAAAGGCGTAGCCAGGATTTGGAGTGCCTGGGAACAAAATTCATTTTTGCACCCTTCCTGCCGCACCCCACCCAGCAATTTGGGGGGGAACCCTGTGGGCGTGGGGTGGGTGCGTGCATGCATGTGCGCCTGTGTGCAGTAGCGCATGCGCCTTACACATCTCCCACCAAAGTGAGGAAGAGGATCAGGAGGGTGCCACAGCCACCACACTCCTGCCTGCCTGCCTGCTTTGCTTCTTGTCTGGCACGTGGCCAGAGAGGTGGCAGAGGGGGTGTCATATTTGAAGTCCTCCATTTTTTTCACAATGGAGAGAGGTGAAGTGGTATGCCCCAGGGATCTGTCCTGGGACCGGTGCTTTTCAATCTGTTCATAAATGACTGGAGACAGGGATAAGCAGTGAGGTGGCAACATTTGTGGATGACACGTAACCTTTCCGGGTGGTAAAAACCAGAGAAGATTGTGAAGAGCCACAGAAGGATCTCTCCAAAATGGGGGAATGGGCTGTGAAATGGCAAATGCATTTCAATGTAGCAAAATGGAAAGTAATGCATATTGGGGCAAAAAATCCAAACTTTATCTATCAAGTCATGGGCTCTGAGTTATCCATGACGGATCAGGAAAGAGATCTTGGTGTGTTGGTGGACAGCTCCATTAAGGTGTCTACCCAGTGTGCGGCAGCGGTGAAGAAGGCCAATTCCACAGCTTCAGGGGAAAGGAGGACGGCTGGGTGGCAGGAGGGTGCATGGCGTCCTCCTCCTGCTCCCCCTCTAGGTGCCCCCAGATTGCTGTGTCCAGGATACATGTACCCTTCTGCCCCCCTAGATACGCCCCTGTATATAACTAATACAACTTTTAACCAAAGACCTAAATATCTGTTAAATATAGGCACAGTATGTATACTGTTCTTAATCATGCTGTTGTTGTTGGGATGGTGGTCTGCAACATCTAAACTATTAACCTTTTCGTGAGCACTTTCTCTTGCTCGCTCATGTGAATTGAAGAGATTCAAAAAATATATATATATATATATATATATATATATATATATATATATATATATATATATATATATATATATATATATATATATATATATATATATATATATATATATATATATATATATATATATATACGTAGAACGGGTATAGGTATGCATGTTAGGGTGGATTCGGGTTTCTTCCCGTGTAGAAATCTGTTCACGAGGTCTCACTCGTCAAAGCAAAGCGTGGTCTCAGTTGAAGTATTCTATAAATACTGCTGGGGGGTGTGGTTTGCTTGCTTTGTTGCTGATTGCAGGTTCCTTTGTTCCTTTGTTCTTTTGTGATCTGCTGTGTGGCTGAGGCGATCGTTAAGGGATTAACTGCTGGTGGCATGGCTATTTAGATTGGTGGGTTAGATGGCTGGTGGTTCTGGCAGTAAGTGGGGTCTGTCTTGTGAATTCATTTTGGTCTAAACGTGTCTGTTCCAACCAACCAGAAGTCCGAACATAAACCCAAACTCTGGCTCAGATATGTTGAGCACCTTTGTTATCTGGCCACACGGGAAAGATAAACTGAACAACTTCCTCACACATCTCAACAGCCTACACCCCAAAATACAATTCACTATGGAAATAGAAGCCAACAAGAACTTCCCTTCCTGGACGTCCTAATCTAAAAAACCCGGCGGCTCCTTAGGACATACCATCTACCAGAAAAAAACACATACAAACCGCTACTTAAATGCACAATCACACCACCACCCTGCACAGATCAACTCCGTAGCAAAAACCCTCATCTGCTGACAAAGACCACCTAAAAACTGAATTACACACTCATCGAATGTTTTAATAACGGATTCCAAAAAACACCATCACCAAACTAATCCAAAAGGAAACACCCCCAAGAACCAAGAAACAGAAGAGAACAACGGCACCGCCCTCCTCCCTTACATCAAAGGCACCACAGACAAAATCAGCAAAATTCTCCACAAACACAATATCAAGACAGCCTTTTGCACCGACCAAAAAATAGCCAACATTTTAAGAAACCCCAAAGACAAGATTGAGCTAGAAAACCAAGGAAGAAATACCATGCAAAGTCTGTCCAGCCACATACATCGGACAAACAAACAGGAGAATAAGCGCACGCATCGCAGAACACAAGAACGCAGTCAAAAAGAAGAAGAAAAATCTTCCTCTCTCTTCCAGCACATAAAAACAACAGGTCATGAAATTGACTTTGAAAGAACCAAACTCATCTCCAAAACTGAACACTTCAACAGTCAAATAATCATGGAAGCCATTGAAATAGAGAAACACCCAAACAACATGAATAAACGTGATGACACCTCCCGCTTGCCTGACATCTGGAAACAGCCCTGGTCAACAGACAGCCTCTGTCACAAAGACTGACACCAGGTCCAAAAGGACACAAGATGCCACCACCTTCCATCCACACCAAACACAAACCCAGACCCTTCCCACAATGGAAACCACCATCCAAAATGACTGCACCATCTACTGCGGCCACTCCAGTCACCACATGGAGCACACTCACACACCCCAAAAAAACATTGGGAGACCACAGACAGTAGGCAAAATGAATTCACAAGACACAGGACCCCACTCCACCAAAGCCCAGGATACTGCCAGAACCCACCAGCCATCTAACCCACCAGCATCTAAACAGCCATCTAAACAGCCATCAGCAGTTAATCCATAACGACGCCTCAGCCCACAGCAGATCACAAAAGAACAAAGGAACAAAGGAACCTGCAATCAGCAACAAAGCAAGCAAACCACACCCCCAGCAGTATTTATAGAAGGACTTCAATTGAGACCACGCTTTGCTTCAAGAAGAAAGAAGCCAGAACACCAGCCCTGGTGCCAAAACAACCAGATTTCTACACGGGAAGAAACCCGAATCCACCCTAACATGCATATATATATATATATATATATATATATATATATATATATATATATATATATATATATATATATATATATATATATATATATATATATATATATATATATATACTCGAATATAACTAGTTTTTCAGCCCTAATTTTGGGCTCCCAAGTTTATATTAAGTCAATACTTTTAGCCACTGAGGCAAGTCATCTGTGGCTAAAAGTCATTTTAAATATTGCATGCCGCGTCTCATGACCCCCCTCTGCATCACAGGGGAGTGCCACACAATGTTTAAAATGACTTTTAGCCACTGACCAAAGCACTTGCATCAGTGGCTAACAGTTATTTTAAACATCACACAAACATCACCACCACTCAAAGGAAGAGCTGCCAGGCTGTGCATTTTGTATAGTCAATACATTTCCCCAGTTTTGGGGGATAAATTAGGGGCCTCGACTTATACTCGGGTCGACTTATATAAAAAACCAACTTCAGGGTGCTGTTGTTTTGTATAATCTGATCTTTCTCTGCCTACACCTCTCCTGTGCATAAGCCCTCAGCAGGTGTTTGTCCTGCATTTTTACAGAACGTGTAGCTGGAACAAATGTTCCATTCATGTCCAATCAATGTTCTGGCCCTGATAAGCTAGAAATCCTAATTTCTTGGTTTTAGGAAGGAATTTCATTATGACATTATACAACTCTTGGCTAATCTCCTGTATCAAGGTGCCCATTGTACAAATCTATCATTTGGGAATTTCTAGTGGGGGGGGGCTGATAAAGCGGTTTGCCTATTATAGACCCATAGTGCTTTCTCCATTTGTTTTTTATGTGTTAAGAGTGGGAGCATAAGTTTGACCTGTTAAATATTCCAAAGGTTTTAGAGTCCTTAATATGATTTTTTGAAAAGCACACAGAATTGTTTGTTTTAGGACTTACAGCAAAGAAGGTTAAGCCAGAGGATGTGATTGCCATTTTCAAATATTTAAAGACTGCAGGGAAGAGGGAGAATTCAGAAGATTTCCTGAAGTATGGGAGAGAAATGATTGATTCAAATTGCCATACCACACATTAATATTAGATTAATTAGAATGCAAAGGAAAATGTGGTATTTATGGGTACGACTGAACAAGAGAATGACTGTTGTGAGAAGTTGTGCTTTACTTTTCAGTTGGTAACAGAAAGAAAACAGGCATGAATGTATGCCAGGAAACATTATATTACTATACATGGAAAGTATAAGGAAAGGGGTTACTCCAGCAAGATTTCAGATATGAAACAATTTCCATGCATTCCAATCACAATGTCTGATTAAAACAACAGGAATACCATATACTCCAAGGTCTATAGGGTAGAAGGAGTGGTCTGGAAATGCTTCCTAGATAGGTGGCCATAGCAGCAGCTTCCTTCTCAGTGTCTTCAGACTATGTGAAATCTTCCTATGAAGGAAGAGATTAAAAGAACAAGGGCATTTCCTACTTGCCTAAAATACCAAAGTCATCCACATTCCCCCCCCCCAATAAGCCAAGTCCATCATTCTGACTATATGAGGTATCTTCATATCTGGCATCCCCATCCTCTTCTGGAGGTCCTACAAAGAAACACGAGAGCAGATAATGTGTAAAATGAACTTTCTGTGTAGAAGAGTAAACCAAACAGAGAACTAGACATAGAAAGTGCCTTGACCGCATTGAGAAATGAGATCCATTTAGTCAGTGGTTCCCATCCTGGCTCATACTAAAAGTCTTATCAACCTTTGGCACATTTTCCATTTAGTCATGCTGGCTCATACTGTATATTACATATTCTATACCACTGTGTATAGGTCAGTATTGGTAAACCTATGGCACAGGTACCAAAGGTGGCACTCAGAGCCCTTTCTGTGGGCACCTGACATCACCCCTTCACAGCCATCTGTATTCAGGTTAAATTGCTGTATTGGCACTTTGTGAAAAATTAGTGGATTTTGAACTGCACTTTGGACACTCGCTCTCTAAAAGGGTGTTGTAGCCATGGGAAATTCAAAAGCCTGCTCTTTGATTCTCACTCTCCCGAAGGGTGCTACCCTTTGGGAAAGTGAGGATGGAAGAGCAGGGATGCTATCCTTTGGGAAAGCAAGTATCGAGCAGCAGGTTTCTGAATGTCCTGTGGCCACAGTAGGAAATTTAAAAGCCTGTTCTTCGATCCTCACTTTCCTGATGGGTAGCACCCAAAGCATTTGTAACCCCCGGGTACCACTATATTCAGAATAAATTGCCATATTGGCACTTTGTGAAAAATAAGTGGATTTTGAATCACAGTTTGGGCACTCAGTCTCTAAAAGGTTCACCATTGCTGCTATACTGATATACATCAGATTACACATTTGGTTTCTAGCTATAGAGTTAAGGTGGAGCCTTAATGGGGTGATTTTGTCTCAGTAATGTGTGTGTGTGTTGTGTCATTACAGTCGTGGCCGACTCTTTGTGACTCCATGTCCATGGAGTTTTCTTGGCATGAATACTGGAGTGGCTTGCCAGTTCCTACTCCAGGCGCCTACAGCACCTGGTATTCCCTGGTGGTCTCCCATCCAAAATGGATATTATTAAATGTATCCTATTGTTACTCCAAGTATATAAAACATAGGAAGCCTCTACATACTCAGGAGTTCCCATCATGAGGTAGAAAAACATTTATGACAGTTGTTTAGACTGGTGTAAAATAATATGCTGGTGATTTTCACCAGACATAAGTGCCAAGATGTCTACTGTATCTTGTGGAAATGCATAATTAGGGCCCCTAAAATTTTCTTTTTCAAAATACGAGAAGTTAAGGAAGCTGAATATGAATAAGGTCCAGATCTTATTCATATCATTGAGGAATAGAGATG
Source organism: Phrynocephalus forsythii (assembly GCA_029282475.1). Lineage (NCBI taxonomy): Eukaryota > Metazoa > Chordata > Lepidosauria > Squamata > Agamidae > Phrynocephalus > Phrynocephalus forsythii. The sequence continues at coordinate 14,870,953 of JAPFRF010000006.1, read as the reverse complement.
GGCACAAATAAAAAAATGGTGTTTCGTTTGTCGTTTGTTGTTGAGAGGTCAGTTTTGTTTCTGTTTTTTGTAATTTTTTGGAAAAATTTCATTTTTGTTTTTTGTTTTTTCATTTTTCGTTTCTACCTGCTTTTTGGTGATTTTTAAAGCATTTCCGTGCGTGGGCGTCCCCCAACGCCCCAGACCAGAGGGAAAACACTAAAAAAAATTGATGCTGGCAGAGACACAGTATAGGCTAAGTTCACAGGGAGGCTGCAAAGGCAGCAGCAGGCGTTGCCCAGGGTGCAAGGCAGCCGCAGAGTGACTGCACTGTGGGGCAGGGGAGGGTACTCACCAAGAGGTACGCACACATGCACACAGGGAGGCTGCAGGACTGAAGCTAGAGTCGCAGAGACAGCAATCTCCCCTAACTCCCACCAGAGACTGCAAGGAGGACAGGGGCTGCCAGAGCTTTTTATGCCCTCTGTGGCTGCCAGACCTGCCCAGTCTGCCACCTGGACATGCTATTGGTTGAAGTTGCCCAAGAATTTACATGATCCCATCACATGGTAAGGACCCCAACCCCCTGGTAGGTAATAATTTCAAATAATTATTGCATTATCGCTGCATTTTTATGGATGTCCAGGGCGTTTTAATACCCAAGAAATCAATATTGGGCATCTGGGAGCCATTTTGGGTCGATGTCCCCTAACTCCCCTTAAAGGAAAAAAATACAGCGATCTGAGAAAAGACATAAATGCACGTTTTAAGGACCCCCTCCCCCGGTAGGTATTATCAGACAGTATAAATAATTATCGCTGCATTTTTATGGATGTCCAGGGTGTTTTTTAACATTTAAAACAGCTCATTTCATTGCACGCCACCAGTAACGAAAATGAAATGTAACGAACACAATTTTCGTGGGTCTGTTTGTTTCATTTCATTTTCATCACAATTTTCATTAGTCATTTCGTTTCGTAATGGAACAAATAATGAATAACGGAAATGAAAAAATGTTCATTTTGTGCCCATCTCTATTGAGGAAGATGGGTCCCATTTTCCTGGTCTGAATTCCTTCTGCAGCTGCAGTGTGCATTTTGGAATTTCTATATCATTTCCTCAGTGGAGTAAATGCCATTTTTCAACTAAGTTTTATCCTAGCCATGAGCAACTCTTACTTTTTTTTTAAAGGAAGCTGGGAAAATAAAATATTGGATATTAATGACAGATTTCTACAGCATATCTAATTTGACCTGATAGCTTTTCCAATGCATTTTATAAATGACCAATATGTTGTTCAAATTATAATTTTCCTGAATCTTGTTTAGAATGGTTTCATCGTGTTCTTTCTGAAAGAGTTTCATTCTAATTGTCCACTTCATTGAAGTGTTCCTTTATTCTGCTAATTATAGCAGAAAGCCTAACAACGGAGGCACCCAACAGGCTTACAAATTGATCTACATTGTTTTTTTAACTGAAAAATTATATCTTCAGTGCAGCTAGGAGATAGAATAACAGCTGCCAACCTTAATCACCAGAATAGTCCACGTTCAGATGAGTCTCTGTGCTGCAGCCTGTCCAGAACCTCCAATAGGAAGGGGGGAAATGAAAAGAAAGTGGCAGTATGCATATATTTATAGCCAAGCACAAACTATCACGAACCACCATTTTTTCACATTTGTGCCCGTCACTATCTTGAACTAAAACTCCTTGAAATCTTTACTACTAGCTATGCTGCCAGGATTTCTGGGAGTTGTAGTCCAAGAAATCTATGGACCCAAATTTGGGAAGCCTAAGTTTATACATAAATTGTACTTTCTGGTAGAACATTATGAGTTGGCAAGTGTAGAATGACTATAGGGCAAAACCAAAGTTATCACCAGAAACCAAGATAGAGTTGTTACTACTGAGGGAGCACTGGTGTAAACCAAGCAAGTTGAACCATATTAATAGCAGGATATATCAATATAGAAGTATATCTTTCTACGACTGCCAACTTTAGTTCCTCTTGATCATTGTTGTTGTTGTTCAGTCGTTCAGTCATGTCCGACTCTTCGTGACCCCAAGGACCAGAGCTCGCCAGGCCCTCCTATCTTCCACTACCTCCCGGAGTTTGGTCAAATCCATGTTGGTTGCATCGATGACACTGTCCAACCATCTCATTCTCTGCTGTCCTCTTTTCCTTTTGCCTTCAATCTTTCCCAACATCAGGGACTTTTCCAAGGACTCCTCTCTCCTCATGAGGTGGCCAAAGTACTGGAGCCTCAGCTTCAAAATCTGTCCTTCCAGTGAACATTCAGGGTTGATTTCTTTCAGGATGGATAGGTTTGATCTCCTTGCAGTCCAGGGGATTGATCATTACAGTTTTGAAAATAATCAATCTAATCTGCACAGGCACGAAAACTTAAAGTAGCTTCTTTTTATCAAGTGTGTCACTGAACCTCAGAAGCCAACAGAATATAAAGAACTATAATAGAAGACAAATGGCTTCTATCCTTCAAAGCATTTTCCCTAAAACATTTGAGCCACCCTCATACCATATATGCTGCATTGTTGATTGAAATTTGTTCATCTTATGGTACCGGGGATAGGGGGGAAGTTTCCTCAACAGGAAGGAGAGTGAGTTGTGGTTGGATGCTAATGTTGAAGGACATTGTGCCAGATGTTAAGCACACATTTTTCAAAATAAATCTTAAAGTTGGGTATTGTAAGGGAGCTAACTGTTTCAATCGACAAACTCACAAGATTTAAATGCTTTTTTAAATATGTACTTTTAAGTATCGCTTTCTTAAGTGGTAGTAGTTCAGTTCTGTAATACTAAGCCAGGGATGACAAAAACACAATCTTTCAGATGTTGCTGTACTACTGCAGCAACTCACAGGAAATGGAAAGTGGTGCTAGGAGTTGTCATCTGACAGCTTATGAAAGGCCACAGTTTGTCTGTCCATGTGCTGAATTGTTGTTAGCACTGTGTCCTTGTGGCTGTTTCATCTCAAGCACCAACCCCTTCCATCTCCTCCTAGGGGCCCCAAGCACATTTGGAAGGGAGTCATAGAGTGGAAACAATTCTTCCCACACCACCCTATGAGGCTCATTATGCAACTGATTCAGCCTGTCTTTCTTTAATACTGTACTGTACTGAGTTAATGGCAAAAAAAAAAAAGGTTGAGACTGGTTGGCTAACATAATGTCAAATGTGGATTTAAATGCATTTAAACAATTTGTGTCATTTCTGATTTGTCCCTCAGTTTCACCAAAATGTTGCTCACAGATAAAAAGGAGCAGAATTCATCTACTGAAAGTACTGAAACCTCAGGCAAAATATAGGGTCTGAAACTCTTCACTGCATTGTTTTTCTGTACAGTACATAGCTAGAACTGGAATAAAAATTCATGTTCTACCTGAGCGTATAGTATTACATAGAGTTTGTAGAGCATGTAGGCTAATATTATTTGCTAGTTGGGTACCCAGATCAGAATCACACTCTGAAAATTTAAGGGCCTAAACTTGGGGTGAGGTTGTCACAGTAGCAGATTCTTGAGATGTCAGAGTGCTAAGCCCTTCTGATATCAGAGCAGATGGCTGCTTGTGTAACCACTGCAAAATGGAGAGAGAGAGGGGAGAGAGAGACAGAAAGAAACAATGTGCATTTCCTGTGCCTCATCCTTTAAAAAATGAAGAGTAAAATGTATTGATGTTTTGTACTACTGTTGTATTATGTTTACATACTGATTTTAGTGTGCCCAGATGTTGCTGTTGTTGATGATGGTGTTGGTAGTTTACAGCAAAAACTAAATAATTATCATAACAGCATTATCAAATTATACAAAATACATCAAATTAACAAAAATATATACTGTATACTGAATACAGTATAGTAAATATGAATCCCTCGAGTAGTACTTGAATAGCCAGACAACTTAGTGCACAATTTTTCCAGTATCTCTTATGTTTCTGGGGCTTGTAGAAAACACATTCCCAGCCCATGTGGAGTGTTTTTCTGTCCAGCTGTGAGTGGCTATCGCCAGAAGGTACACAGCAAGACAACTCAGGATTCACAATGCTGGTGCTCCACTCGTGCCTGCTCCTGATGGCTTGATGGGTACCAAGAATGAAAGCCTGTCTCCCACGTTCCTCTCCTTGCCTCTGGCAAACCAACAGCACACATGCAAATGCTCTGGTGCCCCACCTGAAACACAAAAATCAGACTTTCTCTTCCTGTCTGGCTTACCCTGAGGTTTTTCTCCTTGCACTGAGAATAGGAGCAGAGACTTCAGCAACCCCCAGTACCTGAGAATCCTGTTTACCAGTGCTGTTCCAATATGTAAGATTATCAAGTACAGTGTTCCCCCGCCCTTTCGCAGTTCATATATCACGGGACCGTAGTATATGAAAAAGCCCTCCTAGGTTAAGGGGGGGAAATCCTGTTTTAAGCCTCCCATACTTACTCCAGGACTGGAGCTGCCCCGAACAGGCCTGTGAAGGCCTTCCTGGGCCTTCTGGAGGCCACAAAAGGCCCTCCATGTGAACCAGAAGTGACTTCCAGATCACTGAAAATCATTTCTGAGGCCTCTGAGAGCCTTTCTTAGGCCTGTCAGAGGCCTCAGAAATGATTTCCGGTTTACCAGAAGCCCTGGGGAGGCTCTCACAGACCCATTCGGGGTAGGGCCAGGCTGGGGGTAAGTACAACAGCCCCCAGCTAGCCCCCTCCAGGCCTGACTTGACCTGCATCTGCATATCACGGATTTTCAATTATTGCAGGTCAGGTCAGGTCCCTAACTGCAGCGATATGCGGGGGATCAGTGTACCACTTAATAAAGGCTTTTCTTGTCTTACTTAAAAGCTTTCCTTTCTGCCTTGTATATATTATTGCTTTCTGATGATCATGTGAAGGGATTTGGTATTAATTGTTCCACAAATTGCCCATCTTTTGGTCGTCCTACTATTCATTTCTGTTCATGTAGAGGTAAGATTTAACTAGGCTTCTTTGAATTAAAATGAACCATAGCACTGAAATATAAATTTTGCAAAAATAAAAAAGATAGTAATTGTAAATGACATTTAATCAGTTAATTAAATAAGTGGGGCAGTTGCAAAAATTACACTTATGTGTAAGTCCCCTCATGGAAACTTTAGGTCACACAAATGTCAATGATAACCAAGCAGCTCACCAATGTAAGGCCGGCAGTGTTTGATTTAGAATGCTTGGATTTTGCGCTTCTTCCTTGTAGTCAAAGGCTGCCACTTGGAAACATAACTCATAATTTAAAATACAACACAAGAAGATGTAATGGAAACATCAAGAAAAAATACACACATTCCAGAGACAACTGAAACCAGCTGCTTGAAGCTCAAAAGGGCATTCTGCAAACACACACACACACACATACACACACACACACACACACACACACACACACACACACACAAACACACACACACACACACACACACACACACACACACACACACACACACCTTTATGCAGTATGCCATTAAGGAGATGGAATTATAAAGATGGACTTTGAGATTTCTGGCAGGCAGAATTCTGGGAGTGAGAAGGCAAACACAAAGGCAAAGGAAAAATATCATTTAAAAAGCTCTCGGAGTTCATCGCTGCGGCACTGTTGAAGTCCCCTCGCCTTTTGGTTGTTGGGGACTTCAATGTGTAGGCTGGCGGTGGACTGTCTGGTGTAGCTCTGGAATTCATGGAGTCCATGACCTCCATGAGTCTGTTCCAGCATATTTCTTGCCTCACCCACAGGTCTTGACCTGGTATTTACCTCCATGTCGGGGGATTCTAGTCTGGAGGTGGGGGACATCGTCTCCCTTCCTGTGTCATGGTCAGATCACCACCTGCTGTCCTTCTCCCTGTGAATTGTGGCTCCTCCCTGCGGGAACCTCCGGCCCCCTGTTTAGGCCCACCCCCAGAGGCTTCTGGATCCGGCTCGGTTTCGTGAGGCCTTCGGGGAGCTTCCTGGTGGCCTGGCTGATTATCCGGCTGAGACCGCGGCTGACCGATGGTTTGAAACAGCTTCCCGTGTTATCGACTGGATCGCCCCCAAGCGTCTCCTCCATGGCAGAACTCGACCTTCGCCGTGGTTTACGGCGGAGTTAAGAGCGATGAAGCAGGAATGGAGGAGGCTGGAGAGCAGCTGGAGGCGGAGCCGGACAGCGTTTAACAAGACTGCAGTCGTTATCCAGACTAGGCGCTATTCTCAAGCAATCAGGGAGGCTAAAACATCTTATTACTCCCTGAGAATTGGTGAGGCCTCGAACCGCCAGGCGGAACTTTTCCGGGTGGTCCGAGGCCTCACCAATCCTAGTCTGGTGGGGCTTGCTCCTACTGAGTTCAGTAGTGAGAACTTTGCAGTCGTCTTTAGATCTAAAATAGAGGCCATCCGGACTGGCTTTGAAACCGGTTGCACTAGCCCTCCCTCGCCAGCCCCTGTCTCTGCACCCCCTCACTCTCTTCAATTGTTCGAGTTTGGGCCTGTTTCTTCCTTGGAGGCCTCCAGGGCAATTGCCCATTGCCAGCCCACGTCCACCCCCTTGCCCTGCTTGGCTCATAAAAGCTGCTGGAGGGAGTATGCCTGAATGGGCTTTCATCATTGCCACCGTCTCCTTCAGCGAGGGGTTTTTCTCCTCCCGCTTGAAGGAGATGGTAATAAAGCCCATTCTTAAAAAAACAGGCCTGGCATCAGACCAATTGGCAAGTTATCATCCGATTGCCAATGTCCCCTTCATGGGCAAGGTCGTCGAGAGGGTGGCCGCAATCCGGATACAATCATTTTTGGAGGAACAGCATTGCCTTGATCCATGCCAGTCTGGATTCAGGCCTGGTTGGGGGACTGAGACAGTTCTGGTCGTGCTGCAAGATGACCTAATCCGGGCGGCCGACGGGTTGCTCTGCCCTGTTGGTTCTCCTGGATTTGTCAGCAGCCTTCAATACCATCGACCATGGTATATTACTGGATCGGCTCTCCGAGGTAGGTATCGGAGGCACTGTTCGCAGCTGGCTCCGGTCCTTCTTGGAGGGTCAACCCCAGTATGTGCAACATGGTGGAGAGTTGTCGGCCCCGTGGACACTCCCTTGTGGGGTTCCGCAGGGCTCATCTCTCTCCCCCATGTTGTTCAACATCTATGTAAGACCGCTGGCTGGGGTCATTCAGAGATTTGGAGTCTGCTGCCATCGGTACGCTGATGACATGCTACTCTATCTCTCCTTTTCCACCTCTGCAGTGGAAGCTGTCCGGACTCTTGACCAGCGTCTGGAGGCGGTCATGGCATGGACCAAGGCTAACAGGCTTAAACTCAACCCCGAGAAGACCGGGGTCATGTTCTTCGGGAGTTCTCCATCTGGTTATGGAGGCCCTCCCCCTTGTTTGGAGGGTGTTTCCCTCCAGCTGGCGGATAGGGTTAGGAATCTGGGCGTGGTTCTGGATCCAGCGCTATCCTTTGATGCCCAGGTGGCTGCCATGACCCGAACTGCCTTTTACCATCTGCATCAAATAGCCCAGATCCGCCCATACCTAGACGGTGACTCTCTGAGAACAGTAGTGCAAGCGCTGGTGATCTCGATGTTGGACTACTGCAATGCTCATGGCTGGTGTGCGTCGTCACGACCACATCACCCCAGTCCTGGCTCGCTTGCATTGGTTGCCCGTTGCACACTGGATCAGATTCAAGGTCTTGGTTTTAGTTTATAAAACCCTCCATGGCTTGGGCCCAGACTACCTGACAGAGCAGATCGCCCAGCGATCAACCTCGGCCCGACCAGTTCGGCAGTCGTGAGCGCACTTGCTCCGGGTCGCCACCCCTAGAGCGGCCTGAAAAACCACCACCCGTAACTGGGCCTTTTCGGTGGTGGCCCCCACGCTGTGGAACAGCCTTCCTAGTGAAGTGCGCTCTGCAGAGTCCCTGCTGGCCTTCCGCAGAGCTCTGAAAACTCTGCTCTATCGTGAGGCCTTTGGTGACCAAGCTTAATTTAGTTCAGTTAATTTAGTTTTTTTTCTCCCGCCATCCGCCATTTGCCGTTTACTGTAATTAGAAAGATGTTGGGCTGCTGAGCCACATTTGTTCTTATGCCAAGGGTGCTACTTGTGTTTTTTTAACTTTTAATCTGATTGTTTTATACATTGTATTTGTATTTTGAATTTGTTATATTGTATTCTTGTATATGAATATTGCTGTATTGATCAACTTGTTGTAAGCTGCCCAGAGTTCCCCTGGGAAGATGGGCGGGGTATAAATTCAATAATAAATAAATAATAAATAAATAAATATCCTTGCCACCACATAGGGCTCTATGCCAAGCATTTCTACTTGAGGAAGTACAGACATATGACTGTGAAGATTCTCAGTCATCCAGGTGAGTTTATCTGGAAGTTGAATCATGGCAACTGGACTTCTTTTTCTTGAGAGATTGAAACATTTTGCTGCTCATTCAAACAGAGGTCAAAGTGAACTATAAAAGGAAGACTCACAACTAGCTTTCTTCAGACTGACAAAGCTGTTTGGATAAGCAGCAAAACATTTCAGTCTCTCAAAAAGAAGTCTAGTTGCCAGGACTCAACTTCCAGAAACAGTCATATGAAGAAGAAAGTACACCCTCTTTGAATTCCATGGTTTTACATATCAGGGCATAATAAAAAGTATCAGGTCCTTAGCAGGTCTGAGAATTATGTAAGTGCAGCCACAGATGAACAACAATACATGACATATTTTATTTATTTTATTTATTTTGAATATTTTTACCCCACCTTTCTCCTTGGAAAAGGATTTTTCAAAAAGAAAAAGAAAAAATATTGCACCGTTTTTTACAAAAATAAAGCCAAAATGGAGCTGGCCACAGGATCAAAGATGCAGGACAAGGATTCTCCCAATGCAGCCGATCATTGGTCTGCTGCCTGTGGAGGCAGGGAACAGAATTGGGTAGAAACTGCTTGCTTTTTACCCCCATTATCAGTATAAAACTATAAATAAGCCAAATAATTGAATGATTTGGTAATGTGAGGCAATTCTATATCCTCTAAAATAAAAGTAACAGAAATAAAAGGAAATTGGATCTGACCTTAAAAGCACCAGTCATTAAAAAGCTGTTAGTTAGTCTTAACAAATTGCAATATTTAAGGACCAGTCTCTGCTAGTGTAAAGAAAACAATCTTATACTTAACACCAAAAAAACTAAAGAACTTATAATTGATTTTAGGAGGAAGAAAGATGTACATTTACCATTGTACATAAATGGTGAGGAGGTGGAGAGGGTTGGTAGCTTTAAATATCTGGGCACTTGCATCTCAGAGGACCTCTCATGGACTGCAAACACCAATATGGTTGTGAAGAAGGCACAGAAGAGGCTGCATTTCCTAAGAATGCTCAGGAAGATGAATTTATCTCAGCATCTACTTCTGTCTTACTATCACAGCACCATTGAGAGTGTCCTACCTTATGGCATGCTATCATGGTATGGGAGCAGCTATGTAGCGGACAAAAAAGCTCTACAGAGAATAATTAAAATTGCCCAGAATGTTACAGGGCTCCAGCTACCAACCCTGGATGACATCTTCACATCTCGCTGTTTGAGTAAGTCACACGACATTCTGAGGGACTCTACTCATCCTGCTCACAATTTCTTTGAACTGTTGCCTTCTGGCAGAAGATACAGAACAATTAAAACTCGGACCACACGTCTTCTGAACAGTTTTTATCCCAGAGCTATAATTGCACTTAATAATGAACTCAAGAACCACCAGCAGTGAGCACTTGGACAGGATTACCTAGCCTGTTGTGTAGATGCTTGTGTTTTTTTTTGGGGGGTGGTGGGTGGGGGAGTGTTCGGGGATTTTTATGTGTGTGTGTTGAAGGGTTTTTTTTTAATGTGTAGAGTGTTTGAGATTTGTGTGTGTGTGTGTGTGTGTGTGTGTGTGTGTGTGTGTGTGTGTGTGTGTGTGTGTGTTGAATCTGGTCTCTGGGTGTCTGAATTTCGTTGTATGTGTATACTGTGTATATACACACAATGACAATAAATTATTATTATTATAAATTATTATTAAATTTGCTAATAGAAATGAGAGACAGAGAGAGAGGGAGGGAGAGAGAGAGAGAGAGAGAGAGAGAGAGAGAGAGACCTGATTACCTATCTGCTGCAATCAGCAATTGGCTTTATATAACTTGCCTGTGGCAACTATGGCAACAAAATAATTTAAGAAAATACACATTTGCTGCATTGCCTTCTCCATGCTGTGTTGCTTTCTTTCCGAAACCAAATGAAACATCTCGAACACAGCCACATGGAAGTTTGATATTACCCTCTCTTTTTGGCAGAATTTCAGCAGATCCTTTCAGTCAAGCCCCAGTTCATCATGGCAAATGGCTTTCTGAATTAACTGTCTCGGACTAGATTTGGTATCACGGCATTACAGTAGCTCTGGTACAGCTTTCCATCCTCAGTGTGAAACCAAGAAAACAAAATCCCTCCTCTCTACTTCAAGTCAGATTTCTCTGTGGGATCACCCCCCTGAGAAATCTCATTGGAAATATTATGGGTTTTCGTGAATACTGTATCCCCCCCCGAAAGAAACACCATGCTGTATAGCAGTGCTCCCCAACCTTTTTATCCCTGCGGACTGGTAAATTTTTGATAATTTTTCCGTGGCCCGGGGGTGGGGGTGGGGGTGGGGAAGGGGGGGAGATAAAGGAATGCGAATGGGGGGTCGGGCGGGGAGAGAGAGACGCACACACGCACGACCACCCACCCCACCCCCTCCCTCTCACCTTTGCAAACCGGCCAGTTGGGACTCTTCCTTTCCGGGGAGGCCCGGCTTTGCTTGGGGACCGCCGCCGCTGACGGGGCCAGATCCTTCCCACGGAGGAGGAGGAGGAGGAGCAGGCGCTGCCTTCGGGCGCCGGCGGAGACACCGGGGAAGCGCGGGGCAGCGGCGGCGGCAGCGAAGAGCCCGGGGGAGGCGGCAGGTGGAGGGCCGAGGGGGGCTGCCGCGCGCCCCTCCCCCTCCTCCTCCTCGTGTGGGGCTGCTCCGCGGTGGCGAGGACCCGGTGGGTGGCTTTCTTTCTTTCTTTCTTTCTTTCTCCCTCCCTCCCTCCTTCCTTTCTTTCTTTTTCTTTCTCTCTCTCTCCCTTCCTCTTTCTCCCCCTTTCTTTCATTCTTTCTTCCTCCCTTCCTCCTTCCCCTTTCTTTCTTTCTTTCTTTCTTTCTTTCTTTCTTTCTCCCTCCCTCCTTCCTTTCTTTCTTCCTTTCTTTCTTTTTCTTTCTCTCTCTCTCCCTTCCTCCTTCTCCCCCTTTCTTTCTTTCTTTCTTTCTTCCTCCCTTCCTCCTTCCCCTTTCTTTCTCTTTCTTTCTTTCTTTCTTTCCTTCTTTCTTTCTTTCTTTCTTTCTTTCTCCCTCCCTCCTTCCTTTCTTCCTTCCTTCCTTCCTTCCTTTCTTTTTCTTTCTCTCGCTCTCTCCCTTCCTCCTTCTCCCCCTTTCTTTCTTTCTTTCTTCCTCCCTTCCTCCTTCCCTTCTTTCTTTCTTTCTTTCTGTCTTTCTTTCTTTCTCTTTCTTTCTTTCTTTCTTTCTTTATTTCTTTCTTTCTTTCTTTCTTCCTCCCTCACTCCCTTCTTTCTTTCTTTCCCTTTTCTTTACCCCCTCCCTACATTCTTTCTTTCTCCTCCCTCCCTTCCTCCCTCCCTCCCTCCCTCCCTTCTTTCTTTCTTTCTTTCTTTCTTTCTTTCTTTCTTTCTTTCTTTCTTTCTTTCTTTCTTTCGGGGTGGGGTGATTGCATGGGAGTCGCAGCAGCGGCGGGATGGGGGCGATTGGGGGATTGCGGTGGTGGTGGTGGCAGGGGGGGTCGCGGCGGCGGCGGGGGCAATTACGGGGGTTGCGGCGGAGGCGGCTCCCGGGATGGCCCCGCGAGGCCGGTGACGGGGAACCGAGGCCGGCGGGGCAGCAAGGCGGCGGCGGCGGCTCCCGGGACGGGGGCAATTGGGGGATTGCGGCGGCGGCGACGGGGCGGGGACGATTGCGGTGGGGGCGGCGGTGGGGGCGATTGCGGGGGGCAGGGAAAACATCCAGGCCGGCCCGCGACGCCCCCCCGCCCGCCCCCAACACAGGTGCAGTCCGGCGGCAATGGCAGCGGGGGGGCTCCACCCTGGAGCGCGGCCGCAGGGAGGGGCCAAAGGGCGCGCGCCCCGAGGGAGGAGGAGGAGGAGGAGGGGCACCCACCTGCTCTTCCGACCGAGGGGGCCCCCTCCTCCCCGCTGGCCCCCTGCGTGCCCGGCCCCCAGGGCAGGGGGGTTGGGGCCGGGAGGAGGCGAGGAGGGGCAAGCGGGCCAAATGGGGTTCCTGCTGCTGCTGGTGGTGGTGGTGGAGGGTGAGGAGGAGGAGGGCGGAGGAGGAGGAGGATGCGCCGCCGCCGCCGGCGGGCAGAGGAGGGAGGCAAAGGCAAATGCGGCGGCGGCTCCTCCTGTGCTCCTCCAGCCTTCCTCCTCCACCGGCCGCCTGCGGGAGAGAAGAGGAGGAGGAGGAGGGCGGCAGAGGAAAAGGGGAGGAGCCTCCCCGGCCTCCCCAGGTGGCCCGGTGCCGACCGGTCCACGGACCGGCACCGGTCCGCGGCCCGGGGGTTGGGGACCACCACTGTATAGGATCATTACAGTTCTTATAAAGAATACAGCCACTCCTCATTTAACAACCTACACATTTAATGACCACCCGAGACTTGCAATCTGCAGCAGCAGCCAAAGCCGTCGCCACTACCTAATTGGTGCCTCAGGAAGAATCTGTTATTCCAGCCCACAGAGCCTGGACCAAAGAATCAAGCCTGCTTTTCTGCTTGCCTGCATCTTCCATGTCAGCAGCTCAGAGCAGAGGAAGCAGGGTTACAGCATTTCCCCCCCCCCCACCTTACTCCTCCACTACTTCCAAGAGATGGGTATTGCTGCAAGCATCACAGTGCCTCCACCAGGCAGAAGAATGACCCAAGCAGAGCGGAGCATTGGGCACCTCTGCCTCTATTTTTTCCTTTACTTTTTGTTATGTTCTCCCATATCCTTTTATATTTATTAGTGGCCTATAAAGGTATTGCCTGTAACCTATCTTTGCCATAGCCTCCCAGAGAGCCTCACTGCTCTGACCTGACTGCAAAGTGAGGAGCTACAAGACATCTGCCTTAAGCTCCTCACTTAACAACCAATTCCCGAAATGACCCCAGTCGTAGGAACAGATCTCTGTCATTAAGTGAAGAGTGCCTGTAGCATCTTTCCCCACACAGGCTGAAGCTGTGGAAAGAGCATAAGACCACACAGGTGGAGAACAGGTGGAAAATAAGAACAAAGGGAAATAAAGGAGGAAATGAAATGAGGAGCTAGGAGGTTTTCGCTGTGGAGACGTCTCAGCATGACGAAACAGAGAAAATACAGAGATGAAAAATTCTCTCAACACTCAGCATTGTGATACGCTCATGATTTTGCAGAGCAGCAGCATAGGCTCCACTGAAAGGAGGGAGCATGAAAGTGATTTTCCCATTTCCATGTCTTATCAAGTAGCTCTAATCCCCCCAAAATCCATTTAGATGACTTTTTGGAAATGCAAGAGAGTCAAAAAGAGAAATCAGTGAAAATTGCACCGTCTCTTTCCACCCACATACCCATCTACTTAAAGCAGCAGCCTCCTACAGACCTTTGGAAGACGTAGCCATGTTAGTCGGTGCAAGAATTCCAGGCAAAATCCAAAGAAACAAAACAAAATACAAAAATATTAGCACCTTAAAGACTATTATATTTTAATTTAAGCTTTCATGGATCAAATCCACTTCTTCGGACATATGGCAACAGAGTGAAATGTTGAATGAAATATCAGTTTCATACTAAATATTCCTTGTTTGCTTCTTTACTGGAGCTGGCCATTTTATTCTTGGAACAGTCATCCTATTATATTATCTTGTGGGCTTGTTGCTTTTATGATTTATTTATTTATTTAATCTTAGCTTCCACTCCAGACCCTGGCTGAATTTTTTTTTAAAAGGCTGAGATGGTTTGGTTATATGTGTGCTGGACTTGGCCTGCACAGACTACACAAAAAGATTTTGTGGGTAGCAGGGCCGGCGCGTTCATTAAGGCGAACTAGGCAGTTGCCTAGGGCACAAAAATGAAGAGGGGGCACTGGCCAGCCTGCTGCCCCCCACCGCCCCCCACTGCTGGCCATCACCGTCCGTCCACCTGCTGCCTGTCGCCGCCCCCACTGCCCCCTGCACCCATCGCCACCCACCCCCGTGCCCGTCGCTGTCCCTCACCATCTGCCGGCCCCCTGCCGGCCCCCTGCCACCCTGCCCCCCACCCCCACCCCCCGCTGCTGCTGCCCGCCCCGCCCCACCCCCCGCTGCCACCACCGCCGGCCCACCAGCCCACCCCACCGCTGCCTGCCCACTGCCCCCTGCCCTGCCCACCACCACCACCCCACCCTGCTGCCCCTCACCTAGGGTGCAAAAACCTAGCGCAGGCCCTGGTGGTTAGTCTGTTGCCCTCATAAGTCTGTTTTAAAAGACTACATTTTCTTTCTAGGAACTCTAATCAGGCCTAGAATTAGGACTGGGAAATCAGGGCCCAGCAGTCTGCACTGGGAGCATGGCTACCTAACTAGAGAGGTGCCTACCTCTGGGGCAGAATCCCCCCCCCACTGCAAGAGGAAGCACAAGAACGCTGGTCAATATACCGGGTGTTCCTCAGGCAACAGAGAACAGGTCTACATGCTGTTTTCATAAACTAAGCTTGTTGCATTAGAGAGCTGCTATAAACAAGGCTGAGCAAACCAGGTCTCGGGCCTGAACAGGAGAGAGCAGAAGGTAGAGACATCCAGATCGAGGGCTGTGCCAAGAAACCGAGAAGCAGTGGAGTGTGGAATTTGGACTCCATCTTGAGTGTGGCACCAGTTTGTGAGGAAATGGCCCTTTTTACATTGCAATTTTTGGGTACTACAGTGGCCATGCTGGATGGAGGGATTCTTATTACAAGCGAGCGGTAGACCAAATAAGGTCCAAGCTATTATAGATGACCAGAGGAGGTATAAGTGAGAGTAAAGAGCATGGAATAATCTGACAAAATCCAGATTGCTGTGATAAAATATGTATGATAAAAAGAAAAAGCAAAGCAAAAAGTGTTCTACTTATATACTGCCCAATAGTGCTTAAAGTTCTCTCTGGGCATTTTTTTACAACTTAATTATGCAGGCTGCACATTGCCACACCCATAGCAATTTACCAACTTCAGAAGGCAGGGAGGTTAAGTCAACCCCTACCTGACTACCTGAGGCCCGGATTGCACTCAGGTCTTGAACAGAGAATTCACTGCAGTGCTGCAGGTTAACCACTGCACCACAAGTCTCCACTAGGACAAGTGGGTAGATGAAAGATGTAGATTAAGATGAAACATGATTTAATTTTTGCAGGAGTAAATTATAGTTGAAAATAATCTTCATTACTCTTCAAATGAAGGCAGCTGCCATTTCCTCTTCCTAGAGAGGGCTTAAATGGAATGGTTAGAAAATGAAATGAACTCTCCTGTGCAGGACAATTGTCATCTGTGTGGGGGGTCATATCCTGCCATTTTATTAACCAATGTGTTCATTCGTCATACATGTAAGTGAATACAAATTCTTTCTGTCAGATAATTGGGAGCCTGCTTGGAAAAAAAAACCTGGGGAAAGTAATAAATGCCATAGCAACACAACTGGAGACTGTTCTGCTGTCAGATGTGTACCTAATATGATGATTAGTGAGATTATTTCCTTCTTGTTCTGGAAGCATCTACCTTCTAGTGACCCTTTGCCCTTTTTAGAGTTTGTGGTAGATTTTTTTCCAGAGTACAAATATGCTTATGCCTTATGAATAAAAGTTTCAGCTCCTTATTCAGAAAACTTGGAATGTGGGTCTCATAGATCTGAATACTTGGATTTTCATGCCAATTTTAATTGTTGTGTTTTGTTATTAAGAAAATCACTCTGGTGGAAGCTATAGGAAGCCCATTTGAGTGGGGGAGGAAAGTGGCCAAACATTTTTGCACATCCTTGATTTAGATGAATATTGGGCCCATAGATAATTCTATGTGTTTATATTTTTGAAGACCAGGACAACTGCTCCATAAGTTATTATTAGTATCTCCCGGTACACATGGTAGACAGTAGATGGCAGATGGTTGCTTCACAACCTCAGAAGATCTTGGGAGAGATTTATTACTTTTCAGTGGCTCCCAACCTTGAATAACCCAGGTGTTCTTAGACCTGCAGCTGCCAGAAACCCTGGACAGCACAGCTAGTGGGGAAGGATTCTGTGAGCTGCAGTCTAAGAACATGTGTGTTAACCAAGGCTGGGAACCACTGATATAGATCAATTTTCATTTGGCCTAAGATCTTCCTTCAGCACAGAAAATACGATGCCTAAATTTTTCTAACTTAGGGAATTTGATCAGAGTTGGCAAATGTTACTTTTTAAGATGATAGCTCCCAAAGTTACCAAGCTATCTGGGGAGTCCTGGAAGCAGCCGTCCAACAAAAAGAATCTTGCAGGGTTGATCCTGATTATTCTTTTGCACCTTCTCTGTGACTAGATTTAATCTTTATATTCTTCTGGACAGGTTGTCTGGTTGCAGGCTAAGAGCACAGCTTTGTAATAGCTCTGTTCTTAGCCAGAAGAGAATTGGTGCTGCTGCTGTGCCATTCCATGGTTGCGTCTAGAGATGGGCACAAAACAGAAAAATGGTGTTTCAGTTTTTCGTTTGTCGTTGAGAGGTCTGTTTCGGTTTGTTTCTGTTTGTCGTGAATTGTTTGAAAAATTTTGTTACCATTTTTCATTTTTTGTTTGTCGTTTCTACCCGCTTTTTGCGCAATTTTTAAAGCATTTCCGTGTGCAAGCATCCCCCAATGCCCCAGACCAGAGGGAAAACACTAAAAAAATGGATGCTGGCAGAGACACAGTATAGACTAGGTATGCAGGGAGGCTGCAAAGGCAGCAGCGGGCGTTGCCCAGGGTGCAAGGAAGCCGCGGAGTGACTGCACTGTGGGGCAAGGGAAGGTACTCACTGAGAAGTACGCAGCACGCACGCACACAGGGAGGCTGCAGGACTGAAGCTAGAGTCGCAGAGACAGCAATTCCACCCTAACTCCCACCAGAGACTGCAAGGAGGATGGGGGCTGCCAGAGCTTTTTATGCCCTCTGTGGCTGCCAGACCTGGCTGCCCAATCTGCAACCTGGGCATGCTATTGGTTGAACATGATCCCATCACATGGCTTGCCTCCATTTTGTGGCTGTTGGTGACATCCATTTTAAAGGGGAAAGAAAAATACATCACGATGGGAGAAGACAAAAACAAATGTTTTAAGGACCCCAACCCCCCTGGTAGGTATTATCAGACAATATAAATAATTATCGCTGCGTTTTTATGGATGTCCAGGGTGTTTTTTAACATTTAAAACAGCTCATTTCATTGTGTGTCACCATTAACAGAAACGAAACGTAATGACCTCAATTTTCATGGTTCTGTTCATTTCGTTGCATTTTCATCACAATTTTCATTTGTCGTTTCGTTACGTAACGGAAATGACAAATGGTAACAGAAACAAAAAAGTGTTTGTTCCGTGCCCATCTCTAGTTGCGTCACATACATTCCACTTGAACAGCTATAAACTGAGCATTGACCCTTCAGCTTGGCTACTAGAAGTGCATGTAGCTTATCAGCTTCAACTGCTTCATCATCATCAATCATCATCATCATCATCATCATCATCATTGAACTGCAGAACTGGAAGTGACCCTGTGGATCGTTGAGCAAAGCCCTTATCAATGAAGCTCAAGGGGGACTCAAAACTCTCCAGCCAGATGCCTCAACCACATTGCTAGCAGGGAGGGGATGTTGAGATCTCCTGTTGCTGTACTGGCTTTAGGTACCTCAGTGTATATGAAGAATTGCTAGACTCCACATTGGTCTGCCCACTTGTGAAGCTTTCCACTGGGTGCCCTGCCATCTGAGAGGAGGTGAAGGGAAACAGTAAAAATGGCCTTCTCAGTGGTGGCACTCAAGTTGAGGAAGGCTGTTGACAGGGATGATGTTATGGTACCCATTCTGTTATAAGCCCAGTACCAGTTAAACATTCCTACTTTTAAAAAAGTTCCACCCCTTTTTTCAGTCACATTTAAATTATTTTTTTGTTTTAAATTATATCATTGTATTTTAATTGATTACATTTTGTTTCTGTGTGCTGTAAAGCAGCCTTGAGAAAAGAGAATGTCTACCCAGATTATTTATTCCCCTTCCAAGATTTAGCACACTTGTTCAAACAGCCCCCAAGGAAGCTGACTGGGAGACTCATTGGCCTAGTTTGGTTTCAGTTGACCTAAATGAGTGTTTCTGGTTCCGATTTTCCCCATTTAAAGATTTTTTTAATTCTAAATTTAAAATAGTTCTTGGGAATGTATCTTAGAGCATAAATACATCTTTCCCACTGAGATACTATTATCTTATACACACGCACACACGTGGGAGGATGGATGGGCCTTAGATAAGGTTTTTGAGAAAATACACTATAAGGGACCAGATCCTTTTCTTCTCCTGTTGAATATTTTTTTGACACACTGAGATCATTTAAACTTGAAACCAGACAGATTTTGGTTTATAGGCATAGGGCCATTTATAAACTAGGTAACCAACCTGCCAATGCAACAGTTTTAAGTAAGCAAGCAAGCAAGCAAAGCAGTTAAAGGTGCAATTAGACAACAGGAAAGGCACCTGTCAGGCTTCACCAGAAAGTTGCTTTGCTGGAAGAAATCTCCTTTAAAGCATGGGTCTACTGAAGAGAGAAGAGCAGCCAAGAGGATGACAAGAAACTCTTGCACACACACACACACACACACACACACACAAGACATCTGATTTGCATCAACTGATACCTTTCAGATGGCACAATTTAAGGCATTAGTTGATAAAACTTTTTCCAAGTTTTAACTGTTTTCAGCCTTTCCAGGAAGGTATGTTTCTGCGGAATGACACAAATAAATCAACTGTCAAGAAAAGCATGCTTATGGTACTGCTGGGGCTAGCTCTGCGTCAGCTCCCTCCACACCAGTGGCTGTGAGAAAAAAAGAAACCCACGAACTGACCAGGCGGTTCATTGGTTCGTCAGTTCATGGGTGGGGGATTCGTGGTTTGTGGTTCATCAACCTTGACAAACCACGAATCATAACAAACGGCCATTTTGGCAGTTCATCCTCATCTCTATTCCCAACCTTGAAAGTAGTCGATTCCCTTTTTGAAATACAGTAGATCAGTTTTCTGTTGGACACTGTGGGACAGGTAAAATAATTTGAGGCACATAAGAAATAAATCTGGAAGTTGAGTCATGGCTACTGGACTTCTTTTTTGAGAGATAGAAACATTTCGCTGTTCATCCAAACAGCTTCATCGAATAAAGTTCAACTGAATGTCCAAATGTCTTTCCAGTTTTAGCAGTTCTCAACTAATGAATCTGGGATGCCAGTGTTTCTATAAGATTCATACTCTTGACTTTTATATAACAGAAAAGTAAGATTACTCTACCGACTACTCTACCGAATTCTTGAAGACTCCATAGCTCCAACAGGTTCAGCTAAATTAATTTAAGAAAAATCAGTGCTGTGGGTATTGCATTAGATACCCTTGGCTCTTTGTCCCAGTTGGAAGCTTACAAGTTGATAAAACGCAGGCTTCTGGATGTACAACTGCAGGATTTACAGAGTGCAGCAAACTCAATATGTTCACCTATGAGCTTGCTGATCCCAGCTCAAGCTGAGCACCCTGCTCATTACCTTTACTTGCTAGAATGTCCTGAAGAATGGAGGACCTACACTCTTGCTAAATACAATGCCATTCCATCTGCAATGTTGTATGGGAGCTTCAATGGAGCTCCATACAATGACAGGTGTCGCTCCTGCGCACTGGATGGTGTGGAATCACTCTCCCATGTGGTTCTGTACTGTCCATTTTATGATAATTTTCATTAAAAAAACTTGATCCACTACTTATGAATAAGAGGCTTTGTTCAGACACTGACAATTTGAGGTTTCTTCTGTCTTCAAGAGAGTCTATTGTGATAGAAAGTGTGGCAACTTTTTTTACCCATTTGGTCAGGACCCGCAGGCAGAGATGGACTGAGCTGTTATTTTTGTAATGCAATTATTTTTAAATTTGTATTTGTTTTGTAATTACCTTTTAAATCTTCACTGAAACTGTGATGTTTACTTTTTTGTATGCCAATAAAGGCTGATTGATTGGTAAGATTATTTCATTATTTTGCAAAACGTAAAGGACAGAATCCTTCTGGTTATTTATGTGTGTATTAAGTTAAACACAAAATAAGGTGCTGCTAACTAGCAAGCCACTAGTCATGTCATGAGATGCACAAACTTATAATAATTGTCTTGTCTAACAATGCAACTGGCATCACATCAATTTCATTATTAGGCATAACAATTGTCCAATAATGCAAGTAGTACTCATCTATTAGCAGCAATTTGCCACAGTGGATTATATGCACATGTAGATCATCAACAGGTTTCTTAAGACCAGACCCAATGAGTCCTAAGCCAATGGTTCTCGACAACCTGGTGGATCTGTATGTGTTATTTAAAGAATTTGGAACCAATAAATTCAGATGTCTCCTATTTGACCTTTAATCTCTACATTGATCTCCATGTGGTTGTAAAAATGTAATTTGGGGTAGGAAAAGTGGAGCCATCTTATACATGAGGGGCATCTTATAAATGGGAAAATATGAATATTGTAGCTACTGTAAGCAGAAAACTTTGTGTATCTACTGCTAACAGCATCTTAAAAATTCCAGACAGTTCAGTCATCATAGAAAGAAAGCAGAAATTTAGGGCCTTTTCACACGACCCCTAAGATCCGCTGGCCCCTTAAATTCGGACCAAAGATCTTAGGGGTTCGTTGCTCTTCCTTCCTCCCCACCAGAGAAAGAGAGGAAAAAATGCAGCTCACCTGGAGGAGCTTCCCGGAGCTCCGTTTCTCTTCCATTTCTCTTCTGCTTGCTTTTTTTCCTCCCACCTCTTCTCTTAAAGGGGCGGGAGGCAAAAAAAAAACACAAGCAGAAGCCAGGAGAGCCCCGCACTGACCAGATTAAATCCGGACCTGGGGATTTTCACCCACCTCAAGCAGGTACAAGAAAGTGCAGCTGGGTCGCGCTTAGGTGGGCGGGGTCGCACTTAATTTCCTGCAAACTCCGGAGCTGGTGGGAAAACACTTGTAAGGTCCGGAGTTTGCAGCCATTTGCTGGGGAGTTTAGGGGTCCTGTATAAAGGCCCTTAGTCATTAACATTGTTGAAGTTTCTAGATAAAATTATTTCTCCCGGGCAATCTAGAGGAGATGATATTCACCTAGTTGGCATTTACTGTACATGAATGCTTTGTGAAAAAACATTGTCAGTAGACATGGGCACGACTCGGCGAAATTGTCGTTTCCGTTTTCAGTTATCGTTTCCGTTACATAACGGAAACGGTAACGATAATTAAGCCGTCAAAACTCGAACTCGAACCAAAAAAAGAAAAATTTGGTCGGGTTTTTCGTTTCCGTTTGTGGCATCGCGGCGATCGCACAATGCGAAGCACAGAAAAAGTTTTTTAATTTTTTTTTTAAAAAAACCCGACTCCCAGCCAAAAAAGCAGGCGAAAATATGCCTGCCTGAGGCTTTGCCACCTACCAGAGGGGTGGTTTCTGGGGGGTCCCCGGACTTCCCCCCTCTTCTCCTGTCCTGGGCTGCTTGCACCAGGCTGGGGGGGGGGTCATCCTCGTCATCTCGCCATGCCATGCGGTGGGGGGGGGATCCAAAATGGCGACCACAATTTTTCTTTTGAAATTGTGGTCAAAAAACACACCAAATCACCACAGAAACATGTGAAATTTATTTATTTTAAATGCCTGAATTTTAATAGTAGCAGCAGTGGGTTTTTTAATAGCAATAAAACGTATTGATTTTATTTTATAATATTTTATTTTTTATTTTTTTAGACCTGCCCATTTGGGCTGGGCATGGGATGGGACCATGCAAATTGTTTGAACCATTCCATCAATGGCATCACCAGCTTTTTGACTGACACTTCTGGATGTCTCGGAGGGCATAAAAAGCCAAGGCACCTTCCAGAAATCGCAGTCGGTTGTATGGATGTGGTTGAGGGAGGAGGGCTGGCTGCTGGTGCTGGTGTGATCCGATCGAGATTGAGGAGGGAGGCTGGAGGCTTTAGGATTTAAGTTAGGCAGGCAGGGAGGGAATTGAATTTAGAAAATAATTTCTTTGATTCCCTGCAGCTTGGTCTGCTGAAGGGAATAGCAGTTTATTCTTTATTTCTTCTCTGACAGTTTGTGAGGATTTTTTTCTGATATTGGATAAAGGGGGAGGTTCGTCTGGGAGTGGAAGGTGTGGATTTATTTTAAAAATATATTATATACTACCAATTATTTTCTATTTTCCCAACTTCAATTTGCTTGCACACACACACATTTGGGGTGCAAGCCAAGAACAGAACCTCTATCCGAAGTGATATCGTAACTGCCCACTCGCCCGTCCGCCCGCGCCACCACCCGCCTGTGGCCCGCGCCGCCCGCCGCCCACTCGCCCGCCCCCCGCCCCGCCCGCCGCATAGGGTGCAAAAACACCTAGCGCCGGCCCTGAATGCGGGACGCCTCTATGCTCTGGGAAGTCAAATCGCGCTAAATCGCTGTGGAAACGACAAACAACAAACAACAAATGGAAACGACAAATTTTTGAAAAATTTCGCGACAAACGGAAACGACCCAAAACGGACCCGTTCCGACAAACAAAAACTCGAAATGTCATTTTTTCTGGTCGTGCTCATGTCTAATTGTCAGTATGGGCTACGGATTGATCCAGACTCGGATGCTGGTGTCACTGGGAGCTTTCTTTGTAATGTGGCTAGTTAGGAGGCCCCCATGATACAGATTATAACAGTGAAGTGGGAAGAACAGATGGAGAGCCTTGCTGGCTGGCTGGTTTTCAGCACCAGAGCTTCTACATCTGTAATTTGCTCTTAACAAATAATCTCATTTACCTAATAGAAAAGTATATAAATAGTATAACATTAAATGCAACCTTTCACTGTTACTATATCAGGATTTAGGGCTCTGCACCTTTTCTTCCTTACAGAATACTGGCAGTGATATTAAGCAATTTAAGTTTTCCTGTGCTAAATCTCAGATGTTGGAATCCATATATGTTGGCTAGAAATGTACAGTAGGACCCCCATATCCACTGATTCATTATCCACTGATTCAGTTATCCACGGTTGGCAAAGGAAAAAAATTAAATAATTCAGCAACCACAAAGCAAGCTATTGTCACAAATAGCATATTTAAAGCAAGCTACTGTCTCAAAACAGCAGTCATAAAGCAAGCTGCTATGAGGAAACAGCAATATGGGGGTGGGTGGGCAGGCTTTCTCTCTTATCCACAGTTTTCATTATCCACAGGAAGGCCTGGAACCAATCCCCAGCGGATGCCGAGGTCCTACTGTACTATGTTGTGATGTAGTTACAAAATGACTGAAATCCAGTTGTTGAGTGTTAAATCATATATTTCAGTCCTTGCTTAGAACAGCTGTGGCCCTACAAATTTTATTTATTTATCTATCTATCTATCTATCTATCTATCTATCTATCTATCTATCTATCTATCTATCTATCTATTTAGTTTTGGTTGGTTGGTTGGTTGGTTTCTATACCCACAACCATCAGGCTGGAAGTGCCACTCTGGGTGGTGAACGACATTAAGAATTAAAACACAAAAGTATTTAAAATAACAACTATAGTGCCACCCAACAGTTACAACATAATTTGTAACCAGAGACATCATAATTTAAGACACAACAGAACAACAGCAAATTTAAACCAATAAAAATAATGAGATAAATAGGGATAGAGACCTCTTCTTTACCGGTTAGGAGCGGACCGAATATTACAAATTTTCTTATGCTAGGCAACAGGGTTTAAGCGAATGTGATTCCACATTACAGTGCGGGAATAATTGATCACAAGAGCTGACAAGATAACTTGCAAGGATCAGGTTAAAAATATATCAAAGGCAAGGCCTTTACATTGCTCCTGGTGCAGTTAATCCTGGCATAAATCCAGAATGCTCTTTCCTTGTAATGACACTATTAATGCGAAAGTTATAACTCTGAAGGGGATTTTGTTCTAGAGCTTACCTGACATTGCTGCCCCCTCTACCTTAGCTCTCCTTTCTTCTAACTCATCCTCTACCTCATTCTGTTTCTTGTGTACAACATGAAATAGTGGTTGTAGTTCATTGACCTCTCCTGGCACAACCTGTGGACTGTAAGGTGTCTGAGTCACTGTGCAAAAGTCTGTATCAACTCATTTAGTGAAAAGATGAAGAATGGTGAGTTGCTGCTTTTAGTAGAGGCAGTGATTTGTAAAAGGCAGGAAGATGAGCAATTCTTGCAGTACGTGAGTCTATTGTACCAAAAGAAAATGCCAGTAACCACCAGTCCACACAATTGTACCTCCCTTTTAATGGGCTTCTCACCTTCTAGCCAGGTTATGACACTGATGTAGATGCATCAGGGGTTCTCTCCCCAAAAAACATTTGTTATTTCAACGTACACAGGCAGCTGCATTATGCTGTACTGGTGTAGTACATGAACTAGAGTAACATACCTCTTTGTAGATATGTCCTGAACATCTTCCACATTATTTCAATTTTCCCACTTCCCCTCCAGATCGAAAATTACCATGGGGGCAAGAGGGTAGGGAGACCAAGTAGTGGCCA
Organism: Phrynocephalus forsythii; assembly: GCA_029282475.1. Classification (NCBI taxonomy): domain Eukaryota; kingdom Metazoa; phylum Chordata; class Lepidosauria; order Squamata; family Agamidae; genus Phrynocephalus; species Phrynocephalus forsythii. The sequence goes on along the minus strand of JAPFRF010000006.1, from coordinate 14,846,142 downwards.
CAGAGTTCTGATACTGCCAAACCTTGTAACCCCAAAGATATACCCTAAAACTGTACTTAACATCTCCTAGGTGATTCCTAAGGAAGATGAAATAATTATCTTATGAGAACTGCTGAAAAATATGATGTCCATCTCTTGAGTCCTACTAGATGTGGGTTGGCAGGCAAACTGAAAATATAGCCCAAGGGAAAAGCTCGTATCCAGGGCATCGGGTTAACTGAGGAGAAGACAAGACTAAAGCTCAGGCATATGACTTCACGGTACACAACTTGATTTTACAGAGAACTGTTCTGACAAGTAACCATGAGCCTAGGGGCTGATGATGACATAATAAGGTTTCCACAGAGAGTTTATTTTGTTTTACAGGCTTCAAATGTGCAAAGAGGTCTAAAAGGTAATGAGTGTTGGCAGGACACATTCACAAACCCCTGCATATCTTCGAAACAGAGTTTTGTGAATACTTTATCCCCCCCCCAAAAAAAAACCATGCTTGACAAAACTTAGCAGCAGTGGCCAAGCTTAGGGACAATATTGCACATAAACATAACAGAGAAGTAGTACTTGAAAAAGGACACTATAAAATGGACTTCACCTCAGGAAATGGCTGAAGAGCTGCAGCTTCTGATCTTCCTTGGATAGCCTTCTGATAGTCAGTGTCACCATTTACCTTGACTGTTAACTGGGAGGAAAGTAAAATTACTTTGCAGCCAAAACTCACCTCAGTGGCTCAATTTAGGATTTTCTTGCACTGTCACTTAAATTGGAGGAAGACTTCTGACTAGATGGTATTTTCATGTCTTGAAAAAAATATTGGGTTGTAAGGATTTCTTTCTTTCTTTCTTTCTTTCTTTCTTTCTTTCTTTCTTTCTTTCTTTCTTTCTATTTTAACTACCCGTAAATTAAAGCCATAGTTCTTATTTTTTGTTTGTAAATAAAGACAGTAGGTGCTACTGAGGGTCCATAGGATGGAACTGTAGCTTTTGTAGAAGCATGGATATTCTACAAAATGTCAACATTGTCAACATTGAATGTTCATGCATTCATAGTGTATTTTTGTGTTGTAATTATTTTTAGTTGAGATGTCAATTACTCTAGTATGTTTTTCTAACTTCCTCCAGAAAAGAGAGCAGAGGTTCTTTGTCTTTTTTTTTTTTGATGTTTCTGGAAGGAGCTGTCTTTCATGATGAACTTTGAGGTCCTGTGCACTCAAAGGATACATGGGATATTTGATAAACAGATGTTACAGTCAGTTCAAAACATCTTGGGTGAATTATATATTAATAACACACTGCAAGCTTTAAGAGGTAGATCAAGTCATTGGCAGAATAATCTAGTAAAGCTTTGTTTAGCCAGTGGGAGCAAAAGTATGTTTGTTTACTTTCTGAAGGCACTGTTATTTCACAGAGTTACCTACGGGTAGTAATGAAAAAGCAACCAATCATCTGCCCTAATGAGTGGTAGCTTTGTATTATATCACAAGCTGTTTTGTGCTAGTATCAATAAATGTGAAACTGATGTTTTTGTGATAGCTAAGTATAATTGTAATAAATCCTTATCAATCCAGATAATCAATCAACTACATCTGTTTAATGAGCAGATACTAACTTACATTACTGACATGGTTTTGTATGGATAATCTTCCAAATGTATAAAAACAAGATTTATATGTATTTATTTTGACGTTTTAGAACGTCCAGATGCCTTTTACAACCATAAGTAAAAGTTTTGATACTTTAGTGTTTACTTTATTAATATAATGCCTTTTAAATGTATTATAGGTACAAGAATGGCTATGCTTAAATTGCCAGACGCAAAGAGCACTATCTGGGCAACTTGGAGATATGGACAAAATGGGACCTCCAGTACTTCCAGCACAATCACCCAAGCCACCAACTGCCCCTCAAAGCCAGGCTAAACCTTCTGAGTCATCTCCTCAGCAGAAGGCTTCAGTAAGACCATCTCAGACACCAGAAAAAACAAAGAGAGGTCCAGAACCTCAGAAACAAGATTCAAAGTTACATCAACCCAAATCAATCAAGGCAATGTCTGTTGATAACATTCAGGAGAGTCTTCAAAAGGAAGATTCAAGGCCTCAACAAGAACGATTGGCCAAAGCGATATCTGCTGATAAAATTGCCCAAGGTATTCCAAGAGAAGATCCAAAAAACCAGAAGGAAAAATTAATGAAGTCACCATCAGCGGAACAAATTTCAAAAGAAGTGTCAAAACATATCACAATGCTGTTTGCTGGTAAGCTCTCAGAATATATTCAAAAGGATGAACCAAAGGCAAATATATCTGATTCCACTCAGAAAGAAGATCCAAAACTGACCGAGGTGCCCTTGGCTGAACAAATTCGAGAAGAAACTCCCAGGCAGCAGCAGGTGACATCAGTTGGTCCAGTTCCAAAGGAAGAGCCAAAGATGCAGCAAATGAAAATGGCAAAAACACCATCCGCTGATCAGATTCGGAAGGAGGATCCAAAGATCCAGCAGGTAAAATTGGCAAAGACACCATCCGCTGATCAGATTCGGAAGGAGGATCCAAAGATCCAGCAGGTAAAATTGGCAAAGACACCATCCGCTGATCAGATTCGGAAGGAGGATCCAAAGATCCAGCATGCAAAATTGGCCAAAGTATCATCCGCTGATCAGATTCAAAAGCTGGATTCAATGGTACAGCAGGCAAAATTGCCAAAAGCACAATCTGCCGATAAGGTTATACAGGAAACTCAAAAGGATGACCTAAAACATCAAGAAGAAAAATTGTCAAAAATACCTTCTGACAGTGAAATTAAGACAATTGACTCAAAATTTCAGCAAGCAAAACTGGCCAAAATACCATCTGCGGATCAAATTAAGAAAGAAGGCTCAACATCCCTTCAAGCAAAAATAGTGAAGACAGCCTCTGCTGATCAGCTACGAAAGGAGGACATTCGGGACATAAAATTAGTCAAGGCACCCATGGTTTCAGTTTCTTCCAGGACAAGTAGTGGTCAGATACAAACTGGAAGAACACTAGAGGGTGACAGCAAGTTTCCTGTTTCGCACGAGTCAGTCCCTGGCTCTGAAGCCAACTACAAGTCAGCTGAAGAACAATACAAAGAAGAATCACAAGAAACCAAAGCCTTCCCAGAAAGACAGAAGCAGGAGGAGATTAAAAAGAAAGATGATGTGGTTCGTATTCCGGAAACCATTTCCAAAGGTCCAACATCCCAAAAAGAAGAAATCTCAGCTGCACCAGTTCTGCAACCAAAGCCAGAAAAAACAGTGAGTGATTTATTTTACTCATCTTCCCCATCTCTTCCATCCAATAAATTAGGGAGAGATCCTAGAAAACATGGACATAGTGTAGGGAAATGTTCACTATATGAAGCTATCCATCAAACACTGAGAGTATAATTTTAACTCATCCAAAGGCAGTAAACGAAACAATAAGAAAAGTATATTTCTACAAAAACAGGATTCAGGCCAGGTCTTGCTCTCCCACAGACATTTCACCTGCATAGGCTGCTGCTACTCTACTGCAGCATGTCATTTCAGGAGAGAGCACTGAATATTCAACTGCCAATCCCACTACGAATTACATATGCAGAGGGTCTCAGGCAGCAGAATGTGTCAGATTATTCCTGACATAGACAAAAGTTCTGTACCTGCTGTAAATCCTGAGGATATTATAGGATACATTCAGAAGGGGTTTTTGCTTTGTTTTGTTTTTGTTTCTTTGTGGAGGGGGGAACCTGCAATAATTGAGAGGGAGAGGCATGCATTGCCAACTTCACAAGCTATTAGTCATCCTAGAGGGTTTCCTTCAACTTAACTTGGAACTTGCAGTCAATCACCCAACAATTTTGAAGGTAACTCCATATGGCAAGAGAAGCAAAGTAAGGAAATACTGTTGGATCCCTACTGATGTTCAAAGTTACATAATCTGTTGTGGTGTCAGGGCTTATCTCAGTTACAGAATCAAGCATGAGACTGTACACCTGACACAGACACTTCATAGTACAGTATCTTATCAGTTAGCCACAACTAGCTGCAACAAGTGACACAGACCTTACAGAAACACCAGTAGGATTTTGCCACTGCAGTTGATTTACTTAAATGTTTTAATTCTTATATATCACCTCATAGTGTTTAAAGCACTCTCTGAGTGATTTACATTTTAATTCTACTGGCTACACATCACACACACATCGCAGTACCCCAGCTGGGTACTCATATAACTGACCTTGGAAGGATGGAAGGCTGAGTGAACCTCAAACCGACTGTCCGAATCCACTGAGATCAAGCACTGACTGCGAGCAAGAGTTCTGACGGCAATACTACAATTTAACCACTGTGCCATGAGGCTGCTAGTGGCATTCATTTTTATTTTTATACACACACCCATCCTCGGACAACAAAAACCATCTCTGCATCCATTAGGTCCACAAGCTTTATTCTTAAAAGAAAATGTGGTGAAGAGATTTTACTTAGTGCACACAAGGTTATGAAAATGCAGTTCTATTTGCCTTGCCTTCTCAGGAGAAAAATGGGCAGTGTTACAGGACATACTTCAGTGACTTGAGCATCTGCCCATTTCCTACTGTTCTTCCAAGAAGAAGAGCTAGCCTATGTAGCCTTGGATACGCAGTAGAATTCCTGAGTACCGTACCTTTTAAAGAAGTGAATGGAAAAGCATGCCTGACTCCTCTATACCTAATAAAACCAATTGGAATCATCATTATTATTTACAGTACATATACTCATAATCCGTGTTATTGCCCACAAGCCATAGCACAGTACATATCTTTATCTCCTTTTATGTTTCTTTCTCTGTCTTTTTCCATTTTGAAATTGGTTTGCATCACACCTTGCTGGTTTGATAGAATTTTAATGCTCCAGTAGACCTTGCCCAAAATTCTGCTGGACTGGTTCTGCTTGCACAGCTGGGAAGAATGTCATTGTTGACTAAGGACTGCCATTTTCTATTTGGGGGCATACACCATTACACCCATGCCATACATACTCGGAAGTTGGGTGGGAAAGTGTTTAATCAGCAGCAAATGGCAACTGATGATAACATTATTGCCATTGTGCAACAGAATTTGGACCATCCAAAGGTGCATCGGGCATTTGCATTTGGATCCCATTAAGGGAGCAATCCCAAAGGGAGGGGTTTTATATGTGTATGTGTGTGTGTGTGTGTGTGTGTGTGTGTGTGTGTGTGTGTGTGTGTGTGTGTGTGTGTGTGTGTGTGTGTGTGTTTTGAGATCTCCATTACATCCTGTAAGGAAGAGAGTGGGTTGTAAATTAAATTAATAGTTAATGAAATCAGTACATTCCTCTGTCAGTTAACGCTTTATTACAGCTATTGCAGATTTAAATATTGTTCTCAAAGGGGTAATACTAGTAGTGTACTTAATTGGCTTCAAATGATGGGTTTTAATATGTGTGTGCATGTATGTTTTAGGAGAAAGAAGATGACAAGTCAGATACATCAAGTTCACAGCAACAAAAAAGTCCACAAGGTCTCAGTGACACTGGATATTCCTCTGATGGAATCTCAAGTTCACTTGGTGAAATTTCCAGTCTTATCCAGTATGATGAGAAGGATCATGTGCTTAAAGAATCTTCCAAAAAAGAAAGTGTTTCACAAGAAGGCAGCCCAACAAGTCCATCGGATCTTGCTAAGCTAGAAAGCACAGTCTTATCCATTTTGGAAGCTCAAGGAAGTGCCCTTCTTGAAGAAAAGTCTGAAAAGACCAAAGACATGTGTATGGATCATAATGAACAGATAAAAGATTCTTGTAAAACAAAACCCCTCCCTATAACACCAGAATCCTATAGTTCTGATGAGGAAGATTTGGCAAAATCAAATATTCAAGGAAAAGGTGGAGTAACTGTTGAAGAAGGCAGCAAGCGAGAGGTATCGTCCCAGAAAGGGTACCAAGAAAAAGGAGAAGTGACAGAAGATGCATCAGCCAGGAGGCAACGCTATGACTCTGTAGAAGATAGCAGTGAGAGTGAGAATTCACCAGTTCCGCGGAGAAAAAGGCGGACTAGCATTGGTTCTTCAAGCAGTGATGACTACAAGCCAGAGGACAGCCCAGGTTCAGGAGAAGATGAAGAGTTTATTCGAAAACAGATAATGGAGATGAGTGCTGATGAAGATGCATCTGGTTCTGAAGATGATGAATTCATCCGGAATCAGCTGAAAGAGATCAGTGCCAGTGAAAGTCTGAAGAAAGAAGAAATGAAAAGCAGAAAAGGAAGCACTGGAAAGCACAAGAGGATGACACGCAAAAGCAGCACAGGTTATGAAGAAGAAACTAGCAGACGCCATTCCTGGCATGATGACGACGATGAGGCCTTTGATGAAAGCCTGGAACCAAAATATAGGGAAACAAAAAGTCAAGACAGTGAAGAAATCAGTGTAACTGGAGGCGGAGGTCTTCGTCGTTTCAAAACGATAGAACTGAATAGTACAATAACCAATAAATATTCCGAGGAAACTGAGCAACCAAAGAGCAGTCTATATTTTGATGAAGAACCTGAGTTAGAGATGGAGAGCCTTACAGATTCACCCGAGGATAGGTCAAGAGGAGAAGGGTCTTCTAGTCTACATGCCTCCAGTTTCACTCCAGGGACATCTCCGACATCTGTGTCATCCTTGGATGAAGACAGTGACAGTAGTCCCAGTCATAAAAAAATTGGAGGGGAAAGCAAGCAGCAGCGTAAAGCCAGGCACCGGACACACGGTCCTCTTCTTCCAACTATAGAGGATTCTTCTGAAGAAGAGGAACTGAGGGAGGAAGAAGAGCTGCTGAAAGAGCAGGAGAGGCAGCGTGAACTGGAGCAGCAGCAGCAACAACAGCAGCAGCAGCAGCAGCAGCAGCAGCAAAGGAAAAGCTCCAGCAAAAAATCGAAGAAAGACAAAGACGAGCTTAGAGCCCAGAGAAGACGAGAACGGCCCAAGACACCACCAAGTAATCTTTCTCCCATTGAGGATGCTTCTCCGACCGAAGAGTTGCGTCAGGCAGCAGAAATGGAGGAACTCCATCGCTCTTCCTGCTCTGAATATTCGCCAAGCATTGAGTCAGACCCTGAGGCTTTTGAAATCAGTCCAGAAAAGATAATTGAAGTGCAGAAGGTCTATAAATTGCCTACGGCTGTCTCTTTATATTCTCCTACTGAAGAGCAGCCTGTTGGACTTGCCAGGGAAGAGAGTGGTCAGAGGGGCTTGAAGAGCGCTGAAGAAGTATACGAGGAAATCCTGCAGTCCTCCCAGAAAGCCAAGTCATTTTCAGATGGTAACGAAAAAGATGAAGGGTTTGAAAAAGAGCCATTATACGGTGGCATGCTAATAGAAGACTACATTTATGAATCGTTAGTCGAAGATGCTTACAGTGGGACAATGGAAGCTAGCCTCATGACCAAACAAGAAGAGTGTGATGCATTTGGTGAGCAGAAAGACAAGAAACTGAAGAGTGCAGATCAGCTATATGGAGAACCTATGCAAAAATCTGCTCGCATACCAAAAGACTACTACAGGCCAGAGCCTTTGCATTCAATGATGCCTCAAGAGGATATTGTGTCCAGCTCTTATATCATGCCCGAAAGTCATGAGATAATAGTCCTGGACAATGTGGCACCACCTTCCAGTGAAGAAAAGTGGCTTTTAGATGCCGATGCTGCATATGAGGAACTTATGAAGCGGAAGAGAATGCAGCTAACCCCAGGCTCTAGCCCAACCCAACCATCTCCTGAATCGGTTTCTGTGTCAGATACAAAGACAAGTACATCTCCAGTGGTTTCAGATGCACTTTCAACGAGTCCTGTAGTCCTTCCCATTCCAGATGTTAAAATTACTCAGCACTTTACCACTGAAGAAATAGAGGATGAATATCTCATAGATTATGCCCGGGAAATTGAAGAAATAATTGCCCATGAAACATCCATGCTAACATATTCAGAGGCTTCAGAAAGTGCCACATCCATTTTGCCATCAGATACATCTTCTCTTACTTCATCTACATCTTCAGTTTATACTACTGGTAGTTCTTCACCTGTGGCAGGACCAGAGGGCATGGCTTCAGGTTATATAGAAAAAGTGGATGTTATGAGCAAGTTATCAGATTCTGAAGGGGCCAGTTCAGTGGCCCAGGTTCCAATAGATTCCACAAAGGAGAATGCTGAACCTGTGGTGTTATTCCCCAAGAAAGCACTTGCAAGGGAAGATATAACTCATATAAATCAGGTTGTGGTTTCCCTGCATGAAAAGACTCGCTTGTATCTAAATCTATGGAAACAAAAACCTTTGCTTCTGTTTCTGCCACCTTTGAATCTTTTTCGCCAGAAGATGGCAAGCCCAGAGAATATATGGCAAAGACTGATGTTGTGAAGGATGTCTATGAAAGCAAACAGGCAAGAGTTCCTATTGGCATAACAAGAAAAGATCTAACAGATGCTGTATCTGACCAGACATTTACACATACAACCCCAGTTACAGAGATAGCACCAGTGTTATCCTATGTTACTTCTACTGTGTCTGTGTTGCCCTCTGTAGCTTCTTCAGTTCCCAAGGTTACATCCAAAACATTCTCATTTTTCAGAAGTTCTTCTTTAGACTCTTCTGCTCAGCCATCTTCACCACCACCTCATGCTCCGCCATTGCTACCATCTCTTCCTGCTCAACCAACCCTACCACCCCCACCCCCACCCCCACCTCCTCCTCCACCACCACCACCTCCACCACCACCTATTATGCCTAAGCCAGTTATTTATCCTAAAAAGAAGCCACCGCCCATGGCCCCAATGACAACAGCTCCCACCCTGGAACCATCTGTCAGTAGTGTCAAAACTGCAGATACAACATCTGCTATGAAAACCAATGAGCTGCCTGCCACAAAAATATATACACCAACACCTCCACCTGTCCCACCTAAACCAGCTACAATTCCAGCTGGGCTTGTGTTTACTCACAGGCCTGCTGAAGTAATAAAGCCTCCTATTGCTCCCAAACCAACCATTCCTCCATTACCAACAACTGTCCATAAACCAACAGAAATACAGACAAAGCCGATATGTTTGTCTTTTACAAGTGGTATGACTTTGAATTTGGCTTCCCCTGCTGAATACAAGCTGACATCCCCTACATCCCCCTTGTCTCCACATTCTAATAAATCTTCCCCAAGATTATCTAAACCCTCTCAGGAAACCTATGTTGTTATCACATTACCCTCTGAGCCTGGAACTCCAACAGAATCTATTACGAGCCAGGCAATTACCAGTTGGCCTTCAGAATCACCTTATAAGGAACAGACTCCACAGACTGCCCAACCATTATTCACACCACATATGAGTGCTCTACAGAGCACAACTGAACAAAATAAGTCCATTTCAAATGCTTTGCAGACTATTTCCTCTGTTCCTATCACAACACGTTCAATTTTTGAGATTGTCCCTACTAGTTCAGCAACAGAGTTAATGGCAGCAGAGGTTGCTAGGACTACAGTATCTTTGGTCAAAAGTGCTGGTTTAGGTAGTGTTTCCATAACTATACCCCCAGAACCAATTCACATAGTAGAACCATCCAGATATAGAGAGAATGGACGATTCCATCTGTTTGGTGATGTAATTGATCTTCGCACCTTGACTAAAATGGATATTCAAAAGACAGACAGCTGTATGGACCTATCTGCTATGCCCACAGATGTGAAAAGACAGACTATGGCAAGTGACACTTCTGGGCGTCCAGTAAGTACTGTTCAACCAGCTATTATAAACCTTTGCACTGCATCAGCAGCTGATCTCAGTTTAGCTCCTGTCACTCAAACAGTGACAATTGCAACTTGCACATCAACTGTAAGTTATAGTACAAGCACAGAAAGTCTTGTAGATCTAGGGCATGCAATGACAACTCCACTCCAGCTAACAACCTCCAAACATTTTGAACCTGGACCTAGAGTAGCAGGTAGCCAGGCGCTCTCTGCGGGGAGAGAGGAAGTACCAATAAATCTGTCTCTTGGTACCGCAGCTCATGCCATGACAACAAAGCCCATTACAGTACCTCCTGTGAGTGTTACCAATGGCTGGACTGATGTTTCCTCTGCTCACAAATCAATGGAAAGTGAAGTCGTTGATCTCAGCACCACCAAGTCCCACAGAACAGTTGTGACCATGGATGATGCTACTTCAGGCATTGTTACTACTGTAATAGAAGATGATGAAAAACCCGTGGATCTAACTGCAGGGAGAAGGGCAGTTTGTTGTGATGTGATTTACAAGTTACCTTTTGGCAGGAGCTGTACAGCTCAAGCACCTGCAACAACATTACCTGAGGATCGTTTTGGTTATAGAGATGATCACTATCAGTATGACCGTTCCGGATCTTTCAGTTATAGAGGCATTGGCGGCATGAAACCTTCTATGTCAGATACCAACTTATCAGAAGCTGGACTTTTTTTGTACAAAAGCAAGAATGCCTTTGAGTACCAAGTCAGGTCAACTGATGTAGCTGTAGATTTAACCTCTGGCAGAGTAACGACAGGTCAGTATGACGACGCATCAGATCTTTCTTTGAAACATAGTAATGGTGTTGCTCATCTCATTTCAGGATGAATTATTTTTATTTTATTTTTATTTTTTAATCTTCCCTTTTTGTTACATTTTCTGTTGGACAGAGCGGCTGATGGCTGGGATGTAATCATGTTTTGTTGTTGTTGTTTCCATCATATTACACTATTATATTATTTTGCACAAAACGGTACCTGCATGTGCCTGCATGTTCAGCAAACATTTGATTCCTTCTCCCGGTACTGCTTACATAGATTATTAAAATGAAGATTTGCATGCAGCGTCCCCCCAACTGCTTCTCCAATCATTTGATGCAGTTTATGGAATGGCTTTCATAATCCACAACCAAAGGCTTTCTTTGGAGGAGACTGGACTATAACTATGCCCTGTAATTTCAGGTGAAATTATGGATTATTCAAGCAAGATTACTGGTCCTTATCCAGAGACTCGGCAAGTGATTTCTGGCATTGGAATCAGTGCACCCCAGTATTCCCAGGCTAGGATAGTGTCATCTCTTGGACCACCCTATGGCATGGCGAGTGTTTTGAGATCATCCAATGGGGTTGTTTATTCCTCTGTTGCAACTCCAGTCCCATCTACCTTCGCTATCACCACACAGCCCGGTTCTATTTTCAGTACTTCAGTGAGAGACCTGCCTGCTCTTCATACAGTTGACACCATGCCCTCATTATCGAACTTGCAGCAGAGCCAGGCACTTCCGAGATCATACAATTTCTTGACGGTGGCCACCTCTGAAAAAGATGGTGCCACGGCCAGCATTGACGTTGACCCAGGGTTGCCACCTCTTCCTTTAGAAGCCATTACCACGGAACCATCCAACATGATGCCTATATTCACTACCTCTTCCGAGGCTTTTGTGGAGGTGATGGAGGATGAGGCTGCACTCCTTATGGCGCCCGAAGAAGGTAAACAGCAGCACCTTGACTTAGAACGCGAGCTTCTAGAGCTTGAAAAATTGAAGCAACAGCGCTTTGCAGAGGAGCTGGAGTGGGAGCGTCAAGAAATACAGAGGTTCCGAGAGCAAGAGCAGTTCATGGTTCAGCAAAAGCTCGAGGAATTGCATTCGATGAAGCACCACCTCCTGTATCAGCAGGAAGAAGAGAGGCAGGCTCAGTTCATGATGAGACAGGAAACCCTTGCGCAGCAGCAACTGCATATTGAGCAAATTCAGCAGCTTCAGCAGCAGCTCCATCAGCATTTGGAAGAGCAAAAAATCAACCAGGTCTACCAGTATAGCTACGACCCTTCAGGAACAGTTTCCCCACAAACCTCCACCGATCAGGTCATTCTCGAAGGACAATATGCAGCTGCCAACGGCCAGTTCTGGACTAGCGATGAAGCCACCACCACTGCTTCCGCTCTCTTGGGAATTGAAATTCCACAAAGTCATGCCTGGTACACTGTTCAGTCTGAGGGTGTCACCCATTACATCCCCAGGGCTGGCATGTTAAGTTCCGTTTCGGAGATGTCTCTTAAAGATATCGATGTGAGAGAGGAAAAGCAGCTGAAAAAGAGGAGCTCCATGCCAAAGCTCCGGGGCCCATATGAGGAACTTGATGAGACCATGGAGGAAGAGCCCAAGTGTCTTAAAAAGATAGTGGAGAGTGGGGTTCAAACGGATGATGAAGATAGTACTGATATGGGCTATGCCGGCAGGAGACAGAGAGCTAAGAAGAGTGTGGATACAAGTGTTCAAACTGACGATGAGGACCAGGAAGAGTGGGATCCCACCAACAGGTCAAGAAGGAAGACTCGTGCTGGGAAATATGAAGATACCACGGAGGTGGACAAGGCAAAGCCCTTCTCCAAAGTGTCCAGTATTGCAGTGCAGACAGTGGCAGAGATTTCAGTACAAACAGAGCCTGTAGGGACCATAAGGACCCCATCAATACGGGCCCAATTAGATGCAAAGGTAGAAATAATAAAACACATTTCAGCTCCAGAAAAGACGTATAAAGGAGGAAGTTTGGGATGTCAGACAGAAACAGATTCAGATGTGCAGAGCCCCCCATATCCCACGGCCACCTCCCCTCCAAAGGATAAAAAGCGTCCAACGCCATTAGAAATAGGCTATTCATCCCACCTTCGACCAGAACCAACACTCCAGGTAGCCCCTTCCCCTCCCAAATCTCCCAAAGTACTCTATTCCCCCATCTCACCTGTTTCTCCAGCTACAGTTATAGAGTCAGCCTTTGTGCCCTATGAAAAGCCTGTGGCAGAAGACACTAGCCCTCAGAAGATTCCGCACACTGATGCTACCAAAATTCCACAGCTGAGCCCCAAATCTGCCAAGGTGATGCAGCGTTCTTTGTCTGATCCTAAGCCTCTGAGCCCGACAGCGGAGGACCCTTCTAGAGCTCATTTCCAGTATGCTGATGGTTTCTTGGTAAGATGCTTGTTTTCATTGTTCTAGGTGACCATCTGAACATAAGGATTCTGTCGTTACCCTTGATTTATGGGCCCTGGCCAGTTTAATGGGTGGTTCTGGAAATGAAACTCTGGCGACTTAAACATCTGGTAGGGAACATCTATCTGTTAATTAGACTTGGAGCTGATAAAAAGGGACAGTGGGATGCTGCTTCAGAGCCAAAGGGGATGGGCATAAGCAGAACGTAATTTCAAAGGCAAGGTATATGCAATTCAAGCTTTAAAAGGATTATCTGCATTTATTTTCTTTTTGAAACTTAGTCTATAGTAGCTTTTAATGTGTGAATCTCATCAAAGTACTTGCAAGGGAATTAGGTATATTTTCCCCCTTAACCTTTCCTTTGTTTTGTGTACGCCATGATCAGGTTTACTCTAAAACCATGTTGATTCGTTGTAATCTACTCAGACAGATGTACATGCAGCCAAACAACAAGTGGCTTAGGGTGATCTTTCAGACCACTCCCATGGAGAGGCAGCCTGCCAGACCGTGATCCTGTCTGCATTGCTCCTCTAAAAGCAGGCTGCTGAGATGAACACTGATTGCACTCATCTAATGATAGCTGCTTCTGGAAAATATTGCAGCCTCCAAATGCAATGACTATACAAACCAACAGAGATATAAATGGCCAAGGATATGATTTTAATTTTTTGCATAGCTATTACACCAGGCATGTCCAAACTTCAGCTCTCCAGATGTTTTGGACCACAACACCACCACCCCGAATTCCAAGTCTGTATTTCCAATGGCAAATGACTGTGGGAGTTGCAGTCCAAAACATCTGGAGGGCCGAAGTTTGGACATGCCTGTATTACACCAATGAGCTTGACAGCAGTACTCGGGGCCCAGAGCTTCCTTATCATAGTATCATCTTCTTTCTACAAAAGGTAAAACATGAAGCAAAATGTGCGCTTGCAATCCTTTGCATTTGTTTTGTAAGGAACGAGGTTTTTCCTGCAACATTTTTCTCTCTTGAAACAAAGAAGGAAATGATAGCAATGGCTGACATATCATCTGTTTAGAAAAAAATGCTAATTCATTTTGATTCGTGATTCATCAAGGTAATTGAATCACAAATTAATGAAAGGTCATTGAATCACAAATTAATGAATTTACTGATTTTTTCTGATGAATCAACAAATCTATTTGTAGTTTAATTTTATTTTACTCTAAACCTTTATAAAATGGTTTCCAAGGTACCTAGATGGACCACATTTGCAAGTAAGTCTCCCACTACTCTCCTCTACAATCCCTCCAGGTTTGGTGACGAGGAAGTCTCATGCATCTGATTTATGCACCCACAAAATGCCGCCCCTCCCCCAGAAAGAAACCTTTAGAAACTGACTTGGAGAAATCCGGTCTTCACCAAACATGGATTGTAGAGAAGAGTCAAAGGAAGATTCTCTGCAAGTTTGGTGGATCTAGGTCCCTGAGAGAAACATACCTTGGGGAGGGGGAGACACTCTTTGGGAGGGCATTACTGCATCATTCAGAAAGCAGAATTCCACTGCTCCCTAATCATGGAAGGATTGTAGGGAAGAGTCAAGGGAAGCTTCACTGCAAACAAACAAACAAACAAACAAACACACACACACACACACACACACACACACACACACACACACACACACACACACACACACACACACACACACACACACACATTTTACAGTTTCAGGAAGACATTCATCCAGTACTGTTATTCATGCCCTATTAGGCCATTACCCAGAGCATGACAGTGATAGGTGGTAGGCCACTGATCCAACTGCAAACTCCAGCCTTTTTCTTCCAACCACCATTCCTGTTTCAGTAGTGGAACTCCTTCTCAGTCAGTTACATAAATTCAGAATACCCCCTCTTTCTAAATGTGGAATATTGTGCTGTCACCACCCTACAGAAAGCCAGGAAACAACCCAGTATTGTGCACAATACCAGGCCCAGATTGCCAAAGAGAAAAAGGCCAAGCTTTACATAACAAAGGGTGACCCAAATATTGTCAATATTGTCTTACATGATACCCTCTTCTGCTCCTTACCATCCACACTTCTTGAAAAACAGCTCTGAAAATTGCTTTGTGCTGGGTAAGAAGTGGTTAACTCATGGCAAAAAAAAAAAAAGGAGTCAGGTTCTTGGAATTTCTGGTACAGTCCTTTGTGAATGGTAGTTAGCAGAAGGTGGTATCCTGTAGAGGTGGCAAAAAATGTAAGTGGAAACCAAGGTCAAAATCATTCATACGCTGTGAAATACAGATAGTGAAGATAGATAACTTTCAACTCCTTTGAAATGTAGGTGTTGGAGGAGAGCTGTACAGATACAAAAGACATCCAAAAAGCAGAAAAGTGGATGCTCAATCTAGTTAAACCTGAACTCTCTCAAGCAAAAATAATTAAACTCAGCCTATCCTACCCAGGGTATATAAATTCAGAATTGACCCAGAATTTGCTGGGGGGTAATGGGGTAGAGCACTAGTAAAATCTAACAAAAGGTAGTTTGGCTTAATAAAGGAAGCCAAAGCTGTTACTTTTCAAGATCTGAACAGAACTTCAAGGAAAAGACAACACTGGTAAGAGGAGTTGGGCTGGTAGAAAAAGAGAACAAACTAATCTGAGATGTGCGTTTGTAAGCAATGTTCTTAACTACAGGACATTTTGGAAGTCGGTAGCTCACATAGTCACCATACCTCAGAACTGACTTGATGGCACATAGCACATTTAAAGTTTTTTTTTAAATTATCAGACAATGGTATAGTGAGAATATGGGTAGAAGAAATATTTAAAATATATGTACACCAGAAATAGAAACTCCTTTAAATGTCTTATTTGGCCAGGAATTACAGTGATGCCTTGAATTACGAAAGTAATCCATTCCAACGAATCTTTCATAATTCAAAATTTTGTAGTTCAAAACACGGTTTCCCAAAGGAATGCACTGGAAGCTGATTAATCCATCCCAAAGGGAACGAATTACGATAGGCTTCCTATGCATTCCTATGGGAAGCCTGCCTCAACACAGCAGGCTCTACCACTTCAAGACACTCCTTTTCGGATGCTCTGAAGCCAAAGGAAACACAGCAGTGGGGAGGCTTGTCCCCGCTGTGTTTCCTAGACCGGCCAGCTTGTCCCCTTGATGGTTGAAGCAGGCAAGGTCAAAAACACCCCTGTGCAGAGCCTGCTCTTTGCATGGCACATGCCTGTTTTAAAATCAGATTCTTGCCACTTCTACCCTGGGGGGAGCAGCAAGGATCTGATTTTTAAAAAGGGTATGTGTGCCATGCAAAGAGCAGGCTGTGTGGGGGGATGTTTTCAATCACACACACACACACAGCCTGCTCTTTGCATGGTATGTGCAAGTGTTTGGGGGCTGAGTGGGCGAGGGGGGCAGCAGCTTCGCCAAACCAGCAGGGCACTGAGCGGGCAATGGGTCACCCCTCTGCTGGGCTAGACAGCCTCACCCAGCAAGGCTTTTCAAAAGACCTGCATCCGCAGCACCTTCCTTGCATGGCATTTGAAAAAAGCTAGCTCCCGGATTCCCTTTGATGGGTGACTCCACCATTAATCAAACAAAAGCCCTTTCCCAAAGATGGGTAAGGGCTTTTGCTGTCTGGGAGGGTGTGACGACACCTCCCTTTTTAAATGTGTGATTGTGATGAAAACATGAAGTGTCTAGAATTAAGTTATTAATCTTCACAATATCCACTTGGTAATGCTGCCACCTTTTAAATCGCCGCCTTATGAACTGGGACAGACTCAAATGTATAATATAAAAATAATAATGATGTTTATTGAGAAAATAAATAAATACAATAATGACTGAAGTTGGTATGTGTTGCCTTAAACATAAAATAGATTAAATCAAACCTTCAAGCCTCCCTATCTTTATTAAACAGTAAATAGTAAAGCCCTCACACCTAACCTGCCTGTCTGAACTCTAACAGAGCTGTGCTCTCTCAGCACTCTCAGCTCTCAACTCTCAACAACTCAACTCACAGACCAGGCTCCACCCTTTTTATACCATACAATCCCCCGCCCTCCTGCTGGGATTGGCTGATGATTTACATATGTATTTCTCCTGCTTCCAGGGTGTTGTCACAGAGGGCAGTGGGGGAAGTGGTGCTTTTTCTTTCAGCATGCCTCCTAAATCAGGTGGGAATGGGAGTCCATACCTTCAGATCCCCACTGCCTGCCTGTTCTCCAGTCACACTGAAGGAAAAAGCACTGTGAATTACAAAAAGAACTTGAATTACAAAGGAAAAAGCACAACGGCTGCAGAGCTGCCAAAATCACATGGCTTCTACCGCCACATGATTTTGACAGTTCAGGATTTAATTCAAGTTTTTCATAATTCAAGTATTCATTCATAATTCAAAGCATCACTATAGTTAAAAAAGTTTCCTCCTGATAGTTTTTTAATTTGATCCTGACTAATCAGGTCAAAGATTCAGACCTCTGGTGGGCTCTCAAACTGAAACAATGTTTATGTTTACATTTAGAATGTCAACGTCCATAAGACACCAAGAAACACAGATTTCCCCACCCAGCCTTTGGAATACTTATTTTCAACAGCAATATAAGAACCATGAATGGTTAGATTCCTTCCAAGTAAAAAGGAAGCTCAGACTAAACATTCTCTGTCAAGATAAGCAAGTTTGATCGTTTCAATATAATTGATCTGTGTTAAATCTCCAGACATAGAAGGTTGCTGGTGTCTGAACAAGGGTGGATAAGTGTTAAACAGTTTTCCTTTTTTAAAAAAAATCATAACATTTTATTTATTTATTATTTATTTAATTAATTTATGTACCACAACCATCTAGCAAAAAAGCTACTCTGGGCGGTTTACAAACATATACAAAATATAGAAAGAGATGAAAACCTCTACTCAAATATCAAAAAATTTAACACAAAGTAAGAGCAAACTGTGCCAAATCTGGTGCTGACCTGAGGTTTATTTTCAAAGTTACCTTTTTTTATTTGATTGGGGTCCCCCACCTCATTTTTGAATTGGCTTATGGCATGGCATGCTACATTCTGCACAATAGCTAGTGAGTAATAATAATAATAATAATAATAATAATAATAATAATAATAATAATAATAATAATAATAATAATAATAATAATAATAATAATAATAATAAATGCCTAGCTCCAGTAGTCTCCAGGGCAAGGTATTTTTGAGATGGAAGGCCCCAAAATTGCCTATTTTTTTTCCTTGCTAAAGCTTACACGTTTTTATGATCTCTGTATTAGTTTAATAAAGGTATTGTCCTACTATGAATGCTGTTTTATGTCTGGCATAGACAGCAAACCTTAGATGTGCATTGCAGACCAAGAAGGGAAGTCTTGTGTCCCCTGTTGGAGATGGGTACAAAATGAAAAATGAAACGCTGTTATGTTGTTTCATTATGAAACAAAACAAAACAGATTTTTCACCCTCTATGAACAAAACTGTTTGTCCTAGAGAAACTAAAATGTCAGGGGAGCTTCCTCAAGCTTTTTCCCTGTAAGCCTCCAAAATTTGGAGATGTTTGGGGTTTTGCATGCAAATTGATGACTAAATCGCTTGCAGCTAACATTAGCTGGCTGAAACATTAGCTGTCCTAGAAGCAGAGGCAGGAATTAGCTGGACCCTCACCTCGTTTTTGCTCTTCCGCTTCCCACCCTCAGTGGTGGGCTGTGAGCTGAGGGGGGGTGGCTTTTAGCTCAACAAAGATAAGAGAATGAGGGTTAAAAGGAATTGTTTATTCCATGGCATTCCAACTTACAGGTTGTAGCAGATTCTTTATGAAATGCATCAGGTCTCCTTAGCCTACATTTGTCTTTCTGTCTGTAAAAATGAGGTGGTGCCTTCCCTGGTGTTCCGCGTGTGTGTTGCCACAGGCAGACAAGGCTAACAAAGCATACAAATATGTGCTAGGACCCACATGCAACAGATGTCCTGATGAATCAGAGCTATTTCCTAGGCATGCAACCTAAAACTACGATTCCCATAATTCTTAAGCTTAAAGGAAAATTCCCTATTTTCACTGCTGGGGCAGAATAGGCTGAGTTATTAAACTTCAAAGGGGGTCCCCCTAGGAAAAATTCTAATTGAGTTGGAAGCTGATAATACCCCCCCCCAAGCAAGCAATTAGCGGTTTCCAAATTCAATTAGAATGATTTTTTCCCTAAGGGGACCAGTTTTGTAGTTTAAAAACTCAGCACTTTGATCTCTAAACCTCTCCAAATTTTAGGGGGGTTACAGAAAAGAGCTTGAGGAAGCTCCCCAGCAGTTTTGGTGCCAAAGCATGCCTGCAAATACTATTTTGGAGTACATATATGTACTTGAAAATAGTGATCACAGCCATGTTTTGGCACCAAAACAGCTGGGGAGATTCCTCAAGCTCTTCCCTGTAAGGCCTCTGAAATTTGGAGAGGTTTGGGTTTCAGGAGACTGAGTTATTAAGCTCCAGAGGGGGTCCCATATAGCTAATTGCCAGAGTGTGTATGGGCACCAGTATACACCCTGGCAATTAGCTCTGTGGGGACCCCAGTTGAAGTTTAATCACTCAGACCCGTAACCTCCAAACATCTCCAAATTTGGGGGGGGGGGCTTACAGGGAAGAGTCCAAAGAATCTCCTCTAAGGTTTTGGTGAGCATAGTGTTTCATTTCATTTTGTTTCATTTCATTAAGAAACTACTTTAAATTTGGTTACTAACTAATTGAAATGAAACTACAGAAAGAACTCCCTGCAAAACTCACTGCTGTTCATAACATGCAGAAATGTTTGCAAGGTTAAGGAAATTATTCTAGAACATGAGAAGCCTTGTCCTGCTAAGAGACATGAGATTGTCAATGATGTTGAAAGGGCAGGAATATAAGAAAATATCCAGTGCATTCTTGAGGATTCTATTCATTCATCTGTTTCTTGTTTTGTTTTTGATCAGCAAAATTGTTACTTAGGTTTCAGTTAAGTAATGTAAAAATTTTCTTTGAATGTTTGATATAAAATTTTCTTAGTAATAGATGTATTTTAAATGAGCAGCCAAGAGCTTGGAAAGATTAGATTTTCACATATATTGCTCCAAAATCACCAGAGTCTGGTAATTCTTGGGAAGTGTAATCAAAAAAGTCAACTTTTCAGGCTTTGGAACATTATTAATGGCATCAGAGTACATATCATGAGGCTTTCCTCCCACTGTGTATGGGTTTCTAAATGTAATTGAATGAAAATATAAGAAAATATCCAGTGCATTCATGTGCTATTCATTCATCTGTTTCTTGTTTTGTTTTTGATCACTCAGGGCAGCGCCAGGTTTCAGGTAGGATTTCTTTGAAGGAGGCCTCAAACAGAATTTTCTTGAGTCCCAGACCCAATTTTATCATCTGCATAGATTAGATTTTCCCTTTATCACTCCCAAAATCACCAGAGTCGATAAACAGGGAATTACTATAAAAAAAGCCAACTTTTCAGGCTTAAAAACAAGATAGGTGGCATCAGATTACATACAGGACCTTGTCAAAAGGTTTCTAAAAGTAATTGAATGAGACAATGACAACTGGATCTCATGTTATCCATATGCTTGTTGACACTCTCAAAGAATTCCAACAAATTAGTGAGGCATGTTTTGCAGGAGGCCCCAAACAGGCCATGTTGGCTCTCCTTAAGCAGTGCAACCTCTTCATGTGCCTATTAATTTTATCTTTTCAGGATGGGTTTCCATCACTTTACCAGGGGAAACATGTCAAACTGACCAACAAGTAATTTAAAATCACCTCTGGATTGTTTTTTGAAGATTGGTCTTACATTTGCTACCTTCCAGTCATCAGGCACAATGCCTAATTTGAGGGAAATATTATATATTTTGGCTAGGACCTCAGCAATTTCATATTTAAGTTCCATGAGAACTCATGGATGGATGCCTTCTAGTCCTGGTGATTTGTTAGCATTTATTTTAACAAGACATGCAAGAACCTCCTTACTGGTTATTTCTATCTGGCTTAATTCTTTGGTTTCCCTCCATTTGAAGATAGGTTATGTTTTGGGCATGTGGTCACTGTCTTCTTCAGTGTATACTGAGGCAAAAAATTCATTGAGTCTCTCTGCAATTTCTGTCTTCTCTTTGATAACCCCTTGCCTTTCATTTTGCTCCTTTTGGAGGCTTGGCTTGAGTTTAACTCAATATCTATTCCTATAAATATCCCTTGCACCCAAAATGAAGCACTTTTTTTAAGGAGCCTTCTTCTATAAAAGTGCTTGGTAATTTTAGAGCTGAGATCAGCATGTAATTCCAATTTATGAATTTTTGTAGATGCCAAAAGTATAATATAATCAAAGTGAAACATTTGTAGCCCTAGCTGGGTGAAATCCAACAGCTAGTCCCAATTTCAGTAGATTCACTGAGCAAACAGGACTTCTCAAGAAACTATATAAGTCACAATAATGTATAGTAACTACTACAGATAGGGACAAATTAAAAAAATGGTGATTCATCATGATTTGTCAGGGCTGGTGAATTGACAAATTGATGATTTCCAGTGACAAATTGACAAATCAGTTTGTCTCCACTTCAAAATGTTATAAAATGCCCCCCAAGGCACCTAGAGGCATCCCTGGAGGGCAGAGCTAATAGTGAGTTACAATCCAAGAAAATCTGGTTTACCCAAGGCTGGGACTCGCTGGTATACAATATTTGAAATAGCCAGCATACCAGAATTAAGGTGAAAGTCTCAATTCATTGCCAAAAACATAGAATCATAGAGTTGGAAGAGATCCCAAGGAACATCCAGTCTTTTACATGGATTACAATACATGACGAACACCAGTGTTTTCCATGTTAGTTTCCATCCCTCATAATGGATTTTTTTCACATGCTCTTTGTAGTTTTAATGTTACCTTTGAATGTTTTTAGATGCCTCTCCTAATTCCCTGTTCTTACTTGAGTATGTCTTAAATGTTCTTGGCTATATATTGTTCATCATTATTGTAAGCTGTCTTGGGTAATTTTCCACGGAGGAAGGCAGGGTAAAAATATTCAAAATAAATAAATTAAATTTTAAAAAACCTGCCATGCAGAAACCCTCATCAAAGTACTCCCAAAAGATGGCCATCCAATCTCTGCTTAAAAACCTACAAAGGATACTCCACCACCTCCATGGCAGCATATTCCACTGCTAAATATCTCCAGCTGTTGTGAAGTTCTTCCTAATGCTCAAATGGAATCTCTTTTCCTGTACAGTAGTTTGAAACCATTGCTCCAAGTCCTAGTCTCTGAAGCCATGGAAAACAAACCTGCCCCCTCTTCAATATGACTTCCTTTCATATATTTAAGCATGTCTATCATATTCCCTCTCAACCTTCTTTTTGTAAGGCTAAACATTCCCATCTCCCTAAGCCACTCTTCATAAAACATTTCTTCCAAGCCTTTAACCATCCTGGTCGCCCTCCTCTGGACCCATTCAAGGTTGTCAACATCCTTTTTAAATTAAGGTGCACAGAACTGAACTCAGTAGTCCAGGTAGGGTCTGACCAGAGCATAATAGAGTGGTACTACCACTTCCCTTGATCTAGACATTATGCTTTACATGGCTGTATATAGTCCAACTTTTTAAAACTAAATAATATATATTAATCTAATGCACTCCTCCAAGAAGCCAGGTTGTCCACCTTGATCTTGTCGTTCTATTGACAGACCATGTCCTTCCTTTTCAGGAGGGCTTCTAAGGTGGGTTTTTTTAAAAGAAGACCTCCTTCACTGAGAATTGAGACATGTCTAGATAATTTTTAAAAATGGTTTTAGGAATGTTTGCATGGTTTTTAATTTTGTTGTGGATGTAATTGTTTTAAATGTTACATTCTATGGTGTTTTACTTCTTGTTGTTCAGTTTTATTTGACTGTGGGCCATCTTGAATTTATCCTGTCAGGAGAGAGGCATCAGAGAAAGTAGGTCTTACTCCAGTGATGATGAACCTTTTAGAGACCAAGTGCCCAAACTGCGATTCAAAACCCACTCTCTCTCTCTCTCTCTCTCTCTCTCTCTCTCTCTCTCTCTCTCTCTCTCTCTCTCTCTCTTTTTTTTGCAAAGTGCCAATACCACAATTTAACCTGAATACAGGTGGCTGGTGTCAAGGAATGTATGAGGAGCTAACCTCAATTAGCAGAGTTGCAGCAATGTCAAGGATCAGAGGCAAAATATGACAGACTCTGTTGCTGGTTTTCTCTTGCAGTCTATTTACAAAATATATAAAGGTTCCATTGGTTTACAGACTTACATTCAGTAGCATCCATAATCCAGCTACTCTTCCTGATCACAGCCAACACATCAGGCTTACTGGCTAAACAGCCCTGGCTAAACAGCAAGAACATATTGCAATACATAAGGTATATATAATATCTCTTTCCAATCACTTCTTTACTTTCACATCACATGTCATAGTGCTTCTCTCATCCACGCTTCTGAGCTATGCTCCACTGTCCTTGGACATTAGCCTTCTTGTCAAGGCCACTTTACCAAGCTTGCTTCAGTCCACAGCTGGACTCCATATCTCTAATTGCAAGTTGAAAAACTCACTCACAAGAATATTCTTGACAGCTGGGAAGGGGCGATGTCGGGTGCCCACAGAAAGGGCTCCGAGTGCCACCTTTGGCACCTGTGCCATAGGTTCACCAACACTGTCTTACTCCCTACATGACTCAACTTGTTCTGTTTTGCTTTGTCACTGCATTGTAAGTGTTTAAAAATCTTCACATCTTGATTGCGAAGAAACCTGTGACATAGTAAATTCCTATCAAGAAAATGAGCCCTACAAAATTTTCACCCCCTTGAATGGTATGCAAAGAACTCCAAATTGCTTTTTTAGAATTGGAAGAATTTTAAATACCTCTTAACAGTATTGCATACTGCATTGCTATCTTAACGGTAAGATTATCTTTTTTTCTGGCACAGACTATGTAATGGGGTGAGACTTGAGAATGTAAATTCTGGCTTTGCCTTTCCAGGGAGATAAAGTTAAAGTGCTTCTGCAGACAGAAACTTACAGCAGTCTGTGTATGAAGTCTATTAAAATTCTTTTTAATATTCTGCGATGAAGAGCATGCCAGGGTAGAATGCAGAGGGATTTATTACCTTTTATTAAACTCATAAATATGATAGATTTTGATACATACATAATCTATACATAATGCACATCGTCCATGCATTAAGAAGCCCTTTCAACCTATAATATAAAGTAAAAATAGTTCTTTATGTTGCGCTTTTCCATAGCTCTGCCTCTCTTCTCCAACACTTTCTCTCCCATACTGCTTCTTTCATGATGTGCCTGATACTCCCAGCTGGATGTCCTGTCAGCCTCTCTGAGTCAATGGTTTGAATTCCAGAAGGGCTTTTGGAGGGGGATTAGTGGCTCCCTCAGAAAAAGGCAAAGAAAGATGTGTCCTTCCACAAAGATTAACAGTAACATATTCGAAACAATTAAGTTATCAGGGTTTCTTTTTACATTTTTTAATTTTTAAAAAATAACAAGAATGCAAACTAAACAATAAAGCATAGAAATGTTATCTATAGCACTTTGTAACATACATAATCATGATCAATGTCAAAAGGACATCTCTCCAAAAATCAGTATGAGAGATGATTGGGGCTCAGATTTCAACATCTTTTATATGGAAGGGAAACCAATTTTTAAAAAATTCAGTTGATCACTCTCCTGTATTCCTGTATCTAATGTAAGTAGTAAGTTTATCCATGAATGCCACGTGCCAGATGCTGAATTCCCAGCTAAATATAATATAAATTATTCTATACAGGGTGTATTTTCTAATGTCATGTAACTAGGCATAAAGTATTTGACTTAAAGTGGGGGCAGTGCATCAAGATTTCTCCAGTGATGAGTTAGTCAAGTGTGGGGCAGGGAGCTGTTCCCAACTAACCAGGTCATCAGTGAACTACACAATAAAGACTTGGATTCTTCTCCTACTCCAAGTTTTACATCGCCCAGTCTGAAGAAGAGTCATAAAATATGCTAAAGAAAGGGTAAGGATATGGAGATAAGATTATAAGGAAGGGAGGAAGGGAAAACAAGAAAAGCATTTTCACTTGTGAGAAATGGGGTTTTAAAAAACCTGCAGCTATTTCCTTCTCTGCTGAATTCATCCCCTCCACCAGTAAATAAGAAGGCCATAAGAGATGGGTTCAAGCTTCGGCCATAACCTTATTGACCGTTCAAATCCCTGAACAGAGGTGAGGCCTAAGATAGTGCATCAAACTGGGGAACGAGAGCAAGTGGACCAAACAGTTTCTTCTACAGTCTGGGTCAAGCAAGTCCCCTGCCTTGGGGCAATGCTATACTCAAACTGGGGAGGCATCCCGAAGCCCGTTCCCCTTCTAATTTTCATGAACCATGGTTGGTGGGTCATCGCTTGGGGTCTCTCTCAGAAGACCATCCCTGCGTGCACACCTTGATCCCATGGTTTGCAGCACCCATTCAGTGGACCTCATCACCAAAAGGCACCCTGTGGGCCTCACTACTACCACCTCACATCCAGCAGTACTTGCCAGATTCTGATGTATTTAAACATGACATTGACCCAGTATATATAACACCAAACCAGTTCCCAGAGTGTTCCATGAGAATCAGAGTGGGATAGGCAAAAATCACCCAGTCCCCTTCTGTTTAATATGCCAATCAGGCATCCCAGATAATTTTTCAATATGTTTTGGATCTCTGCGAACCATGTAAAATGTCTAGCTCAAACAACATGCACCCAATACTGAATTTCTAGGTTGCTTGCCAAGCCTTCTGCTTATATGTTTTCCATTACACACTTCCATTATTAGATAGCCCCGAAAGGCCCCCTTTTCACTTAAAGGATCTTTAGAGATATATTTTAAATATTTTTTTCATACAGATTTATCCAATTTGTTTACCTTATGTACCACTTTTCACCCAATAATAACAGGCCCACAGTCAACTGGATGGTTTTAAAAGCTCACGTAGAACCAAAAATACCAGAAATTTGAACAATTAAACTGATTACTGAAGTGTTGGTTTTAAAAGAGAGTAGTTCTCATTCACTCTGTGGAAGACAAATTAAGCCAGGGCTTTATCTTTGCTCCCCTGACCTTTTAGTCTGTTCCAAAGTCATATTTGTTCTTCCATTGTAACACTACAAAGATATGGTGACTTCACTCTGTCACCTAGAAGAAAAACAGTTCATGTTTTGTCTCTGCTTCTGTCTTCCATAGTTTCCTTTCCCCTCCTTCTCAATGCAGAACTCTGCTGCTAAAACCATAGAATCATAGAATCATAGAGAAGGAAGAGACCTCAAGGGCCATCTAGTCCAACCCCCTGCCATGCAGGAACCCCCATCACAATATTTCCAACAGATGGCCATCCAGCCTCTGCTTAAAAACCTCCAAAGAAGGAGACTCAACCACCCTCCGCGGCAGCATATTCCACTGCCGAATAGCTCTGTCATGAAGTTCTTTCTAATGTTCAAATGGAATCTCTTTTCCTGTAGTTTGAAACCATTGCCCCGAGTCCTAGTCTCTGAAGCCATGGAAAACAAACCTGTTCCCTCTTCAATATGACATCCTTCCAAATATTTAAACATAGCTATAATATCCCCGCTCAGTCTTCTTTTAGAGAGGCTAAACATTCCCAGTTCCCTAAGCCGTTCCTCATAAGACGTTTCCTCCAGACCCTCAACCATCCTAGTAGCCCTCCTCTGCACCCGCTCGAGGTTGTCAACATCCTTTTTAAAATTGAGGTGCACAGAACTGGACACAGTACTCCAGGTGGGGTCTGACAAGAGCAGAATAGAGTGGTACTATCACTTCCCTTGATCTAGACACTATGGTTCTGTTGATACAACCAAGAATCGAATTGGCTTTCCTGGCCGCCGCATCACACTGCTGACTCATGTTCAATTTGTGGTCCACCAAGACTCCCAGATCCCTTTCACAGGTACTATCCATTAATTCCTCCTTCTTATCAGTTCTAAGTGATATTCCTAAAAACCTTATACATGCTAGTGCGCTGCTTCCTTGCCCTTAATTAAAGCTCCCATACCATCATTTGAGCAAGTGACCTTTGGTCATCCATTTTTCCCACTTCAGGTGTCTGGAGGTTTCTTTACCCACCAGTGATGACCCATGCTGAATTTTATATGTTGAACTTCTTCTTAGGATATGGCTGAGGCTACTCTCCTTCTTCTGTACAAATCAAAACTCATCTTTCTGATTACTCTTTTTTCATAATTCCTTTGGTTTCACATTTTTCTGCAACTAAGGATCAAACTAGAAGATATATTTATTATATTTTTCAAAGAGGCCTTCCCTCAACTGTTTAAAGAGGTCTGTCTGTCTTGAGATTTTCTCGACCTGTGTACTTTACATTTAGGGTACTTGGTTTTGTAATTGGCCACTAGAAGATAAATATGGTTTAATTTGCAAGTTTACCTCCTGAGAACAATGCATCTGAGGAAATCCTACAGAAAGGAAGTAGGTTACTCATGAGAAATGTACATTCTTGAGGGAAAAGGTAGGGTATAAATATTTTAAAATTTAAAAATATCTACTTTAACCCTAAGCTTAAAAGCCTTCAATTAAATTTTTCCCTGGACTGCCTCCATTTCACTTTCTGCATTGCACTTTTGATCTTAAGCTCCTCCGGGGGGGGGGGGTGTCTTACTCTATTACCCTTGTAATGTATGATTAAAATTTAGAAGTGCCTTACAAAGACACTTAAGCTTGAGAAAGTGGACTAGTTCACATTAAAATATTGCAGTTAATCTTTAAGGAGACAGAACATTTTTGTTTCAGAGAGGATAGCCATGTTAGTCTTTTCAAGAATTTCAGGCAAAAATCAAAGAAAAACAAAACAAAACAAAACAAAAGACACAAACATGTGGCACCTTAAAGACTAACTTTCATATTTTAATGTGATGTTTCCTGCACATGTGCACTTCTTCAAAACTTTGCTTTTGCTTTTCCCCTGATTTACAAATGTAAATTAATCCTGTATGAATTGAAGAGGCCAATTTCATAATCTTTCTACTTTTTATGCTAAAAGTCTAAAATAAAAAGAGACTTTTTAACAGCAGATGGTGCTAAAAGCATGAGGAGACAATTAGCATTCAAAGCCTGAAATAAATTATAAGTCATACTAGAAGGATATATTACGTACATTGTTTAATACTATGAAATGAAATATGCTCTAAGAGAAGTTGAGAGACAGTTTTAATTATTTAATGACGATAAGGTGTTTGAAGGTTTTAAGAAGAATAAAGAGTGAGCCTTAATTACCTTTGTAAAAAATTGTCATCTGTTGGCAAATTCCGACTAAAATCTACAGTATCGATGGTGACACAGAACAGCTAGTTTCTGTACAACATTTTGATAAGCCACATAGCAGATCTTGTAAAAATCTGAAAATAGAAATGTTCAGGTGTTGAATTCCATCTGGCAATGGAGAAACTGTCAAAGCAGAAAAAGAACCACATGCTTAAATGTTTCTCCACATTTATTTTAAAAGATACATGTGATGTGTTATTCTGGTATTCTGCTGTGTGTTGTTTACAGGGTTTACTTAGGCCCTATATACAGTTTGTGTGTCCTGCCTTTCTGAGGAATTTAAGTGTATAGGGCCATTACATCCGTGAGTGCTTTCCTACTGATAAAATTTGGGGCAACTCCTACATGTGCATTGTTTGATTTTTCATAATTAGAGGAATGAAAAAAAGGAAAACATGTGACCTATCTCCAAGGAAGTTACATGTGTGAATCCAATCCTTAATTTTCTATGGAATTTGAGCACCATGCATGATTTACCTGGAAGCAAATAGGGCTAGGGACGGCAAGAAATGTTGGCACCTATGGTATGTAAGTTTCAAGCTATATCCCAGGACTGGGAACCCAACTAAGTCAAGTCTCCTGGTGGAGCTCTGTAAATGAACTCAGTATAACACAATTTTAAAACCTTTACAGTCTTTTCACTGAATATGCAGAGGTAGTGCCGTGCAGCAGAGTGCTAATATGTGCTTAAGTACTGTAAAACATGCTGGCAAACAACTACTTAAGGTGTCTCAGTTGGTGGATAACGTGGGAATCTTGTACCCTAAACTGTGAGCATAGAATCCACACAACCAGTGCTAGAGATAATGTAGGTGATGCCAACCCATGCATCATCAGCTCAAATCATTGCTTTACAATTTTATCAGGAAAAAAACCTGATAAAGAGAGACCCCCAAGAGAAGCAAACACTAGAAAGAGAATAGAAGGCTCAACAAAATAGAAGTGACTGGATAACTGACTAAATAAAAGACTCAATGTGGAAGACTCTAAAATACATTTTGCACCTCACATTAGAGCAGTGTTGTTGTACAAATAACAAGGATTGGGATAAGTGGGCATTTTTTGTTGCATGGCTGGTTCCTGTAATTGGGTAGATGCTTGCTGATCAACAGTTCTGTCAAATTGGAGAAGACAATATACTGATCCTCTAACAGAGGCTCAGAGCCAGTAGACAGCAAATCATTGAAAATAGTACGCAATACTATTATGAGTTTACACTCATGGATGTTGCCTTTGGCCTTGTGGTTTGAAAACCATATGAAGGGTTGGACAGATAGAGGCACCACAAAGCCCACCACCAACTTCTAGAAGATTTTCATTCTTCATTAGTTTCATGAAGACCAGAATAAGCATTTCTGCTAAGTGAGGAGGACATGATACTCAAAATAATGTTCAGTGGTATAAA
Organism: Phrynocephalus forsythii; assembly: GCA_029282475.1. Classification (NCBI taxonomy): domain Eukaryota; kingdom Metazoa; phylum Chordata; class Lepidosauria; order Squamata; family Agamidae; genus Phrynocephalus; species Phrynocephalus forsythii. Next base: position 14,816,399 of record JAPFRF010000006.1, on the reverse strand, counting down.
ATCTAATTTAAAAGGTGGATTTGAAATCTTGTGGCCTAAGGTCTGAATCGGCTTTGGACAAGAATGTTAGGGTCCACAGACCAACAGGGCAGGGCCACATTCTGTATAAACTGATTCAGCTCCAAGGAGTGCATTCTCAAAATGGCCAGGCTGATATATGATCTCTGAACTCATTTCCTGAATACCATTCATACTCAACAAAAGATTATTCAAAGGCCTATCTGAAGAAATTGAAGAAAGCATTGTAGTACTTGTAAGGGAAGAGGATAGCATCTTCCACTGCAGAGATACTCTACCAAAAAATCCATTAGAATAAAAGGGAGTTGTGTGATTAATACAAAATGAAATACAAATGCAAGAACAGGTGATATCTTTATAGACCACTTAAAAGTGATCTCACAATATATAAAGTTTAATGGATGAACACCACTTCATTCACCCTTATGGCTGAATGCACAATGTTTTTGTGGTCTATAAAGATATCACCTATTCTTGCATTTGTTTTCTAGCAAATAATGCTCACTTTGTTTCAAGTATGTTTTTTAAAATGTCCTCTTGAGTGACACTTAGAGATATGCATGAAATGATCCATCTCAGTTCATAAAAGCTCCTCCTTTCCCCTGCATCCTTGGGCTCAGTCAGCTGCTCATCAGGCCCAGCATGTTCCTGCTCCTCCTCAATTGATCTTCCAGTTCTGGCAACACGCTCAAACTTCTTTGCCCCACCCTCTTAGGTGATCTTCCACTTAGACAAAAGAGTAGGGCAGAGAAGTCTGGGCTCCTGATTGTGACTGGGAGATTAGCCAAAGAGGTGGAAAAAGATGACAAACTGGGCCTGATGAATGGCTGATCAGCTGAGGAGGTTGGGTTGGAGAGCACCAGCACTTTCATGAACTGACACAAACTGAGATGAATCTGTTTATGCCCATCTCTAGTGCCGACCACAGTGAGCTAGCAGTAATATTTCAAGGGATGGTATCTGTCTTGATAAGGGAGATTAAGCATCTCTTCTACAAAAGTAAGTCTTAATCCCCTGGCATGCAATTAGGAGCAAATGACATTCTGTGCCTATGCTGGTGGGTGAAAGGATGTGGCCACATCTGTGGTTATTCACAGATGAATTTAATTGGAAGATTTATTTAAATCCCAAACAATCAGGGAATAAGTCTCTTTTAAGTGAAGCTAAAATAAACAAGGTCAGAGGAAAATCATTGAATTTTCAGACAACTTATAATACAAAGTTGAAACAGAGCACAAAATTAAAATAGCAAAGGAAATTGTAAGATGGAAGCCATGAGCAGGACTTTATAAAACACTATATTACACCAAATCTTCCAATATCCTTTAGGTAAATCTTACTATCTTCCCAATCGTTCAGCCATCTTTGACATAAAGACTGTGGAAGAAAGACTTCTAGCTATCTATTCAGGTTCCAAAAGACTCAGGGAAAATGAAGGGGAAATGTTCCAGGAAAATTCAGGTGAGAATTGAAATGTCAAATAAAGCCATCAAGTTGGAGCTTCATGGGTTGCTGGTGGGGGGGGGGGAGGGAGGAAGTGGGGACAAAATAAATAGGAAAAAAGTGAATTTTAGGCAATCAGTCTTTGTTGAGAGCAGCTCATAAGCCTAAAACCTAGACAAGAACAATCCAGTCCTATGTGAATATCATGAGAAAAACATTCTAATTAGGAAGTTGTAGAATTTCCTAGAAGAAAACGTCTCTTTGGGCAAATAACATGGTTGAAGCTTGTCACCAGAATACAAACAGAAGGTGGAGCCATCAGCTTGTTCACTTGTCCATACTGTTTCATTGTCTCACAACTTGGTCAAGCCTTGCCACCACAACCGTCTTGCATCTATCTTCTGCTTCATCTCATAATCAAGAAATCCAGGTGGAGAGAAATCCTCTGTTCCTTTCCCAACAGGAAGCAATTGATCCCAGTGTGGGGGATTCCCTCCTTATTTGATAGTTTTCTAATACATTCCATCCCATAGTTTGCATATCTGCAGCCCAATCCCATCCATATGTCTCTACATCTCAGCCCTTAGTGTGTCCCTGGGCCCTAAAATCAGAAACTGGTTAACAATAAGTCTCTGCCAAGTAAATGTCTTATTTACAATCAGCTGTTGATTGGTGATAAATGATTTTCAGTTTTGTGGTGAGAGGACTGGGTATAGAGGATGGTCTTGTTGAAAGGTGGTAATATCTGTGGGAGACAGTAATGAGTCAGTTGGAGCTTCCTATGGGTCAGTTTTAAAGTGTACAGGTTTTCATACCAATGTGTGATCCTTTGTCAAATATTCAGAAAGAAAGAGATAAAATGGATATTGAGCCATTTCATATTCAGCTGAAATCCTCACAAAGACAAAATGGTTGAGAAATTTGCAGTAAACGAGACTGATGCAGTGAGGAGACAGCTCAGATTTCACACTATGTGGAAATAATCCTAATTTATATAGAATAATTGTTTTATTTTAGACAGTAGTGTTCAAACTTCGGCTATCCAGATGTTTTGGACCACAACTCCCACTGTCCTTTGTCATTGGCAATACAGGCTTGGAATTCTGGGAGTTGTGGTCCAGAATATCTGGAGGGTCAAAGTTTGGACAGCCCTGATCTTAGATATGGGCATGAACCCATACTGGTTCGTTTATTGGCCAGTGTTCTCAGCCCCATCTGTTCTGGTGGTTGCCCATTCAGAAGCAGCGGTCCAGGTTCACTTCCATACCTCCTCTAGGTGCTGCCTCTAAGTAGGTGCCTGATGGAATAGGTCAGCTGGGAACTGCCAAACAGAAACAACTGTTCAGTCAAGGAACAAACTGACACGAACTCATGAACTGGCAGTTCATGCCCATCTCTACATTGCATATAAGGTCCATACCCCTTGCAGCCATCTGAATGGTTGATCAGATTTTTAGTCACCACATTCTGTTTCTGATGAGAGAAAAGTAGCACTTAGTTCATAGCCAAGAGCAACCTTGAATACTAGATTCAAATTTATTGAACATATAAATGGGCATTTTTCTGGTCATTTTTTGGAGTGTGAAATAAAACATATTTTTTGTTAATGTGAGAAGCTGGTATTAAAATGGCTCAGAAGCCTTGGAACTTAATTTCTCAACTTTCATATACCTTTAATAATATTCCCCGTCAGTATCAATCAACTTCTGCATTTACTATTTCACACGGGGAGCAAAAGAACACAGTTATGCTTCCAGAATAAATGGCCTGACTCAGGATACCAGAAATTGTTAATAATTTGCTCTGATGATAGCTGCACATTGAAAGAGAAAAATCATTTCTTTGAATTGTTGGTGTAACATTGGGTTGGGCAAGGATGATGAAAGAAAAAAAACTTAAATTGCATTCATTAAAATATAGGAACTTGCTAGTTGATGGAACAGTGATGAAAGGAATAAATAGGATAGAAGTGTTGGCAAGAGGTTTCATAAAAAAAAAATCGGCCCTAAAAGATATTATATTAAATATAGCTAATGATTAAAAGTAGCTGAGAACATAGCTAAACATGATGCTAAATGTGAAAAAGACAAAGAATGTTAACACTGCACTTTTCTTTTTCTTTGTATCAGCAGTAACTTTACAGCACACAGTAATTGACAATGTCTTCTCCTTTTCCATGCTCATTTAAGTGGCAGCTGGAGACAAAAAGGGGAGAAGTATTCCTCTGCTAGGAAACCCAAGGTCATCTCCACACAAATGGCCCTCCCAGAATCCTTTTTTGAACTTAACTCCCACCTGTAGAATTTTTCCTTTCAATTACAACTCTTGCTATTTTCCTAGAATCATGAAAAGATATGGGTTGACTAAGCAGCTAGATGTCTACAAGACATGGGTTTGGGTTGCCTTCAGCATGGTGAATCACAGGTTCTATTAATCAACCTCGGTTCATTGGTCCAGAATTGTTATTCTGTGTTTCTCTTTTGCAGCAGACTAAAGGTCCATCAAGTGCAGTGCCATCAGGAATGCAAAAGAAGGTCAAGAGGACGCTTCCCAACCCGCCTCCTGAAGAGATTGCAGGAGGGACATCGTCCACATTCACAACCGTGGGGTCAGTTTCGCGCCGGAGAATCTGCCGAAGCAATACCATGGCCAGGGCTAAAATCCTCCAGGACATAGATCGAGAACTGGATCTGGTGGAACGAGAGTCTGCCAAGCTACGGAAGAAGCAAGCGGAGCTGGACGAAGAAGAGAAAGAAATAGATGCAAAACTTCGCTATCTAGAAATGGGCATCAACAGACGAAAAGAGGCCCTCTTGAAAGAAAGAGAAAAAAGGGAGCGTGCCTACCTCCAAGGGGTTGCAGAGGAACGTGATTATATGTCTGACAGTGAAGTTAGCAGTACCAGGCCCACCCGGATAGAATCTCAGCATGCCTTGGAACGACCACGGACAGCGCCCCAAACAGAATTTGACCAATTTATTCCCCCACAGACCCAGCCAGAAACTCAGTTTGCAACTCCTACGAGTCCTTACACTCAGTATCAGTATTCTTCCCCTGCTGTCCCTACTCAGGCACCAACTCAGTACAGCCAGCAGTCTCATTACCATCAGCAGCAGACTTTATATCAACAACAGGTTTCTCCCTATCAAACCCAGTCAGCATTCCAGACCGTGGCAACCATGTCCTTCACCCCGCAAGCTCAGCCACCACCAACCCCGCAGACTTCCTACCCACTTTCATCACAGTTGATGGTGATCCCACCAAAAACAAGGCAAACATCCTTATACCTGGAGCCCAAGATTACATCAAACTATGACGTGATCCGCAATCAGCCTCTCATGATAGCACCAGCATCATCTGATAACACATACACCATGACCCATCTGGGTAGTAAATACAGCACCTTGGACTTGAGGTTGGGCCTGGATGAGAGAAGCAGCATGGCTAGTAGTCCCATTTCTAGCATATCTGGTGATTCCTTCTATGCAGACATTGACCACCACACGTCACGTAATTATGTGCTGCTGGATGATATTGGGGATCTTACTAAAGGAACATCTGCTCTGGGCTCTGCTTATGGCTTGCACGAGAAGGATCTAAGTAAAACAGACAGGCTCCTTCGAACTACTGAGGCCCGGAGGGTGCAAGAAGTCTCCGATTTCCTTGCACCCCTGCAAACGTCTTCTCGACTGCACAGCTACATGAAACCGGATGAAGACCCAATGGAAGACCCTTATGAACTGAAGCTTCTGAAGCATCAGATCAAGCAGGAGTTCCGAAGGGGTACTGAAAGCCTGGACCACCTGGCAGGCCTTTCCCAGTATTACCACTCAGATACTAGCTACAGACATTTCCCCAAATCGGAGAAATACAGCATAAGCCGGCTTACGTTAGAGAAACAAGCTGCCAAACAGCTTCCAGCGGCCCTGCTTTATCAGAAACAATCCAAGCATAAGAAGGCCTTGATAGATCCCAAATTGTCTAAATTTTCACCCATTCAGGAAAGCAGGGACCTTGAGCTCGATTACTCAAATTACTTGACTAGCGCCTCATCACTTGGAGGAATCACCTCTAGGGCAAGGCTGCTCCAGGATGATATAACATTCGGCCTCCGAAAAAACATCACCGAGCAACAGAAGTATATGGGGCCCACGCTCACACATTCTCTTGGTACAAGTCTGGGAGCTGCACTGAGTACATCGATGCGGTCTACGTTGCACGATGATGTTGACAAACCCTACAGCAGTGGGAGCAGGTCTAGGCCTTCCTCCAGGCCATCGTCTGTCTATGGGCTTGACTTGTCCCTCAAGAGAGATTCTTCAAGCTCTTCGCTAAGACTGAAAGCCCAAGAGGCTGAGCCGCTAGATGTTTCCTTCAGCCATGCAGCCCCCTCTGGAAGAACTAAACCCACTAGCCTGCCGATCAGTCAGAGTAGGGGACGCATCCCCATTGTAGCACAGAACTCAGAGGAAGAGAGCCCTCTAAGTCCAGTGGGCCAGCCAATGGGGATGGCAAGAGCAGCTGCTGGGCCTTTGCCTCCTATATCCGCAGACACTAGGGACCAGTTTGGATCAAGCCATTCATTGCCTGAAGTCCAACAGCATATGAGGGAAGAATCAAGAGCTCGAGGCTACGACCGGGATATAGCCTTCATCATGGATGACTTTCAGCATGCCATGTCAGATAGTGAAGGTAAACTAGACTTCAGACTGCTTTATGGCTCTCACAACACAAATCCTCATTTCTATGCATGCGTCTAATTTCATCATCTTTTGGGGACTACTTCTACTTCTTTTTTCCTTTCTGCATTTTGTGTGTGTATATATGTATACATGTATATATATCTTTTTGTTTCAGTTGGCCGGCTGATTTAACTGTGTATGCTCAGATTCTGGAAGGGTACAAAGAAATACTTGCATGTTCAATTCTCTCTCTCTCTCTCTCTCTCTCTGGTTTTTGTGTGTATTTTCCTCTATATTTCTTGCTCTTAGCTTCTCATAACAGCATCTTGACTTGGATTTTCAGACGTATTCATTCAGGGTTGGCCTTCACTGAAATCAACTGAAAACACCACCCAACCAAATTATAACCTTCCTAATAACATAAGATTTTTCTAATATGTTCATTTAATAGGCAATATTCTGTGTGATAGGCTTGTTAAAAAAACTTCTGCAACCTAAAATGTTTCAAAGCCAAATAACACAAATTCTAGGCAATCAGACTAGCAAACATTTTCAAAATTATTGCAAGAAATATAATTCAATGATAAATCACTCTTCTAAGTTCTGATACAATTACAGGTTGAAAAGGTACTGTTATGATGAGGTGTTGTACTGTCAAAAAAACCTCATTATCACACTTCTTTATTGTTTCAAGCCCCAATGGAAATACACATACATGTAGCAGATTAATGGTTAGATAGTGCACTTTATTATCACACCTCTTGAGTTACATCTCCCTTAAGTGTATCTTGCTGATGTGTATGGATATCTGTACATTTTGTACAAAAAAACCTATGGTGATATATATATAAACATGTCTATAGTTCAGATGGATGGGACACTTAATTTCCTCGGTAAACTCAGTTCTCTAATTTTAATCCCAGCTATGTGTACATGAACCTTAACCAGTATTTTGGCCATATATACATGTTTGTAAAGTAACTCTATTTATGGAGGATGTTGCATTAATTAAAGTGATGGATCTGCTCTTCAGTTGTTGATTACCTAGAAACAGGTAAAAATGTCAGGAAAACAATAATACCATTTTTCTGTTTAAAATAAAATCACAGCAGGCAGGGCCAAAGGATTATTTCTTCATGGGATGAAAGGCTGTTTTTAAAAGAAAGCAGCTAAGAAAATGTTATGTTGAGGATTAGAGTTTATACTGTGCTTTAGCATCATATGACTTCAAAGTAAAGTTTTTAATATTTTTCAAATTGTTTCATAGTGCATTTCCAAAAAAACTTTCAAAGTCAATGAATCCTACATGTTTCATACCTATTTTTTTCCTTTGTATGTGCTCTATTGCAGTTTGTGCATATTGTCCAATAAAGAAACACTGCATGCACTATTGTGTTTGCTAATAGCAGTGATTGCTGTTGAACAACTGCTTGTATTATTCTGAAGTATGATAATGTTTTCACCTGGCACCTTCTTCTTTGTTTACATAATTGTTCAGTTCATACATCTATAATACCTTACTGGGTATTTATGCCAGCAGCACCCCTAGAATTGGTTTTAATAGTGCCGGTCAGTTGGCACTAATCAATGGGGAGCCTTTGGCATTCTTCGCTATGTGCTACATGTCATACTTTGCACACTACCAGCAGCAGCAGCTTATTAATAAATTCATGGCAATTGATACAATGACACTGCCACTGGCATAAAACCCCAATCGGATTTTGGCTTCTAAATGGAATATATTCTAAAAAATGATTCTTCAGTATCATCATTTCAGGGAGATATATTGTTGTCTAATAAAAATAACTCTTAAGTCTACTGAAAGCCTACTCAAATATGTGATGGTTTTCATACCTCTGTTCTGACCTTGTCTTATCTTACAAAAATATAAATGAGAGCAGTTGGATCCTGAGCACGTTAGCTGGGCTAAATCCCATGTTAATTCTATCTAGAGGAGATCCACTGTAAATAATGGGACTTCTCACAACAAAAGCAAGCACTATTCATTTTGATGGAACTGTTAGACGTACAGTATAGCTAATGTTGGGTTTAGCCCTTTCAGTGTAGGTATCATATTAACAATAGAACATAAGTTTTTAAATTGATTTTCATGAGACCTTCAGGTGCATTAGACTGCAGTTTGGTATCATTTAACCCAGGAGTAAGTCCTTGGTAGCTGCTAGAGTTCTCAGTAGGACTGCATGGTTACTCCAAGTCTAGCTTTTACTCAAGTTTTTATTTGGTTTTATCTACTCTGCTTTTGATGGTTATTTAAAAACCTTTTTACAGTACTTTATGTGAAAATATAACTAAAAGTTTATAGAAAAACATGTTTTTAGGTTCTATAGAAATCAAATCATAAGCTGTGCAGAGCTTGTTTCAGGATGCAGTCTCCGACCGAAAACAGGAAGCAATCTACTTTTCTTAGAAAAATGAAATAAAATGACTCAATCAATCAAAAACAGAAGGGAAATATGGAGACATGAAATGATGGCTTAACGTTCTCTTCCATATAGATGCTGGACTGCTTCCTTGATATATTCTTTCTTTCTGTATATTTTTGAAAGTATACCTCATAATTGAAACTGTAGTAATTTATCACTATTTGTAACATCTATTGAATCTGTCTTTTGAATGCATAGCATACGACAGATGTGAGATCTTTTATTATTTCCTTGTTTTGTTCAAACTCTATTCACAGTTCATCATGCATCCCTGAAATATTTCTCATTGTTACCATTTCCTACATGCTTCTGCTACTGCAGTCAATCCATCAGTTTATCCAGTGGTGGACAAAGTTTCCAGTGCCTTTGGGAAAAGGGCATGAGTTCATGCTACTGCGGGTTTTAAAAGGCAGACCAACTCCAAAGCCCTTGGCATCTTGCAAGCATAAAATCGGGCTGCCATGTTTTATGTGCCTCCAGCAAAGCTGACCTACTTAAAACCATGTCTGAACATCTGCATGGGTCAAGGATCAGCTCTTTTATTGCTAACGGTACTCCCTCTCTCTTTCCCCAACATCCATCCCTAGACTTAATCCAACGTTCTATATGCAGAGTTATATCTCCAAGCAGTCCTGAAAGAACAAAGGGGTGAGATAACAGGCTGGCTGAAAAGAGAGGATTTATTTTCATAGATTTTTTCCTTTCACACTTTGTTCTACCACTTTATTCACTCTAGATTTTCATACAGTGTAGCCCGTTGTTCCATCCATATAAGGTCATCAGGAAGCATAACACCTATGCACATATTACTGTGAAACAAAATGGACTTTCTTTGACCATTCCCCTCATTTACTGTTGTCACATATGCCAGCATACATATGTTAACCAGTGGAACATTAAGCTTGCTTTACTCTAGCAAACCGATTCAAGAACCGACAAATCACTCACAGCCACCATTTTGGCACTATAAATTACATTGTCTCCATGCTGCAGCTGTACAGCTGGTCCTGTGAAATACAGCATTCTTTGTTGTTGTTGTTGTAGATTATGGAATCAGTGGGAACTGTATTCATATTGTACCCATGCCCTGATAGTATCAGAATCATTATAAGGCTAGGCTATAGGTCACAAATAAAATAAAATTTTAAAAATGCAAGCTGAGCTTTCAATAAGAGGCTATCTTTCTCAAAGCATTGTACCAAAATACATTCTTGGTAGAAGATGTAGTCTACCAGGTACTAAGATCCTTTGTGGCAAGAGGGTATTCACCATATGATGTTCAGATATTGCAAGAGGCAGGGCTGGTTTTAAAACTGCATCTAAGTCTCGGATAAGGTTTCACATCCAGCTCTCCAAACAAGGGCAGCTCCGAGTCTGGAAAGTGGAGAAGTCTGGGGGTGGGGCATGTTTGCCCGCTCGCCCTGGACATTAGGTGTGAAAAATTTGCACTCATCCAGGTCTCCTGCCTGGGGATCGGAGCCGATATAAGCCGGCTCCCCCCCACACACACAGCCTCGTCTTCCAAGTGAGACTGACAGCCCCACTCTCCCGCCCTAATGAAGGAGAATGAGTTTTGCTGGTCACTTCAGGGCTGGATGGAAATTTTTGGTGGTTACCCTGATTGGCCGTGGGTAGCCATGCCTTTTCGCCGATTCCATTCTCTTTTCACATGGGACGGGCTCCTTAACTCACCTGGTCACAACCTGGTAGGCGAGTAGTGCAAGAGGTAATGGTATTCGGGTAAGCCCAAGTAAGGTGGTTACTTCCGTCCTTCCTCGAGCCGAGGTGAACTTGCCTCCGTGTTGAAATCGGTTTTCAACACGGATCAAGAAGTGGATTGAAAAGATTCCTGAGCTCCAGGAATCTCTCACCCTGCTTGGAGCGCAGTTCAGGGGGGGCGGGGTGTCGGATTGACCCCACAAGGACGTGAGGTTACGTTCCTTCGAACTTGGATTGACCCCACAAGGACGTGAGGTTACGTTCCTTCGAACCGGTCTCCAGCGAACCGGTCTCCAGCGGGGCCGCGAACTGCAGCGAGAGGGACGTGAAGTATCAGCCTAAGTCACCCTTAAGGCACTAGACAGCCCTCGATTAAAGTTAACATCATTTGTAATTCTAGGAGTTAAGCAAAGTTAGTAAATTAATATTAGGCCGCCTCAAGGGCTGTGAGGGGCTAGCAGATTCACCTAGCTGGCATGATGCTTAACAGGTGGGCAGCATCTTCCCTCAGTTGAATATCCCTGAATGCACTCTGGTTACCAAGGGATTAGTCCCAGGTTACCTCCTTGCACTATGGTTCAGGTCCCCTTAACAGGTAATAGGAGTTCTAGATGATGCAAGTTAAAGACTGTTATAAATAAAGTTGTGGCCCAATTTATCCCAGACTGAAGTTGTCTTGCATCTTCATTTCCGGGGATTGGGGGCCAAAGCAGCATAGGCCATCATCTGAACATCATCTGGCGGATACCATCTTGCCACAAAGGATCTCAACACCTGGTAGACTACATCTTCTACCAAGAATTTATTTTGGTACAATGGTTTGATAAAGATAGCTTGCTATCGAAATCTCAGCTTGCATTATTATTTTATTTTATTTTACTTTATTTTATTTTATTTTATTTTATTAGTGACCTATAAAGGTATCTCCTAGCCTAGCCTTGTATTGGGTTTTTTTTAGGTTGCATGCCTCAACACTTTTTACTTCTTCAGAATCATTATATGAACACTTGCTTGATAGCAAAAAAATCCACACTTCTTTCATTTTAACATTTTGGCAGTGTACCCCAATATTATTTAACACAAAGCACTGCTACATCAGAATTTTTTTAAATATATGTACCAAGAACCACAGATATCATGGAGTAAACAATTGCAGGAACAGATTCACCATTACACAAGCAGTTCTTGGCACTGGGTATGCTAGCTGAAAGGAGCCACAATACCACAGTTTGCATGGCTACAAATTGGCCACCTCTGTGTTGCATACAAATCCTCACCCTAAATCTCAGGAAGGCTCCAAAGCAGATTTCTAACATATCCATTTTGTATGTGTGTGTGATGAAATAGAACTTAACATCTAATGTACTGTTGTAGTGTTCATGGAAAAATAGAAATGAAAGGGATCAGGCAAGCACTCACTGATAAACACTTTCTGCCCTGGTTGTACCCAAATCCTCCTGTGATGCAGATTATAGCCCTGATGGGTTTGGCCATAATCTTACACATAATCTTGGACATATCTGGGACAATTTAATTACAGATGTTGTCGCTGTTGCTTCTTCTGCAAACTTTGTTGGAAGCTTGCCAGTGTCAATGTTCTATGTACTCTGTGCTGTTTGAATCAACTTACCTGGCCCTTGTCTGTTATATAAAGAAGAACAGATTCACTTATTTTGATGGGATCTATATTTATTTTTGATATATTAAAATGCTTCAGGATATAGCACTCCTGTAAATTATACTGTCAAAGCTTAGAAGTCTTAACGTGGCCAGTATCTGGATGGGAGGCTAGTTTGGGAAAACCAAAGGCGAACATTCTGTTCACACGGGGGCCAACCATACACTTTTGGGAAGCCTACAAGCAGAACATTATTACCTTGCAAAAACATTCAACGCTAGAGGTGGGAGTTGCAATGGAAATATGCAAGACAGAAAAGAACAACGATGGACTCTAGGACTTCAGACAGCCCTTCCAGGATTGTATTATAAATGGATGGATGGATGGGCGGATGGAGAAAGCCAGCTCTTGTGAAGCAAAAGTAATTCAGCATTCTCTAATCTGAAAACAAATGTCATAAAATGCAGGAAATTACTTCAAACACTCACACTTCCAAATATGTATGTCTGTGTTGGAGTTGTTGCATTTTATTTTGTTTGTTTTATTTTTTTGTTGTTGTTTCCTCTAATTTGTTAAAAACCTGGGCAACACACAAGAGCACTTTCATTTTAATATTTTTAATGTATTAATATCTTCTAAGAAATAGTTTTTGATTGGCAGGTAAAATTCAGGTGTTTTCACAGGAGCAGTTCAATATCAGAACTCAACTCTGAATTATAGTCGTCAGATTCTCACTTTAAAGGTGCTTTTCTGTGAACACAAGAGCTGTGTACCTTGAGTATGCCTGCCCTATGCCATAGTCAAATCTGCAATGTCTCCTGACTTATTACAAATGAATTCATTTCATTACAAATGAAGAGAGAACTCAGGAACCAATGGAAAGTAAAGTGACCACTACAGGAAACAGGGAAGCAGGAACAACTGGTTAAGGTTCCTTGGGCTTTTTCCCAGACATGGAGATCTTAAAGACCAGTGACCTCTCCACTGAATGAAAATTTGGCAAGTTTTTAATAACAAAGAGGTCTTGTTAAATTTTAGAGCACTTTGACTGAAATACAGTGCACATTTCTGCCCTGTCATAAGCCCAAAATGTTTTAAATGCACTTGCACACCTATCCACTAAAAAGTACATTAAGACTTCATTTCTGTCAAATGTCCAGAATCAGAGTTTGGTGGCTCTGCAAGCATCTGCCAAGATTGATTCTGAGTACAACTTTAGTGATCTTATATATGCAAGGAACAGTAGATCCATGTAGACATTACTATCTGTTATGGAACTGGGGGCATATGGTGGCTTTCGTGAAATTGCTTGTTCAATGAAACACCTCTCAGAATCTGACCCTGAACAGAACCAGGCCAAAGAAATGCCAATAGTATCCTCACATGTTAAGTGTACACAATCAGCAAGTCTGTAACCTATCTGTCCTTTTCTACTAACCTGAGTTTGTCTGCTCGCACTCTTTTCTGCTACCTTTGCTTTTAAATGCATGGCTGATTTTTAACTGCTCTGTGCATGTTGACTGCGCACACCAGACTGTTGCTCTTCTGACATCTCTGGCTCAGAACCTATGATATGTCCTTGGTTTTCAAAGCCTACCACCTGCGCCGTGAAGAAACAGATTGGTTCGACAAGCCTCGGGAGTCTCGCTTGGAAAACGGGCCTGGCTTTGACAGAAGACTGCCAGACAAGCTAGCACACTCAAGACCACCAAGCCAGCATCAAGACCAAGTAAGAACGCTATGTTTTTAACCACTGATATTCTTTAAGATGGTGTGTTCCATTTCTTACTGCAGTGCTCAATATACACAAATGATCGGTGCATTTGAATGAAACTTAAGGAAACTCCCTACCTTAATAGCTTTAATGAGTCTTCCCAACTCTTTTGAGTACGTTTTAGGAACTCTCTAAACAACTGTAGCAAGACCAGCTTAAAGCATTTCAGAAACTAAACCAAAACAATTAATCCACGGATGATTTGCTGTCTTTTATGAGTAATTCAAATCAATCATTTAAGACAGTCTTCACAGTCTAGTGGCTGAGCCAGTGATTCAGCCAGTCAGCAAAGGTTTTCTCTAAGTTCCTTGAGTAGCATATGAATGTTATATAATCATTCTGAACAGTTACTTAAAGTTGGCACTGCTTAAAAGAGTCATAAAGCCTGACCTTCACAGGAAATAAAGACCAAAAAAAAAAAAAAAAAAACCAACCACTGGTTTGTCAATGTGGTTTCTCTCCATCTTTTGGTGCCTGAGGACCAAGATGAGGACTCAACATTACACTTCAAATCACACAGCATTCCAAAAATGGGATCCAAACAAAATTTAGTGTCTGAGAAGAAAGACTTGTCAACAAAGCCTCTCCTTAGCTCTTGGAGGCCAGTTACGTAGCAAACTATGATAATTTACAATTTCCAGAACTTCAGAAATGTGCCAACTGTAACAGAAATACACTTTTGATCATTTTAAAGGTCTCCTTTTAATGAGATACTGCTGTAACATATAGTTTAGCCAGGTGAAGAAAAGAACATGTTCCCCCCCCCCCCTCATGAGATAAATGCAAGCGTGCCGCCTTGGGTCCTTCTCCAAGGAGAAAGGTGGGGTAAAAATACTCTAAATGAATGAAAATGAATAAATAAATAAATAAATAAATAAATAAATAAATAAATAAAGTTTCAACTCACAATACTAAGATTCTTGGTCACTGGTCAGCAATGCTTAGTCATATTTAGAGGGAGGACACAAACACAGCAGTGTAAGTTTTAGAATAATGTATCAGGGTGGATCTTTGCTATTACTTCATGATTATGTAGGTAGTTGGCATACAGTGGACCATTATAATGTTGCAGCGGCTGAAGCTCAATAGAATAGGCCCATCAAATCAGGGGAACTTACAGAGCAATGGACTTGAAAACTACTACTTAGGAATTATTATTGGATTTCAATTAATAAGACACACACACATACATGTGTGTGTGTGTGTGTGTGTGTGTGTGTGTGTGTGTGTGTGTGTGTGTGTGTGTGTGTGTGTGTGTGTGTGTGTGTGTGTGTGTGTGTGTGTGTAATATGTTATTTAGATACACCAACAGACCACAGGAGTAGGTTTACTCCTGGAAAATGGAACTCACAAAACATCCTGCTGCTTCATCAGCCAGTGGATTTGGCACACACTGTGAAAATCTTACCGCTGCTTCATTGTCACCTCTTTCACATTGCTCTACTAGGGAGTGTTGCATAGGCAAGTTGCTATAGCCACACCTTCCACTTCACCATCCATGTCCACCCTGCCCACCAATTCCATTCCCTGGCCAACATTCTTCAACTCGACTCAATGTTTTGTAGATCCTTATGCTCTGTTCTCTGGAGGAGGAGGGTCATCCATGAAGACCTTTGGTACCTCATCAAGAGTTGAGGCTCCTCAAAGCCTATGGGTTTCTCCTTCATATGTATTCATTATGTAGTTCTCACAACACAAGGATCAGCATTCAGCTGTGATATTCACAAAGTCAGACAATACTAGCTTTTTGTACATAATTTGCTTTAGGATTAAGATTTACCATCTGTGCCATACAATTTACTGGCATTACATCCCAAATGAATTTTAAAAAAACAGCACCAATCAAAATTTCCTCCTTGCCTTACAGCCAGGTAGATGCAGGATCAGATGATAATAAAGTAAAACAAAGATTGAATTCAAACATGTAAAAACATTACCATAAGAAAATTCTCATAGACTGCAGAGGATGTGCTGGTTGACTAAGAACTCACATACAAAAAGAACACTGAAGTCCTCACTATTCACTTTGTCTTGCTGAATTAATGAGTAACTGACCTATCAGATTAGACCATGTACAGTACACTATTGTCATTTGTACAACGATTTTTTAAAAAGTCCTCCAATTTCAAGACATTTTCATTATAGAGGGTATTTTTCCTATTAATCAAGCCTGGGATAAAGCAATGTCCTGGGAAAAATCTACTAATTTTTGCTATGCGATCTACTAATTTTTGCTATGTGATTCTGTCTCTGATAAGACAATGCACTGAGCTAAAAAGGATTGGGGAAGTGTTTTGGGAGGCAAAGCCTGATGCTGTGGAAGTAAAGGTTTTCAGAAGGGCTGGCCCCATCACAAGAATACTGACATTTGATGGGAGTAAACTCTGGAATTGAATGGGATCTGAAAACAGTGTTGGTTTGATTTATTTCCCTTTCTGCTTACCTTCTTCCACCTCAAATTTTCTGTTATTGGGTCTTTGAGTGGAACACTCTTGATTCTTCACATACAAACAGTCAAATTCTGCCAACAAAAGAAACAGCAGAATTATCATCACAATTCAGAAAACATGGCACAATCCTTCTGGTGCAAGTTTGCTTGTCCTTTTCCATCAAGGCTAAAAATACTTAGGGTTAGCTTTCAGCCTGATGTGTTAATGAGGCACTGAAAAGCTAATCAGTTGGTTGGTTTAGAGGAGCATTGAACCATGCGGCTTACCTCCTCTAGTATGAAGCAATAATATCCTAGGTGAATTATTCTTTGTGGTTTTTTTCCCTTCAAATTTTAATCAGTTTCATAACATGCTTATTTCTTTTGCCTTTCCTTTAGTGCTGATACTGTACTAAGTATTTGAATCTCAAATCCATCGGACTGCCTTATTTGTGTGTATATCAGTCCAGTCAGACACTTTTCAGTAACAGAATCAAATCTGCTTAATACTGTTGAGCCAACAGCATTCGCGAGCTCAGATTTGCCCTCAAGCGACAATAAAGATGCAACGGTGAAGAAATCCAGCACATCAAGTGCAACTTACTGACCAGTGTAACTAAGAAACAGCTTTATCGGCATCTGAACTTCTTGCAGGCTTTCTCTACAAGCCTCTTAATTTGACAGATCCAACTTCCCTTTGAACACAATCATCTGTAGACACAGTGATGTCCTACAATTCATCTAATTGTCCTTCCTGGGGATTACTGAAATGGGAAATGCAACCACATTTGGGTGAGGCAGGGGAATCTGACAATAAGTGTGCCATTTAGTCTAAACAGCAGAGGCAGATTGTCCCAAAATTTCAGCTTCCAAAACATACATGATATCACCATCGTAGCATATTTACCCTGGTCTTGTTGATAAATTCTTGCAATGCCTTACTAAATCTGATGGCGAGCTTGTGTAGTTATGAGATCATTTCCTGTGCTATATTTTTGTAGAGAAATTTGGGATAGAACAGGGCATCAGCATCAAGGCTTAAAATAACATAGATTATCAGCACAGCAGTTATCTGTAGATCATATTCAGGGCCCATGACATCTAGGACTGCTCCAGAAAAAGGATGAGAAATGACAAAAACGTTGTTTATGGAATCTCCAGATTGCAAGACTCACTCTTTTTTATTTACTTACTGGACTTAAATCCTGTCCAATGTAAAAAAAAAGTATTCAAATTTAAAATGGATTCAATTTTTTTAAAAATCAAGATTGACGATTAAAACAGCAATAAATCAAAAACACAATTGTAAACTCTGTAAAACACTTCACAAGGAAATGTGCAGCATCCAACTGGTTACAAGCACCATTCTTAGCAACTAATCATTTTCCCCAAATCTTGCATGAATTTCAAAAAGTACTGCTGGATAGCTCAGTGGTTTAGCTAGGGTTGGCAGTTTGTCTATTGTCCCTCCTTGGCAGGGGCTGAACTTGATGTTCCATTGAGTTCTTCCCAGCTCTTGACTTAAAGGATTATTATTATAAGATTTATCTTCCAACAAATGGGCAAAAGATGATGGGGAGATATACTTAGCCCCTGGGAAGAATGCATTAACTGCACAAGTTAGAACGTATGGCCACCTAGAAAACCCTCTCTCAGGTACCTACCACACATGCCTCTGAGGATCTTGAGCCCTATTAAAGATCATCCTTGAAGAAGAACCAAATGCCGGCTTGGTTCATTTGAGAAATACAGTTCCTCAGATAGCCTGGAACCAAGTTATGGAGGACTGTATAGGTTTTAAGAAGCACTTTAATTTGTAGGGGGAAACAGATGGATACAGTCAATAAGTCTGTTCTAATGCCTCAATTTTACAGGGTTGGAGGCTTCTGGAGCAAAAGAAATTCCCAATATTATTGCTCCTGTGGTATGGCAATGACATAGTGCATGAGGCATGAGGCCTGCTGATGAAGCAGGGATGGCCCTGAGCCTTATTAGGCTTCTCTTTGCAGGTTAAAAAGCTTCTCTGAATAGTGATGATTCTGCCCTCTAGTGAATACCACTGACTACTGAATATTAAGGATGGGGTAAAAACTATCCAGGATGGACCTCTCAGTCTCACATGTTACCTTGTATGTTTCAATATCCCTATGAATGATGCTGCTAATACTACAACACTTTCACAGAGAGGCACCAGGGAGTTTGCTTTATTTTTCCTGATGTCTCGTTTTATGGACAACTTCATGAAATCAGGGACATGCCCACCGACAATTTGTGTCAAGCCCCATGAATTCTCTTCTATCAAGACAGGACTGGTCCACACACTGGACAGGTGGGAGATTTGGCAGAGATGGTACCTGATAAGAAAAACCTGGTCAGTCAGTTCATAGATTTTTGCCTATTGCTTCCTTCTCTTGCTCACCTGAATTTGATTTGATTTGAAATAGGTTTCCTATTATGAGTCATCGCTATTGTTAACATTTCTTCTAGGATAGGACCATCCCAGTTTCCATGAGAATTTCTTTCTATAGCATAACATGCCATTTATTCACCCTTCTTTCCTGAATAAGGCAGTCTTGCCCTGCTGTTATGGCATGTCACATGTAGGATAGGTGTAGGACTAAATCAAAGATGCAGAACTCCATGTGCAATAAATCCATAACCAGTTACCAAATGCCAGACTTTGGCTTAGTTAATATGTCCCATCAAGTCAATTTCATCTTACACTGACCCTTCCATTCGGGTATGAAGAGATCACTTTGTTGATGAAAATGAAATGAAAATTATCCATTTGAGTTTACCTCAGCGAAATCTAACAGTTGCTCCATATTATAGTAGATTTATTAGCCAGTGGAAAGTTGGAAAAGCACAATTTATGTAAATCCCTTTGATTCAATTGTTCTGCCTTTGATTGGGAATAACTATAATTTTAGCCTCAGTCTAGAATATCTTATAAATGGGGCACATTTCTACTTTTGTGTCCCAGTTGATCAGTGAGGCTATAAAATAAAACAGGCTGAACTGTGCTTTCATCATTGTAAGGCTAATTACACTGGTGACAATGAGGCCTGTAATAAGACTTCCTGGGCTAGGAACTGGCAAGCCACCCCGGTATCCCTGCCAAGAACATCCCATGGTCAGAAACAAAAGGCTAAAAGATATGACGCTGGAAGATGAGCCCCTCAGGTCGGAAGGTGTCCAACATGCTACTGAGGAAGAGCGGAGGACAAGTACAAGTAGCTCCAGAGCTAATGAAGTGGCTGGGCCAAAGCCGAAAGGACGCTCAGCTGCAGACGTGCCTGGAAGAGAAAGGAAAGTCCAATGTTGCAAAGAAATATACTGCATAGGAACCTGGAATGTGAGATCTATGAACCAGGGTAAGCTGGATGTGGTCAAACGTGAGATGGAAAGAATAAACATTGACATCCTGGGCATCAGTGAACTTAAATGGACAGGAATGGGTGAATTCAGTTCAGATGACTATCACATCTACTACTGTGGGCAAGAATCCCATAGAAGAAATGGAGTAGCCTTCATAGTCAACAATAGAGTGAGAAAAGCAGTGCTGGGATACAACCTAAAAATGATAGAATGATCTCGGTACGATTCCAAGGCAGCCCTTTGAACATCACAGTAATCCAAGTTTATGCACCAACTACCGGTGCTGAAGAGTCTGAGATTGACCAATTTTATGAAGACTTACAAGAACTTCTAGAACTGACACCAAAGAAAGATGTTCTTCTCATCATAGGGGATTGGAATGCTAAAGTAGGGAGTCAAGTGATAAAAGGAATAACTGGCAAGTTTGGCCTTGGAGTTCCAAATGAAGCAGGGCAAAGGCTAACTGAGTTTGGTCAAGAGAACAAGCTGGTCATTGCAAACACTCTTTTCCAACAACACAAAAGGCGGCTCTACACATGGACATCACCAGATGGACAATACCGGAATCAGATTGACTATGTTCTCTGCAGCCAAAGATGGAGGAGCTCTATACAGTCAGCAAAAACAAGACCTGGTGCTGACTGTGGCTCAGATCATCAGCTTCTTATTTCAAAATTCAAACTTAAACTGAAGAAAGTAGGGAAGATCACTGGGCCAGTCAGGTATAACCTAAGTCAAATCCCATATGAATACACAGTGGAAGTGAAGAATAGATTCAAGGAACTAGATTTGGTGGACAGAACACCTGAAGAACTATGGATGGAGGCTTGTAACATTGTACAGGAGGCTGCAATGAAAAATATTCCAAAGAAAAGAAAATGCAAGAAAGCAAAGTGGTTGTCCAACAAGGCCCTGCAAATAGCGGAGGAGAGAAGGGACGCAAAATGCAAGGGAGAAAGGGAAAGATACAGAAAATTGAATGCAGACTTCCAAAGAATAGCAAGGAGAGACAGGGCGGCCTTCTTGAATGAACAGTGCAAAGAAACAGAGGAAAACAACAGAAAAGGAAAAACCAGAGATCTCTTCAAGAAAATTGGAGATATTAAAGGGGTATTTCGTGCAAAGATGGATATGATAAAGGACAAAAATGGTAGGGACCTAACTGAAGCAGAAGAGATCAAGAAGAGATGGCAAGAATATACAGAAGAATTATATCAGAAAGATCTGGATGTCCCTGATAACCAAGATAGCATAATTGCTGACCTGGAGCCAGACATCCTGGAAAGTGAAGTGAAGTGGGCCTTAGAAACCATTGCAAACAATAAGGCCAGTGGAGGTGACGGCATTCTAATTGAACTCTTTAAAATCTTAAAAGAGGATGCTGTAAAGGTGCTGCACACAATATGCCAGCAAATTTGAAAAACCCAGCAGTGGCCAGAGGACTGGAAAAGATTGGTCTACATCCCAATCCCAAAGAAAGGAAACGCCAAAGAATGCTCCAACTATCGCACAATTGCACTCATTTCACATGCTAGCAAGGTTATGCTCAAAATTCTACAAGGCAGGCTTCAGCAGTATGTGAAAAGAGAACTTCCAGAACTACAAGCTGGATTTCGAAGGGGCAGAGGAACTAGAGATCAAATTGCCAACATGTGCTGGATTATGGAGAAAGCCAGAGAGTTCCAGAAAAACATCTACTTCTGCTTCATTGACTATGCCAAAGCCTTTGACTGTGTAGACCACAACAAACTATGGCAAGTCCTTAAAGGAATGGGAGTGCCTGACCACCTTATCTGTCTCCTAAGAAATCTATATGTGGGACAAGCAGCAACCGTCAGAACTGGATATGGAACAACTGACTGGTTTAGAATTGGGAAAGGAGTACGACAAGGCTGTATACTGTCACCTTGCCTATTTAATTTATATGCAGAGTACATCATGAGAAAGGCTGGTCTGGATGAATCACAAGCCGGAATTAAGATTGCCGGAAGAAATATCAACAACCTCAGATACGCAGATGATACTACTCTAATAGCAGAGAGTGAGGAAGAATTAAAGAACCTCTTAATGAGGGTGAAAGAGGAGAGTGAAAAAAATGGGCTGAAGCTCAACATCAAAAAAACTAAGATCATGGCCACTGGTCCCATCACCTCCTGGCAAATAGAAGGGGAAGAAATGGAGGCAATGACAGAGTTTATTTTCTTGGGCTCCTTGATCACTGCAGATGGCGACTGCAGCAACGAAATAAAAAGACGTCTGCTTCTTGGGAGGAAAACAATGGCAAACCTAGATAGCATCCTAAAGAGCAGAGACATCACTTTGCCAACTAAGGTCAGGATGGTTAAAGCTATGATTTTTCCAGTAGTGATGTATGGAAGTGAGAGCTGGACTATAAAGAAGGCTGATCTCCGCAGAATCGATGCTTTTGAGCTGTGGTGCTGGAGGAGAGTCTTGAGAGTCCCCTGGACTGCAAGGAGATCAAACCTATCCATTCTGAAAGAAATCAACCCCGAATGTTCACTGGAAGGACAGATTTTGAAGCTGAGGCTCCAGTACTTTGGCCACCTCATGAGAAGAGAGGACTCCCTGGAAAAGCCCCTGATGCTGGGAAAAATCGAAGGCAAAAGGAAAAGAGGAGGACAGAGAATGAGATGGTTGGACGGTGTCATCGATGCAACCAAAATGAATTTGACAAAACTCCGGGAGGCAGTGGAGGATAGGAAGGCCTGGCGAGCTCTGGTCCATGGGGTCACGAAGAGTCGGACACAACTGAACGACTGAACAACAACAACAACTATAATTTAGCTACTGGTGTGGAAGCACATGAATTCATTCACACATTAGTTCAATGGATAAGTTTATAAGAGAGACTGAATCTAAGGCAAGACTTATCCCCAGGTTATAATCATGCTCAGTTTAAGGTGTCATTAGCCAATGAATGTATATCTCTTATAAGCAGATGAATGGATTAATCCACTGGGCCTCAAATTCAGGCTTACTCCTAAATTGTCTCTCTATTTTGTTTTAATGGCTGCATGGCACCAAACCTCTATTTTCCAACAAGTTCAATGGCACTGCCTTCAGCCCTGATCTTGAATCTAATGACTCTCAGTCTCACTTCTGCAATTAACCTATCACAGAAAAAGGTCAATGACAAGAAGGCTGGAGCCAGAGATCCTGCCTTTCTGCCACTTCCATGGTGAGCAGAACAGATTCTGTGATTGCAGCACTGCATCATCAACAGGTCAAATGAAAGTGGTGTTAGTTGCAGGAACTTTACCCATACAGTTTGAGGACAGTAGCATCATATCTCCCAAAGACATTTTACATAATAAGGTATTCTTTTTTAAAAAAAAACTCCTCTTATGGATGAGTGGAAGTTATGGCTTTCCATTCTGCATCTCTCTGCTCTGCTCTAATAGAGTTGCAACACTTCCAGAATGACAGAAAGACATGACTCTGATGCTTTAAAACAGGGATGAATAAGTGTGACTCTTTGCACATTGCTGGACTAAGGTGAAAGGACTGGAGCATCCACATACAATCGTAGTATGGGAGAGAACACTCTCAGGATGCTGGTAGAAAGTTTATTAAAAGTTTATTAAAAGAGCCCAACGCGTTTCGGCCCAAATGGCCTTCTTCAGGGACTTTTTCACTATAAAAAAGGGGGGCATTTAAAAGACATAGAGTCAGAGAATTTTATATGAACAACAAACAGAAGCATTAATAATCAAATGCATATTTAACACTTAGAATGCTGAAACAGTATGCATGATAGTCAACACTAAGTATTGTGGGGATACTTTTTAGACTGACTGATTTGCTGTCTCAGACCACTAACTATCTGGCACCCATATCATTCTAGGCTTTTTTTCAAATATGCTGTTCTAAGAAAACAATCGTGTGGAACATGGTGTGCACATATTTCATACAACTCCAAAGGTATAGTTTTAAAAGGAGGGGTGATATTGACAGGTACATGGACCTTTTAGCTGTTTGTCCCATTGCTTAACATATGAGATAGCATACATATGTGTAGGTGTTATTCACAACTACTTCCAAACATACAGAAACATTTCATATCAAATACAGGAAGACTTTGGATGCTAAAACAGTATACATGATGGTCAATATGAAAATCATTGAGTGTTAAAGGTATACTTTTAAAAAAACAGTCTGGCCTGCTGTCTCAGACTACTAACTGACTTACATAATAACATTCTGGAGAACAACCATATAGGGCGTGGTATGCATGTGTATACAATCTCAAAAATATATAGCTTCAAAAGAGAAGTGATGATGGCAGATACATGGGTATTTTACTGTTTGCCCCACTATTTCCATATATAGGGTATTATACATCTGCTTGCATGTATGTGGGTGTTATCCACAACTATTTCCAAACATCTTATCTAAAGCTAAGTTTTCGGGCATTTATCTCTGTGTTCCACTTGTTGCCAAACATACTCTTGTCTTTCTTAGTATTCTCACTTCATTGTTTAGTAGGATAAAAAATTATTTTTGTTCTACATAACTGCAATATTATACTACAATACACACCACTAACCTGTGCTCAAACAAACTCTGGAGACGGTTTAATGTCTTACTTCTCAGTCTGTTGCTAGCTACAGCTGAAGACTTTTATAAATGTTGGTAAGGTTACCCAGCTGATGCAGCATGCAAGTGAAATCCATCTGTAGCTGTAGCCTTGACCAAGACTTATATTAATGGTAAAAAGTCTATTTCTTCATTCAAGCCCATAGGGGATAAGGTGTTTAGCCTAATGATCCAATCTATTTCTTTTTTTAGAAGGATTTTTTCATTATTTTTCACAGTTTCTATTGCCCAAAATTTAAGGTCTTTTTCTGAATGCTTGCATGCTATGAAATGGTTTACTAAAGGATTACCTATCCTTTTATGTTTGATGTTGCTAATGTGTTCCCCTATCTGTTTTTTTAAGGGTCTGGAAGTCTTTCCTACATACAGTTTAGGGCAAGGACAGCTGATGACATATACGACACCCTGAGTATTGCAGTTTGTGAATTGCATTAAAGTATATTTCCTATTTTTTATGTCTGTAAAATCAGTCATTTTGGTGGTATGTTTAAAATAAATACAATGCCCACATGGGTGATGGCCAGTAGGTGGCTTTTTGGTCTTGAGAATGTTATCTTTTATCTGATTTTTTTCTTCTTTGAATTCACTCCTGATTAAAAAGTCAGCTAGGTTTTTTGTTCTTTTAAAAGTAATTAAAGGTTTTTCTGAGCACCCAGGTATGTTATTAAGGATGTGCCAATGTGTTCTAATGCTATTTTGTAGTTTGTTGGTGATATGATTATATGTCAACACACAACTAATGCGGTTATGGGTATCTCTCTGTTGACTTAAAAGTAGATCTTTTCTTCTAGAGTTAATTGCTTTATAGAAATTTCAATGAAAGAAATTCCCCCACCAATCCCTTCTTTAAACATATTGTCAAATGGTTCCGATACATTGATGACATTTTTTTATTTGGAGGGGAGGAGACAAACTCATAAAGTCCTTTTCTGAATGGATAAATTCTCTAGATACTAATCTGAAATTTGATTTAGAATACAACCATTCTGAAATCCACTTTTTAGATCTTACCATCAAAATACACTCTGGACGATTGAACACCAGCCTATATAGAAAACCTACAGATTGCAACTCTCTCCTTAGATTTGACAGTTCACATCCAAAATCCCTCAGAGAAAATTTACCATATGGACAATTCCTAAGAATTAAAAGAAATTGCACCAACACAGATGATTTTCTATCTGAATCTCATCTTCTAAAAAAACAATTGTCTAATAGAGGCTATCCAAATCACATCATTGAAAGAAATTTCTATAAAGCAATTAACTCTAGAAGAAAAGATCTACTTTTAAGTCAACAGAGAGATACCCATAACCGCATTAGTTGTGTGTTGACATATAATCATATCACCAACAAACTACAAAATAGCATTAGAACACATTGGCACATCCTTAATAACATACCTGGGTGCTCAGAAAAACCTTTAATTACTTTTAAAAGAACAAAAAACCTAGCTGACTTTTTAATCAGGAGTGAATTCAAAGAAGAAAAAAATCAGATAAAAGATAACATTCTCAAGACCAAAAAGCCACCTACTGGCCATCACCCATGTGGGCATTGTATTTATTGTAAACATACCACCAAAATGACTGATTTTACAGACATAAAAAATAGGAAATATACTTTAATGCAATTCACAAACTGCAATACTCAGGGTGTCGTATATGTCATCAGCTGTCCTTGCCCTAAACTGTATGTAGGAAAGACTTCCAGACCCTTAAAAAAACAGATAGGGGAACACATTAGCAACATCAAACATAAAAGGATAGGTACTCCTTTAGTAAACCATTTCATAGCATGCAAGCATTCAGAAAAAGACCTTAAATTTTGGGCAATAGAAACTGTGAAAAATAATGAAAAAATCCTTCTAAAAAAAGAAATAGATTGGATCATTAGGCTAAACACCTTATCCCCTATGGGCTTGAATGAAGAAATAGACTTTTTACCATTAATATAAGTCTTAGTCAAGGCTACAGCTACAGATGGATTTCACTTGCATGCTGCATCAGCTGGGTAACCTTACCAACAATTATAAAAGTCTTCAGCTGTAGCTAGCAACAGACTGAGAAGTAAGACATTAAACCGTCTCCAGAGTTTGTTTGAGCACAGGTTAGTGGTGTGTATTGTAGTATAATATTGCAGTTATGTAGAACAAAAATAATTTTTTATCCTACTAAACAATGAAGTGAGAATACTAAGAAAGACAAGAGTATGTTTGGCAACAAGTGGAACACAGAGATAAATGCCTGAAAACTTAGCTTTAGATAAGATGTTTGGAAATAGTTGTGGATAACACCCACATACATGCAAGCACATGTATAATACCCTATATATGGAAATAGTGGGGCAAACAGTAAAATACCCATGTATCTGCCATCATCACTTCTCTTTTGAAGCTATATATTTTTGAGATTGTACACACATGCATACCACGCCCTATATGGTTGTTCTCCAGAATGTTATTATGTAAGTCAGTTAGTAGTCTGAGACAGCAGGCCAGACTGTTTTTTTAAAAGTATACCTTTAACACTCAATGATTTTCATTTTGACCATCATGTATACTGTTTTAGCATCCAAAATTTTCCTGTATTTGATATGAAATGTTTCTGTATGTTTGGAAGTAGTTGTGAATAACACCTACACATATGTATGCTATCTCATATGTTAAGCAATGGGACAAACAGCTAAAAGGTCCATGTACCTGTCAATATCACCCCTCCTTTTAAAACTATACCTTTGGAGTTGTATGAAATATGTGCACACCATGTTCCACACGATTGTTTTCTTAGAACAGCATATTTGAAAAAAAGCCTAGAATGATATGGGTGCCAGATAGTGGTCTGAGACAGCAAATCAGTCAGTTTAAAAAGTATCCCCACAATACTTAGTGTTGACTATCATGCATACTGTTTCAGCATTCTAAGTGTTAAATATGCATTTGATTATTAATGCTTCTGTTTGTTGTTCATATAAAATTCTCTGACTCTATGTCTTTTAAATGCCCCCCCTTTTTTATATTGAAAAAGTCCCTGAAGAAGGCCATTTGGGCCGAAACGCGTTGGGCTCTTTTAATAAACTTTTAATAAACTTTCTACCAGCATCCTGGGAGTGTTCTCTCCCATACTACGATTGACATTGCTGGACTACATCTCCTGTGAGCCCTAGCTACCAAGGTCAAGGTGAGCAATGCTGGTCGATACATTCCATCGACACCTAAGTGCCCACAATCACCAGATCCCAGACCTCGTATACAGTAGAAGCTTGTTTCTGCAGTACTGGGGCTTTAGATCCTTCCTAGGCTACCGAAGAACAAGAGTCAAAGTGTGCAATTGTGTGTGGTTGTGTATTTCCTTAAATTTAAAAAAATGGCTTGACTTATTTGGTCCTCTCCATTCTTGTACAGCAGACCATTTGATGCATTCATTCCTACTAATGTTAGAAAGTAGAGACTTGAAGGCTTGTTGATTTCAGCTTCTTTTACATCAACATAACCTAATATTGCCTCCACTCCTGAGACTGCTCTTTTCTGCCAGCCCAGGTCCTCTTATCGACTGGGAGCATGAGTTCATTCACTGGCTTCTTACCTCTGGCCTATTACCTCTGATTCTCACCTCCATCACTTTTTTTAATGTTGACTTGACTATATCTATTCAAGGAAGAAGCAACAAGTCTCTGTATCATTCTTTGTTGAAGGATGTGTAGCTAAGAAGCATTTTCCCTTTGGTAGAGCCATTTGGAGAAATGCAGTCCTGTTTCATTTACTTAGTGCTCGAATAGACTGACAGAAAGACATATATCCATGGTACAGGAACTACCCTAGGTAGCATACAGTACTCAGAATTTTCAGAATGAGGTGCTGTAGTATGTACCTACTCTCACATTTCTCACAAGAGAAATATATACACAGAGACGAAAATGCAACCCTATTGGCAGGAAGGTCATCCATCCTAACTTCTCTCATGGCTTACAGAGGGCTTGCCAGGATCCCTGTCACATTTGTGGAGTCCACTGCAAAAATAAATCTTTGATACAACATGATGAAGGGAAATGTACCTGTTTTGTATCCATGACTACTAGAAAGGCAGTCTGAAGACCTGCCTGGGAAGGCAACAAAAGACAACTGGATTTATCATCTCAGGAGAAATCATCTCATGCCAATACTTGTAGAAGAGCATGTTTTTCCCAGTTGCATGGACCTACAGGAGAGGAAGGTTTGTTTTTGCATCCCCCCTCCCCAACACCTCCCCAACCCCTGGAACTGAAGAACAAATTGTTTTCCATTCTTTCCTACAAGCTCTTTAGTACATTCCACCAATGTCTTTGGCTTCCTCTTAAACCTCCTTACTTTCTTCATAGCTTAAGCCAATCCTTCAGTTTTTTACATTTCTCCCATATTTCTTTGGATACATTTTCTTCCCTAATCCATCTAAAATAACTATACCACTTTTCTTTTTCGTAATTTCCCAATCTTCCCAATTTTAATCTTGCCAATATGTCTGATTGTATTGTTTCAAGAAGATATAGATTCCAATTATCCTCATTCCATTTAGTGGAATCTTTCCATCCCCATGCGATCACTGCATGTGCTGCTGTTAGCATTGCTTTCAATAAATATTGGTCTACGGCCCTTAATTTTTCACAACCCAATATACCCATAAATAATAAACTTCCATTAATTTCTAATTTAATTTTGAACCAATTTTCTATTTTCCTAAGTATTATATTCCAAAATGATTTAACTTTAACGCATTCCCACCAAAGGTGGGAATACCAACCTGGTTCATTGTTACAATGCCAACAATTTGGTTTAAATCCTTTTATCATGTATGCAAGTTGTGTCAGTGTTCTATACCATTTGAATATAACTTTCTACAGGAGAGGAAGGGAACAAATTTTCACCCAGGGGATGAATTCCAATTTAGAAAGAATCTTTAGGAATTTAGGAGTCTTGATTCAGCAGCAATAAGGGATGTTCAGTGTGGGGCCAAGGACAGATTAGGCTAACTAAAGAAAAATAGGTTGGGTTGGATGTCATTGGGTTGGTTGTTACAAATTCCATATAATAATTTTCCTGCCCTCGGGAAGGTTATCTGCTGTAGTGTTCCTATCTGGAAAGTACAGCTTGGTTTCCTCAGGGTATTTAAAATCTGAAAGCCTTTAAATATCTTGTTATCACCAATCAGAGATTACAAATCAAGAAAGCTGCAGCAGACAGAGAGAGACCTCACGTGGGCCACATCTGGTTCATAGAAGTGAAAATTTCACTTCCTGACATCTCATGTCACAAGGGAAGCACCGCTGATTCTTCATTCCATGATAACTGAGGGAAGGACACTGAAATATGATAAATACTGAGATCTAAAGCAATTAGCACAGCCTTGCAGAATCACAACCATCAAATATAATGGAAGAAACAACAGCTTCTTCCAAATGTTGCAGAATCCTGATCATCTGTACCTTTTAACCTCTAGGGATAAAACTGTTTTCCTCTAGTCGTAGTGTAAGGGAATATTAGTACTGGGATACTATAAGTACATCCATCTTCTTTCAATTCACTAAACTTAACAAAGTAGAAGTAGTCTCTATTCTTTGAGAATAAAGTGTCACCAAAAAGTTCCAGATATCTACTGAAACATGGCCAGCTTGTTATATCCACAGTTCTGCTGATAACACAGGGAAAAATTGATAGATAACCTTGAATTGCCTCAAGGTTATCTATCTATCTATCTATCTATCTATCTATCTATCTATCTATCTATCTATCTATCTATCTATCTATCTATCTATCTATCTATCTATCTATCTATCTATTCATTCATTCATTTCTAGACCACTCCGATTTCCCAGAGGGACTCTGGGTGGTTCACACAAAAGCAAAATAAATAAATAAATAAATAAATAAATAAATAAATAAATCCACAATTAGCATCAATAAACAATGCAATAAACAACAATAAACCAATAAACAATAACAATAACAAACAAAAGGCCCAGCGAGACACAAAAAACTAATGGGTAGCAGGGGAGATACAGCAAGACAGTGCAACAAAACATTCATAACTTATTGCCATGTTTCTTTAAAAAGCCAGGTTAGAACGCACACAGCCCATCCATGTACCCCAAACAAAAGCTGTGCCACAGACTTCACATGCAAGACCAACAAGGCAGAAGGGACAAAATGCTTCCTTCACTATCCAGTTAAGTCTAGATATAGCTTTGGCACTGGTGGGTACAGTCTGTAAACTAGTTGAGATAGCACTCCATCCTCCATAGTTCTTATTACTTTGCCTCACTTCCTCACACTGTGTGAAGCATGGGAATGCTCTTGAAATATTTTCCCACTCTGAATTCACAATGTCAAGGTGCCCCTGGCCAATCTTAAAGAAAAATTCATGTCTTTCCATGGTCCCATAAGAAGTAGCACTTTAAAAAATTGTTTGTTTAGCTGAGCTATGTGTGCATTACATTTCCCCACAGAATGTTTTTGGAAAAGAGGAGGCAACTTGCAAGAGAGATTCCAAGGTGTGACTCAGGAAGCTGCATTTTGTTTTCTATCCTTTCTTCATCTGACCTCCAAAATACACAACTGTGTAGGTGACCTCTATAGTGCCAAACAGCTTAAGCACAGCTCTTGACAAGCAATAAAGAGAAAGGATATTACTGATCACTGGGTACCAATAAACCCTAAAGCCTATGTTTATAACCTGATTTATCACAGAGATTTATACTGAGTGTAAAACATGCCAAGTAGGAGTAATAGAAATATAGTAGACTAAAGCTAGGGCATGGTATTTTCTTGGCTGAATGTCATCTTGAATAAAAAATTAGTGTATGAGTATATATGCCATAAACCATATATATATATTTTTTTAAAAAAACACTTTTTTCCTATGATTGTGCCCAGTTAAATTAAATTAGTTTTTATGGATCAAGAATTTGAGAAAATGAATACTATTCAATGGACTCTGTGCTGGCAGAAAGATAAAACCCTTTAGCCTAAATACACTTTTAATCTTAACTAGGAAATTACAAGGAATGGGACTTGGTAGCTGACTTCAGTAAATTTGCCCTAGTAGATACTAACCATGGATTTAACCTTTGATTTAAAAACATTTACTATATAAATACTTGGGGAAACTTGTATTTTCAATTGGGGTGCAGTGTCAATATTATTATTTTTTCACTAACATGTTTCAGGCATCATTTGATAAACAAGTGATAAAAAAATTTGCTACAATTTGATAAACAGTATCACTGGAACAACCAGTTTTTATTGGGGGGGGGAATTAACAAACCAGAGAACTTGAGAGTTGTGTATACCAGTATCTATGAACTGCTGGATAGCCCAGTGGTTTAGAAGCTGGGAGTTCAATTCTCCACTGTGACTCTTTGACAGAGGTTATTCTCCATGATCTACAGCAGTGGTGGCGAACCTTCAGCACTCCAGATGTTTTGAATGACAACTCCCATAACCCTTTGTCATTGGCAATACAGGTTTGGAATTCTGGGAGTTCCAACGTCTGGAGGGCCAAAGGTTCGCCACCTCTGATCTACAGCGTTCCTTCCAGCTCTGCAGTTCTAAAATGGCTATTATTATTTTTTCCAAATGTTGGTCATTTTCAGCCACAGCTCAAGGAGACCCATGGAATCAATGGAAGTTATGGAAGGGTTGAGTGACTACATTTCTGCTGACTGAGTTGACTAACAATTCAACCTAGACTCTAGTGTGGGATTGCAGATTTGTTTTATGCTAAAACAAGATGGATAGAAAAGAATTGGCCTTTCTAAAAGCAAATATTCTCTTTAAAATGAGCTATTTAGATTTAAGTAGAAGTGTTTACTCCTACTATTTAATTAAACCCTCAGGCTGCTGTTTAAATCATAGGACCATGCCCATTAAAAGATAGCAGCTCTAATTACAAATACAGTGGTACCTTGTATAAAGGAATGAATTCGTTCCAAATGAAATTTTGTTAAGCAAAATTTCCTTTATACAAATTTCCCATAGGAATGCATTGAAAATGGAGCAATCCCTAATCATGACCATTTTTATGTTGCACGGATTCGCCCCATAGGCGATTCTGTTAAGCAAATTTCCCCTATCTCCAGAATTTTTTATGCTGAACAGATTTTATGTTATACAAACCCTTTGTTATACGAGTGTCCACTGTACTTTGATATGCTACATATGGGGATATTTTTATATTTTGTCATATTTACTATCAAAATCATGAGAATATCTCACAGTACCCATTAGTTTTACAACAGAATAGAGCAATCACCAAATGTTTCAACTAGAGTGTTTCCATAGTATCTCAAACTCTATTGAAAACATTCAGGTTGTCCTGGTTTAAATTGTAAGGATCTTAATTTATGTATCTTCACTCATCCAAGATCCAATTGTATGGCAAGACTTTAGCAGTTGAAGCTTTGTCTGTCAGTGCAAGCTGGTGATGAAAGCACATATGACAGAATTTAACTTTACCAGTGAATCATTACAAGTATGGAAACTGTAAGAATTGCAGCCTTAGACTCAACCTGTGGGTGACTTATGACTAGAGCAGGGGATTATGTTCCGATTCTCCCTTCATCCCTGAGCTGCAGCATATTTAACCAAATTATATAGATTGTGGCCACTATTGCTGCAAGAAGAAAGAGTAAAATTGTTTTCCATATGAGCAAGTAGCCGCTGAATGTTGACTCCTTCACCACCCTTCTCTGCTATGAATTAACTCAATTCACTAATTTAATTTTAGCTCTGTAGTGGTTTCTGATTTGTTTTAGTTTCAAGACATTACTAAGAATATCATTTTGTTTCATTGTCTTGAAATAAAAAGCAATTGGCATTTAAACCATGAAGATTTGGAGTGGGGGAGGGGACATTAAAGATGTAATAATGTCAAAATGGGTTCCTTGGGTATTTTTATAATGTGTAGCCACTTCAGCAGATGAATGTAGTCATAGTTGAGAAATATTTTTATTTGTGTTGGGAAATAATTTTAGTCATGTTGGAGGAAGACCATTCAGGGAAATGGGAGAGGGGCATGTAAAAAAATTGTGATCTACAGTAAATGTGTGTGTGTTGTGTCGTTACAGTCATGACCAACTCTTTGTGACCCCATGTCCATGGGGTTTTCTTGGCAAGGAATACTGGAGTGGTTTGCCAGTTCCTACTCCAGGCATCTACAGCACCTGGTATTCCCTGGTGGTCTCCCATCCAAGTACTAACCAGGGCCGACCCTGCTTAGCTTCTGAAATCAGGCGAGATTGGAGGTGCATAGGGCACCTAGGCAGCTATATGATCTAAATCAGGCATCAAACCAGCTGAAAGAACACCCTAGCATAGATAAGATGATGAACATATGGATGCTGATGCAGTGTCTTGCCTAATCCGAGTAGAAGAGAGAGTTTAATCTCTCAGCAGGCCAAGAGGGAAAAGAGGTTCAAAATTCACAGACAGAGAAAAATGTCTCCACAGTATAAACTAAAACAGGGAGTTTGCAGACCCTGGGTGCAGAGCGAGGGCATTTTCACAAGAGAGATTCAAATGGATTTTTTACATTAGTTTTTGAGCCTTCAGAAGTCATCCAGGGTATAACAGAAAGCAGGCACCTGGTGATTTTGCATTTTGCATTCATTTCACACAGCCAGCTGCAGCAAGAACTAGTTCATGAAAATAATCAAAGGTGTTTTAGGGGTGAGAGGGAGTTGAAAGTCTCTAACAGACATCTTTGTCTTAAAGGAGGGAGAAGAAATAATTGAAGAAAGCAAACCGAGAAAATGTTAACACACACTGTAGCTAGTGGTTATTAGATTCTTCCTGACACAAATATTAAGTTCACTAAGAGTTAATTAAACTATAATTTTTTCTAAGTTTCCCATATCTGGGAGGGGGGGAGAGCAGATATGTTGCCATAGTCCCAATGATTAAACCACTGCTGAGGAGTCAAGGGAACTATGTTTTCAAAGGAAAACTATGTGGAATAGAAACATCCCATTTGGGAAGATGCTTCTGGGGTCCTTCCTGTTTTGTCCAAGGAAGTGGATTATAAACTGAAATAGCTAAAATAGAAATGACTCAAACAATGTTTTTGTTTTTGTTTTTGTTTCCTTTATTCCTAAAGCATAGTTTTCTCCTTGGACAAACAAAACAAAACCCTTAAACTCTTTAGCCATTTTGATTTTTTGGGCTGTTTGGCCATGTTCTGGAAGTTTTTCTTCCTGACATTTCGCCAGACTCTGTGGCCAGCAAGGAGCTCAGGGAACTAGGAGTTCTGTGCTCCTAGTTCCCTGAGCTCCTTGCCCTCTGAAGATGCCAGCCACAGTGTCTGATGAAATGCCAGGAAGAAAAACTTCCAGAACACGGCCAAACAGCCTGAAAAACTCACAACAGCTATCAGATCCCAGCCATGAAAGCCTTTGAGAATACACTTAAACTCTTTCTTACATTTCATAGGAAACAGAATTTTCTGTCATTAAGGTATTGTAAGACTGTGTACTGTATGTTGTTTATCTGTTACGGAATCTTCAAGTAGCATAAGTGGAAATAAACAGCTTGCTGGGGCAAATGAATCGCTCTTGGCCCTGTGACAAGTGAACAGAAAATTATGCAACAATCTAAATAAGAGCCAAATCAATATAAATGGAGTTCTTTTGGCAGATGTGAGCAAGCCCAAAATGATTGTAGATGGCAAGAACTTGCTCTCTGCCAAAATTGGAGGAGATCTTTAAAAGACTGAATTTTGCCATCTGTACGAGAAACACATTCAGAAAGGATCTCAATTTGAACTGATCAAAGGAATAAAAGGAATAATAATCCACTTAGTCCTGGCCAAATGTAATTGCATTAGATTTGCTTGAAACAGCAATGTATGATGTGAGATGAGCAGTCAGCCAGGTTGCTTGTGATGCTTAGGACATATTAGGAAGTAGCTCCAGCACTGTCCCATTCTGATCCTGATCAAGGTTACTTCAGATTGGGGATGGGCTCCAAACGAAAAACAAAATGCTGATTCATCAGTTCAATGCATAATGAAACAAAACCAATCAAAACAAAATAAACCATGGAAGCAGCATTTTGTTAGTAACAAAATGAACTGGTGTTTTTTTTTTTTTAGTTTAAAATGAACCTATTTGTTTTTCTGTCAAACAGCTCCTCTGGGTCCTAGAGGCACCAAATTTGGTGTGAACCTTCCTTGGACTCTCCCCTTTAAGCTCTCCACATTTGGAGAGATTTGGGTTTCAGGGGGTGAGTTATTCAACTTCAAAGTTGGTGACCCCATGAACAAAATTTAGAAATGCAATGTTATGTGCTTGAAAATAGTAATCCCAGACAGCTAGCAGCATGGAAATTACAGTGGAGCAACCTCAAGCTCTCCCTTTGAAGCACTCCTAATTTGGAGAGGTTTGTGGTACAGGGAACAGAGTTATTGAGCTTCAAAGGGGATGTGGGGTGAGCTTAATTGAAGAAGTGTGGAACAGTGGACTGAGGGGAAGCTGTCAATTAACCCTGTATAATGGTAAAGCGTGCCGAAGACACAGACTCCTTCCATTAAGCTCCCCCACCTCCTTTGGAGCTTAAAATCTCTGTCCACAGAAATCCTAACTTTTCCAAATTCCAAGGGATCCACTAAAATTGCTTGGGGAAGAGAAGCCTGCCATTCACATTCCTGAAATCAGTAATTTTCCACAACATTTTCCAAATTACTGATTTTAGGCATGCAAATGGCATGCTTCTCTTCCCTTTTAGGGGATCCCTTGAAAATTGGGGGCAGCTTCCCCTCAGTGTGCCGATCCACACTCCGTCAATTAAGTTTCCCCTGCAGCCTCTTTGGAGCAAAATAACTCAATTTCCTGTACCCCAAAACTCTCCAAATTGGAGTGATTCAAGGGGAGAGCTTAAGGAAGCTCCATGGTAATTTCCACACTGCTAGATGCCTGGGATCACTATTTTCAAGCACATAACATTGCAATTCTATTTTTTTTCCTGGGGTCACCCCCTTTGAAGTTGAATAACTCAGCCCCCAGAACCCCAAATCTCTCCAAATTTGGAGGGCCTAAAGGGAAGAGTTGAAGGAAGGCACCCACCAAATCTAGGTGTGTGTCTAGGACCAAGAGGACATGTTTTATAGAGTAAAGAATCAGTTTGTTACTGGTTCATTTTGTACAATTTTTAAAAAAATTATTATAATTAAATGAAACGAATCACAGGGGAATGAAATGAAACAAAACAAATCTCACTTTTTCCATTTCATGCCCAACCCTACTTCAGACACTTCTTGGAGCAATTCTATGCTGTAGTACTTGCTAGGGTGCTACAATTAATGTTGGGATCAAAGAGAGAAGTGAATGGAGGAATGCAAGTCTGGGTCAAGAGCACTTTCAAAGACAACATGTTTACAAAGCCCTTGTTTTACTTACCGGTTGTTATGAAACAGATATTAGTAAGTGTCCATGTTTTATGTCCTCTAGATTAACGGGAAGCCAATGCAATACATCTTTCCCCATTCAAGGCTGAAACTACCAAGGGACCCAAAGGATCATTCAGTTTCAGGTAAAGCTAACTAAAGCATCCATCTTGGTTTGAGTATCTACTGTATATTATGCAAGTAAAGCAAGAGAGGACAATCTCATGTGACATGAATTGGGATTAATCTCAGGTAAATGACAATATTCCACTGAAGAACATAATGTTTTAAATATACAGTGGTACCTCGACTTACAAATTTAATCCGTTTGAATGCAGCTCCTGAGATTAAGAACATAAGAACGTAAAAACATAAGAAAAGCCATGCTGGATCAGGGCAAAGGCCAATCTAGTCCAGCTTCCTGTAATTCACAGTGGCCCCACCAAATGTGTCTGGGAGTGCACGAGACTAGATATCTGTCTCCTGATACCACTCCCCTGCCTCTGGCCCTTGAAGTACCCTGGTTTTGAGCCTGGAGATTACACATCTCCATCATGGTTTGTAACCTGTGATGGACTTTTCCTCCAGGAATCTGTCCAATCCCCTTTTGAAGGCATCTAGGCTAGATGTCATCACCACATTCTGTGGTAGAGAGTTCCACAGACTAACAACCCGCTGGGTAAAAAATATTTTCTTTTGTCTGTTCTCACTCTCCCAGCCCTCAATTTGAGTGTATGCCCCTAGTTCTGGTATTTTGTGAGAAGGAGAAGAGCATCCCTCTATCCACTTTACTCATGCCCTGCATTATCCCCCTCAGGCGCCTTTTTTCCAGACTAAGGAGCCCCAAATGTTTTAGCCTTTCCTCATAAGGGAGGTCCCCCAGCCCAGTAATCATTTTAATGACTCTCTTCCGCACCTTTTCCAGTTCCACTATGCTTTTTTTTTTTTTTTTGAGATTATTTTGTGGCTCATCAAGAAGCACCTATCAATAGAAGTTACCCTTTGGCAGTTACCATGTGTAAAGTGTTAACAGGAGGCTACAATATTGAGGCCTTAAATTTCTTAACATATGATTGTTGACTTACCCTTGTTTAAAAAAAAAAGATGCCACACTGGTTTCCTAGGAAGCATTGCAGGGCATATTTGTGCAGGGAGTGAAAATTGCTGCTTCTCATCATGCTTCCCCTCTTTTTCTTTCTTACTTTTACAAAAATTATTTTGTATTAATTGTTTTTTTTTCCCCTTTGGCAGCATACACTATTTATCTGCTGCCAACGGTATCTCATTGAAGCATTCAAGATTTTCTGGCTTCCCTCCCCATAGAAAATTTATAATGGTGAATGTCAAAACCTGTTCCTATGCAGAAGTAATTGCTATTATCAATGCAGTAAGCAATTAATAGTGATTTCAAATAAGTCAATCATTAGTAACACCAAACTAGCATTTTGAATAAGTCAAGCATTACTGACACCAAACAAAATCAAAATTTAGTCATTCTGATATTCTCGTCCCACTGTTGAGTGAAATATTTGCTTTCATTGATGATGTCAAAGTCGGGGTCCTTGGATATTAGAGCTCTTATTTTTTTCTGGAAAGATTGGTTTTATGTGCATTTACAAATAGGTCCAGAACTTGCTTTCTTTTTGTAGGGTTGGATGGGAGGGTAAGAGACAGAAGTAGTTCAATTTCTGTTTTTTGCACACTCTGGTCAAATCACTGTATAATACTCTTTTAAATTCTCTGGGGTGTAGTGTCTAATGGGGAATACTGTGCAGAAAAATGATAAATGTATTGCATTACCATTAAAAGAAATAATGCATGAGGGGGCCTCTCTTGCTAAACAATAAATTGGGTAGCAAATTAAAATGCATAGACGCTGGGTAATTTTGGCTAATGAATTAAGTTAACATTCACTTTGCATGAAAAGTCATATGAGTGCATTCTGAGTAGCATTAACTTGTCTCAAGACTGTTTTCTGATACATGATGAGACTATTTTGCAACTCTGCTTTAAAATTTAAAATTCAGTGGAACAGCCACCGAACTTTTATCATCTAGGAAAAGTGTTATTCAGTCTGTGATCAAGTAGTTTGGGTACATTACATAGCCTATTGATATTTTGTAAAGCACTCCAAACTCATCAGCCCTATGGACACAGCAGCATATTTAAATAATTATTTTTTCTATTTTTATATGCGTTATTTGGTTATATTTTCTTAACTTTCATAAAAATATAACAACATGAATCTCCAGTGGGCGTCACTACCTGTCAACAGGATCTTGTTTATGTGTCGAGGGTTCCACAACATCTGATTTGAGAAATACCAGAAGAGTGGATCTATGAGATAAGGAAGGATGGAAGGAATGGAAGCAGTGCTGTTTTTTTTTCCCCAGTCCCATGGAGAACAAACATGGTTAGATTATTCAGGAACAAGACGTGTGCTCCTCTTCTTTCTTTTCTCAGTAGCAACATAAGAAACTTCCTTAGTCCTTACACTAAACCAGACCCTTGATCCATCTAGCCCAGTGGTTCTCAACCTGTGGGTCTCCAGATGTTCCTGGACTGGAACACCCAGAAGACTCCACCACTCACTGTGCTGGGAGTTGCAGTCCAGGAATATCTGGGGACCCACAGGTTGAGAACCACTGATGTAGCCAGTGTGTTCAAGACTCAGCAGAAGTAGCCTTCCAGAATTTCAGTTAGTATTCTTAACCTGCCCTGCCTTGGGGGAACACATGTAACCTTTAGTATGTAATTTCGGCCCACAAGGTTGTTCTCTCAAGTACTTTACCTTGAGTTCATTCTATTTCATCTCAAACAATACAGTTATGAGGCCTTTTTTGTCTTCTAACTCAGGGTGGACCTGAAATGAATCCAAGAGTAAGCATTTGAAGGGTTGATTGGATTTCCTAAGAGTGGAGGGGAGAGAAAACAAACTCAGTTTTAGGCAATATTGTAGGATGACTGGATGGAATATAATCCAAGAGACGGCATATAAAATCCTTGCCCATTGACACTAAAAAGTCAAATGCAAAAATTAGCAATACTTTTATAGACCACAAAAATCATCATATGATACAAAAGCTTTTGTGGATTAAAGCAATTCATCAGTTTTTTGCCAGTCTGGAGAGCTTCAAGTCCAAAACTTAAACATGCCATGATGGATTAAAACTAAATATAGGTGGCAAGATGGATTTTGTTCAGAAATTTGCTCTTAAATGTTAAGTCCAGCA
Organism: Phrynocephalus forsythii; assembly: GCA_029282475.1. NCBI lineage: Eukaryota > Metazoa > Chordata > Lepidosauria > Squamata > Agamidae > Phrynocephalus > Phrynocephalus forsythii. Next base: position 14,776,638 of record JAPFRF010000006.1, on the reverse strand, counting down.
GTTCTTGGCAAGATGGGTTTTACCCGGCATGTCTCTTAGATGGAAATTAGGAGTCTGGTTGCAGTTTTGTAGTTACCACTTAGGCAAGTTGCAGATTGAGTGTGACAACCCAGTTATCCTAAAAAAGAAGCAGACCTCTCTATTTGGCCTTTGTTTATAACAGATATACTGTATTTCTGTTTGGTTGGGAGGAGGAGTGTTGATTGGGTGTGTATGTGCGTGACTTCACGAAAAAATCAGAGACAAGGAGAAGAAACCAGGAGGCAATGTGGTTTCAGAAGAATTGTCAGCCTACACATCATTTCTATTCACTGGGCACTTTGCAGCAAAGAGGGGTCTGTTGGCCTAACATGATGGTGTAGTCATGGTGCAATATGTCATTTGGCCTTTGAAAAGGCAGGCAGGTGTAGTTCTGTTTTACCATTGATTCCTGCTACTGGTTTCACAATAACTAGATCTGGCTACTGCCAGAGAAACAAGTTTTTTTACTTAATTGGCAGCTGCCATAAGCTAAGGAGCTACCGGCTTCCTTTGCTAATACTGAATGTATGACTAGGTGAACTGATGCATGACAGTCTTGCTCTCCTTCCTTGTCAAACCGCAGATGAAGAATGGCAGTGTAGTGAGCATGACTCTAAGTGGGAAGTGATTTGTCTCTCCGAGTGACCGTTCCAGTCAGACCGCATGACTTTGACCTTCATTCTTTCAGACAGAGCTACCTATTTTGATTAAACAGTGCTTGTCATTCTCTAAAGATTTTCCTTTGTGATAAATCCAGGTCCAAAAACATTATTCTAAAAGTACAGCGTTTCAGTCACCTAAGACTCTGTCTTAGTTTTATTCTAAATAAATGTATTCTATTTATTCTAAGTAAAGTAAGGACATGATGACCACAATAATGGATTTAAAAAATCACTACTCTTCCCTTTCGTTCCTTGCAACCCCTATCTAATTTATTTCTCCAGATTTATGTGTACCAGTTAAATCCTCCGTGTCAATCCTTCCTTTTCTTTCCTGAGCAGTTTCCACTCTTCTAACCCAATAGTTACGCCTGCTGCTCATTCACTTTACTTATACCATTTCCTACATGATGTTGCTATGAACTTTCAACTTATTGGTTTATGTTTAAGGAGGGGTTTTTAAGGAGTGCCACTCCCTATCGGTTCCCATACCAAGGGAATGGAATCCAGGTCTCCTAATCACCATACTGAATCCACTTCACTGCTCAGGTTTCCCCACATGACTTGTCTCCCCCGGCTGATAAATTTCCCTGCCCATCATCAGCCCTCAAGTTCTTCAAAATTACTCAAGTTCCAGGTTGCTGCAGTCAGTAATTTGGGGGATTATAACTCCCGCCCACCCTCTGTTGCTCATCATAATAGTCTCCACTCTACATCTTCCCTTTGAGCCCCAGGGTCAGAATACTACTGCTGCTGCTGCTGCTGCTGCTACTACTACTACTACTACTACTACTACTACTACTACTACTACTACTACTACTAACCACACAGCTAACTATGCTGGATTTTGTAGCACAAATCACTAGTCGAATGCTTCTCAAGCGTTTAGGACTTTGTAATGTATCGGCAAATTATGCGAGCAGATCCCAGTAAGGTGGCTTTCTGCAGCTGACTGATGGTGATTTTGTCAACTCCAATTTCTTCTAAATACTTGCTTAGCTCTTTAGGCACTGCACCCAGCGTGCCGATTACCACTGGGACCACCTGTACCAGTTTATGTCAGAGTCTCTGAAGTTCAATTTTCAGATCCTGATAGCAGGTAATTTTTTCAAGTTGTTTCTCAGTGACTCTACTATCACCAGGTATAGCAACATCAATGATCCACACTTTTTTCTTCTCCACAATCACAATATCCGGGATATTATGCTCCAAAACAGTGTCTGTCTGTATTCGGAAGTCCCAAAGTAATTTTGCATGCTCATTTTCAGTCACTTTTTTAGTTTATGATCCCACCAGTTCTTCTTCTTCTTCTTCTTCTTCTTCTTCTTCTTCTTATTATTATTATTATTATTATTATTATTATTATTATTATTATTAATTATTATTATTAATTAATAATAATAATAATAATAATAATAATAATAATAATAATAATAATAATAATAATAATAATAATAATAAATTAACACAAGGCTTATGCAGCATCTTACAGCTAATTATGGCTAATAAAGCTATAAGGACACATTTTGATTGCATGGCTGGTCATGAGGCCAGTTGCTTTGCTGAAGTGCTGTCCAGCACCTTGATAATTCACCACCACTATGGTCTTTTGAACTGTTTGTAAAATTACACCATTTTAGATTTGGCAGTTTCAGAACCCAGCCAAGAAGGTTAATCATAATTACAGGATGGCTGTCTAGTTCCAGCAGAGGTTATTCGAGAAGACTTTAAAGCATACGTGCAATACATTAATCGGTTACAATTTCTGGTATATTTCTGGTGTCAATGGAGTTGCATTTATTTTTTGTAGTGGTGTAAGAGACATTGTCCTGTCAGCTAGAGCTTGAGCAACTGCTTAAGGAAAACCCAATCTGTTCTTTTTGTACCAGAATATAAAGGATGTATGCTTGATGGATGATATTATTTTGTTTTCTGTGAAATCATCTGCCTGGAACTGAATGCTTTCTAGCAGACATGGATGCTGTATAGCCTGGAACAGCACAGTTAAAAATGTTTTCCAGCAGTTTTCAGCCCCCACGCTCTGCATCTTTACAAGGTTTCATTTCCCCCAATATGTATAAAAATCCTTTTGAAAAGGCATTTCTGAAATAAGATTTCCTATACTAAACAGGAGGTCAACATTAAAAAAAAAACACCTCCCAACATTCATATTCTTGCTTGTGGCAAGCTGAGAGTTTAGGATAAAGATCAACAAGATAAAGAAAGATTAGAGATAAAAAGGTTGTACATGTGTAGAGCATCATGCATTTGAAGAATGTTTATGACTTACCTTCAAACACTGATAAGATTGGAAATGTTTCCAGAGGAGCTTTGAAGGAGAAAGCTTATGCTGTCATGGTTTTGTTAACCTTTACAATACGGTGAAACTCTTTTCAAAGAGAGTTACAAAGTTACTTTTTAAGTATGATTTGTAACATTTGTGCTTGCGAGTTATTTTTCAAATGTTATTTCTAAAATGTATTCAATGGCACTTAGAGCGATTGTGTCCAGATTATTTTCAAATGTATTTTCCTTTATGCTTTTTATATACCATTTTTAATATAATGTTTACTGGGTTGTTTTAAAAACATCTATTGCAGCAACTTGTTTTTACCTTTTAAGATTGCTTCTTTTTAAATGATCTGAGCCACCTCGGATCCTTTTTGGGAGAAATGTTGTTTGAAAATATAATAAGTCAGACCTAACCAACAATGAAAGGTTTGTGACTGGCTTTTGTTCTGTCCTGTTTTGTTTTTGGAATTTTTATAAATGCTGTCAAGGTGCTTTAACAGCAAGATAATGCAATTGGCATAGATCTCAGTGGCAAATTGCTGCAAATAAGAAGCTAGTGTTGGTTTCTCCTCTTTCATGTGAAGTCATATGACTTGGTATACACTAGCAAATGTCTGCATTGACTTCTAGCTTGCAATAAATTTCCACTGATGCATGTGCCTATTGAAATCTGCTGAGAGGTGTAGCTATACAGTATTAGGACTGGTGTATCCACATCTGTAGTACCTTTGGTTTCACTTACCCACCACCACCTCCTCCTCCTCCTCCTCCTCCTCCTTTTTAGCATTTATCCCACTTGGTGGTGGGGTCCGCTCGTCTGGCTTTTGCATCCACCTGGCATGGTTGCAGGCTAGGTCCAGGTGAACCCAGGACAACTTCATGTTGTTGTCAAGGGTGTTCAGTAACTCCCCTCCCCCTGGAAATATGCATTTCTCATGAGTACTTCTAGAACTGACCACAAGAGGTCACTGAGAGACTATGCTAGATACCGTGTTTTTTTAATTCACTGTTTTCTGCATTCACAGGGTGAGCTTGGAACTAATCCCCAAGGATACTGCAGTCTTACTGTAATGGGATTCTGACTTATGTATTAGTAACAAAAATGTAGCAAATTATTTATATAAGAGGAGCAAGAAGGGGGGACTGCATTTCAATTTGCATTAAAAATACTGTTCTAAGCTCTCTGTGCAGTGCTTCAGGGCCCACATCCTGACTACCAGCAGTTATATTTCCTTCTCCACAACATTAGCTGGCAGAAGCCTTCAATTTTTCTCAGTCAGATGAAGACAAGGTGATACCCTAACATTTCCAGGTATATTTTGACAGCTGTTTATTATGCTCATTATGCCGTGTATACAATAGATAGCCTCTTTTGGCTGTCTAATTATTGTTTATGTCCCCCTCCAAAAGCATAAGAAAAAAGAACAGAACAGAACATAAAAAAAAACTGAATGTGTAGCAGGGCTTAAAATAGATCACTATCATAATAATTTTAGGAAAACATAATAAAACCACAGTATAAATTGTAAGACATCAGACAGCCTAAAAACCTGCTTAAGACTGGAAGTTTTCACTTGCTTCTGAATGGCAAGCAGAACTGGGCATAGCCAGCCCTCAACTGGAAGAGACTGGCAGACCTAAAACACTTACTAATTAGACGTCTGCTATTAAGGACAATTATAAGGCATCACCTCTTGAAGCAACATCCCCTGAAACAGCTCCTTCCATTCCAGCCAGGAAATTTAACATTTAAAAGATGCTGGGTGCCACTGACAGTCAGGTTTCTGTGAAAAGCGATCATGTGTTTCCTTTAGAGATGGGCATGAACCGAAAAAATGGTGATTCATTTTGGTTTGGTTTGTTTTAGGGTTTGGTTCAGTTCAGTTCAGTTTTAACAAATTTTTTAGAAATAAAATCATTTTGTTGGTTCATTCATTCATTATTTGTTTTTTTCCGCTTTGCACGATTTAATCAATTTGACAGCGTGAGGCGGGAAAAAACATTCAAAAAATAAAATTTAAAAAAACAGACATCACAACTGCACAAACTGGAGTGGCAGCATCCTCATCCTCACCCTCCTCCTCCTCCTCCTCCTCCTCATCATCATCATCTTACCGAGTGGCAGCGGCAGTGGTGGGGCAATCCTTTTATTTTATTTTATTTTATTTTATTTTATTTTATTTTATTTTATTTTATTTTTTATTTTATTTTATTTTTACTTCTGGGTTCCTGACCTGCACTGCACCGACCATGCTGGTTTTATTTTTAATATTTTTTCTTTATTTTAGGGTGCCGACCTGTCCATCCCTGGTGACAGGTCAGCGCTCTTTTATTATTATTATTATTATTATTATTATTATTATTATTATTATTATTATTATTATTATTATTATTATTATTATTATTTATTTATTTATTTATTTATTTATTTATTTATTTATTTATTTATTTATTTATTTTCTTCATGCACCGACTGCATGCCCCCTGGGGCCCGGTCGGCACTGGTTTTATTTTTCTTTATTTTAGGATGCCGACCTGGCCACCACTCCTTTATTTTATTTTATTTTATTTTATTTTATTTTATTTTATTTTATTTTATTTTTATTTTTACTTCTGACCACGTGGCCCGTGCTACAGCTATAGCACGGGCTGGTGGGCTTTTCCCGCCTGCAGCCAGGAAGACTGAAGACCAGCACCAGGTAGGAAACATCACTGCCATTAATGAACCAAACCAAACCAAACCAAACCAATTTTTTTCGGTTCGGTTTGTTTCATTCTAAATTCACTCTGGGGTTCATTATTTGTTTCATTAGGTAACAAAATGAATAACAAAATGAACTAAAATTGTGTTTCATGCCCATCTCTAGTTTCCTTTAGTAGGCATGTTTAAAGAGTCACCCCACATGCTATCAGCAGACATGTGGGATGAGATCTCTTTGGCAGTAATGTGTTTGAATTTCCACACATTGATAGTTGTTCTTGATTATGGGTCATTGTTCATTATTTTTGAAACAATCATTGTTTTTTATTCATTGTTAGATGCTGGATTGTTTTGAAACATGGAGCTGGGGGGCAGGGAAGAATCAGCATTATAAAAACAATTATGGAAGATAAAAAGATTAAACATGGCTGCTTGAAAAAATTGCATGTCATCAGCTGAAATCCATTAGTCAATTGCAACTACAGTAGTCTCATTGAATCACTGGAACTTACATAGGTTTGTCCACACCTAATCCCTGCAGATTTGACAGGCTTACCCCATTATTTGATTTATTTATTTATTTAAAATGTTTTATCCCACTTTTCTCCTTAAAATAACCCAAGGCAGCTAACTGCAACTTATTACTAAGTTAAGCCATTGTATTAGTTTCAAACTAAATCATCAGTATGGGCAAGTACTGAGTAAATTAAGTCTCAGTTATCAATGGGACTAAATAGTGACTAATTAGGTTCTATCGTTTTAACTATATGGCTGACTGGCCAGGAGCTTATATAATAATATATGCCATGTATAGTACCAGATGTGTAGCAGTAATGTCTGGGTATGATACACACCATTCTCATTGAAAATGCAAAATGTACAGCTGTAATGCCCACATGACTGAAGACTGCATTTGGATAATTCCACCCCATAAAAATGGGAGTGTTGATCACATAAGTGAATGCTCCCACATGACTACTGATACTGGAAGAAAGTACTGATTCAATTAATTTTTTAAAATGATTTGTGGTTGTAATCATACAGCTAGGGTTGTGTTCCTAATTCATAAATTGAAATCTAATCATTTTCACTTTCATAATAAGGGTGGGGAAATCAGCCTTTGAAGGCCCCTAGACAGAAGTCTGAATAATCACATTTGTGATTCTGGCTGTTATATCAGGGATCTCAAATCTCATTTCCCACTTCTAATACTGGAAACATTTTAAATTATAAAACCTGCAAGCAAAATTGACCATTCATAAATTAATACCGCATTGGTACTTAAGAGTTTGTAATCTTGTTAATGGAATAGAACTAGCCCCGCATTTTTAACAATTGAAATTTTTACTGTTTCATTTCCTGAGTTTTTAGATAGTTCCATTCGACTTCTATGGGTGTCTTTTAATATGTGATAAACAATTGACAGCCCATCTTGGTTTTGCATCTAAACCTGCTTGCCAGCATTTAAGTTCCTCTTGAAATGAGCCATAGGCAATAATCCCTTCCACTGGGACCGACCTGAATGTTTAGGAGTAAGCATACTTCTGTTGGGAGACCCTGCCAGCAGCATTTGTTACCAGTGCTCTCTTTGACCTGAAAATAAACCTTCCTCTGAGTAACAAGGAATGTATAGCCGATTACAATGGTCAGTTGAAACAATGCCAGAGTGATAGAAAAGATCACAATGATCAATTGAAACAATGCCATAGTGATGAAAAAAAGAGGGCAGACAATGTTCAGGATGAGTTGAGACATTTAGCTCCCATTTACCCTCAGTCACCTTTGAGTCCAAATTTGAACCTTCACATTTAGAAAATTTTGAAACAAAAAAATGTACGGAAGTGGCAATGAAATGATGCTTTACTTTTTGAAGTGCTCCCCTTCCTTGCCAGGTATGTGTGGGGCATCCAAATGTGTGCTATGGGGACCAACAGTTCAACCACCGTTTGCACCTAAGTAACAATATGCCTTGTTCTTTTAAGGAAAAGCTTTCTGGAGTGAACACTGAAAAATCTGAGATGGATTTATGGAATTGTGGCTGGTGCTGACACTGCAGTTGCCACATGCCAGCATTACCACTTTTCAATTTGCCCATTCATTTTAGCTGTTTTGTTCAACAGAGCAGCTTTATCAAACTGCATTGGTAATGTTAAAATAAATGAAACAGAGAAATCAAGCTATGGTGCAAAGTTTGTTCGCACTTTACTCAAATGGAAAATATTTTGCTGGTTGCAGAGGACCTTTGAAAAATCACCATAGGGATGAGAGGGGGAAAACTGTCAGTTCTGCAGAGGGCTGGCAGGGTTTCTTTCATTTTGCTACTTTAAACTTTGCTGTTTTTTTCTGCCTGATAATATGATATGTGAATGTTGGTAAGTCTTCAAAAATAAACTGAAAACCAAGCAAAAGTAATAGACCGGCCACGGCCACATGTAATGGGACTTTCCATCATTGAAAGGATAGTGTTGTGTTAAGTTTTTTTTCTTCCTTGAGTTTTTGATCATTATATTGCTTTGTATTTCCTTTTGCTTTTTTTCCCCTTTACTGAATTTTTAAATGCTTACATTTGATGGGAAGGGGGGACCATATTGTTACTGCCAGCCATATATAAATAAAAGATGAGAATCTCAGAGTCTCAAAGAAGGAACAGGGCAACCCCAAGACACATTCATAGAGGCTGAAAACCAGACTGTTAAGAGTTCAACAACCAGAGCTATCAGAGATGGAATTCAATTTCTTCTCTGTTTGAATTTATTTTTTAAAAAAATCTGTTTCTATTCAAATATGATGAAACTAGACATGGGCACAACTCAGCGAAATTTTCGTTTCCGTTTTCGGTTATCGTTTCCATTACGTAACGAAAACGGTAACAATAATTAAGCCGTCAGAACTCGAACTTGAACCGAAAAAAGAAAAATTTGGTCGGGTTTTTCGTTTCTGTTTGTGGCATCGCGGCGATCGCGCAATGCGAAGCACAGAAAAAGTTTTTAAAAGTTTTTTAAAAATACCCAACTCCCGGCCAAAAAAGCAGGCGAAAATATGCCTGCCTGAGGCTTTGCCACCTACCAGAGGGGTGGTTTCTGGGGGGTCCCCGGCCTTTCCCCCCTCTTCTCCTGTCCTGGGCTGCTTGCTCCAGGATGGGGGGGTCATCCTTGTCGTCTCACCATTCCATGTGGGGGGGGGTCCAAAACGGCAACTGCAAGTTTTCTTTTGAAATCATGGTAAAAAAACACATCAAATCACCACAGAAACATGTGAAATTATATTATTTTAAATGCCTGAATTTTAATAGTAGCAACAGTGGGGTTTTTTTATAGCAATAAAACGTCGTATTGATTTTATTTTATTTTATTTTATTTTTATTTTTTAGACCTGCCCATTTGGGCTGGGCATGGGATGGGACCATGCAAATTGTTTGAACCATTCCACCAATGGCATCGACAGGTTTTTGACTGACACTTCTGGATGTCTCGGAGGGCATAAAAAGCCGAGGCACCTTCCAGAAATCGCAGTCGGGTGTATGGATGTGGTTGAGGGAGGAGGGCTGGCTGCTGGTGCTGGTGTGATCCGATCGACATTGAGAAGGGATGCTGGAGGCTTTAGGATTTAAGTTAGGCAGGCAGGGAGGGAATTGAATTTAGAAAATAATTTCTTTGATTCCCTGCAGCTTTGTCTGCTGAAGGGAATAGCAGTTTATTCTTTATTTCTTCTCTGGCAGTTTGTGAGGATTTTTTTTTCTGATATTGGATAAAGGGGGAGGTTTGACTAGGAGTGGGAGGTGTGGATTTATTTTAAAAATATATTATATACTACCATTTATTTTCTATTTTCCCAACTTCAATTTGCTTGCACACACACACATTTGGGGTACAAGCCAAGAACAGAACCTATTCCTAAGTGATATCCTAACTGCCCACTCGCCCATCTGCCTGCGCCGCTGCCCACCCACTCACCCGCCCGCGGCCACTGCCTGCCTGCTCGCCCGCCCCCCCGCCCGCCGCCTAGGGCGCAAAAACACCTAGTGCCGGCCCTGATTGTGGGATGCTCCTATGCTCTGGGAAGTCAAATCGCGCTAAATCGCAGTGGAAACGACAAACGACAAACGGAAATGACAAATTTTTGAAAAATTTCACGACAAACAGAAACGACCCGAAACGGACCCGTTCCAACAAGCGAAAACTCAAAACGTCATTTTTTCTGGTCGTGACCATGTCTAGATGAAACACTTGAATTTTGGAAAATAATCTTTTTTTTTAATAACTGAAATGAAATTCTCCCACATATATATCACTGTTGCATTTCTGTTTTGAACGAGGTCTCACTCGTCATCTTCAGGCTGGTGTTCTGGCTTCTTTCTTCTTGAAGCAAAGCGTGGTCTCAGTTGAAGTCCTTCTATAAATACTGCTGGGGGTGTGTGGTTTGCTTGCTTTGTTGCTGATTGCAGGTTCCTTTGTTCCTTTGTTCTTTTGTGATCTGCTGTGTGGCTGAGGCGATCGTTAAGGGATTAACTGCTGGTGGCTGTTTAGATGGCTGTTTAGATGCTGGTGGGTTAGATGGCTGGTGGGTTCTGGCAGTATCCTGGGCTTTGGTGGAGTGGGGTCCTGTGTCTTGTGAATTCATTTTGGTCTGGCTACGTGTCTGTGGTTTCCCAATGTTTTTTTGGGGTGTGTGAGTGTGCTCCATGTGGTGACTGGAGTGGGGTGCCGCAGTAGATGGTGCAGTCGTGGTTTTGTTATTGGATGGTGGTTTCGTTTCATCTGTGGGAAGGGTCTGGGTTTGTGTTTGGTGTGGATGGAAGGTGGTGGCATCTTGTGTCCTTTTGGACCTGGTGTCATTCTTGTTGCAGAGGCTCGTCTGTTGACCAGGGCTAGTTTCCAGATGTCAGGCAAGCGGGAGGTGTCATCACGTTTATTCATGTTGTTTGGGTGTTTCTCTATTTCAATGGCTTCCATGATTATTCGACTGTTGAAGTGTTCAGTTTTGGAGATGAGTTTGGTTCTTTCAAAGTCAATTTCATGACCTGTTGTTTTTATGTGCTGGAAGAGAGAGGAAGATATATATATATTTGCATAAAGCTCCAGCTGTTTCATTCCCAAATATCAAATTATTTCTGCCAACAACTACGAAATTTTGTAAAAGTCTATGCATGCCTCTTGGGAAACCAGTAAGGCTAGGAAAATGTAATATTTGAATCTATTTGTGGAAAGAATCTGTACCTTACAGAAACTGTGTATTTTAAAAAAACCTATTCTGCACAGATTGTAGATCAACAATCTAAGAGGCCTGCAATGCCCAAGACCAGCACTCTGGCTCTCGCACAGTGACAGATGTAAATTGCAAATTGATTCGTAAGGAAATTGACAGGAAGGAGGTAACCCATGTCTCCCAAGCTCTCTGAACAGGGAGATGCAGATGTATTCATCCCCTAGCTAAAGAGACTTCTAGTGATAGAAAAGCATCTATTTCTGAGTTGCCCAGTATTCCTATGGAAACATCCAGAGGCATAGATCTACTACAATGGATAAGGAAAGTCTTAGATCCTGAACCAAAATCGTATATCTACTTGGAACTCCTTGCCAGATTATTCTGCAGCTGGTATCAACATAATCACCTCACCCCAATCAAACGGACTACAGGTAGCATGTGTGTGTGTGTGTGTTGTGTCATTACAGTTGTGACCGACTCTTCATGACTCCATATCCATGGAGTTTTCTTGGCAGGAATACTGGAGTGGTTTGCCAGTTCCTACTCCAGGCGCCTACAGCACCTGGTATTCCTTAGAGGTCTCCCATCCAAGTACTAACCAGGGCAGACCCTGCTTAGCTTCCGAAATCAGGAGAGAACGGATATGCTTAGGGCATCTAGGCAGCTATACAAGGTGCCATACAAAACCTCCAACATTAAACACAGTGAGAGTTAAGCTCCAGGGATTGTACTTGTGAGATAAAATAAACAAATTACAGTTAGCTTTTGTTTTATCCCTGCATTTTCATGTGTATGTGTTTTCTTCCCTGAAACAGGCAATGGCCTTGGTATCCGAATTGTAGGTGGGAAAGAGATTCCTTGGGCCAATGGAGAAATTGGTGCATACATTGCTAAGATCCTGCCTGGTGGGAATGCTGAACAAACAGGAAAACTTGTGGAAGGTACAGTGGTTTCTATGTCTTATTTGAGATCTGTCGGTCGATGTTTGCCAGTTGCATTATCCTCTAGGATGCACATAAGCAGACCTATGAAATGATTGTGGAAAACAGATAAAAAGAAGCAAATCCATTGCCTCTTTGATGAGATCCAAAGTATAAAGAACTAAAAATAAAGAAATCATTGGAAGTAAGTTTAATGAACTAGCACATAGAATTGTCACATAGCCTTAGTTCTGTATGACTCCAAATATTGACTAATTTCTATCAAAGGGGCTTTGATGTTCAGAAAAAGGTTTTAAATGGCTGATCTTTAGAGATAACTGCCTGGTTTTGGCAGACGTGAAAATCCAGGACCCTCCAAGCACTTATGAAGGTTTATTGTCGTAAGGCTGGTTAATGTTCTTTTCTAATTTGCTTAAAGAATTGGTCGTGTATAAGTAAGATTAGCACTTGTAACAGATTATTGATAAGGGAGGTGAGCTTTTAAACATAAAAAGAGCCCAATACTTGTCAATGGAAAGACTTACTGTGTGCTTTGTGAGGTGAGAAGGTGTAGTTTAGTATCAGCACAGCTCATTTTAATTTTCATTACAGTGTTTTGAGTGGTGTAGCAATCAATGGCACGTCTCCTGTCATAAACGCATTAGGTTGTACGAAATTATGTATTTCTTCGGTCACTCAAGCATTTTTAATCATGTTCTCCATTTCCCTATCTACCACCTGGCTAAAGAACAGCCCACTATGCCCTCTCGGAAGCCATTTTTCCCTGGTTCATCAGCTTTCCGGACATTTTGACATTTCTAAAGACTTCAGAGCTATCTAAAGTGTCTAAAAATACTGGAGAAGGGACATTAAGGGTTTGAGTTAGTGTTTTGTTTTCCAAAGCAGGAAATGTTGTCTATGGCAGTTCTTGGTCAACAGCAAGAAGTGGTTTTCCACAGCTTTATTACAACCACTTGCCTCTTTCAGCAAATATGATGGTGGGGGTCTCATGAGGGAATTTGAATGCAAGGAAGGCACTATTTACAAACTGAACATGGCAAAAACCCACCATTTTTTCCAGTCATATGTATGATATCAGATGGTAGGTCTCCACAGTTTTAGGGCATAGTGGAGTCACCAGCTGAAATCTTCAGAAATTCCTATACTTCTTCAGGCGTCCAGACAAGGAGACAAATCTTATCATTAGCAGCAATGATGGAGGAGGATTTTTTTTTCATTTTTGTCTGTAAGCTGTCTTTAGAAGCTAGGCACTTGTGTCTCTCCCCTCCCAGATGCCATCATGGTTTACTAGCTCAGAATGGATATTTTTATATGTTAGGGCTTGTAGAAGGTTAGCACACCAAAAGCCAGAAATGAGAGAGTTAGTGGGAAGGTGTACAAACTTGGGAATTTTGTATCATCCATCCACAGTAGAATACTTTATGCCTTTTTCTACATCTAGTTGGCCCATTAACAGTCAAAAACCACCTCTCAACCTTTGCATGCCCCACACCAGTCATAGCACAAGGATCTGCTGCTGTAATATCAAAAGGCCTCCAAGACTTAGACTTTGGCACTGAAATGCAGCCCCATCAACTACAGGTGGCACTTCTCCAGAAATGGATGGGAACCACTTTGAGCAAGCCACAATACATAATGGGTAAACTTCACTAACCTTGGTAGCCCAACATGTTGCTTAGGTGAGGTTCAGTGAACATGCTTTGTTGTTTCTTGTTTGTGTAGGATCCCTTTACTCAACCCTAACTCCTGTTTTATAATTTGGCAGGCTTAATTTATGTCTGCACTAGAAATGGGGGTTGGGGAAATTAACTTCACTGTAATCTCCCAGTATTTGTCTTACTGATTTATGAGGCTGCCTGTGCTCACTTTCCACTATCTTATTCTCTGTTTAAACAGGGAACAACTACCTCCCAAAATATCTCTGCAGTGCAGGCATGAGTCCCAGCAGAATCTAATCTCAAAAGATGCTCCCCCCCAAAAAAAACAGAGCATATTTCATCTTTATGGAAATCCACTCTTCCCTCCAAAACTCTTTGGAAGGAATCTGAAAGCAGATCTTGCATTCAACCATATGTTTTAATTAATGCCTCTGTTAATTAATACAGCTGTAGCAGAGGGTTTTCATTCTAATGAAGTATATATTGTTTCCCTCCCTCCCTATTGCATCTTCAGAGGACAAGGAGTTCAGGGAACTAGTAGTTCTCTCTGTGCTCTGGGGTATAGAGTGAGTGAGACTGTGGGGCTTTAAAGTTGTGGGAAAGGGGAAACTTGTCCTATGCAGAACAGGTGTTAGTCATTGTATTGTGATGCTGAGATTAAGAAGTTTCACTGCCATCAGGGGTGCCAGCACTCCTTCTCTGTGGTTGATGGGTGTCATTAGCTGTTCTCTTGTGTGAACTGATTGCTGGTGCTTGTGGCTGGGTGGGAATAATTGAATTTTGATCTTTTGCAGGCTGTAGTTTTCGATAGTGGAAGCCAGGCTTTGTTGATTTTTAGACATTCTTCTTTTTTGTTGAAACTGTGCTTGTGTTTGTGGAGTTCAATGGCTTCCCTGTGTAGTATGACATAGTGATTGTTAGTGCTGGCCAGTACCTCTGTGTCATACACGATTTCTTAAAGGATACATACAAGATTTGGGCTTTCCACATACGTAATAAAACAAATAACAAATAATGAAATAAACTAAAAGTTTGTTTTGTGCCCATCTCTACTCACAACAGCTTTCAAATCTTGTATGCCTTTTTGAACATTATTCCAGCTGGTGACATGCAGCTACCAATATATAGCATGTGTTTTAAAGAATGTGTGTTCTGGTAGTGCCAGTAACATAACTCTGCATCAGTTGTTTTGGGGGTCTTGAGAATGTTAATATTCTGGACTATCACTCCAGGACCCTGCTATGGATCCCTAGCCATAGAGATGACTTGTGGGAGTCCAAAACAGTAACTTTCCTAACATCTGGTCATTTTTATAGCTTTGGGGCATCTTTGGTTGCCAGGAAGCTTCTCAGAGTTTGTTCAGTGAAAAGATAGTAGAGGAGCCTCTCTAAAAGACAGCTACCGACATTTGCATCAGGTGTGTTCTGGGCACAGGTCCTACCTAAAATTCCAGGATCTCATGCAAAAGGTTATTTGCAGACTTATTTGGAATTTAGACCTTGAAAGCAGAAAGTGTAGGGCCCTCTTTCTTTCCTTAGTTGGCAGCACAGTTCATGATTCCTAGAAGGATTTGTAGCAAGGCTTTTGGTTTCTCAGAAGCAACTCTATTAATGCAAAATTTGTTGCTTCACAAGTAACACAGATGAGTAGATTGCATTGCTACAGTCTTGGGGCAAGAATGGGAATTAAACAAAGCCAAAGACAATGAATCAGAACAATGAAGAATCTTATTATACTGAAAGGGATAGAAGAGTTATTCTACACTAATAATATTTACATGAGTTATGCTACAGTTGTCTGCATTTTTATTCATTCATTCATTCATTCATTCATTCATTCATTCATTCATTATATGCCACCCACCCTACCTAAAGGTATTTGGGAGTAAATAGTCCTTGAACCTAGATAAGTGAAATTTGTTAACACATGCAGATCATTACATTGCTTATGATAATGAATATGCATTGATCAAGGAAAAAAACTCTTGATCCTATTCCTCTTGATCATATAGTGTGATTATGACCGACTCCTCAACAGATCTCCTACTGCAGTGAATGTAGAGCATGTCTCACAGTTAAAACCAGCGTGACCCCGGCCTGAAATGCTAAAGAAATACATTCCATAAGCAAACTCTTTGAGAAAATACCAACTCCATGGTGCATTGGTTAAACTGCAGTACTGCAGTCAAACTCTGTTGATGATCTGAGTTTGATTCCAATGGGTTCAGATAGCCAGCTCAAGGTCAAGCCAGCCTTCCATTCTTCTAAGGTTGGTAAAATGAATACCTAGCTCACGAGGGGGGGGTCATGACAGAACCTGCGTGGGGAGGTTGCAAATGCGTGCAGGAGAATTCATACTAGAGATGGGCACGAATAAAAAAAAAGGTGTTTCGTTTGTTGTTTGTCATTGAGGGGGTCCGTTTCAGTTCGTTTCCTTTTTTGTGAATTTTTGCAAAAAAATTGTTTTCATTTTCGTTCATTTCGTTACCGTTTCATTACCATTTATTTCAATTTGTTGTGGTTTTTTTTAGCATTTAAAGCAGTTCAAATGTATTGCCGTAACGAAAACGAAACGGACAACAAAATTTCTGGTGTTTCTGTTCGTTTCGTTTCATTTTAGAGATAAAATTTGTTTGTCGTTTCGTTGCATAACAAAACAAAAAAACAAAAACAGAAACGAAAAATTTTTCATTTCGTGCCCATCTCTAATTCACACACAAGGGGAAGAAATCTCTGCCCACTAGGGCAGAAAATTAGAGGCAATGTTGGTTCGTATGTAAGTCAAAACAACAACAGCAGCTGAAAGATGCTGCTAGATGAAGAACTCTTAATACAGTTCTTTGAAAAAATACGGGGTACTTCACATTATAGACATTTTGATATACAAGACTTGAGAGAATTAGACATGGAAGCATTGAAAGTCCTTTTAGAGCACAGTTAGTGAAATCCTGTTTGCTTAGGGCAAATTAAATTAGAGGAAGCCCATTGAATTGGTAGAAATTTAGTTAGTCAACTGTTTTATGTGTTCCATTGATTCAAATGGACATTCTCTAGTTATGACTTACTACACTAATGCAACAGGATTTCAGCTGCTGTTTTTTTTCTGATTGTTAGTGTATATTTACCTTTAAAGGCTATTTTAAAACTGCTTTAATTTATGACTATATTAATCCGTTTTGGCTCAGATCTTTTTTGCATCTTTCCTGGAAGCATAAGAATGGAGTCATGGCTCCACTGATATAATAATTCTTTTCTTTCTAAACATCAGAGACCTTGTTCAATAGATCTAAGGAGTCAAAAAGTACTTTTGTGAAAAGTCATTAAAGAACTCTATGAAATGAGCAGATTATGTAAATTAATGTATTAACAAATATTTCAAATTCTAGATTAAAAGCAAATTTCTATTTAATGCCTTCAAAGGGATGCTGTTCTGCATCGTACTGTTATCTGTGCTGCAATTTTGGTAAGAAAAAATAGTTTCAGAGAAACAGATTAAATAGATTTGAAGAAGAAAATGAACAAAGTTTTCAGGAGGTGGTGGAAACATATAGTATTTCCTGTTTAAAGCATCTTTTTCAGACTGTACAAATCCATCAAAAAAGTTACAGTATGAAATTGACTGATGGTCCAGCATTCTTTCCAGATAATATGTGTTAGATGGAATAGCAAACTGTGGTTTGCCATGGATTAGGGAGTAAACTAGTCTCTTACCCTCACACACACTGCCACTGCTGCGGAGACTGCTCAGCCAGGGCAGAGAGGGTGAGAATGGGCCTGGGAGGCCAGCCCAGGCCTCCGTCTCCTCCTCCTCCTTCACTGTCGCTGCTGTGGGCACTGCTGGGCCCAGCCAGGTTGAGTGGGCCAGCCAGGGTATCCTCCTTCACTACTACTGCTGCAGAAGCCACCACTGATGTGGGCACCACCGTGGAGGCCCAGCCAGGTCAAGCTGGCCAGCCAGGGCCTCCTCCACCACCACTACCATTGAAGCTATTGGTACCGCTGGTGCAGGCACTGCCACAGGTGTCCAACCAGGCTGAGCAGGCTGACCTGGGCCTGTTCCTCCTCCTCTGCCACCAGCACCGCATGCCCCATCTGGCCTCAGAGGATGAGCAGCCCAGCGGTAGACCGCCCCACCACCACTGTTATCCCTGGCCGGCTGGGGAGACTGAGAGGCCCAGCGGTACACCACACCACCACTGCCACTGCCACCACCAAAGCCCCCCACCAGAGCGAGAGCCCAGGAAGAGGAGTAAGTAGGGGTCCCAGAGCAGGAGGGGGGCTTCCAGGCCCCCATTTTATTTTTTGAGGGGGAAAATAGTATAAAGCAAAATGAAAAGAAATGTGGGGTGTAGAGAAACAGAATGAAATGAAATGAAATTATTCCATTTCATGCCCATCCCTATATGGGACAGAAGAGAACCCTGGGGAACTCCACAGGTCAGTGGCTGTAGTGTCATACATGAATCACCTAACACTAATTTCTGTGTTCTATCCTTCAGGAAAGACTGGAGCCACTTTAATGCAGTCCCCCAATTCCCATTTCACAGAGACGGGTCAGGAGGCTGCTGTGGTCTATAGTGTCAAAAGCAGCTATCCTGTCCCCCTAGTCTTGCCTGTTGCCACAGCTGCCCCTCCCTGTGTGCATATGCCACATACACGCACGCACGCAATGGCCCCTAGCACTGATTCTGTTGTAACCATTTTTGTTTTGTTCATAACAATTGTGCAGGGCATTAAAAACCCCACATGGGGGGGTAGAAGCATGTGTGCTGTTCAGATGCACACCTGAAAGGGAGCCCTGCTGGCTGCTGATATGGTGGTGTAGCACAGTTACTAAGAGGCCACTACCCAGTACCAATCTGTGGCCCATGGATGGGTGGGGGATTGTTTTAAGGGGGTTGTAACTCTAATTCATCTTTATTCATCACTTTCACAGAACAGACAGTGGAAACATGGAGTCTCTTACCTCTTACCTTTTTCTGTTTATCAGCTTCCAGATTTTATTATTATTATTATTATTATTATTTAGTAGCTTCTGCCTTATAAAGGGAATTAGCTATGAACAAGAATTAGTTTCACGGGTATGTGAAAATCTACGAAAACAAATATCCGACCTCTACGGGGAGGAAACCTTCCAGCTGACCAGAACCTACGAGAAACTAGAAGTCCGAAGAGCCACCATCTTATGTGACATTGCATTCCTACGCAACTGCCGAGACAAAAATGTGATCCCCACAAGCTTCCAACTGAAATTCCACTCAAAAACCCCATCCAGCGAAAGGATCCTGAAAAGAACAGAACTAGCCCTAATCAGAAGCGAACTACACAGGAAAAGATACCTACTAGATCAAACCAACAGAGACCTACTCACTCTCCACCTCAAACTCAGCAACAAAATCCACCCAACACTCTGGAACAAATCCAAGCAACTTGCCGCCTGGAGAGCTGAAACAGAGACCTCCCACAAGACGGACACACACACCAACAAACTCCACAAACTGGAAAAACGCCAGAAGCCCAACCCCCCCCCACACAACAGCCCATGAAACAAACAGTTCACAACATATCAGACAGGACACTCACCATCGCAGAGACCAAAGTCCTTTCCAAAGGATTCAACCTTGCAGTCGCCCCCAGACACATCCCCACCGAAAACATCATATGCGGAGTGGAAGCCAGCCTAACCAAAATCAACCCAG
This sequence comes from Phrynocephalus forsythii, assembly GCA_029282475.1. Lineage (NCBI taxonomy): Eukaryota > Metazoa > Chordata > Lepidosauria > Squamata > Agamidae > Phrynocephalus > Phrynocephalus forsythii. The sequence goes on along the minus strand of JAPFRF010000006.1, from coordinate 14,757,463 downwards.
ATGAAGCCAACAAAATCAGACTCGAAGTCACCAATGTCCTCTGCTCCAGCAAACCACCCAGAAGCAATTTACACAAAGAAGAACAAAAAGCCCTCTCCAACCTGAGGAAAGACAACAACATAATCATTCTCCCAGCAGACAAAGGCAATGCCACAGTGGTGATGAACACATCCGACTACCAAGCCAAACTATCCAACCTACTACAAGACCCTGCTTACATACCTTTGAACACAGACCCCACCACCTACCTGGAAAAAACCACCAAAGCCAAAATAAAAGCCTCTCCCTTAAGTGAAGAAATCAAGCCAAGCATCATCCCCAGAGAGAAATCATCCAGATGCCCCAAGCTCTACGGCCTCCCAAGATTCACAAAGAAGGAACACCTCTCAGACCCATAGTCAGCTCCATAGGCTCACCTCTACAAAACCTCGCCAAATTTCTTGCCAAACAACTCCAGCCCTATGCAGAATCCATCACTTCATACGTACAAAACTCGTTCCACTTCATAGAAATTATAAAGAAACAAGACCTACAACCCAATGACCTATCGTGAGCTTCGATGTTGTTTCGCTCTTCACACAACTGCCCATTCAAGAAGCCTTGACAGCTATCCACAACAAATACAACCCCCAAAACACATCCTAGATCTGACCAACCACTGCCTAACCAACACATACTTCATCCACAATGGACAAAGATACAAACAGATAGAAGGAGCACCCATGGGATCACCCCCCTCTCACCGGTCATCGCAAACCTATATATGGAACACTTTGAAACCAACGCGTTACAGAAGTCCGAACATAAACCCAAACTCTGGCTCAGATATGTTGAGACACCTTTGTTATCTGGCCACACGGGAAAGATAAACTGAACAACTTCCTCACACATCTCAACAGCCTACACCCCAAAATACAATTTATGGAAATAGAAGCCAACAACCAACTTCCCTTCCTGGACGTCCTAATCTACAAAAACCCGACGGCTCCTTAGGACATACCATCTACCAGAAAAAAACACATACAAACCGCTACTTAAATGCACAATCACACCACCACCCTGCACAGATCAACTCCGTAGCAAAAACCCTCATCTCCAGAACCAAACGCCTCGCTGACAAAGACCACCTAAAAACTGAATTACACACTCGAATGTTTTAATTGTGAACGGATTCTAAAAAAACACCATCACCAAACTAATCCAAAAGGAAACACCCCCCAAGAACCAAGAAACAGAAGAAAACAACGGCACCGCCCTCCTCCCTTACATCAAAGGCACCACAGACAAAATCAGCAAAATTCTCCACAAACACAATATCAAGACAGCCTTTTGCACCGACCGAAAAATAGCCAACATTTTAAGAAACCCCAAAGACAAGATTGAGCTAGAAAACCAAGGAGTCTACGAAATACCATGCAAAGTCTGTCCAGCCACATACATCGGACAGACAAACAGGAGAATGCATCGCAGAACACAAGAACGCAGTCAAAAAAGAAGAAAAATCTTCCTCTCTCTTCCAGCACATAAAAACAACAGGTCATGAAATTGACTTTGAAAGAACCAAACTCATCTCCAAAACTGAACACTTCAACAGTCGAATAATCATGGAAGCCATTGAAATAGAGAAACACCCAAACAACATGAATAAACGTGATGACACCTCCCGCTTGCCTGACATCTGAAACTAGCCCTGGTCAACAGACGAGCCTCTGTCACAAAGACTGACACCAGGTCCAAAAGGACACAAGATGCCACCACCTTCCATCCACACCAAACACAAACCCAGACCCTTCCCACAGATGAAACGAAACCACCATCCAATAACAAAACCATGACTGCACCATCTACTGCGGCACCCCACTCCAGTCACCACATGGAGCACACTCACACACCCCAAAAAAACATTCGGAGACCACAGACACGTAGCCAGACCAAAATGAATTCACAAGACACAGGACCCCACTCCACCAAAGCCCAGGATACTGCCAGAACCCACCAGCCATCTAACCCACCAGCATCTAAACAGCCATCTAAACAGCCACCAGCAGTTAATCCCTTAACGATCGCCTCAGCCACACAGCAGATCACAAAAGAACAAAGGAACAAAGGAACCTGCAATCAGCAACAAAGCAAGCAAACCACACACCCCAGCAGTATTTATAGAAGGACTTCAACTGAGACCACGCTTTGCTTCAAGAAGAAAGAAGCCAGAACACCAGCCTGAAGATGACGAGTGAGACCTCGTCGAAACGTCGCCAAAACAACCAGATTTCTACACGGGAAGAAACCCGAATCCACCCTAACATGCATACCTATACCCGTGAAAATCTACGAAAACATATGTATATATAAAACCTATATATGGAACACTTTGAAACCAACGCGTTACAGAAGTCCGAACATAAACCCAAACTCTGGCTCAGATATGTTGACGACACCTTTGTTATCTGGCCACACGGGAAAGATAAACTGAACAACTTCCTCACACATCTCAACAGCCTACACCCCAAAATACAATTCACTATGGAAATAGAAGCCAACAACCAACTTCCCTTCCTGGACGTCCTAATCTACAAAAAACCCGACGGCTCCTTAGGACATACCATCTACCAGAAAAAAACACATACAAACCGCTACTTAAATGCACAATCACACCACCACCCTGCACAGATCAACTCTGTAGCAAAAACCCTCATCTCCAGAACCAAACGCCCCGCTGACAAAGACCACCTAAAAACTGAATTACACACTCTCTCGAATGTTTTAATTGCGAACGGATTCCAAAAAAACACCATCACCAAACTAATCCAAAAGGAAACACCCCCAAGAACCAAGAAACAGAAGAGAACAACGGCACCGCCCTCCTCCCTTACATCAAAGGCACCACAGACAAAATCAGCAAAATTCTCCACAAACACAATATCAAGACAGCCTTTTGCACCGACCAAAAAAATAGCCAACATCTTAAGAAACCCCAAAGACAAGATTGAGCTAGAAAACCAAGGAGTCTACTGAAATACCATGCAAAGTCTGTCCAGCCACATACATCGGACAAACAAACAGGAGAATAAGCGCACGCATCGCAGAACACAAGAACGCAGTCAAAAAGAAGAAAAATCTTCCTCTCTCTTCCAGCACATAAAAACAACAGGTCATGAAATTGACTTTGAAAGAACCAAACTCATTCCAAAACTGAACACTTCAACAGTCGAATAATCATGGAAGCCATTGAAATAGAGAAACACCCAAACAACATGAATAAACGTGATGACACCTCCCGCTTGCCTGACATCTGGAAACTAGCCCTGGTCAACAGACGAGCCTCTGTCACAAAGACTGACACCAGGTCCAAAAGGACACAAGATGCCACCACCTTCCATCCACACCAAACACAAACCCAGACCCTTCCCACAGATGAAACGAAACCACCATCCAATAACAAAACCACGACTGCACCATCTACTGCGGCACCCCACTCCAGTCACCACATGGAGCACACTCACACACCCCAAAAAACATTGGGAGACCACAGACACGTAGCCAGACCAAAATGAATTCACAAGACACAGGACCCCACTCCACCAAAGCCCAGGATACTGCCAGAACCCACCAGCCATCTAACCCACCAGCATGTAAACAGCCATCTAAACAGCCATCAGCAGTTAATCCCTTAACGATCGCCTCAGCCACACAGCGATCACAAAAGAACAAAGGAACAAAGGAACCTGCAATCAGCAACAAAGCAAGCAAACCACACCCCCAGCAGTATTTATAGAAGGACTTCAACTGAGACCACACTTTGCTTCAAGAAGAAAGAAGCCAGAACACCAGCCTGAAGATGACGAGTGAGAATCGAAACGTCGCCAGAACAACCAGATTTCTACACGGGAAGAAACCCGAATCCACCCTAACATGCATACCTATACCCGTGAAAATCTACGAAAACAAATATAATATATATATATATATATATATATATATATATATATATATATATATATATATATATATATATATATATATATATATATATATATATATATATATATATATATATATATATGTTCATTGGCTTGCATGCACATCTTTCTCTACAAGTCTGTTGTTTGTGAGCATTGTAACTGCATGACAGCAGGATGATGTCTCTGTGTAGAGTAAAAAATTAGAAGGCCAAGTAAAAATCATTCCTGTCTACCAAACCCAGAGAAACATTATAAATCCAACTACTACCCTTTCTTTAAAGCACTTATACTCTTTTGAGTAATTCTCTTTTCTTTTAATACCTATTTACGCTCCTGGCAACATTAATTATAATGTGCCATTACCATATTATCAATCAAAATGTACAGCTTTCAACAAAATTATATTTAAAAGTTTTTGGTGTGAAATGAACAATCCTGTCACACGTATCTCAAATACAGTGGCTTCCTAAATTCATATGGTTTAAGCCTCAAATTGACATCATGGCAACACCCTTTCAATGGTGAAGTATAACGACTATTTTAAATAAATGAATAAATAATTATGGACAAAATCCTACTGCACAATTATTCATGCAAAACTTTAGACGACATACAGTGTAAAACACATATCATGAGTGAAGTAATCGTGTTTTAATTTTTTTTTAGATTGAGCTTGCTACATCACTTGAATTGATCTTGATTTTTTATTTTAAAAAAGGGAAATTTGAATAAAATATTCATTTCCTACTAGGCTTTTGGCAGTTAGCTGTGGCAAGTTACACAGGGCATCGGAAAACACCAATCAGATTCTCACCATTTTATTTTATAGTAACAATTTAGATGGTAGATCTTGTCTCTTGTTTATTTAGTTTATGATTGCTATAACTTGATATGGTATGTATGCAGAAATTGAGTAGAATTTTATACATTTCAATCCAATAAAACCATGTTCTGAGCTGCTGCTTGATACAATGTGTGAGGTGTTCTGGTTATAAGCTGCCATGTTGCAGGTGACTTATGTAAATTACTAGAGTTATCAAGATATATCAGAGGTTTTAAGGAGTTAGTGTAGTAGAGTGTTGGTCTAAATATACCTGGGTTCATATCGCCACTCAGCCATGGAAACCCACTTGGAAAAACCATACTGTACCTTAAACATCTCACATGCCTTGAAAACACAATTAGGGTTACCATAAGTAAAAATCAATTTGACATTACATAAGAAAATGAGAGTATATTTCCAGTAAACTATTCATTGCAGGTGCATCATACCTGTGAAAGCCGGTACTGCTGTTCACTCTGACTCCCAAGTTGGAAATAATAATAATCATTATGAAGTGTTTTTTTCCTCTCAAATTATGTTGATGCACACTTTTCAGGGATAATAGGTACATGACTTAATTGCTGGCATTATTTGGCATTTGATAAATGTATTTTAGTGTTCTGTCACTGAGCTGTCCAAAGATTCCCTATATTAAACAGCAATTTTCCTCGTGGAACTCTCTCTAATTTGCTAGTTAGTCATATCTGTGCATACAAAATATTTAGACTGAGAGCATGTCATCAAGAACTGTTGCTTTCCCTGCCTAAAAGTTATAGAATTTTCCCCTGCAGTGTAACTCTTATTAAATTACTCAGAGAAATGACAAATGTCTGGCCTGCAGTAACTCCATATTTTGTGAAAGTACTGTAATATTGAGAACTCTGAATGTTTTACAGGATTACATGGTCCATTTTAAAACTTATTCTTTCACATGTGATCTCTGCTTCTTTAATAGAAGAGCTCTACTATGGTCATTTTTGTTAAATCTGGTTTGTTAATTGTGCCATAAAAACACAAGGACTCTTATGTCACCTCAAAAATGTGTGGGCTTTACTAGGCATACGCCTTTGTAGATTGTAATTACATCTGAAGAAATGGGTACTGTTCAAGAATACCTATTCTAAAAAGAACTACATAATTGTTGGGATGCCTTGTCAGCAACAAACTTAACACAGCTATGCCTGCGGTGATTTCTATGAAAAATACACAGTTATCTCAGTACTGTTAGAACGCATGCCTGAAATTTGTTGACACACGGCTTTGCTTGCACCAAGCTTTCCCCAAGCAATTTCTGCCATCTGCAGTTTATCAGTTTATCATTTATAATTCCTTTTTGTTTCATTTCTGGCATGCCCAGGTTCTCAAAGTTAAACATTGGACCGGTTAGGGGCTCTTGATTCATTTGTGTAAGTGAAGCAGATTGAAGACAATGTGCTTTCCTTTTGTGAAACTGGAGTGAGTTTGGTTTTGCTGTGACGCTACATTACTGTGCTGGAGAACTTTCCTTAAAAAGTTCTCCAGCATGACCCAGTAGAAATGAACTGGAGCTGTGCAAGGCCATGATCTGTAAATTGGCTTGGAAAGGAGGACCTTTTGCTTTAAAAAATAAGACACCACTGATTGTATTGTGATTCACTGACAGGCTGAATGCATCCAGTGGGCCTTGGAGAGTGTCTATGGGAGGTTTTGCCTTAGTTGAAGCTTGATTGACTGCTACACGTTATATGCATGGTGTGTGTGTTTTACATAAATGTTTTAACTACTATGAAACCATGTTACCAGAGTTCAGGGACACTATCATTTTGAACAATGTTTAGGAGCTATAATCTGAAGTAGAGATGGGCATGAATCGAAAAAATTGTGTTTCTTTTTTGTTTTTTGTTGAAGGGTCCGTTTCAGTTTGTTTTTGTTTTTCGTGAATTTTTGAAAAAAAATCATTTTCATTTATTTGTTTTTCATTTTTTGTTTTTACCCACTTTTTGCGTGATTTTTAAAGCATTTTTGTGTACTGGCATCCCCCAACGCCCCAGACCAGAGGGAAAACACTAAAAAAAATGATGCTGGCAGAGACACAGTATAGACTGGATACGCAGGGAGGCTGCAAAGGCAGCGGCGTTGCCCAGGGTGCAAGGCAGCCGCAGAGTGACTGCACTGCAGGGCAGGGGAGGGTACTCACTGAGAGGTACACACGCACACACACAGGGAGGCTGCAGGACTGAAGCTAGAGAGAAATCTCTTCTTTCTCTCCCCTAAGAGCCAGGCTGCAGCCAGCAGGAAAACAGAGACACACACCTGCCTAGCTGGCCTAAAGTGAAAATAACAAGTCGCAGAGACAGCAATCCCACCCTAACTCCCACCGGAGACTGCAAGGAGAACAGGGGCTGCCGGGGCTTTTTATGCCCTCTGTGGCTGCCAGACCTGCCCAGTCTGCAACCTAGGCAAGCTATTGGTTGAAGTTGTCCAATAATTTACATGATCCCATCACATGGCTTGCCTCCATTTTGTGGCTGGCGACATCCATTTTGTCATTCTTAAAGGGAAAAGAAAAATACATCGCAATGGGAGAAGACAAAAACAAACATTTTAAGGACCCCAAACCCCCTGGTAGGTATTATCAGACAGTATAAATAATTATTGCTGCATTTTTATGGATTTCCAGGTCGTTTTTTAACATTTAAAACAGCTCATTTCATTGCGTGTTGCCATTAACGAAAAACGAAAAGTAATGAACCTAATTTTCGTGGTTCTGTTTGGTTCATTCCAATTTCATCACAGTGTTCGTTATTTGTTTTGTTACGTAATGAAATGAATAACAAATAACGGAAATGAAAAAAGTTCATTTTTGTGCCCATCTCTAGTCCGAAGCATGGCATTTTACAAAGAATACATTTGAATCAGTATGCTGGTTGATCCATACACTGACTTTGCTAACCATTACAGTACTGACTTCCTTTTATCATCAAAAGGAGCAAGTCGGCTCTTCCTTTAATCTTGCACATACATAGCAGTTGACCCTCCTCCTCACCTTCAGTGACTCAGAGACTTCTGTTTCCTTATATGTTTAGTCTTTTCTTTCTCACATTCTATTCACACTTATATTAAGACCTGAGCTACCCAAACAGCAGAATTATGTTGTGGAGGTATTACTGGATTCTACTAATTTGGAATGCAAGAGTTTTGTTTTGCTTCTGCTGACGGTATGAGAGCAAAATGCAACTGAAAGTAGCCATTCACTCCTCTGAGCCAGGTCTTAATGTGTCATGTGTGTGTGTGTGTTTATATTTATGCAATTATTAGCATTCAAAAATGTCCTTTCATACCTGCATTCCACGCAGGTGATGACATGGAAGCCTCGTGGTGCAGTGTTTAAATGTCTGTACAGCAGGTTAAACTGTGTTCACGACCTGAGGGTTCAGTCCCAGGTAGCAGGCTCATGGTTGACTCAGCCTTCCATCCTTCTGAGGTTGGTGAAATGAGTACCCAGCTTTCGGGGGGGGGGGGCAATGTGTAGCCTGCATACTGTAATTAAACTATAAACCACCCAGAGGCTACGTGAAGTGGTATGGGGCTGTATATAAGCAGAAGACTTTTGCTTTTTGCTTTTACTGTACTTGCTGTACTGCTGATTGTGCACTTCATCTCTGAGTCACATTGTGATTATCTCATTGCCTCAGTCCATGGGGCAATTCTGTTAACTTCTAAGGATCCCTGTGCCTCCCAAAATTACCACTGTCGGCTTGCCTTCGTTTTGCCCCTCATCCCCTTTTAACCTTAGGACTCGTCGCTTTATTTCTATTAGGTAGAGATGCTTCACAGGCTACTGTTGCTGGATAATACTGTGTGGTTGGATCTTTCTGGGTTCACCTATGCAGGCACATTGGTGTTTGTCCTGTGGGGGGGGGATCCTTTGTGTTGTAAAGAAGAAAAAGAAAAAGAAAATCCAATATTCCAGTGTATCAAACCTCTTGAAATTGAGTTATTGGGGATCTTGGTTGACCTTTTGCTTGTTAGATATTCAGAATTCTGGGTAGTATGCAAAGCTATGGAAGGAATGTGTTTCACTGTATTCTGTTCTGCCACTGTAGGTATGCAGGTGCTGGAATGGAATGGCATTCCCTTGACTGGCAAAACGTATGAAGAAGTTCAAAGTATCATCATGAGTCAATCGAGTGGGGAAGCAGAAATATGTGTAAGACTGTGAGTTTTTCCCCATCCTTTTGTTTCCATTGTTTTTTGGCTTTTCATGGCTTTTTATTCATAAATGCTAAGGTGGAACCTTTCTTTTTTATTATTATTATTTTGGAGGGGGAGCACTGCTCATGTACAGTATTAGAAAAGGATCATTTTGTTGTTCTGCATGATAAGCCTGAATAGCCATGTAGTGCTATGGATAGAGTGATGCACTAGGACTTAGAAGACCCGAGTTCAATTCTCCACATTGCCACTCACTGAGTGGTGGAACGAATAAAATCACTCCTTGAGTATCACACATCCCTTGAGAGCCCTGTCAGGATTGCTTCAAATCAGTCCTGACTCAATGGCACATGTCGACAGCAACAATGTGATAAGCTTATAGAAATGGAACAGTTACAACTAGAGATGGGCACGACTAGGGAAAATGACGTTTTCGAGTTGTCGTGTGTCGGAGGCAGTCCGTTTCGGCTCGTTTCCGTTTTTCGCGAAATTTCACAAAAATTAGTCAGTTCGTTTTTTTTGTTTTTTCATTGTCATTAGTACTGGTTTGGGGGGGTAGCGGGCTCCTGAAGGGAGCTGCAGGAGTCAGCCAGAGCCACAAGTGACGGACTGGCAGACTCTTTGCACCCGCTGTGTCTCATGTACTTGCATGTAGTGCAATGCAAGTAGATCTGGCTTAGGGTTAAGACGGGTTAGCGCAAGGGCTAGGGTTAGGCTAGTTACGGGTGAGGTTAGGGTGAGTATTCGGGTGCACCTCTGGGTGCCTCTCTGACCCACTTAGAAGGACAGTGTACTGGCGTATGGGTTAGGCTTAGGGTTCAGGTTTGGGCTACGATTAGTGGGCTGTTTATGCCTGATTGGCACATCCCAGAAGTCTCTGTGGTCAACCTGGCCAAGTGGCCATGCGATTGGTGGAAAATGTGCAGGTGTAATAAAATAAAATAAAATAAAATAAAATAAAATAAAATAAAATAAAATAAAATCAACGGAGACATTTTTGCAAGAAAAACCCACTGCTGCTACTGTAAAAATTCAAGCATTTAAAATAGCTAATTTTCGCATGTTTCTGTGGTGCTTTGGTGGGGTTTTGGGCAACGATTTCAAAAAAAATATTGCGGTCGCCATTTTGGATCCCCCGCACTGCATGGCAAATGGATGCACCCTCCCAGCCTGGTACCAGCAGCGCAGCAGTAGCAATAGCCAAGGAGAGGGGCGGGAACCCCCAAATAAAACACCCTTCTGGCCTGGTAGGTGCCCTCAGACAGTTTTCGCCTACTTTTAGGGCCGGGAATCGGGTTTTTTTAACTTTTAAAAACTTTTTTTCTGTGCCACTTGGCATTGCGCGATCACCGCGATGCAAGTAACGAGCACGACAAATCAGACCAAATTGTTCATTTGTCGGGTCGAGCTCGAATTCTGGCGGAGTAATTCCCGTTTCCGTTTCCGTAGAGTAACGGATACGAGTAACGGAAACGGAAACGGGAATACCGCTAAGTCGTGCCCATCTCTACTTACAACCCACACCCTGTTGAAAATGAGTTCCAATTTTTTTAAAAAAATTGTGGGGTTTTTTGTTGTTGAAATTTTAATGGGAAAGGTCCTTTGACATGTATTGGGTAGGATGATCAGTTATATGGATACAACCAACAAAATGTAATCTTGGGGGGGGGTTGTTTTTTTGTGTTTTTCTGTGTGTTTTTGTTTTGAAAAACAGTGATGATCACATTGAATTATTACTTAATGATCAGCCAAATGAGAATAATAATGCACTAGACAGCTGCAGTAACAGGTTGTTGTGAAGTATCATTCAGTAAAAGTACAATATAATTAAAGGCTAATAAATAATACACTGCAACTATAACTCATCTAAGTATTGTGGAAAGTGTATGTATTTCATTGTGAACCTCCATTAAATCCATTAAAGATTTCACCTTAAAAGTGCCATTTTTCCATCTCTTCAATAGCATCATAAACACATCTCAGCGAAGAAAGGGTCATCCTTAGGAGCTATTTTCTGCCATGATCCATGTCTCATTGATCTTCTTTAATAAGGCCATGAGGGTGTGCCATAAGGATTCCTTTTGTCTCAGGCTTGTTGTTCCTTCCCTTAGGGATTTCAACATGTTGTCAGATGGAGAAAATCCACAACATCTGGAGTTGCTTGAGCCAGGAAAGCCTGGTGAGTGAGGCAGCATTTCTGTTTCAATTTATTTTAAGTACTAAATACAAAAGGGGCCAAAAGGAGGCAAATGATCAATCCCCTATGAAAACAATTGTATCTCATCAGCCTATGGTTTGCCACCATAGACAGAACACTCCTGCGGTCTAATGATGAAGATGCAAACTACTATTTATTTATTTATTTATTTATTTATTTATTTTTACATTTTTACATTTTTACATTTATCTATACATTTATTTATTTATACATTTATATACATTTACTATACTGGGCACTCAATCTGGTTAACTTGGGGCGCTTTTACACGACCTCTAAAATCTGCTGGCAACTTAAATTCGGACCAGAGATTGTAGGGGTTTGTTCTGCTTCCTGTGTTCCCAGCCTTCTGCACTCCATTGCTCCTGTCTGTGGTGAGGGGAGGGAGAAAAAAAATGCAGGCTCACCTCCGCTCACCTCCATCTGCTGTCGGAGCAGCCCTGTAGGGATTCCAGGCTGTTAAAGGGGCGGCGAGGACAAAAAAAAAACAGAAGGTGAGAGAGCCGGCATCCACAGCTTTATAATCTGCATCGGAATTTTTTTTACCTCCGGAGACCAGGTTACTTGTAAAATGTGCTGGGGCATGCTTCAGTGGGCGTGGGCGTACTTAATTTTTCTTAAACTCCGCAGCTGCTGAGAAAACAATTTTAAGCTCCGCATCTGGGAGCCCTTTGCCTTGGATTTTAAGGGTTGTGTAAAAGCAGCTGAAAGCATACATTACAAATATCTAAAGATTTAAAAATTACTTTATGTTCTTACATCAAGCCATGGGCACATTTTCTTATGACCATTGAACAGAATGGAATGGAAAATGTTTGACTCAAGTATTGCATTTAGTGTAAAGACTTTGAGCGTTTGGGGCCCATAGATTGTGTTTCATCATTATACATCTCATGAAATCAACAGAGCTGGGCCTTTCAGCCTGTAGAGCAGAAGCAGATAGCCATGATGTGTCCAGGGACTTCATTAGCCCCAATTTCCTTCTCCGGGACTTTCCAAGATCATATCTGTCTTCATTGCTTCACTTTCAGTTAACAAAATAATGGATGTTTGCTGCAACTTTTATCTTCCTTGATGAGTGGGGTGTTCCAGCATATCAAGAATCTCTGATTAAGAGTATTGAACTGCTGCCAGATTTCTTACTCCTGCACAAGAGGGAGAAAGACCAGCATTTTTAAAATCAGTGGAAACACACAAAATTAGTATCATTATTATTATTTTTTAAAAGAAACTATTTAAATTTTGATATTTTTTTTAAAAAAAAACTTGTATTTTTGTAAAGGCCCCGATTTTTGCACAAAACCTCTTATCTTAAACAAAACCTGCTGCATATTGTGAAAAAAATGCAAGGTTTAAAATGCAAACTGAAAGGTTTTTGTGGGAAAGCATTGTGCTTTGCATTTTTAAAAACTAGCCTTTTTAAGGCTTCAAATATTTCTCTAGGTATCACAATATTTTAGCAACAGAAGTTCAAAAATACATTAAATATGATCAGAAGCTCTGATAATCTCTCCCAATGAGGTAAAATCGTTTTTTAAAAATTGTGATTATTCATTCTCCCCTGTAAGAATAGGAAAAGGTGAGGCTTTACACCCCTGCTGTCAGAGTTTTGGGGGTGTATTTCAGAACCTTTATCCCCTGGAATCTAGAAGTGGCATGTCTGTTTGGATGGCTTGTTGCCATTGGGGGACTTCTAGGGTTCTGGGGTCCCACAGTGAATGAAGCAAATGGCTCAGGGCAGCACAAATGTCATGCCTCCCTTGAAGAATCACCTTGTGTGCTGCAATCATGCAGATATGTTCAGCTCTGTGGTGAGGAAATGGTGATGAGTAGAGATGGGCACAAAATGAGAAATTTTTCATTTTCATTTTCGATTTTTTCATTTTGTTACGTAACGAAACGAAAAACAAATTTTGTCTCCAAAATGAAACGAAACGAAATGAAACAACAGAAATTTTGTCATGTGTTTTGTTTTCATTGCGGCAAATACATTGAACTGTAATGAATGCTAACAAAACAGCAATTTTTCATTTTTGTTTTTGTTTTTAGTTTCATTACGTAACGAAACAAAAATGAAATTTTTGCAAAAAATTCATGAAAAACGATAACGAACTGAAACGGACCCCCTAAACGACAAAGGAAACACCATTTTTTTGAGTCGTGCCCATCTCTAGCTAGAGTGTCTGCGATGAGATTCCGTGGGTGGGAAAATGGAAGGTGGTGCTGTGTGTCAAGGTGAAACATCCAGTACCTCAAGACTAGCCTGTACACAGTTACATAAATCTGCCACAGATTTAAAAGGGGGTTGAATATGGAGCCCCACTGCAAACAGGAGATGCTTCCATTTGCAAGGCTCAGTTCTCATCTCCACTGCCGTAGCATATCCCATGCCACTCAAGAGATGTGGCTTTTCAAGGCATTCAGTAGGCTGAAAGAAAAAAGGAGAAGGACCACTCAATGAACAAGCAAAAGTCTTCCTGGTGCAAGTAAAATAAGAAAAAACCCTGTTCCAATTTTTCAAGACTATCCCAGCCCCAATCTCCTATATATTTCTAAACCACCCCAATACTTTTGCAAAAACAGGCATGCTTTTTACCCAGACTCCTATGCTTCTGAAATATATCAGTAATCCTGGGGAGGTTTGCTAGCTCTAACTACCTTCCCATTCAAGGACTCATAATGTAATGATTGTTTATAAGATGAATAATCAAGCCAAAACTGCCAAATACACGAATGGGGTTGCTTTGACACCTTGTGTTTGCTTTGTGTCTTTGGGTGTGTTTCCTTTCTTGCTGTAGTAACCGGGCATGTTGATTACCGTTGTGTGAATTGCCATTCTTAAAAACTGCTTTAATTGGATGGAAAACTGAATGCAGAATCTTTTGCTTGCAGTTGAGAAAACCAAGTCCCCAGGGGTGGATCCCAAGCAATTGGCGGCAGAGCTGCAAAAGGTTTCTCTGCAGCAGGCACCACAGGGCACTTCTTCAGGGATGGAAAAGGGCTCCCATGCTCATTCTGGCACTACCTCTGCTACCTCTAGTTCTGTTCCTAGCCCGGGACAGCCTGGGTCTCCTTCAGTCAGCAAGAAACGGCACAGCAGCAAGGTATGCTGGAATATTGGTTGTCTCTTTATCAATGTATTTCCATTTATGTATCAGGGGATGGGGTGCATACATTTTTTTGTGTACGGTCAAGAGGGAGCACAACATCAGGAATTTAATCCTGGAGCCCCTTCCATTGTCACCATTTGTGGTCCTAGGACAGATTCATTGTGGCTCCTTCCGGCGATGCATGGAAACAAGTCTGAAGTCACAAGGAAGGTTATTTATTTATTTATTTATTTATTTATTTATTTATTTATTTATTTATTTATTTATTTATTTATTTATTTAAAATATTTTCCCATGCCTTTCTCCTTAAAAGGATTTAAAATTAAGTGTTGCCCATTGACCTCTTTGAACATTCTGTGACACATGCATTATAACTGCTTGTGGTCCCATGGCCTAGGTTGGCTTAAATGATTGCAGTCCTGTGGCCTAGGTCAGCTTCTTTTATTTTGATCATGGATTTTCACGGATTCCCTTTGCTTTTGCGTTCTGAACATCTCAGTAAGGTTATCATTTTGATCCACCATTTTGAACATCACAGTAAGGCTGTCATTTTGATGCAACAAATATCCTTGTAGGTTCAAATGGTCAAAGGTGGACTTTGCTGTTGACCGGATTGTTTCTGAATTTCAACAAACTCTTTGATTTGATAAATGCCAGTCTTGGCTGCAGAGATAACACTGATATGATCTAACTTAGGGCGCTTTTATACGACCTCTAAAATCCGCCTGCAACTTAAATTCGGACCAGAGATCGTGGGGGCTTGTCGCTCTTCCTGTGTTCCCACCCCTCCACACTCCATTGTTCCTGTCTGTGTGGGGAGGGAGAAAAAAAGTAAGAAAAAAATGCAGGCTTACCTCCGTCTGCCGGTCAAAGCCACCCTGAGCCACCCCGTAGGTATTCCTGTCTCTTAAAGGGGCGGGGGGGACAAAAAAACAAACAGAAGGCGAGGGAACCCGGCATTCACAGCTTTACAATGCGCATTGGAAGATTTTTTTACCTCCTGAAGGCCAGGTACTTGAAAAGTGTGCTGGGACACTCTTAGGTGGGTGTGGTCGTACTTAATTTTTTTTTAAAAGTCCGGAGCTGGTGGGAAAATATTTTTAAGCTCCGGATTTGGGAGTGCCTTTGCCTCGGATTTTAGGGGTTGTGTAAAAGCGCCCTTGGATGCCTGCTTCCTTGACTATCCTGTTTTATTTGACTATTGTGCTCATTGCCATTGTCCTGCATCTGAAACCTTGTGTTAACTTTGCACAGACTTCCCATGCTAGTAATGACAGTCCTCTTCAGCAAGCCCTACAAACTTAATTTGACAAAGCTTCCCTGTCTGCAGAAAGAATGGAACAAAAGGAAGCAAATTACACAGCACAGGAGGGGGTGACGTTTGGGTGTAAAGTACCCATCACATCCTGTGCTAGCCTGTTCCTTGTTTTATCACTTGATGGATGGTTACGCAGCAGCCCACATTATATTAGGTGTCTAATTATTAATGTCCTTTGAGAGCAATTAGTTGATCTTTGCCACTTGCAAAGAACAGGTTGCACTTCTGTTTATACCAGAAATCCTTGAACTGCTTCCTCTGGAGTGGCCTGTTAGATCAGTGCAATTTTAAAGGCTATAGTTTGAAAAAACATAGATTCCCAGTAAGGTAATGTCCTCCTTCATGCCCCCCTAATAAGACTGGTGTTTTTCTTGTCCTGTTATACTAGCCTTTGAATTGTATGTTTACTTATATGTCGACATACCTTTTTGATTAAGTGGTAGAAGCTTTCTGGCATCAACCACCTGTCTGGTTAAGACTGTTTGCTGCTGTGAAGTGTGCAGTTACGTAGCCTTGCTGGGATCAGCCCTCTTTAGGGTGTAATGTGTCTGGGACTGGGGTTAAGGAGGCCAGTTGTGGATAACATTTGCACTGGGACCCAAGGGGAGACCAGATCCCCTACATACTCAGGAAACACACAGAGCGATTCTCATACTCCTTCAGTCATGTCAGGCCCACCTCACAAGAGTTGTAATCATGAAATGGTTACAAAGGTGTTGTATCTACCCTACTTTTAATTTATAAAAGTGCCTATAAAGGAAGCAATCAATTAGTCAGTCTACTAATGAGTCACAAATGCACTCCCCCTTTGCATAACAGATGTCCTTCATGTTGAAAGCAAAGTTAAAAAAAAAAGTAACCCATGCAAAGGGGAGAACATTTGAAAATATTACTGGCTTGCCTCAGGGCATATGAAGTAATTTTCTGAATCTCTCCCTTAGCAATTCGTACCTATTTGAGATCTGAGATTCATCAGTATATACTAGGGATGTGCACGAACACCAAAAATCAGATTTAGAACTTGGATTTGGAACTTGGAATCATGGCCTTTCAGATTCAGAATTCAGAATTTTATACATTTGGAATCTTGATATCTGGGATGCCATCCCTACTCAACATTTTCCCCTTTAACAAAACACAAATAGGTAAAACATTTTAAAGGCTTTCCCTGTATCCTCTGGCACCTTCCCAGTGGTTGCTGTCAAATAAAAATAGTTCATACCAACAGCCAGCAGTGCCTGGGTAATAGGAAATGACTGTAATGGATATACTGATTAAACCAGAACAATGGAGATGCCAACAGGAAATAGCAGCAGCATTGGGGAAATCAGAAGACTGATTGCCCTGGAGAATGGGAAAATACCCTGGGCAAAACTAGCAGGCAAATTGGAGCAGCAAATGATGTGAGCTGTGTGTTTGCTCTCCATCCCAGCCCCCATGCAACAGTGCCCACCGATATCCTCCCATTGTATGTTGCTGTAGTGATGGACTGCACAGGACACATTGGTGGGTTCAAGCATGCTCTCAGGGTCCAGTGTGCACTCTCTTCGGAGCTGGCCAGATTGGAGCTTTTATTAGGTGTGACAAACAACATCCCAAACATCACAAGGAGAAGGGTGAGAGAGAGCCGCAGGCTATGGGGATGATTGCTAGTAGAGGAAGGGATGAGTTTATCTGAGGGTCACAGGCAGCTGTTTGTCCTGCAGCCCCTTCTCATGGGTTTCCTGAGTATATGGGCTTAGCTATGGAATCCATTATCCTCCATCTGGGGCCTTCCCGCTCAGATAGAGAGGTTAATGGTTCCAAAAGGCCTTACCCATGCAGGCAGCTGGGGTCATGTCCTTTTCCCCAAGTGGGTTTCTCTACATGTTGCCTTATGCCTGAGGCTTCCACCTCCAACCAGTGCACCCTGGTGGCCTCATAAGTCACTTGCCAAATGTATCACCGGTGCCCTTGCCAGCTGCTGCTGTACCAGTTACCTGACACCTCAATATAAACCTGATACCATCTTGCAACTAGGGGTCATACAGGATAGCAATTGGTAGTGGCGTGCCAGTTCTGCCATGCAAGAATATTGACTTCTTGGGAGCTTCAGTTTTTGATGACATGTTCCTAACATGGATTGCTAAAGTGTCATCACTGCTAGTTGTGGCAACTGGCGGGGCATGTGAAGCTGGAGGGACAAGGGTGATTTCAGTGGCACAATTGTCACATGCTTCTGAAACAGTGAATCTGGGTCTTCTCAGTCTTCCCTCCAGTGAGAGATGGTCCCACTACCTTTGGTGCCAGAGTGCGTTTAAGTTTAGTTTCTCAAGAATTCACTCCAGGATACCTGAGTTTCACCTTCACTTCTTCCTCTAGCAAACAGAAACCTAGCCTTTTGCTTTCAAATCTATAGGAGTAAATGAGATTTTAAATATTAGAAATTAGGGCTATGGCTATGTCCAAATCTAAATACACAACCCTCCTATTAACATTTAGGGAGATGCAAAAATTGCATCTATAAATCCCGGAGATGCAAAAAATATGCATATATAAATCCAATGTTTCAGGGAAAGCATTGCATTCAAAATTTGTGTGGTCACTTTTATATTTCTCCAAAGTATCATTTCAGTTATAAATAATTTTATGCCACCAAAACTGCTGATCATTAGTTTAGCTTTGTAAAGATAAGAATGTTCTCTCTTATGAGAGAGGTGTTCAAAATCATTCATAATGATGGCACATAATATATCTGAATTTCTTTGGTTTGTTTGTTTGTTTGTTTTTGTTGTTTTTAACATGGCAGCTTCCTGAAGGGACAAAATCTGGTGCCCATCCAATAACTGGAGACATTCAGGTAACAATCTACTATTAATGTTACAACATGTATTCCTGCATACTGTATAATATCAATATTTATTTCAGGTCATATACATCAGTCTTGCATAAGAGCGTGAAGATCTGAGTGCCAAAATGGTTGGTTACTGTACGTTTGTGGTTGTTCTGAAAGCAGAGTTGTATTCTACTCACTTTATCTAAGTATTGTAACATCCAAGTGACTTTGCAGAGTATTGTATTCTTACTGATCAAGATACTTATTGGAAGGTGGTATTTTAAACTGCAGTCCTAAATACAAAGTCCAAAACCCCATGGTGTCAGGGTTGGGAGGTATTGGCTTTATTAGGTCCAATCACAATTCCACAAAACTGTGCAAGTTGTCAATCCCAGGTAAACAACTTGAAGTTGACTCAATCTTCCATCCTTCCAAGATCAGTAAACAGAGTACCCAGTTCATGCGGAGCAAAGTGCTTCTTGTTTTAAACCGCCCAGAGGGTGCTTTAAGTGCAATGGTATGGATATATAGGCAGCCCATGTTGCTCTTTTTCAAGTGTATAGTTTGGTCCCAAAACTTGTCCAGCCTTCTGTCTCCAATGGCAGATGGCCTGCTCAACCATGGCCCAAAAGCCCCATGTGTCCCACCTCTGGATCTCTGGAGATCCAGAGAGATGGAGAAACATTTTTGGGGCCAAAGTTAACAGTGAAAAAGATAGTACAAAATTAGCCTTAAAATGACATTAGATGATGAATGGGGGAAATTATTGTCATCAATTGCTTTCTCCTTAGCTTCAAATCAACTATGATAAACACCTTGGTAATCTGATCATTCACATTCTCCAAGCAAGAAACCTTGCCCCACGTGACAACAATGGCTATTCTGACCCTTTTGTCAAAGTCTATCTTCTACCAGGCAGAGGGTAAGTGCAGTCTATCTACCATTGCTGCCAGTAAAAGCAACACATTTCAGAATTTCCATTTATTTATTTATTTATTTATTTATTTATTTATTTATTTATTTATTTATTTATTATGAGATCTTCCCTAAGAATCCTAACGCCCATCTTCCCATAAGAACTCTTGGCGTAAACAGTGGGCCGATCAGGATGCTTTCAGTTTATTAAAAAACAACAACAACATAACAGACAGGGCTATTTTAATAAACAAGAATTTAAAAACAGAATGTCTGCAGTCCTTTCACCTTGGTAAACATCAGAGACTAAACTAACTTAAGCAGATGGTGAGAAAGAAAGAAAAAAACTAAACTGGGTCACCAAAGGCCTCGCAAAACAGCAATGTTTTTAAAGCTCTGCAAAAGGCCATCAGGGACTCTGCAGAGCGCACTTCTCTAGGAAGATGGTTCCAGAGAGTTGGGCCGGCCACCGAGAAGGCCCGGATTCTGGTGGAAGTTTTCCGGGCCTCTCTGGGAGTGGCCACCCGAAGTGAGTGCGCCCACACTGACAGGATTGGACGAGCCACTCTGACAGGTAGTCTGGTCCCAAGCCATGGAGGGTTTTACAAAATAAAACCAAGACCTTGAATCTGATCCAGGACGCAACGGGAAGCCAATGCAAGCGAGCCAGGACTGGGGTGATGTGGTCATAGCGGCACACACCCACCACCAGCCTGGCTGTCGCATTTTGCACCCATTGCAGATGCCAGAGGAGAGTCAAGGGCAGCCCCATGTAGAGTGCATTGCAGTAGTCCAGCCTCGAGATCACCAACACTTGCACTACAGTTCTCAGGGAGTCACTGTCCAGATATGGGCGAATCTGGGCAATTTGACGAAGATGATAAAAAGCGGTTCGGGTCACGGCAGCCACTTGGGCTTCCATCTTCCCGTAACTCCCCTAACAACAGCTAATACACCCGTTCACTTCCTTCAGGGTTTGCCATCACCACAGGCAAACAAGGCATTACTGGAGAGCAAGCTATATTCTGGGAAAGGTTGTTCATCAGTATTTATTCTGGCACCCATAGGAATACAGTTTGTTAATTGGTGATAAAACATTATTAGGAATAATAGCTGGTAGGGGAAGCTCATATTTAAGGAAATTTATCATATATAGTACATGTTGTCCACATTTCTGAACCTACAGGGATGACGGCCAAACTGAAGACATTTTTAAGTATACTAAAAACATTTTTAAGATTTTGATTCACAGCCATAGATATAATGTTATTCTCTTTTGAGTGCGATGAGGATGAACAAGTACACACTTGACGTTCAAATCCTGCTTCCTCCCTCTTCCTGCCTCTATATATCTTCAAATGTTCAAAATGCAGTTTGTTGAAGCCAAAACTAGATTCAAAATATGGTTTAAACTTGTTTGTAACTCTCTGCTACCAAGATCAAATCATCTGTTCCCACTGCTGTGGGATCTGGGAAGGGATTCAAGAGGTGGTCCTGAGGGGTTGGAATTACTCTAGAGCAGTTT
Organism: Phrynocephalus forsythii; assembly: GCA_029282475.1. NCBI lineage: Eukaryota > Metazoa > Chordata > Lepidosauria > Squamata > Agamidae > Phrynocephalus > Phrynocephalus forsythii. The sequence goes on along the minus strand of JAPFRF010000006.1, from coordinate 14,736,583 downwards.
TGTGGGTGTTGCAGAGGCTGTGGGGAGGAGAGAAGAACCTCCTTGTTGACCTGGACCTGGACCTGAGAAGTGCAAGTCAGAACAATTGCCTTCCTCCTGTTTTCTGCTGAACCTATTCCATCTGCCGTTAGCTGTACACCATTTTGTTTTTTGGTGAATGCTGGTGGTGGTGGGAAATGTGTTGGTCTTTTCACCCTCATGTGAAAAGACTCACAGCAGTTGCCTCTCCGCCCCCCGCCCCCATGCCTTGATGAGTCAAGGCACCTTTTCCATTAAGGATGAAACATTGATTAATATCTGTAACATTTTTATTCCCTTGGATCCCGGCTGGCGATTTGACCACACTATGTGATATTTGCTGGACACTGGCATTTGATTTGTCCAAAGCCACACACAGGGGCTTAACATATCCTCCATGCTTGTCTGAAAGAAGAAAGAAGGGAGAGAGTAAAGGCTCCAGCAATGCAACCTTATGTTATGCATGGTGCATGGGTGAATGGGGACCTAAATGGTTAATATCTGCATCTGAGGACCTTTCCCAGAGCTTTCAAATAATTCATTAATCAGTAAACATTTAAGTCATTTATGACCGTGGTTTAATGTGTTGGCCTAATTTAAAGTTTCCAGTATAATGTTAACTAGGGTTTCTCTCATTAATCATTGTTCATCATCGCTGGACCCAAGCTGGGCACTTTTCACTTTGTCGTTAAAGATTGTTTGACATGCTTGTTCCTATGAGTTACTCATTTACGTAAATCCAGGAGAAAAGTTTAATCTGCAATCGTTGTTGAAGAACATAAGTGGTAGATAAAACTCAGAATAAAATGCTCCTCTTTAATTAAGTATTCTAAATACAAATAGACATTTAATTAATGATTAATTGTCACACAGACACACAGACACAGACACAGACACACACACACACACACACACACACACACTCAAAAGAGAAGAGAGAGAGAGAGAGAGAGAGAACCCATCTCCCAGAGCTAGCAAGAATGAATTAAACTCCTGTGTTCTACATATAATAAAGAGTTACATTCAAAACCTCTCCTTATTTATTTTATCTGTGTATCCTGCATTTCTCCCTAAAAGCTGGGCCAAAAGGCTGCTTACAAAAAAGGACAATTATAAAAAAATACATTGTAACCATTAAAGTGTAATTAAATCAAACAGCTCTCACATCAAAGCAGAACACAGTTAAAGGCCATTTCAATACACTGGAGTCAGAAATAATAATTGCAATTAACAGAAAAGTACAGCACATCCTATAAAATCCCTGTCCTTAGCAATCAGGTAGTTACCGCAAGCCTGTCCAAACTGGGGGGGGGGGGCGTGGAGAGGAGAGGGATGCTGGTTGAAGGTATCTGGCCTTGCCTCCTATAGTACACAGCTCCATAGGGCAAGGATCACCCACTGATTGCTCAGTCTGCATAACCTTTGCATTTCTTACAGGTTTCACATTACCTCTTACCACCTACGAACTGTTTCAAATTATCTTCTCTTTCCTTACATTCTCTTTTCCTGCTTCGTGTATTTCTCTCTCCAATGCCTTGTTTCATCACCGGCTCGCTACAGACAAGTCATGGTTGTCCAGAATGCAAGGTAGTGTACATTCCCTTTCCATTGTTTCTCAGAAGGTTTGATAAATGAAATCAGTAGCATCCTCAAGCCCTGGGCACTTGCAAACCAAACTATATTTCCCTTAGAATTCACTGCTCCTGGAAGGGCGTATGAAATACATAAACTGTTGCAGTAGATTTTTGGAAATGGCAGATGAAGAGGGAACCAGTAGGTTACTGGTTTCAAGAACTGCAGCCATTGGTCTTTCCTTTAACATTTGCAAAAGCAGTGTCCTCTGAAGGTGTCTTACAGCCACTAAGATTGATAAGGAAGCCAAATGTGGGGTATTCTAAGAAATTAGTATCTATGTATTCCTCTTTTAAAACAATGGGCAGATCCTACTAGAGAAATTTTTCTCATTCTAACTGAACTCTTTTGCCTTCTTTTGACATACCTGCAACTGAAGAGGGAACTCCAGGTTGACCTCCAATTTCAGTGACTACAAAGTTCAAGGATGATCTGAAGATGCAAGCAAATATCCCCAAAATGTGTCATGTCCAATCTAAGATCCATACTCTTTTTTTGGACATTCCTTGGACATTTTGCCCACCTCTTTGATTTGTATTTCACTTTTTGTGTCTTTTAGCAGCAACTGCAAGCCTCCTACCACTTTTCTGAATCAGTGGTCGGGCAGTGCAGGCAGCTCTCATTAGATAATATTTATTGCTGTTTATGTGTATTTACTAGCAAATGTGCATGCAAAAGTGACTGAGGAGAATTTTCACATTGTACATCACTTTAAATTAAATAGCTTTATTGTGCTTGATATTTTCCGATTGCAAAATGTTACCTGTCACATGGGTAATTAGTGAGCTTTTTTCAACCAGTATTGGTTGGGATTTGAGTACAGCATACACTGAATGTGAACTGATATTTGGGCCATTTAAGCTGTAATTAGAAACAGACACAAACCAGAACAGCAGTGGTTCAAGGTGGTTTGTGGTCCATACCTATCCAAGAACCATGAACCATCACGACCCTCCTGAATAAATGAATGAATACTTTATTGCAGTCAATGACCAAATCCAAAGTACGCATACATAAAAACAGTACCAGTTACAGCAAAACAAGGAAAACTAAATTGGTTTGCCATTCATGCCTGTCCCAGGAACTGAGCCTGATGCCACTGCCAATGGCATCAATGGTGGCAGGACTAGGTAGGGAGGCAGTGGGATGATTTGGAAGGGATCACCCAGGCATCCATTTTGGAGTAATTTGATGCTTTGTTCTGCTTTGGCAAAACAGAACTGGGTCGAAAACTGAACCACAAACCAGCCCAATTCATTTTTTTCCTGGTTCATGGTTTGGTTCATGCCCATCCCTAGTCATGGGCTAAGGAAATCTCACACTACCACTTACAGAAGGAGCGCTCCTCACTACAGTCATGAATGGCATATGGACAGGACCATTTGGCTTTAATGCTTTCCAGTTTGTTTGGCACTCGGGCAGTTCTGCAGATGTTTCTGTTTTACTGCTCTCAGTGCAATAAATGCATCTTTCTACACAGAAAGCTATTACTGAACCTGACCTGTCTTATCAGAGATAAGTGTATTTGCCAGGTGAGAAGAGCCAAGACAGCTTCAGAATTATACATCTCCAATTACAACCTTTAAAAGATAGCCCTAAAACAGTGGAACTGCATAACATATTTTAAAAAATCTAAATTATTACTGCAATCTCTCCTACAATAGGATAAGATAAAGTAAGAATTAAAAACAGTCATTCAGCTTCCCCCAAAATGACTGAGCACAACACTTTGGAGTCTTAAAAATGGAATCAATTCTTGACATTGCTTACCTAAATTGCATTAGACTAAAACAATGTTATCCCCTGATATTTAATTAGATTAAGAGATGTGGAAACACAGTGTCTAGTCAAGTAGCAATGCCATGTAGTGGCAGGGGAGTCCATATCATTTCCCCTCCAGCCTTTAAGAAAGGCAACACAATAAAATACCTTACAAATCAGATAATTAAGCAAGATCTCTGCAATGCCCTACAGAAAATACCCTACAGCATTGCTCAGCTTCCATGGCTGCTCTTAAGGATCAATATTGAATTAGTGTTCCTATTATTAACAGGATATAACTTGAATTAGAGTTTCCCTTTCATGTTTTTCAGGGATGGTTGTGCAACGATTAAAGACTAGGAGATAATAAAATGGATTCTACCCACCTCAATCTGAGAGCTGAAAGGAAGTTTTTCAGGAAAATCAGTACATCACCATTCACTCTTATAATGAGAACTGCCACTGTAAACAGACCAAAGCAATTTGTAAATGCAACAAAGATATTTGCAGGGCTGTCATTTGGAAGCTGGAAGTTGAAAAGTTTCCCAGCCAACAGGCTAGGGACGCAAACATTTAATTTCTGAAAAACTGAAGTGGGAGAACATTCTGCAGAACATTATCATTTACATTGGAGCAGATCGACTGCCATTATACTGTCCTGGCTTGAATGAACCATTTATTTATTTTTATCAGATGCACTGAAATGGTTTCTGCATTGAAACAGATGGAGACAAAAAAAAGTAATTACAAGTTCTGTTTCCTTTGCAGCGCTGAGAACAAAAGGAGAACAAAATATGTGCAGAAGAGCTTGAATCCTGAATGGAACCAGACGGTCATTTATAAAAATATTTCTATGGAGCAGGTGGGTGACAGGAGATTATGGATAGTCTTTCCGGGGTGGGGTGGGGGAGCTGCTGGATGTGACTTAAGAGCCGTCCTAGAACATGCATGGCTTACAGTTCTTTCCCACACTCTGAAAATCTGCTGTGTCCAACTTTTTGGCTTGTCATCCTTTGTTGTTGTTGTTGTTGTTGTTGTTGTTGTTGTTTTTCAGTCATGTCCGACTCTTTGTGATCCCATGGGCAGTTCCTCTGCCTCCCAGAGTTTGGTCACATCCATATTGGTTGCATCGATGACACCGTCCAACCATCTCATTCTCTGCCGTCCCCTTTTCCTTTCGCCTTCAATCTTTCCCAACATCAGGGACTTTCCCAATGAGTCCTCTCTCCTCATGAGGTGGCCAAAGTACTGGAGCCTCAGCTTCAAAATCTGTCCTTCCATGTGAACATTAGGGGTTGATTTCTTTCAGGATGGAGAGGTTTCATCTTCTTGCATATTAGTCAGCAGAAAGCTGAGATTTAGAGCGCCTGGGGACAAAGTTCATTTTTACGCCCTTCCTGCCGCCCCCCCCACATCACACGCACCCAGCAACGGGGGGCGAACCGTACGGGTGTGGGGTGGGTGCATGTGCGCGCATGTGCCCGTGTGTGTGCGTGTGTGTGTGTGTGCACGCGTGCATGTGCATGCGTGCATGCACGCACGCCTTACACCTCTCCCACCAAGGCGAGTTAGAGGAGGAGGAGGGCCCCATGGCCACTGCACTCCTGCCTGCCTGCCTGCTTTGCCGCTAGCCTGGCACGCGGAGGTAGAAGCAGCGGAGCCAGTGCTGTTGCCAAACCTTAGGGGAAGGGAGGACTGCAGTGGGAGAGTGCACAGCTTCCTCCTCCTGCTCCCCATCCAGGTGCCCCCAGACTCCTGCACTCGGGGCAGATGCACCCCTAGCTGAGAGGAAAATGAAACTAGAACACACAAGGAACCAAAGCCTTCTACTTACTAGGCTGGTCAATTCCCCCCCACACTGGAATGACATGGGGGAATAGCACCACTAATTTGAGACAGCAGCATATGCATTCGTTACATCAGCAGCCCCAAACTCCTAACCTCATCTCCAGAGATACAACAACCTACTTTCTTAGCCTCTGACTCTCAGCAGACCAACTTCTTCCCTCTCTCTGCTCATCTCAAAGCCATTCTCATTAGTGGGGAATTGCAAGCCTTCTTGACACAAATAGAAGCAAAAGGGTAACAAGAAAATGGCCATCCTGGAAGGACCCCTATCCTTCCAATGATGTCGTATTTCGCTTTAAGTGAAAATTAATTGGCAGGTGTTAGAGTTAGGGTTAGGGTTAGGGTTAGACTGGAGGCAATCTGTTTCTCTGCATGTTCATAACATAAATAATAGTGAAGTCTGAATTTTACCACCAAGCCACGGAACCTATCCTCTTATATTAAAGAGGATAGCTTGGTGGTAAAATACATCCAATGTGCATATATAAGGTTCTGGGTTCAGTTCTAGGGAGCTTTATAAGGATTTTGAATAGGGAAAACCCTAACCTTAGAAAGACACTGCTTTTGCTTTGTGAAGCATTCATATAGGACAAAGTAGGCCAATGATCTCAGTACCAGCTACATAATAACTTGTTTGACAAATTCAGAGGCCTATCTGGTCCAAAATCCTTTGTCTTACAAACAACATTCAGAGACCTCTGAGAAGCCCACAATTCAGTAATATTCCTCTGCCTGGTTTATAATTGCTACCCAGTAGCATATTGCCTCAGATCCTGGAGGGAGCCTCAAATGGGAATTAAAATAACCTGTCTTATCATTTGTGTTTACAATATTACTTACGCAAACCTGTCTTTGAGAAAGAATACAGAGAAAGAAATCCTCAAACTGTAAGGTCATACATTGTTATGAAGTGTTTTTTTCCTGTGCAGTTGAGTTATAATATCCCTTTGGTCAGAACATATATTCTATAAAATCATTCTGCTTTCTATTCTTTCTGTTTTCCCCACAAACTTAATGAAAACCTGAAATCTTTGGAAAGGAACTATGTATATTCGAAGGCTTTTGTTTGTATGACTTCATAATAGGGATGGGCTATTTGTTTCGGAAGCTACCAGTTCCGAAACAACACTTGCGAGCCCAGATGGTGTTTGGAAGCCTCTTTTTTTTTTAATGTATCAAAAAGCATCCATTTCAAAGGGAAATATTTTCTCCATTGTTGCTTACTAATACCAGTGTAGTGTTTTCAGTAATTGCATTATTCTAGTTTTAAAAAGCAACAATATGTTATAAATGCACCCATTTACATCAAGACGATATATGTAAGCAGACATAGTTGCAGAGGCTCAAAAGATGTTTATGAAGAAGGGATGGGGTATTTGTTTCGGAAGCTACTGATTCCAAAACGATATGTGTGAGCCCAGGTGGGGTTTGGATGCCTCCAAAGCACAACCAGCCAATCCCTAACCTTGTTCTGCTCACGCATAGGGCTGAGCTTCAACAAGGAAGAAGCCTCCGATGTTATCGTTCCTTCTTCCTGGGACTGGCCAATCAGACAGAGAGGCGGGATGATGCATTTCCCTGCACAGCTCCTCATTGGCCAGTGCCAATAATCATATGCTCTCATGAGGTGTAAACTAATATGGGAGGGAGAGCTGTAAAGGACTATTTGAAATGTTCTACTAAATTCACTCAGCCATGCTTTAGTGTGAATGCCAAAGCATTTTGACATTGCCTAGAACACAGTAAAAATTATTCAGTCCTACAGAGAACTGCAAAAAGCCAGATCAATGCTATCAACATTGTAAAAGCCACAGTGTAGACTTTGCTTTGGGAGCACAGCCAAACTTGGCAAAAGAAATCCTCCAGGTTCCATAGAATCTAAGCTGAGCTCATCTGTCTCAATATCAAGTTTCAGCTATACCTGAAATGAATTTGCCAAGTCCAAGGTTGATGTGAGGACAATAATAGCCTGGCTGTCATATTGAAAAAGCACAAGGGATGCCAACAGGAGGCAACATGCAAGCATGTTTTATGGATTGAATGCCAAATGCATGGCAAGGATTTAAATTAATTATCTTTTTATTTTGACCACAGCTCAAGAAGAAAACCCTGGAAGTCACTGTCTGGGACTATGATAGATTTTCCTCCAATGACTTTCTTGGTGAGGTGAGTTTCCCATTTTGCTTCCTTCACTGCCTTTCCTCAGCCAGTGTGGTAATCACATTTTTCATCCAGAGGAGAAGGATTGTTATTTCCAAATTCATGCTTCTTAAGGAAAGGCAGATGACCCATTTAATCAGCAGCATTGACTACGGACCGGTGGTAATCATTGACACTAAAGGAACTAGTGATGTCTCTGACTTCGTTCAGATATCACACTGGTTAAGAAAACGTAACAACAGTTTCATGTAACACCTGATTTTGCAAACTACAACTTATGATTAGCTGGCCAAAGAGAATTGGAAACAATGGTTTGAAAGGACATTTTTATACTAAACCCTAGTTTGGTGGTACACCTGAACTGGTAGCGTTGACTGTCATTTTACTTCCAAAGGGCATTATGCTATAGCGCTAGGAACAAAATTAGAGTGCTAGAACAAAATTATAAATGTTTGTTTATAAGTCTTGGGAACAAATGCAGACAATTTGCTTTTCATAACAATTTGCCTGCTGAATGTCTGGGAATTAAAATGTTGGGTTACAATGCAAAATCATGGTTTAGTATTAGAGATGGACATGAACCACTGGTTGCCAATTTGTCCATTGGTCCAACAGATGTTCTGTGGTTCTAAGCCCCTCAACCTCCAGTTGGCGCCCACTCAATAGCAGTACCCAAACTTTTCTGAGCCACTTCCTCTGGGCATTACCTCTGAGTGGCTTCCTGTCAGAGAAGGCAGAGCCCAGAACCACAGAATGTCTGTTAAACCAATGGATGAACTGCCACGAACAAGCAGTTCATGCCTACCTCTATTTGGAATGATATGAAATGTACTGAAGGGACTGAATTCATCTCTCTATTAGAGGAGGAAAAATGAGTATTCAATTTTTAAAAAACAGTAATGTAATAAAGGACAAATTGTTAAAGAGAACTTAGATGATGGCACTTCTTAATCTTCCATAAAACCCATCTTCAAGCTCTAGCCTTTCTCGGATGCAGAAATCATGACATTTCACCAACTATAGACACTAATTCTCAATTACTGCATAAATGCATATTCTTCTCTTTTAGGTTCCTTCTGCTCTCTCTCTCTCTCTCTCCCTCTCTCTCTCTCTCTCTCTCTCTCTCTCTCTCTCTCTCTCTCTCTCTCTCTCTCTCTCTCTCTCTTCCTTTCGCTTCCCAGGTTGTTTCATCCTGCCTAAATATTTGATTTGTAAGCTCAACACCAGGAAAATGTATTTTTATTTATGCTAAATTCCATGGACAATGAATGGTGGAGCAATGGCATTAACAACCATCACCACAACTAGAGATATACAAATATTGGTTTTATCCTCAAGGTCAAAGACAGTATGTGGAAACTGGACAGAACATTATCAAATAACGTATTATTTCTTGAAACTGTTTTTGATAACATACACACTTCTGAATTGTTCTGAGAAACTCCCAAGATGCTGGCATATAAGCCAGTACCACTCCTCACACCACTGGACCTCCATTCATGAATCCACTCTATGTCATCACATAGGTATTAATTGAGCTTTCTAGTCCATCCCAGTTGGACAATACTCCTCGGTGGTATACTCTGAAGGAACAGAGTGAAAGCATTGACCACGGGAAGCCCCATTCTGGACAGAGCAGCCAGCAATGCCCCAAACCATCTGTCATCAAGAGCAGAAGTCATGGGATTTTCCCCGATCCATCAAAGGGTAGGAACTTATTTTCTCTGTGTTTTTACGCATGTGCCCATGTGTCTTTCTTCAGAAGAAATGCAGGTCTGCTGCTCCTCCTCATCTTTTGCCCTTTCCCTCCTTGTCATGTCTAGTCTCACATACACTGTGGGCTATGATGTGGTTTAGCTATCTGGCTACATGGCCAGAGGCTAGAAGTTCAATTCCTCCACTGTGCCTCCTGGGAAAAGAGCCAGCCTGTGTGACCTTGACCAGGAGGCCCCAAGAAGAAGGAAAATAATGAACCTCTTCTGAGTACTCTCTACCTAGAAAACCTGGAAAGGGTCACCATAAGTCAGAATGTATATGACAGCATACAATCATCATAATTATTATTGATTTTCCCTTGCTGTTGTTACCCAAGGATGGAGGAGAGGATTAACACAAGGTGACATTGGTTGGGTTAAACTTAGGGAGAGATGAAGAGTGCTGTCATCATTGGTTGGGTTAAGCTTGGGTAGAGAAGTAGAATGTTTTGTCAATAAGTCATTGTCTCTCTCTGGATGCCTACTCTGCCCTAACAGTAAAAGCCAGTGTTGCCCTTCTGCCTGAATGAACTTCATCCCAATAAGATGATTCTACTATGATCATCAGACTGGTTATAGGATATTTACCTGGCCTCCATGGGGATACACACACACACCTGCACTGGTGATTTGTAAAACAAACTACTGTGATGCTCTTTGTGTAGGGCTGCCCTTGAAGCCAATACAGAAATTTCAGAAGGTCCGAAATCCTGCAGCCAAACTGATTACAGATGCCATCAGATATGAACATATATCCCCAGTATTGGCATACTTTCATTAGTTCCTTGTTAGTTTCTGTAGTTGTAAGTAGAGATGGGCACGACTTAGCGGTATTCCCGTTTCCGTTTCTCTTACTCGGTTCCGTTACTCTATGGAAATGGTAACGGGAATTACTCCGCCAGACTTCGAGCTCGAACCGACGAATGAACAATTTTGGTCTGATTTGTCGTGCTTGTGCCTTGCATCACGCAATCGCGCGATGCCACGCAGCACAGAAAAAAAGTTTTTAAAAGTTAAAAACCCCGGTTCCCGGCCAAAAAGAAGGCGGAAAAATGCCTCCCGTGCCTCAGGGCACCTACCAGAGGGGTTGTTTCTGGAGGTCCCTGGCCTCCCCCCCATCCCCCATCCTGGGCTGCTCTGGTGGGACTCACCACAGGCTCGCAGCCAGCAAAAAGCCCAGTCTCGCCGCCAGCCACCGCAATTAAAGTGCAAGCAAGCGGCACGGACGGCACAGGAAAAAAGTTTTAAACTCTCCCCCAACCCATTCCCGGGCCAAAAAAGCAGGCAGAAAAATGCCTGCTTGACTAAGGGCGCAGGGCACCTACTGGAGGGGTGGTTTCTGGAGGGGGGTCCCGCCTCCCCCCCGTCCTGGGCAGCCGGACTCTCCATGCCATGCGGTGCGGGCGGGGGATCCAAAATGGGGCGGCAAACGCAATATTGTTTTTGAAATCGTGGTCCAAAAACACACAAGCACAACAGAAACATGCAAAAATTTATAAACTGCCAGATTTTTCACAGTTGCAGTGGGTTTTTTCTTGCAACAAAATGTCTCTCCTCTCCTCCTCTGTCCTCCATTGATTTTATTTTGTTTTATTTTATTTACACCTGCGCAATGATGGGCTGGCCGAGTGGCCAGCCATGTGGGAGTGGACGACCATGCAAATTTTTGGAGCCATCCCACCAATCGCATGGCCACTTGGCCATGGAGACTTCTGGGATGTGCCAAAAAGCCCCCTAAAACCTGCCCTAGCCCCCTAGCCCTAACCCTAATCCTTGACTCCTTAGCCATACGTCACAGACTGTCTTCTTAGTGGGTCAGAGAGGCACCCAGAGGTGCAACCCACTAGCCCACCGTAACCTTACCTGTCACTAGCCTAACCCTAGCCCTTGCACTAACCCACCTTAACCATAAGCCAGATCTACTTGCATTGCACTACACGCAAGTACGATTCCCTTCTTTGTGAGACATGGCGGTGCGAGAGCCTTAGGCATCACCCTATGGCTCTGGGTTCACTGGTCTCACTGTCTGCAACTGGTATGCATATCCATATGGCTATGCATGCCATTTTACAGCAGCAGGTGAGGAGGGGAGACCCCCATGTTGAGGGGTCTTTTGGAGCCTGTTTCCCCTTCCTAGTGGGTGGGGATAGGAGGCACCCATGGGTGCCTCCAGGAGGCCGCTTTCCCTTTATAGCGGGCCAGAGGAGGCACCCACCCCACAGAAGTGCCTCTAGGAGCCCGCTACCCCCAAAAAAACCCAGTACTAACGAAAATGAAAAAACAAAAAACCGAACTGACTAATTTTTGCGAATTTTTGTGAAAAGCGGAAACGACCCGAAACGGAACCGGCCCGACTAACGACAACTCGGGAAAAAAAATTTCAAGTCATGCCCATCTCTAGTTGTAAGGTGCTAGTCATAAACTATAAAGCCCTTAATGCTTTAGTTAGGACCCCAATATTTGGCAGAAACCCTCTCCCACAAAATGCTCAGCCATCCCACATGGTCCTTACAGTCCTGGATGCTAAGAATGGTAACACCCAAAGAGTCAGAAAATCCAACACTATGAATTGAGCTTGCTTGGTCATGCCTCCTTCCTCTACAGTAAAACAAGCTTCCTACAGAGATTTGCCAGGCACCCTCCTTCTTTGTTTTAATTAAAAAAACATGTGATATAAGCTGCCTTCTACTTATGTGGATATTGTCCTGAGATGTTCAAGTGGGCTTTAATTTCTGTATTTTCATTTAAAAGAAGTTTTAGCTAGCAACACGTTTTATTGTATTTTATTGGTTTTTTTAATTTTAATGTATTATTTTATTGTTGATTGTGGATGGCCTACACTAGAGAATAGTATACTAATGGGGTGGTAAATAAATAAATAAATAAATAAATAAATAAATAAATAAATAAATAATAAATAAATGTGCAAGAAATATGTGCAGTGCTCAAGGTAATCACTGATATTCTGTAGAATCTTTTTCGTGGTCTTCAGGAACCTCAGATGTTTACCTCTTTGCAATGTTATAAATAAGGTTTGATTAGTTGCTGCAAAGTCTAGCTGTAGTTGTTTGTGGCATGGGCCACAAGCAGGTATGGAGAAATAGTTCTTCACATGAAGCAAGATGGGGTGGTAGCTGTCAACCTCGATAGCTTTAAAATGGGAGAAGAGGGCCTTCACCCTGACTTCTAGTCAAAATTGATAGATATTCCCTCTAGGACCATAAATAATATTCTTTTGTAAGATGGAATGAGTAGTTGCCTTCTTGTACCCTTCTTTTTGGCTTCCCAAGCACATGTAAATGACCAGGATGGCAACAGAATATACACAAAATCCCACTGTTCTACTCCAGCATGACATTTTTGTGTGCTACAGTAGTCCCCCCCCCCATTTATTGTGGCAATTAGATTTCCAACTCATGTAGATAAAAGAAAATCTGCGATATCTGAATGCCTTTGTCTGGACTGGCAGGCCTGTGTGGTGCCTCCTGAACTCACCCCAGGCCTCTGGCAGGCTTCCCAGGCCCATACAGGGACCAGAAGTGGCTTCTGGCAGACTGGGAGTGACTTCCAGGGCCTACACTGGACCTGCACTGCACTGGGCAGACTTCCAAGGCCCATACAGGGACTGCAATGGCTTCTGGCAGACCAGAAGTGAAATGACTTCCAGCAGACCAGACGTGACTTCCAGGATGTGCAGTGGGTCTGCACTGGCCCTCTGGAGCTTGCCCAGGATGTGCAGTGGGTCTGCACTTGTTTCATGAAAAAAATGGACACACCTCTAACTCTGTGACATACACTAAAGTAATTTTTCAATTTGATGGCTGGAACAGTGGTTGAAAAACACTGCACTAGGGGACATACACTCAAATTGAGGGCTGGGAGAGTAAGAACAGACAAAAGAAAGTATTTTTCACCCAGCGTATTGTTAGTCTGTGGAACTCCCTGCCACAGGATGTGGTGATGGCATCTAGCCTGGATGTCTTCAAAGGGGGATTGGAAAGATACCTGGAGGAAAAGTCCATCACAGGTTACAAACCATGATGGAGATGTGTAATCTCCAGGCTTAAAACTGGGGTACTTCAAGGGCCAGATGCAAGGGAGTGGTATCAAGAGACAGATATCTAGTCTCATGCACTCCCAAATGCATCTGGTGGGGCCACTGTGAGATACAGGAAGCTGGACTAAATGGACTTTTGGCCTGATCCAGCATGTCTCTTATTATATTCTTATGTTCTTATGCCCTGGGCCCAACGCCACCTGGCCACTGTCCTGCCACCCTCCCACGCCTGCAGTCCCAGTAAATCTGTGATATACCAGGACAACAATATATGAAGTGAAATGTGGTGGGGGACTACTGTATGTCTTTTGGCGGGCTAAAGCAAGCCCTTCTTTAGGAAATGGAAAGTAGGGGATACTCTCTTCTCAAAGAGATATATACGGCTGAGGGTGATTCTACATTCAACATCACAATGTATCATGTTAGATTCTACTTCTTTTTAGGGGAAGAAATTCATAAGATACATGCTTGCTACCAGTTAGAAAGTCTACATTTGGAGGAATTAGCATTGTCCATATAAGGCCTTAAATAACGAGAACCTTCAGACACAAGGAGATCTTGTGCAGCCCTGAGTCTAATACAAATTGTACTTCTGCCAGGTACTTAGTGAGGATTCATGCAGACCACCCTCTCTCGGGAAGCACTATTTTATTCCAAAGCAGGAAAAGTATCATCTTACAGGCCTAAAACAAGATTTAGAACAGTGGTTCTCAATCTTCCTAATGCTGTGACCCTTTAATACAGCTCCTCATGTTGTGGTGACCACTTGCCCTGCTTGGAAGAAGCCACAAGCCCCCCTTTGGCAGGCCTCTGCCGCAGGTGCCATTGAGAACTTCCCTCTACAGGCACCCTCAGCCAATCGCAGCCTCCGGTGCAATTGACTGACATCCCCTCCATCCTCTCAAGCTGTAACTCACTCTTTCCTCCCTTCCTCTCCCCACCTCCTCCAGACCCAAGCCATTTATGCCTTTTTCTTCGCTGGCTCATGGCCACCCCTGTGAAATGGTCATTCAACCCCCCCCAGAGGGGTCCCGACCCCCAGGTTGGGAACCACTGGTTTAAATGAATTGACATACACTGAGACTATTGGACACTTCGAAGCACTCTAGAAAATAGCTATTCATGTGGCTACGATGATTCTGTGACTAGGGCAGTGATGGCAAACCTTTTAGAGACCTTGTGCCCAAACTGCGATTCAAAACCCACTATTTTTTTTTTCGCAAAGCGCCAATACAGCAATTTGACCTGAATACAGTTGGCTGTGAAGGGGCGATGTCGGTTGGCCACAAAAAGGGCTCCGAGTGCTACTTTTGGCACCCGTGCCATAGGTTGACCAACACTGCTCTAGGGCATAAGATAATGGTCATGAAGGGTGATAGTACACCTAGTACAATTATAATTACCCATGAGACTGTTCTCTTTCCCTTCATTTTCCAGACATGCAGATGCCTACCATTGAGAAGTCCCACAGCAGCCCAGGGAGCTCCAAATCTTCCTCTGAGGGACACCTGCGCTCCCATGGACCCTCCCGCAGCCAAAGCAAAACCAGCGTCACTCAAACTCACCTTGAAGACGCTGGGGCAGCCATCGCGGCGGCTGAAGCCGCTGTCCAACAGCTCCGCCTGCAACCAAGTAAAAGACGCAAATAAAATTCCTCAGCATGGCAGCTTAATGTTCATCTGTTGCCTCTTGCCTCCCCCTCCCCTCCTCTCCCCTCTTCGTCCCCTTTCTTCCTCTCCCTTCCCCTCCCCTCCCTTTGCTTTTTGCTGTTTTCTCCCTGCTGGGGTTTACTTTTAGCTCTTAACACACTGTGTGTTCCACCTGTTGAATGTTCTCTCCGTGTGTCTCTGTGTAAATACATATAAAAGTAGTATCTTCCTCCTCTTTAGAACTCCCCTTTTGTTTACATAGACTGCAGCGAAACTGGCTGTTTCTCTCTTTGTCTCCATTTGTCCGATATTCCACTGCTTGGCACAGCCTGTGGGGACACTTTGATGTGGGTTGTTGCTTTGGTGTCACTAAATACCTCAACCAGATTCCAGATACCACATACTTGGTCAGATTGACACAGTTTATCTGTGCTAGCCAATCACTAGCATTAGAAAGTGAATGGGAAGGATCTATTGCATTATATCACCATCTGGGACATGAAACATATAGGACCAGTCCCTTAGTTCTCTTTTATACTATTTGAGTTGGTGATTCCACCTATATAGCAAGATGTTTAAAGACAACATCCTTGGGATATTTTCATAAGCCAACACAATTGCTGATGAAAACACATACAATCTAAAGACAAGCTAAATCAGACATTGATAATTTTAACAGCCATATCAATAACTCTGCTGAGGTCTATACTACATTGGGTTGGATTTCCTGCAATTTTTATTTTGCTTGTTTGGCTTCATTAGATTGCAGTGAGGTTTAACAATTCTGACTTTTCCACAACCCTCCATGTGTAAATCATCTTTTCATGGAATTACAGGTTGAGGATTTAGTCACTGGCAAATTAATATAATTTAACTGTAGCATCATTGTGATTCACTTTGTCATTATTCGTTACACCATGCAGTCACTATTGTAAAACTCAGAAAGCAAGAAATAAAATCCCTTCTCTCATTCATGCCTTTTTTTTTAATTAAAAAGAAACAGCCAGTTTAATTACCCTTTAATGCTGTGCATGTGATGTCTCTTTGGTGTTCAAAGACATGTACCTACTTAAATACAGAAAAGAAAATCCCCCACTTCTGTTTGCATGACTAACATTTAAGCTGGTTCCATCTGAGGATACATACTCTGGGTTTCCATTTCACCCACACGGCCACAGCAGCACATAAAAGCGGTCAGTCTAATCACGCAAGGAAGCAGCACAGACACAGCATAGCAGAAGTCCTCCCCATTCAAAGAACTCAGTCTGACAATCTGCCTCCACCAGCCAGTGACAGCAAAGATCAAAGTCAACTAGCCCTCAGAAAAGTGATGTCCGATGGACCAGTCCAGCCTGAAGGAGGTGAGCAGAAAGACATGGCCAAGAAGTCTGCTTAGCCCAACGCCTTCTTGCCATGTCTCCAACTTCATTACCTGCTGACTCGGTTTCTTCAGCCCTCTCTGCAATGTTCAGTTTGGTTGAAAAATTATTTTCCAATTTTACTGCTGATGCATCCAACCCTATTTGAAACGCTCTCCGAATGCTAAATTGGAGAAAAGGTTTGATACTTGGAAGTTCCGGGAGCACTATCAAAATGGTATAATCTGTGCCCGTATGGCATAAATTGTGGCATGCATTTCTCCTGATCCACTTGAGCACCATTCAACTATTTTGGGGGGAATTGAAGCCATTTTGACACACTGACATTTTAACTTGTGCTCTGCATTGCTATTGTCACTGTTTTTGTTTTATAATTTGCACATTTATTGTCTTCTCATATGTCAGAATTCCCATTCACAGGCAATGGAAACCTCACAGCACAAAAAAAAAGGCTGAGAAATAACAGGGTCTATACAACTCATAAGGCTATGTCAGGATTCAAGATAGTCTTTTGTTTGCTTGTTCTCCTTCCTCAGAAAGCTAATGGCTTAATTTAGGTTTGTGGATACGTTGCATGACCATTGCTTGGAAACATTGCTCAAAATCTTGTTGGCCAACTATGTGCACACACACTGAAGTTCTTCCCATGTAGTTGTGCAAAGGCTAAGGGGGAAATATGATCCCTTAAGCACTCCCACCAGCAGTCTTGGTGGAGACGTGTGACCAATCATGCAAGTGCATGGCACAATCCCTTGTTGCTGAGCATAACACCTGACACATTTATACTGGTGCGGTCTTTTATGCTACATCACCATGGACAGTTTACTGGCTAATGTTTTTTCAGGATGAAAAATTATTTTCCAATTTTCAAACATTATTTTCCAATTTCCACCCAAATCTCCAGTAGTATAGGGGATTTTCAATCATAGAAGTAGTTATGGAGGGGGAAAAATCATTGAATGCTGGGCACAGAAACTAGTGGTCACCCGAAGGCAAAAATGGATAATATTTGTTTAATGTTTGTTTTTCTCTAAGCCATTTCAGATGATATTGTACACAAAGGGTGGAAGACCAAGACATATATTGCTGCGCATCTTTCCCCCCACTTCATATTTGTCTCCATCTGATACTCAAACTGCCTGTTCTCTTTACACTGGGAGCTTGTGTAGTTCCCCAGAACAAAGCATGCAGATGCCCCAGAACAAAGCATGCAGATGCAGGTACACTCTGGGCGGAGGGATCGGTCAGGTTAGAAGAACTTGGGTCAGGCACTTATTGCCTGTCCCCCATTCTGATCCCCTCGCCCACCGCCATTTACCTGGATGTCATCCCGCCAGCGCCTCCGACCTGTCTTGCCTCCTGATTAATGCCAGGTCGGTGCATAATAAGACCTCGCTCATCCTTGACTCTATCCTGGATGAGCACGCCGACCTGGCATGCATTACCGAGACCTGGGTGGGCCCAGAGGGTGGGGCTTCCCACTCCCTTTTGTGCCCCCCCTGGGTTTCAGGTTCAGTGGGCAGGCAGATTGGAGGGTAGGGGGGCGGGGGGCATCATTTACAGGGAATCCCTTTGTGTTAGCAGCTCTGCGACAATGTTGTGTTCTGGGGTGGAATGCCTCTATCTATCGGTTGGTCAGCGAGATAAGTTTGGCATTGTGCTGGTTTACCGTGCTCCCCGCAACCCGGCACAATCCCTCCCAGAGATTGCTGAGTTCGTCTCGGCTGCTTTGTTGAGATCCCCCCGCCTCTTGGTGGTTGGGGACCTCAACTTGCATGCCGAGGAGGAACTTTCTGGTGCGGCTCTGGAATTCATGGAATCCATGACTTCCATGAACTTATCTCAGCATGTTCTATGCCCCACCCATAGAGCTGGCCACACCCTGGACCTGGTTTTTTTCCTCCATGTCATCAGATTCGTGTCTGGGGGTTAGGGGTATTCTGCCCCTGCCTGTGTTATGGTCGGACCACTTTCTGCTAAAATTTTCCCTGTCGATCGCCCGCCCCGCCCCGCGGGGAGCGCCTATCTTACATCTGGGCCCGCCCCCGTAGGCTCCTGGACCCTGCCAGGTTCATAGAGGCCCTCGGGGAGCTTTCTGGTGATCTGGCAGACGATCCGGTCGATGTCCTGGTGGAGAGGTGGTATGTGGGTACCACTGGGACGGTTGACCAGATCGCCCCCAAGCGCCTCCTGTGATGTGGAGACCGCTCCTCCCCGTGGCACACGGATGAGTTGTGGTCGATGAAACAAGAACGCAGGAGACTGGAGGTCATTTGGAGGGCAAGCCGGATGGAAGAGAATAGGGCTGCTCTTAGACAGCTGTCTGGCCGCTATCTTCGCACGATCAGGGACGCTAGAAGATCTTATGTCCCCCTGAGAATTAGGGAGGCCTCGAACCGCCAGATGGAGTTATTCCGGGTGGTTTGGGACCTCTCCAATCCCAGTCAGCTGAGGCCTCCTCCTAGTGATTTCACTAGTGAGCAATTTGCAGCCCATTTTAGATCAAAAATTGAGGCCATCCGATCAGACTTGCCCCCCAGTTGCTCTAGCCCACCCTCCGAGATCTCTGGTGCCTCACCCCCCCGTTCTCCCCTCCTGGATGAGTTTGGGTCGGTTTCCTCGGCGGAGGCCTCCAGAGCCATGGCTGCTGGTTTGACCCTTGCCCGGCTTGGCTCATTAAATCTGCTGAGGGGAACAGAGAGGCGTGGAAAGCCGACAGGAGCTGTGTGGCATCCGGTTCGGAACACCTCATCCTCGGGGAATGAGGTTGGAGAGGGTAGAGAATCACATAGAGATGACATAGCAAGTATTAACACTGGCAGAATAGCGGAATGTGACAGTTCGTCTACTGAAAATAAAAGCTGTGGGGGAGAAGAACAAGGCAGCAGTTGTTGCGGGACCCACTGTACCTTCTATGCCAATGTGGCCTCCGAGCAAAGATGGGAGAACTTGAACATCTGGCAGCTAGGGATAACATTGATATAATAGCCATAACAGAAACCTGGTGGAATGTGGAGAACCAGTGGGACACAGCAATCCCAGGCTATAAACTCTATAGAAGGGATAGAGAGGGGCAGGTTGGAGGAGGAGTGGCCATCTATGTCAAAGAAGGCGTAAAATCCAGCAGAATGGAGATTGACAGAGGGTCTGACTCCACCATAGAATCACTGTGGGTTAAACTCAGGTCCAAAGAGTGATGTGATAGTTGGAGTATTCTATCGTCCACCAGATCAAAAACTTGAGGGGGACCTTGAAATGAGGAGAGAAATCATGGAGGTGGCTAAGAGGGATAGGATAGTAATCATGGGGGACTTTAATTATCCCCACATTGACTGGGGAGCTCTGGGCAAGAAAGAGAAACTGGGTTTTCGACTTGCTTAGAGCAACTTGTCATGGAGCCCACCCAAGAACAGGCAACTCTAGATCTAATATTGTGTGATACTCAGGACCTCGTCAGGGATGTGAATGTCACTGAGCCTCTGGGGAACAGTGACCATGCTGCAATTACCTTTGCCATGCATGTCGGAGGAAGAGTGTCAACCAAATCAGACATAAAAACTCTTGATTTTGAAGGGCAAACTTCCCTCAGATGAGGAAACTAGTTAGAGAGAAACTGAAGGGGAGGGTTAGAAGAATCCAATCTCTTCAGAGTGCATGGAGCCTGTTTAAAACAACAATAATAGAGGCCCAGCACAAGTGCATACCACAAAGAAAGAAGAGCTCATTTAAGTCCAAGAGGACACCGGCATGGTTAACGAGTGGAGTTAGAGAGGCTCTAAAGCACAAGGAGAGGTCCTTCTGTAAATGGAAATCCTCCCCAACCGAGGAAAATAAAAAGGAACACAAACTCTGGCAAAAGAAATGTAAAAAGATGATAAGGGAGGCAAAGAAAGAGTTTGAGGAACGAATGGCTAGCAATATAAAGGGTAATAATAAAAGCTTCTTTAAATATGTTAGAAGTAGAAAACCTGCCAGAGAACCAATTGGGCCTCTGGATGGTGAGGGAGGAAAAGGGGAGGTTAAGGAGGACTTGGACATTGCAGAGAAATTGAACGAGTTCTTTGCGTCTGTCTTCACGACAGAGGACCTTGAGCGGATTCTGCTGCCTGAGCCACCCCTCTTGACTAAAGAATTAAATCAAATACAGGTTAAAAGAGAGGAGGTTTTAGGACTAATTGATAAATTAAGGATTAACAAGTTACCGGGCCCAGATGGCATCCACCCAAGGGTTATTAGGGAACTGAGAAATGAAATTGCAGATCTCTTAACGGTTATATGCAACTTGTCTCTTAAAACGGTCACAGTGCCGGAGGACTGGAGGATAGCAGATGTCACACCAATTTTTAAAAAAGGAAGGAGTGGGGACCCAGGAAACTACAGGCCGGTTAGCCTTACATCTGTCCCAGGGAAGATGGTGGAAGGCCTCATCCAAGAGAAAATCTTAAAACACATAAAAGAACAAACCTTGCTGAGAGAAAATCAGCATGGCTTCTGTAAGGGTAAATCTTGTCTTACAAAACTTTTAGAATTTTTTGAAAAGGTCAACAGGCATGTGGATTTGGGTGAACCGGTGGATATAGTCTATCTGGATTTTCAAAAGGCTTTTGACACAGTCCCTCACCAAAGGCTGCTGAGAAAATTGCATAGTCAGGGGATAAGAGGGCAGGTCCTCTTATGGATTGAGAACTGGTTGAGAAACAAAGAGTAGGTGTCAATGGGCAATGGAGAGAAGTGAAAAGCGGTAGCCCCAGGGCTGTCCTGGGACCGGTGCTTTTCAATCTGTTCATAAATGACCTGGAGACAGGGATAAACAGTGAGGTGGCCAAGTTTGCAGATGACACAAAACTTTTCCGTGTGGTAAAAACCAGAGAAGATTGTGAAGAGCTCCAGAAGGATCTCTCCAAACTGGGGAGTGGGCTGAGAAATGGCAAATGCGTTTTAATGTAACCAAATGTAAAGTAATGCATATTGGGGCAAAAAATCCAAACTTCATCTATCAACTCATGGGCTCTGAGTTATCCCGGATCAGGAAAGAGATCTTGGTGTGTTGGTGGACAGCTCCATGAAGGTGTCTCCCAATGTGTGGCAGCAGTGAAGAAGGCCAATTCCATGCTAGGGATTATCAAAAGGGGATTGAAAATAAAACAGCCAACATTATAATGCCGTTATACAAAACAATAGTAAGGCCCCACCTTTTAGTCACCGCATCTCAAGAAAGACATAGTGGAACTGGAAAGGTGCAGAAGATCTAAAATGATTACTGGGCTGCCCCTAAAACAATTGGGCCTCTTTAGTCTGGAAAAAGGCGCTTGAGGGGGATATGATTGAGACATACAAAATAATGCAGGGTATGAGTAAAGTGGATAGAGGGAAGCTCTTCTCCCTCTCTCAAAATACCAGAACTAGGGGACATACACTCAAATTGAGTGCTGGGAGAGTAAGAACTGACAAAAGGAAATATTTTTTCACCCAGTGCGTTGTAAGACTATGGAACTCCCTGCCACAGGATGTGGTGATGGCATCTGGCCTGGATGCCTTCAAAAGGGGATTGGACAGATTCCTAGAGGAAAAGTCCATCACAGGTTACAAACCATGATGGAGATATGTAATCTCTAGGCTTTAAACCAGGGTAGTTCAAGGGCCAGATGCAGGGGAGTGGTATCAGGAGACAGATATCTAGTCTCATGCGCTCCCAAACGCATCTGGTGGGGCCACTGTGAGATACAGGAAGCTGGACTAGATGGGCCTTTGGCCTGATCCAGCATGGCTCTTCTTATGTTCTTATGTTCTTATGCCTGAGTGGGTTTCCTCCATTGCCACGGCCTCTTTTAGGGAGGGATGTTTCCATTTCTGATTAAAGGAGACCGTGGTGAAATCCACCCTTAAAAAACCTGGCATGGCATCGGACGATTTGTCCAGATATCGTCCGATTGCCATCGTTCTCTTCCTGGGCAAGGTTGTCGAGGGGGTGGCCGCTGTCCGACTTCAGTCATATCTGGAGGTAAATCATATCCTGGATCCCTTCCAGTCTGGATTCAGACCTCTTCGCGGGACCGAGACTGCCCTGGTCGCTCTGCAGGATGACCTCCTCAGGGAGGCCGACAGGGGGAGCTCCTCCCTGTTGGTCCTCCTTGATCTCTCAGCAGCCTTTGATACCGTCGACCACGGTAACCTACTGGTCCGGCTCGCGGAGGCGGGAATTGGTGGTCAGGCCTTGGCCTGTCTCCGTTCCTTCCTTAGCTGCCGGACTCAGCAGGTTCAGCTGGGTGATGTCTTGTCGGCTCCTTGGACTCTCCCTTGTGGGGTGCCCCAGGGGTCGGCAATCTCACCCATGCTGTTCAATGTTTACATGAGGTCGCTGGGGGAGGTCATCAGGAGATTTGGAGTTCGCTGTCATCAGTACACTGATGACACACAGCTCTATATCTCCTTTTCATCATCTGCAGAGGAGGCGGTTCGCTCCCTCGATCTGTGTCTGGAGGCCGTTCTGGAATGGACCAGAGATAACCGGCTCAAGCTGAATCCGGAGAAGATGGAGGTTCTGTTCTTTGGGGCGCTCTCGTCTGTGTACAATGGCCCCCTCCCTATGCTGGGGGGTGTTTCCCTCCAGCCTACAGACAGGGCCAGGAATCTGGATGTGGTCCTGGATTCAGCCCTTTCCCTGGAAGCCCAGGTGATGGCTGTCTCCAGGGCCGCTTTTTTCCACCTCCGCAGGATCACCCAGATCCGCCAGTACCTTGATGAGTCCTCCTTGAGGACAGTTGTACAGGCCCTGGTGATCTCGAGGAACGACTATTGCAATGACCTCTACGTGGGGTTGCCCTTGACCCTGGCCCAGAGGCTACAGTGGGTGCAAATGCAGCGGCTAGGCTGGTGGTGGGTGCCCGTAGATACGAGCACATCACCCCAGTCCTGGCTCGCCTGCATAGGCTCCCCGTTGTCTTCCGGATCAGGTTCAAGGTCCTGGTTTTGATTTTCAAGGCTCTCCACGGCTTGGGACCAGAGTATCTGGCGGAGCGTGTCTCCCAAAGGGCAACTGGGTCCAGACCCATGAGATTGGCGCAGGCACGCTCACTGAGGGTGGCCACACCCAGAGAGGCGTGGGAATCGCATACACGAGACCGCGCCTTCTCTGTGGTGGGCCCCTCTCTCTGGAATCATCTCCCCAGTGAGCTTCGCCTGTCCGCCTTTAAGAAGGCCTTGAAGATCCTCTTTTTCAGAGAGGCCTTTGGCGACATTGTTAGCTAGTTTTGCTAGTTTGCATTTTTTTTCCTCCCTCCCATCGCTCGGGCTCACCGCCATCTTGCCCTCTGTTGTCCGAGTTTTATTTCCGGTTTTTCTTGTTTTATCGCTGTTAGCCGCCCAGAATTCCCTCTGGGAAGATGGGCAGGATATAAGTTCAACAAATAAATAATAAATAAATTGTTAGTTGTGACAAAAAAAAACCATCAAGGAACAGAAAATAGAAATGGATCACACTTCTTCTTCTGCACCTCTTATAACCATATCCCCATAGCTTTGAGAGGTTATTTTGACTGCATAAGGTCCTTGTGTTTTAGGAGAAGGTCAAACAGAATGATGTTTTGTAGTGGATATTTGAACAGCGGCAGAGGGAGAGATTTCCTTCTTTTTTCTTCTCTCTCCTTACAGTCTCCTGGGATAACAGTTTCACACTTTGCTTTCTCCAATGAGCTAGAGGTGATATACAGAAGTTCTCAAATAATGGCCTAAGTCTTAATCATTAGTCACAGCATGAGTAGGTTTGCGGAATAAATTGCTGCATGCTAAGATGACCCTTACATAAATCCCATTGATTCAAGGTCTGCACTTGCTTAAGACTGGACACTGAGTCTAGACCATTGTGCTCCCCACAGGTATTTGAGGGCTGGACAGATAAACAGTGCTTTGCAAAAATCACCCAGTAAGCTGCAGGTATCTGAGTCCAGAATTTTTTTTTGTTTCATTTTAATATTTACGTGCATTTTGGTTATTTCCAAGATATGACTTTGGATTTTATGGAGATTTTTTTCTTTTCTATTTCTTTTGCCCTCCTTTTTCAACAAATGAATTCTGTTTCAGCCAGTCGTGATGAAAAGGCAGAATACAGTACATTTAATGTGATACTTTCCTGAACAGAGCCTTTTAAACAACCCGAGCTCCTCTGTGGCCATTGTGGCATTGTTTTGAAAGGAACCTTCACACTGTGAATAAACCTATTGCCCGGGAAAGCTTCTTTATAATAGGCTTCTCAGCACCTCATTCCCAGGAGGAAATAACTAAATGAGCTTTCTCTCCCCAAGAGAATCAATTTTCAAGGATCCAGCAGTGCCTCATCGCACTGCACACTGTATGGGCATCAGTAATCTTTTACTGTCTCCTGGTTTTGCAGATTGTTCGATTCAGTGCTTTTATTAGTTATCTCCTCCCTTTCTTAGCTGACATGACATTTCATGAAATTGCTCCAATGCCATCAGCAACCATTGGGCAAATGTATTGGACTATGGTTTGAACCTTTTGGATGGAAGCATAGCTATGAAGCATCACGTCACATCCTCTTTGATATGTTCTCACAACCACAAAAATTACCACCCTCCCAAAAACTCTGCCTTTTATGGAGGAAGACGCCATGTTTGAATCATGCCAAATTTGTCTTAACGCTTTGCCGGTGTCATATTGTCCCAGACAATTGTGTTGTCCAAATGTCTCATTTGAGTGAGAAAAGCAGAAAAGACTTAACTGGACCCGAATGAAACAGAGCAAGGAGGTTGGAAACATTAAAATAAGGAAATAAGATAATCTCAGGAGTGGGGAATGTGGATCATAAATATAAGCTTGGGAGAAGCTGTGCAGTTTTCAAAACAGCTGGACTGCAGATGTTTTCTAGATTTTTAGAACAAAAAAATATTAACAGTTGTTTAAACAAGCAGTGTTGAGAAGTACCATTGAATACATATGTGGTGTCTGATGAAAATGTCCATATGTCTGATGATGATGATGATGATGATGATGATGATGATGATGATGATGATGATGATGATGATGATGATGAATCTTTTTTCAAAAGTTGTTCCATTTACCATACTTAGCAAGGCTTGACTCTACAGTGTCAGTGTAATTGGTAATGAAAGCTATTCAGATTTCCCAGCAGTTCTAAGCAAATTATGGGCCTTTTTACACTACCCCTAAGATCCGCTGGTTCCTTAAATTCGGACCAGAGATCTTGAGGGTTCGTTGCTGTTCCTCCGTCCCCACCCGCTCCGCACTTCTTTGTTCTGTCTGCGTGAGGGGAGGGAGGGAAAAAAAGGCTTAGACAGGGACAAAAGAATAAAGCCTTACCTCCAGTGCCGGTGGAAGTTGCTCCGACCTCCGTTTACTTCCTGGTTCCTCTTTAAGGGGCGGAGGCAAAAGAAAAACAACAGAAAGAAGCGAGGAGAGCTCAGGTACTCTCCGCATCAAATATTTTTCACCATCAAAGAGCAGGTACAAGAAAAGTGCGCTGGGTCGTGCTTAGGTGGGCAGGGTCGCACTTAATTGTCTGCAAACTCTGGAGCTGGTGGGGAAACATTTTTAAGGTCCAGAGCTTGCAGCCATTTGCGGCGGAGTTTAGGGGTCGTGTATAAACGCCCTATGTTGGTCAAGTTGAAGCATTATTATGACTAAGACTTGTTACACTTTCTTGAAGTGGTTGCCCCCAAAATAACAAAATGAGCAAAGTTCAGAGAAGAAACAACATGTGCTGTGGGCATTTTAGATCCTATCTCATGAATAGCTGGGTGCTATTTGAATTGCTTACATAGACATCTTTTCAAGCCGCTTGGTAATTCATTATTCTCACCCTGTGCAGCAAGGCCTACCAGCCATCGACCAGGTGATAGTTCACTCTCCTCCACTGGTTCATCAGCCAGTACCTTTGGCAGTGGATACAGCATGGACAGTGAAGGAAGTAGCAGCAGCACTACCACCACGGGGGACAGCAATATGTTCCCCATTCCAAGAATGTAAGATGTTTACTATTGATTATTTTGTTTATATATTTATATTTTAATATGCATTATATGTGTTATTATGATGTTACCAGAGCACATCCCAGCTGCCAATCACCTATCTGAATACCTGACTGGTTTCCAGAACTAATCAAAACATTAAAATAGGTTGTGGGGTGGGGATGGGAACTCCCAATATATGATCAAGATAGAAGAAAGACAGCAAATTTAATAAAACAGACAACTAGCTAATCTTTGCATTTTATGGAGGAAGGTGCCATGGTTCAATCTCTATTCTCTATAATGCCAAATTTGTCTTAGGCTTTGCTGGTGTCATGTTGCCCCAGACAATTGTGCTGTCCAAATGTCAGGTGACTACTAATGATCCATAGCTAATGGGTTTGGGGAAGGGTTGCATAGGTGTGACTTTCACACAAACCCAGGCCATTGTCCAATTAATGAGCCTTTTCAGGCCATTGCCCACCTAACAAACCTATTCAGACCAGGGTAAACTATAAATTGGAAGGTGAACTATAAATTGGAAGCCTCCCACCAACTTTTTCTCAGACTGAAGAAGCTATTATGAGTAGTAAAACATTTCAGTCCTACAAGAAAAGAAGTCCAGTTGCCGTGACTCAGATCCCAAAAATGACTCATTGTTGCAATTCCAATCCTTTGTTTTAAACTGCACTTATTAAAGGGCTTTTCCCTGCTCCAGTGATAACCATTTTCAGTTCTTATAAAACATGAAATCCCAAATGTTGATACCTCCAAACAACAGATAGCTTAAAAAAACAGCCCTGAATTTTCTTTGTATTTAGGTAAGAAATGGTGTTTGTTTTTAGTGCTGTCCAGTCACGTTGAACTTAGGGCAACCCTATGAAGGAGTGGTCTCTAAAATGCCCTGCTCTCAACAGCCCTGCTCTGTCCCTGTAAATTATATGCTGTGGCTTCCTTTCAGGAGTCAAGCCATCTTGTGTTTGTGTGAGTGACCTCCGTCACCCCCTTAATCATGAGATGCTCAAAGGTGGTGCAATTGGCTTCTATTAAATCCACAGGAGTTCAGAACAGAAAAAGGAAACGTTTCAGTGCGGGTTACCCATGCCCTGCCCCATCGGGATCCAAAGCAGGCTTGTTCTTCTCCAGAGCAGGCCCTGCCGGATCCCAGCCAAGCCTCTGGGAATGCCTGGTTGGGGTGCCTTTTCTCCCAGCACAAAAGTCTCTGGTGTCCCCTAAGTCACAGAACGTAAACACAGGCTCACAATTCTCAGTCCTCCTCCTGGTCCTTCCTGCCTGCCCATGGGATTTTCCAAAGGGCAGGGACTTACCACATTTTCTCCCTCTGGAGGACAAAGAATGTCCTTGAAGATGAAACCAAAAAAGTTCTGATTAGGCCTATGCATGGCTTCTCCCTTTTAGTCCCAAATGCCGAGCTCCCTAGCTCCCAAGAACAGGCTGAACTCCCAGCAGATATGCCGCTTCGGCTTTATTCCTCACCTCCTGGGTGTTTACTGGCCTCCAGCCTTTCAACAATGTTGTGCCAAACATCCATCTCCATCTCCCACCCCCACTACTTGTAACTTTGGATCCTTTGTGTTTTTGTTCTTTCTCTCCTCCGCCAACTTACCCTCAATGATACATTACAAAATTCTTGTAAACACGTGAACATCCTCATCGGAAAAGATGTACTTTTGTGCTCCTATTTGATTTTGTTCCTATAAGAGTGGGGCATGGGTTTTTTCCAGGGGCATTGGTGGGGGCATAAGATACAGAAGGTGAGAAGCATAATTTCAAAGATTTATAACAAGACCAAGGCCAAAACAGCCTGAGGAGAGACTCCTCCAGAATTTCTTTTTAAAAAGATGATTCATTCTTTTTTTTTTACTTATTATACCAAAAAAATGTTTTTTAAAAAAAAGTAGAACAAATTATCCATCTTATTATTTTAAGTTTCCTCTTCAGTAGTTTAGAAAGAAAACTTCCTTCAGGCCACAAAGTTCTCTGTGATTAAAAAGAAAGAAAAATTGATGTTTCTGCCTTGGTAAAAGATTGTGCCTTAGTTAAGTAATAATAACAAAAATAACCATTATTAATAATTAACAGTGTAACCATTTTACGTTAATCTCCAATAATGCTATATAGCTTTTAGAAGTGTTACAGGATTAATATTTTAAAACACATAGATTAAAGTATTTTCCTTAGTTTTTCACAGAAATGTGCTTAAGTCTCACACATTAATGAGTATAAACAATGACCAGATGCTTCTTTAAGAGAAAGAATGCTAAAAATGTATTTTCCCTACAGCCCAATTCATCCAGTTCATTAAAAAAATTTGGAACATGATTTTTTATATTCACCAACATATGTGACATGAAGATCCAAGACAGACTGTTTACTTCATATAAACCTTATGTCTGATGATGGGGAGTGGAGCTAACCAGTACTACCCCGGTGACATCACATTGAATCAACAAATGTTTGTCCGGTATCTTCCCCATACAGAGGAAGGGCAGAAATACCATAGATGTCTAGTGCAGCAGTTCTCAAACTGGGTGCCGTGGCAATAATATTTAATTAACTAAACTTCTCATAAACATAAAAGAGATAATAAAAAATTCATCCAAACAGTTTCATTCATCACATTAAAGACAACAGAGCATTAAATTTGCACTGTTTTTTCTTCTTTTCCTAAGTATTCAAACCGCTTTAAGGATAGCTGTGCCATGAATTTTTTTTAGCCCAACAAGGGTGCCATGGCAAAAAAAAAGTTTGAGAACACCAGTCGAGTGAACCCTGGAGACTGGTGCCTGTGGTGACTGGTGATGTAGTGTTGTAGTATTTATTATATTTATACCCTGCCCTTCTGGGCACACTTGTAGATAGATAGATAGATAGATAGATAGATAGATAGATAGATAGATAGATAGATAGATAGATAGATAGATAGATAGATAGATAGATAGATAGATAGATATTGTAGTCTGTTGTGAATGCCAAGAAATTGATGTTTTCTTTTTGAGTCAAACTGCAAAAGTCTTTGCAACATCTGTATTGAGTTATTTTAAACAGCTGCTCAATTATATTTTTCAACAGAGGAAAGATGAACCAGAATGGACAAGAACCGGTGAAGCAGTCAGGAGCAGGATTATCAGAGGCTGAAGGTAAAGAATACAATTTGCAAGCTTGCAGAAATTATCTTCTGGTTTCTCCATAACAAGTAGAAGCACCTTAGAAAATTGGGATTTGGGGACCCCAAGACCTTCATATTTACACTCAGGTTATTTCCAAATGTTGCACCAGGCAGTAATAATAGCAGATAATGAAGCTGTGCAAGCTGATAGATCAAGGTCGTCCACACAACCCGATTCATGATTTCGGATGTTCCAGGCTTTATCTAATATGTGTTCAAATAGTCTACAATTGACCATTATGTTATAGAAGTAGTTGTCCTTGTAGATATACAGCACATATTAAGCTGTTAGAATGGGTGAAGAAGGCAATGCAGAGGAGGAATGGGGGAGCTGGAGTCTAAACCCTTGGCACATCTGGGTAGGTCAGATCATGTCTCTCTGCTTTTAACACCAGCATACATACCTCTTAGGAAACGAGCTCCAGTACCAACATGGACTGTTACAGTGTGGCCTGAGGGAGCCTCTCAACAGTGGCAGAACTGTTTTCATGAGACAGATTGGAATGCATTTGACCCTCAAGATGTGGAGATATACACAGCAACAGTCCTGGGTTATATCAGATTTTCTACAGCTAATGTCACCATGGAGAAGCATGTAAAGGTGTATCCAAATAGGAGACCCTGGATGACGGGGGAAGTTCGGAGGCCAAAAATGTTGCCTTCAGAACTGGCATAGAAAGAGCAAAGTTGAAGAGGGGCATTAAGAAATCAAAAACTGGGTATAGAGTTAAAATTGATGATCATTTGAGCAGCTACAATACAAGACAAGTGTGGCAGGGTGTTCAGCACCTTACTGGTTATAAATCTAGAAATTCATCAGCTGTAGAAAGTAATACTTCCCTTGTGGGGGAGCATAATACTTTCTTTGCCCGTTTTGAGATGAAACCAGTTGGAGTTTAACAGGGTTGCCGGAGATGCTGTCATTGTCCTATAATGGAAGTGTTGCTAGGGTGGAAAAGGAGGAAGTGAGGTGGATATTAAAGAAGATAAACACAAGAAAGGCTATGGGTCCTGATGGAGTGGCTGGTAATGGTGCTGAGAGACTGCTCGGAACAACTGGCAGAAACTTTTATGAAGATTTGTAATCACTCTTTGAACCAAGCCACTGTTCCATCATGTTTGAAATCCTCTACCCTCATTTCCTTGCCAAAAAAAAAAAAAAAACCCTAACATAGTTTGAATGACTTCCGCCCTTTGGCGCTCACACTCGTTATAATGAAATGTTTTGAAAAACTGGTGCAGAATTGTATTATGGCTTGTTTACCAGCTGGATTGGACTCTTGTCAATTTTCATACAAGAAGAGATCCATTGAAGATGCTGTGATTATGGCCTTACATACTGTCTTGTTCCATCTGGAGAAACAAGGGAACTAAGCGAGATTGCTTTCTGTGGACTTTAGTTCCACATTCAATACTATTCTTCTGCATAGATTGGTGCCCAAACGGTTGGATCTGGGGCTTCCGCCACATTTATGCGGGTGGATATTAGATTTTCTATCAGAACATTCCCAACAGGTCAAGATGGGCTTTCATGTCTCTGCAGATTTCAGTATAATCACGGGAACACTGCAGGGATGTGTGTTGAGCCCACTCTTGTTCACACTCTACACATATGATTGTGTTCCCAACTACCCCAGTAATAAGATCATTAAGTTTGCAGATGATACAGCTGTGGTTGGTCTGATTGATGCTGGGGAAAGGGAGTTGGCCTATAGGAAGGAGGTGGAGATGCTGCCAGAGTGGTGTAGAGAAAATAATTTAATCCTCAATTTAAAATAAACAAAAGAGATGATTGTGGATTTCAGGAAATGCAAATTGAACATCCAGCCACTTAGTATTGAAAGAAATTGTGTGGAACAGGTTTCGGTGTTTCGGTTTTTTGGGAATGGAAATATCTGATGAAGGGAGCACAGTGGAGATTGTACTTCTTGAGAATTCTCAGGAAGAAAAACTTATCAAAAGATCTGCTGCTAACATTCTACCACAGCACCATAGAGAGTTTGTTAACCTATGGTCTTTGTATGTTGTTTGGGAGTTGTAAAGTTAGGGAAAGGGTAATGCTGTCCAAAGTTGAGAAGACTGCAGAGATGATAATTGGATTTACTCTTCCTACTTTAGATCATTGTATGCTTCCAGGAGTTATAAGAAAGCTGTAGAGATTGTGCAGGATCCCACACACTCTGAAAAGATCTTTTTCAGCTTCTGCCTTCTAGCTGCTTGAGAAAGTTTTTATCCAAAAGTGGTTCTGGCTTTGAATGCAGGGAAATGTTGGCTTTGAGGGAGTTTCTGTATAAACATGGGGTGGGGTATGTTTGTGGGGGTATTCTGTATGGATGTTTTTGAACTGATGCAGATCTTTCAATTTCGTTCTTCTCTCAATTTTGTTGTTCTGTATAGGACAATGGCAATAAAATCTTATCTTATCTTATCTTATCTTATCACTTCACTCAGTAATATCATATCCATGGATTATTTCGTGTGACTCATGAGCATTGCTAGCTGCACAGGCTACAGCCTGCTGAGCATCCTGATATATGCTGATAATAGATAATCATTAGATTTTGATGAGTCTGAAAATGGAGATGAGCACCGCCCCTGAGTTGGACATGACTAGCACGCATGTGTATGGGGTACCTTTACTTTTGTCTAAAGTGGCATGAAGGGTCTACTTGACTGGTCAGAACACTTGTTAATTTTTTTAGTAACCCTCTCCAATTTTCCATGTTATCCAGTGCTATCCTGCAGATAAAGGTGCCTACTAATAAATTAGATTATTTCTAAAACAAAAAACAAACAATAAAACCAGGGTTATAGGACAACCTAATCCACATCTTTAGGAAGTGTCTGGGGGAGTGAAGTGGAAGACATTACTTCAGTTCATGTTTCTGTTTCTTGGTTTCACTCACTACATTTCTCTTAGTCCAAATGGAAGCACCATTTTATGGGACTGACACACTTAATGCGGGCAGGGCTGGCTCATGAACTAGCGTGGGGGAAGAGGTGCTCTCCCCTTGAAATGTGGAGTGGAAATTCCTCCCACACCAGTCACAAACCTCTTTCAACCCAATGTGAAGCCGTGGAGTTTTTTTAAATCCAGACCACTCTTCCTACACATGAACTTAATAAAGTCAAAATCATAATGATAAGTTTTTCATTATCTTCTCTGTGACAAGCTGCCTATACTCCCAGAACACCCAGTAGGAAATCAAATTTCCAAACCCCCTCCCCAATCCACTAAGCTATCCAGTCAGTATCTAAAATTAAGTGCTGGTTGCTCTATGCTCCTGCAAAAGTGTGTTTAGGATTCTGGCATTAGATATTTTCCCTGTATTGGTTATATTCTCATCAGTTATTTGTAATGGAAACTCTGTTTTCCATTCTGTTCCTTTATATTATGAAATTTCAAACCCATCTTAGGCCACATCAACAAATGCTGCACATTATTTCAAACCTTTGCCTCTGGCATCTTTAGGCTGCTGGCTGCAGAACTGAATTATCATTCTATGCAGTCTCTTAAAATTAATCTTATGTATAACAAAAGATTCAATTTATTTTTAAATCCTGACCTGCCCTATAAGTGTCATTTTAATCAATAGAGCATTAGAGTCACAAACCATTTGAGGGTTGAGATGAAGGAAATGGATATTGATCCAAGACTTTGCAAGAAAAAGTAGCCATCTTCGGGCTCTAACACAAAACTAGACAATTGTGATTGGGGATCTATTTTTAGCTATCAAAGTCATATTCAAAAGTATAAAAAACTGAAGATCGCAAGAACACCTGAATGTCCTTCATAGGTAGAGATGGGCATGACCAGGAAAAATGACGTTTCGAGTTGTCGTGTGTCAGAGCTGGCCCGTTTCGGCTCGTTTCTGTTTGTCGCGAAATTTTTCAAAAATTTGTCATTTCATTTGTCGTCTGTCATTAGTACTGGTTTAGGGGGGTAGGGTAATGGGCTCCTGGAGGCACCTCTCTGGGGTGGATGCCTCCTCTGGCCCCCTACAAAGGGAAAAGGAAGGATACATGACCGTGTAGCCATTGCATACCAAGTGGCACTGGCAGAGGCACCTCTCTTTTGGGTGCCTCTAGCTCACCAAGAAGGATAGCATACTGGCATACAGGTTTGGAGTTTCTTGGAACTTTGGACTGTGAGCGAGGTGAGAGAAGAATGCCTCTGCTGGGCGCCCTCTGACTCACTAAGAAGGACAGTGTACTTGCATGTAGTGCAATGCGAGTACAGATCTGGCTTAGGGTTGAGGTTAGGGCAAGGGCTAGACTTAGGGTTATTACGGGTAAGGTTAGGGTGAGTTAGTGGGCTGCACCTCTGGGTGCCTCTGACCCACTAAGAAGGACAGTGTACTGGCGTATGGGTTAGGGTTAGGGTTAGGGCTAGGGTTATAGTGGGCTTTTTATGCCCGACTGGCACATCCCAGAAGTCTCAGTCAAAACCTGGCCAAGTGGCCATGCGATTGGTGGAATGGCTCCAAAAATTTGCATGGTCCCATCCCATGGCCAGCCCATCATTGTGCAGGTGTAAAAAAATAAAAATAAAAATATAATAAAATAAAATCAATGGGATTGGAGACAGACGTTTATTGCAAGAAAAACCCACTGCTGCTACTGTAAAACTTCAGGCAGTTAAAATACCTAATTTTCGCATGTTTCTGTGTGGTGCTTCGGTGGGTTTTTGGACCACGATTTCAAAAAAAAAAATTGTGGTCGCCATTTTGGATCCCTCCACACCGCATGGCATGGCGAGACGACGAGGATGCCCCCCACCAGAGCAGCCCAGGACAGGAGAGGGGGGAGGCCTGGGACCCCCCCCAGAAACCACCCCTCTGGTAGGTGCCCTCACTCAGGCAGGCATATTTTCTTTCGCCTGCTTTTTTGCCCGGGAATCGGGGGTTTTTTTAAACTTTTTTTCTGTGCCGCTTGGCATCGCGCGATCGCCGCGATGCCATGAACGACAACGACAAATCAGACCCAATTTTTCTTTTATCGGTTCGAGTTCGAGTTCTGACAGCTTAATTGTCGTTACCGTTTCCGTTGCGTAACGGAAACGAGGAACGGAAACGGAAACGAGAATTTCGCCAAGTCGTTTCCATGTCTATTCAGAGGTCCTATAAGTCTATTGTGTCCTTTGAAACAGCAGGAGAAGACACTTCTACGGCTCTGTTGTCTTGCCCTCAGGCTGCTGAAGCAAAAGTAAATTCATGTAGGCTGCACTCTATGGTGGACTAGCTTCTGAGTAAACACAGGTGTGTATACACATAGCCAAATAAAGCCACAGTGAGGCAGCCATTAGTTCTCTGTGCTGTTATTCCTGCATCTGGAATTTACTACCCCACCGGCCACGGTCATATGATCCTTCTATTCCAACTAGATAGCCTACTTTTTATAGATTTTCTCATGACTGGGAGTAGCACTATCACTGTGCTTGTGTCATCACTGAATAGTTAGCAAAAATGCGGGAAATTCAAAGAAAGTTGGCGTCTCTTGCAGTCTAGTTCTGCACAATACTATAGCATGGTGCTTCATTTCACTAGGTCTTTGCTGTGATCTTACCGTAATTTGTTTTTATTTTATTTTTATTTTAGATTATTTTTACCCTACCTTTGTCCTTGGAAAAGGACCCAAGAGGATTTAAAGTAATGTACAGTCCAGTACATTTAGGGCATATTCAAGTTTGAGAACAGGGAACTGAGGCGCATCTTGCAGCATTAAAAGGGAACATTAAAGCTAAAAGAGAATGTGAGCAGTTAAAGAAGACAGTAAAAAATACATTATAAGGGATATAGTTAACATTGAAAACAGAGGTGTAATTTATGAAGTCAGTCAATGTAATCAGGTATGGCAGACTATCTAAACATTATGAGGGATGGAAACTAAAATTGAGAACATAATGTCATGGCAATCATACAAGGAGATATATAAACACAATGTTATAAGTGGTTATAAACACAAAGTCTGTGTAGTCATGTATGGTAATTCATAAAAAGGCACATAATATGTATTCCATCATTCAGGAAAAGCTTGCCTGAAGAGAAATGCCTTTGCCTGTTTCTGGAAAGACAACAGAGATGGGGCAGTCTTGGCCTCCAGTGAGAGGGAGTTCCAGAGTCTGGGCACAGCAGCTGAGAAAGCCCTTTGAGATGTTCCCATGAGATGTACCTGTGATTATGGCGGGATGGAAAGAAAGGCCTCTCCTGATGACCTTAGTACCCAAGCTGGTTCATCCTGTGAGATTCAGTCTTTGCGGTAGCATGGATCCAGGTTGTATAATGCTTTGTAGCTTAAGATCAGTACTTAGAATTGTGCCCAACGGCTGATTGGCAGCCAGTGGAGCTGTTTTAATAGGGGTGTAATGTGATCTCTGTACTTCACCCCACTCAGCAATCTGATTGTTGCATTTTAGAACCATTGAAGTTTACTGAGACTTTTCATCGGTAGTCCCACATAAAATGCATTACAGTAGTCACTAATGCCAAACGTTGAAGATAACATTAGATTTGTAGAAGCTAGGAAACAAAAAACAAAACTATTTCCCTCAGTGTTTTCCATCTCACTGTTTCCATAGCTATTTCAGAATATTTTCCATTTGTCTTCATAAATTCATGTTTGGTACTATCTTTCACAGAATCATGCCACATCTCCTGTTGAGGCTGTATGACAGTCTCAAATTAATCAATGCCAAATATTTAAAGTAGAATGCATAACTGAGGTTGATCCTTGTCACTGAATAATTGCTTTTCAGTTAGAGAATGGTATGGAAGAACAGAAGGTGCTTCTCTTCAGTTGTTCTGCTAGATGCACTGGCTTGACATGCAGCTCTATCACTGCCAAGGTATATTCTGTGCCTAAGGCAGACAAACTTTAGGCTCTTAGGACTAAATAATGTGCAAAGTAATGGTGCAGGAACATTGGAAGTTGCCCCATGAGAAGGAACCATATATTCCTACAACAAAGATACCACCAGCCATCCCACTCCTGCCTGACAGAGAGAACCTGTTCAACAATATGCAAGTAAAATTCAGGTTCCTCAATAATTTTGAGAAAAGGGGTCAATTTTTAGGGTTCTTGCTCATGTGGAGAGCCTCAAGTGATGCAGAACAAAGAATATGAGACTATGTTTTATTCCGAATGCATTTTTTCCAATCTTGCTTGTGTTTTCCTCCCATCTTTGCTTTCCATTGGATTGTAACATTTTGGTGGGCCATTCTGGAAACAATTATGAATTCCCCTTAATGATTTATGTCTCTTACCCACTCGACTCAACATCTTTTCTCTACTGATAGATATGCCTGACCATGCTTCTACCATTTGTACTCTTTTTAGCCATTTTTACACTTTCCCTTGAAACGTCCCATAAGTCTTCCAAATCTGCCAGTTCTTAAGGGAAGCCATATTTCCTCACAATAACTCTTTGGAGTTGCAAAAAGGTCACTGTTGCTGGGAATGTTTCCATCCCACACAGAGCACGTAAGAGGCAGGTTATACAATGAAATAATCTTTGCAGGGTAGCTTCATGAAGCAAACATTCACAGGAGACTTAGGGCGTTTATGCATGACCCCTAAACTCCGGGGCAAATGGCTTAAAAATGGTTACCCACCAGCTCCGGAGTTTACAGGGAATTAGGTGCGACCATGCCCACTTTAGCGCGTCCCAGCGCACCTTTCCAGTACCTGCTCTTCCGTCCTGAAAATTCCTTGATGCGGTGTAAAGATAGTGAGTGCGGGGCTCTCCTCCCTTCTGTTTGTTGTTTTTTTGGCTCCCGCCCCTTTAAGAGCTACTTTTACAGAGACAGGAATCTTGCCAGCAAGAGCGAGAGCCAGAAGGAGAGCCAGAACGGAGGTGAGGCACGATCTTTTCTTCCTTTTCTCTCCCTCCCCTCACACAGCCAGCAGCCAGGAAGTGCGGAGAGGTGGGAAAGCAGG
This sequence comes from Phrynocephalus forsythii, assembly GCA_029282475.1. Taxonomy (NCBI): domain Eukaryota; kingdom Metazoa; phylum Chordata; class Lepidosauria; order Squamata; family Agamidae; genus Phrynocephalus; species Phrynocephalus forsythii. Next base: position 14,699,217 of record JAPFRF010000006.1, on the reverse strand, counting down.
AAGAGCAACAAGCCCCTAAGATCTCTGGTCCGAATTTAAGTGGCCAAAGGATCTTAGGGGTCGTGTAAAAGCGCCCTTAATATACGATATATGCTCAGTAGCAGATTTTTCTGTTGTCTCATGTGAGTCTTTGCTACATTTTGTATTCGCAGAAGCACCAGCTGCCTAAGAAGCAACAGTCTTAACTAGAGATGGGCACGACCAGAAAAAAAATTTTTTCGAGTTGTCGTTTTTTGGGACGGGTCCGTTTCGGGTCGTTTCCGTTTTTCGTGAAATTTTTCAAAAATTTGTCGTTTCATCGTGTCGTTTGTCGTTTGTCGTTTGTCGTTACCTCCACGATTTAGCGCGACTTGACTTCCCAGAGCATGGGGTTAGGGGGTAAGGGCTAGGCTTAGGGTAACGGTTAAGGTTAGGGTGGGTTAGTGGGCTGTACCTCTGGGTGCCTCTGGCCCACTAAGAACACAGTGTACTGGCGTATGGGTTAGGGTTAGGGTTAGGATTAGGATTAGGGTTGGTGGGCTTTTTATGCCCCCTCCCAGTCTGGTACCAGCAAGTCTCAGCAAAACCTGGCCATGCGATTGGTGGAATGGCTCCAAAAATTTGCATGGTCCCATCCCATGGCCAGCCCCATCATTGCGCGTGCACAGGTGTAAAAAAATAAAAATAAAATAAAATAAAATAAAATCAATGGAGACGTTTTGTTGCAAGAAAAACCCACTGCTGCTACTGTAAAAATTCAAGCATTTAAAATAGCTAATTTTCGCATGTTTCTGTGGTGCTTTGGTGGGTTTTTTGGAGCACGATTTCAAAAAAAAAATGGATCCCTCCGCACCGCATGGCAAATGGAGACACCAAGGATGCCCCCTCCCAGCCCGGTACCAGCAGCCCAGGACAGGAGGGGGGGAAGGCTGGAGTGGAGACCCCCCCAGAAACCACCCCTCTGGTAGGTGCCCTCAGGCAGGCATATTTTCGCCTGCTTTTTTGGCCAGGAATCGGGGGTTTTTTTATTTCTAAAACTTTTTTCCTGTGCCGCTTGGCATCGTGCAATCGCTGCGATGCCAGGAACGACAACGACAAATCAGACCCAATTTTTCTTTTGTAGGTTCGAGTTCAAGTTCTGGGGGAGTAATTGTCGTTACCGTTTCCGTTGCGTAATGGAAACGAGTAACAGAAACGGAAACGAGAATTTCGCCAAGTCATGCCCATGTCTAGTCTTAACAGGTTGTGGTGGTATGTCATTATTCTGATGAGCAAAACCACTTTTCTGACACAAGACGTAGCTAGACATCTACTTCAAATATTGTTTGTTGGATGGCCCTCAGGGACATTTTGTGAATAGAGGAAAACCACCACACCTTGGGTCCTTTCGGGGAGAAAGATGAGATAGAAATATTTTAAATAGATTAAATAAATAAATATATAAATTCCTGGTGACTTCTGCAAGCAAAAACAAATCTTTGGACTCCCTAAAACTGTAGAGGGCCTTTAGAGGTTCTTGAGATATAAGTTGTAATTCAAAAAAGCTTATGGGAGCTGCGTGGCCCACACTTTGTCCACCCTCACATTTCTGGAAATTAATAATATTTCAAAATCAGTTAATTTATATCTAGGTTCCTGCTTGCTATCTCATATTGAACTTACATATGTGTAAAGAAATATAATATACATATTGTACATGCAACAGAGTTCTCTGTTTGCTGAGAAAACTTCAAAAAGTCTACCCTCAAATGTCATACCTGCTAGGAAAATACAAAATGCCTGTAAGTGATCTGTGAACTCTGTTACTTTTTCCTGTACCAGAATGTTCCATTTGTCTTTTGGTGACCTCTTTCTTGAAAGACTGTCAATGGCACATAACTTGTAGTGAAATAACCAGCACTCCCACTGCTCCTGACATCTGTTTGGATACAGAAAGAAAAGGTCTGGAATTGCAACTTTGTGGGCATGCTGACCACACTGCAATCCTCGGGTTTATATAATCAATCTTGTATGTTCTTCAGTTACGTTATTTTCTTTTTACTCGGCATAATTATCTTCATTTCAGAATGCATTTTCTCCTCACTCAGCATTTCAGTGAAACAAGAATCACATAATGAGCTTTATTGGTTATTTGAACTGGCTCAACCGGTCTGTACCATTAGTTCTTGATGTGAACCCAAGAATTTAAATTTAATTTGGGGTCTTTTACCTTATAAATTTAGATGCGATCTTGAGAACTAATCCTTGATTAACTTACTTAGCAAGGCAAAGTCTGGGCTGAGTCATACTGTGTTTCAGTGGTTTAAGGTCCTGGAATATTATATTCAAATCAAGGCATTCATTTTAAAAAGTTGTTCACGGTGTTACAAATCATTTGCTGTTGCTTGATGCATAAGGAGAAAAAAAATCTTTGAAATGACGAGACACAAATGAGATTACAGTAATACAGTTCTAGTCGGCATTCACAATCTCCTCCTGAGCTCTTATAAGCAGTCAAGAGAGAAAGCAAAGCAAAATGTGGTGCTTATATGCTACCCCCTAGTGCTTAAAGCACTTCCTGGACAATTATTTATTTATTTGTTTGTTTGTTTGTTTGTTTGTTGTTTGTTCATAAAGATTTTTAACACTTTTTTGAAGGCAGGCAGGGACTGTGCAAGGCACAGCTCAATCAGAAGATGGTTCCAAAGTCAGGGGCCAGCCACTGAGAAGGCGTGGTTATGGGTGATAATTTCCGCGCCTCCCTAGGCGTGGCCACTCGGAGTGAGAGCGCCTGCGACATTCCAGTGGGCTGGGCCTCAGTTGATCTTTGAAAGATACACTTCGACAGGTATTTAGGTCCCAAGCCATGGAGGGTTTTGTAAACCAAAACCAAGACCTTGAACCTTATCCGGAGTACAACGGGCAACCAGTGCAGACAGACCAGAATTGGGGTAATATGATCATAGCGACACACACCAACCACCAATCTGGCCACCGTGTTCTGGACCCGCTGAAGCCTCCGGACAAGGGTCAAGGGCAACCCCACGTAGAAAGCGTTGTAGTAATCGATCCTCAAGATCACAAGGGCCCACACAACTGTTCTGAAGGAGGCGTCATCCAGGTACATGCAGATCTGGGCAATCTGACACAAGGGAAAAAAGGCAGTCCTGGAAACAGCCATCACCGGGTGTTCCATGGATAAGGCTGGATCCAGGACCACTGCCAGATTCCTGGACCTGTTCTCAAGCTGGAGGGTAGCACCCCCCAGCTTGGGGAGAGGGCCACTGTACCCCGCAGAAGGTGCCCCAAAGAACAGACCTCAGTCTTCTCTGGGTTAAGCTTCAGCCTGTTATCGTTGTTGTTGCTTCAGCCTGTTAGTCCTGCTGGCTGCACATTGCCACCACCCCTTCCCACCCACTCCAGTGAACTGGATACTCATTTTACTGGGAAGCTAAGTCAACCTTGAGCCAGCTCCCAGAGCCCATCAAGACTAAGCTTAGACTGTGAGCAGAATCTTGGCTGCAGTACTGCAGTTAAACTGCTGTGGCATGCGAGAATAACAGTGCAGCAATTTTTTGCAGGGTTTATTATTTATAACGTGACCCATGAATAATGTGATATTTAGTGCTCGGACCATTACTGAAAGCTTAACTACTAAGTGAACAGAACGATTGTAATTTAAGTAGACTTTTTTAAAAAAATCAATCTACATAGGCCACATTAGTCACAGATTCAAACATCCACTGTGGGCCCCTGCAAATAGACCACCTTTTTACAGCTTTCTCTTACAGTACTATCTGGGGGGGAGGGGAATAAAATGGCTCAAGTGTTAATGGTAAGACATTAGAACACATGGCTCACATAAGGTAGGGTTTGCCCCATGTTCTGCTTTGCCATTTTCATTGCATTCCTATGTATGATTTTTCAGGATCCCCATTCACAAACCATAGAGAACTTCTATTGACAGAATCTCTTCTACTCAGACCTGTGTGCCCTCTACACATAGAGGACACCATCAATGAGGACAGAACAAACAGTCTAGTCTCCACCCACTTCCCAACAATTTCATGCTTGTTGCATGCTTCCCTGACACTGAAATTCATCAGTGCCAGAGATATACCAACTAGAGATGGGCACGACTCAAAAAAATGGTGTTTTGTTTGTCGTTTGGTCATTTAGGGGTCCATTTCAGTTCGTTTTCGTTTTTGTGACGTTTTTTGCAAAAAAAATCGTTTTCATTTCATTAGGTAACGAACCGAAAAAACAAAAACGAAAACGAAAAATTGCTGTTTCGTTAGCATTCTTTTTAGTTCAATGCATCTGCTGCAACGAAAATGAAAAACATGGCAAATTGGGTCATTTCGTTTTCGATTTCGTTTTGTTTTGTTAAAAAATTCATTTCGTTTTCGTTGCATAATGAAACGAAAAAATGAAAACGAAAACAAAAAATCGCTTGTTCCATGCCCATCTCTAATACCAACCAAGACAGAATCCATGGGGAGGTGGACACTGGATGCAAGGCACCCACCCTTGAATTAGTCATTTAAAGGCTTCTGTGCATATGCTGTGGTGTCTTCAGTAAGAATTGGACGTATGAACTAGCATATAATAAATTCTGAAACTATATTTTGATTGATGATCTGAATGGAATTATAACACATCTGAATGAGAAAATCATTTTAAATTTGTTATCTGTCAATTCTGTCCATTTATATCTGTCATCAGATCATTTAAACTTTCATCTGAGTGCTAGATATAAATCCAGTCATACAGACAAGTGGAAAGTCAGTGCCATATGGTGTACTAACAATGAAAATACGTAGTTTTGTTGTTGTTGTTGTTGTTCAGTCATTCAGTCATGTCCGACTCTTCATGACCCCATGGACCAAAGCTCGCCAGGCCTTCCTATCCTCCACTGCCTCCTGAAGTTTTGTCAAAACTTAGTTTTACACTCCATCATATCTGGAGTGCCCCTGAGTATTAAGCTGGGAGCAGGGCTATTGCCATGACTTATGGTTAGATGCAATCTGGAGACTATATACTATCCCACACAGCATAATTGTTTTTAGAAAATCTTCTAAGAACCAAATGTTTACAATCCTGAGCTTGCTTTTAGTTTTCCTTTATTCAGATGTTTTCAACAACCAGGTCTTTCACTCCTAAATATTAAGGTATTGAAGGATTGGGGTAAATTATTGTACAAATCCTATTTTTTTTAAAAAAATAGGTTCATTTTATTATTATTATTATTATTATTATTATTATTATTATTATTATTATTATTATTATTATTATTATTATTATTATTATTATTATTGCCATTTCTTCACTATTTCCATGTGTTGGTGGTAGATTCTGAATGGCCGGGAAAAGTGCTGAACTGCTTGTAGATTAAGCTATATGGCTAAACCTCTAAACTAGCAGTTTGTTTTAGGGACGGTGAAAGGTGTCAGATTGTTGATCTTGGAAATAAAATTCAGTTGCTAGTCAGTTCCATAAAAGGGGGGGATTTACTTGTGAGGCTGATCTCTTTTCCCCTTAGCAAGTTCTTGGCACCACTAACCTTATCATTGCTAGTACCTTTTCTTCCTCTGCCCTTCCCTGTTTCTCTTCTTTAAAGGGGAAGTGAATTCTGGATCGTGCCCATCATTTTCTCTTCAGAGTCAATGGCCTTAGTCCATTTCTAATCTTGGCCACTCACATTTAGTAAAGGTTAAGGTGAAGGTTCCCCACACACATGCGTGCTAGTCATGTCTGAATCTAGGGGCGGTGCTCATCTCCACTTTCAAGCCAAAGAGTCAGTGTTGTGCAAGTCCGTGGCCATGTGGCCAGCATGGCTGCACAGAACACAGTTTACCTTCCTGTTTTTTTTACAGCAGTACCTATTTATCTACTTACATTTACATGCTTTCAAACTGCTAGGTTGGCAGGAGCCAGGGTTAACAGCTGGAGCTCACTCCGCTATGTGGCACCCAGGATTCGAACCGTTGAGCTGCCAACTTTGCAGCTGACCATTTCAGCGCTCTAGTCTGCTGAGCCACCATGCCCATTAGTAGGGTGCCACATTTTATGCTACCATGGACTCTAGCTCAGCAGAATGATCCACACAGATAAACCACCACACAGTCACATGCCCCCATGAAAGGGACGAAGGGGGAAGCATTTTAAAACTGCAACCAAGCTGAGGGACAAAAGTTGGCCCTATTGGCAGTGTTCCAACTCCCTTGCCCCAAATGTTCCAAGACTCCCTTGCCCCAATACATGCTTGCGCTATTGGGAATGACAGAACTCTGGGAGTGCTTGATTAAAGGATAACTGCAGGTGATTAAACAGAGAAGAGGAAACCACAGGGGTAGAGATAGCCCCGAGCCCCTGTGGCCAAACCCCTTGCTAGATCAGCTTTTGTGCAGGGATGCTAAATTGTTGTTGGTGCTCCTGTTTTACTTTCTTTCTTGTTGACAGTCAATTGGATGGTCTCTGCTTCTCTTTCCATCTCTAAACATTGGGAGAGATGGCAGAATTGTCTTAATCTCTCTTTTGAGTTCACTAGCAAGTAGTAGCTAAAATGCATTCTCTAAATGCCTAAAGCAGTGAAAGGGAGTTGGGCAAGAAAAGCTCCATGACAGCAAATCAAGAGTTTTTATCATCAAAAGAGACAGTCCTTAAAAGGAAAGAAAAATCAGAAATGTTGTTGCTTTTTATTTCCAAGATTTGTAGCATAGTTCATTTATTATTTCACTGCTGTCCAGTAACATATGGTGGGTTCAATGTATGGCAATGTGTCTGGATGTCTGAAATTATGAATTCAAGGGAAAATCACCAGCCAGCCAGGATGCTACGAATGCAGGAGGCAGGAAGTTATGCTCAGATCCTGGTGACAAGAGAGCAGAAAGAAGCCATGATGAGCTCAGTTGTCTTCTTTCTTAGCAGATATATTAATATGCTGTTGTTGTTACCTGCTGCCATCTTGTCTCCATCAAGCCATGTCAATCCTATGAATTAATGACCTTCATTTGTGCCTCCTACTTACTGTCTTCATGATTTATTTTGCAAGGGCAGTTGCAGAGAGTGACATTCTGTACTGGGCACATCCTCTCTTTCCAGTGAAGCCCATTTGTTTATAAATTAAGCATCAAAGAAGCAGCAGCAAGGGTGTGTTTCAAATGAGGATTCCCTCCCACCCCCCACCGCCCCAAAAAGAAGTGATTTGTATGGGGTGGTTGGAAATGCTTTTTAAAAGTGCAGTTTAGATGAAAATTCTGCTGAGCCTCTTTTCCCACTGAAACCAACGACAACTTACAAATCATTTGGGGTTGAACTTTTGCTCCATCTGTGTGAGCCCTCACTTAGGGTATCCAAAGAAGGCATTCCCTGTAGGTACATAGCTAATTGTTTGTTTGTGCATTCATTTGTTTGCTCATTCTCAGTGTCATTCTTTGCTTTTCTTCCTTTTCTTTTCTGTGCCAGAAGAGATGCTCACATGTGGTTCACAGCTCGACTGGCTGATCTAAATCTGAAGCTGCTCCATAGCTCTCCAGGCAGGTGTGATGATGTAGTGTGAGCCTGAGTGTCTGGATGGGCTTGAGATGCTGCATATTTCTGCCACTGTACTAGCCTTCTATCTTCTCTCTCCCTGAAAGCTATTTCAGTGATTTGTAACAGGTGACAAGAAAACAGAGTTGAAAGGCCCTTAATGCCCTCTGGGGTTTCGCAGCATAGTAAAGGGGAGCTTTTAAATCCACAACAGGCACATATACAAAAGAGTGTGCTCATGATAAATGAGAAAAATTATTACCTGTTTAAGACCTGGAGCATTTCCCCATGAGGTAGAATAATAGTTTCTTTCTTCTCATCCAGTTTCCCCATTCCTACCTCATTTATTATCTTTTAAACTCTTAACAGGTTTTTAAAATCTTTTTGTATGTTTCCTTTTGTTTGCACATACTTGCCCCACTGCCACATACAAACCAGAGGTGCAGTAAGGCTGGCCATAAGATGACATATGTATGATTCCCAAGCCAGCAACGCACCATTTCCTGAGATTGCCTGACCAAAATATGAGATCTTCCGCTGTCACTGCAGAGGACCTTATGATCTCAAAGGGGCTGGTCCGTATGACGTTGCACAGGTCCAGGCTGCTTATCCCAAGACCCTGCCTCCCAACATGGAGAAACGTTCCCTGAGACCTCTGCCTGTGCCCTGAAGCCTGGCAACCATAGATGCCTCCTGCACAATGATTTAGAAAATTAATGTTAAGTAACTTGTTAACATTGATTATTATCGTTTTTAAAGTGTAGTGAATTATTTGTAAAACACTGCACATTACTTTAAAAGGAAAACAGTCCTAATGAGATATTGGTTGTGTTGTGTGGGGGTTATACGGTATTTTGCTTAATGATCCTTTAAAAGCAGGGAAAATGACAAAAATGGCCAAACTGCCCCAGAAAACGAAGCTGCAAAAACCAATGTTTTTAAAAGTAATAGATGAAAGTTCCTCATATTGCTTTTTACACTTGGAGGTCTGCCTGTACACATGAAATTTATAGTTGTAGGATTTGTGTGTGTGTGTGGAAAAGAAGACCGAGGGTTCATATCATAGCACTGTTCAAATAATTGAAAAACAGTCATACAAAGGAGAGAAAGGATCTGTTCTCAGTAGAGATGGGCACGACACAATTTTTTTGTTCTGTTATTTGTTATTAATTTCATTACGTAATGAAATGAATAATAAACCTGGCGGGGAAATTGGAATGAACAGAACCAAACCAAGAAAATTAAATTTGTTACATTTCGTTTTCATTAATGGTGACGTGCGATGAAAAACGCTGTTTTAAATATTAAAAAACATCCTGAATATCCGTAAAAACCCAGCAATAATTATTTATTCTGCCTGATAATACCTACCAGGGGGGTTGGGGGTCCTTAAAATGTGCATTTATGCTTTTTCTCAGATCGCTGTATTTGTTTTCCTTTAAGTGGGGTTAGGGGACATCGGCCCAAAATGGCTGCCAGATGCCTAATATTGATTTCTTGGGTATTAAAATGCCCTGGACATCTGTAAAACTGCAGCGATAATTAATTATTTATTCTGCCTGATGATACCTATCAGGGGGTTGGGGTCCTTAAAATGTTTGTTTTTGTCTTTCTCCCATCACGATGTATTTTTCTTTTCCCTTTAAGGATGACACAAAATGGATGCCAGCCGCAAAATGGATGCAATCCATGGGATAGGATCGTGTAAATTCTTAGACAACTTCAACCAATAGCATGCCCGGGTTGCAGACTGGGCAGGTCTGGCAGCCACAGCGAGCATAAAAAGCTCTGGCAGCCCCCGTCCTCCTTGCAGTCTGCGGTGGGAGTTAGGTTGGGAATGGGGTGGGATTGCTGTCTCTGCGACTCGTTATTTTCACTTTAGGCCAGGTAGGCAGGCATGTGTCTCTGTGTTCTTGCTGGCTGCATCCTGGCTCTTAGGGGAGAGAATGAAGAGATTTCTCTGTAGCTTCAGTCTTGCAGCCTCCCTGCGTGTGTACTGCGTACCTCTCAGTGAGTACCCTCCCCTGCCCCGCAGGCACTCTGCAGCTGACTTGTGCCCTGGGCAATGCCCACCGCTGCCTTGCAGCCTCCCTGCATACCTAGTCTATACTGTGTCTCTGCCAGCATAAATTTTTTAAGTGTTTTCCCTCTGGTCTGGGGTGTTGGGGGATGGCCGCTCGTGGAAATGCTTTAAAAATCATGCAAAGTGGATAAAAACAAATAAAAATTAACAAAACAATGAAACAACAAAACAATTTTTGTGAAAATTCACAAAAAACAAAAACAGAATGAACTGAGCCCCTCAACGAAACGAAACGTCATTTTTTTTCAATTCATGCCCATCTCTAGTTCTCAGTAATTCCTGAATACAGAACACGAAATAATGGGCTCAGATTAAGGGAACACAGATTTAGGCTGGATATCAGAGGGAAAGTGCAGCAATGGAACCAACGACCTCAGGAGGCGTTGAGCGCTCTGGAGGCCTTTAAGAGAAAATTAAACAACCATCTGTGTAATACTTTTATTTGGATTCCTGCACTGAGCAGAGGGTTGGACTTGAATGCATTATAGGACCCTTCCAACTCTATGATTCTATGATTCTAAGTTATGACTGCCCCAGCCTTCACGTAGGTGAGAGCTTTTTCCAAACACGTGAATAGGTCATAAGTTGCAAATGCGAAAACTGGACAGTAAGCTTGTAGTCTTTGTGAGGGAGACAGGAGGGCAGGCAGAGTGGTCTTTAGAGCTACCTAATAGAGATGGGCACGACTAGGGAAAATGACGTTTTTGAGTTGTCGTGTGTCGGAGGCAGTCCGTTTTGGCTCGTTTCCGTTTTTCGTGAAATTTTGCAAAAATTAGTCAGTTTGTTTTTTTCATTTTTTCGTTAGTACTGGTTTGGGGGGGTAGCGGGCTCCTGGAGGGAGCTGCAGGAGTCAGCCAGAGCCACAAGTGACGGACTGGCAGACTCTTTGCACCCGCTGTGTCTCACGTACTTGCATGAAGTGCAATGCAAGTAGATCTGGCTTAGGGTTAAGACGGGTTAGCGCAAGGGCTAGGGGTAGGCTAGTTACGGGTGAGGTTAGGGTGAGTATTGGGGTGCACCTCTGGGTGCCTCTCTGACCCACTTAGAAGGACAGTGTACTGGCGTATGGGTTAGGCTTAGGCTTAGGGTTCGGGTTTGGGCTACGATTAGTGGGCTGTTTATGCCCGATTGGCACATCCCAGAAGTCTCTGTGGTCAACCTGGCCAAGTGGCCATGCGATTGGTGGAAAATTTGCATGGTCCACTCCCATGGGCGAGCCCATCATTGCAAATGTGCAGGTGTAAAAAAATAAAATAAAATAAAATAAAATAAAATCAACGGAGACTTTTTTGCAAGAAAAAATAAAATAAAATCAACGGAGACTTTTTTTGCAAGAATCCCCACTGCTGCTACTGTAAAAATTCAAGCATTTAAAATAGCTAATTTTTGCATGTTTCTGTGGTAAAATAAAATAAAATAAAATAAAATAAAATAAAATAAACGGAGTTTTGGGCAAGAAAAACCCACTGCTGCTACTGTAAAATTTCATTTAAAAAAAAAATATTGGTTTTGGGTCACCATTTTGGATCCCCCGCACTGCATGGCAAATGGATGCGCCCTCCCAGCCTGGTACCAGCAGCGCAGCAGTAGCAATAACCAAGGAGAGGGGCGGGGAAAACCCCCAAATAAAACACCATTCTGGCCTGGTAGGTGCCCTCAGACAGTTTTCGCCTACTTTTAGGGCTGGGAATCGGGGGTTTTTTAACTTTTAAAAACTTTTTTTCTGTGCCGCTTGGCATTGCGCGATCGCTGCGATGCAAGTAACGAGCACGACAAATCAGACCCAATTGTTCATTCCTCGGTCCGAGCTCGAATTCTGGCGGAGTAATTCCCGTTACTGTTTCCGTAGAGTAGCGGATACGAGTAACAGAAACGGAAACGGGAATACTGCTAGGTCGTGCCCATCTCTACTACCTAACATATTAGCAAACAGCTGTCATTCTTTAGGCATTTTCTCATTGCTTATAATGGCCAAAGTTCAACTTACTTCCTTATCTAACAGGAGAAGGACATCTTCTAACTTCAAACAGGCCCCAGCTTCATCCTTCTTTGTTTTTCTGTTTCTTTTCTTTTTACATTTGCTTAAAATAAAACAAGGGATCTAGGAATGTAAAATTATAAGCAACTATATAAGAATAGTACAATGTAGGGGAACAAACCTCACTGTAACCGAGCACTGCAATTCCTCTGAGAGTTTCTATTTTAGTGCACTTTACACTTTCTTACATTTTGCATTTTAACACATTTGAGACAATTTGATAAACACAATTACAGTTATGGCTGAATTTAGCTCTTTCAAGGCAAGCCGTGAAGATGAATGGAAAACAGTGGTGCATGTTTGTGCCAGATATAAATACAGATATGCTAATAAGTTTGTTATTTTTCCAAATGGATTTTTTTTCTAAAGAAGTGAAAGGTAAGATTTTCTGATAATCCTAAAAATGAGCTGAACAGGAGATAGGATGTGCATTAATAGCCTAATGCAGTGGTGGCAAATCTTCAGCACTCCAGATGTTTTGGACCACAAATCCCACAGTCCTTTATCATTGGCAGTACAGGCTTGGAATTCTGGGAGTTGTGGTCCAAAACATCTGGAGTGCTGAAGGTTCGCCACCACTGTCCTAATATATTGGAAAACGGAGTCCCAGTTACACAGAATGGAGAATCTGGAAAGCCTCAAATTATTAGCACAGGGCCTGAACAAAAAGAAGCAGGCTACTTTTGTGGTTTCCATCAAGAAACGTAATACATGATAGGTATGTATAGCTTTATAGACCTGGTGGACACTGGCATGGCAGACCTCCCTGTCCATGTTCCAATAACTGTTATTAAATCCACAAGGACATCAGGTGTTGAGCCACAGGGGTGCTGGGCATACTTTTGCTTTTAATTTAAAGTACAAGATCTTGGGACAAATGTGCAAAAATGGAATAAATGGGGGGTGTTCAAATCTGGGGTGGCTGTGGCATGGAGTAAAGAACCACCATTTACCCTTGAGGTGGAGGAATACCTCAACAGATCCTTCTTACATAGTTAGGATTAAAAACAGTGTCCACAATTTGAAGTAGAACCTTGGGGCGCAGTGGTTAAACTCCTGTACTGCAGCTGTAACTGTGCTCATGGGCTGGGGTTCAATCCCAGGTAGCCAGCTCAAGGTTCCCTCAGCCTTCTATCATCCCAAGGTTGGTAAAATGACTACCCAGCTCACCGGGGGAATTACTTGCAAATCGCCTAGACCATGCTTTAGACTAGGGGTCCTCAACGTAAGGCCCCGGGGCTGGATGCAGACCCCCAAGGTCCTGAATCCGTCCCCCAGGACCAATTGCAACTCCCCCCACCTACCCCCTGCTTTGCGAGCAAGCCAGCCTCCGCAGCTGCTTCTATTGCTGAGGCAGTTCAAAGCAGTGGGCTATGCCGCTTCTCCCACTCCCCCCAACTACCGCCCAGATGATCAGCATGCTGGTTAGTGGGGCATTCAAGGTAGGAGGGCTACAGCAACATCACCCACTGCCCAGATGGTTGGGGCACCGGGTGCAGCTGAGCGGGGTGATTTAAAACAGGAGGGCTACGGCAAGGTCTCCCATTCCCTCCATGGCCCTGAGGCCCCACCCCTGCTCCTCCTCCACCCTGCCCACCTGCCTTCCTTGGGTGGCTGCCACCTGTGTTATTGTATTTCTGAGGAATGAAGGGGGCAGGTGGAGGCAGCGCCAGCCAGCCTTCTGAGCCAGAGCAGCCATGGCAGTGGACCACTGGAGGGATGGACGGCATGCGACTAAGGGGGAAACGGAGCTACCTCCAGCCCAGTCAGCCCCCTCTGAGCTGCTGTCTTGCTCTGTGGAGCAAGGGAGGGGAGGAGGGAGCACAGCCATAGCTGGAGGCAGAAGCTGCCACCACCATCACCGGGTTAGAGACCAGCAAGGAGGAGGAAGTGGAGAAAAGAGAAGGGAAGAGAAAGCCAACGGTGGCCCGGGGCTGGTTCCTGGGAGGCTGGCGGGGCTGCATTTGACCCCGGTTGGTGATGGGTGGGCTGGTGAGCCAAGAGAGCACCGCAGCCGGGTTGGACATGGCCAGTGAGTGGGCTGCAGGTGGCTTTGGGCATGCCTTCCTGCCTCCCCTGCCTCCTTCCCAGCCCTTGCTCCCTCCCTACCTACCTACCTCACTTGCAGCGCACCAAGTCGGGCCGGGCCAGGCCAGACCAAGGGGGCAGCTTTCCCTCCAGGGCACAGTGAGGACATGATGGCCAGGGCACATGGCTGGATCTGCGTGCAGTGGCACAAGCCTTGCTGCCTTTGCTGCGGCTGCGGCTGCTGCCTCTCATCCTGAGTGGCTGCCCAGAAGGTGATGAGGGGCCTGAGTTTGCCTGGGCTGCCACCTCCTTCCTGACACAATGAAGGAAGGAAGGAAGGAAGGGCTCCAGCCTCTGCCACTGTAGGAGGAGGAGGAAGAAGAAGAAGAAGCACAACAGATGGATCCCAGTGGTGGCACCTCAGGGTGGTGATCTGGAGCAGGAGGCATTGCTGGGGCCCTGGAGACACAATGATCATGGGCCAATCGTGGGGGGCTCCGCCCACTTGCCCTTCCCCCCTTTTTCCCATGTCAGCCTTTTTTTTTTTAAAACAGTGGTCCGTCCCCCAGTGGTGTCTGGGGGTGGTGGACTGGCCCACTGTTTGAAAACTTTTAAGACCCCTGCTTTAGACACTATAGGGCGGTATATAAGCAGAATGCTTGGCTTTGATTTGCTTTGATGTGAGGAAAAAAGGAAATATAAACTGAGGCGATGCAGCAGCATTTTGAGTTCCTGGCCCTGAAGGACATGGCAAGGGGAAGGTGAACCCTTCACTTGGATCCAAGAGTTTCCTGCACATTCCAACCACAGAGGAATTTGTGAATCTCTTGCAGCTCCTTCTCCAGCCATTTTGTAGACCCAAGTGACAGACTTCCCTGCATCAAATTTTTGTCTCCTGGGACAATCTTCTCTTTCTTTGTCATATCCTGGAGCTTAAATTTTACCATATACAGTATGTATGATTGTCAACAGGTGACTGTTGTATGATATGCTTTGATTGGATAGGATGTACATCCCATGCACCAGGGCTGTGTTTTCCTCACCCCTGGATATTTTTCTCCTTCCCTATTTTTCTCTTTTTGGTGCAGTGGTGCATGTACTAACGACTACCAACTGGGATTTTGGTCAAATTTTTAAGGTCTCCCACATCTCCATGATAAATGTCCCCCTGGCTATTCTAATTTCCTTCTCATTTTCTATACATTGTTTCATTTTTGGCATGTTGTGCTTTTGAACAGAGAACTAGAATTGACAGAGAATGCCACAAACTGTAGACAGAATGGCTTGGACTGTCAATTCAAGGGCAAAAATCAGATTGGGCCTGATTTAAATGCCCAGTATTTGGGTACAGTGCAGTTTGAGGTCATTCTGCATATATCTTCTGTTAAGTATTGCGATTGCAGGAAGTCCACATGATTAATTTAACCAGTTTCTATGCTATTGTTTTTGTGAAGAAAATTCCAATTTCAAAACTATTATTTTCCTCGTTGGGGGGGATCCTTTCTGGTGCCAGTGGGGCTGTAGCAGCAATGCCCACTGGCAGTGGTGGGGTGGAGGGCAAGGGGACTGGAAATGAAACTGTGTGGATATACAAAGGATGGAGCAGTTTTATGAACTCCCAGCAGTCCATTCCATAGAAAAGGAAACAGGAGCAGATGAACAGGGCAATCCTGCAAAGCATGGGAGGGAATTTTGCAGAACCACATAAAAATTCTTCTTGGTCCAACATTTTCCTATTTCAGCTACAAGCCAATGCACAGAGAAGCAAGTGTCTGAGGGCAAAACTGCAGAGAGGGAATCTGTGCTTTTAATGCAATAATAGAAATGGCTATTTATTTATTTATTTATTTTGAAAAAGCATATAAAAGAAAATAATTTCTAATAGATGGTTAGAAAGTTTGAAATCTATTGTGTTTGCGTGTGTTTCGTAGAATAGAAAATACAGCGTTTGTTACATGAGAACAAAACCAGGATATAGACTAAAGATTTGGCAGGGTAAATTTCGTAGCTTGAGGAGCTTGGCTGACCTAGATGCGATTAAGCATTGTGACTATGTGCTTGGCCACCATGTTACTTTGCCGTCTGGACATCTGACTGATGAAGCCGTTTGGATGAGCAACGAAATGTTTCAATCTCTCAAGAAAAAGATGTCTAGTTGCAATGACTGAACTTTCAGATAAACTCACCTGGATGACTGAGAATCTTCACAGACATATTACTTTGCCATGTTACTTTGCTCCTCCAAGTGGACATAGAGAAGACTGCACTTCAGTTCTGCATTAATTCCACGGTGAACATGATGAGGTCCTCCGTATGTCAAGTGCTGATTCCATATTTAGAAGTAGTATGCCCTAAAGACTGTTAGTCAGTCATGAGTTTGCTTCAATTCATGTTTGACAAACTGATTTTCTTTTGTTTTGTACTTGGACAATTTGAATATATCAGTTCTTATTTCACAAGTCTGGTGTCCTGGGGATATAGCATTAAAAGCTTTGTGTGCCCAAAGGAATAATTTAAGAAAAGGAAATGAGTGTTTGCCTTGAAGTATGATATGATTTTTAGATGGTAATCTTGAAAATAATTTATGTGATATGTTGTTCAGTGGAATGCATGTATGTTGTCACCTATGCTTATTGATGAAAAATGGCCTTTGAGTTTGCACTTATCTTTAGTAATATCTATTCACACCACCCGAGGCTGTCACTGGGATGGAGTGCATGTTACCTCAGATATCTATACATTTCTGACACTCTGTGTTTCTGTGGGGAAAATGTGCACCAAACTATGTGTAGATTTGAAAAATATTTGAGGTTAAAATGTATCATTTAGAAAGGTGAGTGCAAAAATACAGATAAGAGTTACCTGCGTTGTGCTACCTGCTTTTAGTTATATGCAAAGCCATTTTGTGTAGGTTTGTGTAAAAACAATGTGCGCTTAAGTGCTCCCAGGAATGTTGGCAAGAAAAAGCAAAACAATATAATCAGTGACCAAGTTATTAATAAAACAGCAAAATAAACAGCCAATAAACACAGAGAATAAATGAGGCAATGGGTACATAAAAGAACAACAGGTGATTTGAAATGTCTGAGAGCATGAAAATCATTCTGGAAACAAAATGACAAAAATGAAGGGATAATGTAGGAGCTCCTGGAGAGAGTACTGGATTTCAAAATCAGAGCCTCATCATGGCAACTACCCTTAATATATCACAGAATAAAGGGAAGGCCCATCACCTAAAGATGAAGCACAGCTTACATGCTCAGTGACAGAAGAAGTAGAAAGGGAACGGGCAGCATAACAAGTAACAGGCAACCAACAGTTTAAACTGGTAAAGAGACTGGGAACCAGTGATGCCTTAAGATGTGATATGATCCTATATTGCCTGTATTGACCAATACAGGTGTAATATGGTATCGGGACCTGTCCTTGGTTACAGCTTGAAGCCATAGTTTTAACTACAGGTGTCAAGAAACACATCTTCAGAAGTAGCATATAATATACAGTATTAGCATTAACATGAGCCTGAGCGCTCAGAGGTTACCAGGATGTGAATAAACATAGCCATAAAATCGTTATTCATGAACAGCTATAGTTGCCACACTAAGGTGAAGTTCATGAGATGTGTTCTGGACATCTAAGGCAACTTGGTGCCCACCGTGGATCTTGAGAGATGCCCCCAGACTGCAGACTTGAAACTCTCAGACAATGTGAAACTCTCCATCTGAGACAGCTTAGAGACTCTGCCTTCTTGAGTAGGCAATGCATCCTGACATGTCATCCATTTTTTTTTGTTTCTAAATGCCTATTAGAGAGCACTCAGCACACACTGACATACATACATGCACACACGTATATGATTTGAATGCAAATAAGAAGCAGGGCTGGCATTTATACATTTCCAAGGAAAGAAACTTCACTTGAGATCATTGAATGGCCAAACAGTAAGTGTTTCGTGTTGATTGGAAATAGTGATGAGCAAAGCAAAATAAATGCTTTGGAGCAGTGGTTCTCAACCTGTGGGTCCCCAGATGTTCCTGGACTGCAACTCCCAGAGGTCCCTTCCAGCACAGCGAGTGGTGGAGGCTTCTGGAAGTTGCAGTTCAGGAAAATCTGAGGACCCACAGGTTGAGAACCACTGCTTTAGAGACTTCTAACAAAGATGACATGACCAATCACCTGATTTCCACAGCACCCCTTGTTCGGCAGGAACAGAATGCCATCCCTGCAATTCCAAACTTCGGAGACCTTTGCAGTGCTATGGAAATAGCAAGAAGATAATATCTGCTTTCAGAAGAAGTAATGAAATTAGGGGCCTTTTTACATGACCCCTAAGATCCACTGGTCCCTTAAATTCGGACCAGAGATCTTGAGGGTTTGTCGCTCTCCCTGCGTTCCCACCCCCTCCGCACTTCCTTGTTCTGTCTGCGTGAGGGGAGGGAGAAAAAAAGGGAGAAAAGAATGCACTCTTACCTCCGGAGTGCCAGTGGAAGTTGCTCTGACCCCCCGTCACTTCCTGGTTCCTCTTAAAGGGGCGGGAGGCAAAAAAACAACAACAAAAAGAAGCGAGGAGAGCCCGGCACTCTCCGCATCAAATTTTTTCACTCTCCCAGAGCAGGTACCTGAAAAGTGCGCTGGGTCGCGCTTAGGTGGGCGGGGTCGCACTTAATTTTCTGTTAGCTCCAGAGCTGGTGGGAAAACATTTTTAAGCTCTGGAGCTGGGAGCCATTTGCAGCGGAGCTTAGGGGTCGTGTATAAACCCCCTAGGTTATCTACCATTTTCACTTCTTGTGACAATGGGAATTGCCAATCACTTAGACAAAATAATTGGCTGAAGTCCCATGCATCTTCTCTGTGCTGTGGCGAAACTTTTGCTGAGTGCATTTTGCTTTGATATCCAGCCTTTTACCAGGGAAGAAATAAACTTTTTTTCCCAGGAAAACAAGCATGTCATCCCCAAGTCTTCTACAACATTTCATATGCCATATCCTGTGCCATTCAGAGTACCGTGAACCTAAGGGCATGTGACAGGATGCTGATTAGCAGCTTAAATATTATTTGCTTTTTTTTAAAAAAAAGTTCTGTTTGGTTTCAAAGCATTCAATCTGACTGGATCTCAATTATATCAAATCTGTAACATACATTCCCCCTCTTTCACTGCAACTGACTTCTTTTTCTTTTTCCCCTTTCCTCTTTTACAGGTAAAACCCAAGTGATGGGTGAAATCAAAATTGCTCTAAAGAAAGAGATGAAAACTGATGGAGAACAACTGATAGTAGAGATCCTACAGTGCAGAAATATCACCTACAAGTTTAAATCACCAGATCACTTGCCAGGTATAAATCATAACACCAGCATTTTAATGCCAAGTCCAAAAATAAGATGAGCTTAGTGGCATGCTAAGTTATTGATATGAATAGCAATCACATTATTAATTTTTAAGGCTTAAATACCAAGTCCTGGAGAGGAATGGGGAACAGTTGTCCTCAAGAATGCAGGCGATAAGAAAGAGAAAATCCAATACACAATTAAGTGGATTTCGAAATATCAACTTGACCCCTTTCATTTAATCCTTCATTTCATTTGGTAGATTTCATTGATATCAGGGCAGATGCTATTTTCATGTTTTTAGAGATTGTGAATTCACAGTTCCGCTTTACCGTTGCTGGAATGGCTTCCCTTCTCTTTGCAGTTGTTGTTATGTGCTATTAAGTACCTGCAACATACAGAGATGCTGTGAATGAGCAATCTCCAAAATTGCCTGCCCCCAACGGCCCTGCTCAGCTCTTGTAAACTCAAGCCTATGGTTCCTTCATGCAATCACTCCATATCCTACCTGGGTTCCTCTTTTCTTGCTGCCTTCAATCTTTCCCAGTATTATTGCTGGTTATGGTTTAGAGAAGAGCAATACATTCTCATCTGAACTTCTAAGGTTAACCACCCAGTGTGGCATCACTGCTAGATGGGAGGTGTAAAAATCCAAGAAAGAAAGAAAGAAAGAAAGAAAGAAAGAAAGAAAGAAAGAAAGAAAGAAAGAAAGAAAGAAAGAAAGAAAGAAAGAAAGAAAGAAATATTCATGAATGAATGAATGAATTTAATGTTAAAGTGGTTAACATTAAAGATAACTAGTGAGATTGTGTATGATAAACTGAGCCATTTATTTGAACAGATCTCTATGTAAAGCTGTATGTTGTCAACCTTACAACTCAAAAGAGAGTGATCAAGAAGAAAACAAGAGTATGCAGACATGACAGAGAACCTTCATTCAATGAAACATTTAGATTCAGTTTGAGTCCCACTGGGCATTCTCTCCAGGTAATCCTTCATTGTAAACTGAATATTATGCTTCCTATTAGGGTACTTAAAATTATTTTTTCCATTCAATTACTTATATTTGCTGAGGCTCAAACTTAACATTAAATGAAAGTTGTTATATATTCCAGTAAAAGGGTCACGATGATGCCATTGTGTTTCTTTTCCATCTGAAAAGCCCTGCCCTTAGCCCTTTCCATTCCCCCTATTAATCTGCAGAAAACCATGCTGTCTAAGTTGCTTTCTTTTGCACAGTGTATAAGACATGGGAAAACTGTTAAAGAATCACTGACTCTTCAAATGCAAAGTGCAGGAGAAATTGTGTCACAGAAGTAAGCAGGATTTTAAAGGAAAAAATTTAAAAAGAGCTGTGCTCTTGGAGATATGCTCCGTGTAAAATTGAACAAGAAAGGGTCAGTGTTTGATCAGACTGCCCATCTGTAGTAGTCAACCTTTCTTATGTTCTGCTTCACATTTTTGTTCAGCCCTTCAGGCCACTGGATGACCTTCAACATGCCACTGTCATTTAGTGTATCCTCATGCGTTCTTCTTATGAGGAAAGGAAATGTTGCATTGAGCTCATCCGAGTGAGCAAGGGCAAAGGAACAGATATTAAAAACAAACCCACTTTGTTTTATATCAGGCAGGAAAGTCTTGTGTAGCTATACTAGTGGCTTATGAGTAGAGATGGGCACGAATCAAAAAAATGGCATTTTGGTTTTTCATTTTTCGTTGAGGGGGTCCATTTTGGTTTGTGTTTTTTGCAAATTTTTGAAAAAAAATCATTTTCATTTATTCATTTTTTGTTTTTTGTTTTTACCCACTTTTGCACATTTTTTAAAGCATTTCCGTGCACGGTCGTCCCCCAACACCCTAGACCAGAGGGAAAACACTAAAATAAATTGATGCTGGCAGACACAGTATAGGCTAGGTACATAGGGAGGCTGCAAAGGCAGTGGCGGATGTTGCCCAGGGTGCAAGGCAGCCGCAGAGTGACTGCACTGTGGGGCAGGGGAGGGTACTCACTGAGAGGTACGCATGCACGCACACAGGGAGGCTGCAGGACTGAAGCTAGAGAGAAATCTCTTCTTTCTCTCCCCTAAGAGCCAGGCTGCAGCTGGTAGGAACACAGAGACACACACCTGCCTGGCTGGCCTAAAGTGAAAATAATGAGTCGCAGAGACAGCAATCCCACCCTAACTCCCACTGGAGAATGCAAGGAGGACGGGGGCTGCCAGAGCTTTATATGTCCTCTGTGGCTGCCAGACCTGCCCAGTCTGCAACCTAGGCAAGCTATTGGTTGGAGTTGTCCAATAATTTACATGATCCCATCACATGGGTTGCCTCCATTTTGTGGCTGGCGACATCCATTTTGTCATCCTTAAAGGGAAAAGAAAAATACATTGTGATGGGAGAAGACAAAAATAAATGTTTTAAGGACCCCAACCCCCCGGTAGGTATTATCAAACAGTATAAATAATTATTGCTGTGTTTTTATGGATGTCCAGGGCATTTTTTAACATTTAAAACAGCTCATTTCATTGCACATCACCATTAATGAAAAATGAAACATAACCAACCTAATTTTGTGGTTCTGTTTGGTTCATTCCAATTTGATCACAATGTTCATTATTCGTTTCATTACGTAATGAAACGAATAACAAACAAATGAAAATGAAAAAATTTCATTTTGTGCCCATCTCTACTTATGAGATATACCTATGACAAATGACTCTCTCTTCCCTGGGTCACTAATTTTCAAGTTGTGTTCTGAGGAACACTGCGAAGTGTGCACAACTAAGGCTTGGTTTTCTCAGGCAGGGCTACAGTTGGTGAACCAATTAATGTTAATAAAAATAGCTGGTCTGAAGAAAGGGAGGCTCCTCACCCTCTCTCTCAGTGTTTTGAACTGAGGTCCAACCATTGCCACCACTTGGGCTATGGATCACAGTTGGGGTTTTTAAATTAAAAAAAAAACTCCTCATTGCCATTGCCCCTATGTCTGCTTCTTCTGTCATTGATGAGTCTTAAGGACACCCAATATATGAACTTCAGAGAGAGAATCACATTAGTCAATATCATCAATAGCAAAACAGATTGAAAAAAGAAAACACATTTTGACCCCTTCAAAACTAATCTATTTCAGTTGGTGAATTCATGGATTATCAACTGCTTTAGATGCAAAGAAGAGGCCATTTTTCTATCTCTGAGGAACTGGGTTGAAATCCATAAAAGCATATGCTGAAATAAATGTGTTAATCTTAAGAGTGCCCAGAAACATTTGGGAGGGGATTATTATTATTATTATTATTATTATTATTATTATTATTATTATTATTATTATTATTATTATTATTATTATTATTATTATTATAATATTTGTGTATTTGTTCATCTTGGAGAGGGGCACGTTGGTTGTCAAACATTGGAGTTGGTTCTTCAAAGAGAATGCAAAACCATTACATACTGGCTAAAGCCATATTCTTGGCATTTACATCTTTCTAAAACAAAAACCTTCCTCTCACACACTCTTCTTCTGTTACCAGATTCTTCTAGTATCCAATGGAGGGAAGTTTATGAAGAAGACCTTGATTGGCGAGGCCTATATCTGGCTTGACAAAGTGGACCTCAGGAAAAGAATAGTAAACTGGCACAAACTTTTGGTCAGCTCGACACAGACGCATTGAGCAAAGATGCCGCCTTTTGGCATGGAGCCTTTGCAAGAGTCTGCTTGTGTGACTCCATGACTCTACTTTGATATTGTGTTTAGCTAGGCTTTCAGAATATGAAGTAGAAAAAAAGAGCTGGGCTATTTAGCACACTTTTATGAGGGCTAGTCAACTGGTTTTGCTGTGTTTAAAGAAAAACTAAGCCCAGAGAATAAAATGAGTGCTTGAAACAGAAGGATAACTTGGGAGCTCTGTGATGTTAGGTTCTCTGTAGCTTTGAAGAAAAAGAATAGTACCCATACACTTGAAGGCAGATGTTGAGGTGAGGAATTTGATGTTGACTAGGGTTAGAGTCCCTAAGAAAGTAATCTGGTACTTAGTGCAATCAGAAAGGAGACCACGTTATGCAAAATCACCCATGTTGACTGCCTTTCTAGTTCTCACATGTCGGAATGCTTGTGTTCTTCTGCACCTCAGCATATCTGGCTTTTTGGTATAGTGAGGTGGCGCCTGAGGAGTTAAATGGCGGGATTTTTTATTTTTCGTTTTAAAAGATGGTAATATTGCTATTTTGTATTATTTTTCGTTTATGGATTGTATGCTTTGGCATATACATTCAGGATGATAATCTCTCTCTTTCGCCATGTTAGTAATGCAAACTAAGAATTTTGGAATAGTTAAGAGTGCAAAAGCATAAGAATAATTGTTATCTTAGAAAGGGTAATAGCATTTGGGGGGTGGGAGAGCCCCAGATCATGAAAATGGCAATGTATCTGTGGAAGAAAATTGCAGTTCAGCCTACTCTTTTTGAGTCTGTTGTTTACAAAATGGAAGTGATTCAAAGGGCTTTGAAGCACTGGGATGGATACTTCTGGCCCACCTGTCTTGCCTGTGTGAACCTCAGATTGTCTAGCTTGTCAGATCCATGTGTCTCTCTGCTCATTCGGGGGTTCTAGGTGAACAGAAACTCTTGGCATCCAGAAATCATCATAATACATCTCAGTTTGTGTCACTTAACAGACTTCTTGTATGCATAAAGTGGCATACAGTATGTTCACAAATGGAAATAAAACATTGAAAGAAAGACTTCAGCCACACTGCACTGTAATGTCATGTCCTGTTTAGAAAATGAAGCGATTTCTAGCCCTGCAGGATTTTTTGTCATGCACGAACGGCATTACAATAAAGATAAGATTACAGCTTCTCAAGTGGACTTCCTAAAACTAAAACAAGCTCCCTTATTATGGTAACAAGAGTACTATGATCATACTCTTGTAACGGAAAATGGACAACTGGATGGTTTAACGGTGTGGTAAACTACTCCTTGAAAGCAGAATGTCTCAATATTCAATACTGACCAGTAGTGACAGAAAAAAACCATGCAGTTGGATTTTAAACAAGGCAGGGCTCAAGTGCATAATGTTTTTTCATAAGTCTGTGAAAGAAGCTTCTGAAAGGGCAGTAAATAAAACTAATCGAGCATGAAGCTGAATTCACTGTGAACAACTTCTTGTGGTTATTTTAAATAATAAGCCCTTTATCAGGAAATAAATGCCTCTAGTGTAGAAAATACAAACTTCACAGGTGGAAGGGACTGAAAATAGAAGTTATGCAACATCTCTTCAGCCAATACATGGCATGTGGTGCAGGCTCTCTGATTTGATTGTACATACATGTTAATAAAGTGCATATTTCCCTTTAGCCCAGGTGTCAACCATGTTATGACTGTAAGAAGCTATAGCACATGAATTCATGATCAACAACAGGTTGTTCTAATTGTCCTCTCAGAAATAAAGTCAGTCACATAATGTCTCCAGGGCAAGTATATGGCCCACTCTTCAAATTGCTGTATCATGTAGAGATTGTCTGCTACTTCCTATCACAACCCACCATTGCAAAAGTGGGGGGAAATGACATGTCTCCTAAGGGCTGGTTCTCTATGTCCTAAAATAGCCAGTTTCAAATTCAATTACTAGGCCAGGTATGGTGAGTGTTCTGTTTTTGTTTTTCAGAACGGCAAAACATGGAATTTTGAGCAACTAGTTGGTGATTTTGTTCTTGCTAAGGCTTATAAAGAGGCCAGCAAATTTCACAATGGTTGCCTTAGAGATTCCAAGGTTCCTTGGGCACCAAGAAGCAGGCTTATCCAACTAGTTATATAATTGTCACTTTTATTTGAAAAAGCTTGCACATACACACACACAGGAAACGTAATGTAGGGAAGCCACAACTTCCATGAAAGTTCTAAGCCCCTGGATCCTGCTCACTATGACATACATGTTCAGAGGAATGTACGATGTCTGTGGGTAAATGAGCTTATTAGGAACTGTGGTTTTTCTATGAACAATGGCTTTCCCCACCCTGGGAGGGTTTTAATCACCTTTCCTTTCATGTGTCTCATGCATCACAAAGACCAAATAAACAAGCAATGCATCACTAAATTCTCTTTTCATCAGGGCTGAGACAAGATGCCTCCCAAGCGTGCCAAGTTTCTTTTTTGACCCAATGCCTGGGCTGTACTGGAATCATTCTATGCAATGAGGAATCACCTTTAAACCATTTTCTTTTTATTAATGAAGACAACAAACCCCTTCTTGTGGCAATTATTTTTTTAAAA
The DNA here is from genome assembly GCA_029282475.1 of Phrynocephalus forsythii. Taxonomy (NCBI): domain Eukaryota; kingdom Metazoa; phylum Chordata; class Lepidosauria; order Squamata; family Agamidae; genus Phrynocephalus; species Phrynocephalus forsythii. The sequence continues at coordinate 14,673,982 of JAPFRF010000006.1, read as the reverse complement.
GAGCGGGAAAGGGGGGGCTTTGGGTATTTATGAAAATGTATAGATATTTCTGCATATTTATTTTCCTCCTTGATGTTTTAATTCTGTTTGCTTCTTCTGTAAAACAGAAGTGCATAAATGTGGCAAGACCTCTTCACATGGAGTGAATGAAAGTTATCTGCACGTGTATATCCTTGGAAAATATAGATTGTTGATGGCACAATGCGCTTTATTTTATGTGTGTGCGCGCGCACGCATGCGCCCGAGCACACTTACATATATATAGGTATATTCTGTTGAGCTGGAGATGAAAGATGTGTGGAATAAACAGCAGCACACAGGAAAGAAGCTTGAAATATGAGCTAAAAGCACAAAAAGTGTGTGTATTGACAAATGACTAGTCATTTCTTTAAAGGGGTTGTTTGTGTTTCCTTCATTTTTTGAGCAGCAACCAGCTCATGCTTTATTTACCAGGCAAGGCCTGTGAGTTCCTACGATGAATGTTGAACTTTTGTTGTCACGTTCTTTTAAAGGGATAGTATCCAGGAGCAATATAGATGCTTTATATTCTTTATCAGATCCCACTTCCCACCCCTTAAATTTATATCACTTGTTTAAAGCATTTCTGAAGACCTAGCGTATCTCATTGTAAGCACAGGGGGAACATTTCAATCTATGTCAGGAGGGAGCTTTCATTGTCAGTTAAGTTCCTTGTTTAGATACTTAGTTTTTGGAATAGCTTGTTCAGGTCAGTGGGGTGGAGAGGGTTAGAACTGTAGCTGGTAACCAGCTGATATTCTTTCTATGAGGATGAAGTAAAATGTAAACATCTCTTATATTGTATGTATGCTCAATACAGGATAATTTAATTCACATTTTGTTTCCAGAAGGTTTCACACAGATATCAATAGTATATATTTATCTTTTTATTTGAATCATGCCTTCTGCTGTATTGAATCCTTTATTTTCATTACTACAGTATCTTATGTTCCAAGCTTCATTGAATGTCAACATATGTACATACATATGTGTATATGTGAGGTAAAAATAACTGGTTCTTTAAAGTGGTGAGGAAAATCAGCGTACAAATCTACTAGTATTCCATCTGGAGACTGTCCATGCCTTCCTGACCCGTTTGCAGAAGTTGCTACTAACCTAAAATTAAAAACTGGATACTCTCTCTTTAACTCATAAATTGTATGTTGATGTTTCCTCAATATGCTCTGATTAATACTTTTCACAAAATAACAAACACACGAATGGGTTTTAAAATTGTGTGCTATAAATATATATGTACACATTATATATATATAATGAGTTCATTATATATATATGCATATATAATGAACTCAGACTAGTGACCTGAAGAAAGCTGTTTTCTTAATTTGTTACTTTCTTGTAAATATGCATTTTTGTATTAAGAAACAAACATTGAGTTCAGCTTTTGAATCCCATCTGGAGTTCCAAGCATGTCAGTGTCAATACAAGTTGACTGTATCTTGTATAGATGTTAAGTGCCGTGCTCAGGTGCTGAGCAGTCACTGACTAGCATGTGTGCCATCATCCTATCAGATAACATGTACAGCATCCCTGGTATTTGAGAGCAATGGAGGGGAGGAAACATACCCTAGGAATAAAATTTAAAATGCAACAACCACCATTAGTAGTCTCAGAAGGGATGTAATATTTCCACAATGAATGTTGCATGCATCAATGGTGGTTTGTTAATATTTCTCTTTTTTTTTCACTTGAATGAATAATTCAATTACCCTTTGATTATTATTTTTCTTTTAATTTTTGCCTTTTGGTCCTCCAAGAAAAAAAAACCACTGCAGAACCTGTTCTAAAATTGTACAAAATGAAACAACGAAAAATAGTATGAGAAGCTGTATAAAAGAAAAAATGCTTGTAAATCGTCATGGTTTTCACTCTGTGTATAAATTCATGTCATGGTTTTGTGATTGTATACAGGATGTATCTTGAGAACTTATGCAAATTGTGTTGTAAAAAGGCTGTTAAACCCAGTCTGCTTAATAAATATTTAAAATACCTGGTTTGGGTTTTTCTCCTACCACTCATTCACTTACTCTGTATAAAGACACACCAATGACGGTATGACAGAAATGAAGACCAAAGAATTTGGAAGGAGGGTATCAAGATGGCTTGTGCATGAGAACAATGGATAGGGTAATAGCCAATCAGTGAAAAAAGGCATTGTTACATACACTGAACAGGACCTAGCACTCCACAGGTCCTACTTATGACCTGAAGCATAATGCCTCTGGTTTAATTTTCTACTAGTTAGGATAATTAGGGGAGTTAGGGAGTTAGCATTCTCTGTGACACATTACCATTGACTGCTATAATAGACTTCTTTGAAAGTGCACAGTAAAATCTTAGATGTAATGCTAAATACACACAGAGAGAAGAATTGACAAACCAAACAAAAATAATCCATGGATATTATTAACCTGGAATGCGTTTCAGGTCTCCCTTGTGTCCTCTGTAAGTTTTTGCATACACTGCCTTCTTAACTTGTGTCAGTTTCCTGATAGAAGATATTCTGATTGCATTTTAGTGGTAGATATAACAAATAGGATTTTGTTCGTTATTACTAAGAATCTCCAAAAGCCAGAGGTGGACAGTTATAGCCAACCAGATGGTTTTGAACTGCCTTTCTTATATCTTCAATCAATAGTTTTGCTGGCTAAAGCTAATGAAACCTGCAGGCCAGAAGCATATCCAGGTTCACACTTTCCCACCCTGTTCTAAGGCATGTACTATACTGGCATTATATGGGCTTTGGTTAACGACAAATCAGATGTCTGTTCTCGTAGCATTGAAGTATATAGCACAATGGGACTCGCAAAACAGGAATTTTAGTAACCCAGTCCAACTATCTTATTCTCCACAACACAATAGCTGCTTGCCTGAAAAATGAGCTGCCGGACTAGTCTTGGTTGTCTTGAAAAAGAAGTGGGACTCCAAAACAGGAAGCTACCTCAGCAGAAATAAGGTGAGCCATGGAGACAGAGGCCCACCTGGTTTCATAAAACGACTTTAGACAACATGGTCCTCACTTGACACAGCTTGACTTGGTAGTTGCTGTGAGGTTTCGAGCTATTTGGCTATGATCTGGAACTTCCAGAACATTGCCAAACAGCCCTGAAAACTCGCAACTATCAGATCCTGACCATGAAAGCCTTTGAGAATAGCTTGACTAGGACTGCTCAGTCTTGTTTGTTATCAACCAGCCTTCACATTATAGTAAGCCCACTGAAATGAAGGGGTAAGCACAGAGAGACTCATGCTTTAAATACACATTCTTTTATCAGTAGCACTTCTGGCTGGTATAATTATTTGTCCTAAGAAAACCCAGGGACTCTAGGATATCAAAGTACTCAAGTGGTGGCACTGTGTTCCTGTAGCTCATCTTGTATCTGTGGATCACCTCCTCCTTTGTAGGTTTTAAGCAAAGGCTGGATGGCCATCTGTCAGGAGTACTTTGATGGGTGTTCCTACATGGCAGGGTGCTGGACTGGATGGCCCTTGAGGTCTCTTCCAACTCTATGATTCTAAAATACCTCAGGGATTTATTGCTGCTCACATTCACTGTGTTGAGTAGTTAAAATATGTTGAGGGATTAGCAATCACTAATAATCCAATATGTTCGGTCCCACATTGAATCAACCATGATTGCTACCCTGGAAACTACTTAAGGGGAAAAAACAGTAGGAGGGCATTGCAGCCTGGTCCATGACTGGAATACAGACTACTGGTTAGCCATGTTATTTAAAGAGAAAGCTTTATGGTACTTGAACATAGGAATTATGATCAACACACCCTAGACTAGGAAAACCTCTTTGGAAAAAAGAAAGAAAGAAAGAAAGAAAGAAAGAAAGAAAGAAAGAAAGAAAGAAAGAAAGAAATTCAGTCAGGCCAAAAGCATCTCAAGAATCACAGTTGCCCACCCTGTCCTAATTCCATGTACCACACTGGCTTTATAAGGACTCTCAAAATTTGGCAACCTTCACAAAACATCAGGGAGCACTGCTGCATACCTAGAAACTGACTTTCAGGGCCAGTCTAGGATATTTTTATGCCTGAGGCAAAGGACAACATAGATTTGCCTTTTAGTCTCTACACATAAAATTTAAATTTCTCAAGAAAAGAAGTCCAGTTGTCATGACTAAACTTCCAGATAAATTCACCTGGATGACTGAGAGTCTTCACAGACATATTGGATAGGGGGAGGATTTCTATGACATTTTATACTTTCTTTGCAACCTATATGTGGATCCACAAGCATGTACAAGCATGTCTATGAGTTATCTGGCCTTTCTCACCAGATTACTTCTAAATAGACATGGGCACGGAACGGCAAAATTTCCGTTTCCGTTACTGTTCTTTGTTTCCGTTACGTAACGGAACGAAGAACGAAGAACGACAATTTGGACGGGTCAGGCTTGAACCAAACAGAACCAACAAAAATTTGTTCAGTGCCATTCATTACCGTTAGTGGCAGCGTGCGATAAAATGGACTGGAACTGTGGGGAAAAAACGGTGCAGGAAACCGCAGCTTTTTTTTTTTTTTTGCAGAGCCCCAAGCTCCGATCAGCTGTAGTGTGGGGGGCTTGGGGCTTGGCCAAAAATAGTTTTAAAGGCCCCTGCTTTCCCGGCGCCGATTGAGCACATTGGGGAAGGGAAGCTCCCCGGCATATTTTTAAACCTCCTTTGCTTTTTAAAGAACAAGAAGATAATTTTCTCCGCCTCCCACTGCCACCTCCGGAACGCTGGGTCAAGCATGCCTAAATAAATCAAGCGATTTATTCCTAGCCAAGGTTTGGGTGCTCGCTTTCTTACATTCTCCTCCCCCCCTTTGCTGTGTCATCATAAAAAAAAACATGCCCTCCGTGCTGTGTGTGTGTGTGTGTGTGTGTGTGTGTGTCCCGCATGTGTATGGAGAAGAGGGGGAAGCTGGTGGGGATTCTGAGAACAATGCTGTGCTCCTTAAGGGGGCAGGTTGTCTTTCCGCATCCGTTTGGCAATGAGGGTGAGGGACCATGAGGCAGAGGAGGCAGCAACCCCAGGAGGAGATCCCGAATCAAGGTGGGGGTAAAAGAGGGTGTATTCGCAGAGCTCGCTATGTTGCTATTTTGCTTTTTTGTGATGGTATGGTAAAGGGCGGTGGGGGGAGGGGGAGAATTTAAGAAAGCGAGCACCTGTTCCGGAGTTTGGGAGGCGGGGGCGGTGGCAGAAGACAGCGAGAATTATTCTTGTTCTTTTAAAAACAAAGGAGATTTAAAAATAAGCCAGGGCACTTCCGCCCCAATGCACCCGGAAAGCACGAGCTTTTAAAACTTTTTTTTTTCTGAATCCCAAGCCCGCGCTACAGCTGATTAGCACTTGAGGCTGTTCCAAAATAATGCTGCAGTTTCCATGCTTGCTTTTTCAATGCATTTCTATGGGAAAACGACAATCGAACCAAAACGACAAACGGAATGAAGTTTTTCTAGAAAAATCCATTTCAACGGAACCGGACTGAAATGAAAAGGGCCTGAACCAAAACGGAAACGGAACGCCATTTTTGCTTTTCGTGCCCATCTCTACTCATACACACATCCAAACCCACTTATAAATTCATAGGCTGCAGACAAAATATGAATGCAAAACTAGGCTACAGGCAATACCTTTATAGGCCACTAATAAAAATAAAAAACATTGCAATCTTTCAAGGGCAAAACATTCTTCTTCAAAGCTGGTCCCAAAAGTTCAAACATGGCCAAATATGTGCTTTACCAGGAGGTTATTCTTAAAATTCTTGGCTAGATGATGTAATCCAAGCAAGGCGTCTTCTTAGAGACAGGAAGTCGGAGGGCAGTTGTAAAAAGCTGCTTAAGCATTGGGTTTCCAATCCCCATTCTTCAGACAAAGAATCATGAGTCATACACACACACACACACACACACACACACACACACACACACACACACACACACCTCATTTCCATGTGGCTCTACAAGACATCCAAGTCCATGTTGGCCAGAAAAGGGGGGGGTTGATGTAGAGGACTCATGTGCTTCATTATTGGATTGGGGTAAAATTTAGTAAGCCCAGATTGAATATAAAATATGTCATGTCATAGGAAATCCTCCAGGCCTTCAAGGGATCCAAATGTTTACCCTTGTTTAATCATATGAATCGTGTTTAAACAAGATTCTCACAAGTCAATCTTCCTAGGGACCTCAGTCCTTGTTCAACTGGACCTGGGCACCTCCAGGATTGTACTAGGCTTCTGCACTGATTCAATGTGAGGGCAAACCAGGAAGTACAATTATTATTGGTTGTTTTCTGTTCATCCTAAAAATACCTGTGCATGAATTTCATGTACAAGTATGTTGGTCTGAAGAAGAAATTATGAAAATGGGGAGAGGGCAATTTTTTTAGGTCAGGTACTGCACAGTGGACAGGTATGTGGGGGATAGGGTGTGGAAATCCTGCACATTGAGGTCTTAGGGCAGTGGTTTTTAAATATTCCACATCTGTGTAATCTGCCCTCTATTCTCCTTGTATCGGCACATGCCTAACAGGGCAGGAGGTCATTCAGCGATAGATGCAATGCTTTTCCGATGAATGCCCACTTTTATAATTTCCTCTTTTAGGAATATTATGCAAGTACTGTATCAGAGAAAACCCACAAGGGTTGTGGAACAAAATCATACCTAATAAAGAAATAGAGAGAGCGTGTCTTTAATGCATACAATTGATGGCAGAACTGCAGCTAAAACTGTGCTCAATCCCAGGTAGCCGGCTCAAAGGTTCACTCAGCCTTCTATCCTTCCAAGGTCAGTAAAATGAGTACCCAGCTCTTGGGTGGTGGGAGTAATGTGTAGCCTGCATAATTAAACTGTAAACTGCCCAGAGAGTGCCTTATGCACTATGGGGAGGTATATAAGCATCACACTTTGCTTTTGCTTTGCTTACATATTATAATGCTTACAGCTTATGAAATTTCACTAGAATTAATTTCCCCCAGAAGCATAGATTTTCCATAAAACACAGAGAACAGGCCTGTACAAATGCATTTTTAAAGCCTCTTTTTGGTATAGGGTGGTGCAGTAACTTTAGAGCAGCTGAGTTTGTTTGTTTGTTTGTTTGTTTGTTTGACTTATATACTGCACCATCTGAAATAAAAGCCACTCTGGGTGGTTTACAGAATTATGTGGCAATAATGTGTAGCAATTCAGGAATACGCAACTGGACGGGGGATTGATTGCTGCTGAACATGGAAACTAATAGCAGAATTGTGGGAGAAGAGGCCCAAAAGTGTGTGTGGGGAGGGGGGGCTGGAGAAACTTCGACAGAGGTGAAGGAAATGGCAGGCTTTGTGCTACAGGATGGGAGGGAAGCCTTAAGATGCAAGACTAAAGAGCTATGGCCATTGAAAAGCAAATGAGCAAAGCAATGGAGCAGCCACCCACTTATTTGAACATGAATCTTTATTTTCCTTTAACTGTCATTTTCCCTCACACACACAAAAAGGTTTTAAAACAATATAACATGAGGTAAAATAGCAAAGGAACTGTGTTGGTTTTATACATAATAATCGTTGTAAGACATTCTAGATAATGTTCCATTAAAATATGTAGAAAATTAAATTTTGGCAGAGTAAATGAAAAAGGATTTGTCTTCCAGGGTGGGAGGGACATGGAGGTTTTCAATATAAATCTTCATTATTGCTGCTGAGCAGGACTGGATAAGCAGATCCTATGTGCTGCCCATGGCGGTAGACAACAATCTCCAATTCATATTCTTCTATTCTCACCCTCTGACGTGTTACTCTTTCATTCGACTCCAGGAAAACGATTGTATAAAGCGCAAATTCAAACTCAGGACTGACCCCAATAAAAGTGCTTCCTACGGGCTTGACCAGCCCCTTCCAGCTGAACTGAAGGCTTAAAATCTGGTCATCCTCATCAGGCTGAAAAAACAACAACAAAACAAATTACAGTCTCAAGAAGATGTATTTCAAACTGCAATTAAATTAACCCTCACCTCTCACCCCAAAGTGGGGATGGTTTGCCTTTTCCAGCTGTAATTTGGGCATGGCTGTTTTTCTCCCCCCCCCTTTTCTTTTCTTGGCATGATTGTATGCAGAAAGAGACAGAGGAGAGACAAGCCTGAGATTAAAAGCTGACAGAAATTAAGAGGCGTCCTTCAGCCTTTTCACACTAGTTTGTTCCTGAAGAACGTGTGTACAGTATTTCCTAACATCTGACAGTCATATTTTTAAGTACTTTCTATGGTGTATCGGAGGAGGAGGAGGAGGAGGAGGAGGAAAAGGGAACCCGCACCCGGGTAGAGGGTCTGGAGGCAAGGTTTTTGGGGGAGGGGATCGGGCTGGAAGCCACCTCAGCCCCCGCCGCTCTAGCAGCCTCTTCCTGCAGGACCCCTCCAGCCCTTTCAGATCCCCTTGGCTGTCCACTGACAGGTGATCACGAAAAACCAGCCAGCTTCGCACCACCACCACCACCACCACCCGCAAAAGCAAAGCCCGTTTCCTCTCCTCCTCCACCGCCTCCTCCTCCTGCTGCGATTGTTAGCCCTTGGATTTATTGGTTAAAACCTCACTGGAGAGAGCAAGGGCGCTTTTACACAACCCCTAAGATCCGCTGGCAACTTAAATTCGGATGAGAGATCTTGGGGGTTTGTCGCTCTTCCTGTGTTCCCACCCCTCGGCACTCCCTTGCTCCTTCCTGCATGAGGGGAGGGAGGAAAAAGGGAGAAAAAATGCAGGCTCACCTCTGCTTTGCCATCCGGAGGTGCCCCAGGAAGCATTCCAATATCTTCCAGTCTCTTAAAGGGGCAGGGGGCAAAAAAAAAACAAGGCGAGGAGAGACTGGCACTCACTGCTTTGCATCCGCATCAGAAAGTTTTCACCTTCGGAGACCAGGTACTTGGAAAATGCGCTGGGACATGCTTAGATGGGCATGGTCGTACTTAATTTTTTTAAAAATCCAGAGCTGGTGGGAAAACAATGTTAGCCCTTTGCCTGGGATTTTAGGGGTCATGTAAAAGTGCCCCAAGTGACAACTGATGACCTTCCATGCCCGTTTGCGTGCACTGGCTGTCAGCTCCGTGGCTCAGCAAGGTCGTTTGGCTCCCCTGCAGAGCCATGGACACCGCAAAGAACAATAAGGAAGGAGCTCAACGGAGACGAGGGCGCCTTTAAATTGCACCGTTTTTTTTTTATAAAAGGAGAAGGCGGGGTGGTGGTCGCATGCATGGATGATAGCTGAAAGTCGATATAGCAGTATATCGACAGTATGAAAATGAAACTTTGATGCAGACCCCGTATGTGGGGTCACATAAGGTAGATAACATTAAAATGAATCCGTGGGGGAGCGTTTACAGCGTTTTGTACCATGTGAACACAACCAAGTAAAATACACATTTTACTTTGATGTGGTAAAAAGTTGATGTGGGGTAACAGCCAAAGAGAGAGGAGGAATTTGGAGACCCATAATATCCTCTTACCCTGCTTTTATTTTTTCTGGCCACGTAGCCCTTGTAGTCAATGTGCTTCAATTTTTCCTGAAGATAAAACTGCACCCAGTTATGCAGACCCAGGACTTCATGGTCTCTTCTAGTTTCCCCAACAAACACATGTTCAAACCCACAGGAGTTCGGCCTGCACAGAAGATTGGTTTTTGAAAATGGATATGGAACATCATTCAACTACTGATTTAATGAAGAATCAAAGAGAAAACAAAAAGTCACTAATATCATGGCACTGCACCCTGGCAGAAATAAGATGTGATGATAAAACTCCAACAACCTTTGAAAAGATGAGAATCAAGGTTAAGTAATTTGCCATCTCTCACTTACAGATAATCTGATTTTAGATTTATTACTGATACAGTATATTCTTCAATAAAATGTTTTGCATTGCTTTAAAAAGGTTATCAATCTTGATATTTACCAATTCTTCATTGATATTAATTATTATTACTGTGGTTCATTAGTAATTAGTGCCATGGTTAATTTGTTGTGAGCCTGTTTACAAACAACAATACATTCCACAAATCACAATGAGTAGCACAGTGTGACAGCCAAAGGTGTAATTCTATATATCCCTATCTAGGGGTAGATCCTACTACTACTCACAGCTAAAGTAGATGGCTTGCTGAAGGCCATCACATATGTGTCATGACTCCAAGCCCTGTACTCTCCACAGCACCATGGTGGCTGCACAGTCCAAATATGCACGTTCTGGTTAGTTGTGGCACATGTTCTTTCATCAAGCATCTTTGGCTCTGAGAAACCCACAAGCATCATGCAAAGGCAAATAGCCCTGTCTGCTGAAAGGGTAAGCATTGCAACTTGTGGTGCAATGGTTAATAAAATTTCTGCTCTCAACCTGAGTTCAATCCCAATGTGCTCAGGTAGCTGGCTCAAGGCTGACTCAGCTTTCCATCATTCTGAGGCTGGTAAATTGAGTACCCAGCTTGCGGGGGGAGGGGATGTGTAGTTTGCATAATTAATAGACATGGGCGCGACTCGGCGAAATTGTCGTTTCTGTTTTCGGTTATCGTTTCCCTTACGTAACGGAAACAGTAACGATAATTAAGCCGTCAGAACTCGAACTCGAACCGAAAAAAGAAAAATTTGGTCGGGTTTTTTTGTTTTCGTTTGTGGCATCGCGGCGATTGCACAATGCGAAGCACAGAAAAAGTTTTTAAAAGTTTTTTTTTAAAAAACTGACTCCCGGCCAAAAAAGCAGGCGAAAATATGCCTGCCTGAGGCTTTGCCACCTACCAGAGGGGTGGTTTCTGGGGGTTCCCCGGCTTCCCCCCCCTTCTTCTGTCCTGGGCTGCTTGCACCAGGCTGGGAGGGGGGGTCATCCTCATCGTCTCGCCATGCCATGCAGTGGGGGGGGGATCCAAAATGGCAACCACAATTTTTCTTTTGAAATCGTGGTCAAAAAACACACCAAATCACCACAGAAACATGTGAAATTTATTTATTTTAAATTCCTGAATTTTAATAGTAGCAGCTGTGGGGTTTTTTATAGCAATAAAACGTTGTATTGATTTTACTTTATTTTATTTTACTTTTTATTTTTTAGACCTGCCCATTTGGGCTGGGCATGGGATGGGACCATGCAAATTGTTTGAACCATTCCACCAATGGCATCGCCAGGTTTTTGACTGACACTTCTGGATGTCTCGGAGGGCATAAAAAGCCGAGGCACCTTCCAGAAATCACAGTCCGGTGTATGGATGTGGTTGAGGGAGGAGGGCTGGCTGCTGGTGCTGGTGTGATCCGATCGAGATTGAGGAGGGAGGGTGGAGGCTTTAGGATTTAAGTTAGGCAGGCAGGGAGGGAATTGAATTTAGAAAATAATTTCTTTGATTCCCTGCAGCTTGTCTGCTGAAGGGAATAGCAGTTTATTCTTTATTTCTTCTCTGGCAGTTTGTGAGGATTTTTTTTCCTGATATTGGATAAAGGGGGAGGTTCGGCTGGGAGTGGGAGGTGTGGATTTATTTTAAATATATATTATATACTACCATTTATTTTCTATTTTCCCAACTTCAATTTGCTTGCACACACACACATTTGGGGTGCAAGCCAAGAACAGAACCTCTATCCTAAGTGATATCCTAACTGCCCACTCGCCCGTCTGCCAGCGCCGCCACCCGCCTGTGGCCCGCGCCGCTGCCTGCCCACTCACCCACCCATGGCCGCCGGCCACCCATGGCCCCCCGCCACCACCACCCGGTTGCACCTCCCCCCCGCCACCCGCCACCCCGCCCCGCCCGCCGCCTGGGGTGCAAAAACACCTAGCGCCAGCCCTGATTGCGGGACACCCCTATGTTCTGGGAAGTCAAATCGCGCTAAATCACGGTGGAAACAACAAATGACAAATGACAAACGAAACGACAAATTTTTGAAAAATTTCGCGACAAACGGAAATGACCCGAAACGGACCCATTCCGACAAACGAAAACTCAAAACATCATTTTTTCTGGTCATGCCCATGTCTAATATTTAACATTACGAACTGCCCAGAGAGTGCTTTAAGTCCTTTGGTGTGGTATATAAGCAGTACACTTTGCTTTTTTGCTTTGTTAACATTTGTCAGTTGGTTGTTAGTGTCATGACGAAAGGTTTGAGCAAACTACTGTCTCAGTCTGGCTTATTTGACAGGGCTATTGCATTCCAAATAACATTTGACAGCAAAAATTCACTATTATCTATTAAAAGCAATACCAAAAGGCAATACCAAAAATCTGGTTCAGATTTTACATGTGCATAAAGGCAATTGCACAGTATATTTCTGCTCTAGTCCAATCCCCTCTGCACAATCTGACACACAACCAATAGCGTAGTCAATTTTGCAATCTGCCTTTGCTCATTGGCATAACGGAGAGCCTTTTCAGGCTGGAAAGGAGGCAATATGCTTGCATAATTGCACAAAATTCTTCAGCCTACAATATCCAAATGATGTGCCCTTTCTACGGTGTGTATTTTCTTACTGTTCACATCCAAACATCAATGTCAATAAACTATTTCAATAGACATCTATTACAAAATTCAAGCTAATGTACATTCTTTTTTTTTAAGAAGCCATACCCTTTTCCTCCTTCCCTTGAGTACAGGTGGAACCAAATATCATACAGCTGAGATTTGAAATCCTTACGTTCTGGTTTTGCCCAGTGTTTTCCAACTAAATATTGGTGAGTAAGCTAGAAGAGATGATATAAAAATGAATTTAGTTCAGAGCATGGCATCCATCAAGTATGTCACAAACTGAAATGAGCTGCTGTACTCACTTTCATCGCATCGGTCTCCAAAACTGCATCAAGAAAACGATTGTTTTCTGCTGTTTCTTCTGGAGTCACCAGCTCTGCAGCGCCAGTTGATGTCTCATAGTTATCCAGCAGTGAAATAAATGCTATAACACAAAAGGTAATTTTCAAATTAGCCCTGCTTGTAGAAGGAAAGATTTTTATTCCCATTCTTTGTTCAATGGATACAGCACTTGATGCAGGCAGAAGTACCAGTTTGGGTACGGCTTCGGTACCATGAACAGCGTACACCCAAGGTCGAAAGCTCTTTTGTGAGTTGCACAGGGCTGGAACCAGTTCAAGGGAGAATGTTTGAGAAATGGTCTCAGACCTAGCCTACAACAAACCTGTGCTCTGTATAGCATCCAATTTGTTTACACTGCCCTATATTATTCTATTGGGTTACATTGGAGGGAGGCAACCTTTATGGACCCCACAAATTGGACATGGAGCCACATGCTAGTATGTGGGACTCAGTGGGGTGTTGGCAGATGCCAGTTTGGTCCAGCGTGGAATCTGGATGCAATCATCCAAAAAGGTAATCTTTCAAACTTTGGGTCTGAATTAATTTTTCCATAGGGCTTTTAAATTTAGTCCAAGGGACTCTGGAATATCCCTGTGAATAAAGAATTTTAAAAGGAATGGGTGACACGTGTCTCATGCACAGCAGACAGGGCGAGATTAACCTGGCCTGTTTTCTCTCTGCCCTATTCTGAATTTCTGTTACAATATTTGATGAGGTGCACTCATGCTTATGCCTGCCGTGCATGCATGCACACATCCCTCAGGCAGAAGGCAGTTCCATTTGAAAGCAATGAATCTATCAGTTAATAGATGTGGGACTAGTCACTGCAGCGGTAGGATGCTCGAGTCGAGCATGCCGGTCTGGGCTTTCTATTTAGTGACTTGATGTAAAATATATATTTTTTTCCTATTTACAATTACAGACGAATGTCTACTTTATTCTGACAAAAAGAAACCATACGTTTTATAGGGTATTTTAACTTTCTGCACCTCATCAGCATATTTGCCATTCTATATACCACTAGATTGAAAACAACAGAATAAAATTTAGTAGGGATAGGTACTAATTTTTACACCTAAGGGGGCAAAACATGCACTCTTACAAGGTGATGGTGGTGGGTGTTTGGCTCAGGAATAGTACAAGTGAGCAAGATCTTGGAATCTTGGTAGTTCTCAAGCTGAATATGAGCCAACAGTTCTATCTGACGGCAAAAAAGGAAAATAATAGTTTAGGCATACACTACAGTCTCCAGCAGCTATGAAGATACTGTACTAGTTACACTCCATTCAGCACTAGCAAGGCCTCTTTCTCCTACAAATCCCTCAGAGTCCCTTAAGAGCCAGTTAATGAGACAAGGGGATATACTATTCTGGGGAACTTGGAGCTATTTGGGTCTGTGAATCCCACTACTTCTGCTGTGCGGCTAGAGGAATTTAACCCAAAATTCAAAACTCTGCAATAAAAAAACTTCTTAGCTATTAATTACTAACTGTAGCACACATGGGGGAGGGAATGTAGAACTGCTGCAATTACAACTTTAATGGTCTGTCTCATTCTTTAGTCTCTGAGGGAAGTTATACCACAATCTTCACTGACCACGCAGACACATTCTAGAGCCCTTCAAGAGGAAAGACACATACATTAAGTACAAGGAAGAAGCCTTACTTGAATAGGTTTTTGTGTCCTTCAGACGTTGCTCATTGACATTGTGGAACAGAAGTTCAGATGCACTGTCTCTAGCAACTTTGCTGCCCTGTTGGACAAACCCAGCTTTCCCCTAGGAACAAACAAGGAGTTATCAGACACATGAAATGGGTTCAAGGCACATGATGTTGGACTCCAAAGCAGACATGTTTGGGTTGGCAAGTCATCAGAATGTTTAGAGGTGGGTGCTAAGTTTTCATTTTGAAAGCAAAGTGTTCTGCTTATATATCGCCCCATACCACTTCAAGTAGTGGTATGGTGATACTAAGCAGAATGTATGGCTTATTTCAAATGTAGGCAACTTTATGCTCTCTCAGTGGAGTATAACTTCCATAGCTTAAAGGAAAGAATGGTCCAATGGCCAGAGAATCTGGAAAGCTTTAATACAAAGCACCTGCCAGATTGCTGAATGCCTATTCCAGGTTTTATTCATTATGTTCATTCAGAGGGGCGTAAAACTAATACTGTATTCTAGGCACTGAACTAGTTGTCTAGTTATGTCAACTATGCATGAATCAATCACCTGTAGGCAGGAGAGGGATGGGATGCATGGGGTGACAGAATGAGATAATCTGCTCTGTCCTCTATAATGAGCATGAGAAATCTGTCCTCTGAGGCTGCATGCAGCCCCCACCCTCACCATTGGGAGCCCTAAATGTCTCAAAATATTTTAACTGATTTAAAAAGGAGAGGCTTAAAAAGTATCCCCTATGGGGTCAATATTGCCATGTTCCGAGGGATTCCCAACACCTGAAAAAAATACATGCTTCAAAAATATCCACTAGTTATCTACTTTTGTAAGAAAAATAATAGGGGGATCACAGAAGCAAGTGTCACCTCTAAAGTTAGGGTTGGGCGCATGCAGAGCCTGAAGATGGCTTTGCTATTGAACCTCTTTGGCTGTCGGTCATTAACATTGTTGGAAGTAGAAGCATGAAGGATCTCTTTGCTGAGGTTGGAATGGGCACAACCCAAAGTTTGGGGGAAAGTACTTCTTTGAATACCACTCCAAGAACCACCCATCCAAAAAGGAACTTTTCTAAGTTCTGGCACTTCCTAGACTCGGTGCTTCCTCTCCAATCAGTTACCAGGAGCATAGCAGTGTGAATGCAGTGGTCTTTTAGACTGATGGTTTCCTGCGGTGGGGCACATAAGTTACATTTTCTGGTCTGCTCCTTCAATTACAGTTAAGCACAACCTGTCATATTTAGATGATGCAACAAGCTGCAGTTCCTCTAAACCCCAAAACAGGGCATTCCAAGTCCTCCTTGGTGCTGGCTTAGGGAACAGAAAGAAAACAGGAAGCTTGAGGTTCATCCTCATCAGGCTGAATTTGATTGTGACATCCAAAAATAGCCGCATACTATAAAATCAAATTTGGCTTGAATACTAATGTTTGTGTTTTCAATTCAGGTACGGCATACAGTTTCCTGTAAGGCAGCTTTCCCCGATCAGGTGTTCCGTATATGTTTTCAACCACAACTTCCCGCATACATGGTCACTGGTCAAGCTTTCTGGAGCTGGTGACTGCGGCAGTTCAAATGTCCTGGAGGACACCAAGCTTGTGAAGGTTGCTATTGTGAAGTATACAAATCAGTAAGCTGTCATGTGTGGGGGGGTTCATAATGCCTTGTAGGCTCACCCTGAAGCTTCACTATTCAACCTATACCTGTAAGGAAATGGTATAATCTTTTCCGGGCACAAAGCGATTCACATCAGCATCCCAAAGCTCATTGAAAATCTTGGAGAGTTCATGATTCAAAGGCTGCCTACAAATAAGCAAAGAGAATCATCAGTTTGATAAAGGACCAGAACCCCAAAAAGAAACATCAGATATAACTTGTTTAGTCATTTAAATCATAGTAAGGGTGTAAGGGTGAAGGTAGCTTCTCAGTAACTATGTCAACTCATACATTCATTTTCTTTCCACTGTCAGACATACTTAAAATGTAGAGTCCTGCAGAGGCAGAAGACTGAACCAGACAGCCCTTGGGACACCTCCAAACTCTATGGTTCTCTGTTTTTATGCCTTTACCTTCCCAATAAATATTGAAAGTCTGGGCCCATAGTATTTTAATAATATTTACAGTCCCCCCCCCCTGCCATTTTGCGGTTCAGGTACTGCGGTCCCACTATATTGCGGGATTGCAGTACCTGTGCCTTGGGGCAGTGGGGGGGGGGGTGATCGCATCACCCCGCACCACCTCCTGGCCCCTTGGAGAAGCCTTAGAGCTGCGTGGGGGGGCAGGCAGCAATTGCATTGCCCTGCACCGCCGCCCAGCACTCCTCTGAGAAGCCTCGGGGCTGCACGGGGGGCGGGAGTGATGTGATTGCCCCGTGCTGCCCCCATGCAGCCCCGAGGCTTCTCGGAGGAGCAGGGGGCAGTGTTGGGCACCACCCCGCAATCTCCATTGAAATGCATTGAGCCAATGCATTTCCATGGAGACGCCCCAGACGGCGGGAGGTCAGATTCCCCTGCTGCCACTGGCACGCACTGCCCCAAGATTTCTCGGAGCAGCGTGTGCCGGTGGCTGCAGGAGGATCTGACCACCTACCCACCCCCCAGGCCCCACCCGACCCGCTTCTGCATATTGCAGATATTCAGGCATCGCAGGTCGGGTGGGTCCCTAACCCCCACAATAGGTGGGGGGTTACTGTATCTCTCTTAAGAACCCCATGGCGCAGTGGCTAAATGCCTCTACTGCAGGCAAAATTGCGCTCACAACCTGTGGTTCAGTCCCAGGTAGCAGGGTCATGGTTGACTCCACCTTCCATCCTTCCAAGGTCGGTCAAATGAGTACCCAGCTTGCTTGGTGGGGGGGGAGGCAATGTGTAGCCTGCATACTGTAATTAACAAACTGTAAACTGCCCAGACACTACTTGAAGTGGTATGGGGCAGTATATAAGCAGACCACTTTTTTGCTTTAAAGCTTTATTTGTAGCCGTGCATTGATATGGCCAGTTAGTCTGTCAATTCAGAAGCTGTGTTAGAAATAATGGAAGTGCCCCTAGACTATTTACCCCTCTAGCCTGGTTTCATCTATGTGCTAGACATCAGCTCTCTGGACTTTCATTAAGGATGCTTTTCCAACCCTATCTGGGACCTTCTGTACACAAAACATGTACTCTACCACTGAATTACCATCTTTCCAAAATATGTCACCCCTATTTTTCCTGAGGTATGCCTTTATCTGGGAATCCAAACCAGGACTTCATTCACCCAAAACAAGAATGATGGGAACAAGGAAGGGACAACAGGAAAAGTAAAAGATACAGATGCTTCTTCAACACACAGTGCTGTCCCAGTCTCCAAATCATCTGGGGCTTGTGACTGTGCTGTCCACAGGTCCATCAAACTAAATAGTCTTAAAACATAGCTGCCAATATTATATTTGTTACAGACACTAGAAAACCACCTTATGTGTGTCAGTGGGAACATCTTTCAAACACAACACAGTTTACTTCCTAGCTTTGTCCTTGGCAAAATATTAACATATATGGATAGTCTGGCACAACTGGAAGACCAAGAGTTTACCATGCTCATAAAATAGGTAAGAGAGGGCTGTGGCTCACTATTATTGACAATGAACAAAACTCACAAGTTGGGTTTAATGGGAAGAGAGCCAGAGTAAGTGGGCCTGGCCCCTCCTGAATGGTATGCCATCCGTAAATGTTTAACTAATATTTCTTCTGTACATCACCAAACACCTGTCATGATGGAACCATTTGAAAACATGAGAATAATACATCACATACAGGGTTCACAAAGAGAAACAATGGGGCCTTGTTCAAATGTGTACTGGAACAAATCCAGATTTTAGCAAACGCCTTGCTAGTGGGGAAGGGGGAAGGGAGGAATAAGCTTCACGTCTCTACTGAACAACGACTGCAAACCTTTAGCGATAACCACATCATTATTTCACGACATGTTCAAATGTGCATTCACTCATGCAAACACGGTCAAAATATCTCATAGATGATCAAGAAGGTGTTTTCTTTTACGATAACAAAATCCTCAGAGACAGTATTCAAGGTGATGGCTGACTAAAGCAGAATAGTATTACTATTACTTCCTTTGATCTGGACACAATACCTGTGTTCATATAACTGAATGTTGCATTTTGTTTTTCACAACATGCTTTCAAGTGAATGCTTCTATTCCAAAGCTTTATAGTTGACTAGAATAGTATAGAGGAAACAGTTCAGAATACCTTCCATTGGTTCTGGGCTTCATTAATTTATCGTAGATCCATTGGAAGCAATGGAATTTAAAATAACACAGATCAGTGTACTTATCTGATTGGAGTGGCAAAATGAAAACAGAGAAGATCAAAATGGAGAAAAACAGATGATTGGCTGTAGTGTATTATATTTTATTTTGATCTGTTTTATGGGAGTTGAAAGATATCGAAAGTCAACCAAGGACTGGACAATGTTTCTTGTTCTCCAGCATAGCACAGATAAGATATATGTGTTTCAACAATGCCTTATTTATTTATTTGTTTGTTATTTATTAATTTGATTTATATACCACCCATCTGGCTCGAGGACCACTCTTGACTTCGGCTTCTTTTTTTCAAAACAATTACAAAAAAGGATTTTGTTAGTATTCATGTCCTTATCTGCCGAAGAAGAAGAAGAAGAAGAAGAAGAAGAAGAAGAAGAAGAAGAAGAAGAAGAAGAAGAAGAAGAAGAAGAAGAAGAAGAAGAAGAAGAAGAAGAAACCTATAAAGCATCTGGGAGTTATGATCCAAAACATCTGGAAGGCCAAGGTTCCCCACCCCTGAATTAAACCATGGACCACATAATCCAGTAGTATGTTCCCATCAAAATCTAATCCTGTGTTCTTTAGAAGATTATAAAGGAAGGCTGAATGTAGTGGTTGACATCCCTGTGGTTTCTAACATTTCACCACCATAGATAAATTGCCTCTTAGGAATAGGAATAGAAATCTTTACTGTCATTGCCCCCTTGCAGGAACAACGAAATTTCATTAGTTCATATCACTGTGGCAAATGCTTACAGACTGATACTCAGTCTATTGATCTGTTCCTCAATGATCCAATAAATCCTTTAATGTCATGAAAAGCAAACATATTTGATGTGTTCAATATAACAGTAATTTCCCCAATGATTTTGGGGTCTTCTGAGCCATGTAGTCTAAGCAGTGATATAGCCTATGTTACAGACTACTCTCAGCCATACTATCCTGTTGATCCTGGAGAGGGTGTGTTAAATGTGGGTGATCTTGTACCCTCCTCCAGTGCTCTAGTCTGACCTGACTAACCACTGTTTTCAGGAATTTCCAAAAAAAGCCCCACTGGCTAAATATTTCTCAAACCAATCTTGCAAGGTAGAATTGCAACAAGATCCATAAAAATACATAGACCCAGTAGATGGTCAAGGCAAAACCTGGGTTTACATACCACATGCTCTCTCAGCCAAATATCTGGAAAGCTGAATGAAGAATGTTTTATATTTATTGAAGAAAATGGAAAAGGCAAAGACGCAAAAGTATCCAAAAGATTTCAACAAGGCATCAAAAGCACTTTGGAGCAAAAATTGATATGGGGCAAACATACACACAAATAAGAAAAGTAGCTAAACTACCTAGCATTGTAGTGGAGCATCAGCAAAATCTCAGAGCATTCACAAAGTGCAACCCTGCCAGCATGGAATAACAGAACAGCAACTGAGCAAAGCATTCCCTAAGTGATGACTAAGTAAAATAATGTAACTTCTGAACTTCTTTTAATAACTTATCCATTGCCTTTAAGATATTTGAAATGGTCTGCCAACCAAACTTTGTGTTCATTCAAATGTTCATCAGGACAAGAGCAGTTTCTGCCTCCTGCCCTTTATACATTGCTGAAGCATTTTTCCAATTAACCCAGCACCAGGGTACGAGCCAGCTTGGCCTTGAAGTCTTTGCTCACAAGATAAACTACAGGTGATGCTTCTATTTCTTTTTGTCAGCAAAAACAAATATTGCTCAGTTTTATCATTCAATTAATGGGGGGGGTTAAACACATTCATACACTATGACAAGAATGCAAAATGCCCAAAAACATAACAAAAGGACCCTCCCCAAGTAACAAGTAAATATTATACATAATTCTTAATTACAAAATCTGATATTTGTATTCATTTTGTTGTTTTCAAAATAACATTGCTGCTCTATCTCGCCTCCCTGGAACCAGACATATGATGTTGCAGTAGTGTCACACAAGTAGACCAATATTCCAAAAATGTAAAGGGACAGTGTGTTTAATTCTGTGCTGCATTGTGGCCTGGGGCCTTAGACCAGTCCCAAACTGTGGTTAAAAACCTGAAATGCAGGTTCCTGCACTTCTTGATGACAGATAGTATTTGCTGAATGACACAATAGGTCAGTCGGTTACTTCACATCCGTTTTGTCTCTCTAAGTGTTGCACTTCAGAGCGGTATAAAAAAAACCTTACTTCACATCTGTCACTCAACAGCTGAAATTTATCTCGACCACACCCCCAGAATGGGTGCTAAGCGAGACAAATCTGTACCTGGCGCTGGGGTAGGGTATTTCTTTGTCACAGCTTGTTCCTGGTTTCTGCTTCGAGACAAGGCACCATGAGGTAACAACTGTCATGCAACAAAACGTTCATTTCTCTCAGAAAACCATGTCCCAGGTACTGGGTTGGGTGTTACGTTCAAGTGGCCACCCACCCCTGATGATCACCATCCCCTTGCCCTCCTCCATTAAATACCAATAAAACAAAACAAACTTCAAAGCCAGGCAAGAGGGACACCAGACAGACAGTTGATTAGCAAGCAAAAGGAATAAAGAACAAAGAAAGCCTGAAGCCTATCACCCAGAGCATTCCAATACAGCCATGTGGAGAAAGTGAAAGCTAGCCAAACAAGCCACAGATTCCTTCCCTGCCTGCAAAGATTTTGACTTTTCAGAAGCGAAATATCGAAAAAGAATTTTTAAGTCCCCCCCTCAAAAAGGAAAAAGGAAACTAGACAAATTCAGTATGGTACAAGACCGTGAGGTAACACTTGTCACGAGACAAGATATCACAACCATGGGAACACTTAAACAGGGACAAAAACCATGTGATCACAACCAACGCTGTCACAATACAAAACTAGTCGTGGAACAAAGAAGGACGTGAAGTAACCGCCTTTGTAATAGAAAAAAAAAGGAAATTATCCCTAAGTATTATTGACAGGCCTGCAATCTCTAGGACCTTTGGTTTCTGCAAATAATGCACAAAGGATGCAAACTCTAGCACAGCTCAACAAAATGGTCTCTCTTTCTACATTGCTAACTGCACTGGCTGTTGTGATATTTGCAGCACATAGCTGGCACCCTCATAAAACAAAACTGGACTTGAGGCTGTCTGCATTGCTTTTGTCAAGCAAGTTGGGGGAAATTCTTTTCATAAATCTATGGGACAGCTTCTCTCTGGAAAATTTCTGCTCTAGTATAAACACTGGCAGCAGACTGGGTGGAAATTCAGTTCAGCGTAAGAGCTCTAAAGCCCAAAAATCTGTATTGCAACCTCCACTGCTACAGATTTGGGAGTGTGGGTCAAAATAAATGAAACCTGGTTCTGTGTTTTGCATCTTGTTATAAAGAATATGAAACACTTTCTAACATCTAACATTTTGCTCAGCCTTTGAGAGTACAGACCTGGGCACAAATTCTAAATATACACCCATAATGTTTTCCTACACAACCAGTTTAATGATGAATTGGTTTATTGTTTCAGGTAAGTGACAGTCTGTTTATTTTGGGCATACATTTTAATCTCCCAGTTCAGTCCCATTAACTTCCTTTGCAACCGTCGAAATTAATCGTACCAGTCTATAAATAGAAACCTACTTCCCCAAAGAGAGGAGAATCAAACGTCTTTTTATTTCTACCCAATACATAGCAATTAAATGAGCCTTTCATTAAACCCATGCAACGCAAAGGTCAAGAATGCTTCCTCCAACTTTTATCTGTATCTGTTTGCTTTTGCAAAGTCTCAGATAATTTACTGCCTCTCGTTATGACTTGAGAGCTGCGGTTTTTCATTCTCATATTTGTTGCAGACAAGCAAAAATGACACATAGAGTAAAGGCCATAGAATACAACTGAATTTCACATAGTATCCTGTGGATCAAACATGCCATCCTTTGCGGCTGAATCTGCTCTCTGGGCCCTGAACAGTAGCAAAATAAAGCTGTTACCAAGAATTCTTCCCTACCTGTGAGCCATGTTGACTAAACGCCACTTTCCTCACCACCCAGCCTTGACAAACTGACAAGCTGTGTGGAGAACATCAGACTTCCTGGACTCCTCCTCTAGTAAGATTGGCCCTTTGCCCCACCTCCAACCTGTTAACCAAGAGCTGTATTTGATTTTAGGACAGGAAGAGAAGAAGAGGAAGAGGAGGATGAAGGAGGGACTCCACAGTACTGGGGACAACTTTGCCACTTTTTTTTACTTGCTTTAGTGCACGTTTCCACTGTGATGAGACAGAGGAATACAGCAAGCAGCAGCCACCACTTGTCATTTCATGTTGTTGCTGTTGTTGTTGATTATGATGGTGGTGGTGGTGGTGGTGGTGGTGGTGGTGGTGGTGGTGGTGGTGGTGGTGATGATGATGATGATGACAACAACGACAACAATGACGACGACAGGGGCAGGGCAGAACTATGATGATCAACAGCAGGTATGTCCAAACTTAAGCCCTCCTGATGTTTTGGACCACAACTCCCAAAATTCTAAGCTTAGCTTGCCAATGACAAAGAACTGTGGGAGTTGTGGTCCAAAACATCTGGAGGGCCAAAGTTTGGACATGCCTGATCTACAGGGTCTCTTCAAGCTCTGTAGTTCCAAGAGGATGAGGACTGTTATTATTATATGTTGTTTTGTGCCATCAATCCAAAAAGTCCTTCCTGGCTGCCCAGAAAGCTGTGTTCCAGCACCATATTAATTATTCATGCTAAGGGGAACTTCTATGAAGGAGAGATAATTCCTTTAAAAATATGGGATTTTCACCCCTAAAACAGCTTCTCCTGATGCACAGGTTAAAACACAAAGTGTATTTAAAAACAGTGGGCTTTTTTATTATGCAGGTTTATTAGATCATCGAAAAAGCAGTTTAATGAACCCTGCATGGAAACATTTCTGTTTCCCAGATGCCACTTGTCTTGAAGGTGAGCACCTGGAAATCATTATGGGTCATCAAGTTCTGTCCCTGTCAAGGAGGCACATTTAATTCCCAACCTCCGCAGCCAGATACCTAAACTCATGAGCTATCCTAAGTATGTGTGCTGAAAGAAACAAGCAGACACAAGTCTGCCATTTCAAGGAAATGTAAGTATATACTGTAAATGTTTTCATTTTTTTATTTCCTACAAATGTCTCAGAGTTACCGAGACCTTACATGCTGGAGTTTCTGTGCTTCTATTGTGTAACAAAAGAGAGAATTTTACTAGAAATTCAAAACTCTGCCACAATTATTGCCTGCCCACACTTCCCTCTTGAGTTCCCTCACATGGTTTCCCAGCCCTTCAAGGCGTGGAGGTCTGCAGGTGGCTTCTGAGAAGTGTGCCCCAAAGAGCTACTTTGGAAAGTAACTTCCTTCTGTCTTCCAACAATAGAAGCAGTTCTACCTGATGAACCATCCCCACTGCTTAATGGCCTTTAGATAGTTTTTCTAACATGCTAGTCTGCAATAGCTAGCTGATTCTAAGCCGGGCAAGACACCAAGCTGACTTCTTCTCTGTTCTCCTGCGGGAAATCTGTGTTCAGGTAATTGTATACATAACTTTGTATACCAAAGGTCATGGGTTCAGTATCTTGGTTCAGGCAACCCAAAGGGAAAAGACCTCATTAGGAGGTCATGGAGAGCTAAAGCCTGGGTGATCCACTAACAGCAGTGGCATAATTCATGCTGCTCTGTGCATTTCATTGTATTTTCTGAAAATTGTTCTCTGTGCTGCTTCGACACACAATTCCAGATGTCAAGGGTTACTCTCCATTTTCCAGTCCCTAGTCCCTAGTGCGATGCTACACTGAGGATTAGTTTCCCACACTGCGCTCACTATCAAAGGATGGAGATTGCACACACACCCTTGGAATCGTGTCTCTGGGCTTTCATAAAGGCTACATAGAAACCGTACACCATCCTTGGGATGACACCCACCCACTATGCTACACTATGCCCACTGGCCTTCCTGTTCTCTCGTTTGCTCCTTTCTCATACCCTCCACTGTTTGGAATGATGGATATTAAAATGATTGCAATACACCAGACAACAGGTTGGTGTTCTGTTCAGCCCATCTTGCTTGCTTGCTTCCCATGCTTCCTCCTTTTGTGTCACTTTATACTCCATTCCCCTTTTCTCTGGTAGAAGAAGGGAACCATAACATTGCCACTTTCTCACACCATCTGCACTGCAGGTGTACTTTCTGTTTCCACATTAGCTGACATGGATCCTTGCAATCTCATCAGCTGCATAACTATAGCACCAAGCAGCTGGAAGGGAGCCTAAGGAGGCCCAGTGGAGAATTCAATTCCCAACTTCTGGCTGTGGAGCCAAATGCCTAAACAACTGAGCTATCCAGCAATGCCATTCTAAAATATGAACTGTGACTTTAAGTAGGATAGCTACTAGCCCATGAACCTCGTGTGTTTTCAAAATAGAAATTCCATCTTGTTCTATCATCCATCTTTATGTTTCTATCCCAACCAGAGGACAATTAGGTTTAAATAAATATCTTTCTTTGCCCCATCCTCTAATACCATTGTTTTCTATTTCCTTTGATTTTTTTAATATTTATTTATTTATTTATTTATTTATTAGGCTTATATACCGCCCATCTTCCCGGAGGAAGTCCAGGCGGTTTACAACATAGAAAAATACTAATAACAACTATAAATAGAGCAATTAGACAGTTTAAAACAAATTAACACAAATAACCAAACTGAACAATGAAGAGTGGCTTTACAGATGGCGGGGGGGGACTTCAGTCACCAAACACCTCCTGGAAAAGGAGAGTTTTTAATGCCTTCCGGAAGACTGGCAGGGACTCTGCTAGGCGCACTTCTGCTGGGAGATGGTTCCACATGGTGGGGCCAGCCACAGAGAAGGCTCGGGTATGGGTGGATGTTC
The DNA here is from genome assembly GCA_029282475.1 of Phrynocephalus forsythii. Classification (NCBI taxonomy): domain Eukaryota; kingdom Metazoa; phylum Chordata; class Lepidosauria; order Squamata; family Agamidae; genus Phrynocephalus; species Phrynocephalus forsythii. Next base: position 14,648,273 of record JAPFRF010000006.1, on the reverse strand, counting down.
TCCGAGCCTCCCTGGGCATGGCCACACGCAGCATGTGCGCCCGCGACAACCTAGTCAGATGGGCCGATGTTGACTGCTGGTCGATCCGCTCTGTCAGGTAGTCAGGTCCTAGGCTATGGAGGGTTTTGTAAACCAAAACCAGGACCTTGAATCTGATTCGGGCCGCAATGGGCAACCAATGCAGGTGGGCCAGAACTGGGGTGATCTGCTCGAACCGATGCACACCCTCCACCAGTCTGGCCGCCGCATTCTGGGCCCGCTGCAGTCGCCAAAGGAGAGTCAAGGGCAGCCCCATGTAGAGCGTGTTACAATGTTTTCAGCCTTTGTTTGAAGTACCCCTCTCCCCACCCCCTTGCTTCGTGTGCTTGCACATATGGGTGCCAAATAGGCAGCACTCTGATTTGACTTAGGATGGGTGCAACCAGGCAAGTCCAGGCAATGATTGTTGTGATGGGATGCCTTCCACATCACAACTTCCTTCTCAATGGGACGTGGCAGCTCAGCGGACTAAGGCTCCAAAAACTGTTGGCTGCAAAGTCGGCAGCTCAGCAGTTCAAATCCCGGGTGCCATGCAGCGGAGCGAGCTCCTGTTGTTAACCCCAGCTCCTGCCAACCTAGCAGTTTGAATGCATGCAAATGCAAGTAGTAAATAGGTACTGCCATAAAAGGCGGGTAGGTAAAATAGTGTTTCCTTGCAGCCATGCTGGCCATGTGACCATGGACTTGTACAACCTTGGCTCTTCAGCTTGAATACGGAGATGAGCACCTCCCCTAGAGTCAGACATGACTAGCACACATGTGCGGGGGAAACCTTTACCTTAACATTTGAGGCCCTCCTGGCAAGAGTCTCATGGAAAAAAACTCTCACTTGAATGTATCTGCCTGGTATTTTTCTCCAGGGAAACAGTTCTGACTGAGCTACCAATGCTGGAGTGGATGGGTTCATTATTGGTTTCACCTGTGTATGTTCTAAGGTAGAAGTCACACAGGTGTTGTTTATATTTGGCCTAGACATTTGGATAAGCTAAGGTACTGTCTGGAGACATTTAAGATAATGTCTTCCATAACCCTGACATATTTTTTTCCTTGAGCATAGATTCCAGTAAGAGGCCAGGAGGCAACTGATAGGAGCTTTGCCTATACACTGGAAGTCCATGACATTTCTAATGCTGGTACCATTGCATAGTGTTCTCTCAATCCAGGTCATAATCCTTTACTCCGTGTCTCCAGAAATGCACAAGTCTCCACAAATCTGTAAGCAAATCCCAACGTTGAGTGCCTCAGGGTGAGTCAGTCCCAATTTCTGCCATAAATATTGGGATAACAAAGAGAAAGGTTGATTGAGTAATGCACACAGGCACCCAATAGCTGGAATAGGTGACTGTGGCTCACAAGTCAACGCAAGAGTTCCAAACAATCAGTGGGCAAATCAAACAGTTTTTATACAATTCTGATGTTTGCATCTATAGTCTGCATCTGGGCAATACACTGTCATTACATTCTGCTTTGATGAGCAGTACAGACATATGAAATAGAGATGGGCACGACTCAAAAAAATGGTGTTTCGTTTGTCGTTTGGTCGTTTAGGGGTCCGTTTCGGTTCGTTTTCATTTTCGTGATGTTTTTTGCAAAAAAAATCATTTTTGTTTCGTTAGGTAATGAAACGAAAAAATGAAAACGAAAACAAAAATTGCTGTTTCGTTAGCATTCCTTTTAGTTCAATGCACCTGCTGCAACAAAAACGAAAAAAACGGCAAATTTGGTCATTTCATTTTCGTTTTTGTTTTGTTTTTAAAAATTGTTTCATTTTCGTTGCGTAACGAAATGAAAAAACAAAAAAAACAAAAAATCACTCATTTCGTGCCCATCTCTAATATGAAATACTCCCTACTCCTGCTGGATCGGCTCTCCGAGATAGGTATCGAGATAGGTGTTGGAGGCACTGTACTCAGATGGTTCTGATCCTTCTTGGAGAACCGCCCCCAGCATGTGCAGCTTGGGGGGGAAGTTGTCTGTTCCATGGATACTCCCATGTGGGGTTCCACAGGGGTCGTCCCTCTCCCCCATGCTGTCCAACATCTATGTGAGGCTGCTGGCAGAGGTCATAAGGAGATTTGGAGTCTGCTGCCATCAGTACGCTGATGACACGCAGCTCTATTTCTCCTTTTCCACCTCTGCAGTTGAAGCTGTTCAGACCCTCAACCAGTGCCTGGATGAAGTCATGGCATGGACCAAGGCCAACAGACTCAAAGCTCAACCCTGAGAAGACTGAGGTTATGTTCTTTGGGACTTCCCCTTTCAGATATGGAGGCCCACTCCCCAGTCTGGAGGGTGTTTCCCTCCAGCTGGTGGACAGGGTCTGGAATCTGGGCGTGGTCCTGGACCCAGCCCTTACTATGGAGGCCCAGGTGGCCACCGCGTCCAGGACTGCTTTTTTCCATCTTCGACAAATTGCCCAGATTTGTCCATATCTTGATGGGGACTCCTTGAGAACTGTTGTGCAAGCTCTGTGATCTCGAGAATAGATTACTGCAACACCCTCTACATGGGTTTGCCCTTGACTCTTGTTCGGTGACTTCAGTGGGTGCAAAAAGCGGCAGCCAGACTGGTGGCGGGTATGCGTCGATACGACCACATCACCCCAGTACTGGCTCGCCTGCATTGGTTACCCATTGAGTCCCTAATAAGATTCAAGGTCCTGGTTTTAATTTATAAAACCCTCCATGGCCTGGGACCTGATTACCTGGCAGAGCGAATCTCCCAGCAGTCATCCTCGGCCCAACCAACTAGAATGTCGCTGTGGGTGGCCACGCCCAGGGAGGCTCAGAAATCATCTACCCGTGGCCGAGCCTTCTCTGTGGCTGGGCCTACATTATGGAACTATCTTCTGAGCAAGCTGCGCCTTGCACAGTCCCTGCCAGCCTTCAAAAAGGCTTTAAAGACCTGGCTTTTCCGGGAGGCATTTGGTGACTCTTAATTTTAATTTTTAATTTAATTTTTTCTCCTTTTGATTTTTGTCCGCCATCTGTTTCCATGCTAGTCTTTTTACTTGTGTTTAATTGATTTTATTATTTTATAATGATGTTTATATTTAACTTGTCTATTGTTTTGCTTCTGTTGTGAACCACCCAGAGTCCCCCCCGGAAGACATGCGGAATATAAGCCCTAAAAATAAAAATAAATAAAAATAAAAGAATACTCTGAGTCCCACCATGATATGCATAGCTGATATACAGTATGTTCAAACAAAATCATTAGTGGAGTTTGATCTACTGTCTCCAACTTGCTTTGCTACCAATAACTCAGCAGCGCAGCTTGACCGTCCTCTCTTCCATCTCCCTGAAGCAGCTTTGCTCAGCCAAAGAAAATGGAAATCGGCAGATCAAACTGAAGTCCAAGCCCAACAGAGGGCAGCAGTCCACAATTCTTGGTTTAATTCTAGGTTTTTCTGAGCACTCCCAGAGCAGGCTTTTCTAAAGCGATCGTCCTGCCTCCTTCACTGAATTTGTCAGGCTCTTCCAACGATACCTATTCCTTTTACCATACAACAATGGTGTTTTCAGATCTACTTCCTTCTTTCAGCCCAAACTCTTTACACACACACAGCACACACACACACACACACACACACACACACACACACACACACACACACACACACACACAGCCAGAAGGCGGTTGTTGCAAGAGCCTTGAGGCAAGTTGCAACCTGCTGCTGAGTCCCAACTTCTGGAGTACAGTAGGACCCCTTTATCCATGGGGGATCGGTTCCAGGCTCCCCCGCAGATAATGAAAACTGCGGATAAGAGCAAACACTCTTATCTGGGGTGATGGTGGTGACAGTGGTGGTGGGGTGCCCAGGGTGAAAGCTTTTGTTCTGGACATCCCACCCTGCAGATCGAGTCCACTGCCCTGGAAGCTTTGCACTTCCTGCTTGGTCTGCCACCCAAGCAGGAAGTTCAAGACCCCTCCAGACCCACTCCCTGGTTGCCACTTCCAACTCCTTCTGTGAGGGGCTCCTGTAGAGCTCCCTGCCCTTTGCCGACAGGGGCAGCTGCACCAGGGGGTTGCCTCTGCCCAGGGGCCTCTGGCTCCCCAGTAGGGAGTTGAAGCCCTCATTGCCACCACTGCCACCCACCTCCTTCCATTTGTTGGAGATCTCTGGCTCTGTGATGCAGCAGACCCAATTGGGCTGGGTAGAGCTTTTTAAGGTGGACTGGAAGGGGGAGTCTAGCAACCTGCGTCCCAGATCTGTGCCCTCTTGCTCCCAATGGTTTCACTTTTGGATCCAGACCACCTCAAAAAGCTCTGCTTAGCCCACAATGAGGTCCCTGGAGGCTTTGCTTTTGGAACAAAATTAGCATGTTCTAAGAGTAGCTTTCCCTGTCAGGGTGATAACAGGCTGACCTGAGCAAAGATGGAATTGTGCCAATCAACTTTTCATCTCTAAGAGGATGTGGGTGACTGTTCAACTTGAGGTGGCTTGGCCCTGTGTTTGCCCTGGTCTTGGCAGCATCTCTAGCATAGAAGAGGGATGGTGGCACCCATTTTTGCAGCACCAGGCCTCAGTAGGAACTGTATCCAGAAGAACATGGGGAGGAGGAGCTCACCGACCTGTCAGTGCATCTGTGCTTTTTCTTTTCTTGTATTGTCTCCTCCACCATATGGGTCCACAGGAGCTTTTTGGTGGCTGATCTAGGGAGGGGGCTCATAGCCACTGCTCCTGAGGTCACTGGGATCATTTTGTCCCCCTTGGTCTGATCACAATGGCTCTAGTTCAGCTGTGGGATACTGCTGGACCTACTCAGTCTATTATCCCAAGATATAGTACTGCACAGTATGAAAAGGCATAAAACACACACACACACACACACACACACACACACACACACACACACACACACACACACACACACACACACACACACACACACCATCTCACTACCGTTAACATTGCTGAATGTTTTCTGGAATAATTCAACAACTAGTACCTGCTTTTATTGTCATCTGAATGTACAGCACAGCTAGACCTCAGAATATTGGTTGCTGGTTCTTTACTTTCATTTAGCAGCTAGCTACCGTCTCCTCCTTTCCACTTGCATCTTTTAGGTATTATTATTACTAATGCAAGGACTGTTGGATACCTTGGTGGTTAGGAGTTCAAGTCCCCACTGTGCTTTACAGGGACTGGCTGGACTTGATGATCTATAGAGTCCCTTGCAGCAATAAAGTTCCTTGATGATGATGATGATGATGATGATGATGATGATGATGATGATGATGATGATGATGATGATGTCATCTCTGATCATCTCTTCAAAACAATAAATTCTGTAAAGCTCTTCCACAGGGAGGGAGAAATATGAGAAATGTGATCATAATTAATTAAAACAAGCTTTTTTTCCATCTCTGTTTGACTGCTCAGAAAGGCTTGACCTCATATTGCAGATAAGCTGTGGCCAAATGTAAATCTAGGAGTGTACTGCTGAAAAGATGAGCACTGCAATAAATATTTATTGAAGCAACAACATCAGGCACGGGGAAACCAGCCAAAGAATTATCTGGCTCAAGAGACAATGGATTGCTTTAGCAAGATCAGAAAACTACAGAAAAGGCCAGTTCATTATTTCCTTGCACTGTAGAGGATACTTGGGGAGGGGGCGCTGTGAGGGGGGAGGATATCGCTCAAATAATTTATTAGGCACTATTCCTGAGGAATTACAGATAGGTGTAACAAGAGATGAAACAATGGAGCCAGCTGGAAAACTAAGAACGAAGTTTAAAAACCTGAAAAATAGCAATTGTTGTTCCACTAACAAAATCCTAGAGTTTTTGCATGAAACTCAGGCCACCCTTGGTAATCCAGCACTACCACACCTCCACTAAGGACAAAGTCCGGACAGAGGAACATGACAGACAGGGGTACAGTATATGGAAGATCATCTATTTCCTTCTTACCTAGACAGATGTTCTCAAGGCGACTTGACTTCCTTCCTGTCTCAGTCCAAACTCTCTCTCATAGGTATGTAGCCAGCTGGTGCATCCCCAGACCTGGGAAAGTTACTTGTACAAGAGAGCTCATCAGAATATTCTGAATGCTGTGATCATGTGAATGATTTACAGCTAATAATGTTTCATTGTGCATAGACCGGGGGTCTGCAACCCGCGGCTCCGGAGCCGCATGCGGCTCTTTGGAACCTTTGCCGCGGCTCCGGGAGGTTCCCCTCGTGGAAGGGGTCCCGCAGGGAAAACTCCAGCTCGCCGTCGCCGCCGTCCTCCTCGTCTTCATCTTCCTCCTCCTCCTGCTCCTGCTCCTCCTCCTCCTGGTGCTGCTGCAGCTGCTGCTGCCGCCGGTGCGCCGCCACCTCCTCGGCTGTGGCGAAGGCTCCTGGGCCAGCCAGGGCCAGGATGGCGGCGGCGGCGGAGGCGTTGGAGGGGTGGTGGGGGTGGCATCGGTGGCCGCCGGGGTCTCCTCCTGCCACAGGGGTCAGGGGCCGCTCAGCAGCAGCAGCAGCAGGAAGCCACGCGTGTTGGTAATCCTCCTCCTCCTCCTCCTCCTCCTCCTCCTCCCCCTCCTCCCACCACCACCGGCAGTGGAGGAGGCGGAGGCGGAGGCGGCGAGGGGGAAGCGGGCACAATGGCCGCGCCCGGCCGGGAAAAGGGCGAGGGGAGGCGGCGGCGGCCAGGCCCAAGCAGCCGGTTGGTTCATGGTGGTGGTGGTGGTGGTGGCGGCGGCCTGGATGGACAAAAAGGGGGTCTGAAAGCAGAATGGAGGAGCGAACCGGGGAGATCCACGATGGCCCAGCGCTCCACTCCCCTCCCGCTTCTTTCAGCCTCACCCGCCCCTTCCCTCCGTCTCCTTCACAAGCCAAACTTTGCCCACACACGCACACACACCACGGCTGCAAGAAAATTCCCTCCATCTCCTTCAAAAGCCAAACTTTGCCCATCTCTGCACACACACCACGGTTGCTAGGGGGAGAGAGTCGCCGCCGCCCGGTTCCAAAAAAAAGGGACCAGCCGCGGGGTCACACCCTTTCAACCGCTGAGGCGGGCGCCGCTCCTCGCCTCCGGCTGCGGGATGGCGGCACCTGGTAGGCCCGGAGCACGGGTCATCGCCTCACGGAGCCTGATTTGCTAAGGCGGAACAGCGAGAACGGCGGCGGCGGTTGTATATATTTGTTTTAAATGTCACAATGGTTTTGCAGCTCCCAGTTTTATTTTTTCCGTCGGAAACGGGTCCAAGTGGCTCTTTATGTCTTAAAGGTTGCAGACCCCTGGCATAGACAGTACATTGACTGTATCAACATGCAAGAAAAATGCCCCCCACAAAAAAACTCTGCTGCTTCTAATGTTGATATTGCAGTTTGAAAACATAGATAAAAGCACAAAATTTTATACCTTAAAAGTATCTCTGCAACTACTGTTACCCTTTTCATTACCTGAAATTTCGGTATTTGTGCATGACCTAATAACTAGTAAGTTCCCGATTCTGAGTGTTTCAACCTTATATTTTTCTACCAGCAGATGTGTAATCTCCAGGCTTAAAAACAGGGTACTTCAAGGGCCAGATGTGGGGGAGTGGAAGCAGGAAACAGATATCTAGTCTTGTGCACTCCCAGACACATTTGGCTGGGCCACTGTGAGATACAGGAAGCTAAACTAGATGGGCCTTTGGCCTGATCCAGCATGGCTCTTCTTATATTCTTAAGTTCTTAAATTACCAAAATAAATTTGGAATCCATGTTGTTGTTTCCATTGAATATGAACATGAAACAATGGGCACTGGCACTTAACAGGAAAAAAGAACATGAGCTAGTATTTTATTATTATTCATCTCAGAGCATCACATAATTTAAAACTATGGACTCATATGAAATACAAAGTTCAAATGAGTTTACAGTATTAAAATGATTAGACTAATTTTGAACAGAAGCAGGTGTGGCATTTACCTGTGATAATGAATAATGCATGAGAGGTGTCTGTACTGACTGGTGGATTTGAAGACCAATGGGGAGTGTCCTGAGTGCATTTAAGGCTCTGCTCAGCACTGTTTTAGTCAGATAGGGAATCTGACAGAGTCTGAGAGAATCAGATAGGGACTGGCACTGTCTAAGAGAAAGACAGATAGGGCTAGATAAGGGCCTTACACTTATTGAAGAAAAGTTCAGATTAAGAGAAGATATAGGATTCTTAGAGTATCTGTGAAGAAAACTAAGTGTTTAGAGTTTGTAAACTTAGAGACTGGCTGTGCATGTATTCAGCTTTATTAGTGGTCAAACTTGAGAGGGTTTGAGCTATATACTTTTTGTTTGTACTTCAACATGTTGCCATTAATGATTTTGATTCTATCTTGTAATCAATAAATTATGTGTATTTTATTCAACTTAAAAACAGTTTGAAGGCTTTAATTTACCAGCCAAGCTAGTTGGTGGCAGCCAAAGAGAAAAATCAGAAGTGGTGTTTGTCAATAGTCTGTGAAAGGGCCAGGGGCAAGCACATTACTTCAAAAGTGGTATATCAGCCATTTACTAGATCTTCTGTACTACACAGAAGGAGCCTCCCAGCAGAGTTTAAAGCATTGCATGTAGACTCAGGCATCACCTGGGCAGTGGTGTGCAGCCAATCCTTCACTTCCAGAGCCTTTCACTATATATGATGAACTGCATGAAGCTTGGAGACCACCACTGAAGATGTTTATTGCTTCCCATGAAACCTAACTGAAATGATCTCTTCAGGCCAAATAACATACTGGCATTGAGTTTCTTTTTAAGTCTAATCATTGTTATTATTTAGTATTGTTGTTGCTGTTATTTATTGTACTTTACTGTTTAGTATTTTTAGTGTACTGCTTGTAATTTTTTTTTCTCTTTGAGCCATGTATACAGGGACTCATATACCGACTGTGTCAGACCATGGACAATACGCTTGGAGCCAGGGGGTTAGTCAGATAAGAAGAACTCGGGTCAGACATCTTGTGCCTGTCCCACGTTCTGACCCCCCGGCTCACTGCCACGTGTCCTGGAGCCATCCCACCAGCGCCCCCAACCTGTCCTGTCTCCTCATGAATGCCAGGTCAGTCCAAAATAAGATCCCTGTTATCTATGATTCCATCATTGACAGGAAGGCCGACCTGGCTTGCATTACCGAGACCTGGGTAGGCGCAGAGGGGGGAGCATCGCTCGCCCAGCTGTGTCCACCTGGGTTTCTGGTTCAGGGAGTGGGCAGGTTGGAGGGTCAGAAGGGCGGGGTCGCCATCATGTACAGGGATACCCTTCATGTCAGCAGGGCCTCGGCATTGGTAAGTCAGGGGCTAGAATGCCTTCACCTGTTGGTGGGACAGCGGGATAGATTTGGCATTGTGCTGGGCTACCGTGCTCTCCGCAACCCAGCACAATCCCTCCCAAAGCTCTCAGAGTTCATCACGGCGGCTCCTTTGAAATCCCCATGCCTCTTGGTGGCTGGGGACTTCAATGTGCATGCAAGCGGTGAACTATCTGGTGAAGCTCTGGAATTCATGGAGTCCATGACCTCCATGAGTCTATCCCAGCATGTTTCATGCCCCACCCACAGATCAGGGCATACCCTTGACCTGGTCTTTTCCTCCATGTTGGGGAACTCCTCTCTGGAGGTAGGGGGCATCATCTCCCTACCTGTGTCATGGTCAGACCATCACCTGCTGTCTTTTTCCCTGTTGGTCACGGCCCCTCCCCGCAGGGACCTTGGGCCTCCTGTGATGGCCCACCCCCAGAGGCTTCTGGACCCAGCTCGGTTCCGTGACGCCTTTGGGGAGCTTCCTGGTGGCCTGGCTGACGCTCCAGTCGATGCCACAGCCAACCTATGGTTTGAAACAGCTGCCTGCACGGTCGACTGGATCGCTCCCAAGCGCCTTCTCCACAGCAGAGCTCAATCTTCGCCATGGTTCATGGCGGAGTTGAGAAGCGATGAAGCAGAAATGGAGAAGGCTGGAGAGCAACTGGAGACAGTGCCGGTCAGCATCTAATAAGACTGCAGTAATTATCCAGACTAGGCTCTACTTGCGAGTGATCAGGGAGGCTAAAACATCTTACTACTCCCTGAGAATTGGTGAGGCCTCGAACCACTAGGCAGAGCTCTTCGAGGTGGTTTGGGACCTCACCAATCCTAGTCTGGTCAGGCCTCCTCCTACTGAGTTCAGTAGTGAGAACTTCGCAGTCTTCCTTCAATCCAAAATAGAGGCCATCTGTGGTGGCTTTGACTCCAGCTGCACTAGCCCTTCCCCGCCACCCCCTGTCGCTGCACCCCCTTGCTCTCCTCGCTTGGATGAGCTTGGGCCTGTCTCTCCTTTGGAGGCCTCCAGGGCAATCGCCCACTGCCGGGCCGCATCCACTCCCTTCGATCCTTGCCCCTCTTGGCTGATAAAAGCAGCCAGAGGGACTATGCCGGAATGGGTGTCTGTCATCACCACCGCCTCCTTCAGCGAGGGGGTTTTCCCTTCCCATTTGAAGGAGACAGTGGTTAAGCCCATTCTTAAAAAACCTCGCATGGCATCGGACCAATTGGCAAACTACTGTCCGATTGCAAATGTCCCTTTTATGGGCAAGGTAATCGAGAGAGTGGCCGCGGTCCAGATTCAATCTTTTCTGGAGGAACACCAATGCCTTGACCCATGCCAGTCCAGGTTCAGGCCTGGCCGGGGGACCGAGACAGCTCTGGTCGCGCTGCAAGATGACCTAATCCGGGCGGCTGACAGGGGTTCCTCTACCCTGTTCCTTCTCCTGGATTTGTCAGCGGCCTTCGATACCATCGACCACGTTATCCTGCTGGATCGGCTCTCCGAGGTGGAGGGCTGTCCCCAGTATGTGCAACATGGTGGAGAGTTGTCAGCCCCGTGGATACTCCCTTGTGGGGTTCCGCAGGGCTCGTCTCTCCCCCCCATGCTGTTCAACATCTATGTAAGGCCACTGGCTGGGGTCATTAGGAGATTTGGAGTCTGCTGTCACCAGTACGCTGATGACATGCAGCTCTATCTCTCCTTTTCCACCTCTGCAGTGGAAGCTGTCCGGACTCTTGACCAGTGCCTGGACGTGGTCCTGACATGGACCAGGGCTAACAGGCTCAGGCTCAACCCCGAGAAGACTGAGGTGATGTTCTTCAGGAGTTCCACATCTGGATATGGAGGCCCTCTCCCCAGCTTGGATGGGGTTTCCCTCTAGCTGGCGGATAGGGCTCGGAACCTGGGCATGGTTCTGGACCCAGCACTCACCTTGGAAGCCCAGGTGGCTGCCATGTCCAGATCCACCTTTTACCATCTTCGTCAAATTGCCCAGATCTGCCCATATCTAGATGGTGACTCCCTGAGAACAGTGGTGCAAGCACTGGTGATCTCGCGGTTGGACTACTGCAACACTCTCTAAATGGGGCTGCCCTTGACTCTCCTCCGGCATTTGCAGCGGGTACAAAATGCAGCAGCCAGACTGGTGGCAGGTGTGCGTCATCATGACCATATCACCCTGGTCCTGGCTCACCTGCACTGGCTGCCCGTTGCATCCCAGATCAGATTCAAGGTCCTGGTTTTAGTTTATAAAACCGTCCATGGCATGGGCCCGGACTACCTGTCAGAGTGTATCATCCAGCGATCAACCTCGGCCCATCCAGTTCGGCAGTCGCGAGCGCACTCGCTCCGGGTCGCCACCCCTAGAGAGGCCCGAAAGTCCATCACTCGTAACCGGGCCTTCTCGGTGGTTGCCCCCTCCCTTTGGAACAGCTTACCAAGAGAAGTGCGCTCAGCAGAGTCCCTGTTAGCCTTCTGCCGAGCATATACTCTGCTCTTTAGTGAGGCTTTTAGCGACTCAATTTAATCTTTTTTTTTCTTTTCCTCACCATCTATATGCTCGCCAACTAGTATTGCCGCTGAGCTTGTGACTGTTATGTCAAGATGCCATGATGCCCAAGATGTTTTAGAATGCTGTTTTATTTTGTTGTTGTTGCCTACTATTGTATTGTTGTCCAATCTGTTTGCCCCTATATTGTATTGTTCGCTGACTTGTTTAGCCTTTGTAAGCCGCCCAGAGTTCCGTTTCGGAAGATGGGTGGGGTAAAAACCAATAAATAAATAAATAAATAAATTAGAAATCAAATTGTGGGGAAACCCCACATTGTTTCGCAAGACTTAATGCAGTTCCCTGTTTCCGCAGTCTTACAGAGACTGGTTTGAGAGTTTCCTCTAGCAGTTCTTAAGCCACAGAGCTTGAGATAACAAAATGCTGAATAACAGCAAAAGCTAGCAAAGCAATCTGTCCTTTGGCTGCAGTCACACACTGAGTGGACTGCAAAAGGGACACAACAGTTGTTTCAAAAAGGTCATTTGACAAGAGCATGGATGCTGGTGACACGGAGTTTCTGATATGTTGTGCATGCCTTCTTTGCACAAGCATAAGCTAACTAGCTGCCTACCCTGACAAGGAACAAATAGAAATCTGCACTGAAAGACAAGCAGACCTTCCTCCACCCAAGTAGCTCTCTCTAATAGGTCTCACTCTCTTTCACTCATGACCCACTCATGACTCTTACATCTTCTAGTCTCTCATGTGAACCTCAGCATTGTCTGAAATTACCATGTAGGGAACCACGCAAACCCAGGTGGTCCTCGGAACCAGCTAATACACACAGATCCAATTGCTTTACCTTCCTCTGTCTCGTGCAGGGTTCAAATGCAATGAGGAAGCATGCTGCAATGTAATCTGTGCTAGATCTGTGATGCATGACTAAAAGGAACTGCAGGTGAGCCAGAGACCTTTGGGTAGTGGGCGGCATATAAGTTGAATAAATAAATAAATAAATAAATAAAACCATGCACCCTTTCCCTAAAACAGATTCTCAGATACTTTTGCACTTAATGACATATTTGTGAAACATGCACCCTGTGATGGCATGTCAGGTTCAGGGGACCCTTCTTTAACCACTGAGGAACACTGCCCTGCTGATTCTTGAATGGGTGAGCCCAGGAGAACCAAATGGAGTGATGGCTCGGGAATATTGTTCAGATGCCTCCCAATGCTCTAGTCAAGCCTTCGACTGAGTCATGCTTTCAGGGAGTTCCAAAAATCTACAAGGCTTAGAAGGACCATTATGCCAACCCTGCAAGGTAGTGCAATGGGCTCTCTTAGCCAAAAACTAAAACCATTGGATGGATAATTTTTTTATTATTATTAAAAATACTGAAAAAGACAAAAATTCTAAACAGTTCCAAAAAGGTTTTCAAAATATCCTTGAAGCAAACAAACAAGTTGAGGCCAAGGCTGCAGTAAAGAGAGAAGCACATCAGAAAATAAGAAAGCTATCTAATCTAATACTTGTACATTAGCAGGGTTTTGGAGTATGCACAGAGTGCATTCATCCTAGCATAGCTTAACAGGATAACAATTGAGTGTAGCATCGCCTGAGATTGAAGTAACTTTTGAACCTCTTTTTATACCTTAAATTTCACATGCTGTACCCTTCAAGGTGGCCTGGCAATGAAGCTTTATATTCTCTCAAATGTTCTGGAAAACAAAAGCACTTTCTGTTCCCTCTCCCTTCACACAATTGAAGCCATGTTCCAATTAGCACACTACCCGGGAACAAGCTGACCTGGCCTTGAAGCCAACAAAAACCTAAAATACACATGTTACTCCCTTCTTGTAAGTGTCAGAGACTGCCCTCTCCACTCCTAGCCAGCTTCCAGTTCCTCTTAAGGCTGTGTGGGAAAGACATTTCTGAAGCCAACAAAAAAGTACAAACAATATTTATGTTCTTTCTCAACAACATGTGAAAGTAGAAAATAGCCAGAGGTTTCATTGGGTTGCTGTCAAACATGTTGTCCATCTTCTCGGAGCAGCGCAAGCGAGAGGCATTGGGGGATCTGATCCACCACCAAGCCGGAGCCCAGGGCTTGAGGAAGGGAGAAAAGGATTTTAAAAGCCCGGACTCCAGCTCATTGGTGCTGGGGTGGGGAAATAAAGGTTTTTCTCCCCCAGTGCTAATCAGCTGGAGCCCAGGCAGGTACTGCAGTCCCGTGATATAGTGGGACCGCAGTACATGAACTGTGAAATGGCGGGGGGGATACTGTTGTTGTTGTTGTTGTTGTTGTTGTTGTTGTTGTTGTTGTTGTTGTTGTTGTTATTATTATTATTATTATTATTATTATTATTATTATTATTATTATTATTATTATTATTATTATTATTATTATTATTATTATTATTATTGGAGGTATTCTTCCTTTTTGTATAAATACTTCTTTAGGACATCATCCTCACCTTCCCCACATTGCATGTCTATAGTTTTGCAGTCTCTCACCAATTTTACATCTGGGCTCATCTCCCTAGTTCTATACAATAAGCAATACTAACTAAACCATAGTTCCCAGCCGTGGGTAACCCAGGTGTTTTTGGACTACAACTCCCAGAAACCTTCACCACTAGCTGTGCAGGCTTGGGTTTCGGGGAGTTGCAGTCTAAGAACACTGAGTTACCCAAGGCTGGGAACCAATGTATTAAACAGCTATATGAGCTTACTATATACAGTACAGTGATCCCCTGCCTATCATGGCGGGGGGTTGTTAGGAGCCTGACCCAACCTGTGATAATTGAAAATCCGCGATATGTGGATGCAGGTTGAGTTGGGCCTGGGGGGCCTAGCTGGGGCCCTTGTACTTAACCCCAGCCCGGCGCTGCCCCGAACAGCCCTGTAAGGTATTTCCCCAGCCTTCTGGAGGCGGTTTTGGGGCTAGAAAGGCCCTCGGAGGCCTCAGAAATGATTTTCTGCAAACCAGAAGTGACGAGTTCTGATTCACAGGGAAGCCATTTTCAGGCCTCCAGAAAGCCCAGAAAGGCCCTCGCAGGCCCGTTCATGGCAGCCCCAGTCCTGGGGTAAGTATGGGATGCCTGAAACAGGCCTTCCCCCATTACCCCAGCGGGCCTTTTTTCATATAATGCGGTCCCGCGATATAGAGGGACTGCAGTATATGAACTGCGAATGGGCAGGGGACGACTGTACAAGTATTACATACCAGGGATACTATGTAGAAGGGGTCTTCCTGGAAGGGGCTCTCTCTCTCATTGTGGGATTTTGCTGGTGCCAAGCCTCTTGATATTTTATTAAATAGTATTTTTATTAATTTTTATTATTTAAATAAAAATATTATTTTTTATTATTTTATTCAAAAGAAAAGTGAAATTTTCAAGTTCGAATTTTGACTCAGTATGCAACAGATATTGTCTGTGGAGATTGCTTAAGTTACGTGGATTTGCAACTAAACGTTATGCTATTTATGTAACTGCACAACAAAATTTCAGCCAATGACTTATTTTAATAATTCCAAATGTAGACTAGTCAGTGGCCTTAGGAATGAAGCACCATTTCTGTGCAAAAAGTCTTCTCTTTGCTGTATGAAACACAGGAAGTTAAACAGAAATATTAGCATCCTAAAAATTAACTAGTGTATTTTAATTTTTCAGATAAAAGTCTACTTCCTTAGACTAATCCATGAAAACTATAGTAATTAGCCTTTAGAATAACACAATCTCCTTCCTTCCTTCCTTCCTTCCTTCCTTCCTTCCTTCCTTCCTTCCTTCCTTCCTTCCTTCCTTCCTTTCCTTCACTTTGGGTCTCACATACTAGCACAGACTAACATACTGCTTCAAAAACTGGCTCCCTCTCAATAAGATGCAAGGGACACTCGGAGACCCCATGAGCAATTTCACAGTGAAAGCTTCCAGCAATACCCATCAAAAGGCACCGTGCAGCTATTCATCTTCCCCACCTTAACAAATGTCTTTTGGAAGGAGGAGGGAGGCATGAAAGGAGGGTTGCAAATGGAAGGTAACATTATCTGGATCCTTCACAAAATTCCAGGAATGGTACCATTACAGATGGACAAGATACCCTTATCAGAAAGAACTTTTAACCTCCCTGCTTCCATACTCTTTCTGCTGAAATAAATTAATGCTGCTTCCTCTTAGGAAATGCTCATTGCAGTAAAATCTTGTGAAAAAGGAAGCCAACTGCTCTGGAGGCATTTCCACAGAAGTTCTTGGACATTAACCCTTGACCTTCTCTTGACTGAGTGTATCTGGAAGTTGAGTCATGTGGCAACCGGACTTCTTTTTCTTGACAGACAGAAACATTTCGCTGCTCATCCAAACAGCTTCATCAGTCTTCAAAGACATCTTGACCAAGTAGTTAGAAACACTGTACTGATGTAGAGGGTTGTTGATGCATCCAGCTTGTGTAGTCTTGCTGATTTTCATGTTTTTTGTGGAGAGGACAAACAACATGCTTCTCCACAAGCTGGCCTCTGCTGCAGACAAAAGTGAAATAAAGGGGTCTGAAGCCAATGCTCTTTTCCTTTGGAGCAATATGACAATGCACATGGCACCATTAGGATCCACACCCAAATATTAGAAACCCAAATCATAGGAGAAAAAGTCTGAGAAGGCAGGTGCATTTTTCTTTAAGACTTGCCAAGAAAAAATATTGCACTATCTCCTTCAACCTGATGTAAATTTTCTTGTAACTTGAGACTACCACTAGAGATTCTTGGAATCTGACAGTTGATAATATTTGAACTCTAAATTACAAAGGCAGCAATGTACAAATGAGATCAATTTTATCCAAAGCAGAGAGCTATTTTGCCCTTACTTTATCAGAGATCAGAAAAGTTACATTTTTTTTTGGATTGTAATTCCTAAACTCCGCAATCAATTTGAATACAGTTATGCTGGTTGAGGGATTCCAGAGCCATAGTCTGCAAAAGTAGCTTTTCCAAGATGTACATAATAGACATGGGCATGACTCAGCGAAATTGTCATTTCCGTTTTCAGTTATCGTTTCCGTTACGTAACGGAAACGGTAAAGATAATTAAGCCGTCAGAAGTCGAACTCGAACCGAAAAAAGAAAAATTTGGTCGGGTTTTTCGTTTCCGTTTGTGGCATCACAGTGATCGTGCAATGCGAAGCACAGAAAAAGTTTTTAAAGTTTTTTTTTTAAAAAACCCCGATTCCCGGCCAAAAAAGCAGGCGAAAATATGCCTGCCTGAGGCTTTGCCACCTACTAGAGGGGTGGTTTCTGGGGGATCCCCAGCCTTCCCCCCCTCTTCTCCTGTCCTGGGCTGCTTGCACCAGGCTGGGGGGGGGTCATCCTCGTCGTCTCGCCATGCCATGCAGTGGGGGGGGATCCAAAATGGCGACCACAATTTTTCTTTTGAAATCGTGGTCAAAAAACACACCAAATCACCACAGAAACATGTGAAATTTATTTATTTTAAATGCCTGAATTTTAATAGTAGCAGCAGTGGGGTTTTTTATAGCAGTAAAACGTCGTATTGATTTTATTTTATTTTATTTTATTTTTTATTTTTTTAGACCTGCCCATTTGGGCTGGGCATGGGATGGGACCATGCAAATTGTTTGAACCATTCCACCAATGGCATCGCCAGATTTTTGACTGACACTTCTGGATGTCTCGGAGGGCATAAAAAGCCGAGACACCTTCCAGAAATCGCAGTCGGGTGTATGGATGTGGTTGAGGGAGGAAGGCTGGCTGCTGGTGCTGGTGTGATCTGATCGAGATTGAGGAGGGAGGCTGGAGGCTTTAGGATTTAAGTTAGGCAGGCAGGGAGTGAATTGAATATAGAAAATAATTTCTTTGATTCCCTGCAGCTTTGTCTGCTGAAGGGAATAACAGTTTATTCTTTATTTCTTCTCTGGCAGTTTGTGAGGATTTTTTTCTGATATTGGATAAAGGGGGAGGTTCGACTGGGAGTGCGAGGTGTAGATTTATTTTAAAAATATATTATATACTACCATTTATTTTCTATTTTCCCAACTTCAATTTGCTTGCACACACACACATTTGGGATGCAAGCCAAGAACAGAACCTCTATCCTCAGTGATATCCTAACTGCCCACTCGCCCATCCACCCGCGCTGCCACCCGCCTGCGGCCCACGCCACCACCCGCCCACTCACCCGCCTGCCGCTGCCGCCCACCCACTCACCCGCCCCCCCACCCCGCCCGCCACCTAGGGCACAAAAACACCTAACGCCGGCCCTGATTGCGGGATGCCCCTATGCTCTGGGAAGTCAAATCGTGCTAAATCGCGGTGGAAATGACAAACGACAAACAGAAATGACAAATTTTTGAAACATTTCATGACAAACGGAAACAACCGAAACGGACCCGTTCTGACAAACGAAAACTCGAAACGTCATTTTTTCTGGTCGTGCCCATGTCTAGTACATAATCACACATGCCCAGACCTAGTGCAAGTATTCCTTTCAGGATTGGGATTATGCCTTAAAAATCAATGGAAGGACAGGGCGTCTCCAAAGAAAGAAAGATAGTTATGTTCCAGTCAGCCAAACTTCTTATCTTTTTTTTTTTGTCCACGTTACTCTTTGAAGACATTTCAGCACAAGTCAAAAGACAAATAACAATGGTGAAAGTTTCTCTAACTATGCAGATGTTATAAAACAAAAACTTGAGAAGCTTCCCGAACTCTTCTGAATAATACAGTGAAACACACCAAGAAGCCATTTCACCGCAACCCTTCTACATTTCTAACTAGCCTGTTGAACATTCTCAGTTCACATGGATTTTATCTGAATATTAGATGCCCAGGAGAGGTTCCAGGTGACCTGGCTTTAGGGTGATATGTGCTTTGTCTACTACTGTTGTGTGCAGAAGTGAAAACAGGTGTGTAATTTTAAATGTTTGGACCAGAAGTTTTTACTTATGGTTAGTTCACGTCCTTCCTCGTTCTGAGATTACGTTCATTTCATGTCATTTGCGGTCATGTGATCTTGTCCCAGTTCTGTCCCTGTTTCCGTTTACCCACGGGAATGATTGATGGTATAGTGACTGTTACTTCATATCCTTGTTTTGTGACAACATCTGTACTTCCCTGCTTTCATTCCCCCCCCCTTTTTTTTGGTCCAACCTTCCCTTTTTCAATATTTTGATTCTCCGTAATTTTGCCTTTCATGCATTAAGCAGCAAAGTTTGAGATTTTATGCCTTCTTCCCTCTCTGTGATGCATTGTTCATGCCATTGGGATTGTACTGGAGAATGCAACTTTGCACTCCTGCCACTAGATGGAGAATGTACACATTGCGTGATGAGCCTTACTTCACGGGCACTTGTCTCGAAACAGGAACTGAGACAAGAGAATTCCCGAGGTCAGGGAGAGGTATGGTTCATCATGCTTAAATCCCAGTTCAGGTGGTGTGATCAGGACAAACTCCCGCCGTCACGCAATGGACATGCAGTAACATTTTTCCATACCGGTCCCAAGTGGGATGGTGAACCGCGATGAGAGGGACGTGAAGTAACTGTCACTGTTTGATGGCCTAGAAAGACAACAAGCTTACGGGTGCATTTCAGCTTTTTTCCATCTGTGCATTCTTTCTCAGGGCAGGGAATCTACTACCTTGAAAATGCTGTTGAATTCCAGTTCCCATCAGCTCTAGTCAGCCTGCCCTGTACTGGAGCATTATGAGAAGTGCTATTAATCAACCTGTGGGGAGAGAGATTCTATTCAAAATATCTTTCTCTGACCCGTATTTGAAAATGACTCTTTTACATCTTGTGATTGCTCTAAAAATGTTATTTAATGATGAAGATGTCTTACCCTGTTGTTGGCCTAGTGCTGAGCAGTTTCCCAGTCTGTCTAACTCTACATTCAAGAGTACAACACACAACTCTTTGGAGGAAAAGGCCACAACCTGATTACAGCTCCAGCAGTTCCAGCAGTAGTCCCCAAACCAGCTCTGGTGAATGGATCATGTGCACCAAGAGATCTAAATCAGTGGCAACTAAATCAGCTGCTGAAATCTCCACCAAGAGTGACAGTGATTGAGAGACTACACAGGTGTATGCCACTCCCTACTACCTGAAAGCAGGGCAGGGCCAATGGGCCCAAAAGCTAGGCCACACCATGGCCCTGCCACAGATCCTCTTTAACAACCCAGGTGAAGAGGTTCCTGCTGGTCACCCTCATACCATCTGGGTCCAACCTGAATGCCCTAAACCACCAACAAAGTTGTGACCAAAGCAAGAAGATGCATGGTACCCTATAACAACCAATAACCCCAAACACCCCAGTAGCAAACTCTGACTTGTACCTCCATACCACCATCAAGAAGAAAAGCCAGTGACCCACAGACTGGCTGGAGCTGTCTCCCCGCTTCATTCATATGCTAGGCAGGCAGAACAAATTGAAGCCTCCTTCTATCTGGTCTGCCTGCCTGCAGACTTCTTTCTTGATTTTCTTTTGGCCAAAGCAAAGCTGGCAGAGAGAAATCCTTTCCGGCTGGCCAATGAGAGCCAGGTGGAGAATCCTTTACTGCATGCTCTCAGCTTCCCAAACAATCTGCAGGACCCGTGTGGGAGCCACCATGTTGGCTTCTTGACCCCCATGGGAGCCACCAGTGGCAAGCCCTCTCTGTGACGCCACTGCTGCACCAGCCACAACTGGGCTGTGCC
This sequence comes from Phrynocephalus forsythii, assembly GCA_029282475.1. Taxonomy (NCBI): domain Eukaryota; kingdom Metazoa; phylum Chordata; class Lepidosauria; order Squamata; family Agamidae; genus Phrynocephalus; species Phrynocephalus forsythii. The sequence goes on along the minus strand of JAPFRF010000006.1, from coordinate 14,627,768 downwards.
AGGTAAGTCTAGGTCCTCATTCCTTCCTCTGCTTTCATGACCATGAGCCAAAGATTTCACTCACTCTTTCCATTTCTTTCACCCTTCTTCTTTTCTCCTTAGTTTCTTTTGAAACTGAACAGCTTAGGGGTGTCACAGTTTGTGAGATCCCATCATTTAATTTTCCTGGCCACCTCCCACCACACAACAAAACAGATATAACTGGTGGAAAGCCTTGCTTGGTTTTTTTCTGGCTTTCTTCCAATGTCCCACTGCCCTTGTTCCATATTATTTACCTAGTCCATGGGGTGTTGGAACCATATGACTCAAATATCCCAGTATGCCCTCCCACCATCCCTGCCTGACATCTTATGCACCGCAACAGCAGCATCTCAGCCCTGAGAGGTATCATTTTTTATTTGGAGAGTTGTCACTTTTAATTTAGTACATGTCATGTTTCATCATCCTGAGAACTCCATGTTCCATGGTACAGTGTCCTATATGCTACTGAACATGTTCAAGAGTATTCAGGGTCCTCGGGGAGTGGGGGGTGAGAAAGCCATTTAGTTTACATTCAGAGCTTAACAAAACTTACACTGAAAGGCACATTTCTTCTTTTTGTAAAATATATTAGAGTGATAATTGGAATGTTTGTAAAGCACACATGGTTTCCATTGAACTATTATCTGAAAATATATAAAAACAACAACCAAGTAGGCACAGTTCAAACACAATGTCTTTCAGGAACCATTTGTCTCTTTAAAATGACCTTAGTTTGCTTGTTTGCCTCCCAGACTAATGAACTCCAACAGGCACAAGCTCCACGTCTTGGCTGGCTCTTGTAAAACATTTCCTCATTTCATAATATCAAGAACCTGATAGTCATTATTTAATTAGTCTTTCAAACCCTCAGCTAGCAGCCCTATTACTTAGTGACATTTCTTTTATGCTGTCACACTCTTCATTCTGTAGTGGTTGCAATGGTCCACACCAGTCATCTGATGGCCACGGCTGAGCAATTTGGGCAACCTTCATTTGTACCCTCAAGTGGGCCATTTTGTGCTACCGACTGATCTTCATCAGCCTATATGTAGAAGGGCAGTAGTGAGAATGCAGTTGAGCTAATAAGGATTCCGAGGTGATCTCAAGTTGTCTCCCTTCACTTTTCTTATTCCAAACATGCACTGCATAGGTGTTTTCAAACAGTTTCAGAAGATCTGAAGAACTCACAGCTTCAAAGTATTTTCTCCAGTCTTGCCAACGGATGGGATAAAAGGCTTCCCGGGGGAGAGTTGTGACCCCCCTGCAGCTTGTACTGCTCCGTAGGCTACGGATGGAACACCACTTCTTAAACACGCGGGTGAAGAGCTGTGGACCCTGGTGTCCCCAAATCCAGCGGTTGTAATTCTTCACATAATCTTGCATGCAAAGCTCTATAAACTTGTGTTTGGGGTCAAATGAAAGGAAAGCCCCATTCAGTACATATTTGGACTGTGTACCAAGCACATTTGTAAGGTTGTTTAGGTTCTTAAGGACTATGAAGTCTGTGTCTAAGTAGATGCCACCAAATTTCCACATGATGCTGATACGGCAGGCATCGGAAAGGATGGGCAGGAAATAAGGTTCCCATCTTTGCTGGGCCATGGAATACCAGTTAGCCAGGGGAGTGTCTGAAAAAAGGTCGTTCAGGTCCAATGACTTGAATTCAAGGTTAGGGAAGCAACTCAACAAGGAGATGCTCAAATGTTTTGGCAATGTGGTGTTGTATTTCACCAATCCCTTCATAAGGACAATAATTTTGGACTTGGGGTGAACCCTGGCTGCCGATTCCACAGAACACGTGAACAGAAAGTTGGGCTTAGTTCGTTCAGACGTTTCCACAAAGTATATGTTCTTGGTTGACTGAGAGCCCCACTTGGATGAAGGAGTGGGTAAAGAGGGACATTTAACGTCTATTGGCAACTCATAGCTGTCTCTCTTGTCTACCGCATATTGGCTAATTCTCCAATAAAACATGATGGAGATGAAGGACATGAACTTAAAGAGGATGATAAACACCGCCCAGAGTTTGTGTTTTGAAGCCATCCTTGATAGTCTCAGGACACAGATAGGCACCTTGTACATCATCTGCTCTCTGGAGTGTTGACCTCTCTGGTAAATCAGGATGAGCTGCAAGGTGGAGCAAAGGCAAAAGAATTAGGGCCTGCAGTAATATAACAGATCACACTAAGAAGTACGGAGAAAACAATTGGTATTGAGCTAAAAAAAATCCCCCTCAAAAATTATTTATTTATTTATTTATTGACAACCATCTTTAATTTAACCATCTAACCATCTTTTAATTTACACTTCTCCCATGAGAAGCATATTGAATATTTCTGAAAATTCCATGAGTGATTGAATGTTTATCAAATATTTGACACATAAGATGCAGTACAAGTGTAGTGATTAAGTTGTTGGACTGGACCTGGGGAAATGCATGCTTCAGTCCCCACTCAGCAATGAATCTGCCTAGAATGGCGCTGAAATGGTCAGTATTCTCTCTCACACACCACCATGATCTTAAAGAATAACTGTGAGGATACATGTGAGCAAGAACTCAATATGCCACACTGAGTTCTTTGGAGAACGGGTAGAATAAAATCTTTGGTTGCTGATATTGCAACTATCAGAACCAGCCCAACATCTTATGGTATTAAAACCTTAAGGTGCTATACCTGAAATATTTCAGAACCTATCTATCATCCTGCTTTTCTCCCTTGCAGGACCCAAGACAACCTGTACTCTGCATTTCAAAAACAAAGGCAGCTAAGAACAGAAGAAATTAGAATATTTAAACACTGCAAGATAGATTGCTTTCATTAAAAAACAATCCATTAAAAACAGCAGCAAGAGGAACATCCACATTAAGAGGATCTGGGGCCTACAAAAATATATTTTCCTGCTGGTAGAAGAAACTGAAGGAGGGGGCACCTTAGCCCCCTTCAGAAAGTAATATCATAGCCTGAGAACAGCCATTGAGAAGGTCTTGTCTGCCCGCCCGCCCAGTGTGCTTGTGAAGCTGCCAGGAGGGTGGAAGGCATTAGGACTAACACTTTAAACTTTGCTTACATACATATGCATGTATTAATAGATACTCACAACTCTAAACTACAAAAGTATTTTGGTCAAGTTTCAATATAAATACAAAACACATTTTACCCTGGAGGGAGCTGTGAATGTCCCAGCTCGGGTGGGACAACAGATGGCCGCTCCGCTCAGCTTGGCGAAGGAAATCGAAGGAGTCTGTGCCCACAAGGGTTTCCGGAAGCTGAGAACTAAGGGGGCACTACCATGCACATCGGGGGACAGTTGGGTTCCCCAATGGCGTTGGATCCGACCCAATACCTGGCCAGAGTACTGCAGGTTGTCACCATACCAATAAAGCTGTGGCCTCCACATTTTCCCCATAAGTCCAAGTGTGTCGGTGTGTTCAATCGGGGGGTATATAACACCAAGGCTTGGCGCTGAACCACAAAAACTTTGCTTACATACATATGCATGTATTAATAGATACAACTTTTGGTCAAGTTTCAATATAAATACAAAACACATTTTAATTAAAATTTAAAAGTAAAAGTGCTGGAAGCTGTTCCTGGAGATACCTGCATGACATCTGTGATAACCAAGGCTCCCATAATGGAGAAGATGCAAAGAGCTTTGCTTATGTCTAACAAAACAGCCACTTGAGTTACCTGGTGTAACAGCATATGATTGGCTCAGAATGGATCTACTGGGCACACCTGTGCAGCTACAATGGCAGTGAAATAAAAATTAGGCTGATGTGCCATCACAGGACAAGTCCTCATATGAACTCTATCTTGGAGTTCCTCAGATTGGGCATGGTCCTCCTCCAATTTGATCTCAGTAGCACCCCACCATTCCCTGACCTTCTTTCCTGTTGAGGTGACATAGATAACTTGCATCCTTCTAAACTTTCAGTGAATCTTATCTGACATTTGATACCCAATCATCAAGGCTGAAGGTGTCCATTGAGAACTCTTTTCACAATCTGGTTTAGCTGTATCCATCCTCATTATTTGGGTGTCACCCACAAACTGAGCCACTTTGCTAGCCCTCTTATATAAATGAAAAAAGTACCTGTCTTTGGGTGATCTACTGGCATACTCCAACTGAATAGAGTGTACTTTGTTCTACCCTTTATTTCCTGTTTTCAGCCAATTATCAACACACAAAACAATTGAACACTTCTAACAGTTCACTATCAGTTCAATGTGTGCTTTCTTAGCTTGTTTGCTCACATTGTACAGTTTCAGCCACATGCCCGCTTTCCTGCATGTTTAGCAACATCTGCTAGCAGTGGGAACCACAAAGAATAGTTCAAATTTGCATGTCCCTCTTTACTACAACTAGGGGAACGTTCTGGACCTTTAAAGTGCTGCACCCATTTTTTCTCTGTTTTACCTTTGAAGGAGATGGTGGGATGTCTTTTTACGTAGTGTGCATAAACATGCACTAGATTTCTTTAGGAATTGATCAGGCAGTCTCCTTTCAGCTCTAATGGGTTCCGTATAGGTTCAGCCATAAATCTATTCTGTTTCTACGTTCATCTGTGAGGAAAAAATGGGAAGAAAGTACATTTAGGTAAGGATATGATCAAATGGGGAGCTTGTCCTGTGGTTTGTTTGAACTTGGAAATAGACCGCTTAGCCTCTTTTCCCAGCAATCAAATGACTTACAGACTATCATGGATATTTGCCTAGCCACAATTTTTTTGAAGACCACAAAATATTGAGAAATGTGAAAACCTTTGGCTCTGTGTCTTCTATTATGTACATCTTCTATTATGTACATTTCATGCAGAAGATTATGGTCAGGTATCTCAGTTTTGAAATCCACAGTACACAAAATCCTAAAGCATCCCTGGGGCCACCCCTCAGGTAATCCATGAAGAGGACTCCAAAAATGGCAGCACAGTGCTTTTCATCCATCCCCATCTACCTCTCTAAACAATAAATACTGTCATATAATCATCATTGTCTTCTTAGAACTGTGGAGTATGTCTGTGAAGATTCTCAGTCATCCAGGTGAGTTTATCTGGAAGCTGAGTCATGGCAACTGGACTTCTTTTCTTGAGAGATCTAAATGTTTCGCTATTCATCTAAGCAGCTTTGTCAGTCTGTCATCCATTATATAGTTCACCTTCATTTCACATCATCCTGGTTTCAATGGGCTCATAAATTGGACAATGATCTAAATAGTTTTGTTAGGTGGATAATACCCTGAATAGGATCATTAGGTGAACAGTGGCCTAAGGTGCATTAAAGTCCCACCTATGCAACCTTTCCCAACATCCATTAAGTATGGGTCATTAGCTATGCCCTTGCCAGTGGAGGTGTGAAGTGCTTCTGATTTGTCTGAAGACTGATGTAGCAGAAGGATTGGGTCTGAGTTCTGCCCCCTCTGTTGAGAGATGGGTTTTCAATACACAGACATGAAAGGCTTCCCTGACCCCTCTAAAACCACCTATCTTCTCTGTCTAATATGTGTACATCCTCATCTTTGAATGAGTGCCCCTTTTTCCTTCAAGTAGAGGTGTACTGCTGATTCTGGTCCTGAGCTGTTGCCCCACTTACGTTGGGCCATCTACCTTTTTAATGGCTGTTTATTTTCTCCAATGTAGAGGTCTGTGCATTGGATCATATATACTATATTGTTCCTCTTGTGTTTTGGTGTCAGGTCATTGACACCCCTGCTCTTTTTGTAGCCATCTCCTACTGAAACCCTCCATTTTACCAGGTTTTAAACAGGTCTGTTTGGTTTACATCCCCTTATTTTAACAATAACTCCCTACAGTTCCTCCATCTTGGCCAAGAATCTTTCATCACTGGCCTATAAAAATATTGATCCCTTCTCTCCAAGGGCTATTTTAATGGGCACTTTTCCCAATAACTCATAGATCTCTTCAAATAGTTTACACTTAATTCCCCAAGCTTACTGCCAAGTCTTTACCCATCCCTGTTTAGATTACTTTAAATAACTCACCACCGCCTCATATGGGGTGAGCCGTCATGAGGCTAATCCTCCATGAACCTGTGCTGCGGGTTTGTGAAACTCAAATCTTTCTTAAAAGTGAAGCTTGACTGAAATCTTTAAGGTGCCTAACAGATCTCTACCTCCTGGCACACCCCCATTTCATTGATGACTTGACTTGTTGAGCTTAGCCTGAAAACATTCCTGAATCCTGTAACATACACCAGGCTAAAAAAAAAGATGACTGGTTCGACAATCAGAGCCTAGAATCTCTCAAGCCTCAGAATAACCACCCTGCCCACACCACCACAATGACCAATTGCATTTCTGACCTGCTTACTACACAGCATTCTACGTCTCTAATCTCACATACAAGATCAGCAACTCTTAGGCATTCCAAATAAATCCAGCTCTCTTTACTCTTAATTACTGAGTCTGTCACTACCCTCCAGAGGAGGAGTTATGGACGCCAGATATTGGGTATATTATATGTTTATTGTTACCAAAATGGATTTCCCTCTGATAGTATCTTCATTCTACACGGTACCTTCCTGTTCTAAGCTATTCATTTTCTGTGAAAGAAAACAAGCAATCATGGAGTGAGGGATTTAATGTATTACAATGGTTTATTCCTCTCTTTTCCACCCCTCTAAACATATTCAAAGTAGTATTTATCAATTTAAATCCACAAGCAATAAACTACTGAACAAATTTTTAAAAACGAGGGTGGAGAATCTCAAAACAACTTATAACTTAAAGCAACTGACAAATCCATTGATGGATCGCATAGTTAAAAACCATTCAGTTCTGAAGATTAACTGTGTGGCAGGATACTAGTGGCTGAACTGAACTGATAAGCCAGAAGAAATGGAACTAAACCTACCTCTTGCAGCAAGGAATTTCATACCTTGGGTGTAGCTGCTTTCCACTTTTCTGGAATGATATTGAATAGTCTTGCCCCATGTGGCAAGAGTTACCTTTGCCATTGACCTTTCAAAACATGCTTCAATGTTCAAAGGTACAAAACATCTTCTCTGGAAGCCAACAAGTCACTGCAGGCAGCACACACCAGACAAAAGGATGATCTACATGGGGTGAACAGTGTGCACAGGGCGGGAGGGGAGAATCCACAGCCACAGTTTCACTTTCTCTTTTGCAAAAAAAACTGCCTTTAATAAAATAACTTTGGTGAATCATTGTAGATACAGGAGTCCTACTGTAGAAAAACCTACAGAGAAATCTGAATTCAATTTCTGTGTGTATTCAGTGATGGTTAGGATGCAAAGCCTTCTCCCCCTGTGTCTGGCTGCCTATTTGCAAAGCTCTATACAGGCAAGCACCCTCAAAGTCAGAGGTGTGAGCTAAAGGGCCAATGTCCGAAAGGAAGTTGCTACAAAAACATCACTTTGGAGAAGGGTTAAAATGCTCAGAAATTATTTCATAAGAAAAAACAACAGATCATGAAAGAAAGAAATCTTTGCAGGCCACAGAAGGCTTACATCCCACCTGCTTGAGCAGTATCCCTAGAGACTGCATGGTTGTTCCTCGTGTTCACAAAAGTAAGATTTTCTGAGCTCTTTAATAGGGGTGAGTCAAGAAAAATGAGGAAATCATATGAAATCTTTCATTGTCCCCTTAAAAAGCAAATGAACACTTCATAATTCTACACAGTAAATTCTCCATGTGCAGAAATGGCACAAGAGCCTACCTCAGCTTCAAAGTTTCTCCAGACCAGGAAGTACAGTTCGGAAACCCATGGCCTTACATGTACAATTAAGCTGCTCTTGCCATCACCCAGCTCCATTGGCTAGGACTAACTAGGGCTGAGGGAATGTAGAGCTCAGGAAGAACAGATATTTATTTGATCAGTGTCCCCATCCTCCTCTACAGGATGTGGATGGATTTTCAGTTTCATCAGAAATGAGAGTTCAGGGTTTTTAGTGTTTCTGAGAAACCATTCTATTCCTACTAATTTGGCTTAGAAAATTGGTTAGCAGAGGAACAGGGTGGTTTACAAAGCTCTTGGTGTGTGAAGAAAGGAAAGAAGGGAGAGGATAGACTCCACAAATGTCTATTTCGTAACTTCATTCATGGTGCTTGGCTAACTTCACACCCCTGGCTTTTGCATCACCCACTGTTTCCGCTGCCCTGGGTGATGCCAGTAAAATGTTAACATGCTGAAATTGACTGTGACACACAAGTGCTTGACTCATTTGCTTTTGGCAAAAATTGCTTCAAGTCTCTCTACATGGGACTGCCTATGGGATTGCTACAAAAAAATTCAGCAGGTCCAGAATATGGTGACCACACTACTGAGGGAAGTGAAGAAATGCCATTATATTCCCCCCTACTCTGGCCACTTTGCACTGCTTACCTGTCATTTCCATGCCAGCTTCAAGGTGATGATGTTGACTTACAAAGCCCTAAATGTTTTTGGAGCCTCCATACCTGGAAGAACACCTCCTTCCAATGAGATCTGCTCCTTGGAATATGAACCTCCCAGGCCATGTAGTTTAGAAACTGACCCCAAGAAAGAGGCCCAGAAACAGAAGACTCAAAACTGGACCTTCTCAGTAGACACACTGCCTGTCTCTGGAATCATCTCCCGCCTCAAATTTCCCTTGCCCCTTCACTGGAAATTTTTTAATGATCCTTGAAAATGTGAGCCGATAACATCATAATATCGTGGTTGTTTCCTATTCAGTTCTGCACCTGCCTTAAATTACTTTTAATTACTCTTAATTTGTGTTGTTCTGTGTGTCTGCTTTGATGTTAATTTGTTTTTAGTTACTATGTTATTATTCCTGTTCATCAATTTCAAATTGTTACTATCTTGTGTTACAAACTGCCCCAAGTGGCCTTGGAAGCCAGATGGGAGGTATAAAAATCAAACAAACTAAAAAATAAATAAGTCTCGTTATTATTTTAATTTTTTTGGTAACTACAAAACCAACTAATTATAACAAAAATATTTAAAATCAAATACAGGCATGCCTCACTTGAAGAATTTAATGAGTTCTCGGGATGTTTTGTCTTTTGAAAATTTCATAAACCAGAAATACGGGTGGTGCAATTTATCCTGGGGGGAACATTTTTTTAAATCAAAAATGTGTAAATGGAAGTTTTTTCCCCAGAAAGAATCATAAACCAAGATACACGTGTAAATGGATTTCCTTTCATGAACCAAAAATTACGGTTGCGTTCGTCAACCGTGGTATGCCTGTAACAGTAAACTCTGCATCAAAAGGAATTTGCTTCTGAGGAAGCATACTTACAAGACAAGCTGATGAGATACATTTACACATAAGAGTATTCTATCCTTAAAAAGACTTCCTCTTAGCTAAGTGCGAACAGCTGTTCAGCCTAAACCTGCCATCCTATGCACACCTCAGTGATACTAATTTCTGAGTAGTCCTGAGAAGTCTGGAATCCAGCACTTATTTAAATGAAGAAAGCTCTTTTACCTGGAGTGAAGGACCGCAAAGTGTGTATTCTTCAAAGCTACCACATTGTTTTGAGTTAACTGGTCTTCAAGCACAATCCTTAAGCCTTACTACTACCCTTCAGAAATTTTGTAAGTTTGGGAGGGGTTGCCTGTCTGCTCCCATGATGCATTTCATTTGCAATTTTTTTCACACAGATGTTCAAAAGAGAGAGAAAAGGATAATTTACATATGCTCACTGGTTTTTCTCAGTGCTTTTCCCCAGGGGATGGAGTACTCAGATCTGGAGGGACAAGCAGCAAACTAAAATCAAATCCCAGAGGGCTCTTAGAGTTTCAAGACAACTGAGTGGATTCATAGTGAAGACAAAGCAGTCCAAGATCAAGGCCCAGAGATGTTATTTAGACTATAGCAGTACAAGTGGAAAGTATAGACAACAGCAGCTGAAGTTCTAGCCATATCAGAACTAAGTAGACATAAACAAGGTATCTTTCTATCTAGAGCTGTTATATTGTTCCAGCAGCTTTTCTCATCTATAGCTAAGGTTTTTAAACCCAGACAATCAGACCCCCAAACCATGTTTCAGCTGTAGCTCGTTGGAGGCTTTTCCTCATGAGTTCTTTTTACAACCAGGTACTTCTCCTGAGACTCAGCTCTGCTTCTTTAGATGCAGGTGTTCCTGGTTATTTGGTGGTCTTTCAGTTTCTGCCTCTGAAATTCCTTTCATCAGTGGTGGGAGAGACCTGCAGCTAACTACCCCTGAGCGCATTTTGTGTTGGGGAGAATCCTGAGAATGCCAGGTGCTCTGCTCAAAAGGAATTCCCTAGCAAAGTCATGACAACCCATAACAAACTATTATAACTCTCATTCCATATGAATAAGTATTATTCTGAAGCTTGCAAATTTGTTACTACAATGTTGGTTGTGAGGGAAGCTACCCTGAAGGGGCTGAAAGTGGGAGAGTGACACCTGCACAGCAAGAGAGAGAGAGGGATGAGTGGCTGGAGAAGCAAAAGAGGAGGGAGGAACGTAGAGCTGCTCAGGACAGAGAAGCCCAGGAATGAGAGATGCTGTGGAAGCAGTTCAAGGACTCCCTGAAGATTCTGGAAAGAGAGAAGAAGGAGGGTAAAGCTAAGACCCTGGTTAAGGAGGAGAAGGAGCCAGAAACGGCGGGAAAACCCAGCCAATCGGTGGTGGTGGAGGTGGGGTTTGGACAATGTAAAAAGGGAACACCATGTGCCTTGCCCCCAAACTGGGACTGGATTTGGATGGAGAACCCATGGACTGGAGATTGGGAACAGATGATTATGCCTAAGCCAGAGGCCGAAAGCTCTAGGAGACGTGCTCACCACCAACGCTGTTCGTATTGGGGTGAACGGGAGGCTCGTGAATATAACCGCAAGAAAAAGGAGATCCAGAAAGAATTGGCTTGAGAACAATGGCTAGCCAAGCTGAAGGAGGAGGAGGAAAGAACCGGGAGAATGTGTACCGGGAGGGGTCTGACCCTGAGAGACGACTATCCCTTCAAATCTCACCGCCAGAGACATCCTGGTCCCAAACTCACTTCGGAGATTGGGATGCAAGTGGGGGAACTGAGCCTCTTCGAGAAGGAGGGGAAGGAAAGTGGTGGAACCAAATCTCCCCAAGACTGGGAGGAGGGCTAGATTTCTCTGTGTTTGTTTACCCCATTGTATGAATCCAAGAATAATCCATTTGTTACTGATGTTAAAGATGTTGGAACTGTTATTAAGAAAAGAGCCTCCTTAATTGTGGAAGAACAAAATAAAAGTCTTGTTTATTCTTTCAAAGATGTGTGTTTACTGAAGCCAGAAGGGTGGGATGCCTGGGATAAAAGAGAACCCTCACATATTGGCGCCCAACTTAAGGGGCCAGGTGAACGCCATAACACAGCAGACCAGTGGCTGAGGCTAATCCTGGAAGGACAGGAGTCGGTGCTCAAACAAATGGCGGAACAAAAGAGACTACTAACCGACAAGATGGTGGGGATGCCACAGGCACCAGGAAGATGTTCCGAGACACCAAGTGGAAGCCGGGGGTCCACTCGAGAACCCTGGCATAGAGACTGAAAATCTACGTGAACCAGTGGATAAAGCCAAAATCTCTTGGGTATCAGTTATCACACTGCAAGATATAAGTTAGTTATAAGCTTGTTCAGATATTGAAAACTGATCCTAAAAATTCATGCATAGTAATTATTATCAATGCTTTGGATTAGAGATGGGCACGAATCAAAAAAATGATGTTTCGTTTGTCGTTTGTTGTTTGGAGGGTCCATTTCGTTTCGTTTCCATTTTTCACGAATTTTTGCAAAAAAAATCATTTTCATTTTCGTTCATTTCGTTACTGTTTCATTACCATTTATTTCAATTTGTGTGTGTTTTTTTAGCATTTAAAGCAGTTCACTGTATTGCAGTAACGGAAACGAAACGCACGACAAAATTTCCGGTGTTTCTTTTTGTTTCGTTTCATTTTGGAGACAAAATTCGTTTGTCATTTTGTTGCGTAACAAAACAAAAAAACAAAAACGGAAATGAAAAATTGTTCGTTTTCATGCCCATCTCTACTTTGGATAATGGTGTCAGGTCTAAGTGAATGTGCTATGGGTCTAACAGACCAACAAGCAGGGTTGTTTTTGCTGAATTCCACATCCCAAGAATCAGCAAGTTAGTCCATTTAGACTGGGTTTTCAAAGGCACAACTGGGTTTATTTCGACATCCCACTGCTGTGTCACCAAATTGTGATGACACCTCCCTTTTACACACTGAATTGTGATGGAAATGGTAATGCTGCCACCTTTTATTTACTTGGTAATGCTGCCACCTTTTAAAATCGTCGCCTCATACAGACTCAGATGTATAATATAAAAATATAAAAATAATATAAAAATATAAAAAATAATATAATATAATAATAATAATATATATTTTATATTATTATAAAAATAATATAAAAATAATAACAAAGTTTATTGAGAAAATAATAAATATAACAATGTCTGAGGATGGTATGCATTGCCTTTAACATATAATAGATTTCATCAACTCTTCCAGCCCCCCTGTCTTTAATAACTAGTAAACAGCATAGCCCTCACTGCCTGACAGAACTCTCACAGAGCAGTGCTCTCTCCCAGCACTCACTCTCAAAACCTTCAACTTAACTCAACTGAACTGCCTCAACTGACTAGGTTCCACCCTTTTTATATCATACCATTCCCCGCCCTCCTGCTGGGATTGGCTGATGATTTGTATATTCATTACTCCTGTTTCCAGGGTTTTGTCACAGTTGTTTTTGCTGAATTCCGCATCCCAAGAATCAGCAAGTTAGTCCATTTAGGTCTTTGAATGGTATAGCTCTTGCAGGGGGAATCTGCTGCTTTTAGAATGCAAGTTAAGAATGTATGCATTCAAATCACATGTTCATACACGTATCTATGATACCTCCAAATAATTCAGTAGACAATGCATCGCACAACTTCAAAAGCCAAAGTGTGACTCTCATTGTACACCAGTCCTCTGCAAAATTTTTTACTTATACTTGTGTAACAGAAGTAGGGGGAAATATATTCACAGAAGCAAGAAGCAAGCTTATGATTGTACAGTTTTAGCTGGGTACCGTATCTGGGGTTTCACTGGCACATGAGCTTAGATTCCTTTTGTAGAGAATCTTATTTTGTTTCATTTTTAAAAGCTCAGAGCAACCCACATCCCTGCTAAAATTAAAATGGCCAGTGCATTTGCAGAAATTCTTTCCTTTGTGGACATTCAAAATGAGTGCATGGAAGCTTGCACCAACCAACATGGATAGTTAGATTGTTAATTAGTACTGGTGATAGCACAATAAATTATTCAGCATCTAATTATGTATGTCGTTATTAATAATGGCATAATGAACTATCTCTGGAAGTTTGTCAAGTGTCCCTGCATTCAATATTTATAAATAATTGTCACACACTGAAAAACCTATGAACAATAAAGGCAAATGCCACTACATAGCACTATTCATTGCAGCTTCAAGCTGGTGTCAATGACAGTCTCCTCTTTGTCATCATAAGCAAGCTCCTGATAGAGCTGACAATCATTCTGGTTTATGACACAACTGAGTGGCTGAATTCCCCCTGACTTCTTCCCACAATAAGAGGTGTATCTCAGAGACACACACATGGCTCCTATCCAACCAACACGAGATGAAGTGTACCTTTGTGGCATGAAAGAGCATCTTTAGCCCACCTAGATATCCTTTAGGTGCATGTGCTAGCTGTCACTATGCCATAAGGAGATGACTCCAAGGCTATGAAGTCAGTATGTGGACCAGCTTTTTACAGTACCATAAATTAGCTATCTTGCTAAAATGTAAGTGTCTGCTCTAGGCTAATGGGTCCCAACCTTGGGTAACCCAGGTGTTCATGGACTGCAACTCCCAGAACCTGTTGCCAGCACTGCTGGTGGAGAACGTTTCTGAGAAACTGGTTATAGGAATGCACCAAAGAATTCCAGAAGATCAATCTATACTTTATAAACTACAGCAAAGCCTTTGTCTGTGTGGACGGCACATAACAACATTGTTTCCAAATAGCCTGCCTACTATGCTTACTATACTTGAGACTTATATTAGCTTTAGCCCAATATCTTTTAAAAACCCACTCTCTTTATGACATTTAGATATGTGTAATGTGTTTAGAATTGTTTTTAATCTTGATATCACTCTTGACTAATGTTTAGGGTTAGGGTTTAGGGTTTTAAATATTGATTTTGATAAACTTATTATTGAACAGTTTTAATTGTTGTGAGCTACCCTGGGCCCCCATGGAGGGAAAATGATTTGATTGATTGATTGATTGATTGATTGATTGATTGATTGATTGATTGATTGATTGATTGAGTAGGACCCAGTATCCACTCGGGATTGGTTCCAGGCCTTCCCATGGATAATGAAAGCTGTGGATAAGAGAGAACGCCAGAGACCCCCAAACTGCTGTTTTGTGACAGTAGCTTGCTTTACAGCTGCTGTTTTATGACAGTAGGTTGCTTTACAGCTGCTGTTTTGTGACAATAGCTTGCTTTACAGCTGCTGTTTGTGACTGTAGCTTGCTTTGTGGCTGCTTAATTATTTATTTAATTTTTTCCTCTGCCAACCATGGATAACTGAATCAGTGGTTAATGAATCAGTGGATACGGGGGTCCTACTGTAGATAGATGTGTGTGTGTTATGTCGTTACAGTTGTGACCGACTCTATGTGACTCCATGTCCATGGAGTTTTCTTAGCAGGAGTACTGGAGTGGCTTGCCAGTTCCTACTCCAGGTGCCTACAGCACCTGGTATTCCCTGGTGGTCTCCCATCCAAGTATTAACCAGAGCCGACCCTGCTTAGCTTCCGAAATCAAGCGAGATCGGATGTGCTTAGGGCATCCGATAGATAGATATAAAAGCCAAATTGTCTGCTAGATAAAAGATATGAATATTAATTTTGTTGACTTCTGTTCTATAAATTGGAAAGTTGGAGTGAATCAGGATATATAAAAAGAAACTGGCTTCCAAAACAAAAACAAATGTACCTGTAGCCCCGCTTGTGATCTTCAGTCTCTCATAGTGAGGTTGTGTTTTGAAAGTCAATTATATTTATTTGAATGCATTTAAAAGATATATATTTTACCCTCCTTAAAAGAACCCAAGGCAATTTGCCTGACAGGTTACCATCTGTTTAACTAAAGCATATGGGAAAACATAGGTGAGTGGGCCTATTGTGAAGCTGGGGGAGGTGGTAGCCTTGGGCAGCAGAATACCAGGGCAGCGTATTCAACATGCAATCCCTACTGCAGGAAAGTCACTCCTATTCCTTAAAGCAGGCATGTCCAAACTTCAGCCCTCCAGATGTTTTGGACCACAACTCCCAGAGTCCTTTGCAATTGTAAATATAGGCTTGGAATTCTGGGATTTGTGGTCCAAAACATCAGGAGGGCCAAAGTTTGGACATGCCTGCCTTAAAACCTTTGTCCTAAGCCGGGGAAGGAGATGGCTGCAGCATTGCTTTTTCTATCATATCTTACAGTGGTGGCAGTTTTAACTTTGGTGAGGATATGGGGATGCTCTCAGTGTCATCTCTAGATATCAATCAGATATTTGCATGTTTAGTGCAGAAGTCAGAAGAGGATCATTTCAGTGCATTCAGTCAAATATGATCCCACTCATAGTACAACTCAAAGCATCTTTAACCACAGACTGGCAGGCACTAATGTATTAGAACTAATCACATTATCAATTAAGCCAGCTATTTTAATGTTATTGATTGAGCTATTGACTTAGTGTTTAACTTAACCTGAAGTTTCTGCATCAGCTTTTCAGGAGGATGCCAAGATATTTCCAAGCAATAGGATCAATGTAGTCCATCAGTGAACTACATAAGAAAAATATGTTTCTCTTCCATTCTAAGTAGGGATGGGCACGAAACAGAAGAAAAAGTTTTGTTTTGTATTGTGCTCACCCCCGTTTTATTTTCTTTTGTTTCTTATGATTTTTTAAAAAAATCATATGAAATGAAATGAAACGAAACAGCTCCCCTGGGTCCTAGAGGCACCAGATTTTGTGCCTGGGACTCCGGGATCCATTTTTAAAGGGCTCCTGCTGAGCTGTTATTGGCTGGACCCCTTTAAACCTGGCCCAGTCGGCACCGGGGGAATCCCCTGGTGCCGACTGGGCCAGGTTTAAAGGGGTCCAGCCACTGACAGCTCAGCAGGAGCCCTAAGAAAATGATGGAATGAAATGGTTAGTTTCAATGCAAAAAATGACCATTTTGTTTCATCTATAACAAAATGCTGCTTCCTCATTTTGTTTCATTTCATTTTGTTTCATTACATAATGCAATGATGAAACACCATTTCATTTTTCTTTTCCTGCCCATCCCCAATTCCAAGCTTTAGGAACAAGCTAGAGTCATTTCTTTAGTATTCATTTCATAGAACCTTGCTGTTGATGATGGGTGCAGCTGATGAGATAGGAAACAGGCCTATTTCACAAGCCCTTCTTTAAAAGAGTGCTTCCTTCTCCTTCTCCCTTCTCCTTCTTCCTTCTTTAGTCCAAGGCCTCTTCACCTTTCTGTCATGTCTTTTTATTTCAATTATGTAAAATTTTACTTTGCCCATGCAGTGGCCAGACCACTAACTCTGGGCCGCTTATAATATTACAATGTAAAATTCCATAGCCATCAAAATCAAAACCTCCGCCAGAGAAGAAGAAAAAGACCTCCAAATCTATGCTAATTATATACAAAAATAATACAAAAGCAAGTGGCAATATTCAAATGTCAATAATCAAAACAATGAAATTAATCCAGGGTAAGGCTGCTTAATGTTTGAGTGAACAGCCTTGTTTTCACATTGTTTTCTAAAGCCAAGGAGGGAAAGTGCCTGTCATAGCTCTCTTTGGAGAGAGTATCACTATAAGGTGTAGAGATGGGCATGACTCAAAAAAATAATTTTTCGTTTTTCGTTTTTCATTTAGGGGTCCGTTTTGGTTCATTTTTGCTTTTCGGGGGTTTTTGCACATTTTTCATTTTCGTTTTCATTATGAAACGAAACGAAAAAACAAAAACAAAAATGAAAAATTTTCGTTTCGTTAGCATTCTTTTCTTTTTTTTTAAATACGTTTTTATTAGAAAATTTTAGTATACAAAAAAAAAAGTCAAGTTCAAAACATTAGCAATACAAAATCATTCTACCGCTAAAATTTGGCTTCCCTCTGTTCTTCCCGTGGTTTTAGCGTTATTCATCTCCTAGCCTTCCTTTCAGACAAACCCCTTTATATACTTATAAAAAAGATTTGAAAAATAAGTAGTAATCCTTCGAGCTCTATCCTAATCCGGTAAGAGTCTTTAATTCCTTGCAATGAATCTCCATGTAGTTCTTAAATTTTTGCCAATCTTTTTGGAACTTCTGGTTGTCTTGATCCCTCAGTCTGCACGTCAGTCTGGCCATCTCTGCAAAGTCCAATATTTTCGCCCTCCATTCATCCAAAGATGGTATATACGTTGTCTTCCAATTCTGTGCCAGGAGCATTCGTGCCGCTGCTGTTGCATATAGAAATAGAGTCCTATCTGCTCCTTTAATTTCATTATCCACCAACCCTAACAGAAAAAAATTCAGGTCATTTTGGGAATGTACACTTTAACATCTTTTTGAGTTCATCATATATCAATGCCCAGTACTCTTTCACTTTCTCACAAGTCCACCACATATGATAAAAATCACCTTGTTTCTCTTTACATTTCCAACAGTGGTCATCTTTCATCCTATACATCTTTGCTAACTTCGTTGGGGTAATATACCACCTATACATCATTTTCAACAGATTTTCTTTTATCAAAGTACATGCGGTAAACTTCATATTCTTTTTCCACAGTCTTTCCCACACATCTAACTCAATATTATGACCCAGATCCATAGCCCATTTTACCATACATTCTTTAACTTGTTCATCTTTTAGATTCAACTCCAACAAAAAATTATATAATCTAGTCAACAATTTCTTTTTTGGGCCCGTAATTATGGTTTGGAACTTAGATTCCTTCTCTCCAAACCCAGACACCTTTCTATCTTTCTGAAAAATGTCATTTAGTTGATGGTACTGAAACCAGCCTGTTAACTTCTCTTTCAACATATCATAAGACTTCCGTCTAGGACCTTTTTCTGAAAAGAATAACACATCACCATAGGTGATCCCCACTCCTTCTTTATCTTTCCTCTTGATCACCAATGCCTCAATCGGGGATAACCATCTCGGTGTATGTCTCTCTTAGAGGGGTTTCAACCGTTCCCAGACCTGAAGTAGTGACTTTCTAATTACATGATTCATAAAGCTTTTATGTACTTTCACTTTGTCATACCAAAGATAAGCGTGCCAACCAAATCTGTTATCATGACCTTCTAAATCCAATAGATCCTCATCAACTAAAGTAATCCAATCTTTTATCCAACCGAGGCAGGCCACTTCGTAGTACAATCTCAGGTCTGGCATGGCAAATCCTCCCTTTCCTTGGCATCTGTTAGTAATTTAAATCTTATTCTGGGTCTTTTACCTTGCCAGACAAATTTGGACAATGTCTTCTGCCATTCCTTAAAGTGGCCTATTCCTCTAAGTATTGGGATCATTTAAAATAGGAATAACAACCTTGGTAGCACGTTCATCTTTATCACCAAAATTCTTCCCATCAACGACAAGTTCAATCTATTCCATGTTTCCAGATCTCTCTTAATCGAGTTCCATACCATATTATAATTATCCTCAAAGAGATTTAAGTTCGTAAGAGATAAGTTAATTCCCAAATATTTAACTTTTTTCACCACTGAGAGGGCGGACAATTTTTCAAATTCTTCGCAATCTTTCTTTGTTACATTTTTCAATAAGACCTTCGTCTTATTCTTATTTAGTTTGAAACCGGCTAGATTACCAAATTCCTCAATTATTTTCATCACCTCAGTAATACTTTCTTTTGGATTCTCTAACGTCAGAACTAAATCATCAGCAAACGCTTTTAATTTATATTCCTTATCCCCCACACATATACCTTTAATTGTCCCCATGTCCCTCAGTTTGACTAACAATACTTCCAATACAGTAATAAATAACAATGGGGACAATGGGCACCCTTGTCTCGTACCTTTCCCAATCGGGAAACTTTCTGTTATCACATTATTAATCAATAAACTTGCTTTCTGTTCCTTATATATTGCATTAACACCGTTCCAAAACTTTGTTCCCACTCCCATGTTTTCCAAATTCTTCTTCATAAATTGCCAAGAGACATTATCAAAAGCTTTTTCAGCATCAATAAATATCAAAGCAGCTTGTTTCTCTTTCCTGACTTCATTAGCATTCTTTTCAATGCAATGTGTCTGCCATAACGAAAACGAAAAACACGGCAAATTTTTTTGTTTCGTTTCCGTTGTCGTTTTGCTTCTGAAAAATTTTTCGTTTTCATTTTCGTTGCGAAACGAAACAAAAAACGAAAATGAAAACAAAAATTTCACTGAGTCGTGCCCATCTCTAATAAGGTGACCACCAAAGAAAAGGACCTGTTCTAGGTTGCTGGTTTCTGAGTTGCCCACAATATCTTGAATTGTGATGTGCAGGTAGGATGGGAGGTCATTCTGAGGGTGAGGCACATGTAGCAAGGGACTAAACCATCTTCTAGGGCTTTGAGTCATCATAAACACATAACGTGGTACGGAAACAAACTGCCAGCCATAAAATTATTGTCTGTAACAAAATAAAAATGAAATTTGAACAATGCCAATTGTATTTAAGATTTCTTTGGCTATGTGACCACTGGGCCTCTACTACCATTGTTTTAAACAGGCTCCATTCACTCTGGAGAGATTAGATTCTTTTTACCTTCCCTTTCAATTTCTTTCTAACTAGTTTCCTTGTCTGAGAGAAGTCTGCCATTGCCCTTTGGAAATCAGGGCAGACTTCTTTGATGATGGGGGGGAGGATTTTGTGATTTACTTGGCAAACTTCCCCCAACATGCATGGCAAAAGACAGGCCTGCACAACAGGTAGACCGTGGGTTACCAGTAGCCCGCGAATGGTTCAAAGGTAGCCTGATGTTCATCAATTTAAAAAGTGAGGGGATAGGTTCTTCACCCCTCCCTCCCCCACCCCATGACCACCATTTCCCCAGCAAAGTTCTGGGTCTGCCAGCCCACCGCTTCAGCTGAACGGGGCAGTTCAAGGGCCATGGCGCACTGAAATCTGTTCCTTCCAGAATGGATTAATTTATTTTCAATGTGTTCCTGTGGGAAACTGCTGCTCTACTTACAATTTTTTTAAACTTATGAGCATGTGCTCGGTATGGATAAAATTCATAAGTAGAGGTTTTAGTGTAGTAGCCCTCAGGCACTTTGGGCCAGAGAAAGTAGACCTCGGACTGTTCAAAGTTGAACAGTCCTGGCAAAAGAGACTGCAGCATGGTCACTGTTCCCCAGCGGCTCAGTGACATTCACATCCATGACCAGTTCCTGAGTATCACACATTAGATCCAGAGTTGTCAGTTCTCTGATGGGCTCCATGACAAGTTGCTCTAAGGCACAGTCATTTAGCATGTTAAGAAACCTGGTTTCTCTTTCTTGCCCTGACCTTGCATTGGCCCAGTCAATGTGGGGGTAATTGAAGTCCCCCATGATTATTATCTTGTCCCTCTAGACACCTTATGATTCTTCTAAAACTAGTCGTCATTCTTCCTTCCTCCAGCACTCTGTGTGCTCTAAAAACAGTTTCTCTGAGGAACTGGGATACTCTCTGGAACTAACTTTTTGTATCACATAAAGCTGGAGAAAGAAATGTAAGACATCTCAATCCCAATGCCTGTCTAAGTATGTGATTGGAAATCAGCCAATATCAGGTACTGGTGTATCAGTCAAAGATGCTATAATTTTTTTAATCTGATTTCATTTAGCTGTCATATCTATTCTTTATTCCACCTCCATTATGACAGGCTGAAAACTAGATGAGCGATTTTCTGGCAAGCTCATTTTCCATAATGTTCTTTTATTGACTTTCCCAGTGCTGTTCATTTTTTAAAAAAAAAAAAAAAAAAGGACAGGTGATTGTAATTGTGTTTAAAATGATTGTAATTGTTTTTAAAATGTGGTATCAATTTCTTCTTTGCTTAAGTCAGAGGTCCTCTAAGTTTTTAACCAGGGGGCCAGTAACTGCCCCGCAGATGCTGTTGGAGGCCAGACTGGAGTTTTTTTAAAAAAGTCATATGATCTCACTGGATATGACATCATATGCTCCCCTCCCCCCCTGCTCTCTCCCACCATGCTCCCCATCCCCTCTCCCATTTTCAACCTGGCCTCAGAGCAGGAGGTGCCACCCCCTCTGTACAAGGGCGACTCTTTGATGATGGAAATGATTATGATGGGGGGGGGAGGATGAGCAACCAGAACCCCAGAGCAGTCACACGAACCCTGTGAAGCCCACTGGAAATGACTCTGTCGGCCAACCACAAGAGTTTTGCCAACCTCCCAGCAACCAGGCCTAGGCCACCGTTGGCCTTCCCTTCCCTTCTCTCCTTCCCCGCCACCTCCTCCTCCTCCTCCTTGCCAGTCTCTAATCCAGTGGTGGTGGCAGCCTCTACCTCCAGCCATGGCTGGGCTCCCTCCTCCCCTCCCACTCTCCCTCCCTTCAAGGAGCAAGGTGGCGGCTCGGAGGAGGCTGGGCGGTTGGTCGCTCCATTACTTCTCAGTCACCCGCTGCTGCCCCCACTCGGCTGGCTGGCTGGCGCTGCCTCCGCCTGCCCCTTTCCTTCCTCACAATCACAATGACACGGCGGCAGCAGCCACACAATGAAGGCAGTTGGGGGCATGGAGGGCATTGGGAAATGCTTCCTCTTCTTCTTCCTCCTCCTCCTCACCAGTCTCTAACCCAGTGGTGGCAGCGGCCTTAGAAGCAGTGGGAGGAGAGAGACAACATGAAGTTACTGCATTGCTTGGCTCCCTCAGTTGTGCTGCAGCCCTCAAACTTTGAACTGCCCCACTCACCTGAACAGGAAGCAGTGCACATCTGGGCAGTGGGGGGAGCAGGAAACCACGCTGCAGCCCTGCCACTTTAATCTGCCCCGCACAGCCAGCGCAAATCTATTAGGCAGCGGGTGGGGGGAGAGGGAAGCACCACAGCCCACTGCTTTGAACTGCCTCACCAACAGAAGTAGCTGCAGAGGCTGGCTCACTTGCTCACTCTCAAAGGGGGTGTCTGCAATTGGTGACACGGGCCTGATTCAGGACCCAGGTGGGCCAGATCCGGCCCATGGGCCGTAGTTTGAGGACCCCTGGCTTAAGTGTTTGTTCAACTTCCTTTTTGATTTTTTCCTTTTGAGCCTTAAATTTCACACCTGTACCTTCATTTTAGGATACACAGTGTGTTGTCATTGAAAAGAGCAATGGATTAGGACTCAGGAGGACTATTCAGTGTGGACCCACTTTTGCTATGTTAGGGAATTACCTATCTATCTATCTATCTATCTATCTATCTATCTATCTATCTATCTATCTATCTATCTATCTATCTATCTATCTATCTATCTATCTATCTATCTTGGAGTCAGATGAGACCCAGCAAGGTCCAAGAGTAAGTGTTTACAGCCACAAGGGCTCAGGAATTTCTCTCCAGGACCACAACTAGGACTGTGTCACCCAGGGCAAACATGAATTCCTCCCCCTAGCAATCGTACGGATACTATTTTGTCATCCAGCATTATACCCAGGGCACTTTCTCACCTGCTCCCCACCCCACCCAAATTGTGGCCCTGGTTGCTCCCTTTTGATCTAGACCCAGTTCAATCTGATTTCAGTCTGGGTTTGGCACTGGCTGCTCCTTGGTTCTCAAGATGAATGGCCTGGTTTAAGAGATATTGAAAGGGAGTACATTTCTCTCTCCACTCCACTCCCATTGACCCATCTGCCAACTCCCATTGTTTTATCCTAATGCCTCTTCTCTGTATTGTCTTGGCTCTCCTAGCCCCCATTTCTGCATCTTGAAAGCTGCAGTCCAAAATAAGTAAAGACATGGGAATATCAATGTGGGGGTAGGGAGCTTCTTCCAATGAATTCAAGTCTCCTGGTCTAGATGGACTGTGTCCAAGGGTGTCAAAGGAGCTTGCAGAGGTAATCTCATAGTCTCTGTCTACCCTCTCAAAAAATTCTTGAAGAACAAATGGAATCCCTGATGACTGGAAGCAAGCAGATGTTTTCACCATCTTCAAAAGGAGGGAAATGAGGATCCAGACAAATCCTGAATTTCCAGATAACACTAAACCAAGAAAAGTATTTAATAGTTGTGCGTTTTTCGGGCTGTTTGGCCATGTTCTGGAAGATTTTCTTTCTGACATTTCACCAGACTCTGTGGCTAACATCTTCAGAGGGCAAGGAGCTCAGGGAACAAGGGGTTTCTCTCTGTGCTCTGGGGTATAGAGTGAGTGAGACTGGGGTTCTTAAACTTGTGAAAGAGGAAGCTTGTCCTATGCAGGACAAGAGGTGTTAGTCATTGTATTGTGATGGAGGGATTAAGAAGTATCAAGGTAATGAGTAGCAATGATCCTAATATATAGTCGATTAGTGTTGTTAGTTGTTCTGTTGTGTGAACTGATCACCTTTCCCTGTGGCTGGATGGGAATCATTGAGCTTTGGCCTTTTTGCACTCTGCAACTTTAAGTATTGGAAGCAAGGCTTAGTTGATTTTTAGACTTCCTTCTTTTTTGATGAAACTGTGCTTATGTTTGTGGATTTCAATGGATTCCCTGTGCAGCCTGACATAGTGATTGGTAATAGAGATGGGCACGACTTAGCGGTATTCCCGTTTCCGTTTCCGTTACTCGGTTCCGTTACTCTACGGAAACGGTAACGGGAATTACTCTGCCAGACTTCGAGCTCGAACCGACGAACGAACAATTTTGGTCTGATTTGTCATGCTCGTTCCTTGCATCGCACAATCGCGCGATGCCACGCAGCACAGAAAAAAAGTTTTTAAAAGTTAAAAAACCCCGGTTGCCGGCCAAAAATCAGGTGGAAAAATGCCTGTTGTGCCTCAGGGCACCTACCAGAGGGGTTGTTTCTGGAACCCCCGTCCTGGGCTGCTCTTGGGACTCACCGCAGGCTCGCAGCCAGCAAAAAGCCCAGTCTCGCTGCCGGCCGCCGCAATTAAAGCGCAAGCAAGCGGCACGGAACAGGAAAAAACTTTTAAACTCTCGCCCCACCCATTCCCGGGCCAAAAGCAGGCGGAAAAATGCCTGCTTGACTAAGGGCGCAGGGCACCTACTGGAGGGGTGGTTTCTGGAGGGGGGTCCCGCCTCCTCCCCGTCCTGGGCAGCCGGACTCGCCATGCCATGCGGTGCGGGCGGGGGATCCAAAATGGGGCAGCGAACACAATATTGTTTTTGAAATCGTGGTCCAAAAACACACAAGCACAACAGAAACACTGAAAATTTATAAACTGCCAGATTTTTCACAGTAGCAGTGGGTTTTTTCTTGCAACAAAATGTCTCTCCTCTCCTCCTCTGGTGGCCAGCCATGGGAGTGGACGACCATGCAAATTTTGGAGCCATCCCACCAATCACATGGCCACTTGGCCATGGAGACTTCTGGGATGTGCCAAAAAGCTCCCTAAAACCTGCCCTAGCCCCCTAACCCTAACCCTAATTGACTCCAGTCCTTACCCATACGTCACAGACTGTCTTCTTAGTGGGTCAGAGAGGCACCCAGAGGTGCAACCCACTAGCCCACCCTAACCTTACCCGTCACTAGCCTAACCCTAGCCCTTGCACTAACCCACCTTAACCCTAAGCCAGATCTACCCTTCTTTGTGAGACATGGTGGTGCGAGAGCCTTAGGCATCACCCTATGGCTCTGGGTTCACTGCCATCACTAGTCTCACTGTCTGCAACTGGTATGCATATCCATATGGCTATGCATGCATTTTGCAGCAGCAGGTGAGGAGGGGAGACCCCCATGTTGAGGGGTCTCTTGGAGCCTGCTTCCCCTTCCTAGTGGGTGAGGATAGGAGGCACCCACGGGTGCTTCCAGGAGCCCGCTTTCCCTTTATAGCGGGCCAGAGGAGGCACCCACCCCACAGAGGTGCCTCCAGGAGCCCGCTACCCCCCCAAAAAAACAGTACTAACAAAAATGAAAAAACGAAAAAACGAACTGACTAATTTTTGCGAATTTTCATGAAAAATAGACAACTGATGCCTATCTCTAATTGGTAATGTTGTCCAGTACCTCTGTGTGCTGGAAGAGGATTTAATGACCAGTGTGTTTCAGGATGCGCTCAGCTACTGCTGATTTTTCTGGTTGTTTTAGCCTGCAGTGTCTTTCATGTTCTTTGATTCTGGTCTGAATGCTGCGTTTTGTGGTTCCAATATATACCTGGCCACAACTACAAGGTATCTGGTATACTCCTGCAGTGGCAAGTGAGTTCCTTTTGTCCTTTGCTGACTGTAGCATCTGTTGTATTTTTGTGGTGGGTCTAAATACTGTTTGTAGGTTGTGTGTTTTTTAACACTTTGTCCATGCAGTCTGTGACTCCTTTTATGTATGGCAGAAATACTGTGTTCTTCAGTTTTGTTGTTGTTGTTGTTTGGTTTGATGGCTCTTTTGATTTCATTCTTGGAATAGCCATTTGCCTGTAGGGCCTAGTTCAGGTGGCTGAGTTCAGTGTTGAGGAATTCAGCTTCACGGTTTCAATTTGCACGGTCTACAAGTGCCTTGGTTATTCCTCTTTTTTGTTGTGTGTGATGACTGGAATTTTTATGTAGGTACTGATCTTTGTGTGGGTTTTCTGTAGACTATGTCCCCTAATTGGAGGTCTGGTTTGCGTATGACCATTGGCTTCCCAACATATGAATTAGCAAAACACCTAGCCACACTCCTACAGGCCCACATTGGGCAGACCATCCCACATCAAGGACTCAGGCCATTTCAAGATCAGCACCCTAAAACTCAACCTCAGTGGCAGACTGATCAGCTTTGATATGGTATCCCTTTCCACCAAAGTACCAATAAAGGACACTTTACCACTCATCCATCAGATATTCCCAGAAAACATTAAAGGCCCTATTCCAACATTGCCTAATGACCAGCTACTTCCAGTGGGAGAATGACATCTATGAACAGACAGATGGAGTTGCCATGGGGAGCCCCCTTAGCCCAGTAATAGCATATCTTTTAATAGCATTTTGAAAAACAATATCTGGATGCAGCACCCTTTGCACCCACAGTCTGGCTCTGATACATTGATGACACATTCATAATTTGGAGCCAAGGTAAAGATAAAATGGAAGAATTTCTAAATTACCTGAACAATATCCACCCAAATATACAATTCACCATGGAAAAAGAAATAGAGGGGAAACTCCCATTCTTAGGTGTCATGGTGATGCACAAACTGCATTTTTCGCTCCATGAGACACACCAGGCCAAAAGACACACATAGTTTTTAGAGGTATGTATGTGTGAGGGAAAATATTCACACATACATACAGGGGTCCTGGTGCATCTCCAGTCCCAGTTTGCTCTCCAGCCATGCTGCTTTTGGGAGGCCCAGAGCAGCATGGCTGGATAGTAAAATGCAAAGACAAGCTGCTGCCCCACCACCTGGGTCTCCCTTGAAAGGAGCCATCAGCTGCAGCAGGAGCCTCCTCAGGGGCTGCCGCTGGGTCTAAAGATCTCTGCAATGGCAGCCACCAGGGGCTTCCACAGCTGCTGCTGCCAAGTTCAGAGGTCACCTCATCAGCCACCCTGGAGCTCCGGGTGGCTCCCGCAGAGACCTCGAGACCTGGTGGCTCCTGCTGTAGAAGTACCCGGTGGCTACCTCTCCGGAAGCCCCCAATGCAGCCCATAGCTCCCTTTGAGGGCAAAAAGGAGATATGGGTGCAGCGGGCAGGACCCCACAGCAGCTGCCACCACCAGGTCTGGAGAGCACTTAAATACAATGCCCATGAAACAATTATGATACCAGGTTTGAAAGTGGACTATTTAGTTTTTGGCCCCACATTGAGCTGTTATTTTTAAAAGAAAAAATAGAACTGACATATTTACAGCTTACAAAAGGCCTTGGAAGGAACAACATATAAATCAACCATACCTGGGCAGTGAACGAAACTAGCCCTTTTTCAGTCATTTTAAATATGCTGCATGGCTACACCCACACACCTAAAGGTATATTCAGAATGTTTTTCAGGGTGTGATCAGCCAAGAAGAGTGAAATTCCATTCCTGATCTCAAATTCATTTTAAGAGCCTCTCTTCTAAAATAATGTCTTCCAAATTAGAGAAGCTTTTATTTATAGACGTCCAGGGAGTAACTAAGGGCGCTTTTACACGACCCCCTAAGATCCGCTGGCAACTTAAATTTGGACCAGAGATCTTGGGGGTTTGTTCCTCTTGCTGTGTTCCCACCCCTCCGCACTCCCTTGCTCCTGCCTGCGTGAGGAGAGGGAGGAAAAAGGGAGAAAAGAATGCAGGCTCACCTCTGCTCTGCCCTCCGGAGCTGCCCCGGGAAGCATTCCAGTCTCTTAAAGGGCCGGGGGGGGGAACAGATGGCAGGGAGAGCCTGGCACTCACTGCTTTGCAATCCGCATCAGAAATTTTTCACCTTCAGAGACCAGGTACTTGGAAAATGTGCAGGGACGCGCTTAGGTGGGCATGGTCATACATAAATTTTTTAAAAGTGCAGAGCTGGTGGGAAAACAATTTTAAGCTCCGCATCTGGGAGACCTTTGCCTCGGATTTTAGGGGTTGTGTAAAAGCACCCTAACAGGAGAACAAACTTCAATGTGTCCAGTCTCCTGCTGTTACCAAATATACCTTGTTTTCTGCCATTCCTCTTCCCTGTTCTGTGATTTCACCTTGCCTCCTGCTTGCTTCTCATGTATTTAGCAAATCCAATTCCTCCAAAACTCGGGGAGGGATGGCAAAATCGAACAAGGATGGGAGAAAGGGTGAAAGGGTCGCAAAGGGAGCTTGTAGAGATTTCCATTTCAAGTGCTTGGAGCTCTGCTGTGTTAAGGGAAGGAGAGAGGGATGGAAGGAAGGAAGATGGCAAAGAGACATCCACTAGAGAAGAAAATGCAAGAAATGGGGACTATGAGAGTGGTTCTGCAAGGCTGCAGCCACCATGTTGCCTTGCATCGAGGGCAAGGGAATGGCCAGACTTATTTATTATTTATTTGTTTGTTTATTACACTTTTATACCACACCATTTCTCAAAGGGACTCTGGGCGGTTTACAGATTTAAAAGCATCAGATAAAACAGTAATAAAAACAATAGCGGAAGGACAACAATAAGGGCAGTAGAAGGGAAGCCCTCAACAAGAAGCAACGGGCACCGTTGACTTGAGCCAAAAGCCCTCTCCAGGAGAGGAGGAAGGCAGAGAGGAAGTGGATGGGTGGGGAGATGAGGTAAAAATGTCCTTCAGGCATAAAAGGCTGGTGGGGGTGCAGGGGGGAAGGGATAAAAGAGAGGTGGTTTTTCTCTAGGGGTGACCACTGAGCTACAAACAGGGCATTATTTGGAGTCCAAGGGAGGAGACAAGAAGCCCAGGGTGTCTCCCACCTGACCAGGCTACAGCCACAAGAATGCTGCTCTTGACCACCTCTATGGGTGTAGCAGCCATAGTTTTCATTGACTCAGCTCTGGGCGTGATGGGGCTGGTATGCAGCCTTTTGTTAAAGAATGAGCAGGAAGCGTGCTTGGCTGAGGCATGACCACCAGCTTGGGGGAAGAGACAGCCTGAAGGCTCCTGTGGAATGGCCAGGAACTCCGCTCCCCTCCACCTGTCACAGCCTCCGCCCAAGCCAGCCATTGTCCGGCCAGCCCCTCATTTGGCAACAGAGGAAACCAGGATGGGGAGTCACCCATGTTACTGGCGGTGGTGGCTGTAATTATTGCTTCCTACTACTACTACTAATCAGCTGTGGTGGCACAAAGCGAGAACCCCCTTCCCTCCACTGGCGGGTGGAAGTGCTGCTTTATTTGAGGGAAGAAAGGAGCCATGGGCCGCAGCTGGGGGCATAGCGTCCATCACTGGATCTGGAGGTCTCTGCGGTGGCAGTCACTGGGAGCTTCCACAGTGGCCATGACCAGGTCCAGAGGTCACCGCAACGGCTACTCTGGAGGCTCCCAGCGGCCACAGAGACCTCCAGACCTGCCAGCTGCTGCTGTAGAAGCACCCAGTGGTCGCCGCTCTGGAAGCCCTCACTGTGGCCCATGGCTCCCTTTAAGGGAAGAAAGCCAGGGGCTGCAATGGGGGGGGGGACTCACAGTGGCTGCCCTCAGGTCCAGACTCAAGAGGTCTCTGCAGCATACACTCTGGAAGCTCCCAGCGGGGCTGTATTCACTGTATAAGACACAAAGACACTTCCCCTTACTTTTGAGGGGGGAAAGTGTGTCTTGTAGAGCAAAAATATGGTAAGAGTCTTAAACTTGAGTCAATAGTGGGATGTTGTGACCAAAAAAGCTGTTGTAATACTAGGTTGCATCCGTGGAATTGAAATAAACAGATCCAAGGAAATAACAGTAACAATCTGTTCTGCACTTATCACATCAATTAATATGATATTTGCTGCATTTTTGGTTCCTGACACAAATCATAACACTAAAGGATGTAAAACTAAAGGGAAGGCTGGGGCTGATGTAAGCAGCAAAAATTATCACAACAATCAAGAGTGGAGCTCTAAAGTGATCTATCTGGCTGAAAGTCTGACCCCAATAGATAGCAAACTAACCATGCTAGGAGAAAGGCTTGCTAGTATGGGTGGGGAAGTAGATAAGACCCTAGAAATGAACATTGTTGCTAGCATGGGTGGGGAAGTAGATAAGGCCCTAGAAATGAGCATTGCTGAAGAAGAAGAAAATAACATTTCTACAGGTTATGATAACAAGCCTACAACACAAGCCTGAATATTTAGAAAACAGAGATGCCAAAACCTATACTTTTGGTTTTTCTGAAGCAGGAAAGTGAAACTAGCATGGGGGGGGGGACGTACTTGGTTGCCAAGTCTGACTAAGAATGACACTGAAAAAGTTCACAGATCTTTGTTTTCAAAACAGCAACAAATGGGGGATTACAAGATATGACAGTCAGATTTGCAAGCTACCATATAGAAAAGAAACTCTAAAGCAATTTGGACACCCTGAAGCTCCACAATTTGGAGAAGCAAAAATAAAGAACTTCCAGGATGAAGCAGCTGAAATATTATAGAGAAATATCCTGAAGACATACACAGAATGCTTTTTAGCAGCCATGGTGCGTTACCATTGGGGTTACTCCTTCACACTGATTGTGAATCATAAAGGCAGGACTGACACAGCATCCACAGATGAACAAGGAAATATGTGAACTTCTAGTGAGAGGCATGCCAAAAGATGTGGAAAGTCAATCCAAAGGGAAAAGCAGGAAAGGATAAGGCAGAAAGACATAGGAGAGAGAAGGAAAACAGTAAATAAGAATATAAAATAGTGTATGTTGTGATTTTTTCCAATGGCACAGGAGAAAAGGCAAGAAACATCTTAAGACGGCACTGCTATACAATACTTAACAACACAGAGAGGAGATGGTGGGAAAACAAAGCAAAAAAAAAGTTCTGGGGTTCAGGCGCATGGTATTCTTCCAGGGCATCAGAAACAAGCAAATTATCTATCCTCGTTAGGAACTCCACAAGCCTGTAGAGCATTTAGCTTGGCAAGACTCAATGTGCTTCCTTCAGCTATGCTTCAGTGTAGATATAGTGGAACCCCACGCCAAGAACGTTTATGTCCCTGTGGAGATGGGGTACCTGAATTTTTAACTCATATTCTTTTATATTGTACCTTTTACAAAGAAATTAGAAGAGACCTGATTTATCCTTTAATTTGTAAATTTCAAAGTTGTCCAGCTGCCTTTCAGATAAGAACTCATATATAACTACCCAGGTGGCTAAATTCCATTTGGCAGCAATTCATAGAAGGGCTATCATAGTGGCAGATAAATGACACTGTAATCTACTGTTGGCAATGTTATGATATAGTTTTATTCTGTGTATTGTTCTGTTTAAACTGTTTTCAGGTCACATGACCGTAATAAACTTAGCTTCAAGTTCTGGGGTTTTTAAACCTATAATGATGCTCAGCCAGGATATTAAAATTCTTATAATATTAACCCAGCGTTTTTCAACCACTGTTCCGCGGCACACTAGTGTGCCGCGAGATGTTGCCTGGTGTGCCGTGGGAAAAATTGAAAAATTCTAAAGAAATTCAACCCAGGGCCGGCGGGCGGCCCACAGCTGGGAGGCGCTATAAATAGCGTCCAAGGGCCAGCTTGGCTCCTCCCCCCTGAGGCCCGCAGCGCTAGCATCACTTCCTCCCCGGCCGGACCTGGCCCCACTCATTCTCTTAGTGTTTGCCCTGTGCCTGCCGCAGCCGCCGCGACTCGCTCGCTTCCCTCTCCCCCCTCCTTTTTTTTTACCCTGGACCACCATCACCCCTTTCCTGGGAGCTACCAATGGACTGAGCCGCCCGACAGCCCGCCTGCCAACACGAGCCGGCCCGGGAGCCCCAGCCCAGAACAAACCACCAGGTGAGGGGAAGGGGAGGAGGGGCGCCCGGCTGCCCCACGAGCACCACGTCAGGGCTGCGAGGAGGAGGGGATGGAGGAGGCCTCCGCCGGGCCTGGGCTGAGGAGGCGGGCGGGCGGCTACTGGCACGGCTGGACAGCCGGCCGGCCGGCCTTTAGGGTCTGGGAGGGGAAGAGCCATCTCTGAGGGGCCCCGCGGTGGGTTCCTTGAAGTCTTGCCCCTTTCTTTCTGTCTTGGGTCGTCCTCTTCTCTCTCTCTGTCTTTTCTTTCTTTTTTTCCCCACCTCTCTCTTTCCATTCGTACCCTTTCCCCTCTTCATAGAAACGTGCTGATTTCTAGCCTGCATATGTATATGTCTAGCAGCCTGCTTACTGTAATTAAAAATGTAAACCGCCCAGAGACTCCTTGAAGTGGTATGGGGCGGTATACAAGCAGAACACTTTCTGCCTTCTTTCCTTCCTGCCTTCCTTCATTCTCCTCCCCTCCTGTCACTGGACTTGCTGAAGGTATCTGCCTTGGCCACAGTGTGGAGAGCAAGATGGGCCTTTGGGTCTTATTTGTGTTCCTGGAGAGTCAGTGCCCCTTCTCAGGTCTCCACTGGGACACAGAAGTCCATGCAGGGCAAAATGTCTTTAAAAAAACAACACAGGTAAGTGGGAACTGGGTGCTAGAGAGCGGGCTGCCTCAATCTGTGGCCCCTCTGTCCTGCTTCTCCCTACACCAGCAATGGCGAACCTTTTAGAGACCGAGTGCCCAAACTGCAATTCAGAACCCACTAATTTTTTCGTAAAGTGGCAATACAGCAATTTAACCTGAATACAGGTGGCTGTGAAGGGATGATGTCGGTTGCCCACAGAAAGGGCTCTGAGTGCCACCTTTAGCACCCATGCCAGAATATCAGCTTTGTGTTCAGCCAAACAGGCCCAGGTTGCGCACTGAAAAGTATTTTATAATTTTTCATATTTCTGTTTACTTACTATTTCATAATAAAGTAATTATAAAATACTTTCTTTGTGTTTATTTGATTCCTATTCAAGAGAATTACTTTATATATAGTCAATATAGGCACAGAGTTAATTTTTTTAACATTTTCTAATGGTGGTGTGCCTCGTGATTTTTTTCATGAAACAAGTGTGCCTTTGCCCAAAAAAGGTTGAAAAACACTGTATTAACCAATTGAATAAAT
Source organism: Phrynocephalus forsythii (assembly GCA_029282475.1). Lineage (NCBI taxonomy): Eukaryota > Metazoa > Chordata > Lepidosauria > Squamata > Agamidae > Phrynocephalus > Phrynocephalus forsythii. The sequence goes on along the minus strand of JAPFRF010000006.1, from coordinate 14,595,009 downwards.
TCATTTGTATGGAGGTATATAAATCATGGCCAAGCTAGATTTATACCAGGAATATATTTGACTGACTCCATATGATGAATACTAAATGTAGTTAACCAACGTAATAGGTTAAGAAAGAAGATAGTAATATGATGAAGCAGAAGATTCATTAGATGCATTGAAAGCTTTTGACAGAGTAGAGAGGCTCTGCCTATTACTGCAAAGTGCCAGTGATGGGGACAATTTTATTAAATCAATGCCAAACTTATAAGATCCAATGCAATCATTAGAACGAATGGCATTCATACAACACAATTTAAATTACTTGTAGGAACAAGGCAAATGTGCCCTTTGCCCCCCCCCCCATTTTTTGTGATCACATTAGAGCCTTTAACCTGAAGAATAAGAGATGACAGGTAAACGATGGGGGGTGGAATCACAGTGTGGATGATATTCTGTTGTTCCTAACACAACCACAAAACTTCATTATAAAGCTACAAACACACCCCTCTGATATCTGAAAATTCGGGGGATTCCACATAACCGTGATAAATAAGCCTAAACTCTTGTGTTTTGATTTAGGAGTAGCAGAACAAAACCAGATCCATAAGACCACTAAAATTGGAATTCCCTAGTTGTACATTAGATACCTAGGTATAAAAAGATACAGCATACCAAAAAAATGTAAATCATCCCAGATATATCAAAACAAAACTACAAAAATTGGCTAAATTTAAAAAGTTCATCCTAGGGCATATAGCAGCAATCAAAGTGTACATACTACCAACCAAATATATTTTTTCTATTCCACTAAACATAGAGAACAAGACATTTAAAAATGGCAAGGACTGTTGATCAAATTTGTAATGAGTTTTTAAAAACAGACTTACACAGTCTCTTTTGTACAACAAAGGAAGAAAAAAAGAGATGATTAGCAACACATCACTTAAGATATTATTTTGCAGCTTTTCAAGTACACCACTTAACTAAGCTAATAATAAATGAGTACATGGTATGATGGATGGAAATAGAAGCAGGAAATTTAGAATCACAATCAGAGGTGACCTTTCCAAAGCTTGTACAAATAAAATTTTAGCCAGTATAACTAACCCATTTTTGCAACAGTGCTAACTGGATGAAGGCAAGGGAGTTAAAACACTTGCCCCAGCTCCTTCCCTGATAAGATTGATCTCCAATCATTCTGCACTTCTGTGAAATGTGTAAAACTTTGCCTTTAAAAGGGTAGAAAGAAAGCAGCATCCACAGAATGAAAGACCCATTTAGCAGAGGATTCTCCTTAACAAAAGAACAATTGTCCAACTACAGATAGCAGACCCAATTAGATGCAACTAAATATACTCAGCAACAGAGATGTTAATGGAAAACAAAGAACCGCCATACAGAACTGGAGGCACTCTTTATGCAGGTAGGAAATAGTTATAAGGGTCAGGTTTCCAAACTACAGAAGTGGACAACTATTTAGAAGATATGCAGGATTGTGAGGAGCCAAATTAGCAGAGGAAACAGACCGCACAGGTAGCATTACAAGTATCATTATGCAGCAGTGAACGGGAGAAAAGCCTCAATTCAATATAAATGCCTTAAAAACAATCCTGATGTGGCACTGAAACTCTCTCTGGTTATTCATATTCCTCCTATCTACTGGAGAGACTGTGACCACAAATGTTAGCTCACCTTTGGGAATGTGGAAGCATTGCATAGCAAGATGGAGGGTCACATTTCAAAAAGAACTGTTCAAAGTACTGTATTGAACTTTGTGTGATTTTGTACATTACCTATCTGTATGGGCCCACATGAACAAATGGTGTACAAGCAAGTGATGTCCTTCTCAGAGTGGTGGCACAGGTAGAAATAGCAGCCCAGTGGAGATCACTGCAGGGGTTGACAACAGAGAATGGGTATCAAAAGAACATGGCAGACAGTGGTGGAAGAAAAATGAATGCGTAGCCTTCGACTGTTGAAAGGGACGGTCAATCTGGACACTGTCCTTGCAATATGGAAGCTCCCCCCCTCATCAAATAGATCATGACAGCCGCTTGAGCCAAAAGGACATTGCCTGATGTTTTGGTGGGATGTTAGAAATTATTGTATTTGATGTTTTAACTGTTTATTCTGATTGTGAGCCGCCCAGAGACCTTTGGGTAGTGGGCGGCATACAAGCTAAATAAATAAATAAATAAATAAATAAATAAATAAATAAATAAATAAATAAATTCCAAAGTGTACTAAACTCCACAGGCAATAAGCTTTTCTTCAGATATATGCTGTACCTACCGTGCTTGAATTTGCAAGTTTGATTTAAAATGTGAATAACAAAAATCATCCCAGCATTCACCACCTAATATCATCATCAGTAACAAACTGCAGAGCTGGATGGGAATCTATGAATAGCTGAGTCCTAACCCTGTCAAGGAAGCACAGTAGAAAGAGTCCAGCTTGGTCCCCCCCCCCAGCCGGCTGTGTTTTATTTCTTTGGATTATTGTTTTATGGTTTAAAGAATTTGAATTGTTTTGAATTCTGTTAACATGATTTTATTAAATCATCCCACCTGGATATATGTTTCTGTTGGAAGAGTTAGAAACAACCAAGGTCTCATCCACCCTAGCCAGCACTGCCAATGGTGAGGGTTGACAGGCATTGTGTTACAGAAACATCTGGAAGGCTACACATTCCCTAACCTTGTTTTAGATCTATCTAATGCTCACAGAAAGTTTTTACATTACCAGCTTCCTAATTTCCTCTTCAGCCTTCTGGAACCTCCTTAGTATAGTCTCCTCAGCCTCCCAGAATCACATTCAGCATTCTAAAGATACTGTACAGTTACTTATTGTACGTTTCAACTTTGTCCTTTAGCCTTCCAGTACATGCATGCATTGCAGTTCAGTATCAGTAACAGTTACGTTGTACCTTTCCCAGTCACCTTTGAGTCCAAATTTATTTGACTATAAATATTTCACAGAATGAGCAATGAGTTTATTTCCTCATTGAACTCCCACACAGCATTCAGGTGAGAACAATTTGCAGTTGCTTAGTTAGTTACACATTTAAATTTATAGCACTACAGATAGTGCATTGCTGAAATACTAAAGATTTTCCTTCTCCCAGTAATACAATTCATTCTGAGCTGACATACTCTTTTACCCAACTTGTTCAGTACAAATTATATTGCATTAAATGGAAGAATAGTCAGATAAAACCATGTGCTTAACTCGGACTGCTCTCAGTAGCCCTCATGCACAGGTTGCCTGTCTTTAATTGTATTATAGGGTTGTGCAGCGACCCTTTAATTACCTGAAGTCCGGCTTCTGTTCTTCAGCTGCCAGCAACCAGGAGATTCTTTTTCTTTTCTTTGAAAGGTCCTTACAGCAGATGGTTCCATGTACATCCTTCTAATCACAGAGCCTATTCCTTGCAGTCAAGAGTTAAGAGGATATGCTGCTGGAGACAGAAAAGTATGGGAATGAACACTGGAGTGTCACCAAGCATAATACCCAGTAAACTTGATAGCCACACTTGTTGAGATTGCTGGCCACCCTGGTGTTGTTAATGGGAGTGGATCTGGAAAGTCTCTTCCTTTCATTGCTTCATAGCTTCCACGTTTGCGTAGCTCCAACCTTATTTCGTATGTGCAGGCTCTGCTGTTGTGTTAGCAAAGCTCTTTGGTCTTCTTTTCTCTGTATCCTGAGAGGAATACTCTGACATGTTTCTCACGCCATGTGTGCCTTACACTGTGTGTGTGTGTGTGTGTGTGTGTGTGTGTGTGTGTGTGTGTGTGTGTGTGTGTGTGTGTGTGTGTAATCTGCACAAAACAACCCTCTAACAGTACAATTGTAAGCATGTTTGTTCAGAAATAAGCCCTACTGTGTTCAATACTGCTTTATCATTCCTGACTAAGGACTGAAACCTGTAGGAGCCATCTTCAATCTGAATTGCATAGCTGATTTATCCAGCTTGTTTACAGAGCATCCTTTGAGAACAATCTTCAGAAAGGCATAACAGAAAAGGACCAGCTTCCAAAGGCCTATATAGGAGCTGACCCTACCATTAGGAAGAGTGTTTTATGCCTGCATAGAGTGCTAGGCCTTATACCCGGGAAGGTTGCCTTGTAAATCTGATCACATGGTACACATCATAGTTGCACAAATACTGTTTCAGTTGCACAGTTCATGTCATGGTTGCACCATTGACTGTAGAAGCCATGAATCTGTGGTTTATGTCATGTTTGCCCTGCCGTGTTTTTCCCCCTTCTACTTTCACTGCTTTGCATTCTGCACATGTAGTTGTGCAACAGGGTTTCGGTCAATGTTTAATTCCTGCAGAAGTGCTTTGCAGGTAGGTATTATTTCTGCCCTGCCGTGTTTTCCCCCCTTCTACTTTCACCGCTTTGCATTCTGCACATGTAGCTGTGCAACAGGGTTTCAGTCAATGTTTAATGCACATTGATCTCATCTGAACTTTTCATTATAGCCTTCCCTGCTGTTGATCTCATCTGAGGCTTCCCAATAAGTCGTACCACCAATAGAACATCTTGAGCTTCATTGGGTGGCTCAGCTTTCACTTGCCTTTTATTTTTGCACCAGGAACTTGGCGAACAAGACTGATTTGCCCTTGGTCCTTGACTGTGTCGGCTGTCAAGTCACATATTCTCCCTGTTGGGCATATTAGAAGCTAGCTCCCAAAGGGGATCGTTTGTGCAACCTTGTAAACCTGCCATTTGCTGTGAACACTGGGCTCACGGATTGAGTGGTATGTCAACAAAATGATTACTATGCTTCCAATGGCCCTCCACCTGTTAATGTAAGGTATGGCTCTGGGTAAGAAACAAAAGACCTTCTCAATGGTGAGATGCTGGCTATGTCTGCTTGTATATTTTGTACCCTGCAATGTGCTTTTTTAATGCTTCCAAGGCTTTTAAATGCTCCTTCTGCTTTAATTGTTTTAGCACATCTTCACTAATTTGTTTGATGCTGTGGTTATTAGAAGGAATTATTACTGTAATTTGTGTTTTAATGTACCATTTTGCTCTATGTTGCCCCATCAAGAAAGACAGTATTTCTTGATGGGTGGCTATTAGAGATGGGCACGACTTAGCGGAATTCCCGTTTCCGTTTCCGTTACTCGTTTCCGTTACGCAATGGAAACGGTAACGGGAATTACTCCACCAGAACTCGAACTCGAACCGACTAAAGAATAATTGGGTCTGATTTGTCGTGGTCGTTCCTGGCATCGCGGCGATCCCGCGATGCCAAGCGGCACAGAAAAAAAGTTTTTAAAAGTTAAAAAAAAACCGATTCCCGGACCTAAAAGCAGGCGAAAACTGTCTGAGGGCACCTACCAGGCCAGAAGGGTGTTTTATTTGGGAGGGGGGTTTCCCCGCCCCCCGTCTCCTTGGCTAGTGCTACTGCCTCGCTGCTGGTACCAGGCGGGGGGGCATCGTCTCGTCTGCCTTTGCCATGCGGTGTGCGGGCGGGGGGATCCAAAATGGCAACCGCAATATTTTTTTTGAAATCATGGTCCAAAAACCCACCAAAGCACCACAGAAACATGCGAAAATTAGCTATTTTAAATGCTTGAATTTTTACAGTAGCAGCAGTGGGTTTGTCTTGCCAAAATACGTCTCCGTTGATTTTATTTTATTTTATTTTATTTTATTTTATTTTTTTACACCTGCGCATTCGCAATGATGGGCTCACCCATGGGAGTGGACCATGCAAAATTTTGGAGCCATTCCACCAATCGCATGGCCAGGTTTTGGAGACTGTACCAGGCTGGGAGGGCGCATCCATTTGCCATACAGTGCGGGGGGATCTAAAATGGCGACTGCAATATTTTTTTTAAATCGTGGTCCAAAACCCCACCAAAGCACCACAGAAACATGCGAAAATTAGCTATTTTAAATGCTTGAATTTTTACAGTAGCAGCAGTGGGTTTTTCTTGCAAAAAAAGTCTCCGTTGATTTTATTTTATTTTTTTTTTTTTACAACTGCACATTCGCAATGATGGGCTCACCCATGGGAGTAGACCATGCAAATTTTCCACCAATCGCATGGCCACTTGGCCAGGTTGACCACAGAGACTTCTGGGATGTGCCAATCAGGCATAAACAGCCCACTAACTGTAGCCCGAACCCGAACCCAAACCCTAAGCCTAACCCATACGCCAGTACACTGTCCTTCTAAGTGGGTCAGAGAGGCACCCAGAGGTGCATCCCAATACTCACCCGTAACTAGCCTAACCCTAGCCCTTGCGCTAACCCGTCTTAACCCTAAGCCAGATCTACTTGCATTGCACTACACGCAAGTACATTTCCCTTGGACCGGGTGCAAAGAGTCTGCCAGTCCGTCACTTGTGGCTCTGGCTGACTCCTGCAGCAGCATTTGTGTGCCATGCAAACCATGCCTGCAAGTGCTGCCTGACTGTGTCTCACCGACTGTTGCAGGGAAGGCACCCCCAAAAGAGGGGTGCCTCTGCCAGTCTGCTGCATCTGCAATATGCATATCCATAGCATATGGCTATGCATGCCCTTTTGTAGCAGCGCTGGCGGGTGAGGATAGGAGGCACCCACCACAGAGAGGTGCCTCCAGGAGCCCGCTACCCCCCCAAAACCAGTACTAACGACAAATGAAAAAACGAAAAGCGAAACGACAAATTTTTGCAAAATTTCGCGAAAAACGGAAACGAGCCGAAATGGGCTGCCTCCGACACATGACAACTCGAAAACTTCATTTTCCCTAGTCATGCCCATCTCTAGTGGCTATGTGCCTTGACTATAAATAGAATTGCTTGACATGTGGGTGGTAGAAATGAGTTCATGCTTTTATCTGTTTTTATTGAGATGTGTGCAGTGCATATATGCAGTTCAAGAGAAATGCATGGATCTGTGGGGTTATTTGTTGTACCTACACCCACCACCACCCTCAACCTGTTCAGAGAAGCATATATGGGTCTCCCGTAAAACATAAATACACTCAAAACCTTGGGAGATAAACTACACTGAACTCTTGCTACTGTCCTCTGATGAGCTTTGAGTCTATGTGATGGACTTGTGGATGAGTCAAGTCTGGAGAAGATGGAAACGGGTGGATCTGTGTTAGAGGAAAGAAATGTCTGGAAATTTTACAAGAGCCAATCAACAGATAAAACAGGGAAACTTCTTCTGAAGGCAATGGACTTATTAGGAGAGTCAGAAATCCAAAAAGAGAATCTCTGTCTCAATGAATCAATCACTTAAAAGGCCTGTCTCCATATTTTGATGGTCTTGGCCCGTGATGGTGTGCCTTCGGCACTCTGGTTGTTTGGTGTGCCAGAGGTTCCTCACCACTGACCATTAATGGATTATAACAGGGTTGTCCAACTTTGAACAGCCCATGGACTCCTTTTGCCCATGGCACATCCCTGCAGGCTCCTTTCCCAAGCACGTGCACGCAAATGCACGTGCACATAACAGTCCATGAAACTGCTTTGCCCGCCCCCACCCACCAAGCTCTGCAGCACTGGCAGCAGTGATGGAGGAGGAGCACCGACTCCCCCCCTCACCAAGCTCCACAGTGCTCACAGCGGCAGTGGAAGAGGAGGAAGAAGACCTACTCGCTCTTCCCCACCCACCCACCGAGCTCCGTGGTGCTGGTGGTGGTGGAGGAGGAGGAGGAACACCCCCAGGTCAGGAGGCAGGCAGGACCTGGCAGGTGACTTCTTAGCACCCCACAGGCTACTAGTTGCCCACAGTTGACATACTGTGCAGGCCTGGACTATGATGATGTGGAAAATGGATAATGGAAATGTGTAAACCAGCCTGAAATATAAATGGTTCTAATTTGTTAGATCCCTAAAAGAACTGTTGTAGTTAGGTATAGTTAGGTGACAGAAAGCTGTTGAAACTATGTATCTATTAGGAGAACACATAAATAACTGGTTGAGAAATCTATTATATATTAGTTTAGCTAAATAAAGGAGTTTAGCTAACTGAAAAGTCATTATTAGGACTGAATATATTGTTAAGATTTGACAGGCCTATTCAATGATGAAGTTGATCATTTAAAGCTACTAATTGTTCATTAGGATATGGGATAATGGAAATGTGGAAAATAGCCTGAAATATTATCTATTACGTTAGTTAACATTATTTTAAGTTGTTTAGCTAATATATTGTTAAGACCAGTTACAACTATTGTTAAGCTAGGTCAATATATGTCAAAACTAGATAAGCCAGTCTAATGTAGAAGTTTGTTGTCTGTATTTGGATCACCTAAAGATGTTAACTATCGGATATGAAAAATGGAACACCAAAATGTGAAAACCACCCTGAAATGCTAATTTGTTAGACCTTCAAAAGAACCATGGTAGTCAGGCAAAGACAGGAACTTGTATATGCAATGTGAAATCAAGGGACCGAGATGCAACACCCTTTTTTTAAGCAGCCCATTAGGCACTAGTTTTAGTTACATAAGGCTTTTGAAACTAGGTGATTTTTAAAAGAGTAGATGAACATACTTGGCTGATGATATATACCATATATTAAATGTGTTAGACTATACATACTAATTTAACATTGTATATTGCTGTCTTCATTTTTTGTATTAGATGAAAACAGTTATAAGTAAGGATAGATTATGGTTTGGATACATTTTTACTATATACTGAGGTAGTCAAATATATTTGAAGTTGCTTGGTTAAATGAAGAATTAAGTGTTAGGATTGAGAATATAGTTAAGATTAGACAAGCCAGCTCAACATTGTATTCTGATATTTTTAATTTTTGTATTAGATGGAAATAGAGATAAGTAAAGATTGACATAATATTGATGTGAGGAGTAAAATATCTGGGCTGGAATATTGGGAAAATAATTGCTTTTGATCTATGTAACATGGCAGGAGATAAGCAATGTACAGGGGTACCTTGTATAAAGGAATTAATTCATTCCAAATGAAATTATGTTAAGCAAATTTTCCTTTATACAAATTCCATTGGAATGCATTGAAAACAGTGATCCAATCTTTATGTCGTACGGATTCTCCCCACAGGCGATTATGTTAAGCAAATTTCCCCTATCTTCGGAATTTTTATGTTGTACAAATTTATGTTATACAAGCTGTTTGCTATACAAGGTCCACTGTATTTGTTTTCATTTGTTAGGGCTGCAACTGATTATTTCTTTAACCATAAGCACACAGAGCTGCACCAACAGGATTCCAGATAGTATTTTTTTAGAGATCATGGTGGCATGTGGTCTGTTTCACTGTTTAATGTACAGTGGTACCTTGTATAAAGGAATTAATTCGTTCCAAATGAAATTATGTTAAACAAATTTTCCTTTATACAAATTTCCCATAGAAATGCATTGAAAACAGAGTAATCCCTAATTGTGACCATTTTTATGTTGTACAGATTTGCCCCATAAGCGATTATGTTAAGCAAATTTCCCCTGTCTCAGGAATTTTTTATGTTGTACAAATTTTATGTTATACAAACCGTTTGTTATACAAGGGTCCACTGTACATACATAATTTTTTTAGCAAAGTTACACAAGACCCACTCTGTGATCTCAAATTATGGCCCTGAGATGTGAAGTTACAACCCTGGTCGCCCCATCAATCTTTCTAGATAAATAAGCAGAGAACTCCAGCCTAAGAAACACCAATAGTGATTCCAAAGAAACAATGCATATTTTTAATTTTAATGAAGCCCCTCCTGTTATGCCAGATATCATAGAAATGGCATTGCCTCTTGTGTACAACATGTTAATGTCTCCTCTAAGGCTGCAGTCCTGTGCACATATACCTTAAAACAGTGTTGGCAAACCTATGCCATGGGTGCCAAAGGTGGCACTTGGTGCCCTTTCTGTGGGCACCCAACTTGGCTCCTTCACAGCCACCTCTATTCAGGTTAAATTCCTGTATTGACACTTCGCAAAAAAAATTGTGGGTTTTGAATCACAGTTTGGGCACTCAGTCTCTAAAAGGTTCACCATCAATGTCTTAAAAGGATGCCTCACTGAAACCAAAATAACTTCCTTATAAGTATTTGATATATATACTGTATATTTAAAATTAAGAATTGTTTACATTTTCATTTTAGAAATGGAATTGAAATTTTACCAAAGGGGCTATTGTTTTAACCAATCAACTTATTTATCAGTGATAAATATAAATTATTAATTTACTAAACACTATAACTGCACATAGTCTTCCTCCTGTAATATAACAAGGACCTCCAAAAACCCATTTCCAATTTATCTAAGAACATGACAATGTAAAGAGCCCTCTGAATCGGACATTTGCTCTTCAAAGCATGTCTGTTTCATAATTTCACAATACTGTACTTGTTCCATCTTGACATAAGGGTTTTCCCACTATGTATCTAGAGGAAATGCTGGGGGAATCTGGTATTTTAGTATTTATTTAAGGATTTGAAGGATTTACTACAGAGGAACAAATTTCTGGTTAGTGCCTTTAGTGTGGTCATTATCAACCTCATGGAGGCCCAGACTCCTCATTGCCAAACTACAGTAGGATGAACTGAGAGAAAGAGGATTGAGTTTTCCACAGTCTCAAAAAGCTGTAAATGGAGTGACAATCTCCTTGATTCTTTCTTGCATGAAATGGACTACAGTAGAAGGCAGTCCAAGTAAACAAGTTCAGTTTTGTGTTGCTGTTGTTCTACTGTGGGTGTGTCAATCTCCTTGTGGCCATTTCGATGTGGATATGACAGCTATAAACTAGAAAGTTGAACTGTGTTCACACCAACTTCCTAGAATGATGTTTGAGCCAATAAGTTCTTTTCCTTCTCACACTTCTTTTCACATTTATTTTTGTGACCAAAGTATTCTACAAGTCAGTTTCTGGGCCCAATTCAAAGTGTATCTATACAACTTCAGTCCAGGCTATCTGAACAACTGGATTCTCCCATACCAACTTGGCTTGGATTTGAGATCTGCAAGAAATGGCCCTTCTCTTGGTCTCACTTCCTATGGAGACCCTTTTCCAAGGGACCTGAAAGAGATCCTTCTCTGCTCCCAGGCTCTAGAACTCCTTGCCAGTAAAGACCAGGGCTTGCCCATCTCCCTGTCATCCTTTTGGCAGTAGGCAAAGATCATTTTTGCATTTTTCTTGAAGAAATGGTAAAGCAAATGCATTAAGACCAACTAAATTAAAATAGCTTTTTCATTTCCTTTCATTCAATCTCCATTAAGCTTTACTACCCTTTCATTGTTTACTCTCTTGATACAGGAAATAATTAGCATCCTGGAGTACATACAAATTTCAGATGCTTCTGGGGACTTGTTAGCTTCTATTAATGACCACAATTCCAGGATGAACGGAGAGTAAATAAGGAAAAGTGATAAATAGATTATAATCTCTGCCAAGTGCAAATATTTACAGAAACATTAAAAATGCTTGTTATTTTTCAATGTCTGCTACAGGCCTCTGCTCTGGTCATGAAGGGCAATCTTACAACCTATAACGTTTTCTGTCATTAATCCTAGGAGCGTCTTTGTTTTTGGCAGAACCCTGCTCATTCTTGCCAAGGGTGCAGTGCTTAATCCACCCTGTGAGCAGCTGGACCGTCTCAGCTCTTGAGCATGTACATCTCCAAGCCCTCCTTGGGCAATCATAAAGCATGTTCACTGGAATGGAGCAATCTCCAGATGGACTATATGCGAAGTATGATACTCTGCTCATATTTCTGCAAGATACTGCCCTCAGTCTTAGCCAAAGGAGGAAACATCACAGTCACGCCCAGTAAAATTCCAATGGAAGACATCATTGCAAATGTGGAATCAGCCATATACCATCTTCCGGAAGAAGAAGAAAAAGAGATAAGAAGTGAAATGATAAGGATCCTACAAAAAGCTAAGACCCCAAATAGCAACAAAACAAGAAAGGAGAGAAACACCATCAAGTCCTTGAACGTGGATCCTGACATCATCATCTTGCCGGCAGACAAAGGCAATGCCACAGTAATCGTGCAAACAGAAGAATACAAGGGGAAAAAATCAGACAACGTCTAGATCCCACCACCGACACTAACAAAATCACAAAACAAACAAACATGCTGGTCAGGACTTTCTCCCTCCACCCCAATGTTATTCCACGAATCTGCAAGACGGAAATTCTTCCACCAAGATTATACGGACTCCCACAAATCCACAAAGACTCAACCCCACTCAGGCCCATTGTTAGCACCATTGGCTCCCTGACATATGAATTAGCAAAACACCTAGCCATCCTCCTACAGGTCCACATTGGACAGACCTCATTCCACATTGAGGACTGAGGAGACCTCATAGACAAGATCAGCACCCTAAAACTTAACCACAGGGACAGACTATTCAGCTTTGATAAAATATACCCTTTTCACTCATCCAGCAGATCTTCCCAGAGGACACTAAGGCCCCATTCCAACATTGCCTAATGACCAGCTACTTCCAGTGGGAGAATGACTTGTATAAACAGACATATGAGGAGTCCCCTCAGCCTGGAAATAGCAAACTTCTACATGGAACATTTTGGAAAACAAGCTCTAGATGTGGCACCCTTTGTACCCACAGTCTGGTTCCGATACTTGGATGACAAATTTGTAATTTGGAGCCACAGTGAATATAAACTGGAATAATTTCTTAACTACCTTAGCAATATCCACCCAAATATACAATTCACCATGGAAAAATAAATGGAGGGGAAACTCCCATTATTAGATGTCATGGTCATACGCAAATCAGAACTCCAATTAGGACACAAGGTCTACAGAAAACCCACCCACACAGACCGGTACCTACATAAAAATTACAACCACCACCCACAACAAAAAAGAGGCATAATCAAAACACTTTTAGACCATGCCAACCGAAACTCTGAAGCTGAATTCCTCAACAATGAACTGAGCCACCTGAACTAGACCCTACAGGCAAATGGCTATTCCTAGAAGCAAATCAAAAGAGCCATCAAACCAAAAACAATAACACCAAACTGAAGAAGAAAAACAGCCTCCAACCAACAAAGTATTTCTGCCATAGATAAAAGGAGTCATGGACCGCATGGACAAAGTGCTGAAAAAAACACAACCTACAAACAATATTTACACCCACCACAAAAATAAATCAGAAGCTATGGTCAGCAAAGGTCAAAGGAACCCACTTGCCACTGCAGGAGTATAACGGATACCTTGTAGTTGTGGCCAGGTACATATTGGGACCACAAAGCGCAGCATCCAGAACAGAATCAAAGAACATGAAAGACACTGCAGGCTAAAACAACCAGAAAAATCAGCAGTAGCTGAATGCACCCGGAAACAAACTGGACATGAAATCCTCTTCCAGGACACAGAGGTACTGGACAACACTACCAATCACTATGTCAGACTACACAGGGAAGCCACTGAAATCCACAAACACAAGCACAGTTTCAACAAAAACGAAGAAAGTCTAAAAATCAACAAAGCCTGGCTTCCAGTACAGTAAACTACCATCTGCAAAGGGTCAAAGTTCAAGGATTCCCATCCAGGCACAAGCACCAGCTCACACAATAGAACAGCTAAAAACACCCATTAATGACAGAAAAGGATAAGTGGTACCCCTAATTACAGTGAAACTTCTTAATACATCCATCACAATACAACATCTATTCTCCTGCATAGGACAAGTTTCCCCTTTCCTACAACTTTAAAACCCCACAATCTCACTCAGTCTATACCCCAGAACACAGAGAGAACTCCTAGATCCCTAAGCATCTTACCCTCTGTAGATGCCAACCACAGAGTCTGACAAAACATCAGGAAGAAAAACTTCCAGAACACGGCCAAACAGCCAAAAAACTCATAACAGCTATAATGCCCTTTGTTTCATGATTCAAAGTATTTTTGGTTATTAATAGAAAGGGAATATATTGTTAATGTATGTCATTAAATGAAGGCATATCATAGTCTAACAATTGTATACCTCTGTGTATAATTCCATGCCTCCTTGATTTGCAACTTCACTTCTATGAGGTATACACCTCCCTCCTTCTTTTTGAGAATTTCCTCTCTTGCAAAGGAAGATTGCTCAGAAAGTGTCAATAGGTCTTTAGTGTCCCACTGGTCTCTGTGTACCTGCATTCCATTTTTTATATATCAAAACTGATATTACATTTTCCCCATTGTCTTTCCTCTCTGAAAGCTTCAGTTTCACCCTCTCTGGAACATGCACATAAATGATGACAAGTGGAATGGGGAGAAATAAATTTGTTTTTAATGTATGAAAGAAGCTTACATAGTATTTTTTTCTTACACATAATTCAAAATTAATTTCTGTTGAACAGTTATAATTTTAAGTATCAAATAGCTGCTATCCATGCCTCTTCTTTCTTATACAGTATTATCTTTTTTCCATGGCTATAGTTCTAGTTTAATGTGAATCACATGCACATTTAGCAACAGTGGTGTTTGGAAAGTTCTTTTATAAAAGTAACATGTTCCTGTCACCTGATCCAGCGAATTTGAAGAACTACATGTGGTCATTATTCATTATGATGCAGAGGAAATTTTCTTACTTGTCACTCTGCTCATTACCTCTTGTTTATGTTCCATTGAGGCCCCTCCACAATGGCAATGGTCAGGACACTCCTTCAATTACGTTTCCCCACAACCCATTTGGAGCTCAATAACTCTGTTCCCTGTACCCCAAACCTCTCCAAATTGGGGGTGCTTCAAGGGGAGAACTTGAGGAAGCTCTACTGTAATTTCCACATTGCTAGCTGCCTGGGATCACTATTTTCAAGCACGTAGCATTGCATTTCTAAATGTTTTTTCTGGGGGTACCATCTTTGAAGTTTAATAACTTGGCCCCTTGAACTCCAAATCTCTCCAAATTTGAGATCTTAAAGGGGAAGCTCATCCAAGGAAAGTTCATACCAAATTTGGTGCCTCTAGGACCCAGGGGAGCCATTTTACAGAGAAACAAATAAGTAAAAACTGCTGGTTTGTTTCGTTACTAACAAAATGCTGCTTCCCTGGTTCGTTTAGTTTCATTTCATTTTGTTACATAATAAATTGACAAATCAGCATTTCATTTTTTTGTTTGGTGTCCAGCCCTAGTAAGGAGTAAATATGGACACAAAACAAAAATATAGCATTTCATTTTGTTTTGTTTCTCCTTTCGTTTCTTTTTGTTTCATTAGTAACAATTTTTAAAATAATTTTCAAAATGAAATGAAACAATTTGTTAATGGCTCCCCTGGGTCCTAGAGGCAACAAAATTGCAGGATAGCTTCTTTGGACTCTTTCCTTAATGACCCCCAAATTTGGAGAGGTTTGGGGTTCAGGAGCTGTATTATTAAACTCCAAAGGAGGTCCCCTAGGAGATAATAATTTGTGATTAAGTCGGGAAATGTTTAATACTCACACACACACACTACAGTAGCTTCCTCAGGCTATTCCATGTAAGCCCCTCAAATTTGGAGTGGTTTGGATTTCAGGGGGCTGAGTCAATAAACTCCAAAGGGGTTCCCCTAGGAGAATATCATTTCTAATTGACTTAGAAGTGCTTAATAATCCCCCTGTGGGGCAATGATTAAGCGTTCTTCCAACTGAAAATAGGGATTGCAGTTACTCTGTGATTTCCATGCCAATACATGCCTGCGATTCCTATTTTCAAGTATATATTTGTTGTGTACTTGAAAATAGGGATCACAGGCATGTACTGTATCAGCATGGAAATTGCAGAGTAGCTTCTTTGGATTCCTCCCTGTAAGTCCCCAAATTTGGAGAGGTTTGGGGTTCAGGGAACTATGTTATTAAACTCCAAAGGAGGTCCCCTAGGAAATAATCATTTGTGGTTGAGTTGGGAAATGTTTAATAACCCCAAACACACTACAGTAGCTTCCTCAAGCTAGTCCATGTAAGCCCTCCCCCCCCCAAATTTGGAGAGGTTTAGAGTTCAGGGGGCCAAGTTATTCAACTGCAAAAAGGATCCCCCAGCAGTAATTGGAAAAGGGATGTGTGGCACGCATTGGCAATAAATTAAACTAGCAAGGGGAAGTAATAAATTGACCTATTGCCAGCATGGCGTGTGCTGCACAGCACTTTTTCAATTACTGCTGGAGTGACCCTCTTTGCAGTTGAATAACTCAGCCCCTGAACCCCAAATCTCTCCAAATTTGGGGGGCTTACAGGAAAGAGCTTGAAAAAGCTCCCCCATTTCATTTCCCAAACCAAACAAGGCAGTTCAGTTCGGTTTGTCATAAAACGTTTCCTATTGTTTCATTTCATAATAAAACAATTTGTTATGTATCAAAATCATGAAACAGCAGTTTATCTTTTGTTTTGTGCCCATCTCTAGTCAGGAGGCATAAAGGACTACCCACACAGGCATTGATGTTATTTTCATTGGCATGGCATCCCACCCATTCACTCTTGAAAAAGTGAGAATGAAAGTAGCTTGTGTAAGGGCCGTGGGAATTTTTGACTTCACCTGGAATTGGCCTCAAGGTGCCAGTGAGTTTTCACCCATTCCATTCTCAATTATCGATAGGGGCTGTATTAAAGTATTAAAGATAGGTAATCACATGTTAATAGGTCATAGCTGTGGGAAGAGCAAAATGGAATAAATTCAAGTGAGTTCCATGACAGGACACCCAGTGAGAACAAGACATCCCTCCTCTCCGAATTAGGACAACTGAAGTTGAGGTGAAGGGAAGGAGAAACAGGCATACCCCATGAGCTGCGCAACACAGGATCAAGAGGCTTTGGCAGAGGGCAGCCTCAGGGTACTCACACCATAAGAGTTCAGAAGTGTTTTTAACAAATAGGCACCGTGCTTTCAAAGCAGGAACTCAAAGGAGTAGGACTGGACTGGAGGTCAGGGTAGGTTCCAGTCCCATACATGTTTGCACTATGTTAGGCCCACTTGTAAAAGGAGAAGTTCAATGTTGTATTAATTTAATAAAGTTGTGGTCCAAGTTTAATCCAACCACTGTGTCTTGCCTCTTTATTTCAGGTTGGGTGGAACCCCTTAGGACTGAAAAGAGAATGGCAAGAAGCTTGAAAACAATTATTGATGAAAAACTCTATAAGGGCCTTTGGCGAGTAACTTTGGAATGTCCAGTTTTAACATTGCATCACTAAAGTAGTTTCATGACTTTACGTTTGAAATGTAATCTCCTTACACTCTTTTTATTCCCAAAAGCAATTCATTACAAATAACTATGTCACTTGCTACTTAAGCACACTAAATAAAATAGTCTGAAGACATTGACTCACATTACAATATAGCAGTCTTTAAGGTGCGTTGTTGTCTCCTTTAGTTTTCTTTGGTTTTGTCTGAAATGCTAACACAGTCTGGCTACATCTTTTAAATAAAATTGGCTGCTCTTCAATAACTCACTGGATAGAAATGGCAGCCTTCTGAATAAAATCCAGTCTAAATACTGAGCTTGCTGGGGTACCTGTTGCCCCTTCTAGGTCTCATAAATTCTTTCCATGTTCCATTAATTTCTAGTAGGGCTTAGTCAGTGCCATTCCACTGTGTTCTAAGTGATTCTTTCATTATCATTGCATGAGTGCCTCGGTGATAGGCATCGGTGATGTTATATGGCAGAGCGAATCAACATTTTACAGTGCAATTCTAAAAATCAGGGTATCCCAAAGGGAAAAAATGGTTTTTAAATTGGGGTTTGAATCAACAGCTAATTATCAGCTAATGGGTTCTCAGCTGTCTATGACAGATCAGGAAAGAGATCGGTGTGCTGGTAGACAGTTCTATGAAAGTGTCAAGCCAGTGTGTGCCAGTGGTGAAGAAGACTAATTCCATGCTATGGATCATTAAAAGGGGGATAGAAAATAAAAGAGCCAATATTATAATACCATTGTTCAAAACAATGGCAAAACTGCACCTGGAGTATTGCATTGAATGCTGGTCGCTGTATCCCAAAAAAGACACAGTGGAACTGGAAAGGGTGTAAAAAAGAATAACTAAAATGATTACTAGGCTGGGATATCTCCTTTATGAGGAAATGCTACAACTTTTGGGGCTCTTTAGTCTGGGGTGATAAGGCATCTGATGGAGATCCGGATTAACATGTACAAAAATATGCAGGAGATGGGTAAAGTGGATAGAGGGCTTTTCTGTCTCATGCCATACCAGAAGTAAGGGATCATTCACTCAAATTGAGGGTTAAAATAGTGAGAACAGACAATAGAAAAAAATCTTTACCCAGCATGTTGTTAGTCAGATGGGGATACATGTTATGTACAGGCTTTAAAGGAGGGTATCTCAAAATGCCAAAGACAGGGGAGTGCTATCAGTAGACAGTTATCCAGCTGTCTCATTTGCTCCCAGAGGCATTTGGCGGGGCCACTGTAAGATATAGGAAGCTGGACTAGATGGGCCCTTGGCCTGATCCAGCATGGCTCTTCTTATGTTCTTATGTTAACACCAAATTCATTTAACTCATAGAAGCCAAGCTGATCTTGCTTTGTGGTAAATATGAGAGAGTTCGGACAAAGAGTTTCACATTATGATTTTTAAATATAAAACTGTCCTGCCCTCATTCAAAACTACCCCAGATGTAAAATATCACTCACATTTTTATTTTTATTGGTCTTACTTATCTTAAAAGAAGAGTGTAAGCTGCAGCTACTTTTCTTCATTTAGAAAGAATCCAGGTTGTAGGGGTTGTAATATTCATCCACAAAGACATCACATTTCAAATGAGCTAATTTTCCCTCCCCTCCCACCTTTCTTCCCTGTCCATATTTTACATTGCATGGATGAAGTTTTAACCTTATGTCTTTAAATTGCCAACTCCCTGACCCTGTTTTATTTTAAAAGATGAGGGGAGATCTTTTGGAAAACTTGCAAGCAACATGTCCATAGAGATTTTGAGCCTATATAGTTTTTCTCCTTCAGGAAAGAGAAACTGGAAGACTGCTTTTTCAATCCACACTGAAGTTTACCTGAGAAGGTTAAGAGTATGTGCGATTCTCTATTGCATGTGTGCCACTTACTCACACTTTACCATTTCCTTAAGTCCAAAACAGCCCTTAAAAATCCCAGCTGTTCTTGGTTCTGCTCTCACTCACCAACCGTAGTGTAGATCATGTGACCATCTTCTGGAATCTTCTAGCACTGGGTGATTCTACATGAGGGAAGTTGCTGTTTGGATTTGTGTGTAGCTTAAATATACTAAAACTTTAAAAAAACTTTTTAAAAGCCAGGACATTCAGTTCTTCCAAAAGCTTCCCATTTATTAACATTTGATATTGTTGTTCTGCAACAATACAAAATGCCAGGCATTGGCCTAATATTGCTGCACAATATCATGCCCATGTTGCCAATAGGGAAAAGGATGCCAATTTCTCCTTAGCAAAGGGCAGCCTGAATGCTGACAGCACATCGTCTGTCAATTCCCTGGATAGAAAAGCACAATATGACACATCCATAAATCAGGTTTTATTTTTGTCATGCCGTGTTGTGTTGTGTTTTTAAGAATTCAGTTGCTTTGCAAGCAGGAGGATTCAAGCAACATAAGCCCATGAAGTGTCTTATGATGGGAAACTAATGAATAAATACTTAGGTATGTATCTGAAATAGTATCCAATATCTTGGCATGCCCAGTGGAATTTTAATCTTTTGTTGATTTAATACTGGTTTGCAGTATGGTTTAGGGAAGAAGGAGCTATTCAAGAAATGGAAAACCAGGTTTCCTGCCTACCTCTCTAGAACCCAGCTTGCATCTGATGAACATAGTACTGCCTAGAACTTTTCTTCCTCCTTTCCTCACTGTTTCAAAGAACCTACCAATAGTAAACAGTATACAATGTGTGCTTACTTAGAGCAGGACCCATAGACAGTATTGGTATGCATCAGCTATAGACTATAGGCACAAACTATGGAAGCTCCTTCATTTCATGTAGAACATCTCATTGAACCTAATGAGTGTGCGGATGGTCTAAGAAACCCATTTCCCATTGTTTGACCTTCAAAGATTTTGGACTTCAACTCCCAGAAGCCCCAGCCAGAATAGCCAATGGCAAGGATCCTGGGTGTTGAAGTCCAAAACAAATGTTGTGAACCATCACCCTGAAGATTCTACTACTTTCCAGTTCTAACCTATTAAGTTTAGAATTGGGAATTTAAAAAAAAAAGCTGTGTTACAGTTCATCCTGATTTGTACTTATGTTACCAGATATTACTGGTATTCTTCTGATATGGAGGATCATATGAATACTTTTTAGACATTACATGGATGTGCCTTTAGAGCACAGTCTACAAAGCCCCGTGAAAGGTGAACAGTGGAAGGGGGCACTTTGCTCTCTTTCTTTGCCTGCCTTTCACAAATAACAATACATATTTTGATATTTTTATAATTCATTAAATGTTAAATAGATGCTGCATTAGAAACCAAAGTGGCTTATGCTAAGATATTTGGTGTTACATTTAGGATTATCCTAAGAGACTTTGGTACCCAGTGTGGGGTGACAGATAGAGTAATGGACTAAGACTCAAGAGACCTGGGTTTGATTCTCCAGCTCTACCATAAGAACGGCCTGGGAGATAGAACTACTAAAACAAATCCTCAAGTACCTTACTTACCTTGAAACCCTTCTTAGGGTTCCTATAGGTCAGTTCTGACTTGACAGCACATAGCAACAACAGACACGGAGGAGGTAACAAGTGGAGTACCTCATGACTCATTCCTAGATCCAGTGCTCTTCAACATTTTTATTAATTACTTGGATAAAGGAGTGCAGGGAACGCTTATCAAATTTGTGGATAACACAACATTGGGTGGAATAGCTAATACCCTGGAAGAGAGAAACAAAATTAAAAAAAACCCCTTGATAGGCTCAAGCACTGGGCTCAAAACAACAGAAGGAGATTTTACAGACAGAAATGCTAAGTTAGCATTGGAGTTAGAGGGGAACCAAACATATAGTTTACAAGTTGGGAAATACTTGGCTCAGTAATACTGTGTGTGAGAAGGATCTTGGAACTGTGTGATGTGGCTGTGAAAAAGCAAATGTTATTTAAGGGTGCATTAACAAATACAAATTCCATGATGTACTAGTTCTCTGTTCAACACTAGCAAGGCCTCATCAAGTACTGTGTCCATTTCTTGACACTGCAATTCAAGAAGGATGCTGACACACTGGAACAGGTTCAGATGAGGGCAACATGGATGATCAGGGGACTGGAAACCAACCCCTATGAGGAAAGACTGGAAGAACTGGCGATATTTAGCCTTGAGAAACGAACACTGAGAGAAGCTATGATGACAGACAGCACTTTTCAAATAACTGAAGGGTTATACAGAAAAAGGGCAGGATCTTGATCAACCTGCCTTTCTCCCAGAGCACCCAAGGGAACATAGAAAGCTTTCCTCATCCATACTTTACCATCCCTATAGGATGGGGCTGAGATATAGAGAGAGACTGGCTCAAGGTCCCCCAGTGAGTTGTATGGCTCAGTGGAGGATCAGTACGTGATCCCTTAAGCCCTAGTGTAGCATTCCAACCACTGAACCACACTGGTTTCCACACGGATGGGTAGCTTTGGCCATAAATGCAGACTGGTGGAACATTTGGTACAGGAACATGGTGTGGAGATTTTCCAGTTTAGTTCCTGTTTGGCTTTGGCTTTTTGCCGTGAATACAAATGCTCTTGCAAGTCAAGATACTGCTATGTAATGCAATAATAATGATATATATATTATTTATTAAGCTCGTCTCCAGCCCGTCCTCTAATAAAAATACTGTACTATAGATCTTGGCAATATAAAGGCAAAGTCAATCTGTTGCATATTATGGATATGAAAACAATACCAGATCCAAGCGCTGTAGCAGGTACTCCTGTTCACTAACAGGATTCATTCTGCTAGTTTTCCTGTAAAGTTAAGTGAACATAATAGCTTAAAACACTGTTGCAGAGCAGAATTTAGAAGGTGTCAATTTACAGGGAGCCTGACTTCAGTGGAATATTAGGAAAAATGTACTGTTAAAACTGTACACTTCAGGAGGTGGTGCACTCTCCAACATTGGTTACCAAGATGCTGGAGAATTAGACTGAAAAATGCGTCATTTCACCTTTACTTTAATACTTTGTGAAAATGGCCTATAGATTCACTGATATAGAATGGGGAGTGTCATTGCTTCACTCCAAAACCTACAGTTTGGGTTAAGGTTTGTTTGTTTGTTGTTTTTGTTTAATGGAAAATAGTAACATTGTTCATGTGATAGATTCCTTTGGATCCTGGCTGACAATTGGAAAAGTGATTTCCACAAACTTGCTCATTTTCAAAAAGAAATCTCATTCTAAAACATGTCTTCAGTATCATCCATGTGGAAATGGCCACCCGTCACAGGCTTCTTACAGACATCTCTTGCAGGAGCTGTACTAGTGGAAGGGGAGAGGTGTCTCGAGTATGGGCACCCTGAAACATGCTCACAGCTGTCCTATAACTAAACAAGACAGAGAAAGATGGGTATGGGAAAGCTGTTATTAAGATTTAGCAAGAACTGCTCAATGGGCTTCCAATAGTTTCTGACTGAAAGTATGAGGAGGCATTTGACATCTGGAGTTAAAGGAGGAAGCAAGATGAGCAAGTGTGATAAGGCATTTCCAAGAATACCGCCTCCATCCCTCCTCACAAATTGTGCCAACTGTATTTATGCCTCCAGCTAATGTGTGCAGCAGTTTGCAAAACGTCCCCCCACCAGGCCTGCCTGCCGTGTCTGATTCCAGCCATCGATAGAACATATGAGGTGTGACTCAAAGGCAGATTTAGAAACAGCAGATAAGACTGAGGAAGCCTAATAATAAAGTGTTCCACTTATTCCTCACAGTTTTTAAGAAGGAAGGAAGGAAGGAAGGAAGGAAGGGAAGGAAGGAAGGAAGGAAGGAAGGAAGGAAAGGCCAAGATACGAACAGCCATTTTGAATGGCAGGCCCAAGGGAAATCTTGACATCCCAAACAAAATAAGCTGGTTTGAAAAACAACAGTGCTGGTCCTCTGAGATTCATAAAAGGCATGACAGGGAATGATGCCCGAATTCAGGGCATGGGGAATTAGTTGAGCTTTTCTTTGAATTCTGGCCCGTGTAAATAAAGTCGGTGGGGATGAGGCCTGATTCAATAGCTTGGCCAGGCAAGTTCCAGCAAGCAGACTTTGCCAAAGATTGTCACTCCCTTCAGCCCATTCCTGTACATATTAAAACTAGGCTGGGCTGAACTTACATACTTCCAATGTACTTCTTTTATTCTCTTCATGATAGAAAAACAGCTTCAGCACACAAGTCACATTCCACCACAAAATAACTTTGTTTTACTTCTTGCTTAAGTAAAAATAAAAATAAAAAATTCCAAGGATTCATAAACTTTGTGTTTATAATTACTTATAACCTTGTAGCTTAAATGTAATGTCTATTAATGCTGTAAGATGTCCCTCAATCCCTTGTTCTCAAATACTTGAGCATGTCTTAATTGTACTGGACTGTATGTCATTACTGTAATCCACCTTGGGTCCTTTTCCAAGGTGAAAGGTGGAGTAAAAATATGCTAAAATAAATAAATAAATGTTTTGAAAATGTATTTGTCTTCATGATCATGTTCTAGTGGAAACGTGTAAATGCCATTGAAGATATATTAGGCTGAACTAAATGTTGTAATACAGTGTCCTTTAATTAAATGGGATACTCCTGGCCCACTCACCTTATAAGTCCCTCCCAACATCAGCCTAATGCTGATCCTCAAGATGCTTCTGCTTGCAAGCAGCTGTGTCCCAGCAATTCTGAAGGATGTCCTAAAGACTACAAAATGTTCCCTGACTGCTTCAAAGTCAGTCAAATGGGTTGGACTCTGTACATTAGCAACCATTTCAGCACTCAGATTACTAATGTACAGAGTCCAACCCATTCTATTGACTTCAATCCAACTATCAAAAAGAGATGATCAACATTTTCCTTCTAAGCAAATGCAGAGGAATTAAAGTTTTCTTCCTCGGGACATCTTTTTTTAAACGTTTGGTTGTGCTGGGAAAATGTTGCCAGTCTACTAAGAAAAACACTGGAAAATCTGACATTCGTTGAGAGCTATTAATAGGATTTTTTTCCTGGGGGAGAAATATTTACTTAATAAACTAAGTTTAGCTAACATCAACCACATGTAGACCAACATTAACTATTGAAGGAAAGTAGGGGAACCATTATAGCCCACGAGTTTTCACATAACACTACCCAAAGGCTAACACAGATTGATTTTATTGTATCACTGTGCTGTTTATACAGGTGGGGAAGGTTGGGTCTTTTCCTCACAAAGCAGTACTAATATAGTTTGTCTTTGTTTCAGTTTCCATTAGGTTTGTCAACACCAGGTCTACATATTTTTCCTCATTTCTGCTCTTTACCTTACAGGAAACTGTCAATTACTGCCAGAAAGAAATTAAAATAGACATTGATTATCATATTTTGAAAAGGGAAATGCATCCAGAGACCTTTTTACACACAGCACAGTGTAGCCAGATCAGGTCTGCAAAATAGCTTCTTTATTCCATTTCTAAACTCACATAAGGGTTCATGCTCAGCAATGTATTTCTATCTTCTGCCCCTTGTGCCATCCCGCTTTTATTTCTTACATTATGCAGGCGGGGGGGGGGAGACTCGGGTGGATTCACAAGCTTCCCAAGTATCTTTGTGCCATTTCACTAGGTGCTAATAAAAATATTTCTTTACCACCTTTCATAAAGCAAAAGTGTTCTGCTTTATATACCGCCCCATACCACTTCAAGTAGTCTCTGGGCAGTTTACAGTTTTTTAATTACAGTATGCAGTCTACACATTGCCCCACCACCACCACCACAGCAAGCTGGGTACTCATTTTACCGACCTCGGAAGGATGGAAGGCTGAGTCAACCATGAGCCGACTACCTGGGATTGAATCCCAGGTCGTGAGCACAGTTTTACCTGCAGTACAGGAATTTAACCACTGTGCCACTGAGCTCCTATGGTCATTTTCCCCCTAACATTTTCTATATTTGTTTCTTTGGTAGTAAAAAATACCAGCACTGGCATTTATCTAGGATGCAAATAATCTGGGATCTCCATCTTTTTTTCCCTTGTGTTTTTTAGAATATATATTTCCATATATCAACATGCAAAAGTTCATACTCCAGAGCTGCCACTTGTTACTCTGCTCGGTCAGAGATGACTTGATTCTAACTCCTCAGTCTAGGGTGAAAAGCTCTGTACTTCCAAGACATTTAAATTGTACACTGATGCATCATCAACATAGTATGCCATTAAAGTCAGTTACGACATATGGTGACCTTTTCCAGGGTTTTCTAGGTATAGACTACACAGACATGGTTTACCATGGTTTCCCTTCTTCTGAGGGTACCGTGTGATGGTGCAGCCTGCCCAAGGCTACGCACCGTGGGGGAATCAGACTCCAAATCTCCAGATCTGCAGCCAGATCCTGTGCCTAAACCACTGAGCCATCTAGCCAGCATTCACTGCTGCATACCGGTGGTGAATATGAAAAGCTAATCAATGATTCAATACAGTAGATGATGCCATCTTCCCAGAATTTCAAAGCTATGCTGTGTAAATGATGGCTGAACATTTCCATTTCACTCATCTAACTGGGAAAAAAATGGAGCTTCAGCTCTGTTTGTGCATTATACTTTTTGATTTCCTCTTCAGACACAGCTCTGCCCCACCCTGTACATTTGCTGGGATTCTTTATGGAGAAGGTTTACCTTGAACTGCAACATAATAGGAGCAACACTTCCACCCGCCATTCTGTGCCAATCAAAAGCAGGGTTGCAAGAAGGGTGAAACAACTGGGCTTTTGTCCCAAGGCAATGAAATTTCCCCATTTTTTTCATGGGAGATTCGTGTCCATGCCTAATGGCAAAGGGGCTAGGAAGCAGAACCTGCTTGCTGTGGCTACCCAAACTGCCAGATACAACTCTGCTCAAATCATGTGAGCAAGCACAGAATTTGAACTCAGGTCTCTCTAAAATACAGTGGTACCTTGTATAAAGGAATTAATCCATTCCAAATGAAATTATATTAAGCTAATTTTGCTTTATACAAATTTCCCATAGGCAGGGCCAGCGCTTCCATTAAAGCGAACTAGGCAGTTGCCTAGGGCGCCAAAATGGAGAGAGGGTGCTGGACAGCCTGCCACCCCCTCCCCCGCAGCCCCCCCACTGCTGGCCACCGCCGTCCGTCCTCCCACCGCCCGCCAGCCACCCGTCGCCAGCCACCCATCACTGCCCGCCACCGCCCATGCCTGTCGTCATCCCCCGCCATCTGCCGCCCCCCGCCCCCCACTACCGCCCCGCCACCCCCCGCCACCCCCCCCCCATTTAAACCCAATGGAATGATGTACTGGCAAATATCATATCATGTAGACCAGCTCTTCATGCAGAAACTAAATCCTGACCAGCAAAAGAAATCAGCAAACATCTGTAATGTTGTGAATACTGGGTGATGCTTTTGGGGGAAGTATGCCTACAAAACATCAGACAAATAGATGCATGTGTGTGTGTGTGTGTGTGTGTGTGTGTGTGTGTGTGTGTGTGTGTGTGTGTGTGTGTGTGTGTGTGTGTGTGTGTGTGTGTGTGTGATGTACCGCTTCCTGGTGACATTGTTACATATAACAAGTATGTTCAGCAGTGCAGCTTGCCTAAGGTTACACAGGATGGCTCTTCTCCTGGGGGGGGCATAATGGGGAGATTAACTTCCCACCCTTGACTCCATAGCAGGTACCCAAACTCACTATGTAGCCATCAGTCGGTTTATATTGCACTGGCTTGACTTTTTTTAGAAAAAATGTTTGGACAAAAGGTTGTACTGTATAATATTTACATAGCTAGAAAGGTGACAAATTGCACCTGCTGACTTCCTGCCTGGTAAACAAAACAGTGGAACGGGGAAAAGGAAATGAAACTAACATTTTCCTAAAAACCTAATTCACACGTTGTGTGAGTAGACCCTCTGCAAGGTATTCAGAATTAATCGCTGTTGACAGATCAGGACAAGTTCTTGAAACTGTCTTAAAATTATTGTTATATTTTTGGGTACTGAAGAATGGATACATATTTTAATAGCTTCAACACTCAATAGAGCATGATATGTGATTATTCCTGATAATAGTACCGTACTGTTGCACTTTTTATTTGTTCTGATTAGTGAACATATATGCTACATTTCTTTATTTGCTGAGGTATAGACCTTAATGATAGCTAACAAGGGTGCACCTGGAAATGAAATAATAATTACCACTGGCTAAGAATGTTTATAGGGTTATAACGGTAAAGGTAAATGTCCCCCTGCGCACATGCGTGCTAGTCGTGTCTGACTCTAGGGGTGGTGCTCATCTCCGTATTCAAGCCAAAGAGCCAGTATTGTGCAAGTCCGTGGCCACGTGGCTGGCGTGGCTGCAAGGAAACACTGTTTTACCTTCCCGCTTTTTACAGCCATACCTACTTATCTACTTGCATTGACATGCGTTCGAACTGCTAGGTTGGCAGGAGCTGGGGTTATCAGTGGGAGCTCACTCCGCTGCATGGCACCCGGGATTCGAACCGCCGAGCTGCTGACTTTGCAGCCAACAGTTTTCGGAGGACTTAGTCCACTGAGCCACCAAGTCCCCACCTATAGGCCCCACCTATAATAAGAAAACAGATTCAAGTTTGCCAGGAACTGGGAAACATTGTTAAAGTGACATGAAAGTTTTCTTTTTCAAGTCCCTGAAAATATAATGTTCAAATACCTGCTGACTGAAAGTCAGAGGAAAGGTTAGCTCACAAACTACAGAGCCAAGGAACTGGAAACCAAGACGGATCGTTTAACATGGCAATGTTGTGCAACATCACAAACTGTGATCACAACATCACAAACTTCAGAAACAGGACGTTTTTACCTGGCACTGAAATGTCATCAGCGTTGGCACCAGGCGGATGTCACTTGGGAGGGCATTCCATAACCTTGGGGCAGCTGCTGATAAGGCCCTATGTCTACAAGCCATCCCATTCACCTCCTTGAGAGATGGCTCTTTCAGGGGGGTCCCCTGGCTAGATCTTAATTGCTTGGTAGGTTCATATGGAAGGAGGTGGTCCTTCAGGTATCTAGGTCCTAAACTATTTAGGGCTTTAAATGCCAAAACAAGCACTTTGAATTGGGCTCGGGCAACAACTGGTAACCAATGCAAGTTATGCAGAATCGGTGGGATGTGATCCCTGGCAGCCTCACCACTCACCAGCCGGACTACACGATTCTGAACCAGTTGCAGTTGCCAAACCATCTAACAAACCATATCCATCCATCCCTCACTCTAAGCTCTCTTTCTCTTTCTCTTTCTCTTTCTCTTTCTCTTTCTCTTTCTCTTTCTCCCTCCCTCCCCCCTCTCTCTCTCCCTGCCTCCCTCAATAGCCCCAAGAAAATCACTTCCCTACATGAAAGAACTGAATATGAACCAGAAAAAAACCCAAAAGTATACAGACCTGCATAATGAGGAATTTCATGTTTTGAGCGAGAGGATACATCATCATCATTGTCTGCTGTTTATTAATTTTTATTTTTACTTCTGTGTTTTGGGAGGTTGGGTGGACTTAAGGATATATAGAGGTGCTGGAATTTTAGACCCAGGGCCACTGCAGTATGTGCAAGCCAAAGAAATAACAGCCACTGTTTAAAATGCCCTGTGTGTGTGTGTGTGTGTGTGTGTGTGTGTGTGTGTGTGTGTGTGTGTGTGTGTGTGTGTGTGTGTGTGTGTGTGTGTGTGTGTGTGTGTTTGGCTCGTGCTTCAGCTTTTTGGTTTACAGATTCTGATAAAATCTGTCTGCATTAATCAAAGTGTGAAAGCACAAGATTTGGCTGGAAGACGGTAATCTGATTTTACCAATGATTTCCTATACAATAGGTGGTTCTCCCTTTTTTTTTTGTCAAATTCTGTATAATTAAACTTCTCTATTTTCATGCCTATCCCGTGCATGTTATAGGGGTTCTTCCAAGCCATGGGGCCTGCCACATGTCATGTTCATAGGCAGGGTCGGCGCATCAATTAAAGCGAACTAGGCAGTTGCCTAGGGTGCCAAAATGGAAAGGGGGCACTGGCCAGCCTGCTGCCCCCCTGCTGCCCCCCAACTGCTGGCCACCGCCGTCCATCCCCCCACCCCCCCCCCCCCACACCCATTGCCACCCACCCCCCTGTGCCCGTCACCGGCCGCCCCCCACGCCCATCGCCGTCCCCCGTCATCTGCTGCCCCCAGCCGCCCCGCCACCCACCGTCGCTTGCCCGCCCGCCCGCCGACCACCCCTCCCCTCCGCCCCTCGCCTAGGGTGCAAAAAAACCTAGCGCTGGCCCTGTTCATAGGGGACACCATAATCCTTTCAGTGCTGAGGGCCTCAAAAGTTCTTAATCCAACCTTGCTTTGCCTGCATGTCAACAGGTAGCATAGCATCACCAGCGTGACTCTGTGTGAAGAAGGAGAGAGAGAGCGGTTCAAAGTGAACACCACCGGGAAGCCCAGTTAGGAAGCCAAAATGCCCAGCCTGACCTCATGGACTTGGAGCATACAGATTTCTCTTTTGTACAAGTGGTTGATGCATAAAAAGATGGATGTATTCTTCCATTAATATTACCTCTACTTTCCTCGGTAACTCCGAAAACAGTGGTCCTTGGATCCCAGGGCCTGGGACATGTGTGTTTGTTGTTTTTAACAACTCCCACACATGCTATTTAATAGCCAGGTTTTTACTCTTCTCTTCATTTCCACCTCTGCCCTAAATGCTCCCAACTCTTTTATTTCATTTCCACTCTTCTTTTATTTTGGTATCCAATCAGAAAAAAAGGACCCCAATGACTTCCAGAAAGAGTTTCTGAAGCAATGAGTATTTATTGGTCTATTGGAAGATAACAAAAGAAAGAAGCCTGGAGCCCATTGATATACACTTGCAAGTGGGCCACCAACTGGTGGATCCTCCAGTCTAGGGCCTTTTTCCTAAGGCGTGCTGACGTCTTTAATGATTTGAGGTCCATTGTTAACAAGCATACCATGCCGGCTCCTTTGTTGGAGAACTCAAAGGTGGAGAAGCTGAAAGGAATCGAATTCTGTCCTGCCCCACCCTGCCTCTTGCGCACACCCAGCTTGAACCACCTGTAGCTTTTCGCTTTGAGATCACCAGCTGTGCCTTTGTCCACTCTATTTGTCCTGTATTCTCCCATCAGAGGCAGCTACAAATACTGTAACAATATTGATGGCGAATGGATTGGAGGCACATTCTCTGCCTGACTTGCTGCCAGAAGCCAAACTAGAACATTTGTACTGTGGACTAAACACTCAGAACCAGACCTCGGAGGTCCTTGCCGTGAAAATGGACCACAGTAAAGCGAGTGAAGCTAACACAGTCTTAACCAGCAGTTTTCTGACACTTTACAAACTTACTCATTTTATTCAACCTGAGCCTCCATTGGCTACAGACCATGCCAGTAATGAGCTTTAGAAAGTTGTTGTTTGCTGCTGCTGTTGTTGTTGTTGTTGCATAAAACTTCCCAAAACATCCAGGCCAGCCTGGCCATTGGTTCTGGATGTCTAGTGCTACACACACACACACACACACACACACACACACAGAGAGAGAGAGAGAGAGAGAGAGAGAGAGAGAGAGAGAGAGAGAGAGAGAGAGGAAGGTGGGCTAGAATGGTGGTCTGCTGCACAATAACTGGATGTAGCAAGAAGCAGAAACCACCACAACACAATAAAGACCAAGGAGGTGGAAAGCATGTTTTAAGGAAGTACAAGGCCCACTGTTGATGGACGGTCATAATTCTCTATTTGTTGCTTATCGTAGTAAGTTGTGCTAGAGCAGACCCATTCGAATCAGTTGAATTCATGGAGAAGTTGACTCACTCAGCCCCGGCTGACCCAGGTTCCACCAGTGTCCAGTGAGATCTCTCAGCTCTAAAAAGCTGGCTTTGCCAAAGCATTCAAGGCTGCTTTCTAAACCAATTCTCTCATTGCCTTGCAATAAATGTTTGATGCATCCCCCTTTCCACAACGTGCACGTGAAAGGGCTTGCATAATGACTTTAAAGGGTCAACCACGCTTGGATTTCTAAGCCAAATTAGAGTTTAATTATCACAAAAAGGCTTTTTAGAGCTCTAATTCTATATTTCCTCCATGCATCCCAGAGGGGCGGGGGTTTTTTATTCCTCCCCAGAGCAGAACACACCTAGGCTACATCTAAGTACATTTTAATTTTGTTGTAATTTGTTTTTTTGTAAAAATATAATTTATTCCAATTCATCCCATGCCCTATGAAAGAATACCCACAAGGCCAGATGGGCAGGAGAGCGAGAGCGAGAGAGCATTCTGCACTCTGACTGTGTGCACAGAAGGGACCAAATTGCTGGTCAATCGCATTTGCCTTTCTTGATAAGTACAGAATAATTGTGCAGCAGGATCATACTTCGCTCATTACTAGCCCACCTTCCTGTCGCCAAATGGGAGTGACAAGTGGCACCTGGAAACAAAGCCTCCTGCTGCCCTCTGAAGCTCACAGATATACTGTCTATGCACATGGAAGTTCACCTTAGCTAACTTCCATAAACCTGCCAAAAATCTGAATGAGGCCATCTGAGCAAAAAGCTCCTGCCACAGGCTGTGGCAGTGACGTCCCCTATAATTTGTTACATACTGTTATCCTTTGTCCTTCTTGATGTAATCTCTAGTTTATCTTTCTAAGAAAAAAAACATTTGTGCTGATGGCTCCCAGATGCAGCAAGCACACTTTAAACTTCCTAACCACCTTCCTCCGAGAGATACCTCCGTCTGTGTTATATATAGCAAAAAACACAGTCTCTAAAATCCATATATCCTCCTATACAGCAATACAAGGGTGATACCTCGAAACTGAAAAGCAGTTTGGCATTTCTCCTCTCTCCTACTTGTCCATTTATTTGAGCTTCTTTCCGAGAGCTCTCACCAGAGCAACTCACTTGCCAAGTTTCCTTTAAACAAAAAACAAACGCTTACCTTACAAAATGAAGTATGTTTTCCAGAGCAATGCCTCAGACGCACAGCTGGTGCCTGCGGAACCGACCGGCAGTGCCTCTCTCTGTGATGTTCATTCTAACCCTCTCTCCAAAAAAGAAAACGGTCTATTCCCAGGTGGTGGTGCTGATTGCGGTGGTGGTGCCATCATCTCTGGCTCCAACATGCTATTAGTCCCACCTTTCTTGTTTCTCTTTCCAGCTCAAGCCCAGCTCACTTGCGAGAAAGAATACATAAGACAAGCTGGCAGTGATGAAGTGATGTGCTGGGTTCCACCACCCCCCTCTAGTTTCTTTCTCTTTCTCTTTTCCTTTTCTTTTAACCTTGTAGGGCAAGCACTTCTTCAGGGCCTCTTATGCCCATAAAAGCAAAATCAACAAGTTGCAGAGCGGAGGAGAGCTCGGTGAGTGTATTCAAGCCAACAACAATGATGACGACGACAACGACAACAACAACAAACAACAACAAACAAACAACAAAGGGGCAGGAGGCACCTTAAAGATGTACACTGCCAACTCCATTATGGCATAAGTGTTTGTAATCCCAGTAATAAATTCAGTGTTAAATTCCTGTTAATGTTTCCTTGAGAGCGGCTCCCTGCAGCTAAATGCTCTAAGGCCTACACACACACACACACACACACACACACACACACACACACACACACACACACACACACACACACACACACACACACACACAGAGAGAGAGAGAGAGAGAGAGAGAGAGAGAGACTGACATTTACTAGGAAAATGTAACCCGACACTGAACTGTCAGCAATCCAAACAAAATTACCACTCTTTTCCTTCCTCTGAGCTGCTCCCTACGAATAAAGGACACTGAATAAAGAACACTGTCAATAGTAAGTCAGCCTGGTAGTAAATATCCATCCAGGAGCAAGATACCAGTTCCTGAGGGTGATGTCTTTACTGATGGTAGTAAATTAACAACAGAAATAATGTTGCCATGAAAAAAGCCTGCTCCTGGGAATTCCCTCACCAGGTAAACAGGCTGACTGTGGCTTTTTACAGAGGCAAATATCCCTCACATCTTCTCCTCAACATCTGAGTTAACAGGTTCATAATGCTGAAAAAGGCATTACTTTTCACTCAGCCTCTAAAAACAAACTGACTGTGCAGTTGGCCAATAGGGCACCACAGCTCCATTCAAGAAGATTTAGAAGGATTTTAGTAGCACTCTTTCAACCTCACATGGCATGTTTCAAATATTCATAACATGTTGCATCTAGAGATGGGCACGGAACGAACATTTTTTCGTTTCCGTTACCGTTTGTCATTTCCATTACTCAACGAAACAACAAACGAAAATTGTGATGAAAATGCAACGAAACAAACAGAACCGCAAAAATTGTGGTCGTTATGTTTCGTTTCCGTTAATGGCGACACGCAATGAAATGAGCTGTTTTAAATGTTAAAAAATGCCCTGGACATCCAAAAAATGCAGCGATAATTATTTATATTGTCTGATAACCTACCAGTGGGGTTGGGGTCCTTAAATCGTTTGTTTTAGTCTTCTCCCATTGCGATGTATTATTCTTTTTCCTTTAAAATGGATGTCGCCACCAACCACAAAATGGAGGCAAGCCATGTGATGGGATCATGTTCAACCAATAGCATGCCCAGGTTGCAGACTGGGCGGGCAGGTCTGGCAGCCACAGAGGGCATAAAAAGCTCTGGCAGCCCCCATCCTCCTTGCAGTCTCTGGTGGGAGTTAGGGTGGGATTGCTGTCTCTGCTGTGACTCTAGCTTCAGTCCTGAAGCCTCCCTGTGTGCATGCGTGCAGCGTACCTCTCGGTGAGTACCCTCCCTTGCCCCGCAGTGCAGTCACTCTGCGGCTGCCTTGCACCCTGGGCAACGCCCGCTGCTGTCTTTGCAGCTTCTCTGCATACCTAGTCTATACTGTGTCTCTGCCAGCATCCTTTTTTTTTAGTGTTTTCCCTCTGGTCTGGGGCGTTGGGGGATGCCTGCACACGGAAATGCTGTAAAAATCACGCAAAAAGTGGGTAGAAACGACAAATGAAAAAACGAAAAATGGTAACAAAATTTTTCAAAAATTTAACGACAAACGGAAACGAAACGAAACAGACCTCTCAACGACAAACGAAAAACTGAAACACCATTTTTCTGTTTCGTGCCCATCTCTAGTTGCATCCATTCACTCAGTAGTACTTGCAATATTCCTGCAACCTGTACTCTCATGAGGCTGAACCTGAGACCTAATTAATTTAAACCAGGGACTTCCCGACACATGGTTTTTCTGCAGTTCTTTTAGGGGTGCGTAGACCTGTATTTATCTGTAGTACTAAGAAAGAGAGAGACAGAGACAGAGACAGCGAAAGAGGGAGAGAATGGGTGGGTATGGGTACAAGTGTGAAGGCAGGCTTTCTTGTTATAAAACTGTGAAACTCAACTAACTGAAAACTGGTATGGAAATTAAGAGAGCCCAGTTAGGGGGTGGCTTATTTTTCAAGTGTGTTATTTGCCATCAATCACCTTCAACTTGTGGCAAACTTATGACTGAATCATCTCTAAAATGCCCTTTCCTCAACACCAATGCTCGCCTCTTGCAAACTCAAGTCTGTGGCTTCCTTTACAGAGTCAATCCACCTCTTATTTTGTCTTCCGCGTCTTCTTCTGACTTCTACATTTCCCAGCATTGTTGTCTTTTCCAGAATATCCTACCTTCTCATGATGTGCCCAGAGGACAGTCTCTGTTGGGGGTGGGGGTGACCTTGGTCTTGGTCTCTAATGACACAGCCTTGCACTTGGTGACATTTTCTGGTTCCTTCCTCTTTTCCATCCCTTCTTAGTCTCAGTCTTCTGATTTCTTGCTAGTAGTTTCCATTTGGATTGATGACTCAACTAAAGAATACAATTTTTTTACCAACTTTAATCTCTTCATTGTCAGTGTTCAAGTTGTGTTGTTCTTCAGTAGTCATAATCTTCAACTGCAACCCTGCTTTGGCACTTTCTTCTTTCACTTTCACTAAAAGTGATTTCAAAGCATTGCTGCTTTTTGCCAGCAAAATGGTGCCATCTGCATATCCCCAATTGTTGGCACAAGGAAATGAGCTTCTCCATGATAGTTCACATTACTCTATAGCAGTTAATCTTTTAGGTGCCACAACATTTTTGTCTCCTTTATTTTTCAGTTATTTGCTAATACCCAGACACTGCTGGCTGTTGGTATGCACCCTTTTTGTTTGGCACAATCACTTAGGAAGGTGTCAAAGGACACAGGGAAATATTTTAAAAATATTTTGCCTGTTTTTTAAAAAGTGGGAAATAATTACTAGATAATGTTCATATTGACTGTAATGGGGTTCCATTTATCTAGAAATTCCAAATTGTTCAAAATCAGAATTTTGAATATGAAGAGCTGTAATTCTAAATTCCAAATCAAAAATTTAATAGTAGTGCACATGCTAATTTAAACATATATGTATCCTAAATAGAGATGGGCACGACCAGAAAAATTTTTTTCGAGTTGTTGTTTTTCGGGATGGGTCCGTTTCGGGTCGTTTCCGTTTTTCACGAAATTTTTAAAAAATTTGTCGTTTCGTTGTGTCGTTTGTCGTTTGTTGTTACCGCCGCCACGATTTTGCATGATTTGACGTCCCAGCGAGTGGCGTCCTGCCGGCGCTAGGTGATTTTGCACCCTAGGCGGCAGGCGGGGTGGCGGGGGGCATGGGTGGGCGGCGGCAGCGGCAGGGGGGAGGGGCGGGCGCACGGGCGGCAGGCGGCAGGTGCAGGTCCCGCAATGACCCAGAGTAGGCGGAAAACACTTTAAACTGACTTGCTGCACACGACTGCATCGAATAAAGCAATTGCAATTTTTATTGCAAACAAAGTGGGCAGTGCACCCACAGCAGAGCTGCTGGCAGGGTATGAAATGACCTTGGCTTGCCACCAAGCAAATGAATTTTTTAAAATAAATCCACACCTCCCCTCCCACTCAAACCTCCCCCCCTTTGAAGCACTATCAGAAAAGAAATCCTAACAAACTGCAGGAGACAAAAAAAGAATAAACTGTGTTGCTATTCCCCACAGCAGACAGAGAATTAAAGGAATTATTATTATTTCCTAAATATTCAATTGAATCAATTCCCTCCCTGCCTGCCTAACTGAAATCTAAAGGCTCCGCGAAATCGAAACTAGTCTAGCACAGCAGCCAGCTACACACAGCCCTCTCCCACCCACATCCAAGCCCGGACTGCGACTCTTCTGGGAGTGCCTCGGCTTTTTATGCCCTCTTGCACATCCAGAAGTGTCAGTCAAAACCTGGCCATGCGATTGGTAGAATGGGTCCAAAAATTTGCATGGTCCCATCCCATGGCCAGCCCATCATTGCGCAGGTGTAAAAAAAAATAAATAAAAATAAAATAAAATAAAATAAAATCAGTGCGACCTTTTACTGCTATAAAAAAACCACTGCTGCTACTGTAAAAATTCAAGCATTTAAAATAGCTAATTTTCTCATGTTTCTGTGGTGCTTTGGTGGTTTTTTGGACCACGATTTCAAAAAAAATATTATGGACGCCATTTTGGACCCCCCCCCCGCAACGCATGGCAAATGGAGATGCGGAGGATGCCCCCTCCCAGCCCAGTACCAGCAGCCCAGGACAGGAGGGGGGGAGGCTGGGGACCCCCCCCAGAAACCACCCCTCTGGTAGGTGCCCTCAGGCAGGCATATTTTCGCCTGCTTTTTTGGCCGGGAATCGGTTTTTTTTTTCTTTTTAAAACTTTTTTTCTGTGCCGCTTGGCATCGTGTGATCGCCGCGCGATGCCAGGAACGACAACGACAAATCAGACCCAATTTTTCTTTTTTCGGTTTGAGTTCGAGTTCTGACAGCTTAATTGTCATTACCGTTTCCGTTTCGTAACGGAAATGATATCCGAAAATGGAAACGACAATTTCACCAAGTCGTGCCCATGTCTAATCCTAAAGTATCATCCAGTCACTGGGAAGCAGAATTCCTTAAAGTTTACATAGTATTTTCCAGGGTAATAGTTACTATTCCAAAAAGAAATTTTATAACCTAGCTTGCACATCTAGAAATGTACATATGTAAAAACCAGCTATCAAGAGCAGATATCAGAATAAGAAAGAGTGGAAACTATAAGACAGGCAGCATCCAATGTACCATAGACCTAAAAAAGGGACAACCTACAGCAAGTAGGAGGTAAACAGAGTGGCGCGAACAACAGCTAATACAGGTGGGACTTCTCTAAAAGCTTGCAAAGAAGGTTCACTCAGAGCAGCTGAAATTCTGTACATAGTCAAGGCCATGGGAGAGGAATTCCACAGGTGTGGAGAGGTATTTTCTGGGCAACTCATTGCAGTTATCCCATGATTCTTGAACCCATCCTGTAGTCAAGCCTGTGGCAGCCAGTCAAGGGAAAACAAAAAACCACCTGTGCACTTATGTGGATGGTCTTCTGCCATAGGGGTTTGGCTCTAAAATCCATTTCATCATTCTTTGGGGGATGTTATCGTTCTAGTATTTTTAACAATCATCTTTATTATATCAGGCTTTCTTGTAAGCTGCTTGGAGAACTTTTAAATGAAAAAAGTATAAAATGTTCTTCAATAAATATATGAATAATGATTTGAAGACTATTGCACCACCGGTTGCAGATCTTCATCCTCCAAATGGACTTCTTTGAAGTCCAAATGGAAATTTCTGAAATGCTTTCCTGGTAATGGTGCAAGGTAGTGCCATAACAAGCTCCTGCAAGTGCCTCAGGACAACTGACAGTTGCAGTGCAACTGGGATTTAGTAGATCTGGATATAATCAGAAGATGTATTGTCCATCCATTCCACCATACAATATCCTTCCATGCCTAAACACAGATTGCTACAAAAGGGAAGCAACTACAAAAATGCATGGAAACTTTCAGGTAGTCGGCTGCTTCAGAAAAGCAAATGTAGTAAGTAACCTCTGGAAGCATATCCAAGAGAAAAGTGCCACTCCACATTTGCAGAGAGATTGCATCATAGAATCATAGAATCATAGAGTTGGAAGAGAACTCAAGGGCCATCTAGTCCAACCCCCTGCCATGCAGGAACCCCATTACAATATCTCCGACAGGTGGCCATCCAGCCTCTGCTTAAAAACCTCCAAAGAAGGAGACTCCACCACCCTTTGTGGCAGCATATTCCGCTGCCGAACAGCTCTAACTGTCATGAAGTTCTTCCTAATGTTCAAATGGAATCTCTTTTCCTGTAGTTTGAAACCATTGCCCCGAGTCCGAGTCTCTGAAGCCATGGAAAACAAGCCTGTTCCCTCTTCAATATGACATCCTTTCAAATATTTAAACATAGCTATCATATCCCCCTCAGCCTTCTTTATTAAAGCAAAAGCAAGTTGAAGTACAGGCATTTAACCACTGTGCCACAAGGCTTCTTCAATATTTTGCTTTACTAAACATCCTGTGCAGTTTTGTAGTTATTATGCTTTACGATATTATGCTTTACTAACCACTCCAATGATTCTGCTTAGAAATATTCTCACAGCATGTGCTTATTGCCACTCGTTCTGTTTGCCATCAGAAGAGAGCAAGAGCTCTGTGGGTTGAGGCATCTGGGCAACAGATTTGTAAGACCAAGTGAAATTGACAGATCATCAATAACAGCAACAGACACTAACTAGCAATGAATTAATCAAACATGTTATCAGAGTCTCTGGAGCCAAGGTCAGGCAAACTATCACCTGGTACAAGGAAGTGAGATGGTTGTGGAAGAACATGCCTGAAAAGAGGTTGACTTCTAACTGATGCCTGAGGAGGTGGGGAATGAAACATAAATGAAAGGTGCAGGAAAAAGTAAAGTAGCAGGTGAAGAAGCAATGTCTCTCCACTGTAATAACAACAACAAAAGATTTCTTACCTTATAAAATAGTTGTACTTCATATTGTCCGTATTCTCGGATCATTAAGAAAGGGCAGAAAACAAGCTGAAGGAAAGGGCCCCCTTTGAGACATTTGAGCAGAAAGTCTGTCCTTTGTAGATAAGAACCAGCACAGGAAAAAGCCTAGAGAAAGCTACGGTAGCTGTTTTTAGAGACTCTTAAATGAATGTTGAAGGTGTCTCCTACCTTCTTATAACACAGTTTTCTGTGAATGTTCAGTTCTTCACGTAATTTGGGAGCCACCTATTCTTTGGATTGGAGAGGACCCCTTTCTGATGCGATGTCATAACGAAAACGAGATTGTAATGGTAGTTGTTGTGAGCTTTTCAGGCTGTTTGGCCGTGTTCTGGAAGTTTTTCCTCCTGACGTTTCGCCAGACTCTGTGGCTGGCATCTTCAGAAGGCAAGGAGCTCAGGGAACTAGGAGTTCTCTCTGTGCTCTGGGGACAGAGAGTTCAAAGAGAGGCATCTGAAGATGCAAGCCACACAAAGTGGCAAAACATAAGAAAAACTTCCAGAACACGACCAAACAGCCCAAGAAACTCACAACAGCCTTTGAGAGATCATAATTTACAACTATACAAAGGTTGAGAACATGAAAAGGTGTGGTTTTTATTTTGCTTACTTTAACAGCTGTTTATTTCTGACAAGGTTGCTGGCTCTTTGTTTGAATAAGATAAATGGCTGCTATGTGGTTTTGCGGCTGTCTTTCCAGTTTTCTACTTTGGCTACAGGCTACAGTGGGTAGAAAATTCACAACATCTACAACGTTTTGATAGCTTTCAAATGAAACACAGGACAGAAAGGTTCTACAGATAAATAAATCCCAAGGCCATTGAAATGCTCAACTGCGAAACTGCACAGGACATTTAAGGAAATGCTGTGTCTTTTATTAGCCCCAGAATATTTTTAACATTGGAGAGAGAGATGGAGAAAACTCTGGAAGCCTGTGGAAGTCTTTGCAACAAGTCTTGCCATTCAGGAGAGTCAGTTGAGCCCTGCACACAAGCAGTAATTAGATACAGTGACATCAAGATTTGTGGACTCACCTGGAGAAAGCTCTGTGGAACAGGTGAAATATACCTGAGGGCAGCAGCAGAGCAGAGAATACCACCATTAGGGGCCACAACAGCACCCAAGACTTTGCACTATCCTCTGCTGGTGTTTGCATCGTCATCAACTGTTATCCTCATTCTGTTTTCTTTTCTTTTTTTCTTTCTTTGAAAGAAAGAAAGGAAAAGACTGAGGGGTTGTGGCAGTAGCCCTTTTTAAAATATGTAAGCCTTTGGGGGAAACACTCAAAGAAGTAAAGATAGGACCATGAAGCTGAGGCAAGTGACACACAAAAGGAGATGTGTGAGGGAGGGAACCTGGACTGTTGAACTCCAGGTAAATGTTAAAGATTAACTGTGAGTAAGACCAATATCCAAAATACAAATAAATCATAAATACACAAGACATGTCATTCTAAGGACCTGTGTTATTATCATTCTGTAAACAGGGAAATATAATAACTAAAAATCTCCCAGGGACGTGGTTAGAACTAAGTGTGTTCCTCTCTTAGAAAGTTTCTGCCTTTAATTAAAACTAATTAATTACAATCATTAATTATTAATTCAATAAGACCCTTCCTTAACAAATTTTAACTGCAACCAGACAAAGTTTGCATTCAACAGCAGACATGTACTTGAAAGCAATATAAGGGTGTGGTTTCCCTCTGAACGTTAAGGAAATGACTTTAAACGAGGTTCAAAGTTTAAAGTTTTCCAAATATCAAAGATGAAAGGGACAGTTCAAAAGAATACAATCTATTGTTTCTGTTCCTCCAGAATTACAAAGATATTTGCTTTGGCAGTGTGGGATTTTTTAAAAATTTCCCCTCCTGCACTGCTAACGACAGAGCATTTAGCTGAGCATAGAGTGAAAGCTCTACAGCACTGTTGTACTGATAGTAAATAAAAATACTTAGCTGGTTTAAAAGTCAGCAGTCCTGTATTGATTAAAATATTGTTTCAGGTTGTGCTTAGATCATGTTCCCTCTTGACCTCAGCAGTAAGTTGTCTGAGGGCTGGTCTACCTACATCATGGGCCATATAGGTATAGCACTCTACAGAGAAACTGTGTCCTCTGCATTTAGTAAACAGGTCTTTCTTCCCAGGTGACTGATTAAAGTACTTCAACCTTTATATATCATAGCTCCATTTGCACAGCTGCATTCGAGACCCAGCAGAATACCTGAAAAATAGCTATCAAAAATCTCTTTTGAACTCCTTCAAAGGGAGTACAAGGAGAATAAAGTCCCAGATGTGGACCATAAAGCAGCTGATTAAGAGATTTGGCCTTGAATAGTTTTAAAGCAGCCAGAATACAGTGCCACCAGTGAGAAAAAAATTAGTATTGCAGAAGCCGACCGTTTGTGTTAGCTGGGCTATGTATGCACCTTATGAGTGCCACTTGCTTGACAGAGAACACCAAGATGCTTAAAGGCCTTTGCCTGCTCTATTTTGTAGCCATTAACTGACTGTCTATAGAGTTTTGGCCATTTTGCAGACACCTAAGTTTTCTTATAGCTTATTTGGAAGCTTTCATCTTGGTTATAAGGTCTTAGGGCACTCAGCGCAATAGACATCTGCATCAGTACCACTGTGCCATCAATCTACTGTCTGTAAATGCTGGTCTAGGTCTTGGCAGATGGTCTCCACTTTTGATTTTTAAAATGCTCCAAATTGATTACAGTAAATACGGAGGGGCCTATCACCGTGACCAACTCTGGATAGATTGTACCCTAAACAAAATAGTTCAGCTTGGTGGTTTTGGGCTTTGCTTATCCAGTTAGTAAAGTAAGATCTCCTTTCAGTCATAATCCTTGTTAAATAAATTGTGAATGCAATCTTGATGGGGCCTATCTACAGATGCTGTCTGGCCTCCTGCTGCTCCACTTCAAGACCCACAGATCTTGATCAAACCAAGTGGCTGGGCAGATTCTGTGGCGGAGAGAGCTTTCAGGTGCAATGTGTTGATTGCCCTGGTGGAAGCAGCGTAACAGCCATCCACAAGGGCATCAACAGGAGTTGCGACCAATTCAGTTGGAATTCCCCGCAAGATATCCTAGAAACCAATTGGATCCAGTAGCCTGTGGGGGGCAGACCATCTTAAAGGGTCCTTGCTCCCTGTGGGGAGGAGGTGCCAGTGCGAGGCTACATTTTATCAGGTCATGATCTGATCATAGCAACAAGGCTAGTCACCATTGGACAATCCTCTCTCTCTCTCTGTGTTGGAGAAAACCAGGTCTAATGTGTGGCCAGTCACATGGGTTGGGCCATTAATATATTGGGACAAGTCCAAGGAAGCCATGATTTCCAAGAACTCAAGAGCAAGACCCATGACCTGAGCCTCCACATGGATGTTGAGGTCACCCAGTACAAGGAGTCTGGGGGACCTCAACAGTGCCACGAATAGAAATGTCACTAGCTTAGGAAGGAAGAGTGCTGGGTCATGGGAGCAGGATATGACAGCACAATCCCCAAACCTTCCCTAGCCCCAGTCGACATGTGGTGGGTGTCTTGTCCTGGTTCTGTCAATGCGAAGAGCCTGATAACCACCAGAGTATTTTTATAAATGATGCTCTACCATTGCACCTCTTGTCTACCCTGATGCTGGACAGAATACCCGGATGGGCTGGTAAGATATACAGCTCTGCCATCTTCCTAACCCACTCAGGTTTCTGTCATACAGGCCAGATCAGCCTCTTCCTCTAACATCATATGGATAAGTTGGAATTGATTGGAAGCAGATCTGGCATTCAGCAGCAGCAGGAATAGAGGATAATAGCTATACTCCAATCATATTGCATGTGTGCATTCTGGTTTGCATACATTTTTTAAAAAATGGCAATCTTGGGGGCCCATTGTTCAATGTTCCCCTTTAACTTTGGAGGAATACCATCACAACCT
Organism: Phrynocephalus forsythii; assembly: GCA_029282475.1. Taxonomy (NCBI): domain Eukaryota; kingdom Metazoa; phylum Chordata; class Lepidosauria; order Squamata; family Agamidae; genus Phrynocephalus; species Phrynocephalus forsythii. Next base: position 14,552,095 of record JAPFRF010000006.1, on the reverse strand, counting down.
GCTTCCTTGCCTGGTTTCTGCTGGATTACCAGAGGAGTTACTTCATATGCTGGTACTAGTGGCCATCCTGGCAAGATTCTGGCTCTGAGTTCCAACTGAAACGATGATGTCTAATGTTTTGCATAGAAAACTGTGCTGTTTATAATTCACAGAAATGGGCTTCCGACACTCCAGAGAGAATATGACAATCTGGCCATGCTAAGCAGTTATCTGCATTAATAAGCTTTTCCCATGTGGCTCATTGTTTACTGCTCTCTCTTTTTTAACCTTGATTAAGTTCTTACATTGTTTTCTTGCAATATGTCCTCTACATCCATTTCTGCTAGGTTTTCCTTATGAAGCCTAAATTTAGATTAAAAAAACTTTTTTAGCATCACTACAATCCTGATCAAACCAACCCTTTGATCAAAATTTGCTCGTTTGTACTTTGTTTAGATCTTTTGCTGCAAATGACTCAATTGGCTCTTTTATCAGTACTCTCAGTCATTCCACTGTTTGGACCTATCAAAAGAAAGACGATACGAATCACTTAGTAATGATCTGCCAATCGTTACTCAATGATATCGTATCACCTTTCTAGCAATGGAATCTGTAAAGAGCATTAAACAGTTCTGCAAATAACTCCTTAGCCTTCTCTGGCCATCCAATCTTATTTTTAATAACCTCAGAATTAGAACGTAGAACATCCTCAATATAAATATGACACTCTAATAGGCTTCAGAACAAATATAATGTAAGATGATAGCTATCTTGTCTGCTGTCTATCTTCAGTTTAAGGCAGGAGCTGAATAGATTGTGTCTGAAATTGTTTCACATTGTCAATGATACTTGTTCTAGCCTCTGACAAGAATGTACTATGAATAAATGCAGTTTACTGTAAATGAATCAGACACTGTCTCAGAGACTCTGGGGATGGTATTAAACAGGACATCATAATTTCATATGTACTCTAAGTGGATTAGCCTTCTTGAACGTATTACAAATTAAACATGCTCATAAAAAGCATAATTTAGGATTTTTTTCCTTCTACCCAAAAATGTGGAAATCAACAAGATAAATCAAATAAATGAGAGAAGAGATCTAATTAAAGGTGATTAAAAGTGATCGTAAAGGAATCAGCAAAGCCATCATGAAGTCTAAGGAAAAGAAAGGATTTCCACTACAGTGGTACCTTGTATAAAGGAATTAATTCATTCCAAATGAAATTCTTTTAAACAAACTTTCCTTTATACAAATTTCCCATAGGAATGCATTGAAAACAGAGTAATCCCCAATTGCCACCATTTTTATGTTGTACGGATTCGCCCCATAGACGATTCTGTTAAGCAAATTTCCCCTATCTCCGGAATTTTTTGTTGTACAGATTTTATGTTCTGTATATAAGATGTTAGTTGAGGAGGAATATAAAACAACAGCACTAAAACTGGTTTGGCAAGGAGATTTAAATGAAGAGATAAAGGAAGAAATTTGGAATGAAATATGGAAGGAAAGAATAATGAAAAATATGTCAGTAAGAATTAAGGAAAAGTTATTTGGAGATGGTATTTAACACCAGTAAAAATGCATGCAATAAATAAGGAGGTATCACCCTTGTGTTGGAGGTGTAAAAAGGGAAAAGGAACCTATTATCATATGTGGTGGTCCTGTGAGGAAAAACAAAAGGAATGGATAATAGTTTTTTGATGAAATAAAAGAAATTATAGGGATTGATATAGAAAGATCTCCAAAGATAGCATTGCTAAACATAATAAAAATTGTGAAATAGAAAACTAGGTAAAGGATCTGATTATAATTATGGTAACATCTGCAAGATTAATAATGGCAAAAAATTGGAAAGATAATAAGAAACTGAGTCTAGAGGAATGATATGATGAAATGTGGAGTTTGGCTATCAATGATAAACTGACCTGCGAATTGAAAATTAAAAAGGGGATGGTAAAAGAGAACGTTTTCAATTGAATCTGGTATAAATTTCTGGATCATGTATTTCTAAAGCAAAAAGGTTATTTTCCATCTAAAGAATCGATTCAGTTTTGGAAGCAGACAGGTGTTTAAGATAAAACATGTGATTGTAATGAATGTAATGTTATATAATGTTATAAAGTATATTGTTATATAATCCTGAGGGTGGTGGATAATTAAGCACAATGTGTTGTGGGGGATTTATGTGTTGTTTAAATTTTTAATAAAAAATTAAAATAAAAAAACATATTTTAAGTTCTACAAACCATTTGTTATACGAGGGTCCGCTGTATATATAAAAATATCAAGGAAGAGAATTTTATGGAAGAGCCTTTGACAGAAAGTATATAGCACTTCATAGCCAGGGCATAAGACCCAAATAATACTATCAAATTGAAAAGAATGAAGAGAATCAAGAAGCAGAGATTGCCCAACCATATCAAAAGATGCCAGGAAATCAGAGAGAGCTCTAGACTCAGTATATGCTTAATCAATAGCACAATGACAATAATTCTCTCTCTCTCTCTCTCTCTCTCTCTCTCTCTCTCTCTCTCTCTCTCTCTCTCTCATCCCTCCCTCCCATCCTTCCACACACACACCAGATACAGTGGACCCTTGTATAACAAACAGTTTGTATAACATAAAATTTGTACAACATAAAAATTCTGGAGATAGGGGAAATTTGCTTAACATAATTGCCTATGGGGAAAATCTGTACAACATAAAAATGGGATTACTCCATTTTCAATGCATTATGAGAATTTGTATAAAGGAAAATTTGCTTAACATAATTTCATTTGGAAGGAATTAATTCCTTTATACAAGGTACCACTGTATATTGTATATGAATGTTCTGTACTAGAGATGGGCACGAAATGAACAATTTTTCATTTCCGTTTTTTGTTTCGTTATGCAACGAAACGACAAACAAATTTTGTCTCCAAAATGAAATGAAACGAACAGAAACACCGGAAATTTTGTCATGCATTTCATTTCCAGTACTGCAATACTGCTTTAAATGCTAAAAAATCACAAAAAACTGAAATAAATGGTAATGAAATGGTAACGAAATGAATGAAAATGAAAATGAATTTTTTCAAAAATTCACGAAAAATGGAAATGAACCAAAACGGACCCTCCAAATGACAAACGATAAACGAAACATCATTTTTTTGATTCGTGCCCATCTCTATTCTGTACGTATGACTGCATAATCAAAATTGCACTACCTACAGATTAAAAATGATGTCAGGAGACTCAGGGTATCCCCAAGGATGTTTCCTTTAAAAGAAATGTCTCTCTTGCCAACAAGATGGTCATCACAAAATATATCTGGCTATGAAAGAAGGAATTCCCATCTCTGGCACGGAATCCAATGATGTTCTTTTGTATACAGAAGGCAATGTCTACCTATGTCATGAGAATTGAATCACTAAGTTCTTTATTGCACTAGAACAGTTTTGGTGAACCTATGGCATGGGTGCCAAAGGTGGCACTCTGAGTCCTTTCTGTGGGCACCCGACATCACCCCTTCAGAGCCGCCTGTATGCAGGTTAAATTGCTATATTGGCACTTTGCGGGAAATTAGTGGGTTTTGAATCACAGTTTGGGCACTCGGTCTCTAAAAGGTTTGCCATCACTGCACTAGAACCTAGTGACTAGATGGCATAATATATGAGAAACCTGGAACTCCATCCAAGGATACCCACAATTGCACAAATGAAAGCAGGAAACTTCCTAATAAAACCTTTTTAGTGTGGCTCTGCATAAATTCCTTAGTAAGTACTGTATCTGCAAAACTGTTGTAACAGATATTTAAATGCTAAGCAACAGTGGTATAGGATGACTGTCCAAAAATGCCATTTGAACCAGAGTTTCCTGGGTTTGTTTTTTGGGGAGGAGGTTTGCTTTGGTTTTGGAATCAGATTCATTTTGGTATGCTACCATGTGGGATTAAGTGTACATGTACTCAAAAAAATCAAACCTCCCAACCATAGCCAAACCATCTTGCTACAAGGTCAAATGAACCTTTGACCTTCATAGGTCAAATGAAGGGCATGGTCAATCTTAAATGTCAGTCTTACAACTACATAGTTGGAAGCAACCCCAAGGATCATCAAACCCAGCTGTTATCAAGGAGGAACTGTGGGGAACAGAACTTCCATGATTGGAAGAAGGAATTCCATAACTACTCTGAATGCACAGGAGCTGATCTCATCACTCCTTTGCAAATTAACTTGCTTTATGTCATGGTTGGCACTCACGATTTAAACATTTGATTTCTCTGAATTTTTATTTTTCAACTGCGAAAGTTTGCCTGCACCACATCACTCCAACTTTAGCATGCTTTCAGCATGGACTACCCATAGTATCTGTTTTTGCTTCAGCAATAATATTCTACCTAACATAACCAAATCATGTCTGTGAAGATTTTCAGTCATCCAGGTTTGTTTAACTGGGAGTTGAGTCATGGCTACTGGACTTCTTTTTTGAGAGATAGAAATGTTTTGCTGTTCATCCAAACAGCTTCATCGGTCAGTCTGACCAATGAAGCTGTTTGGATGAACAGTGAAACGTTTCTATCTCTCAAAAAAGAAGTCCAGTAGCCATGACTCAACTCCCAGATAACCAAATCATGTATTATTGTGAGGTTCTATCTTATTACCGTAAATGAATATAAAAGTATAGCAAGCCAGACTGACTATGTTAATGACCTTTTATGATCACTAAAAGATAGCTTCAGGACACAAAGGTAATTGCTAAACATAAAGAGAAGAGGTCTGGAGTTGAGAGGAATTTTAAAGGACAGAGACACAAAACCCAGACAAAGACAGAGAGTGGGAGAGAGAGAGAGCTTACTATGAGATATGAAGGCATCTGTTAGTATTTCTGTTTGGGAATGTGATGTGGGATAACAGGTCTGCCTCCTGCTAGGAGTTCCAATATTATAAGTCTTTAGTGAGCTCCAAAAGCCAGCCAACTCCAGCAGTGTCACCCAGTGGAGATGATTGATTGATTGATTGATTGATTGATTGATTGAATGCAGCATGGGTGCTTCTTTAGACTCATGGTGGTTCCTTAGCATTGCAACGAGAGGAAATGTAAAAGACTATGTTTTTGTCTAAAATTGTAAGACTAAAAATTGAGGGTTATCTTATACACGGAAGTAACAAGTTGAGTTAGAAAAGTAGGGGGTTGTCTTATACATGGGGCGTCTTATAGATAGGAAAATGTGATATTTTTAATCACTTGCCATTGAAGCATGTAATTGGACATGCTGGGAATGAAATCTGAGATTTGCTACTGCTGCACATAAACAGGAGTTCTGTTAGCCGTACCACTGTGTCATAGCTCTATTGTATGGAGCAGCGTATGGCCTAAACTGGGCCCCTCACCCCCAACATTTTCATGGCAGCTCTATATAGATTATAGTCTCCATTTGGTATGAGGTTTTCTTTACCTGTTTTAACGGATGATACCAACATTCTGCAGCAACATCTGCAATGGGGCAATAGCATTATTAGATCCAGTCCAAAGTTATGAATAAGCCAAGCTTTTGAACTCTACTCCAGAACTCACGACAGTATAAAATTTGGGATGAAGGCAGAGAGTTCAAAAAATTACCAGATGTAAAAGATCCTTGGCTCAGGAAAGCAGATCACCAACAAAGCAAAATGAGAGGTCAGATTCTCCATGCAGCAGGAGTGGCAAAGGTGTTAACTAGTTCTTTTCCCTGTGTGGACACAAGGTTGTCTGGATCCACGCACCCACTTCCACAGGCCTACATACTGCTTTAAGTAGAGCCATGCAAGCCTCTTTTAGAGCTGGTGAGGAAATAAAATGTGAAGCAAGGTCTGTGTTTATATACAGAAAACAAAAGAGAACATCTTTGTATCATGCAAGGATTTTTTTTAAATCAGTTGCAGCCCAATTGGTAGTTATACTGTATATGGACTACAGTAGAAGTTCATATGGATATTTTCTGTCAAAGAGAAGTCTCTTCTCAGTAGAACCTCTGGAGTTTGAAAATAAGCGGTATCAGCTTACTCTCCCTGACTCCTATCTGGCTATTTGCATTGAATTCTATGGGAGGCACCAACCAGAAATCAGGCAGGAAGCCCAGTGTATAACAAACTATAGACTGGGCTTTACAGATGTTATGAAATATTATTCCCTGTAGTCAGAAGCAAGATACCCCGTGGTCAAATGGAATTGACACCAATGACTATTCATAGATAAAACATGATCTGGTTATTAACCAGTGGATTTCTTTCTCATGAAAACCAGTGAATTTCTTTCTCATGAAAGAAACATTTATAAATAGAGACATTCTATTTTTTAAAAATTGTTGGAAGGCTAGTTTAGTGTGATGGATAGCCTTGGGTTCAAATGCCTCTTTTGCCATGGAAACCCAATGAATTTTGTTAATGGTAAACTATACTTTGAATGTCCTATATACATGGTGTCAGAGGTGACTTGAGTACTTGACAAAAACTAATATCTTGAGTATCTCTGGCAGTTAATTGTTGTTGTCATCATGTGTCATAAAGTCAGTTTTGCCTTAAGGTGACCCTTTTCAGGATTTCCAGAGGAAAAAATACTCTGAAATCATTTACCATTGGCTTCTTCTGGGGATACCCTGGAACTGTGCAGCTTGTCCAGGGCCACACAGTCTGGTTATAATTACAGGAAGCTCAGTGAGGAATCAAACTCCCTACCTCTGGCTCCACAGTCAAAGACCTAAACCACATGATAATGGTGACAATTAAATGCACAAACGGGATTTCCCTCAGAGATACTCAAGATATTTGTTTTGTCAAGTACTCAGGTGACCTCTGACATCCTGTATATAGGGCATTTGAGGTGTAGTGTACTATTGGAATAAACCAGATGCAAGCACCAGAAATAATTAATTTAAAGTAAATTGAAAGTTCCTATCCCACTCACCTTTTGGTCCCTGAGAATCCGCTTGGAGCCTCAGATTAGGGAGCAGCCTTTAATAGTAAATGATTGTCAGATCGTTACCACTGGAATTGGGAACCAAAGCAGCAATTTGGCTGCAATTTTTTTTTTACCAATAAAGGCTTCTCGTTTCCCATTCTGAGGCTCCCAAAAGGCTTTTATTGAGGAAATGTACAGTCTGAGGGAACCTCAGAACAGGGAAGGAGGATATAGGAAACTTTTCAGTTCATTGAAGTTGATTATTTCTCTGCATTCAGGATTTTTCCTCATGTCAACTGCGATTTTTACCCCACTGCAATGAGTATTTATTTCTCTGATTTGTTACTTATAAAGACATTTCTCTACTTTTTGTTTTTCTACTTCAGTGCCAAAGACAACCAAGGCAATAGACAAACAAGCAAACAAATATTTGCTACATTTTAAAAACTTTAGTTGAAATTCCAGAAGGTCAGTTTGAGGTGTGTGGATTTAATGTGCCGTCAAGCCAGAACTGACTATAGCTACTCTAATAAGGCTTTCAAGGCAAGTGAGCTATTTAAGGAGTGGTTTTATCAATACACCCTATCTAGGTGTGTTTCCTCAACAACACTGAGCTTTGAAATGGAGTCTCCATTATGCCATATTGGGTGTCAATTGGTTTGAAGAGAAAACCCAAACTGGCTTCAGAATTCTCTTCAGATTAAATCCTCACAGTCCACAGAGGAAAGAATATGCCTCCAGGTTTGCAGTTTTAGGTAGGCAGAAAAACCATACTCCATTTTGCCAGTGAGCAAGGTTAATTCTCAGCCATGGGCTATAATATGTGGTTAGTGGGCTATTTTTGACAAGGCTCCAAGCTGTCAATATATAATATTAAAACCAAGTGTTAAAACCATGTTTTTCATTAAACATCCAGGATCCAGGGTTTGAAGAGATACAGATCTGTATTTTAACATAAATTAAAAAGTATTTCTAATTGTGCCTGTTGTGTATTGATCTGTATTCCTATTATCTGTAATTGCTTATGTTGAAGTAACTGCCTTCCTATTCCAAAGGGAATAGGCCTATTGGTTATTTCTAGTTGCTGCATTTGGATCCTCAATCCTATTGGTTTCCACCAAAAGGCAGCTTTGTGATTGCTTGTAATTGTTCCCTCCAAAATGTATCTTTTCCTAGCCTGTCCTCATTCCTATAAATGTAGCTCCCTCTCCCCAGTCCCCAGCCTTGTTCTCTCCCTGAATAAAGAGTTGTTACAATAGAAGCTGTCTCCAGCCTACTATGTCACAGAGCTGAAATCACTTGCTGAAATCACTAAACCCCACGCGTTTACACTGGTGATGAGGATGGGGTCTGGAATGCTGAGAAGCAGAGGATCATCATGCTGACTCAGAGTCCGGATCGCAGGGAAGAACAAGACTCACCAGCTGGCTTAGAAGACGACCCTGCCCGCCGGGAGAATGGAAAGTCCACGGGTATTGGAGCTCTTCCAGCCATCGGAGCCCCACACTTGGGAGGACTATTTTGAACACTTCGAGTTCTTCGTGGTGGCTCAAGAAATCACTGATGACAGCAAAAGAAGGGCCACGTTCCTGAGTTGCTGTGGGCATGAGACCTTCTTGTTGGCCAAGGCACTGCCCCAGCAAAGCTGAGTGAGACATCAACAGCTGAGTGCACCTACCAAAACCAAGACATCACTCACAGACATTTTCATTCCTGGCCCAACTGACAAGCCTTCCCAAATCTTGAAGACACTCTCTTGGCACCTACCAAAACCAAGATGGCTTGCCTCTGCCTTGGATGAAGTTTCAGAAAAGGCAGCAGCATGGATGAACCAGAGGCGGCCAGAGCCCAGAATCTGTGGCTGCATTCCTGAAAGACAGGACTCCAGGAGCTTGCTGGAACAGGATCACTGTGGCTTCCCAAATCATGAAGACATCTCTCTTGAATCGCAGATTTGTTCACAGAGATCAACGGAGGCTGCAGTTTCCGGCGCAGGGCAAAACATCCGTCAGAGTGAAGAAAGTCAACTGTGTGACATGGAGGTGGATTCTGGCGCATTGTCTCAGACCAGACTGCAAAAGGAAGATGCATCACATTCTAGGAATGCCTCCGTACATTGAAAGAGATTGCAAACGTCCCCTGAGTTGGGCAAGGCATTGGGACCAGGAATGTGCTCAACTCTTCAGTGGTAAACTGGGTTGTTAGGCCAGGAATGGCCTCTTCAATTGACTTTGAGCTGGATTGACTTTGAGCTGGACCCCAAGGTGGCCCCAATCCGACTCAAGCCAAGGTGAGTGCCATTTGCGCTGCAACCCAAGATTGAGGCAGAACTGGACAAATTGGTCAAACAGGGAGTTCTTTCACCTGTGGACTCTTCTAAGTGGGAGACTCCTATCATCATACCCCTTAAGGCAAATGGGGAAGTGAGAATTTGTGCAGACTACAAATGTACTATCAACAAGGCACTCAGAGGAAATTCATACCCCATTCCAGTCATCTCACAGCTGTTGGAAAAACTAGCTGGGGGAAAAAAAATTTCACCAAACTTGACCTGGCACAAGCTTACTAGCAGCTACCAGTGACTCCACAATCTGTGGAAGCACAGACTATCATGACACACAAAGGGGCTTTCCGAGTAAACATATTACAGTTTGGAGTTTGTGTGGCCCCAGGGAATTTTCAAGGTCTAATGGAGCGCCTGTTAAGGGGTCTGCCAGGGGTCTTGCCATTTTTGATGATGTTCTGATTGCTGGGAAAGACCCCCAGGAACTAGTGGGGCGTATCCGTGCTGTGTTAATCAAATTTAAAGAGGTGGGGCTGCAGCTTAAAAAGGAAAAATACAGTTTTGGGGTACCATCTGTAGATTTCTTGGGGTTTAAAATTGATGCAACAGGCATCCACCCCACTGACTCTAAAATTAAAGCCATTAGTGAGGCACCACGCCAACGGAACAAGACGGAGTTACAGTCATTCCTGGGACTTATTAATTTTTATCATTCATTCCTACCTCGGAAAGCTTCAGTACTAGAACCGTTGCATAGACTATTGCAAAAAAAGCATGTGTGGCGTTGGGCTCAGGCACAGCAGAAGGCTTTTGACACCTTATGGGGCATGCTGACTAGCAGGAGCGTCCTTGCTCATTATGACGAGTCGAAACCTCTTGTCCTGGCATGTGATGCCTCTCAGTATGGGCTGGGAGTTGTGCTGAGCCATAGGGAAGTGGATGGGTCGGAAAAGCCCATCTCATTCTATTCTCGTACGTTGTCGCCAACGGAGTGCAACTACGCACAAATTGACAAAGAAACACTGGCAATAGTGGCAGGGATTAAAAAGTTCCATGACTATTTATACGGCCACCACTTCTTCCTTGAAACCAACCACAAGCCATTGTTAGGATTTTTCAACCCGAACAAACAGACGCTGCAGATTCTCTCCCCCAGAATGTTGCAATGGTCTATTTTCCTGAATGGGTTCCAGTACACCCTGACCCATGTTCCAGGGCAAAGGTTGTGCCACGCTGATGCGCTAAGTCGCTTGCCCCTTCCTGGTGTGAGCGATGCGGATCTTGCCCCAGCGGAATGAGTGATGATGCTGGAAACACTTCCGGGGGGGCCTGTAATGGCCACTGAAATAGCTGAGAGAACGAGGAAAGATACCGCTCTCTCCCTTGTGCTCACTAGGCTGGGGAGGGGATGGCCAGGTGGCCCGCATGAAGAAAAATTTAGACCATACGCAACAAGGCAACATGAGCTATCCCTGCATAAGGGCTGTCTCCTGTGGAGAGACAGGGTGATCATTCCAGCACCACTGAGAAACAGGGTTCTGGATACGCTTCACATGGGGCATCCGGGAATGGTCAGGATGAAGTCGCTAGCCCGGTGCTATGTGTGGTGGCCTGGGATGGACCAAGATGTTGAACAATGGGTATGGACGTGCAAGGCTTGTCAGGAAGTGCGCCCAGAAGTGGCCAGAGCACCAGTCCACTGGTGGGAGCAGACCCGGACTCCCTGGAGCCGGCTGCACTTAGATTTTGCTGGGCCATTCCAAGGAAAGGTTTTTTTGGTTATCGTTGATGCGTACTCTAAATGGTTAAAGGTAGCTATGGTTCCCAGCATGTCATCAGCTGCAGTCATCAAAGTGTTGAGACAGCTGTTTGCAACCCACGGGTTGCCCGAGACCATTGTGTCAGACAATGGAGCAGCCTTTGTATCCCAAGAATTCAGTGCATTCTTGGCTGATAATTTCATAAGAGGGGGCACATCAGCTCCCTTTCACCCCTCATCCAATGGGCAGGCTGAGCGCATGGTGCAGACAGCCAAAGGATCTATTGCACGCTTGATGGAGGGTGACTGGTCAACGCGCATTGCCCAAATGTTGTTTTTGCAGCATGCGATGCCGTGTACTACTACGGGCAAGTCCCCAGCAGAGCTGCTTCTAGGTAGAAGGCTGGTGACGGTGCTGGACTATGTCCACCCAGACAAAATGCCAAACCGCAAGGCTAGAGCACCTCCACAGGCAGAGAGCGACTCTACAAGGTATTTTGCTCCTGAAGATTTGGTCTGGGTGAGAAACTATGCCAGAGGTCCCCTGTGGGTGCCAGGGGTGATCACCAGAGCGTCTGGGCCAGTCTCTTATTACGTGACCATTGAAGATGGCAGGGTCTGGCGTAGGCACGTGGACCAACTGAGGCGCAGAGCGCTCAGTAGAGTTGGTACAGGAGTGGGGGAATTGCAGTCTGAGAGTGACACTACCCCCATTAATGAGTCACAGCTGCAAGACCAGAGCGGAGATGCCCCAGGAATGCAGGTACCAGTGGCTTCCGCAAATGAATCTGCTCCTGCAAGTCCTCATGGTGCCAAGGAACAGATCAGGGACACAGAGTTGTCTAATACACCCTCCATGTCAGACGAAGCTATTACAGTAGACTTTCCACCACAGACACTGCCTGCTCAAGCCCCTGCAACACCAGTAGTCAGGAGATCAATTAGAAGTCACAGGGCCCCACAATATCTTAAGGATTACGTGTGCTGTGCCCACCAGGGGGGAGGGGGTTGTGTATTGATCTGTATTCCTATTATCTGTAATTGCTTATGTTGAAGTAACTGCCTTCCTGTTCCAAAGGGAACAGGCCTGTTGGTTATTTCTAGTTGCTGCATTTGGATCCTCAATCCTATTGGTTTCCGCCAAAAGGCAGCTTTGTGATTGCTTGTAATTGTTCCCTCCAAAATGTATCTTTTCCTAGCCTGTCCTATAAATGTAGCTCCCTCTCCCCAGTTCCCAGCATTGTTCTCTCCCTGAATAAAGAGTTGTTACAATAGAAGCTGTCTCCAGCCTACTATGTCACAGAGCTGAAATCACTTGCTGAAATCACTAAACCCCACGCTTTTACAGTGCCAGGATTTTTTCCCTTTATGGTCTATGTGTCATTCAAGTAGAAATTGCAAAAATGGTGTTTGTCTGACTTCTGTGAAAAAACTACATAATGGCTTTGTTGGCATCCGTTCACTAGCTGAGGTCAGAGAGTGTGTACATGGCGCCAGACACTTCAGGATGGGAGAAGATAGGTTTCTAATGCATTAGTCCTCTCAGAAGATAAACTCTAAAGTGTTCCCTTCCCTGAGGGGTATTAGATGAAAGGCAGTTGCTGGTAATCTTGGAACACAAGAATGTCTACTCTGTGGGGTGAAACCAGCTCAATGTTACTCTAGGGAAGGTTTCTGGTGATTGTAGGCATTGGGTGGTGCAGGACCCATGTTCAGAGCCCTTGCAGGAGCAGATTAATGGAACCCAGGCTTTGGAATCATAGAGGAGGTGGAGCAGTGGGCAACTGAACAGGGATGTTGCAGCCAGCTTTTGAAGACTGCATGCAATAGACCAAGACTTGCATCTTCTGTAAGTTCTAAACTTCATTTTGCAGGGACTCTCGCCATCAAACATGTTAGCAGGGAACTTTTATTCTCTAAAGGAAGCCATAGGGTTGGGTTTACAAGAGCTGAGCACAGCTCTTGAAGACAAGACTTTTGGAGATCACTCATTCATAAGGTCACCAGACATTGGAGGCAACATGACAACATGTAACCACCACAACATTTTCTAAATGCAAGCTAGGTATACTGTTCAAAGTGACTGGAGACCCTGAGGGTCTTACTTCAGGACTTGCATCCTCTGATCATTTTAGGAGGACATTTCCATACTAGAAGAGTCAAATGAGGTGCTATCTGTTGGTCTCTTTAAAGAAGAATCAGGGAAGTAACTGCAAGTTGTGGGAGTTGTTGAGTGGGCAGATTGCTTGTCCCTAGATCATTTTTGTTCATAATGTAAATGTGAACAAATATGAAGCACTGGACAGATAGGACTGCGGGGGGGGGATTTGGAAAAAGGAAGCGGCATTCAAAGACATTTTGTTTGACATTATCTTCCTTCCAATAATTCTTTAATCTGCCTTTCAAAGGAGTTCCTCTGCCCATGTTTTACAATAGTTAAGGGCAACATTGCATGCACCCTTCTACATGCAGTGTTTAGTTTCATCACTGCATAGAAAACACACAGATGTTGCTTGGCTGGATTTGCTTGATGGCAAATGGGACAAATTCAGCCTGTTTTCATGGTGGAATACAAACGTCAAGACTGGGACTGACAGGCCCTCACAGACAACTTTCAACCCTTATCTAGGTGCCAGAAGAATGAGACACCTATTCAGGGTGCCACAAGTATGAGGAAGAAGCAGAACTATTTCACAATGTACAATGTAAGCAACAACAGGATGTAGATTTGGAGAGAGGCTATTCGCAGAGCATAAGTACTGAAAGAAAGAAAAAGCAAGCCATTGTGAAGTGCCGCCTTAGTCAGTGTTGATTGAAGCATACTGAACACTATGAGGAGCCAGTGTGGGGCAGAGACTGGAGCACAGGGAAATAAATGAGTGCAGAGGGCTTTTTGCCCATGATCATTAGGTACATCCCACTGCCATATAAAAAATTCTGAATATGGGCAGTTTGGCACAACAGTAGGAAATTTCATGTAAACACAGGCTTCCATCTGTAAACTGGTTTGCTAGGTTGTAAATTTTGTGCACTGTTCAAAGAGAGGTGCATCCATGGCACAGAGCATCTGTGGATGCAAATGATCCAACATCATTAGCTACTCTTATCCATTATTTTGCCATTAGATGAGCATGTATAGTCACAGAACAGCTGTCCAAGGCCTCAGCACCATTCCTTCTTTTGTACATAGGCTTCTAGTAGGACTTGGCAATGTGCAGCCTGTAGATTGCTTGTGGACTCCCAGAGCCCCCCCCCCCCGGATCTCTGCACCCTGTTCACCTCCATCTTCAATTGTTATCTATAAAAAGAGGTTGTTTTGCAAGGCAATGTATTTTACCTTTACCTTGCCTTCAGACTTGGCTGAGGTGCTGACGGATAGCCCTGCAGTAACTTTTAGTAAACTGATGTTCAAGCCTCATTTTTGAAGCCCAATATACATTCTCAGTCCCCTTCATTTTTTTAATGCTCTGTACATTCACAATATCAAACCTTTAACTAGTGGAGAGCTCTGGTGCTCCTGGTCAGTCGAAAGGGAGAACAAGGGATAGGGATGCAACCTGCACTGGATGTGGTCACCCTCAAATTGAAAGACATATGAGGGACTGAGAAAGACTATAATAGAAATGTTTGAGAAGAAATTCTCCAAGTACACAATGGACCAACTAGAAATAACAGCTGAAATTAACACCAAAAGAGTGCAAAGAATCAAAACCTGGACATCAACTGGCAGTGATCAACTACATGGGTTTTGGCTTAAACACCTGACGTCTGCATGGGAAAATGGTTGAACAATTTAATGAAATGTTGAGGACAGGTTATATTAATGAGTGATTAACAACTGGCCAAACCTATTTGATTCAGAAGGATCCAACAAAAGGAGCAATGCCTGAAAATTACAGGCCAATAACATGTTTATCAACTGTGTATAAACTGCTGATACGCATCATAGCTGATAGAGTCCAGGATTATTTGGAAGCAAATGACATCATGCCAGTAGAGCAGAAAGGGAACAAACAGGGAAGAAGAAGCACGAAAGATCAGTTACTCATTAATAAAATGATCCTAGAGAATTGTAAAGCCTGGAAAACTAATTTATATATGACTTGAAGTGACTATAAAAAAGCCTTTGACTCAGTACTGCATTGTTGGATTATTAAGTGCCTGGATGTCATTGGGATATGTAAAACCATTGGTGCCATAACTGAAAATGTGATGAAGAACTGGAAAACAGAATTGTTTGTCGGGGCGAAAGCTATGGATTGATTAACATTAAACAAGGGATTTTTCAAGGTGACTGTCACCTCTGCTATTTACTATTGCACTGATTCCCATCTCAATAATTTTGCAGAAGACAAATTTAGGGCACCAAATTGCTAACTATTCAGGGAAATTTTCTCATCTATTGTATATGGATGACTTAAAGTTCTACGGAAAATCAGAAACTGAAATACACTCACTGACTCATCATCAGAATTTTCAGTACTGATTAGAGATGGGCACGAAATGAATTTTTTGTTTCATTGTTCGTTATTCATTTCGTTATGTAACAAAACGAATAATGACCCTAGGGGCAAATTTAACACAAAACAAAATGAACAAAAAAAAATTGGTTTGGTTAGGTTCATTTCATCAATGGAGGGGGGCGGAGATGTCTCCTACCTGGTGCTGGTCTGGAGGTCCAGTCTTCCTGGCTTCTGGGATGGTGACCAGGGAAAAAATGCTGACGGCGGCACTACAGCTGTAGCGCGGCCATGTGGTTGGCAGTAAATAAAATAAAATAAAAAGAAAAGAAATAAAAATAATAAAAAGGAGCGCCGACCAGGCCCCAAGGATGGCCTGGTCGGCACCCTAAAATAATAATAATAAATAATAATTAAAAAAACCAGCGCTGACCGGGCCCCAGGGGCTGCACGGTCATTGCTGAAAAAAAAGGGGGAAGCCCCATGCTACAGCTGTAGTGCAGGGCCTGAACCCGGAAGCGGGGGGAATAAAAATAAAAAAAAAAAAAAAAAATAAAAAGGTAGTGCCGACTGGACCCTAAGGGTGGCCTGGTTGGCACCCTAAAATAAAAAATAAAGTAAAGTAAAGTAAAACAGCATCAACCAGACCCCAGGGGCCATGCGGTCAGTGCTGAAAGAAAAGGGGGGGAAGCCCCCCACTACAGCTGTAGTGTGGAGCCTGAACCCGGAAGTGGTGCTGAAACAAAAGGAAAGAAACCAGAAGGAGGGGGGAATAAAATAAAAATAAAAATAAATAAATAAAAAGGCAGTGCTGACTGGACCCCAAGGGGTGCCTGGTCGGCACCCTAAAATAAAAAAATTAAATTAAATTAAATTAAAAAAACAGCGCCGACCAGGCCCCAGGGGTGGTTGACAATGAAAGAAAAAACAAAACAAAACCCAGAAGTTAAAAAATAAAATAAAATAAAAATTTTAGAAAATTAAAAAAGGGGTGCCGACTGGACCCCAAGGGTGGCCTGGTCAACTCGGCCCCTAAAATAAAGGAAAACAAACAAAACAAACAAAAAACCAGCACCGCCCAGGCCTCAGGGGCAGCACAGTGAGCACTGGGGGAAAGGGTAAAAATGAATAACGAAACAACGAAACAATTTTTTGCAAAAATTCTCAAAAAATGAAACGAAATGAAACAACCTCCTTAACTAAATGAAATGAAATGAAATGCCATTTTATCAATTTGTGCCCATCTCTAGTACTGATGTTAGTATTGAGTTTGGACTAAACAAATGTACCACAGTGGCACCGAGAAAAGGAAAAAACACTGAGAGTGAAGGAATTGAAATGCCAAATGGACAAGCCATTAAGTATCATCAATTTGAAGCCTATAAATATCTGGGCATGCTGCAATTAGATAATATCAAGCATGAAATGGGGTCAGTAAAGAATATATTCAAAGGGTTAGAAAAGTACTATAAAGTAAGTTGAATGGCCATTAATAGCTTGGCCATACCAGTCATCAGATATACCACTGGCATTATAAACTGGACTCAGATGGTCTGGATAGGAAAACAAGCTAGCTAGTCTGGATAGGAAAACAAGAAAACTTATGACCATTCACTGTGCATCCACGCAGTGATGTTGACAGGCTGTATTTACCTAGAAAATTAGATGGTAGAGGTCTTTTGCAAGTGAAGCAAACAATTGAAGAAGAGAAGCATGCGTTGGCAGATTATGTAAAAAAATAGTACAGAGCCAGCATTATTGGAGGTAAAGAACAAGGAGGTGTTTAAAGTAAAGCAATCAAAGGGTCAATACAGAAAAACAACAATGAAAAAATGAGCTGATAGCTGGCATAATAAGGCACTGCATGGGCAGTTCCTCTAAAAAAAAAATCAAAGGAAAATCAATGAGGAAAAAACTGGTTATGGCTAACCAATAGAACACTGAAAAAAGAGACAGAAGCCCTAATTTTTGCAGCTCAAGACAAGCTAGTAGAACAAATGCAGTTAAGGCTAGAATAGAAAAATCAGCTGAGTCCCCCACATGTAGACTCAGTAAAGAGGCAGATAAAACTATCAACCATATATTGAGTTGTTGCAAGAAAATTGCTCAGACTGATTACAAACAGTGTCATAATGTAGTTGCTCAAATGGTCCACTGGAATGCAAGAACATAAGAACAGCCTGGCTGGAACAGGCCACAGCCCAGGGGCGTATCTAGAGGGCAGAAGTGTACATCTGCCCCGGGTGCAGCAATTGGGGGTACCTGGATTGGTAGCAGGAGGAGTAAGCCGCGCACCCTCCCACTGCCCAGCAGTCCTCCTTTCCCCTAAGGCAGGGGTGTCCAAACTTTTTGCAAGGAGGGCCAGATATGGTAAGGTGAAAATGTTTGGGGGCTGAACATTCAGCCTCATTTGGCCCCCTGGGCCGGACTTTGGACAAGTCTCTATAACATGCAAGGAGGAGGGGAGAACGCTGCAGCAACAGAGCCAGGGGTGGGTAGGGTGGGAAGGTGGCTGGGGGGAGGGACAGAGGCAGGGAGGGCAGGCAAACCATAAAACTGCAAGCTGACGTCTCCATCCAGTACATGGAGTGGCCAGCTGGTGGATATGTGTTACAGGCCTAGCCGGTGGGGAGAAGAGTCCATGGGCCAGACGAAATTTGAAAACGGGCTGCATTTGGCCCCCAGGCCTGACTTTGAACATGCCTGCCCTCAGGCTTGGTGATGGCACCCCCTCTGCCATGCGCCAGGCAAGCAGCGAGGCAGGCAGGCAGGCAGGCAGGCAGGAGTGTGGCGGTCATGGCATGCTCCTCCTGCTCTTCCTTGCCTTGGTGGGAGAAGTATAAGGCACACCTATCCACCCATTCACCCATTCATCCATCCGTCCGCACTCGTGTGCATGCACCCACCCCACACCTGCAGGGTTCGGCACCCCATTGCTGGGTGGGTGTGATGTGGGGAGGCCTCAGGAAGGGCACAAAAATTAACTTTGTCCCCAGGTGCTCCAAATCCTCTGCCACAGCCCATCCAGTTTAGCATTCTGGTTCACACAATGGCTTACCATTTGCTTCAGGGTATTCCCAAGCACATGTCATCATCTGCTTCTGATTCCCTGTAAATGGCATTGAGAAATATCCTGCCTATCTCTCCAACCCAGAGGTTGTCCTTAGGCATCCATAATGATACCCTGATACAATGGAGAACAAAAGTATGAACAGGTTGCTTACCTGTAACCGTGGTTCTTCGAGTGTCCTCCATGAAGCCACACTATGGGTACTCTGGCACGCCCGCATGGTGAACCGGAACCACTTGCAAAGCAGAGATTAAACACATCCGCTAGTTCCATGCCCCCGCGGGTTCCCGCCAAGACCTCAGTTCCCTCCAGCCACGTCTGAAGCCAATGGCAAACGAGACGTGACAAGAGGGGAGGTGGGGAGGTTAGTTTGGCTTCACGGAGGACACTTAAAGAACCACGGTTACAGGTAAGCAACCTGTTCTTCTTCTTCATGGCATCCATGAAGCCACACTATGGGTGAGTACCAAGTTATCTTACCGGAGGAGGGCGTCACAGCAAGGCTTGAGACAGGACAGCTCTACCAAAGGATGCTGAGGCTTTGGCCCTGGTTTCAAGCCTGTAGTGCCTGATAAAGGTGGTAGGCTGGGACCAGGTAGGTGCCTGGCAGACCTCATCTAAGGGAACTCCTCTGAGGAATGCCGTCGAAGAGGAGATGGCCCGTGTGGAGTGAGCCCTAACCTGAGAAGGTAGGGGCTTGTGGCAGAGTTCGTAGCAGAGCTTGATAGTTGAGACTATCGAGCTGGAGAGGCACTCGAGCCCTTTAGCCTGGGGTCATAGGAGATTAACAGTCTGGCAGAGCTGCGTAAAGAAGCAGTCCTGGAGGTGTAAAACACCAGGGCTCTGTGCACATCCAGAGAGTGTAAAGACCTCTCCAGAGGAGAAGAAGGGTTTGGAAAAAAGGTGGGAAAAACCAAAGGCTGTGAAGTGTGGAAGGGGGAGACAACTTTCGGCAGGAAAGAGATGTCCAAGTGGGCCACCACTTTGTCTTTGAAAAATTGCAGAAAAAGGGGATCATGTCTCAGAGCACAGAGTTCTGAGGCTCGTCTAGCCGAGGTTATGGCTACCAAAAAGGCAGTCTTGAAGGAAAGCAGGCGAAGGGAGCATGACGCCAAGGGTTCGAAAGGCGGACCTGAAAGAACCTTCAGGACCAGGGATAGAGACCACTGGGGGAGGCTGGCAGTCGGGGAATGTGTTTTTCAGGCCTCAGAGGAATAATTTCAAACGGGGGTGGCGGAAAAAAGCCGCCACTGGAGAGTCCAGAGTTTGATGAGCTATGACTTCCGACAAGAATACTCTCAGAGAGGACATGGAGAGGCCACTCTTTTTAGGTGGAGGAGGAAAGGAGGACCACCTGAAGCGGTGGGTTTTCATGAGGTTAGAGTGGAACCTGGTGTAGTGTAGGAAGCGACGCCATTTGGAGGCATAGGACTTCTGAGTGGAGGGCTTCCTGGCTGCCACGCAAATGGAAGAAATCACCATGGAATCCTCCAGGCCATCAGATGGAGGTGCTGGAGGTCGGGATGGAGAATCGTGCCCTTCTCCCTGGAGAGGAGGGAGGCAAAGAGTGGCAAGCGGACATATTCCGAGGCTAGACGTAGAAGGTGAGCAAACCACGTCTGCCATGGCCACCAAGGAGTGATGAGGACAACGTTGGTCCTGTCCTGGCAAATCTTGACAATGACTCTCTGGATGAGAGGAATGGGGGAAAGGCATAGAGGAGATGACGGCTCCAGCGAAACATGAAAGCGTCCCCCAAGGAGGTAGTCCCGATGCCTGCTCTTGAGCAGAAATGAATGCATTTGGCGTTGGTGGTGGAGGCAAAAAGGTCAACAGAGGGGTGACCCCATCGGCGGACCAGGAGGCGAAAGACCGAGTCATGCAACTCCCAGTCGTGGGAAACTAGAGGGGACCTGCTGAGCTGGTCGGCTAGAACGTTGTCCTCCCCTGAGAGGTGAATGGCAAGGGGAGTGATGCGATGGGCAACGCACCAATTCCAAAATGGAAGAGTCAGGTTCAGCAGGGCATGTGAGTGGGTACCGCCCTGCTTGTTCACATAGAACATCACGGTCGTATTGTCCGTAACCAGCTGGATCACCTGGCCGGTGATAAGGGGTAGGAAGGCGCGGCAAGCCTTGAACATGGCAAGAAGTTCCAGCTCTTTGATGTGTCTGGAAGCTTCGGCTGGAGACCACTGACCTTGGATCTGATGAGGGCCAGAAAAGGCACCCCAACCCAAAAGGCTGGCATCCAAAGTGATCTGCACAGAGGGCGCCGGGGTGTGGAACTGGCATCCAGCCAGAAGGTTGCGGGGGGACGACCACCACAGAAGGGCTTGAGAGACATGGAAAGACACTTGGAGAATCTTTGACTGCGGGCCGGTCTCTGGGTCGAAGTTGGGCAGGAACCAGGCCTGCAGTGGGCGCATCCGGAGGTGGGCGAGTGGAATCACGGAAGAAGTCGACGCCATTAGGCCGAGAAGCCGCTGGACCAGGTAAGCTGGGACAAGGGCCCGAGGGCGAAAGTGAGGCAAGATAGCGAGAATGTCCTGTACCTGAGAGGGTGGAGGGAAGGCCTTTCACTTTTGAGAGTCCAGGATGGCCCCAATGTACTGGATCCTTTGGGCGGGGACCAGTTTAGATTTGTCGCGGTTGATCTGGAGGCCGAGATCCTGAAGGGTGCTTAGAGTGAATTGCAGATGAGCAGAGGCTTGTGAGGAGGATGCTGCTACGAGAAGCCAGTCGTCTATGTATGGGAACACCATAATGCCCTGAGATCGAAGGAAGGCAGCGACTGGTGCCATGCATTTTGTAAAAACTCTGGGCACTGTAGATAGGCCAAAGGGAAGAGCGGAGAATTCGAAGGCCTGGGACCCAATAGCAAAACCAAGGAACTGCTGGTGGTCTGGATGGATAGAGACATGAAAATAGGCGTCCTTCAGATCTATGACAGTGAACCAGTCCCCCGGTTGTAGGAGGGGGATAACTGATTCCAGGGAGACCATTTTGAATTTCGTGGTCTGGATAAACTGGTTGACAAAACGGAGATCCAGGATAGGACGGTGGCCACTGTCCCACTTGGGCACCGTAAAATAACGTGAATAAAGACCGAAGGGGATTGAAGGAGGAACAGGGTTTATGGCGCCCTTTTGTAGAAGAGAATGGACTTCTTCCCAAAGCTCCAGGGAAGGCGGGCTGGAGAGGAAGTAACCCACAGGAGGGGACACCAGCAACTCTAAACGGTAACCTGAAGCAAGAACTGAAAGGACCCATTTGTCCGAGGTAATTTTGTGCCAAGCTGGAATAAAGGGTGTTAAGTGAGTAGAGTCAGAAATCCTTTATAGAGCGCTTGTCTTGCTGCTTAGTAGAGGGGTGGAACTTGGATTTGCCCTGTTTATCCCTCGGGGGGTATGATGGGGACTGCTGGGCAGCGAAGGAGTTGTCTCTCTGCTGTTTGGAGAAAGACTGACTGTAAGGTTTCCTCCAAGAGGAACGAAAAGGCCGAGATTGTTTTTGAGGGATAACATTGAGGCGCTTGGCTGTGTTCTGACTCTTGTGCATGTCATTCATGATTTCGTCAGTCTTTTCATGAAAAAGACCCTCACCTTCAAAGGGGAGGCACTCAGTTTTTGTCTTCATATCGTCCCCCAGACTGGTGGATCTAAGCCAGGCATGCCTCCTGAAGGCGATAGCAAAGTCAAGAGACTTTGTAGCAGAGTTGGAGGCGTGGCATCCAGAGCACATCTGCTGCGCCGCTAATGCAAAAGCCTTGTCCATAAGGGGTTGAGCCGTAGTTTTTGAGGTGTCAGGGAGAGCCTCCAGAAGGGGCTGTAACTTATTGAGTAGAGCCCGTTGATATGCCCCCATAGCCGCTTGGTAATTTGCAATTTTGAACGAAAGGGCAGCTGAGGAGTACAGTTGGTGAGCCATGGAGTCCACCTTCCTACCCTCATTGGAGGGAGGCACAGTGAGAACTTTGGATTTGGAGTTCATTTGTGAAGCCGAGATAACTAGAGAGTTAGGCGATGGGTGTTTAGCAAGGGAAGGGGCTGCCTCATCAAAGACCCTATACAGGGATTCAATCCTTCTGGACTTGGAGGAAGAAGGGATCTTTTTAAAAGAGTCCTTTGCCATGTCGAGGATAGAAGGCAAAATGCCCAGGTGGGCCGGAGATGACGAATCAGAAGAAATCTGGTCAAAAAGGTGATCCGAATATTGAGGATCCGGGTAGTGAATCGGAATGTTGAGAGTGATAGCCATTCTCTTCACAAAGTCTGGGTAGTTTGGTATCGCATCCGAGGAGGCAGGAGGGCTGGATTCGGCAACGTTCGAATCCGGGGTGGAGGCACCTCTATCTTCATCAGCGTCAGCATTATCCTCTTCAGAATCCAATGAGGACGGGACCGGATGCTCCGATTCCGAAGGTGAAGGCGGTGGCTGCAGGTGCTTGGTCTTACGGGTTGACTTGCATGGTGGATCCGAGCAAGGGTCCCGGGACCTTCCCTCCTCGAAAACTCACAGATCCGAGGGTGGAAGGGGCATT
This sequence comes from Phrynocephalus forsythii, assembly GCA_029282475.1. Taxonomy (NCBI): domain Eukaryota; kingdom Metazoa; phylum Chordata; class Lepidosauria; order Squamata; family Agamidae; genus Phrynocephalus; species Phrynocephalus forsythii. Next base: position 14,529,077 of record JAPFRF010000006.1, on the reverse strand, counting down.
GGGTAGGGTGGGGGCCAATACGGTCCGGTGGGGAACATCGGAGGAGGCATGAAGGCGGACGGGACCGGGTACCCTGAATAAGACAGAAAGCTCGGTATCGGGAACGGGTGGTAGGGTGATCCCAGTACCAGCCAAGGATCCGATGAGGATGGGAGCGAGCCGGCAGAGTGACGGTGGCGAGCGTCCCGAACAGGTTGGTCAGTACGGGCAGTCTCAGAAGCTTCGGTGGTACCGTGGCGGCTCCGTTTCGAAGAGGGCAGGTTGTCTTTGGGTGAGACACTGCGCCTTCGCTTCTCCGAGTGCTTCTGGGCAAAGGGCTCCGGATTCGCACTAGATTCCTGTGCCATACCAGGCAAGGAAGGATGCCAGTACGGAGCTGGGAAATGGTGGTATGGAGACAGGGGGTATGGCGGAAAGGCCCGAGGATCCGTACCGTCCCCACCACTCGTCGCGGAGAATGCTGGCGAGCGAGCGGTATGTCCATGTATAGAGAAGCCAGGTCTTCTCGGCTGCCATGACGAGACGGAACCGACCTCGGTTCCGAGGAGACCGAAACCGGCGACATGCTCCGACGATTCAGGGGAGAGCGTCGGTTTCGAAACAGATGGTTGGGATCATTGCGGCGAAGCCAGGGGGTGTTTGTCGGTCTTCGCCTTTTAAGGGGGTGTAATGTCCATAGAAGCCATTTGGTTTTTTTACCTTCTTGGGCAGTTTTGAAGCCTTCGAAGCCTCCAACGAGGCTGTGTGGCGCTGGGGTTCCGAAGACATGTCCTGGGGTTTTAAGGACTTTTCCCAGAGGAAGGTATTTAGCCTGTGCCTGCAATTTCTCAGAGCCTGAGAGGTGAACTTTTGGCAGTGGGCACAGGAGGAGGTAGAATGTGTATCCCCTAAGCAATAAAGGCACAAAGAATGACCGTCCATAAGGGGGATCTTCCCGCCGCAGCGCGAGCACTTTTTGAAAAGCACTCGCTGGGCCATGCAAAGGGGAAAAGGAGAATAATCCAAAGAAAACTAGCTAAGTCCTTTTTAAAAAAAAAACAGGGAACAACGGAGAGAGAAGATTCCGATCCAATCGACACGGCGGTTAGAGGGAACTGAGGTCTTGGCGGGAACCCGCGGGAGCATGCGCGGGGGCAGGGAACTAACGGATGTGTTTAATCTCTGCTTTGCAAGTGGTTCCAGTTCACCGCGCGGGCGCGCCAGAGTACCCATAGTGTGGCTTCACGGAGGCCACGAAGAAGAACCATTGATATCCTTTTTCTCCATGAACTTGTCCAATCCATTCTTAAAGCTGTCATGGCTGACAGCTATCACCACTTCTTCTGGCAGAGAGTTCCACAGACCAGTGATCCTTTGGATGAAAAAGTACTTTCTCTTATTTGTTTGAGATCTAGCACCCAGAAGTTTCATGGAATGCCCCCTAGTTCTAGTGTTGTGCAATAGGGAAAACAGTTTTTCCTTATCTACTTTGTCCACACCATGTATGATTTTATAAATTTCAATCAGGTCACCTCTTAGGTTCTATCATTCAAGAGTGAAGAGGCCCAGCCATTGAAGCCTCAGATGGTAAGGAAGGTGTTCCAGTCTCCAAATCATTCTGGTTGCCCTCCTCTGTACTTTTTCCATTTCCAAAATATCCTTCTGGAGGTATGGTGACCAGAACTGTACACAATACTCCAGATGGGGCCTCACCATAGATTTATAAAGAGGCAAAATGACACTTGCTGACTTATTTTCTATGCCCTTCCTAATGATCCATAGCATTGAGTTTGCTTCCCCCCCCCACTGCTGCAGCACACTGGGTTGACACCTTCATTGAGCTGTCCACCAGGACACCAAGGTCCCTTTCTTGGTTTGTTGCAGAGATTTCAGACCCCATCAGTTTATAAATTTAATTGGGGTTTTTGCCCCAACATGCATCACTCTGCACTTGCTAATGTTGAAGCTCATTTACCACTGGTTTGCCCACTCCCCCATTGTCAAGAGATCCCTCTGGAGCTCCTCACACGCTCTCTCAGTTTTGTGTCACAACTATCATCTGCCCATAGCAAAGAACTGGTGGAACCATAAGCCTGAAAAAGTGACTGAAAATGAGCAGGTGGTCCCAGTGGTAATTGGCACACTGGGTATGGTGCCTAAACAGCTAAGCAAGTATTTAGAAGAAAATGGAGTTGAGAAAGTCACCATCAGTCAGCTGCAGAAAGCCGCCTTATTGGGATCTGCTCGCATAATTCGCCGATAGACCACATAGTCCTAAACGCTTGGGAAGCATTCAACTAGTGATTTGTAATACAAAATCCAGCGTAGTTAGCTTTGTGGTTAATAATAATAATAATAATAATAATAATAATAATAATAATAATAATAATAATAATAATAATAATAATAATAATAATAATAATAATAATAATAGGATTATTAAGTACTTGGATGCCTTTGGGATATGTAAAAGTATTAGTGCCCTAATTGAAAATGCGATGAAGAACTGGAAAACAGAATTGTTTGTCAGGGACGAAAGCTATGGATTGGTTAGCATTAAATGAGGGATTTTTCAAGGTGACGGTCACCTCTGCTATTTACTATTGCCCTGATTCCCCTCTCAATAATTTTGCAGAACACAAATTTAGGGTACCAAACTGCTAGAAATTCAGGGAAATTTTCTCATCTATTGTATATGGATGACTTAAAGTTGTATGGAAAATCAGAAACTGAAATACACTCACTGACCAACACAGCCCAAATTTTCAGTACTGATGTTAGTATTGAGTTTGGACTAAACGTGCCACAGTGGCACTGAGAAAAGGAAAAATAATTGAGAGTGAAGGAATTGAAATGCCAAATGGACAAGCTATTAAGTATCATCAGTCTGAAGCCTATAAATATCTGGGCATACTGCAATTAGATAATAACAAGCATGGTCAAGTGAAAATGTGGTCAGTAAAGAATATATCTAAAGGGTCAGAAAAGTATTAAAAAGTAAGCTGAATGGTGGTAACTCCATCAAGGCCATTAATACCTGGGCCATAGCGGTCATCAGATATACCACTGGCATTATAAACTGGACTCAGACGGAGTTAGATAGTCTAGATAGGAAAACAAGAAAACATATGACCATTCACTCTGCGTTACATCCATGCAGTGTGGTTGACAGGCTGTATTCACCTGGAAAATTAGATGGCAGAGGTCTTCTGCAAGTGAAGCAGACAGAGCCAGCATTATTGGAGGTTAAGAACAGGGAGGTGTTTAAAGTAAAGCAAACAAAGGGTCAATACAGGAAAATAACAATGCAAATATGAGTTGATAGCTGGCATAATAAAGTGCTTCTTGGCAGTTCCACAAAAAAGTCAAAGGAAAAGTAGATGAGGAAAAGACTTGGTTATCGCACACCAATGGAACACTGAAAAAAGAGACAGAAGCCTTGATTTTTGCAACTCAACAACAAGCTATCAGAACAAATGCAGTTAAGGCTACAATAGAAAAATCAGCTGAGTCCCTCACATGTAGACTCTGCAAAGAGGCAGATGAAACTATCGACCATATATTGAGTTGTTGCAAGAAAATTGCTCAGACTGATTACAAACAGTGTCATAATGTAGTTGCTCAAATGGTCCACTGGAATTTGTGTCAGAACTATTATCTTCCTGTAGCAAAGAACTGGTGGGATCATAAGCCTGAAAAAGTGACTGAAAATGAGCATGCAAAATTACTTTTGGACTTCTGAATACAGACAGACAGGATTTTGGAGCATAATACCCCAGATATTGTGATTGTGGAAAAGAAAAAAGTGTAGATCATTGATGTTGCTATACCAGGTGATAGTAGAGTCACTGAGAAACAACTTGAAAAAATTACCTGATATCAAGATATGAAAACTGAACTTCAGAGACTTTGGCATAAACTGGTACAGGAGGTCCCAGTGGTAATTGGCATGCTGGGTGAGGTGCCTAAACATCTAAGCAAGTATTTAGAAGAAATTGGAGTTGACAAAGTCACCATCAGTCAGCTGCAGAAAGCCACCTTACTGGGATCTGCTCGCATAATTCGCCGATACATCACTGAGTTCTAAACGCTTGGGAAGCGTTCGACTAGTGATTGTAATACAGAATCCAGCGTGGATAGATGTAATAATAATAATAATAATAATAATAATAATAATAATAATAATAATAATAATAATAATAATAATAATAATAATAATAATAATAATAATAATTGGAGTTGACAAAGCCACCATCAGTCAGATGCAGAAAGCCACCTTACTGGGATCTGCTTGCATAATTCGCCAATACATCACTTAGTCCTAAATGCTTGGGAAGCGTTCGACTAGTTATTGGTAATATAAAATCCAGCATAGATAGCTGTGTGGTTAATAAATAATAAATGATGATGATGATGATGATGATGATGATGATGATGATGATGATGATGATGATGATGATGATGATGATGATGAAATAAGATTCAATTAGTGATGGGGTCAATTTTGGGGCAAGAATTCCAAACAGGCAATAATAGGGAGGAAACCTTGCTTTTGGCCTCAGATGGTGAAATTTCCTGAGCCAGACCTGGGTAAGCAGAATGACAAAAGTTGGCTGTGACGATAGGAAACACCCTTGGGAGTTACAAAACATGACAACAAAAGGCTCCTCTGCTCAAGATGGGAGACAACGTGAAATGGGATGTGTTGACTAGAGGAAAGAATCGCAATGATACTTTTAGCACTAGGGATCTGAATCCTTAACTCAGACGATACCTAACATACAACCTAAAACCATGCTCAGGTTCAGAGAGAGAGAGAAAATACAGAATTATATCTATTATGGAGTGAAAGGAACCAACTCACAATCCGCTTAACTGAAAAGGAGACATATTTTAGATAAAACTTTCTCATATATTCCCATCTCCTGGGATTATCCTGTTCAAATACGTATGAACTTGGTTCATTAGAACATTTTTATAAAGACTCAATTGATTCAAATAGAGCCAAGGTCTAAAATGACCTTTGTTATGTATTGATCTGTAATTGCTTGTTGAAGTAACTGCCTTCCTGTTCCAAAGGGAACAGGCCTATTGGTTGATTCTAGTTGCTGCATTTGGATCTTCAATCCTATTGGTTCCCGCCAAAAGGCAGCCTTGTGATTGGTTGTAATTGTTCCCTCCAAAATGTATATTTTCCTAGCCAGTCCTGGCCCCTATAAATGTAACTCCCTCTCCCCAGTCCTCAGTCTTGTCTCTCCCTGATTAAAGAGCTGTTCACTAGAAGCTGTCTCCAGCCTGCTTTGTTTCTGAGCTGAAATCACTGCTGAATCACTAACACCACGCTACAATACTGGCGACGAGGATGGGATCCGGAATGCTGAGTAGCAGAGGCCCATCACGCTGACTCAGAGTCCGGATCGCAGCAGAGACAAGACTCACCTGCTGGCTAGAAGACGACCCTGCCCGCCTGGAGAATGGAACATCCACGGGTCTTGGAGCCCTTCCAGCTGTCCGAGCCTCACTCTTGGGAGGACTATGTTGAGCATTTCGAGTTCTTCGTGGTGGCTCAAGGAATCACTGGTGCCAGCAAAAGAAGGGCCACGTTCCTGAGTTGCTGTGGACGTGAGACCTTCATGTTGGCCAAGGCACTGTTCGCCCCAGCAAAGCTGAGTGAGAAATCACTCACAAACATTTTCGCCCGGCTGACAAGCCACTTGGCACCTACCAAAACCAAGATGGCCTGGTGGATGGAGTTCCAGAAAAGGCAGCAGCAAGCCGGAGAATCTGTGGCTGCATTCCTGGCAGGACTCCAGGAGCTTGCTCAGCACTGTGGCTTCCCAAATCTTGAAGACACTCTCTTGAATCAATTTGTTGGGGGGCTCAGCAGCAAAAAAGCCCGAAGGCGCATTGTGGCAAAGGAAGATGTCACCCTTGCCTCCGCATTGAAAGAGGCCACCACCACAGAGAATTATGAGCAGGAAGAGCTCAATGCCAGTGGCAAGACCACAAAGCTGCGGGTAGAGGCTGCCCATGCCATGGATGAGCCAGAGGCTAGTCCAAGCCAGAGCCCAGTCCGAGGTGTCGAGTTGGTGCGTCAGGCAGATGCCCAAAGATCACCAAGGTGCTTGCACAGGCTGTGGCGGACACCATGAACGGAAAAGCTGCCATTTTTGTGATGCTACGTGCAGGGCTTGTGGTAAGACAGGACACATCGCCTGGGTCTGTCGGTCAGTGGCAGCTGCAACAACGGAATCACCTAGATCAATGCATCGCAGATCATCCACCACAACTCATCTCCTAGACGACTGCAATTATCTCACAGAGATCAATGGAGAGATCGTGCAGTTTCCGGCGCAGGGCAAACCATCCATCAGAGTGAAGATCGAAGGTCGACCGTGCGACATGAAGGTGGATTCCGGATCTGGATTCACCATTGTCTCAGACCAGACTGCAAGGGGGCTCTTTCCTGGGGATAAGTTCCCCTCTCTGGAGCCATTCCCAGCAACCTTGCAATCATACACGGCGGGCCACATCCACATTCTAGGAATGTGTGCTATGAGGGTACAATTCCGGGAGAAACAGGCCGTGCTTAAATTGGTGATTGCACAGGGGAGTCGCCCCAGTCTTTTGGGTACTGACTGGTTTCCTGCCTTGGGGCTGAGTATATCAGGGCTCAACTCAGTCCAAACTGCCCCTGAGTTGGGCGAGGTATTAGGCCAAGAATTTGCTGAACTCTTCAGTGGAAAGCTGGGTTGTTATACAGGGCCTCCAATTGACTTTGAGCTGGACCCCAGGGTGGCTCCAATCCGACTCAAGCCAAGGCGAGTGCCTTTTGCGCTGCAACCCAAAATTAAGGCAGAACTGGGCAAATTGGTCAAACAGGGAGTTCTTTCACCTGTGGACTCTTCGAGGTGGGAGACTCCTATCATCACACCCCTTAAGGCAAATGGGGAAGTGAGGATTTGTGCAGACTACAAATGTACCATCAACAAGGCACTCAGGGGAAATTCATACCCCATTCCAGTCATCTCACAGCTGTTGGCAAAATTGGCTGGGGGGAAAATTTTCGCCAAACTTGATCTGGCTCAAGCTTCCCAACAGCTGCCAGTGACTCCGCAATCTGTGGAAGCACAAATGATCGTAACGCACAAAGGGGCTTTCAGTGTGAACAGGTTACAGTTTGGAATTGGTGTGGCTCCAGGAATTTTTCAAGGGCTAATGGAGCGCCTGTTAAGGGGTCTGCCAGGGGTCTTGCCATTTTTTGATGATGTTCTGATTGCTGGGAAAGAACCCCAGGAACTAGTGGGGCATATCCGTGCTGTGTTACTCAAATTTAAGGAGGTGGGGCTGCAGCTGAAAAGGAAAAATGCAATTTTTGGGTGCCATCTGTGGATTTTTTGGGGTTTAAAATTGATGCAATGGGCATCCACCCCACTGACTCTAAAATTAAACCCATTACTGAGGCACCACGCCCACAATACAAGACGGAGTTACAGTCATTCCTGGGACTTATTAACTTTTACCATTCATTCCTACCTCAAAAAGCTTCAATAGCGGAACCGTTGCATAAACTATTGAAGAAAAAGAGTGTGTGGCATTGGGCTCAGGCACAGCAGAAGGCTTTTGACACCTTGCGGGGCATGCTGACTAGCAGGAGCGTGCTTGCTCATTATGACGAGTTGAAACCTCTTGTTCTGGCATGTGATGCTTCTCAATATGGGCTGGGAGTTGTGCTGAGCCATAGGGAAGTGGATGGGTCGGAAAAGCCCATCTCATTCTATTCTCATACGTTGTCGCCAACGGAGCGCAACTACGCACAAATTGACAAGGAAGCCCTGGCAATAGTGGCATGACTATTTATACGGTCGCCACTTCTTCCTTGAAACTGACCACAAGCCTCTGTTAGGATTGTTCCACCCGAACAAACAGACGCCGCAGATTCTCTCCCCCAGAATGCTGTGATGGTCTATATTCCTGAATGGGTTCCAGTACACCCTGACCCATGTTCTAGGGAAAAGGTTGTGCCACGCTGATGCACTAAGTCGCTTGCACCTTCCTGGTGTGTGCGATGCAGATCCTGCCCCAGCTGAACGAGTGATGATGCTGAAAACACTTCCGGGGGCCCCTGTAATGGCCACTGAAATAGGTGAGAGAACAAGGAAAGATCCCGCTCTCTCCCGTGTGCTCACTTGGGTGAGGAGGGGATGGCCAGGTGGCCCGCATGAGGAAAAATTTAGACCGTACGCAACAAGGCAACATGAGCTATCCCTGCATAAGGGCTGTCTCCTATGGGGAGACAGGGTGATCATCCCAGCACCACTGAGAAACAGGGTTCTGGATACGCTTCACATGGGGCATCCGGGAATGGTCAGGATGAAGTCGCTGGCCCGGTGCTATGTATGGTGGCCTGGGATGGACCAAGATGTTGAACGATGGGTACGGACATGCAAGGCATGTCAGGAAGTGCGCCCAGAAGTGGCCAGAGCACCAGTCCACTGGTGGGAGCAGACCCGGACTCCCTGGAGCCAGCTGCACTTAGATTTTGCTGGGCCATTCCAAGGAAAGGTTTTTTTGGTTATCGTTGATGCATATTCTAAATGGTTAGAGGTGGCTATGGTTCCCAGCATGTTGTCAGCGGCAGTCATCAAGGTGCTGAGACAGCTGTTCGCAACCCATGGGTTGCCCGAGACCATTGTCTCAGACAATGAAGCAGCCTTTGTATCCCAAGAATTCAGGGCATTTCTGGCTGATAATTTCATAAGAGGGGTCACCTCAGCTCCTTTTCATCCCTCATCCAATGGGCAGGCTAAGTGCATGGTGCAGACAGCCAAAGGATCTCTTGCACACTTGATGGAGGGTGACTGGTCAACGCGCATTTCCCGAATGTTGTTCTTGCAGCATGCGACGCCGTGTACTACTACGGGCAAGTTGCCAGCAGAGCTGCTTCTAGGTAAAAGGCTAGTGACGGTGCTGGACTATGTCCACTCAGACAAAATGCCAAACCGCAATGCTAGAGCACCTCCACAGGCAGAGAGCGACTCTACAAGGTATTTTGCTCCTGAAGATTTGGTCTGGGTGAGAAATTATGCCAGAGGTCCCCTGTGGGTGCCAGGGGTGATCACCAGAGCATCTGGGCCAGTCTCTTATTACGTGACCATTGAAGATGGCAGGGTCTGGCGTAGGCATGTGGACCAACTGAGGCACAGAGCAGCCAGTACAGTTGGTACCAGTATGGGTGAATTGCAGCCTGAGAGTGACACTACCCCCATTAATGATTCACAGCTGCAAGACCAGAGCGGAGATGCCCCAGGAATGCAGGTACCAGTGGCGTCTGCAAATGAATCTGCTCCTGCAAGTCCTCATGGCGCCGAGGAACAGATCAGGGACACTGAGTTGTCTGAAACCCCCTCTGTGTCAGACGAAACTATTACAGTTGACTCTCCCCCACAGACACTGCCTACTGAAGCCCCTGCAACACCCGTAGTCAGGAGATCAACTAGAAGTCGCAGGGCCCCACAATATCTAAAGGACTACCTGGGCTGTGCCCACCAGGGGGGAGGGGTGTTATGTATTGATCTGTAATTGCTTGTTGAAGTAACTGCCTTCCTGTTCCAAAGGGAACAGGCCTATTGGTTGATTCTAGTTGCTGCATTTGGATCTTCAATCCTATTGGTTCCCGCCAAAAGGCAGCCTTGTGATTGGTTGTAATTGTTCCCTCCAAAATGTATCTTTTCCTAGCCAGTCCTGGCCCCTATAAATGTAACTCCCTCTCCCCAGTCCTCAGTCTTGTCTCTCCCTGATTAAAGAGCTGTTCACTAGAAGCTGTCTCCAGCCTGCTTTGTCTCTGAGCTGAAATCACTGCTGAATCACTAACCCCACGCTACAATAACCTTCATACTTCATCTTTATATTTCCTCTTTTATAACTGTTTATAAATGTAATTCACAGGAATTTATGCACATTTTCAACCATCGGACAATGCAGCTTTTTAAAAATAATCACTGAAAAGTGTATGGGAGCCCTCATTCCTATTTGTTTTTGTTTGGAATAAACCTCCCACAAGACAAACATTCTGAAGAGAAAAATGTTCTTAACAATAATAATTGTACTCTCTGTGGGTTTTTTATTTCCAATATTGTACACAAGATAGTTTATTATATTCTTTGTTCTTTTATAAGTAATTAATGGTTACTGTGCATCTGGCCAGTGTATATTGTTCCAATTAGCTAATTGTCTTGTTAAAAATGGAAATAAATAGTACAGGCTTTTTGTCAATGACATAATGTTTGGGATATCACAATGGGAAAATACTAATATATGCCAAAAATATATAAATGTCTTATCATAGTAGGGTTGGTCTCTGGATGTACTCGTCATCTTCAGGCTGGTGTTCTGGCTTCTTTCTTTTGAAGCAAAGCGTGGCAGTACCATCAGGTTCCTTTGTTCCTTTGTTCTTTTGTGAGACCTCTGTTTAGATGGCATCATGCAAAAAGTATGAATTCATTTTGGTCATACGTGTCTGTGGTCTCCCACTCCAATACAAATAAGATCAGAAGTCTTTAAAAGGTGGTGGCCTGTGCCTTTGAATGGACCAGGGCTAAAAAATCACGTTTAATGTTGTTTGGGTGATTGGAAAATGTTGAAGTGTTCAGAGATGAGTTTGAAAGTCAATTTCATGACCTGTTGTTTTTATGTGCTGGAAGAGAGAGGAAGATTTTTCTTCTTTTTGAATGCGTTCTTGTGTTCTGACCGCTTATTCTCCAGTTTGTCTGTCCAATGCTGGACAAAGGAGACTCCTTGGTTTTCAAGCTCAATCTTGTCTTTGGGGTTTCTTAAAATGTTGGCTATTTTTTGGTCGGTGCAAAAGGCTGTCTTGCTGTTTGTGGAGAATTTTGCTGATTTTGTCTGTGGTGCCTTTGATGTAGAGGGCGGTGCCGTTGTTCTCTTCTGTTTCTTGTTCATAAAACATTCGAGAGAGTGTGTAATTCAGTTTTTAGGTGGTCTTTGTCAGCGAGGCGTTTGGTTCTGGAGATGAGGGTTTTGCTACGGAGTTGATCTGTGCAGGGTGGTGGTGTGATTGTGCATTTAAGTAGCGGTTTGTATGTGTTTTTTCTGGTAGATGGTATGTCCAACCTCACCAGGAAGGGAAGTTGGTTGTTGGCTTCTATTTTAGTGAATTGTAAGGCTGTTGAGATGTGTGAGGAAGTTGTTCAGTTTATCTTTCCCGTGGGCCAGATAACAAAGGTGTCGTCAACATATCCCAGAGTTTGTTTATGTTCGGATTACGTTGGTTTCAAAGTGATAGGAGACCGGTGAGGGGTGACCAGCTCCTTCTATCTGTTTGTATCTTTGTCCAGGTGCTGTAGCAGTGGTGTCCTGGATGTGTTTGGGGGTTGTATTTGTTGTGGATAGAACTTGAATGGCAAAGCCAGCTCAGGAAGTAGGTCATTGGGTTGTAGGTCTTGTTTCTTTATAATTTCTATGAAGTGGAATGAAGTGAGATGAAGTCCATGGATTCTGCAAGGGCTGGAGTTGTTTGGCAAGAAATTTGGGTCGAGGTTTTGTAGAGGTGAGCCTATGGAGCTGACTATGGGTGTAGGTGTTCCTTCTTTGTGAATTCAACAGAGCATCTGGATGATTTCTCTCTGGGGATGATGCTTGGCTTGATTTGTCATGGCAGGTTTTTTCAGGTAACTGGATGTAGCAAGGGTCTTGTAGTAGGTTGGATAGTTTGGCTTGGTAGTTGGATGTGTTCATCACCACATGTCTGCTGGGAGAACAATAAATTGCTTCTGGGTGGTTTGCTGGAGCAGAGGACATTGGTGACTTCGAGTCTGATTTTGTTGGCTTCATCTGGGTTGATTTTGGTTAGGCTGGCTTCCACTCCGCATATGATGTTTTCGGTGGGGAAGGAGGTGGATGGTGAGTGTCCTGTCTGATATGTTGTGAACTGTTTGTTTCATGGGCTGTTGTCTTCTGGCGTTTTCCAGTTTGTGGAGTTTGTTGGTGTGTGTGTCTGTCTTGTGGGAGGTCTCTGTTTCAGCTCTCCAGGCCCAGAGTGTTGGGTGGATTTTGTTGCTGAGTTTGGAGGTCTCTGTTGGTTTGATCTAGTAGGTATAATTCTGATTAGGGCTAGTTTGTTCTTTTGATCCTTATTGAATTTCAGTTGGAAGAAGAAAAATCTTCCTCTCTCTTCCAGCACATAAAAACAACAGGTCATGAAATTGACTTTGAAAGAACCAAACTCATCTCCAAAAGAACCTTCAACAGTCGAATAATCATGGAAGCCATTTGAGAAACACCCAAACAACATGAATAAACGTGATGACACCTCCCGCTTGCCTGACATCTGAAACTAGCCCTGGTCAATAGACGAGCCTCTGTCACAAAGACTGACACCAGGTCCAAAAGGACACAAGATGCCACCACCTTCCATCCACACCAAACACAAACCCAGACCCTTCCCACAGATGAGAAACCACCATCCAATTCAGCTGCACCATCTACTGCGGCACCCCACTCCAGTCACCACATGGAGCACACTCACACACCCCAAAAAAACATTGGGAGACCACAGAAGCCAGACCATTCACAAGACACAGGACCCCACTCCACCAAAGCCCAGGATACTGCCAGAACCCACCAGCCATCTAACCCACCAGCATCTAAACAGCCATCTAAACAGCCACCAGCAGTTAATCTTTCGCCTCAGCCACACAGCAGATCACAAAAGAACAAAGGAACAAAGGAACCTGCAATCAGCAACAAAGCAAGCAAACCACACACCCCCAGCAGTATTTATAGAAGGACTTCAACTGAGACCACGCTTTGCTTCAAGAAGAAAGAAGCCAGAACACCAGCCTGAAGATGACGAGTGAGACCTCGTGAAACGTTCTCCAAAACAACCAGATTTCTACACGGAAGAAACCCGAATCCACCTAAATGCATATATATATATATATATATATATATATATATATATATATATATATATATATATATATATATATATATATATATATATATATATATATATATATATATATATATATATATATATATATATATATATATATATAAATGTCTTATCATAGTAGGGTTGGTCTCTGGGTGTACTTTTAAGGGCAGTACCATCATAGACCTCCACCATGCAAAAAGTATCAGGTCATACTTCACTAATACAAATAAGACAGAAGTCTTTAAAAGCCTGTGCCTTTGAATGGAAAAAAATAATGGGGGATTGGAAAATCTTGAGGAAAGAAACTGCTTTTAAATCCCACCTGACCTTAAGCAGCAACAATGTCAAAAACCAACCAGGGTCCAAAGGCAAAGGATGCAGGCTAAGCTTTGAAAACTGTAGACTGTCATAGTGCTGCCTAGATGCCCTAAGCACATCCAACCTCACCTGATTTCGGAAGCTAAGCAGGGGCAGCCCTGGTTATTACTTGGATAGGAGACCACCAGGGAATACCAGGTGCTGTAGGCGCCTGGAGTAGGAACTGGCAAACCACTCCAGTAATTCTTGCCAGGAAAACTCCATCGTCATGGGGTCACAAAGAGTCGGTCATGACTGTAACAATTCAACAGAGAGAGAGAGAGAGACTGTCATGGCAGGTATCATAACTGGATGTAGCAAGAAGCAGAGACCACCACATCACAATAAAGACCAAGGAGGAGGAAAGCATGTTTTAAGGAAGTACGAGGCCCACAGTTGATGGACGGTCATAATTCTCTATTTGTTGCTTATTGTAGTAAGTTGTGCTAGAGCAGACCCATTTGAATCAGTTGAATTCATGGAGAAGTTGACTCACTTAGTCCCGGCTGACCCAGGTTCCACCAGTGTCCAGTGAGATCTTTCAGCTCTAAAAAGCTGGCTTTACCAAAGCATTCAAGGCTGCTTTCTTAACCAATTCTTTCTCATTGCCTTGCAATAAATGTGTGATGCACCCCCTTTCGACAATGTGCACGTGAAAGGGCTTGCATAATGACTTTAAAGGGTCAATCATGCTTGGATTTCTAAGCCAATTTAGAATTTAATTGTCACAAAAAGCCTTTTTTGAGTTCTAATTCTATTAGAATATTTCCTCCATGCATCCTAGATCAGTAGGTTTTTTTTTTACTCCTCCCCAAAGCAGAACACACCTAGGCTATATCCAAGTACATTTTAATTTTGTTGTAATTCATTTCTTTGTAAAAATATAATTTATTCCAATTCATCCCATGCCCTATGAAAGAGTACCCACAAGGCCAGATAGATAGATAGATAGATAGATAGATAGATAGATAGATAGATAGATAGATAGATAGATAGATGTACTTAATGAACATGAAAACCAGCCAATCCTGTAAAAAGACCTGCCAAATACCCTACTGGTTTGAGAGCTTGTAAATGTTTTGTAAGAGAGAGGGGTAACTGCCCCAGGGAGACTCTTCAAGTGAAAAGATATATAGAAACATTTAGGAATTGCATGCATGCTTTAGAATATGAAATTTAGAATAAACAAACTACTGACTGATAACCCCCATGACACCCACCAGCATTTATTACATTAAAGGGCTATTTGGCAATAAACAGCTCAGCAGGTTGGGTGTCTGGCTGTAGAAGAAAAGGTTGGGAGTCCCATCCCCAACTGTGCCTCCCAGGTGAAACACAACAGTCTGGGTAGCCTTCCTTTCTGGGATTCCCAGATTGCTCCCAGAAATAGGGAATTATAAAGCACCTCTGAGTATTCTATTTCTCAGAAAATCCTGAGAAAGTTCACCAAAAGTCAGAACTGACTTGATGCCATGGAATTATGCATATTAGGGTCAGATCACACCTTCTGGGCACATGTATTTTCTTATTTACTGTGTTTTCCCTCCAGGCATTCAAATCTTCCAAACTAGTGTTTGAGAAATCTGATGGAAGTCCTGCTTGCTTCCTTTGACCATCTGCCACTCACAAGCAATCTAATTTCCTTTAATCTACAATTAAATATGTAGTGGATCTGAGTCAGAAGATAAAATGGAGTTTATTCCTAGGCCGTCACATAGAGAAGAAAAGAATCCCGCTTGAAAGATTCACTGTGACTTATGTTAATTGTGTAACATTTGAGCCTTAAACCTATAAACAAGTGTTGAATTTGCCTCAAGCTTAAAGAGAGATGTGGGAGAATGCAATGTTAGCAGAGCATAAGTCATTGCAAGAGCATAAAGTATTTTCTCCTGTTAATTTATCTGAAGGTGAAAATGTGATAGGATGCAAGTTGAAAAAGTTGCCAGATAATTCATTGTAGTATAACACAAGGTTGGTTGCTTAGGGATTTACAGAAAGAAAGTTTGTACATTCTGTTCAGGTTTTTGGACCCACTGTCAAAAGTGAAACATTTAGGCCAATGTTTGCCACACCAGCATCTAGAAATTACGTGGTGCATCACATGGATAGCACAACAACATATTTGAATGCAGATTTAGAGGACTGGGTCTATGTGAAGCAGATTCCAGGATTTAAGCTAAAGGAACCAAATGTTCTAAAATTGCGTAAAGTCTTGTGTGGCTTAAAGCAAAGTGCAAGAACCTGGATCCAGTGTCTTGATGAAAAGGTAAAACATTTAGGTTTCAAAAGGTGTTAAGCAGATCTATGTTTATTGTTTATACATTAGAAGTCACAATGTGCAAATAATTATTGTATTTGTGGATGATTTGTGTTTAGAAGCTCCTGCTGAATCTTATGTGAGATGGTTCTTATCAAAGCTAGGACAACAATTTAAATTGAAACATTTGAGACAAATAAGAAATTTTCTTGGAGCTGAAATAGAGAAGGACAAGAGAGAAAATTCTCTGATAAGTCAAAGTGACAAAATAAAGAATTTGTTATAGGAAAGTGGAATGGAAAATTGTAATGCAGTGCTGACTCCTATAATGATGTACAGTGGTGCCTCAGATAACGACGGTAATTCGTTCTCCGAGGTTAGTTGTTATCCAAAACACGTCATTATCCGAAACGCAGTTTCCCATAGGAATGAATAAGAAACCGTTTAATCCGTTCTGGAGCCTAGGAAAAAGGCACAGACACCTGGTTTTTGCTCAAAACTCTTTAAAAAGTGCACTTTAAAGGTACAGATGCAATTTCACCTGGGATAACTTTTCTACTGATGCATGCTGGAAATTCATTATCTGAGGCAGTCCATAGGGAAAATTCGTTATCCGAGGCAGACCATAGGAAGATTTGTTATCCAAGGCATCCCATAGAGAAAATTTGTTCTCCAAGGCAGACCTATACCTAGTAATTGTGATTCATTATCTGAGGCAGCCCATAAGGAAAATCCGTTATCAGAGGCAGCCCTATACCTGGAAATTTGCAGTTGTTATCCGAATTATTTGTTATCTGGGGCAGTTGTTATCCGAGGTAACACTGTATTTCCAAAAGGAACACGATAGTGAGGATTTTATAGACAAAGAAATCTATCAGTCTATAATGTGATCCTTGTTACATTTATCAACTTGAACAAAACCTGATATTGCAGCAAAATTAAATATATTAAGTCAATTTGCTGCTAAACCCTCAAAGAGACATTGGGATTGTATAAAGAAAGTGTTGTATGAGATCCCCCATATAAATAAATGCAGCATGAATTTTCAGAAAAGTCTAACCCTAACCCTAACCCAACACACACACACACACCAGCAACAACAGGAAACAAACAGGGCAATAAGCAAACCCTGTTCTCTATCTCCAGCCTGAGCAGACTTCTCGGGTTTCTCCCAAGGGGCAACCCAATTTTTGACACCTCTTTCCCTGTGGGAAAAGGGATAGAAGGCCAACTCTTCCCCCAACTGCAAAGCAATCTGAAAAGGGACCAGATTTAGGCTACCTAGTCACTCTGGGGCTCAATCCTGCAAGGAGAGGATCTCCTGCTGGTGGTAGTTCTCAGGGAAGAGAAATTATCACAGCAGCAAGTAGCATGGCAAGCCACAAGGCTTTCAGTCTCTTCCCTGGAGGATGTTAACAGGCCCTCTTCTTCCATTTCCTATCTCCTCACATTTGCACTTTGGTACATTTTTCCATGGTGTATACAGCTCTGATGCCCCTTTTGCCAGAGAACAGCACTACAGAATTTGGAAGAGTGCAAAGTGTGGAAGGAAAATTAGGTACAGATTTGTGCATTTGTTCAGGGGTGTTTGTTTCATCAGTTTGTATCCAAATGTGAACACACACACACACACACACACACACACACACACACACACACACACACACACACACACACACACACACACACACACACACACACACACACACACCAAAAATGCCAGGTTGAGAGAAAGGAAAGCAAGCATTGTCATCAACTGTGTATCACACTGGGTTGGAAACGGAATAAATTAACACCTTTAATTTTTTTAATTCTACTTTCCTTCTGTGGAACCGAGCATACCCTGGAGAAGACAAGCAAAACAGGAATTCAGTGCTATGAAGTTCTCCAGAGATTTATTCGGTCAGCTCTGGGTGTTAGCTTCCATGCCCCATATACTTGAATTTAAAAGTCCTCTTGGCCAGCCTTGAGCAGTTGCTCTTACCAATGTTCATGAGTGACACATGAAAAAAAGAGGGAGCCTTCCCCTTTTGGTAGAATCAGCCATGATCCAAGAATAAATATTTCCTGACTTTTCTCTCTGCATCGCCAGGGTTTTCTCCCCATCTCCTGCTTTCTCTCCCGACACTAGGGCCGTCTGACAGTGGTATCCTTCTTTTTAGCATTGTGTTCTCATAAATATTGTTGACTCAGCAAAACATCCAGTGTCCTCTGCCTCCAAATGGTAACCAATCATGGAATCCTCTCTTCCAGTCATGGGTTACCCTGTAATGCATAGTTTGGCCCAGTCTTAAGCTTTCCCATTGTTGCATATTTCAGCTCACACCAATGAATGCTGGAACAAAGTACGATGCCTTCTGCAGTGATTGATATCTTATTTTCCTTATGTTTGACAACATACATCTATCAAGTAATTTGGGTCATTTAAGGCCCCAGTCTTTTTTTATATTAAAAAACAAACAAACAAAACCGAAGTCACGCCTCTCCTTTTCCATTAGACACTGACACATACTTTAGACAATAAGATTTGTACATCACATTAGGCCTCATTAAAATTTCAAAACATTTAAGAGCTCCAGATAAATTAGAGGTTATTTCATGTGGTACAAGACATTTTATTTGAATATAATGAAAGAAAGAGAGTTGAATATTGGATGTTTTGTGTCTCAAAAGAAATAACAGATCAGATCTATCTGGAGTACATGAAATCAATATGTTGGTTCCATATTCTGTTGTTTGCACTAATTTCTCATTGAAATCAATGGGACTTAAGTCAACCCACAAAGAATTGGCCACATTTTCTTTTATTCTTTAAATATCAGGTAGGCTACTTTAAAAAAATGAGTGAAATATGCAGAATATCAGGTGTTGGGATTCCAATCACTGGGATATCCTGAGATATGGCTAGACTCCCCTACCCATCAGGGGGTCTATTAGTGAAGGAATGAATTGAGTGCTCGACCACGCTGAGATCCTTTTATAGTACTTTATTTAATTATTGCAGGCAGGTTCTCCTCTAAGCTCAGAAGCCGCGGCAGGGAACAGACAGGCTTGTTGATGTTAACAGCTCGATGGTAAAGAGCTCTGATGGTAAAAAGCTCTCCCCCCCTCATCCCCTCGACACTTTTATTAGTCTTCTCCAGTTCCATTCCAGGTCATCAGAGACAACCCAATCAGACACACCTTATTCCTTTGAGCATGCTCACTTAGAGTGGCATCTTAGGAATGCAAACATCCCACACTTTTCAGCGCCATGTTCTCCAGAGGCCTTGGCCAAGTTCTCATTGGTCAGTTGATTACCCATGATACCTTGTCCTTAGTGTGATGTCAGAGTCCCCAGATATCTACTGCAGAGGTAGAGCTATACTGATAGAACACATAAGCTAATATAATATTCCTACAATCAGGTCACACATACATGTGTGAAGGAAAAACAAAGAAGCACAGAAGAAAACAGAACACCACAACTGAGGAGGAAGAAGACACCTGAGAGAGGCTCAATGGCCAAGTTTCTATCCATCTGCTGTGAAGGATGAAAAGACTTGAGGGCAATGGAAGGCTTCATTTGTGCCTCCTGCCACAGTGGCCGAACTGATGTACTGCAGGCAATAACTGTGCTGACGACCTGGGGTTCAATCCCAGCTAGTTGGCTCATGGTTGACTCAGACTTCTATTCTTCTAAGGTTGGTAAAATGAGTAGCTAGCTCATTGGGGCGGGGGTGGGTGGGGTATCAGTGTGTAGCCTGCATAAACACATTGTAAACTATGCAGAGAGTGCTTTAAGCACAGTGGGGGTGGTATATAAGCAGAACCCTTGGCTTGGCTTTGAAGCAGTTGCTAGGCATAGATCTTGCCTAAAAGTTACTGAAATCATTTAGGCTCAGATCCCACCTATGCAACTGACAGCAGGGACACCACAAAGAACAAAGATTTAAAGTTTTTTTTAAACAAATTGTTTATACTTCTTATCAGATTATGCAAACAGACTGACTGTTATGTTCTTCCTCTCTGCCATACACACATACCAACAATTGATATTTATATCCTGCTTTTCAGCTCAAATTGGCTCTCAAAGTGGCTCACAATTAAATTCACTCAGAAGCACAATATAATCAGATATTCACAGATAGGATTTCTGTATCCTGCATCCAAAGACTGTACAGCGCAATCAAATGTCCAGGTTTTTGTTTTGTTTTCCCCCCGCATTCCTGGCAGTGCAGTTGGTTCTGCTTATAGTACTATCGGTTTTTGCATGGTGACCTTTGTAAATGAAAGAAATGTTCTGAAACTGGCTGCTCTTTTATCAGTACAATTGTTTGCGCTGTTTTCCTCATGGAGGCCCACCTTGAAGTCGACAATGGACTTCTCCTCCCAGTACAACTTTTTCCAACTTATCATTCACAGGAACACCAATCATATTGCATATGTACATAATTTTCCAGCTCTTGGCCTTTTTCCTGCACAAGCTGGCCAGTAGATGATCTGTGTTGTACATCATATACCCCCACAAGGAATTTCAGGAACAGCCTTTGCCAAGGTACATCTTCATGTAAGAAGCAGGTTTTGAACACCCGTGATGCTTTGGTGAGTTTCTTAACTTATAATGCAGAACAGGAGGGTGGGAGTTGGAGCAATGTGAGTGGAATATCTGGAAAGGCAGTGCTCTTCAGTGCGGCATCAGTTTATCACGAGCGATAAGGTAAACACACAGCTGCCTCAGACTGCTTTCTGCTTGATAGCTGGCAGCACAATTTTGCTGCAAACTATAATACAAGTCATAATAGCTATCAGGAGTGGTGGGGATAGAACCAGTGCCCATGTTGGAATGAGCCAGCAATGGTCAAGCAATGGAAGAACCGAGAAAGACTGTTAACTGGGAAAGGGAAGTGTTTGTTTTTGCTTTGAGGATTAACCCCCCCCCCCAAAGCCATCTCAAAACACTTTCCTTTATTTCCCCCAAATCTGCTTGACCACGACTGGTTCATTTCAACATGGGCACTGTTTCTAGCCCCACCACTGCAGTCAGCCGCAATGACCTTGGACTACAGTTTGCAGCTAAAGTATGATTATTAATGCTAATTAAGTACTTTTAGCGATCATGCTTCGGGTTAGGCCGTAGGACAAGGGACAGTCAATACAGCCACATGGATAGGACTGGCATGCATGTATTCTTTCAAGCATGGCATTAAAGGCACCTCGCTTACTTTGTAACTGTCCTTGTAACTCCAAAAGCATGCCAGGTGTTTCATGTTATATATGGTAATATGAGACCCTGAAACATGACTTGTAGAGTTTTCTCATATTTTCCTCCATGGTGATAACTTTCATGTCAAAAACATGTATATGGACCCTTAGTGTGTGTGGTAAAAGAGTTAAGTGCATGGGTTTATGACAAAGCAAATGCTTGTAATGCCGTTTGTTACAAAGAGCGTTCTAACATTCCAGGTTGTTTGATGCATTTTGAGATTAGGTTCGAACTACAAACCAGAAGCTGCTTCCTGGATAATTGTTTTAGTTTATACTTGTCTGCCACATTCAGAATTTATACTGGTGTCATTTGTAAGGCCTTCAGTGGGCTGTATGTGCACAATGTATTTTCCTTCGTGGTAGCAGCAGCAATGTTCCAACATGGAAATGTTTAGCACACACCTCTGAACATTCAGCGAATATAGTGATGCAACAGGTTGGGCTCAGCAGAAATGCAGTATTTTTGCAATTAATGTAACTGCATCAATGGCAAAAGAGATTATGCTGGAAGAGAAAAGTGATCCCCCTGTCCTTTGAATTTAAAAACTCTTCCTTCTGGCTCTTCTTCATGGCCATATAATCCAGCAACATGAAAATCCATTGAGAGGAAACCCTTGAGCTATATTTTATTTTCCCTTTTAATTCTTCACATAATGAAAGCCAACACAAAATGTCATTTCTAAATAGTTGATGAGCTGAAAGCCACAAAATTGTTCTGGCTGACAAGCAACTATCATCAGGGATGTGTTTTTTCTGAATTTCTGGATTACAAATCCCATTGTTCTCCTTTAAGAGATTTCTATTTGCAGGGCACAGATCTTGAAGAGCCCTAAATTGTGCTCACTTGGAGAGAAGGCCTAGCTGGCAGGTGCCATGCCTTAGAAAAGCCTAACTTAGGAAAACAGGGTTTGAAAAAGGAGATGTGTCAATTGTTGGGAAGCTTCCTTTTCAAACAGGATGTTAGGCCAATGGAAGGCACGAAGCCTGCCAAATGGACCTGCTCACTAGGCAAGCATAATTTAGTTGTTTCTAAGGTCTAGCACTTATGGGTGAAACTCCTAGAAAGGGGAATTACAAGACTTGTGCTCC
Source organism: Phrynocephalus forsythii (assembly GCA_029282475.1). NCBI lineage: Eukaryota > Metazoa > Chordata > Lepidosauria > Squamata > Agamidae > Phrynocephalus > Phrynocephalus forsythii. Next base: position 14,507,190 of record JAPFRF010000006.1, on the reverse strand, counting down.
AAGGAATCCAAAATACATATCCCTTTCCATCAGCCCAATTTTCTTGTACTAGCTCAAGTGTGAAATATCTTAATCCTTTAAAATGGTAAGGAATGGAAGGACATGGTAATAGGTACATGAAATGTGCATTAACTATCTTCTAGTGGCTGAAATGAGGATACAGTATTTAAATCCCCACCTCCCAAAGTTAAGAACAGCCTTCCCCATCTCAATGCCTTTGAGATATTTGGGATTGCCCGTTGGTCATGAACTGGCTATGATGAGTTATAATGATAGCACAATACAGTAGTCCCCCGCCACAACACGGCTCATGACAAGTTTTTAATACTTGAACAAAGTTATAAAAACACAAATAAAATATTGAAACATACCTTACTCAGAAGAGTACAGCAACTCAGAGTTTGTGTGTGGCTAAAACACACACAGCTGTTAAGATTCTAAGGAAAAACTCTGAGACTGCAGCAGCCTTGGGCAGGTGCTAGTATTTGTAGCTGCAGTTTGTGTAAATGTAGCACAGAGGGATCACAAGTTACTGGTCTTTGCTTAAAGACCAGTCACACTGTTCCTGTGTAAGGTTAGTTGCTCTCTTTTTGTTTTATGAAGGAGTTTCTGCTGGTCAAGGTACTGCTTTGTTATCAGGCATGTTTTTTTTTTTTTGCTGAAGACAAGTTCTCTAAGTTGAATGTTTAAATATAAAATTATTTTTTTAATACAAGGTGTCTGCAAAGTTTTTTGGTATCCTGAAACGAACCGATTTTCTCCTGGGTCTCAGGTCTGTTTTCCAGTAAACAATATTAAGACTATGTTATAGTCTATCAAGGTTTTTGTGGGGGAATGCTGTGCATATACACTCTACTATTTTTTCCAAAAAAATTTTTTAATAGTTCATATATTACGGTCTCAGTATATCATGTTTTTTTCTTGAGAGAAGCAGACTTCCAAAGAGAGGTTTTTATCCCCCTCCTGGCACCTCAGTAAACAGAGCTGGGTCTGCTCCTACAATCTGCATTTGCAAAGAGAGGTTTTTAACCAACACTTAACACCTCATCAAACTGACCTTGGGCTGCTCATCTGCTATTTCCAAAGAGAAGTTTTTAACCCCCTCCTGACATCTCAGCAAACAGACCTTGAGCTCCTGGCAGCAAGGTTTCCTGGGGTGTCAGGAGGGGGTTAAAAACCTATCTTTGGAAATGCAGGAGCAGCCCAAGGTCAGTTTACTAAGGTGTCTGCATTTTGTGGATTTTCCTTTATCATGGGTGGATCAGGCACCAAACTCCTGCAATAAGCTGCGTACTATATATTTGTAGGACATCACACTGGGAAAGGCTAATTGAGAATGTTGGGGAGCATTCACTGAAGCTGAAGAGTGGGATGATTGAGGGCAGATAAATCAAAGTACTCTCAACATTCATAGGGTGGCAGATTAGACAAAACCAGTGAAAATAGCTATTGGCCATAACTACTGTATATACTATTTACAGAAGCAGAAGGAACATGCCTCTGGATTCCAAGTGCTGGAAATGCTAGATGTGAGAGCAATGCTGCATTTGAATCCAGCTTCTGGGTTTCCCATAAGCATCACAGGTGACTAATGTGGAAACAGACCTATGCACATAGATAGGATTCAAAGTGAGATATACCAGAAAACATCTTCTGTTCCTCTCAGTAAGCCAGGAATTAACCCCAGTAAGCTAAAAGTATCACATAAACATACTGGTTTTCTCCCACACAGGATAAATCCTTCACTGCTAAAACTACTCCCTTTTTGCATGAAAGGGCCAGAGAGTCACAGCTCTGAACAAAGACATAATTTAGAGATTTCTAACATGAGAAAGACAACCTGTTATCATCCTGTACTCATGACTATTTAAGCCTCAGGCTATCGGGCAAAGATATCCTGCACTGTAAACAAAGAGATCTAGCAGACACTACAAAGGGAAACAGAAAGGAATTTGTATATTCATAAGAACATAAGAAGAGCCATGCTGGATCAGGCCAAAGGCCCATCTAGTCCAGCTTCCTGTATCTCACAGTGGCCCCATCAGATGCGTCTGGGAGCACACGAGACTAGATATCTGTCTCCTGATACCACTTCCCTGCATCTGGCCCTTGAAGTACCCTATTTTAAGCCTGGAAATTACACATCTCCATCATGGTTTGTAACCTGTGAGGAACTTCTCCTTCAGGAATCTGTCCAGTCCCCTTTTGAAGGCATCCAGGCTAGATGCCATCACCACATCCTGTGGTAGGGAGTTCCACAGACTACAACACGCTGGCTATTTTTTTTCCGTTTGTCTGTTCTCACTCTCCCAACCCACAGTTTGAGTGGATGTCCCCTAGTTCTGGTATTTTGTGAGAGGGAGAAGAGCGTCCCTCTATCCATATTACTCATGCCCTGCGTTATTTTGCATGTCTCAATCATATCCCCCCTAGGCACCTTTTTTTCCAGACTGAAGAGCCCCAAATGTTTTAGCCTTTCCTCATAAGAGAGGTGCCCCAGCCCAGTGATCATTTTAGTTGCTCTCTTTTGCACCTTTTCCAGTTCCACTGTTTTTTTTTTTTTTTTTTTTTTTTTTAGATGCGGTGACCAGAATTCCTCTGAATCTGTCTTCTCCTTTTTTAGCCAAGGAAAAAAGATGGTATTTTATTTGCTTTTTGCAACTGCAGGTGTTATTTGACGCAACATAGAAGCAAATCATAGCATCCACTTGACAGCGTGATAAAAGTCAATCATAAAATGAAGTTTTATTTTTCTTCAGACAATTAAAATGTGTTTAAAATGTTATTAAGTTAAAACAGAAATAGATCCAGAACCAAGAAGATGAATATGTTCTGATAATCTTTCAGACCATTTAAAATTTAATTTATTTTGCCCAACTACATTTCTGAGCTGTCTAAAACACAGCCACACTACATCCATTCCTCACATATATTCAGTATTTTCTTTTTAGATCCACAAGATGATGCCAAAGTTCTTATGATACTTATTTTTAGAGCAGAACATTTAGGTCTGAAATATCTATCTGCAGGCTCCTTTCTCTCCCTCTTCCCATATACATACATATACTGTATATACATACTTTATTCTTCATTTTTATACACTATATTGTTTAAATGCACCTAAGGGACTGAAACTGTGTCTGCAAAGAAATCTTGATTCTTATGAATAAGATGTAGAAAATCCAAAAAAGATCTTTTAAACGTATGACAAATTTGTCGACATGAAAAACAAATTCTTTTATCTAAGAATTATTTGAAAAGCTATTTTAGCTTCATACCAAATGACATTGCAATTAACTTCTATTTCAATATTTTCTTAGTACCTCTTGGATGCAATCCCAGAAAGGAGGTACACATAAATCTACTGGAATCAATCTCTATGCTGGACATTCACCACCCAAGCCCCTTCTCACTTCTAAGCAGCAATACCAGCATTTCCTGGTATTGGTTGGACTTCCACATCTTTCTGTTGCTCTAGCAGCTGAAGAAGATAATGCCCAAACTAAAAGATCCTTAGTTACCTGAAGTGTGAGGTGTCCCTTACCTTTGAAGCCTGCTGGGCTGAAATGTATAAGCTACCATAAGCTATGCTGGCAAGGAGGTGAAAGAAGCTGTAGGCCAAAAATATATATGGAGAAGCACACCTTCTATACCTGCCTTTTTCTAGTGGGCTAAATAGCTTCACAGGTGAAACCCTATCTAGAACTACTTGAAGTCCTCTGGTTCATCCAGATACTACTTTCAATACACTGTGTGCAGAAATGGCACAATCCCCTAAACGCTGAAGATGGTAATGGAAGAGCAATGTTTGAGTGGGTGGGTAGGTGGGACACTTTGTAATTTCTGGTCACCACCCATCAACTCTTCTGCAGGTGGCAAATAAAGTTCATGAAAATGAATTCATGTCTAGTTTATAACCATTTTGTTTACATGATACCAATATTTATTCCCTTGGCCTTAGAAGTCAACTGGTGGTAGCAAAATTGGGAACTATTCATAGCAGTGTCTACATGCGGGCAGCAGAAGATACAACAATTACAAAATAAAAGCAAAAGTGAGAAAGTTACTATATTAAGGGAAATATTCTAGGAGGCAAAAAAGATAGGAAGTAAGAACATTCAGGTCCCATATCAACTATAACAAAATATTCTCTATAGCCTAATGGCATCCTTCTTGTAAGATCTACAGTATGATCACTGGTAGATGTACATCTTTTAAAAGTTCTTCTAGGTCCTCGGTGAACTGCACAGAAATGGTTAAGAACCATAACGGTCCTGGAGAGAAAATAAAAAGGAAGTTATATCTCATACAAGCAAGCAAAACCTCCACTACCACAATTCCAAAATCTATGCCCATTTGCTTTGTACAGATGAATGCAATGCTGAAGCCCTGAGCGTGCTGACTATAAGCAGGAGAATGACCAGTATCCAAGAATAAAGCACTTGCCAGGCTTGCTCCACCCTCCACCCCGGGAGTAATTTCTCCACTAACCTAATTAAAAAATGTTGGCCTGAATGGGGGTGGGGAGGAGCCTCTATAACTCTCAAGGATTCTTGTTTGGTGTAGGCTTTCCCTAACCTTCTTTTGTTTGCAATAGGGACAGATATTTGCCTTGTATGCAGTGGAATGGAATGATTAATGTAAACAGAAACAGAAAAACAGTGGTTTGGAGGGGATATAAGCCCACCCTCATCAAGAATTCTTGAGGCAATGGGGCCCTCGTGGTAGTGGGCTTCTCTTGCTTTGTGCCAATGAATGAAGAACTTGCTTCATCTACTTGCAGAGGTGGAAAGAGAGGAGGAAAAGTTACACACTAGACATGGGTGTTTCGTTTTGGAAGTAGTCTGGTTCCAAAACGAAACACAGGAGCCCAGCTGGCATTCAGAACTGGACCAACCCTCCGGAACAAAATCAGCCAATCCCTTACCTTGCTCTGGGGTCACACAGGGCAAAACTCCAACAAGGAAGAAGCCTCCAACATCATCTTTCCTTCTCCCTGGTGCTGGCCAATCAGACAGGGAGGTGGGATGATGCATTTCCTTGCACAGCTCCTGATTGGCCAGCACCAGGGAGAAGGAAAGATGACAATTGAGGCTTCTTCCTCATTGGGGTTTAGCCCCACGCAACCCTAGAGCAAGGTAAGGGATTGGCTGATTTCATTCTGGAGGGTTGGTCCAATTCCCAACGCCAGCTACGCTCCCGCATTTTGTTTCGGAACCGGACCACTTCCGAAACGAAACACCCATGTCTATTACACACCTACAGGTTTCCTCTTCCTGTCTGTACGCACATATACATGGACAGTCATTTTCATCATTTTTGTGACTGCCCTCCAGCCAACTGGTTGTTACTCCAGGTTGCTTTTTACCAACATTTCTAACATGGCTCCAGGCCCACAAGACTGGGGATTCACAGCTTAATACTACCTTCCTGAATAAGGAAACTATTTTCAAAACAAAAAAGCAAAAAAGAACAGGAAGATTGATACAACCCCACTATCTTCCTGAGGATGCAATTGTGTGTGAGACAGTTCAAGGTTCAGCTTTTCTGCTGGAGAATCCCATGCTCCCACAACCCAAATTCAGTCTCATCAGCTTCCTAAATTGGTGACAGCCCAAAGGAAACTGCCTGGGAAGAAGATGACTTTATGGGAGTACTTGGGGGCCCATCTTATATGCCTTCACTGGAAAAAAATTTCATGGGCCTTAATGGAAAGCTCATCACCTATATGGCTGTAACTGAATATAAAACTGCTTCCCTTTCCCACCACAAATGCAGCACTTTAAGCAGATGCTACATTAAAATATACTGGCAAGTCCTTAAACATAATTGTACAACTCTTACAAAAGAGAATGGTGTGAAATCTCCACCACCACCACCCCAGGCAAAAAAACAATGTCTTTAAAATTGACGAAAGTAATGAAAGGTGAATGTCACTTCCACTGATTTGTAGTCAAATCTTTCATCCAAAGGTACCCGTCATTATTATGGATGGATGGGGGAATCTGCTTTAGTCTGAAAATTACAGGGCTGAAGTTTCAGAGTCTGCCTAGGGGGCATGCTTCAGTTTCACATTAATCACGTGGCGGTAAGTGCAGGCTTGGGGGCTGTTCTCCAACCCTCAAGCCCTTCTAGCCTAAGAAGAGGAAGTACCGAAGTGCGCTCCGGGTTGCCTTGCGAGCATTTACTAACCTGAATAGTTGTCATGACCCCATTGGCCAGGACAGAAAGCCTCCCGGCGACTGACCTCACCCCCTGTTTAAACTGAGCCATATCAGGAGCATTGGGCAAGACGTTCGAAATATTGTAACTGCCTAAGAGGAGAGGAAGAAATGTGTTTCAGGACAGCAGATTTTTAAAATACCATCAACAAAAGATTGCTTCCTCACCTAAATTTAAAATAACATTTAATAGAGGCTCTGGATGAGTGATCAAGTTATTAAAAATGTACCATGGTTTAAAACAAACAAACAAACAAAAAAAAAAACGTTTCTACTGAGTTCCTTCTCACTCCAACATGTGCTTCTGCTCTATTTTATAGTCCTTTTGATTTAAGGGCAAATAAACTAAAAACTTTTAAAGTATATTTTGACATTGAACAAGGATATGAAATGAAACTAAAGGGCAACATAGGAGAAAACTACAATATGAGAAAATAAACAACGAACACTGCAATTAAACCCTAGACAGCAAACATCATAATGTCCTTACACAAAGGAACACATACCATATGTCTAGGACTGGGACTTAAATTGACAATTGAAGATGTCATTCCATAAATTAGTATAAGAATAAGAATCTGATGTTGTTATTATAACTAGAAAAGCAAATTAAATTTGTTGCAAGTCTGGCATTTCTTAAATTTCAAAGCTGACCAGTCATTTTCTCTATGCACTAAAGCTGGAGGATCTCCATTTTTTCAAGTGTAAGACTGTGGGTTATAAAAGACATTACAAGCTGCATCTTGGAATTTATTTGCTTTTTGCAACTGCAGGTGTATACAGTTATATAGTTAATGTTACTCCATCAGCAGAAGTAACCCATTCTGTTGCTCAGTACTAATGAGTCAGTTACCATTTCTCTTTCCGTACATATTTTTAGTTAATATTGAATAGCACATATACCCCCAGGGTCCCCAATCTGGACCTCAGAGAGCTCACCTGGGTCTCCCCCACCCCTTTCTTTGTTCTTTGTTACATCAAACTTTTGGTTTAAACTTAAATCAAAATCATATAGTTTCCCCAGCAAATTCAAAATGGTAGGGGAAGCTTACTGACCCCCTGATGTTCCCCTAAAAGGAACCTATATCCATGCCATCTCAGTGTACAAAAGTACTATAAGGAGTACCTTCAAACAATAACATGCAGAGATCTAAAACAGAACTTAATTTTTCCATGCACTAAACTAGTACAAATCAAGATTCCGTCTTGGTTATCATTATTATTCTCAGGAAGCATCCCCAATACTTTTACCTTGTTATGAGAAATGCATGGTTTGTATTTCAGTTCCAAAAAAAAAGGAGACAAAACAGTTTGAGTTTCACAAAACAAGGAGAAGGGAGGGAAACAGAGGAGAATTATCAGCAGGAGGGGAAGGCCTACAATGAATAATGTGTGAATGTCTCATTTTGGTTGCAAGAAAAGAGAAATTTAAGGGGATCTTGTGTCTTCAATGGAAAAAGAAACACCATTTATGGTTCATGACTGTGAAAGAAACTAAGTGCTTTTATATGTTAGTTGTAACTCATTACTTCTGAGCAGTGATTTGAGTTTTGATACCTTTTAATTAAAAGGAGACCTCAGTAACATACATAACAGGGGTTGAAAGACTAGCACAGAATTTAAGGTAATCTGTATTAGACTGGCATGGACCCCTAATTCAAATCTTGTTAAAAACAGTAATATTTAGCTGTAAGTACCACCAATATGTTGTGTACGTTAGGTGTAAATCTGTATCTGTGCATTTAGATTTGCTCATGACATGCCATGACTCTATTGCCCGTGTGCTACCACCATTCTGTGTCAGCTTCTAATAAAATGCTAAATATATATGTGACATTCCTGTGTATAAAGGAGCTGGAGGTGGGGGAGAAGTGCTACAAAACACTAATGCATTCTTTAATGTAATGATTTTTAAAAAAAAACATTCAGGGCTAGAAGACTCTAAGCGAAACAACTGAAGAGGAGAGCTCAGTGGTTTAGATTGCCAGCTGCAGGTTCCAGCCCATCAAAGGTTATTATTATTATCATTACTATTAAATGGACCCAATAATATCTGGCCAAAACTGGTACAACTGTGAACCCCAAATGTAAACCAGGTAGAATACTTGTGCAAAACATATGGGGATGGATGCTAGAAAATTGTGAATTAGGTTTTGGTTAGGTTTCCAGTGCTAAGATCGAAATATCTGTGGGGAAAGAATAAAAATGGCTCCCACCGAACACAATTCAGAAGGCCCAGGCCTTTAGCTTCTTTGCCTTCCATCCATACCTGAAGGCTGCTTCTTTTGTTCTTCAAAAAGGTCTGCTGAACTTATGGCAGTGTTTCCAGAAAACCTCTCTAGCCGGACTCTAGCCTCGTGCTATGAAAGAATTAAAAATATTTCAATTAGGCTGTTATTTTGCTTCCCAGTCTTGCCAAGGTGAGGTGAGGTGATTTCAGCTGCCATGAAAAAACTGGGCATTCCAACAGACCCGTTCTCTCCCCGCAAAGCCATTACTGCCCACTGACACTTAAGAGCCCCACCTGAAAGCATGTACAGGGGTACCTTGTCTAAAGGAATTAATTTGTTCCAATTCCGTTAAGCAAATTTTCCTTTATACAAATTTCCCATAGGAATGCATTGAAAACAGAGTAATCCCTAATCACGACCATTTTTATGTTGTATGGATTCGCCCCATAGGCGATTCTGTTAAGCAAATTTCCCCTATCTCTGGAATTTTTTATGTTGTACAAATTTTATGTTATACAAAATGTTTGTTATATGAGGGTCCACTGTATGAATTCTAGTTCTACTGTACTTCCTAGCTGCAAAAAATGTGAACGTGAACCACATCCCAAAATGCATTATTTCATGGCAGCCTGTTCTTCTGGGTACAGAACTTAGTTATATAAAGTGTCAACACAAGTATCCTCCAAGTATAACCTATTGGTGAGGTAGATGCAATAGTCTACATATGACGAAGCTGGTGTTCAAACAAATACATATCCTTTCTAATTTGGGTGTGGGAACAGAAAAACACGGGTAGGGAAGCCGATACACACTGTTCTCTCCTAAATCTAGCTACCACCACAACCACAGCCAAAAGAGACGCTTCCTCCATTCTGCCCACAACAGTGTCTTATGATGAAATGTTGGAGCTAACAGAGAAAACAGCTCCTAAACCAAATTCTAACTGCAGAATGTTCCGGGTCCCTCTTTAGTTTTCTTAGACTTACTTCAGTATGATCTTGCTTTCCAAAGTACATATCTGATGAAATAGCTTTAACGTTGCCAAATTTCTTCTGAGCCTCATCTGTGCTTGAAGAAGGTTCATACTCAGGCTTACGACGAGAGGATGACCTAAGAATATTTTACATGATTACATCCAAGAGTAGCCAATTTGATACAAATAAATATTTTGCTAAATTCAGTATGCCACCACAGTACTAAGTCTTCCAATATTTGCTTACATATACTATACAGGTCTCTATTTTAATATTAGAATATCTCGCATATAAGCATGCAAGGTTTAGTATATTTGCATAGATGATTTTAAAGTGTTCAGTTAATATACAAAGCAAATCTTTTATACTGATGGAGCTGTGTGAATGAGTGAAGTTTAGCACATTGCAAATAAATTGTTTTCAGGTACCTATCTGAATAGTTTGCAGGTTTTGAAGACAAAATTGTTTCTACATCTCTGGTGATGCCTTCTTTCTTCCAGAAGGAATCAGAATTATCATCCCATTTAGAAAAAGTGCTGTTTCTCAACTCTGGGGGGTCGAAGTACCTAGATGAAAAAAGAAAACATCAAAGGATTGATGACCTTTTGGGGCAACAAAGCCAAAACATTTTATATTTTAAAAAAACATAAAGAGCTAGTGACTCTTGGATGCAGTTCTACTCAATGGCATAGCATTCTATTATGACAGAGGACTGTATGAGTTTTAAAACACTGTTTTATTTTTAATGTTATTAATTTTAATTTTATCCTTAATGGAGTATATGATTTGTCTCTTTCTATGTTGCTTTCCATTGCACAGTATGACTTCGTTGCATAGCTTAAGAAAAATAGTAAACATAATCTAATGGAGATGGGAAGCAAAAGGCCCTTAATTAAAGAACGCTTCATTATTAAAATCAACTTTACTTTGAAAATGACTGTAATAAAGTAAATGATAATTTGGGCCCAAATTAATGAAAGAAGGAGACTTAGAATTGAATGCAACATCAGACTACATAAGGCTGCAGCATTTCTGAAATCAGATACATAGGTCTGTGAATGAAAGGCCACCGGAAATCCCATGTAAGACTGAAATGAACACATATTTGTAAAGAGAATTTCAAATTTTCACTGAAAACTAGAACCATTTTTAGTAAATGGAAGGGGCTCATGTTCAAGGAATACCCATTGCACAAATGATATGCTGATTTAGTAGACTAGCTATGTGGCATTTGTAGGAAAAGCTACGCAAAAGAGAAAATAACTGTATTTCAGAATGTGATTGTAATACAGTAATACTACTCATAGCAACAGCAAGCATTTAATTCATGTATGTCACAGTTCACTAAGCATGTTTGGCCTGGATTCAATCAATCACCTTCAGAATTTTTTTTAAATGATTAGAGGAAAGCATTTATGGATAGTGACATCTTAAAGCTAGGTAGGGATTAAAAGCTTTTTAAATATATGCAAAGTACAGTAGGACCCTCGTATCCAAAAAGGATTGGTTCCAGGCTGCCCCACGGATACCGAAATCTGCAGATAAGAGCAAACACTCTTATCCAAGGTTGATGTTGGCAACAGTGGTGGTGGGGTGCCAGGAGAGAAAGCTTTCACCCCAGACACCCCACCACTCCCTGCTGCTGAGCAGTATGGTGGACTGGGTGGTGCAAAGGTGTGCTCCTTTATCACATGGTCCACCCAAAAGGCAGCCCTAGGGTAAGTTGGGGTAGCTGCACAGGGGGTTGGAGGGAGGGAGGGAAGGAGTGAGGAATGGAGGGAAGTAGCAGTGGTGGAGAAGGGAGCTGTGGCTGCTGGTGAGTCATGCACCACCACCATCCCGACGTACCATACGGCAGCCACGTGGTGGTTTGTGCCCTGGACAGCCATCAGCGTTCTTGCCGAGGAGGTGAGAGGGAAGGAGTGGAGCCTGGCTCCAGAGTGTCTTGCCTTGCCTTGCCACAGCAGAGGGCTGACAGAAGTCACCCATGGGCCACCGGTAACAAGCCCCACCGCCAGCCTCCGCTTGTGCCTCCCTCACCGCTGGTGGGCGCAAGGAAAACAGCAGAGAATAAATGAGGGGACCCTCTCCAATCCCTCCAAAGGCCATGATTGGGGATCTGCTCCTCCATTGGCTCACACGGTGGGGCTCCTCTACCTCCTCCTGCTCCTCTTTCGCTCAATCTCCCTGAAGCTCGCGATTTCAGGATGGTGGTAACCCCAGCTCCTTCCTGTGCCCGACGTGCCTGTGGACTCTCCCCCCTGGGGACTCCTGACCGGCCTGGAGAAGCGCTGAGCGGGCAAGTTGTGCAACACTGATCGCCAACCGCAGATAACTGAATCCATGGATGGTGAATCAGCAGATAGAGGGGTCCTACTGTACTTTGAAAAGGAGGATACTGTTGCTCCTCCATATGTTTATTTTTCAGTATTCACATCATAATCTTCAGTCTCTTAACTCAGTGGTGGCCAAACTTTGGCCCTCCAGATGTTTTGAACCACAACTCCCACAGTCATATATCATTGGCAATACAGGCTTGGAATTCTGGGAGTTGTGGTCCAAAACATCCAGGGTGCCAAAGTTTGGCCACCACTGTCTTAACTTCTTAAATCACCGTGTTGCATCTGCTAATACTGTTTTCCAGACTTTCAGCTGTAAATACTGAATGTTACCACTCTGTAAAATCATTAACCTTGAGAAACAGGAGCAATATTTTATTATCATGCCAACTCAACAGCAACAACAACACCTCATTACCTTGAGCTGGAAGCAGAAAAATATGACTCATCATCATCATTGTACTTTTTCCTTGGCTTTGCAATGGTAGGAGTTTCTTGTTCAATGATTTGCATATCTGATGTTACAGAATGGGAAATGCCACTGGGAGGAAAACATAATACAACCACATTTGCTCATAAAACCAACAAAGATCCAAGGTCAAGAAGAAAGCAGACTGATGTATTCTACTATGTTCTCAGAAAATTTCTGACAGCTGAACAATAAAGTATATGACTAAAGAGGCGTTCAAGGACACAATATATTTTAGATTTGCTGGGCTATGACCTAAAAACATTTCTTTAATTAAAGGAGTGGGGGGTCTTCCAGGTATTTGTTATTGTATAGCACTAGATCTCAAACTGCAGGCCAGACATCCTAAAAGGATTTGTATAGCCACCAAGGAAGCTGGCCCTGGGTCTATTGTAAAAACTGGCATGACAGGAACAGAGTATGAACAGATTATCATTAGCATCGTACTCTACCGCAGTCGTTCCCCACCTTGGATAATCCAAGTGTTCTTAGACTGCAATTCCCAGAAATCCTTGCCAACATAATTCCTGATTTCATACACACCAACGGTTCCAAGGCTCTGTGGAATGCTTTTCATTATTGGGAAGCTGGTGTTGATTTTGGGTCATGACTCTGTACCCCATCCCACGGGCTTCAACTTCTTAATTATAAAAAGGATTCCAAAGAAGACTTGCGGCCAAGGTTCCCTCTAAGGCACGCACACACACCTCTGTTCCCTGTGCACCTGTTGTGACCATTTTTTTGTTCCAGTCTTAATAGAACCCACGGTGGATGAAGATGTCTGTGAGCGCACATGGAACAGAGCCCCACTCAGCAGGGACCAAACTTAGGAGGGTACATTGCTTGGGGCTTCTGGGGAGGAAGGACCAGAAATGTTTTATTTCTAGGGGCAGGGAAATCACCACGTTGATGGCATCATCAGATGTACATAGCATAATTTACAGGAAGGGATTATAGCCATTGTGACATAAGCTTCCACATACAGGTTGTTTCCACTTTATTAGGAATGGCCATTGTTGACACCCCATTCATGAACAAAACCAATACACTGAGGTGTAGGTTTCATGTTTTAGTGCTCACCAGACTTAGATGCACACACTTCTAGAGACTGGAACCTGTGGTGTCTTTATTAGGTTTTAGCTCACAAACTCTTATGGCACAGTAAAAGTGTTACTCATTCAAAGATCCCATGAAGACTAAATTTAGTGGTTTTTAGGATAAGCAGCTGGCCCTTAAGACTGAACACCCATGGAAACTCTTCCCTATTTCCACCCCCAGCTTAGTACCCGTGTCTATATTTTCTACTTATCTTGCCTGATCCTGAGCTGCAGACTAGGTGGGAAATCATCGGAATATATAAAATGTTTATATGAGTCTAGATCTCTGGCCATAAACACCCAAAGTAATATATGACTACGCCCAGGGAGGCTCGAAAAACATCCACCCGGACTTGAGTCTTCTCTGTGGCTGGCCCTACCTTATGGAACCATCTCCCCAGGGAAGTGTGCCTTGCACAGTCCCTGCCAGCCTTTAGGAAAGCATTGAAGACCATGCTCTTCCGAGAGGCGTTTGGTGACTTTTAATTAATTAAATTATTTCTCTGCCCCCCCCGCCATCTGCCACTTGCTTATTTGTGTTTTGTTTTGTTTGTTTAAGTGTTTCAAACTGTTATGTATTCATATTGCTGTTATGATTTCTTGTTCTACATTAGTTGTTGTGAACCGCCCGGAGTTCCTTCGGGAAGACAGGCGGTATAAACGTCTTAAAATTAATTAATTAATTAATTAATTAATTAAAATCTAACAATCCTCATAGCTTCCTCATTATCTGACTCACCCTAGGTTCTCTATCAATAGTTACCCTATTACAGCTTTTACAAAAATCATAAGCTCCAAGACAACATGGAAGCAACCCCCCCCCCCGCGCATCTATAGGTTCTAACCCAAAGCTATTTTTAGTGCATCCAAAAGCTCAGTCATGCCTTAAACTGTAATCCATTCATCAGATCATCCACTGTTATATGGGGGAACACACAGAGAAGTTGTCCGTATCCTGGGCAAACTGGATATCAACTGCAGAGGTAGAATGAAAATGGACTCTTTAAGAAGATTCCTTACATCGAGAAAGAACGCTATATCTGAGCACTCAACAATTGACTTGGAGCTGGCCTTGAGTTCCACCTCTGCTGACACAAGATTATCCACTTGTTATCTTAATCTTGATTATGATGATGATGTGGGGGGTGGGGGTGGGTGAGTCAATTCTGGCTTTGAACAGACTGGGCAAACAATAACTCAGGAAGATGTAACCTCAAGTGATAGGCTTATAAACGTACCGAGCATTAAAGATGGCAGCAAGGAATTGTGATATTCGATTGTGCAATCGGTCGCACGATTCCCATCATAACTGTCATGCAATCTACCAGCAGAAATGCTTTGTGAATAACATATCTACCATGCCACTATTGTAACTACCTTCAGGCATATCCGGTTTCACCCCTGTATCTACGCAAGAGGATTTTGCCCAATAAATTGCCAATACTGAGAATCTAAAGCCACACGACCTCTACCCTGCAGTGCTAAATGCAATTATCTATCATGCTTAGGCTTACAACATAAAGCTAAGAGATTGTACATACCTTCTGTTACTGCTAAAGCCCATGCCAAGCCTGTCTGCCTCGGTTTTCTTCTTACCAGCCACATTTAATTTTTCATCTTTCATCTGGATTTCAAGATCTTTATAGGCTAGCCGTAAAGATGATACCCTGAAAATAAACACCAAAAGTTAATACTTGTGGAACGAACCCCTAAAATGTTTCTTCCCTGATCCAGGGGTGCAGTGGGGATTTATGGAACACATTCGGACGGCATGTTGATGCAACTCAGACAAAAGGCTTATTCAGGCATTCACTAAAAAAAAAGGTTAACCTTACCCCAAAGTCAAGCTAGTCTTGCCCACTCCTCTACCCTCCTGTAAAAGCTCCTGCATATGAAGAGTTATATATGAGGAGGGGAGCAATTTCTGTCCTGAAGGCTGTCCATGTGATTAGAAACTGAGGGGAGGAGGGGGGACCAAGTCCAAAATGCAACATTCCTTTCAGGCTTTTTTTTTTTTTTTTTTTTTTGCAGATTGCAACCAACTCTTTCAAACACACAAAATGCCACTGGCTACCTCATCATACCCCACTTCAGCAGTTCCCACAACCAGGCAAACTGTATATATAAACCTGAATCCTGTGTGTTGGATGGCATGTGCCTGAAGTAGACTGAATTCAATGGACATTCCTACAGAAGATGAATGGTTAGTCTTTAAACTGCCTCAATCCCCTTTGCTTCTGTTATACTCTACATGCTGATACAGACGGATGAAGCTATCTTAAAAAAAAAAAAACTGCTGTCCATTTCATGTTTGTCTTTCTGCAAGTGGGACCAACTTATGTATTTGAGGCTAGCCTGCTCGTTCCACTAAATAAACTAGGATTAACCTTTTCACTGTTTACTAGATCTAGAGCACTTTTTCCTGGTGTACAGAATCACAAAGGCAACCAGAGAGGAGAAACCCTCTTTTTATGGTGACTCCAAAAAGCTAGCAAGGGGCCTCACCCTCAATGTAGAATTATAGTATCAGCACCCAAATGGGCAAAAAGAAGTCCCTGGTTTAAATTCATTAGGTCTCAGGTTCAGCCTCATGATACAGGTTGCAGGAATATTGCAGTACAAAGTGTCCCGCTTGAGTGACTGTCCACTAGGGGCCTGTTTGTTGCGCCCCAGGCTCCGTAGATGGAGCCCTGGTGCAAGGCCCCAGGATCGCAAGAGGTAGGCCAGGACCCAGCATCGTGGCTGCCGCCTCCCAAACTGCTCCTGCCTTCTTCCTCTCCTCCGGCGGAGAAACTATTCGCCGACAAGCCGCTGCCGCCAGAGGAGAGGAAGAAGGGCCAGGAGCTCCGGCCCTTCTTCCTTTCCTCCGGTGGCGGCACGGCAGCAGCAGCAGCAGTAGAAGGCAGGGCCGGGCTGCAGCTGACGAGCGGCAGGTGGCTAATTTCCCTGGCCCAGAAGGAGAAGATTTTTAATGACATTTTGCGGACGGGGAGCCCCAGCCACCCGTGAAGGCAGCACCGGGATGGTGCCTCTTCCCCCACCACTGCCGCCTCAGCCCTTTCTGTCCAGCTGGCGTTGAGTCCCGGTGGCAGATGCAGAAAGAAGAGTTAGAGCTATAACTCCTACGGCGGTGGCGGCAGCAAGGAGGAAGAGGGCGGCAAGGCGGGGGCAAATCGGGCGGGGCCGCCATCTTTTTGGCACACTAACAGCACCTGCCACTGGCTCGGGCTTGCGCGTTGGTGAAACAGAATAGGGCTGGCTGCACGGGGCGTGCTCCTGTTGCAGGCCCCGCCGCCCTGCTCCAGCTCCTCCGCGATGCCTGGCTGTAGTGGGTGTTGCACCCAGGGCTTCCTCATCCGAGCTGTGGGTGAGTGAGTGCGTGAGAATAATGCCTCCTCCCCACAGAGGATCCCTCCAAATGGTTCCTCGCCACCAGGGGGATAGTCGGGGAGTTTCTAAGAAAGGGGACACCCCCATCACAGTCCTGCCTATCCCTGCCCCTCATGTCTTCTCCTCTCTGCTGCCAAGGTCTGCTGAGAAGTCCACGCCGGGCGGCGTGACGTGCTTCAAACGGGTGGTACTGGCACTCACTGGAGGCACCTGCCTAGGAGCCTAGTTCGTTTTGAAAGATGCCAGTGAGCAAGAGGAGGGCGTAGGAATCCCCCCCTCCTCACAGCGCCCTTGGGTCTTTGCTCTCTGGGCAGTGGCTTGAGTGCCTCTGAGGAGGAGGCTTTTTTCCTCCTTCCAGAGTTGGTGCCCTCTCCGCTGCACAAGAACTGGAAATCATTTCCCCAGCAACTTACCCACTCCCTTCTGCATTGCTGCACTGGAGGAATAAGACTTACTCCTGAGGAAAGAATCAGATAGCTACCCACCCAGTGAAGGGGATGGCGAAGAAAGGAGGTGGTGGGCATGGGCCAACCCCATTTTTCTATGGAGGAAAGGGGTTTATTCCATCCAAATGAAGGTGGATGATGAAGTCCAAGGAGCAAATAAAATCGAGGGATAAAGAAAAGAGGAAGCTATATCTACTAGTAGTTAACAGAAAGACTGGCATTTGTGTGTGTGTTTTGTTCAAATTTGTGTTAAATTGCTGTTTTGGGGGTCTTTTTCATCGTCTGAATGGATTAATCCACTTTCCCATTACTTTCTATGGGAAAAGTTCGTTTGACTTAAGTCTAGACCACTGGAACGGATTAATGACGTAAGTCAAGGTTCCACTGTACTACTGAGTGAATGGATTCAACTAGAGATGGGCACGAAACAGAAAAATGGTGTTTCATTTTTTCGTTTGTCGTTTCTACCCGCTTTTTGCGCAATTTTTAAAGCATTTCCGTGCGCAGGCATCCTCCAACGCCCCAGACCAGAGGGAAAACACTAAAAAAATGGATGCTGGCAGAGACACAGTATAGACTAGGTATGCAGGGAGGCTGCAAAGGCAGCAGCGGGCGTTGCCAAGGGCGCAAGGCAGCCGCAGAGTGACTGCACTGCGGGGCAAGGGAGGGTACTCACCGAGACGTACGCAGCACGCACACAAACAGGGAGGCTGCAGGACTGAAGCTAGAGGCGCAGCAGAGACAGCAATCCCACCCTAACTCCCACCAGAGATTGCAAGGAGGACGGGGGCTGCCAGAACTTTTTATGCCCTCTGTGGCTGCCAGACCTGCCCGCCCAGTCTGCAACCTGGGCATGCTATTGGTTGAACATGATCCCATCACATGGCTTGCCTCCATTTTGTGGCTGGTGGTGACATCCATTTTAAAGGGAAAAGAAAAATACATCACAATGGGAGAAGACAAAAACAAATGTTTTAAGGACCCCAACTCCCCTGGTAGGTATTATCAGACAATATAAATAATTATCGCTGTGTTTTTATGGATGTCCAGGGTGTTTTTTAACATTTAAAACAGCTCATTTCATTGCGCGTCGCCATTAACGGAAACGAAACGTAACGACCACAATTTTCGTGGTTCTGTTCGTTTCGTTGCATTTCCATCACAATTTTCGTTTGTCGTTTCGTTATGTAACGGAAACAACAAAAGGTAACGGAAACGAAAAAATGTTTGTTCCGTGCCCATCTCTAGTTAACACTGTTTAGTTGAAACAAGTCAGATGGTTTAAATGGTCTGTTTCTGTTAGGATTAAATTTATTCTGCCCAGGTTTAGACATAATGTTTAACTATCTTCAGGCAAAAATGGAAGCCAATGCTTCTAAATTCCTCTTCTCAGTCACATGGAAATGGAGTATGCAAGCTCTATCAGAGCCATTTTTGTAACAATAAACCATAGTTTATAACTGCATCCTACATTAAAATCTGAGAGATCTTCAGAATCTCAGTATTACTTTGGGCAAGATGCCATCACTGACCTTTTTACATATATAGCCCCCCCCCAAAAAAAAACTCCAAAAGGTAATGCCTTGTCACTCATATAACGAGATACATGGCCAAAGGTACATCTACAATCCATGCATCTCTCCATACAAGAGATAAGACTCACTCCTTAACGTGTTTCAGTGAAAAATGATAGAGGTTACACAAATTCTCTGCATACTTCTTACTCATCCAAAACATCATCTGTCTTGACTTGCACACTTCACTATTAAAATAAAATTAAATCTAAATGATATGAAATAAATCAAAGTATTTTGTTAAGAATACACACAAAACAGTTGTGATGACTGAGTGCATTTTAAAAAAGACAATGTTGTGCACAGATCAAGAACATGTTGTTTCTTTTCCATAGTTAACAGGGAGCTTTGCATTCATATTCAATTAGATTTGCATGTTTAATGGACCCTCACAATGTCACAAATGAATGAGTTTACAAAGCATGAAACAACCCACAAGAGAAGTATCACAGATCACCAGATACTTCATTAAGTATAAATGTATAATTTGCAAAATAATACATTTTAGAAGCTAATGGCAATTGATGTGATTAGTTAGACAAATAAACATATATCAATTAGGACGAATTCATGAGGATGTTTTGCAATACGAATTCCTATCTTGAAGCCGTGCAAATACATTGTAAAAACGTTGTCAGTTAACGTGCTTTGTAATTTTTCAGCTACAGAAACAAAAGGCACACTTACTTTCATCTCTTTCCGACAGCGTTAACAAAATCAAAGATGTCAGAACTACGTTTCTTCAAATTTTGTGACCTACCTCAAGGAACAATTCAGTCAAACTGCAGCAGAGATATTTAATAAATCTAATTCACAAAGAACTAAAATGGAATAGCCTCAGAAACCGTCTCCTAATTACATGGTAACAGAGATTAATCATGAACACTTGAGTAACAAGTTATGTCAAGAAATTAGATGCTAAAATCTAGTAAGTGGTACTGCAGTAGGCACATTGAATTAGTGGAGATTTGGTGAGCCAACTATTCTGCGAGTTCCACTAAATTAAATGAGACTTCTCTAATGTGACTTGAGAGTTGTACGTCACAACCACAGTAGTGCCATTTGATTCAATGGAATGTATGGAGGAGCTTATTCCCCAAATCCCCACTGATTTAATGGGACAATGTTAGTGCAACTTACTATGCTAAGCAACAGGATTTCAGCTTCCATATACTATCTGCAGGCAAACCGGCAATCATGTATTAGTTCACACACAGTAATACTCCAATGGAAATATGTGTGTGTGTGGGGGGGGGAGGATTTACCTGGGCTTGAGGTATTGTGTTAAAAACATGTATGATATAAGTATTATTTGGATTGAAATTATTCTATATTTACTAGACATGTGAAAAGGTGCAACCTTGCCTACTCTGCTTCTTAAGTGATTCTATCTTGTACTACATATAGAAGTCCAAAAGCAGTCCAGAAACCCTCTTGTCTGTAGAGTTCTTCCATGTGAATAAAGCCCTGTCCTCACTGCTAATTTTGGTGTAATCCATCTTAAAAGGCCCTTGTCTTTGGTGCAATCTATTTTAACTCTTGGCACCCGTTCAAATAGATACTTTGCATCTCAATGAACCATCCCAAAACTTCATGACCCAGCCCTGTGTCAAAAAGATATGGGGCAGCTCTAAATGGGAAGGATGTATTGTTTTAAGTGGAAACAGAAGTGGACTAGGTCTCTTTTTTCACACTAACGAGTGCTATCAGGAACCATGTACAATAACTATATACTAGTGTGGACAGGCTCTAAGACTGCAAAAGAGCCTCCATACTCAGGAGATTTTCCTTTTCATCAGTCCTCCAGTAGAGGGCAATGGAAATGTGTAAGGAAGGGGCAAGTTAGTATGCTCTTTGCATGTTCAATAAATACAGATCCTCATACCCAAACAATCCTGCAATCATGGTCATTTGGTGCCTTAACCCCCACTATGGGATAACCCATTCTAGGCTGGCAGGTCTCTAGAATATCACACCAACAGGGCTGAGATAATGTTCCTTTGAGGAAATCATGAACAACACTCAATGTACATATGCTACCACCTAGTGGCAATTACAAATAAGTGGATCTTTGAGAAGAGAAGGATTTGTCTTCCTGGAAGCTTTCCTTCATGCTTTTGTCTTGTTGTTTTTTTTTTAAAGGGGTGGGGACTTTCCAGTGTTGTTAAAGAAAGTTACACCCCCCAGGCTGCAAGTTCTAGCTGCCTGTAAGGCCCTCGTGAGCACTGTGTAAATAACTGAAGGGGCATTGTCTGGTCTCTGTTCAAGAAACTGAGGGTACTCTTAAACTGTGAGAATGAGAAGGGAGAGAATAGAAATGCCAGTCAGATTAAGAGTGATGTTGCACTACACTACACAATAGTAATTTCCCTATTAGTTTGGGATGGTTACAATGGTTTTTTTAAAAAAGATTCTGATATGAGGCAGGAGTCTCACACATACTACAAAGGTAGCAGGCCAACCCATATACTTGTACTATATGCCACATAAGAGAGAGCATGAGGCCCAGTTAAGGATCTACCACGTCTAGCATCCTGTTTTCAAGACGTGGCCACCGATGCGTTCCTCAGAAGCACAAAGAAGGGCACAAAGCATACCATCATCCTTGCTACCTTCATAATAGCTGGTGCTCAAAAGAAATAATGCGGCGGTAATTTCTTGTTCACCAAAAGCTTACTGCCAACAAAGTTTAAGACTGTATTATGGGTTGCAACCAACCTCGTGCAAGTGGACAACATTCAGTTCTATTTATAAAGTGAACGTTTACCCTTCCTGTCCTGCCGATAGATGTCCATCTTCAGACGGAAGAAATAAAGTGTTCTGCTTATATACCGCCCCATACCACTACAAGTAGTCTCTGGGCGGTTTACAATTTTAATTACAGTGTGCAGGCTACACATTGCCCCCCCAGCAAGCTGGAATTCACTTTATGGGAGGCTGAAAAAATACCTATGCATTCTTTTTCCACATAACACATACTTTTCTAAGTACTTTTCATATCCTCTGAGTTGCCTTTTGTCCTAAGCCATACATTATTCCTAAATATGCTGGCATAATCAGGAATGTAAATGGTTTCTTGTCTTCATTTTCCAAATGTTCTGGTTGCCCTTTCCGGACAACGTTCTTTTTCAGATACAAAGAAGCAACACTTGTATCAGGTTGTCTGTTGTTGTCTGTGAAGATTCTCAGCCATCCAGGTGAGTTTATCTGGAAGTTGAGTCATGGCTACTGGACTTCTTTTTGAGAGACAGAAACGTTTTGCTGCTCATCCAAACAGCTTCATCATGAAGCTGTTTGGATGAGCAGCAAAATGTTTCTATCTCTCAAAAAGAGGTCCAGTAGCCATGACTCAACTTCCAGGTTGTCTGTTGTTGAGCAATACGGTACAATTCAATTTCATGGTTATATTTTGCACCAAATTGTGATATATTTCCTTGACATTCCGTGCTACATCAGGCATCTTGCATTTGATTTGCTAAGAAAAGAGTGTTATAAATGGCTTTACACACTTACAGTGGCTCTTCTTTCTCCACGTTTTTCCCAACACACACTTCTTCCTTCATTTTATCTACTGCTTGTGCTTGTTTTTCAATCTCATTAAAACTCTTGCTGCTCATTTTCTGGGCTCCCAAGCCACCTTTCTTTGCTCCAAACTTCAATAAGGGAAAAAAAAAACAGCCTGGGTTTAACACTTATAATACTGACTATTGATGCAAGGAAAAAATGCAAATTAAACAAAATACAATAACATCCTAGCAAAATGACTCAATGTGTGTTATGTTTTTCATATTGTAGAAAACATGGAAAGAGAAAAGCTCAAATAATGGCAGGAAGAGGTAACAGAACATACATCATGCCAAACCACAGTATGGGCTAGTTACCTCTTCAGTAACATTTATTGCTTTGGGGTGCATATCAATAAGTGACTTTACAATGTAAACTTTTTTTTTATCTTAGAAATAGTATTCAGAATCCTATTTTTTAAAATTCCCTATTTTTAAAAATTCCCTGGTGTGGTGGTAGCCATCATTATTCTGTCTTGATAACTTAATCAGGACAATCTATGGTTACTGATATGAACCAATGTTCTATTTTGGAATTGTCACAGAAGATAATCAGCACATTAAGCCATGGCAGATTGCTGATAGGAAAACCATATTCCAGATGTGATACGTACTAAGCTGAACCAAGCCCTGTTCACATGGCACAATATACCAAAATTCTGTCTGACTATGAATGATCATGTGTGGTACTGCATGTTGCTTGGACCAGCTAAACAAACTGCACATTTCCGATTTGCCTTTCATTTTTGTCATCTGCAAGCCAGAAACTGTGGCTTGTCTTGCCCCAAAACAATCAACAGTCATAACAAAAGAAGCTACAGCACAGAACTGCTGGATAGCTCAGTGACTTAAAGGCCCCATTTAAAAGACCCCCTTACACACACACACTTTTAAGACCCCATATTAATAAAGCTGATAAATCTTCCTTGAGGTCTCTTCCACCACCACCACCACCACTTGCTGTTTCCTTTCTGACTGCTTTGCTTTTGCAAGAAGAGGGAATATCAAACCGGAAAGCAACGAAAACAGCACTGGGTGGGGTGAGAAGAACTCAAACTGTGTTTCACTCGCTCTCTGGCAGCACTTGCTTTGCTTTTCAGCGTGGAAAGGCATTTCTTAAACCTCCAAGCCTTTCCCCTCTGAAAAGTCCCTGCCAATTCTGAAAAAAAAAAGCACATCAACTAAGGCTGCCAAAAGGAAGGGAAACAAGGTCAATTGGGGTTCTCTTCTGCCCCACCCCCACCTCCACCTCTTGGGAAAGGCTTACTTCCATGTTTACAACCCCCCTTATTTTTAGTGTCATGATTTTAGAAAACAATAGCGCCATATACACAGAAAAATACAGTAATTTATGCCATATTAAAATGTGAGAAAATCAGGCAAGGTAAACACCTACCCCCTTTTTTACTTGGTTTGGCTTCTTTTTTATCACAGAGCTGGCCTCTGCAAAGATCAACACACATTCTATTACAATGTACATTCTACTATCGCAAAAGTGGTATTAATTGCAAGCCATGCAAAATGCAGAGTACAAGCAAGTTTCCTCCTTTGCTTTGCTTATTAATGCAGCAGTTTCATTAAGAAAATTGATGCAGCATGATTCATAAGGATGCAGCAAGATTTGTCTCACGTTCACAATTAAGGAACAGTCCCACAAAACAGTGCAAATGTTGTCTTCAAGAAAATATTAAAACCACCAAGGGGGAAGATGAGGCAATGGTGACAATTCAGAGGGCTTATCTTCTTGACACATGGATATAAAACATGAACAAGCTTTATATCTTGGCTGGAGATGCAATACTGACCAGAAACTTAATTTATGATGCTTTAATAACATTTGGAAGATTGGAGATATAAAGACAGCATAACGTTGGGACAGAGGTTTAAAGCACTTAAGACCATTGAAATATGATGGACTGGATTAAATTGACACTGAAAACAATGAAAACAGTGTAATAATGCACTATTCCATAGATGTAATATAAGTGGAAATTACAGCAGCAAACAGGAGATCTAAAATATCAGTCACCTTTGCCAGGTGTGCTGCCGGAAGTATTTACATTCTCCAAGTTGGCTAAAATAAGAAATAAGAAACAGACATCACTGACTAAAAAGATCAATGTTTTAAATAGAGAGCTATTTTTAATATAACAACTGAACCCAATAGATTTTTGTCTGTCACAGAAATATTAATAATTGTGCACTTCCAAGTCCTTGCTTATTAATACCGAGGGAATACCATGAAATGATACGGTTTCATATGTGGAGGCACTGAAATGTGCACCCCCTCAACTGCAATCTCTATTGATAGCCCCCACAGGACTGTTGAGGGAAATAGACCAAGGAATGAAATGCAGAGCACACTTAGGTACACTGCAAGAGTACAATCTGAGAGGTACTCAAATACTAGAATGCCCACCTTATGATGTATGACTTACTTCTCTAAGTGTCTCAGTGATTACAAAGTGACTCCTCTCAGAGAAACATAGGTGAAATACGTCTAGTGGTGTGCAGCTGCAAACATTCCATACTGACCCAGTTCCATATGCATTTTTGCAAGTTATGCCTGTGGTAAAAATTGACTGTCCTGTGGGCTGTGGTACTTTTCTTTGGGACATTTCCCAAAATTCAGGTACTGTCTCTTTCGTGTTGAGACATGTACAGATTAAAATCCATGGGTCTTCCATTTCAACCTTGATTTACCTAAAGAAGCTTGTGGTGACATACTAAGGCAATCAACACTTGGTCCGTGTTCAGGTTCATCTAGAAATATAAAAAACAATAAGAGCAAATGTGACTATTAGATTTAAAAAAAAAAAAAACCCTGCCCTTTCCCCCGCTCTTTGTCACAGACACAATGACAACTCGACTGTCTCATCATCCATGTATACTGGGCTTCAACTGTAAATGACAAACCAATGAATTAGATATTTCATAAAGTAATATAATTTTTTTTCTATAGGAAAGGATGCCAATATAGGTCTCCAATATTTATAGGTCTCCAATATTACCAATTGGAAACACAGCCTCCTAATGTTTAGCGTCTGTTGCAATTACACATGCAACACCACAACAAAACCTGAGATAAAATAAAGGGAGACCCAAGAATGATTGACTTGAGCTGCACATGGCAAGCAATGTAAAAATGTTCTTGAAGGGAGGCAGCTCTACCTTCTTTGTTTTCTGAATTATCTTCTGATGAATCCTGCTTCAGACTAATTGCCTCCTGATGTGATGTCTCCCATTCTGTGTTAATAACCTGGCGGGGGAGGAGAGAAGCATTATTTACTATTGTCTATTCAGAATAAATCCAAAGCAACTTAAATCTGAACTATCTAAGACTCTGGCTAATCGCAATATTCATTTCATTGTTTGCTTTATACAGTTAGTGGTATTTTTGATAAACATGGTTTCACAAAAAATTTTCACAACATTTTTCTCCCTGAGAAAAATTATGTACCAAGAAAAAGTAACATGGAAGATTTCCCATAGAAGAGGAGACAACCAGTTACCGTGGCCTGTGGTATTAAAATACTCAACTATTCACTTCTATAAAGTTTGCTCATAGCTGCCATTCCTTATGATCTATAAATCTCATTAGAAGTATTTAAAATCCACCTAATCTACAACACATGTGCCCACACAGTCATATTATAAAACTGAGTGTAATACATGACATAAAAATTGTTACACAACTAATAGAAAGTGAGACATATGTAACGTAGCATACAATTTATTTATTAAACAATCAGCCCTCAGCAAAGATACATTTTCTGCCATCTCTGCCCAGGGAGAGGTAAGGGATAATGAACTTCGCAGCAACCATAATGCTGTGATTACTTCATCTACCTTGTCACAGAAGGGAGAAAGATCATGCCTACCTAGGCGACTGCATATTGTACAGGTGTAACAGTGCACTGGCTACACACTTTGCGAGAATTTCCCATCGCTATCACTCTTGGTTGTGATGGCTAACACGAACATGTACCCTCAATTATTCTATCATGCTGGATAAGGTTTCAGTGCATACCCATGTATGGGCCACAACAGATATTTGAAACTCAGCCACTTGAGAAAAAGAACAGATTTAAGAAGCAAAAACGCAGTTTATTTTATACCTGAGGAGAAGCATGTGTCACAAAGAAGTCTTCCTCTTTTTCTTGAGGCGATAGAGGTGGGGCTCCACAGCTATCTATCCACAACTGGAACAAAAACAGCCATGTCATCTCATGGCGGGCTCCCTCAGTATTAATCAGCGATAAATAAGAAGATTTCCACAGGGATACTGCACACCTCACTGAATTTACACAAGTCTAGGGAAATCTCATATTTATCTCAATTATTTTTTAAAAATTCATTTCATTTTTTGTTTTGTTTCATTTTTCTTTTTTTATCATGTGTATGCATTCTCTCTCTCTCTCTCTCTCTCTCTCTCTCTCTCTGTGTGTGTGTGTGTGTGTGTGTGTGTTGCTTGTGCATTTGTGCAACTTCCCCCCTCACTGAAGCCCTGTGCAACAGCTGATCAGCGCTGCCATAGGTGGAAAAAATAAAGTTTAAAAAGCCTGCCCTTTCCCCTCACCTGATAGAGTGAGGAAAGGGCAGGCTTTTAATACTCTCCCCAAGCCAGAGCCAATCAGCTGGCGTGCGGGGCTTCAGCAGGGGAAAAAGTTGCACAAATACACAAGCACTACAAACAAAAAATGTTGCACAAGCAACACACAAACACACACACACACACACACACACACACACACACACACACACACACACACTACACATACACGTGTTTAAAAAACAAAATAAAATGAAAAGTGGGGGAAACCACAGGCTTTTAAAACTTTTTTTAAAAAAGAGTAAGAAGCCCAGTTTCCCCGCACCTGATTGGTTTCCCATAGGAATGCACTGCTTCAATGCATCCCTATGAGAAAATGAAAAACGAAACAGAATGAAACAAAAAAATTCTGTTTCATTTCATTTTTTCATTGATGGGTCATTTTGTTTCATTTCGTTAGGGAACGAAACAGAAAATGGAAAACAAAACGGGAAAAATTCATTTTGTGCCTATCTCTATTTGCCAGCATAACTATGCAAGGGTATTTTGGCCAGAAGGTAAAATTATCAGGTGCAAATTATCTGCAGAAGACCTAAAGTTTAGATTGCTAAACCAACATTGTTTTAAAAGGGATAATTCATTCTGGAAGTTAATTGCAAAAACCCATGTATACATAGGCTTATATGATTTAACTTTAAATATTAAAGAACAATCACAGGCTAGACTATCAAAGCTTATATAACATTACAAACACAAAGCTGATTTCATATTTAATAATATAAGGTCTTCTAGGATTGCAACTCCTAGGCAGCTGCAGAAGTGGAAGTCAGAAGCCAGCAAAGTGTGGCTCACAAGCTGTACCCCCCACACCCATGCACGATTGTCAGCTGCAAACATCTCTTGCTTATAGGCAAATTTTTAAAGTTAACAATTTATTTTTCTCTCTAAAATCTGTTTCTCTCTAAAAACTGTCCTTCATGGGTCACAGGGAGCAAATTTACTATGCCCCCCCCTTCTATTTAGGGCCAGGAGCATTTTAAAAATAACCCTGGAATAATTGAGAAGAAGCTATCCCAGACAGAGCAAACTGTTCCCGGTGGCTACTGGGGGGTGGGGGAGTGAGCAGACATTTTCGATAAAAGGAAGGGAGGGAAGAAAATATTAGGAGTGTAAGGATCTTCCAGAAGATTCAGCAATTCAAGGCCCACGGTCGGCCATTTGTGGGTTCACAAGCTCTAGAAAGAAAAGTAAAGTAAAGCAAAGCAAAGTGTTCTGATTATATACCACCCCATAGTGCTTTAAGCACTGCCTCGGCTATTTACAACTGCTCCTACCTCCCAGCAAGCTGGGTACTCATTTTACTGACCTCAGAAGGACAGAATGCTGAGTCAGCCATAAGATGGCTACCTGGGATTGAACCCCAGGTCATGAGTACAGTTACAGCGGAAGTACAGCAGTTTAACCACTGCGTCATGAGGTTCCTATCTTTGATATAAATTACTGTATATACTCAAATATAAGCCTAGTTTTCCTGCCCTAATTTTGGGCTGAAAAAAGGGGCCCTCGACTTATATGCGGGTCAATACTTTTAGTTACTGAGGCAAGTGCTTGGGTCGGTGGCTAAAAGTCACTTTAAACATTGTGTGCCGCTTCTCATGACCCCCCCTCTGCATCACAGGGGAGTGACGTGCGGTGTTTAAAATGACTTTTAGCCACTGACCCAAGCACTTGCATCAGTGGCTAAAAGTCATTTTAAACATCACACACCACTCCCCCAGCTCACAAAGGAGGAGTTGCCAAGCCCTGCTGCATTTCCCACCCTAGACTTATACTCGAGTCAATAAGGTTCCCCAGTTTTGGGGGGTTAAATCAGGGGCCTCAACTTATACTCAGGTCGACTTATACTTGAGTATATACGGTATACAAGAATAACTGCAAAGGGCTGGCAGAAATTCTCAACAATTCACACTAGAGGTTTATAATGGACTTCAATGTGCATGCTGAGTCTGAGCTCGGGAGCTGCTCTGGATTTCATGGAGTCCATGGCCTCCATGAACCTGTCTCAGTTTGTCATCGGCCCCACTCACAAGGGAGGACATACCCTGGACCTGGTTTTTGCCTCCTCATCGGTGGGTGTTGATCTGGGGGTCGGGAGGATGCACACCCGACCCGTGTCATGGTCAGATCATTATCTGCTGACTTTTTCCCTATCAATCGCCACCCCGCCCCGCGGAGGGCAGGGCCCTTCCATCTGGGCCCGCCCCTGGAGGCTCCTGGACCCTATACGGTTTTCGGAGGCCTTCGGGGGATTACCGGGTGGACTGGTTGACGATCCGGTAGACTCCCTGACCGATAGGTGGTTTGAGGTGGCCGGGATAGTGGACCGGATTGCCCCCAAGCGCCTTATCCGATGCAGAGCCAGCTCTTCGCCATGGTTCACTTTGGAGTTGCGGGCAATGAAGCAAGAGCGGAGGAGGATAGAGAGCAGATGGCGTAAAGCTCGCACGGCTTTGAATTGGGCTGTCGTTAAGGCGTCGACCAGTCGCTATTCTCGAGCAATCAGGGACGCTAGGAGATCTTTTGCCTCCCTGAGAATTGGTGAGGCCTCAAACCGTCAGGCGGAATTGTCCCGGGTGGATCGAGACCTCACCAATCCCGGTCCGCCGGGGCCTCCTCCTAGTGATTTCACTAGTGAGTCATTTGCAGCCTTTTAAAAATCTAAGATAGAGGCCATCCGTTCCGAGCTGGACACCGGTTGCACGAATCCACCCTCTGCTGTGGCCGGGGCTGAGCTGCCCCGGTCGCCAAGGTTTGTTGAGTTTGGGTCTGTTTCATCAGGGTATGCCTCCAGGGCCCTGAGACACTGCAGGCCTACAGCTTCTCCGTTCGACCCTTGCCCTTCCTGGCTGATTAAGACCGCCGGAGGGAGCATGCCGGAATGGGCTTCGCTTATTGCCTCAGCTTCCTTCAGAGACGGGATTTTTCCCAGTCGCCTGAGGGAGACGGTAGTGAAGCCCATTATCAAAAGACCTGGCCTGGCCGTAGACGATATGTCTAATTATCACCCTATAGCCAATGTTCCTTTCATGGGCAAGGTGATTGAGCGGGTTGCCGCCCTGCGTCTCCAGACGTTCCTGGAGGAGAACCATATCCTGGATCCTTTCCAATCTGGGTTTAGGCCGCGTCATGGGACTGAGACAGCACTGGTCGCTCTGCATGATGATCTGTTGAGGAGGGCTGACAGGGGTTGCTCTACCCTGCTGGTCCTTCTTGACCTGTCAGCGGCTTTTGATACCGTTGACCATGATATCCTCCTGGGGCGGCTTTCTGAGGTGGGGATCGGAGGTCTGGCTCTGTTGGCTCCGCTCCTTCCTTGAGGGTCGCTCCCAGCATGTGAGCTTGGGGGGGTGATTTGTCGTCTCCCTGGACACTCTCTTGTGGGGTGCCCCAGGGGTCGGCTCTCTCCCCCATGCTCTTTAACATCTATATGAAGCCGCTGGCTGAGATCATCCGGAGTTGTGGAGTTTGCTGTCATCAGTACGCTGATGACACGCAGCTCTACTTCTCCTTCTCTACTGATGCAGTGGAGGCCGTCCAGACTCTTGATCGCTGCCTGACCGCAGTTTTGGATTGGACCAGGACTCACAGACTCAGGCTCAACCCTGGAAAGACCGAGGTTCTGTTCTTTGGGGGTGGTCCGGAGGGGTACTGTGGTCCTCTTCCCAGTCTGGGTGGGTCCGCCCTCCAGCTGGCGCAAAGAGTGAGGAGTCTGGGCGTTGTCCTGGATCCGGATTTGTCCCTGGATTCCCAGGTGGCTGCCGTGACCAGATCGGCCTACTACCATTTTAGGCTTATTGCCCAGATTCGCCCGTACCTCGATGGGGACTCCCTGAGGACAGTGGTTCAGGCGCTGGTCATATCGAGGTTGGATTACTGTAACGCTCTCTACATGGGGCTCCCCTTGAACCTTGTTCGGCGATTGCAGCGGGTCCAGAATGCGGCGGCCAGGTTGGTGGTTGGTGCACGTAAGTTCAATCACAGCACCCCCATCCTGGTTTGCCTGCACTGGTTGCCCGTTGCCTCCCGAATAAGGTTCAAAGTGTTGGTTTTGGTTTACAAAACCCTCCATGGCTTGGCCCCTGTCTATCTGGCAGAGCGTATCTCCCGACGCTCAGATCTGGCCCGACCCACCCGTTCTTCTCAGGCCCTCTTGCTCCGGATTGCCACGCCGAGGGAAGCCCGTAAGACAACCACTCGTAACCGGGCTTTCTCGGTGGTTGGCCCGTCTGTTTGGAATGCCTTGCCGGTCGAGTTGCGGCAAGCTCCATCGCTGGCATCCTTCAAGAGAGCCTTAAAAACATGGCTATTTAAGGACGCCTTTGGTAACTTCCAGGGGTAACCTCCCCCCCCCTTTCGCTGCCCTTCCTACATTGGCTTGCCGTCCTGGACACCGCTGTTGATTGTTTTATTGTTTTTATCTGTTTTATTTGCTATGGTATTGTGTAAACCGCCCTGAGTCCCCTTTGGGGAAATAGGTGCGGTATATAAGTTTGAAAATAAATAAATAATAAATAAATTTGGAACAATATAAATGTTTCATCTTTCCAAATTCATATTTGAATCTCACCACATGAATACTAAGTGACTGCACCACACGAGAGTTGTTAAATATCAGGTTTCGAAACTCCAATTCACTGGAAGCCCTGCAGTGGTTTGGGAACAGAGCAGGACCAAGTCATGATTACTAACCTCGGTGCCATACTTCCGTGTTGCCTGAGTTGCAAGGGTTTTAATCTTTTCTCTGTAAAGTCGAGCAGCACGACTGCTGTATTTGGCGTTGGTGTCATTTGTTGTGCAGCCATATTGATGGAAAAAAGCAGACTATGAAAGAGACAGCACACATATTTTAAAATACAGCAGGTTAATTTGTTTCCCTAAAAGTAAAACAAATGCATGAGAAAGGTGCAATATTTTATTAGTTAGTCAGTCAACTTACTCTATCTGGGTCTTTGGGTCTACCAAGAACAACTAAAATATCAAAAAATATGTTTTCCAGAATAATTTTTCAAGAGATCATTAAATCAACAAATAAATAATGAAGTACTGTATGTCAAAATATTCCTACAGTACAAAAGAACAAACTGACATGAAACTGAGTGACCAATCCTAGAGATCATCGTATGTTATAGGATACCACAGAAGAGTATTAGATGTTTATGAAATCAATAGAAACCATCTGTGAGGGGAATTTTGGTTACCATAGTTAACATCAAGCCTTTAACATTTGTAAAATGGTTATGAGTTTAGAATTAAGTTTCAAAAATATGTAAAACGCCCACGCTGAACTCAGCAGGCTTAAATATTTTGAATATAGTTTAAGAATGTCAGTGCATCTCAAGATAAGGAAATTAGAAGCACATCCTGGGCTTGCACCTGGAGCTGAGGATAGGTTATTGAGAATTCCTTGCACATAGAGCTGAGTGTTCAGAGCAACTAATTAGGAGAACTTGGCTGAGCAATTAATAGACACAATGTGGTTGACAGAATCTTAGAGACTGTGAACAGAGGGACGATGGGATATAAGGAAAATAACTCCTTAGACTTGGTTCATCATCATCATCATCATCATCATCATCATCATCATCATCATCATCATCATCATCATCATCATCATCATCAAAGAAATGACTTAGCATATGCTTTATCCGACTTGCTATGAAGAATTCTCTATGCACTTGTAAGTATAACTCAGCTAGATAAGTCTTCCTTGTTTTATATGCGAAAGCCCTAAAATGCCTTGAGCTCTGCAAATTCTGCGTATGCTACCTGATGATGGCATTCACTGCTGAATGTTTTGTCAAGCGGTTATGGTTTGCTACTTTTGCTTTTCCTAAAACGTACAATATTTGACTGAAGCTGTGGTTCATCCAGACAGCAACAAGGGGTTCATAGTACTAAACCAGTCATGTCCAAAGTCCAGCCCGGGGGCCAAATCTGGCCTGCCAGGCAATTTTGATTGGCCCATGGCCGGCTGGAATGCCCCCTCCCTTCCCCCTCCCAGCCCACAGGAGCCCCCGACCCTGTAGACGAACGCCAACCACGCACTCGTTTACTCAGCGGCTGCCGCAGGAGCGGTTGCAATGGAGAGCGGCCTCAGTTTGGCCACGGCGCCACTTCCTTGAACTCCCAGGCCTGCCTGCCTCTTTCTTGCCTGCCTGCGGGTGGGTTGGACCAGGAGCACAGTGTAGGTAAGCGGGCCGGTGGGTGGCTCTGGATGCCGTCACTCCCTGTTCCCGGGCCGGCATAAGGCCTCCCTGCTGTCCTGGCTGGCAGTCCCACTGCTGGGTCCCAGAAGCACCTCCCTCCTCCTCCTCCTCCTGCTGCTGCTGCTGCTGCAGGCCACCCCGCAGGGAGGAGAGAGAGTGCACCAGGGCCAGCAGCCCCAGCAGCACGCACCCGACTTGCCCCAGCCACGGCGGCCCTTTCCGGTGCCTTTTTTAAAAATGTCCTTGAGCACCCTGGGCAAAATGTGGGGGAATCGCACTTGCCTGGGCTGCTGGAAAACTTTTTTTAAAAAAGGCGCACTTTCCCTCCCAATCAGGTGGGTTGGGAAGGAAGGCGTCCCTTTTAAAAAAACATTTTTAAACAGCCCAGGCAAGCTGTGGGGGGTTGTGCTTGCCTGGGCTGCTGGAAATCTTTATTTAAAAGGTGGACCTAGCCCCCTCATCGGATGGATTTGGGGGGAAGGTGCAAAAGTCTTCGAGCAGCCCAGGTAAGCAGCAGGGGATTGCGCTCGCACTTGCCTGGGCTGCTGGAAAACTTTTTTTAAAGGCGCACTTTCCCTCCCAATCAGGTGGGTTTGGGGGGAAGGCTCCCCTTTTTAAAAAGTCTTTGAGCAGCCCAGGCAAGCTGTGGGGGAATCTGCTGGAAATCTTTTTTAAAAAGGCACGCCTTCGCTCCCAATCCCCCGACACCCCCCACTGCTTGCTCGGGCCACTCTGGGGCCACCTCAACTGCAGCTGAAAAAGCCCAGGGAAAAACAGGGCAGGGAGTCCTGCACTCACCAGCAAGGAGAGTGCCCTGGGAAGAGGGGGCAGAGCTGTTCCACCTAGCCCACGACTGCAAAGCTAAGGCAGCCACCATGGCGAGGCTCCGGATGGCCAGTACTGCACCGACACGAGCCGTGGGCTGGCTGCCTTGCCCACCTCCTTCCCACCCGCTTGCCTTTCGCCCTTGTTGATCTCCCGTGGAGCCCTTCTGGTGGGAAAGGGAGCAGAGGGGAGGCGCTGCGGCCGCCTCCCTCAGCCTGTGCCCTCACGCCGCCTACCGAAGCGTGGGGCCTCATTTGGAAGAGGAGGATGGGGAGGAAAGGGACAGGTGACCACTGCAGCTCGTCCCTACTGTTGCCACTGGTGATGGTGGCATGCAAGGCTCTGCTGTGTGCGCTCATCTTCCCTGGTCAGCAAAACAAACCTTGTGTGTGTGTGTGTGTGTGTGTGTGTGTGTGTGTGTGTGTGTGTGTGTGTGTGTGTGTGTGTGTGTGTGTGTGTGTGTGTGTGTGTGTGTGTGTGTGTACATGCGCCCACCTGTAAGTTTATGTGGGTCGGTGAGGGAGACAAGCTGAGCAGGCAGATTTGTGGGAACACACACACACACACACACACACACACACACACACACACACACACACACCTTCTCAGAGATGTCATTTCAGTATCTGTGTTGATTCCCCCTCATCTCCTTTATGTTCCACCCAGGTCTGCAGGGGGCTTTCCTATTTTTCCACCTTGCCTCACAACAGCCCTGTGAAGTAGATCAGGCAGGCTCAAAGTCAGCCAGGGACTGTGGCTCATTTCTTTTTTTTTTTTAATTTTTATTTCTTTTTTGCATTTGTATTTAATTTGGTATTGAGCACATGTCTCCCCTTTCTTTCTGTGACAGAAGCACTCAGCTGTCAGCACTCGTTGGTTACCCACCCGATTGGAGAAGATGCACCTTTTTAAAAAAGTCTTCAAGCAGCCTGGGCATGTGGTGGTGGGGATCGCTTGCCTTGGCTGTTGGAAGACTTTTGAAAAAAGTCAGTGGGTGGGGCTTGCAGTGGGAGGGACAGGGGCAGGGAGCAGCCCCCCCCCCACATTCTCAGCCCCCAAATCTGGCCCTCCTTACAAAATGTTTGGACACCCCGTACGTACTAAATCCAGTGACAGAGGATGCTTGGAGACTTTGAAGTGGGGTGGACTTGATTTAAATCACGATTTAAATCGCTAGTCAGTAAGGCTCAATTTAAATTATAATTTTCCACATAAACTCATTTTTGATAGAGTTGTTTTAATCTTAAATACTGGCAACCAGATGAAGGTTTCATTTTTAAAATAATAGCTTTAAAATTTTTAAAATTAGTTTTTAGTCATGTAGCATAAGGCTGTATTAATCCATGCTCTCCCAGATGTTTCTGATGATTTGGGGCAATTTTCTATCTAGAAGATATTATCAAAGATGCTTGGTTTTGCTATTTTCAAAACTGTGCATTTGGGTCTGCAACAATAACATGCTACTGCTAACAGTCTACTGTCCCCTGCAAAATAAGTGTAACTAATTGGTACAGACCCATGGCGGCCATTAAGTCCTGAACCAGAAAAGAGCACACGCAGCATGGATGCTTAATTCTCCCAAATGCAAGGCAAAGGGAAATTGGCACCTCTAAAACCACCCTGATTACTCAGGAAGGGAGACTACTGGGCAGTGGGTCAAACAGGACACTGGAGCATCATCATGTCTTGAGAAAGCATTGAAGTTACCTCTTAGGTAGCAGTCCAGACAGAGTGCCTCAGTTCCAGGGAAATGGTGCAAAGCTATGTAAAACGGCAGAGTCCCTGGGAGAAAATGTTGAGTTTGTATGGTTTGTATGAAGAGGCAGCATTCTCCAACCCCAGGAGTCTTTCAGGACTGGCCACCAGTAAAGAGGAGATGGTATAGCATGTTGTCAGTGTGCCGGGCCCAAGTATCCTTTTCCGCACCCTTTGCTTTCAACAAATACAAAGTACAGTAGGACCCCCATATCCACTGATTCATTAACCACTGATTCAGTTGGCATAGGAAAAAATTAAATAAATAATTCAGCAGCCACAAAGCAAGCTATCGTTACAAACAGCAGCTGTAAAGAAAGCTACTGTCATAAAACAGCAGCCGTAAAGCAGCCACTGTCACAAAACAGCAGGGTTTTTTTTGGGGGGGTGTGCTTGGTGTTCTCTCTTATTCACGGTTTTCATTATCCACAGGAAGGCCTGGGACCAATCCCCAGCTGATACCGGGGTCCTACTGTAAACCTTTTCTACATTCTAGCAAAATTAGCAGGCTTGTTCTTTAGATTTGAAGAAGGTAAACATAAAAAGATTTCTGGAAACTACTAGAAAAACAACCATGTGTAACATATAAACTTACGGCATTAGCATTTCCTCCAACTTGCATACACCTCAGTTGATACCACGACCAATTTGCATCTAATTCTGTCGACCTACAGAAAGACCATACGAAGAATTTTCAACCATGAGTTCAAACACAGTTTCAAAACACAAAATGTAATAAACTATCCTCAGAAATTTGTTCAGATGTAGACATTGTTTTTAAAAAGTATAGTGTTTTATTTTTCAATGATACTGCATTAAAAGGCACACATCCACTGCATTAATAGCATCACCAGATATCTTCCATCCTGCCCACACCTACCAGGATGGTTCAGGAGCTGCAGATGATGAAGCTCTCAATGTCAAGCTCTCAATGTCCTTCGGGAAATAAACAAGCTGATGCTACTCACTCTAGTTCCTAGGTCACATTGGGGTTGTACTTCTGCCCAACAGTCTCTGTGGAACCCATGAAGGGCAACACTGCATCAGTACCTAAGGCAGCCTTCCACAACTCAATTCAAATGTTTTGAATTTCAACTCCCAGTATTTGTAAACAGCATGGGGCTCAGCATCCATGGAAGTGATTTATAGAGCCTTGCCTACATCAGCCTGTTAATACACCAATAATGCAAGTGGGGTGTGTGTAGGGGGGGAACGACACACACAAACAAATCTCAACATTGTTTACAATCAGAATTAGTTAAATTGACTATCAATTTAAATCCTTTCTTTCTCAACCAGACTGGAGAAATCCAATAGCTACCATAGATTAATGATTAATGTATACCCAGGGTTCACACCTACTACTTCCAAGGTAGCTATTTAAATACAAAAGGAGTAAAAACGTTAAGTTGCAGGAACTAACTCAATTTAAATAGTGAGGGGTCTGAAACACAGCATCTGATATCAAATCCAACATTTTACAGTGACCCCCTGCCTATTGCGGGGGTTAGGGACCCGACTCGACCCGCAATAATTGAAAATCCGTAATATGTGGATGCAGGTCAGGTCGGCCCTGGGGTGCCTACCTGGGGGCTCTTGATTTTCGGTGATCTGGAAGTCACTTCTGATTTACCGGAAGTCACTTCTGGTTTGCAGGAAGGCCCTTTTGGGGGCTCCAGAAGGCCTGAGAAGGCCCTTGCAGGCCCATTCGGAACAGCGCCAGGTTGGGGGTAAGTATGGGAAACCTGAAACAGGCCTTTTCACCCTTAACCCAGGGGGGGCTTTTTTTTCATATACTGCGGTCCTGCAATATAGCGGGACCGCAGTATATGAACCACCAAAGGCCGGGGGACCACTGTAGCTCCAACCTTCTCTCTTGGAATTCAGACATGATGGCAGTCCCACGAAAGATCTCCCACTAATTTAGTATCACTATACAGCAAATTTGTCTAGTTATTGGACAATGAAAATAAAGACATGCCATTTACTAACATACATCTTTAGCGAGGGGAGAGAAAAAATCACACAAATTGACACAGGATAATGACCCAAAGAACAGCTTATTGCTTACCGAATAAAAGTCAAGTGAACCCCAAGAGATCGATGGGTCCCTGAGCAGTCAATGCACAGGAAGACTCCATAGGTTATGCTTGCCCAGCTTGGGTTCTTTGCTCCACAGTCGAAACATGTCTAAAAAAATAAACCCAAACAACAAAACACAGCCAGTTAATTAAACGTTTAAATATTTATCCAGAACACTAATCCTCATCTGATAAAACCTAAATCCAGTCAGTCACTCCTTCCAATCAAAGTAAACACTTTTAATTAAGAGGATTCAGATAGTATTGACATGCCATTCAGCAACTAATTCAATGAGTCTCCTTCTAAATGGCCTGCGGGCTGGAGAGCGCAGTTAAGATGCAACGTCAGAGGTTAGGGGTCTGTGTCGCTCTTCTTCCTCTTGGCCGAAAAGCCAGCCGGTGTAGCCTTGGGCAAGATACCCAATCCCGAAGCACCCCAGAAGAGAAATCTTCTATCTAGGAGAAGATATCTAGACAATCTGATTGTGGTAGGTCAGGAGTGACTTGATGACACATAATTAACAACAACAACAACAACTGTGTGTTATCAAATTGATTCCAACTTATGACAACTTTTTCCAGAGGCTACTAAAGACAAAATACACATAAGTGCTTTACAATTTGCTTCTTTGTATAGTGGCCCTGAAGCTACGCAGCTTGCCCAAGATCACACAGGCTGGCTCTTCTCAGGGGAAGCACAGCAGTTCCAACTCCTAATCCAGCCAGCCAATTACTGTATATACTCAAGTATAAGCCAAGTTTTGCAGACCCCATTTTGGCTGAAAAAATGCCCTTGGTTTATACTCAACTCAATAAGTTTCCCAGTTTCGGGGGGTAAAATTAGGTGCTCAGACCCTTGGGAAGGGCGGCGGAAGGCACGTCCTCCGCTTCCCATATGATTCCAATGAGAAGGTTTAGGGGCACCCCCTTTGGAGCTTTGTAATACAGCCCCCTTACCCCCAAATGTTTCCAAATTTTCGGGGATTTCCTAAAATCGCTTTCTGAAGGTACCCTTGCTACTTTGATGCCCCCAAGGTAATTAGTTTTTGAGTGAATTTGAAAGAAATGTGCACTCAAAATTATTTTTAAAAATATGCAATCAAAATTTATTTACCTTGGGACTCCAAAGTAGCAGGGGTACCTTCCTGAAGTGATTTTAGGGGAACCCCTGAAATCTGGAAAGATTTAGGGGTAAGGGGACTTAGTTATGAAGCTCTAAAGGGGTTCGGGGTATTATTGACAACTGTGCAGGGACTGTGGAGGCAATCAGGAGGTTTACTCTATGATATTAACTCCCTAATTGCCTCCACACTCCTAGCACATGCTCCCAATTATTACCCCCAGCCCCTTTAGAGCTCAGCCGGTATACTATATATACTCGAGTATAATGAAAAAATGCTCTCAGCTTATACTTGAGTCAATAAGTTTTCCCAGTTTGGGGGGGGGGGCTAAAATTAGGCCCTTGACTAATACTTGGGTCAGTTTATACTCGAGTATATACAGTAACTGCTCTGCTGGAATAGGAATTAGAGTAAGGTCATGATCTGAATCTCTCTGTATAGCAGTTATGGATACAGACAATTAATCAGCACCTTCATTATTAATAGCTACATTCATAGTTAAGCTTGGATCTTATTCAAATTAATGGGTGTTAATCATGTACCAATTTGTCTCATTTATTCCAATGAAACTGTTACCTAATTGTCTGGACCCAAGCCATGAAAGTCCAAATAATCACATCTATGCATAATCACACACTTCTATAAATAAAAACTAACCAATCAAACATAATATAAATGATATCAATTTCACCAGAAAATTGCTAGAAGGCAAAAAGTCAGTACAGTTTCTACTATGCTATACTATGCTGAGTTACATGACTCGGTGCACAACAGATATGTACAGCAATTTCAAAATTTGCTCTCAATTTTTTTAAAAACCCATTACAGTATTTTGATCCACACTAATACGATGCAACCCTGTTGATTTCACACAGTTGCAGTTCGTGCGAGAGAATACAAGCATAGAAACTAAGAAATTAAAAGCAAAACCCTGGTTCTGTTCTCAGGCGCCATAAACCTATGAAAACCCAAACTGTCTAAACAGAATTTGCATCACTGTACCTTAATAGGAGACCTAGTGTGGTGTAGTGGGCAGTAATGTACTAAAACTTAGGAGTGCTGGATTTGAAATCCCCCACACACCATGAAAATTCACTGGGGGAGTAGAACTGGTAGAATCATTCCCTAAATATGTCACTTACCTTGACAGCTCTGTTCGGGTCACTGTAAGTCCATTCTGATTTGACTGAACATAACAACTACATCGGTTATAACTATCCACAGAAAACATAGCACTGAGGCTCACCTAAAGAGTAAAGGTAAAGGTTCCCCCTGCACATGTGTGCTAGAGAGTAAAGACAATCAAATGTGGACTACAGCAAACTTCCAGTGTGGCAGGTTGTGATCTCTCATTTGTCTGTTTCTGCCTATAGATGCCCATCTGTTTGCCAGCGAGTACATTAGAAAATACTGCAAACATGCTGAGAATGGTTGGAGCTGCAATTCTATGTGCACTGTACATAAACTATAATTCACTTTAATCTGCAATAAAGCATTATCAAGTGGATGAATCTTAACAATCTCTTCCATATGGACATGCCAAATCAAACTACCTGAAAAGACATTTAGACATTTCTACATAGTTAATTGTCTCCTACTAGCCCATTTACTTGACTTATGTTTGCCCTGAAGTATTTTGGATTTTTAAAATTTCACCATGTTAAAGATCACTTTATTGGTTCAGAAACTTGACTTGATTGATCCAGAAACTTGACTTTGGATGTGGGTGGTGTTGCAGATTAAACTACTGAGCAGCTTGGCTTGCCTATCAAAAGGTCACAGTTCAGATCTGCCCAGTGGGGTCAGCTCTCTTTGCTTGTCCCAGCTCCTGCCAACCTAGCAGTTTGAAAACATGTTAAAATGTTAGTAGGCAAATAGGAACCAATTTGGTGGGAAGGTAAATACATTCCGTGCACTTGCACATTTAGTCATGCCAGTCACATGACCATGGAAACATGTCTACATACAAACGTAGACTCCTCAGCTTATTGCCAGGACCCTGCCTGTCACAGAACCTGACTCTGAGGGGCTAAATGGTGAAGAGCTGCTGGAGGAGCCTTGCAGCTCATGTCAGCAGGCAGCTGGATCTGATGACTCAGCTGCAAACATATCTTCTCCCCCTAGAAGGGCTATGAGCAGGATTCTGCAAAGATGTGTTACCAGGAGAACTAGGGAAAGGGTCTTTGATGCTAGACGGGGAATCAGGTCAGGAAGCCCTGAGTACTACCAGGAGCCTTCCCAGAAGTAAGGGTGTGTTCCCTGTTTTGAGATAAAGCTGGTAAGCTCACCTTGAGCTCTCTGTGGGAGCAATGTTCCTGTCTGTGACCTTAGTTCTGTTTCCTGATTTTGGACTGGCTTCCTGGACCACGGCTTGATCTGTTTTCTTGAGTTTGGCATCTGGTTTCCGTGAGATATTCTGGTTTTGACTTGGACTGGTAATTGCTGGGAGTTGGATTCTGTTATTTATCTGGCACTTGATTGTAACAAAAGACTTGACCTTGCCTGGCTTTCCACTAAAAATCTTGGCAAAGAACTGAATCCTGTTTGTGTGTGTGCTCTGTGTGCGGGGCTTGACACTTATAAAACAAAGATGAGCCCCTAGACCAGTGTTGACAAACCTATGGCACAGGTGCCAAAGTTGGGACTCAGAGGCCTTTCTGTGGGCACCCGACATCTCCCCTTCACAGCCACCTGTATTCAAGTTCAATTGCTGTATTGGCAAAAATAGTGAAAGCAGAGGGGTACAATGGTATTAGACTCTCGAGATAGGACTCTATAGCAGACCAGAGTGTAGTTGAATGAGAACGGGTTTTCTGAGGTGGGAGGTAAACATTGATCAAAAGAAGAGAAGATGTTTTAAATCTCAAAACCAGGGAAATAGCCATTGGCACTTTGCAAAAAATTAGTGGATTTTGAATCACAGGTTCTGCACTTGGTCTCTAAAAGGTTCATCATCACTGCCCTAGAGTCAAATGACTAGGCCTAATTGTCAGGGAGAACCTTTTAATTTTTGCCCACCTACTTGATTTATGTTTGTCCTGCAGTGTTTTGTTTTGCTTTTAATTTCATCATGTCAGCAATCCTTTTATTGATCTTGATTCATCCAGAAACGTGACTTGATTGATCCAGAAACTTAATTTTGCAACATAAATTCAATAAATTATCTGAAAGATTCAGAATCATCAAAATGAACATGCTATGATATTTTAAACACTAATCTTTGATATTCAAGCAATTTGAAAACTGAATGACTTTGCTCTTTGCGAACACAAATTATTGTAAATAACAAAATTAAATAAAGTAACAAAATTACATAAAGAAAAAACTGTGTCCACTTTGCGCTACAAAAATAACTGCCTGGTAGTTGTGTTTTTTCAACTGCTCATAGTTCAAAGTTCCACCCATTCTGAAAGGTCACTGTTCAACAAGAACAAATGAAATCACCAGTTTAGTACACCCAGAATTCCTCAGCCAGCACATCAGTTCTCAACCAAAATTCAAAGACCACATTCCACGTCGTCCACAGAAAGTGCACTAACAGCACTGATAAAGAGAATGGAACTTGGACCATAAATGTCAGGAGAGGAAGAGAAAACAAGGGTTCTGAATAGCACTCTATGATGATATTGTTTTTAAAAACATAAAATGCATGTTCTTTAACTATTTTATTGCTGTAAAATAATCTTAGTAAAATATTCCACAGAACAAAACATTAAAGAACATTTTTGTTATTTAAGTCAAGGGAATGCATTGAGTTAATCAGTAAATTACACAACATTCAATACAGAAACCTGGAAGATTAAATCGACTGGCATAGTACAGTACAGACAGTACAGGACAAATTTGGTACTGTTTCTAAAGTTGCAGTGTAAGCTTCATACAATTGTTAATACTTCTGTCCTCATATGGAATGTGCAAATGATGCGTTTGCCTTTGTACATTTACTGTATATACAGAGAGCTTGCTCAGGATGGCCACTTCTATATGAAAATTGTTTTACATTGTCCTTAACCAACACAATGTGATTATTTGTCAATGAATTTAGAATGGGAAATAAAATCACTTGTTTATTTCCATACCCCCGTCTTCCCAAAGGAACTCTGGGTGGTTAACAACATCAATCAATTATATATATGCAATCAAAACTGTGTGTACACACACACACACACACACACACACACACACACACACACACACACACACCAATCAAAAAAAGAAAGCATCAACAAAAAACAACAAAGCAAATAAGGATGCTTGGCAAGATGGCGGGGGGACTCTAGTGGTCACCAAATGCCTCTCTAAAAAGCAAGGTCTTAAGCACTTTTTTGAAGGCCAGCAGGGACTGTGCTATGTGAATCTCACTTGGGAGATTGTTTCATAGCATAGGGCCAGGCACAAAGAAAGCCCAGTTTCGAGTAATCGATTTCTGGGCGTCCCTAGGTGTGGACACCCAAAGTGAGAATGTCCACGATGTTCTGGTAGGTGGGCCTCAGTTTGACCTCTGGGAGATCCGCTCTGCCAGGTAGTCAGGTCCCAAGCCATGGAATATCATATTCACAACTTCCAATGGTGTCACTGAATGTGCTTTCAATGTGAAGCTACTCTACAGTATTGCAAGTTCCAATTCCATACACTGCAATGTTGGATAGGTGTTGTTGCTTTTAAAAAGCTCTGTTCTGGTACTTTAAAAGTACAGTACCTGAAATAAAAATGGCAAATGAACACAATTTCTAATTTTAAGAATAAAAACCTACTAATAATATTTCCATTAAATACTCTTGGCATACCCTGGTGCAGTGGAGATCCAAGCATATGGCAAAAATGACATTTCATTCCCACTGAACAAAGAGCTGATCCCCACCCACCCACCCCGGTCTCAGAAAACATTCTGCTAATTCATTTGGAATGGAATATATACCTACATATAAATTGTAGGTTTCGTGTTTACAATATATGGCGGGAGGCAGCATTGTCTAGAATTGTGTTCTCACAGTAACTTGAAAGTTGGTACAGGAAAAACATGGAAATTTTACAAAAACATTTGTGTGTGTGTTGTGTCACTAGAGTTGTGAGTGACTCTTTGTGACTCCATGTCCATGGAGTTTTCTTGGCAGGAACACTGGAGTGGTTTGCCAGTTCCTATTCCAGGCACCTACAGCACCTGGTATTCCCTGGTGGTCACCCATCCAGGTCCTAACCAGGGCCACCCCTGCTTAGCTTCTAAAATAGGTGAAATCGGATGTGCATTATTTCCTATATACAGTGGACCCTTGTATAACAAACAGCTTGTATAACATAAAATTTTTACAACATAAAAAATTCTGGAGATAGGGGAAATTTGCTTAACATAATCGCCTATGGGAAAAATCCGTACAACATAAAAATGGGATTTTGTATAAAGGAAAATTTGCTTAACATAATTTCATTTGGAACGAATTAATTCCTTTATACAAGGTACCACTGTAATTTCATTAAACAAAGTGTATATGGCCCAAGTTGCCATTTTATTTCACTTTGAATTTCACAGGTCCCATCTTCAAGAGACACTTCTGTATTGACTACTGACAGCACAATCTTATGCAGTGCAGCACTCAGAAAGAAAAGTCCACGGAAGATGGCAGGCACTG
The DNA here is from genome assembly GCA_029282475.1 of Phrynocephalus forsythii. Taxonomy (NCBI): domain Eukaryota; kingdom Metazoa; phylum Chordata; class Lepidosauria; order Squamata; family Agamidae; genus Phrynocephalus; species Phrynocephalus forsythii. The sequence continues at coordinate 14,462,659 of JAPFRF010000006.1, read as the reverse complement.
CCCAGCTGTATACGATCAAAGACCACTCGAACCAGCATTTTGTGTCCAGTACTAAGTGGTCAGATGCCACTAAAAGTTCACAAGCAGGACATAATGGGAGCAGCCCTTTCGTGTAATTTGTTGCCATTTATCTGGTGATTCCAATGAATACAAAGCCTTCACTTGGTTACCAGATCTAACAGCTGTCTTATGGCTCTCTCCTTCCTAGGTTGCTTTTAAAAGTAATGCAAGGCATGGAGTATTTTACAACAACGTTGTGTGAAGCAATTTCAAACATTAGTCGTGTACTGGGAGAAACGCTTCAACTGTTTTTTAAAAACCAAGATTTGGACTGCAATATGTCCATCAGAAGAGTTCCTGTGTGTATGCTTCTGAATCATCATTAGAGAGAATAAGAAAAGTAGCAGCAGCTTGCCACTAAAATAAACTGCACTGAAGGAATTGATTCTCAACCACAGAAAAGGCCAACTCACCATAAAAGCAAGCCATTTCAATTCTAACTTATGATGCTTGTAGTTCTTTGGCTAAGAGGATGACCAGAATAACCAATGTAATGTACCAGTGCCATGTACATAGCAGCAGAGGACACAATGATACACCAGCTAAACTATCAACAGTGTGCTGTATATCCAATTTTTGAAAAAAAAATCTAGAATAGCAGAATCACAAAGTACATATGCTGAGGTATTAATCCCATCAAATTCAATGTGACTTGCTTGCAGGTAAGTGTGCAGAAGATAGTCACTTAGTGTTTAAACAGACACATATGGAATGATCTGACTACACATTCTCTGCCCTAAAAACAAATACTTTATAATGCATCTGAGAAATGCGTGTTTATACCACTTGTGTCAGAATATTGATTTGTTTCTATTTCAAGCATACCGTTTTAAGCACAATTACTCAAATTCCATTACTTCAAAGCCTCTGTAAAAACCAAGGTATCTTGATGTTGGAGAAAATGTAGTTAAGAGGAGACTACCAAATTAGGTTAAATCTTCATTGTGCCAGAGGAAAGGCACTTATTCTCTGGGACCAAAAAGGGGAGAGGAAATTGACACATTTATAAGAAACAAAATATTTTTGTTTATGTCTGTATCTTATATTGTAGTATTTTTATGCCTATATTGATTTCTTTGTTTATGGTTTCTGTTTTTATCCCTTGTCTGTGCTAATTTATTGTTTACCGCCTTGAGTTGCTTTTGGAAATGGATGGTTTACAAATCATAAATAAAACTAAAATAAAATAAAATAAACTTAAAAAATTGGAGACTCTCAACTGTGGAAAGCAGGAAGACAAGCCAATGGGCGTTGAAAACTTAGGAGTGGCTAAACAATCTCTTGTTTCAAATTTTTAAAAAACTATTGAAGACCTGGTTCTATAGAATGGCATTCCCTGATTCTTTAAACATTTAGTAAGGCACTATTTTTAAACCATTTTATCAAATCTCTTGCCATTTTTAGTTTCATTTTAGCTTCATTTTAGTTTTTGTTGTTGATTTATGTATATTTTATTTTATTTTGTACCTTGTATTTTGGTTTTTAAAATGTATTCCTTTGTTTGTTGTTACATGTTGTAAACCGCCCAGAGTAGCCCTTGGTCTAGATGGGCGGTATAAAAGTCAAATAAATAAATAAAATAAATAAAATTATGGGTTTTGTCTGAAAAGAGAGGGAAGGCGCAGGGTGAAAGAAAAGCACGACACGTATGAAGTCCTATCTAAAAGAGACTTGAGAGGTTCCATGAAGTGGCAATGTGACTGTAAGCAAATACAACACCCAGGCATCATCCTTCAGCGACGAGTGAACGGGAACAAGGCGGACAGCTGGCTGGACAAAGAGTTCAGGCCCAAGGGTCGCCGAAAGAGCAGATTTAGAAACTACTGGGCAGATACAGGAGAAACTTATTGCTGTTATTAGTATTCTCTTATGTTGTAAACCGCCCGGAGTTCCCTGGGGAAGACGGGCGGTATATAAGCCTAATAAATAAATAAATAAATAAATAAATAAATAAACTTCCGGGGGTGGCGGCAGTCGTGGGGAATGCGCGTCCAAGGCTGTCACGCCATAATAATAATAATAATAATAATAATAATAATAATAATAATAATAATAATAATAATAATAATAATAATAATAATAATAATAATAATAATAATAATAATAAATAGCAGCAACAAGAGGGCGAACCGATCCCGTTAATCCCCTGAAGGTGCACACGTTGGACTTGCGACACGCTTCCGAGGCATCCAAAGACATGGGCTGCCATCCACGAAAGCTGGCGCCAAGGGAACGGGTCCGTGTCTTCCTCGGTTGTTCAGGTCCGATTTCTAATTTTATAATTTTTTTCCATTTTTTTTTACAATGCCAGCCCACCAACCCACCTGAACGTTAAGGGGATCTCGCTGGGGGGGACCTCCGGGAAGGGTGGACTCCCCGACTCCCGAGTCCCTCCCTCCCCAGCTCCGCCCTTCGCCGGAGTGCAACGTGTCACTCTGCAAAGTCCGCCCAAGATGGGGAAAGTGGGGAAGGAAAGGGGAAAAGGCACGGCGCCCCCTCCTCCTTCCACGCCTCCCTTGCTCACCTTGTTCGTCGGAACGGCGCGGAGGCGCTTGAAGACGGCCACGATGTCTTGCTTGCTGGGCTCGCACATCCTCCTCCTCCGGTGGCGGCGGCTCCGGCGCGCGGCTCAAGCACGAGCCCCTTTTCGCCAAAACAAAGCCCAGCCAGCGCTCCCAACTCATCAGCACCGCCCGAGGGGGAGGGAAAAGAACAAGCACGCCCACCGCGCCCGGCTCGTCCAACCACAGCAGCCCTTGGGGGAGGAGACTCCCGCCAGGCGTCAGCGGCTGACGTGGACGAAGCGCGCGCGCGTCACGCAAGAGGACGTACGCGCCGCTGGGGGGGTGGGGTCAGAGAGAGAGAGAGAGAGAGAGAGAGAAGCGGCCGGTTTGTTCGGCGGGACATTGGGGCTCCTCCTGGGACTCAGGGGGCGGGCGCTACCGCCGCTCCCCCGCCAGCGGATTGGACGGCTTGGCTCAGCATTGCCACGGTGACGGGAGGAGGGGGCGGCGGCTGGCAGGCGGCGACGTCCGCCCAACTCCTCAACAGGGGCTTCCAGGAAGGAGGGCGGGAGGCGGCCGCTGGCTGGGTGGGTGGGTGGGCGCAGGGTCCTAGCACGAGTCGGCTTCAAAGGGCGGACAGCTGAGTCACATCCTGGGGCAAGACCAACGGCCCTTCCTCGGGCGCACCCGTTTCAAGGGCGGCCTCAGCGGCCAGTTATTATTTTTTTTAAGGAGAAGGGGGCCTATTTATTCTATGATTTGATTCTTTTTTTAAAGATGATTCAGCTTTAGGGCAGGGGGCTGCCTTGTCGTTTTTCAATGGGTAAAGCAAGCCGCCAGGGAATCAGTGGTCTCAGTATGTAAACTTTAGGCCCAACATTTTGTTTTAAATTGTGGCAAAAATAAATCTAAGATCGTGGGCACAGTTGGAGGGAGGGAGGGAGGGGGGAAGAGAAAGGGCAACATATCCTGTCATTTCAAAATATTTTAGCACGAGGTTTTGTGGGTCAAATTCCACGAGTTCAGACGCAAAAAGGGCAAATCGCTATTTATTTTTATACCGCCCGTCTTCCCAGGGGAACTCCGGGCGGTTTACAAAGGAGACTAAGGCAAAACAATATAAAACCAGTAGAAGCTGGCCTTGATACTTGAGAGGTGGCCCCAGAGGAAATCAGCCCTGACCAGCGGAGGATCTAGAGGGCAGGCGAATTGGCACTGTTTCTTCCCTAACATAGGAAGGGGACTCTCAAACGAATAATTATTTGGAATCGCAAGCCCTAGCCAGGATACTAAACTGAATGCCAATGCCAGGTGGATTTGGGCTATCAAAGAAGTTTTTAAGACTTGTTGCTGGAACAGAGGTCAGACTGAAACAGTCTCAGACAAAATGCTGATCACTCAATGATTGTGATGATGGCACTGTTTTGTGTGATTTCTTTTTATTCCATTTTAACTTCATTTCAATTATACTTGCACACTTTTTAGTGGAAAGGTAGGATGAAAATGATGTTACATGCCATCAAAAACTTCCAACCTAGGGCAACATTATGAATCAGCAATCTCCAAGATGTCTTGTGCTCAACAGTCCGGCTCATTTCTTGCAAAATCGTGCCTGTGGATTCAAGGACACTTGTTTTATTTGTTCTCCCATTTTCCTGCTGTCTTCAGCCATTCCAAGCATTATAGTCTTTTCCAGAGAACTTGTTTTCACATTAAAGTATGAAAGTTAGTCTTTAAGGTGCCAAATGTTTGTGTCTTTTGTTTTGTTTTTTCTTTAATTTTTGCCTGAAATTCTTGAAAAGATTAACACGGCTACCCTCTCTGAAACTTTCTCTTGGTGTGTCCAAAGTATGACGGACTCAGTTTCATCATTTTTGCTTCCAGAGACTTGTCTAGGACACACTTGTCTTTCTGTCAGTCCAGGGTATCAGTAAAGCTCTCTTCCAACACCACATTTCAAACAATTTTGTCAGCTTTCTTTACTGCCTAGCTATCACACCTGTACAAAGGTGAGTGGAAATAAAAAAGTATGAAAGAGCTTGGTCTTGGTCCCCAGTGAAACATCCTTAAATATAGGTAATATAAATATATGACTGTAGTATCTGTGCTCAACATACAGTTTCTGTAGGGATTTCATACCCCGATAGCTCTGTACCCCAAGAAATGGGCAGAGCACAAAGCGCACCTAGAGGAAGCTGAGGACCTGGATTTCCCAGAAATCCCCAGGGCTGAGCAGGCGCCCAGGTGCAGCTAAGCTGATGCTGATCTAAGCATAGTTCAGGAGGCCAGGAAAACAGGATATCAGGATATACAGACCAAGAGCCCCTTTCTGTCCTTATCAGTAATGCCTCACTAGCTAGGGAGCATTTCCCCCCCACCTATGGAACCTATTTCCCCTGCCCATTGTTTATCTGCTTACTATGTCCGCACAGATAAGGCTTGCTTTCTCCCCCCAGGAATGTTTCCCTGTATCTATTGTGCTTCCTTGCTCTTATAATAAACACTGGGGCTCAGGCAGGAGGCAGGAGGCAGGAGAAGAATCCTCACCACACAGGAGGAGAATCATCACCACACAGAAGGAGAATCATCATCACACACTTCCACACACGCTCAGACTCTCATGCACGCAACTGATGCAGACACAGAGAGACACGCAGACCCTCCAGACAGGAATGTTGCCTGAGCACCAGATATTGCACCCCGAAACTCTGTGTCCGTGTGATTCGTATCGCAACAAGTTTCCATATCATAGTACTATTCATGCCGATACTGGAGATTTTGCCTTTGTTGGAGAACGGAAACCATGAGTTTCCTTTGCATGATGTCTGTCATTGAGAAGAGCAAATACTGTATCGCCAAAGAAACCAAAAAGGCACTATCTTAGTTTTTATGTGTCATTGTTCCTGACTTGTGGCAACCCTATGTTTCTCTGACTTATCAGTCCTGCCATTAACAGTGCTGCTGAGATCCTGCATTTTACAAGCCACTTGAATCCAGAATCTGAATGGATCTTGCAGAACTTTGCCAGTATAGCTGAAATAGCATCACAAGGATTTCAGGGTTGGATGTGCACATAGGAGACAAAGTTATACACACTGCAAAATCCAAAAAAGAAGCTCTACATTTAGCATCCATCTGCTGGGGATGCCATGCCTGAAACCTGGTGCATTGTGAACCTCTGTTAAAGATACTGGCCATTGTTTCCCATATCTTCATGAAGGCCACGATGGAGTACTAAAGGATAAATACTGAATTATTGGTACTGAGTTGTGATAGGCCTCACATAGCTTCCCATAGAAAAAAATGTTTAGAAATTACTTCTTCCTTTTTTGATCTGTAGGCATCTTTCTGGCTTTCATAATTAAGAATTAATACAGAGCTCATCCAATTTGTCCATCAACACTTTTTCTCAGTTGGTGTCACTCAAGCACAGATCTTACTGGGATTTCTGTGCTCACTAATCCACTTCTGTTCTCTTTTAGGAAATTGGCATCTCTATGAAACAGATCAGGAGTACAGTACTGTATTTTAAAAAGCATGAAGCTTTAAAACTTATCTCATTTGCTGGTTCTTTTTTCTTCTGCTTCAGTAAATTAGAGCTATACAGAAAGGTTCCAATAGCGGCAGACATCCCTTGTTAATCCACCCAGGAAATCCAATCCCTTCAGAAATTGCTGTTTTAAAAATCTGGACAAAATCCTGGAAATGATCTCCTAGTGAATTTCTGGTTTTTGTCTTATTTAAATGAAATAGAGGTACAGTGGACCCTTGTATAACAAAACGGTTTGTATAACAAAATCTGTACAACATAAAAATTCCAGAGTTAGGGGAAATTTGCTTAACATAATTGCCTATGGGGCAAATCTGTACAACATAAAAATGGGATCACTCTGTTTTCAATGCATTCCTATGGGAAATTTGTATAAAGGAAAATTTGCTCAACATAATTTCATTTGGAACGAATTAATTAACTAATTTATTTCCTTTTTTTTCCTTTTTCCTCCCCGCCATCTCTTATGACCAAGCGACCAATGTTTGTGCTTAGTTGATTATTTGCCTAGTGCTGTTGTTTATTCATGCTCGCTTGATCTTTAAGTTTTATGATGCCAACATGGCCCGCTGGGGGCTCCTGGGTTTTTAACTGTTTACTCTATGTTTTGTTGTTTTATATTTGATTGCAATTTTTTGTCTATTTGGCGCATGTCGCTCACTGTAAGCCGCTTAGAGTTCCGCAAGGAAGATAAGCGGGGTATAAATAAATAAATAAATAAATAAATAAATAAATAAATAAATAAATAAATAATTCATTTATACAAGGTACCACTGTAAACTGGAAAATGTCTGAAAAACAGACATCTATGGTTAATCCCTATCAGAAATCAGATGCTTTCAAAAACCACTGTTTTAGTATATTAAGTCACAACCAATGTAGGCATATTTGAATAAATGAAATTTACAGGACCGACCCAATCTCTACTAATTCAAAGGGCGTACATTAAAACAAAGATTTCTACCACTCAAAACAAACCAGAAAAATTCCAATCTCCATACAGGTCCTTAAATCAAACTGAAAAAAATTATTGGAAATACAATCAAAACCAAATATGATCATTGTTAATAAATGTGCCTTGAATATATTTAAGATTTTATTTTTAAAATAGTATAATATACAGAAAACTTCCAATTTATTCTTAACAATTCATGGCAAATCTTTCATGACTGAACAACTGTTCAGCAATATTATCATGACAAAGAGATCCAGTAATCAACTTTTTACAATTGAACTTCTGATGTTAATAAATACTTCAGTCTCCAAAATCAAATGGAATAACCAGAAAGCATTTACAGCATTGTAACTACCGAAATATTATTTCAATTACAGATTACTCCCTAAAATAGCACATCTACTTACCTGATAAGGTTCCCCATAAAGCAACTTGTTCTAACATGTTCACAATCCAGCTATTTTAAGTTTCCTACAAAGGCATAGAATGTGACACTCATACAGCTGATTTGCTATTGTGAACAAGTAGAAGAATTTACAGTGTTCTGCTACAATAATCCACAGTGGGGTTAATGCTAGTGTATGTTTGGAGCCACAATTAAGCTAACAAATATAAATCTTAGAATATAACTTATTTTTTCACCACGTTTAAGAATCTGAATCACAGAATAGACAGGTTTCATTCCAGTGTGCAGTAGATGTAGTATCCACAGAAGGATCCTAAAAACATGTGACATCCTAATTATCTCCCAGGCTATTAGAAAAGTGTACCAGCATACTGCGACAATTAAAAGCGTGAGCGTGCTTCCCAAATCACCATCCAAACCTCCTGTTCCACTGAGTCGAGGGAAAAATATCAAACCTTTATTCTTTGACCAAGTGGATGTGAGAGAGCTCAACAGGTGACATTCATGATACATGCAGGCCTCCCAGTACCCCTAATAACTTTATATCAGAGAAGGGAGATGGGCTTCTTGTGTTCTATAAGAATCCTACTGAGTGCTATGCCTGCAATGGACTGGATTGAGCAGCTGATCTACTTCACATCTAAACAATTATGTATTGAAAAGCGGATTTAAATATGGTTGTGATTTAAATTGCTTAGCTTACTCTAAAAGCTGCAATCTACCCCCCACTGAAGTCTACAGCAAACTTCACATTGATTTACTGGTGCTATATTTTACCCAAATCCAATGCATAGACAATAGACTTGCTAATTAGGACATGCTCTTCAATTTTTTATATATCAAATTATATATACATATGTAACTTAAAGAGCATATCAATAAAAAGCACTTACTTACAGTCACTTTTGCTTGGAAAAATAATCTATATTTAACTTCTGGAATCACACAAAATCATTTTAACTTGCAAAATTTAAGTTTCTTAGCAAGAATATGATAATGAATAGTTTTAAATAAGCTGTTCTTAGAGATCTAGCTCGTCATCATTCAGGAAATTCATATTTCAGGAGCCAGAAATATACAAACAGCAATCACAAGAGAAACTCAAACGATAACATTTGCAGATAATTCTGCTACAATGTTCCGTAACAGTCATAATATGGCATTTTACACCATTAAACCATGCTGACAGCATGAAAAAGATTAACAGTACAATGTGGACTGGGAGAATACATCTGAGTGATAATTTAATTAGTAGTTGTTGATGAAACAAACATGAAAAAAGTAACACCATAGCCCTTAAATTAAAAAAATGCATATTTGAAATATTGCTAAGAACCAGTAAAAAAAGGATTTTTTTTTAAAAAAAATCAAGTTGTAAATTACTAAAGGTCACTTAAAATAACTGATTACACAAGAATCAACATAAGCCACCACCCAGAATACTGGGGCTGTAAACAGCAAAATCTGAAACTGCACATGTAATGATAAAATGGTAAATTGGCAATAGGTGTTTAAAAGAACATTTTCTTGCTGTACTACCTTTTAAATTCCATCTTGGTTGTACTGTGCTGCGTATAAGTTGCCCATTTTGTTTCCTAGTTCCAACTTGCATTGTTAGATGATTTCCCACGGGACAAGGTATCAATCCATCATTCAATTGCATTAAAAGAAATATATATTATATATATATATATATATCTACATTTCTGCCAGTCCCCCACTGTAAGCCACAAGCGTTATACTGGCTGACAGTTACTATAGCTCTCCTAGAATTATATGTCACTGTATTGGTTCCACGTAGTTTGCTGGATAAAGGCCAACTTGTCCATTGTCTAGGCGACCTTTGCACCAGCCTTGTTCATCTTCATCTTCTATTTTAGTTAACTCTTCCCCTGTGGAGAAAAATAATCATATGATAACTTATAAGTAGCAATCCCCAGGAGTGTTTTGGGTACCATTATTTCTTTCCATACTAATTACAGTGTAAGCAATACCTCGTAAGATGAATGCCCCTCAAGACGAAAAACTCGTAAGATGAATGTAATTTCCAGGGATAGGGTTAAAGGGAAGCATGCTTTCCTTCAAAGCTGCATGGGGTGGGCAGAGATCAATGGGATCCTGCTTTGCCCACCAATTTGGTGGGCAAAGCAGGATGCCATTGATATTCGCCCTCCCCAGGGGGCTTAGAATGGAGGTCACGGTGGCGATCTGGTTGTTGTGGCAGGTGGGCAGGCGATTTTCAAAGGGCTCGTGCCCATGGTAGCTCAGCTCCAGCCCTTTGAAAATCACCTGCCCACCTGCCACAGCCGCTTACTTCGGTCCTGGGGAAGAGGAGCTGGTGGAGATTTCTATCCTGCCTTCCCTTCCCTGTAGCACACACAAATTGGATGCTACAGGGAAGGAAAGGCAGGATAAAACCAGAGCTTCACCAGAATCTCGGTGCAGAGACCTGGGCAAAGAGAAGGTGGCTACCCCCTCAATCACCAGTAGTCAAAGGCTGCTCTCCGCAAACCCCCTCCCCCGGAGAGTGAATTTTGACAGGTCCAACCTGTCAAAGTCATCTGTCTGGCAGGGCTGCAGAGAGCAGCCTTTAGCTGCCCTTGATTGAGGGGAGATCAGGACATCCTTCCCATAGGAATGCATTGAAAACCTATTAATCTATTCCCCCCCCCCAGAATGGAGCCTCAGTGGTAAAATGGCTGTACTGCAGGTAAAACTGTGCTCACGACCTGGGTTCAATCCCTGGTAGCAGGCTCAAGGTTCACTCAGCCTTCCATCCTTCCAAGGTTGGTAAAATGAGTACCCATCTTGCTGGGGGATGGGGGTGGGGAATGTGTAGCCTGCACACTGTAATTAAAATTGTAAACCGCCCAGAGACTACTTGTAGTGGTATGGGGCGGTATATAAGCAGAACTTTGCTTTTAATAGGTTTTCAAACCGTGCTTTGTAAGATGAATTTCTTGTAGGACAATTTGACTCCAAGAACAAATTAAATTCATCTTACAAGGCACTACTTGTATTTCCCCTATAGATAAATTCTTGGAATATATATACTTTCTATTGCACTGCTTCCAACTCCCTAAGAATGGGATACCAAAACCATTTCTCAAAATATCAGGTACCTAGGTTAAGTGTCTAGTATAAGGCAAATTCACTGGGTACTGATATTTAATATTCTTTGATAAAACAAAAACATGTCTGATGTCAGACAAGACAATCCTACACTGACTTTGCAAATATAACACCATTGTTATGTGCTTCAGGTTTTAAAGCTCACAGACTTTTGTATTGGAATAAAAAGATGAATGGATAGAGCCTATCAAGTCAAAGGACAATGTATAGGGAAACTGTGTATTTTATATGCATCTTATTTACTACTGAGAATATAATAAGAATACCTTACTCTACTTTGATCAGACTAAACACATAAAATTTCCACTTCTGTTCTCACTCTAATGCTACCACTTTAGACATAACAGTGTTATAGGTCTTATGCTAAGAAGCAAGACTAGACTGAAAAACTCAGACTGGACACAAATCTTCCAATGGATGGGGAATTCTTTCCAACTTAAGGAGGATGAATGTCTGCATGGTGAGGGCTAATTTTTAATGAGAGGAAATAGAGTGCATACTGTAGAAACTTTGTATGAGGTGGTCTGAGGAATTTGGGGTGTGTTGGTTGATGTGTCATTTTAACTATGTTAAATTCAATGTCATTGATCACAATGTTTTGCTCTTTTGTTGTTTCTAATGAGTATTATATGGGGGGAAATCTGTTCATTTTGGTATATTATAAAGTTGCAATGATGTAAACTCTGGCAACAAGAAACTATACAGAGTAATTGAATAGCAGTCCCTGGTGTGACCAACAGCATGGTGCACTAGGGGGTTGAACCTCCACACTACTGAAACCACTGCAGCCACAACCTCAAGTTGCAAAGCAGTATTCTGGCCATTGTGTATTTGTTTTAATTTGATAATCTATCAGATTCAATTTTAATATTGCCCTTTATTGTGGTTTTTAGCTGACTCTAAATTTTAAACGTTTATTTAAAGCTACCTTGGATTGTGCAAGCAAGCAAGATTAAAACAAAATATTCTCAACCGGAACTAGCCAGCAGCATGACTCTTAGCAGCTTTGAGAACAGGACCTTGTGTGTATCTGTGAAGATGTGAGAGGCTGCTGCATAGTTATTACAGCAGAATAGCATGTGTCATCCTTTTCAGTACAGGGCAGTCACATTATTTCAATATAGTGCTATTAACAACTATGCACTATCAATTATGATGCATCTTTCCAGAGCCATGTTGTACACACAGTCCTGCATATATGGTCCTAATACTTTCTCCAGTATTGCAAAATGCTCTCTACAATATCTTAGGACAAGGGTGGGGAACCTTCGTCCTTCCAGATATTTTGGACCGCAACTCCCAGAATCCCAAGCCTATACTGCCAATGACAGAGAACTTTGGGAGTTGTGGTCCATCGTCCAAAACATCTGGAGGGCTGAAGGTACCCTACATGTGAGTTAGGGATACCTATTCCTCATACACTAAACATTCTTTTCTCCCAAGATGAGGCTCCACTTCTTCATTTCTTATGGCAAAAGAAAGTTAGTAAGACTCATAGTACTCACCAGTCTTAAAGCTTAGTTCATCGTGCTCTTGGCCTTCATAATCGTACAACGCTCGAACTCTCACCTCCATTGTAGTGGAGGGTTCCTCATCAAATGGATTGGTTTCTGCTTGAGTATCGTTAGATGAAAATGGATTGTTGGTCTCTTCATCAGACCACTCTGTTCCATAACTTTTCTCATAACTGCTAACACTAAACACAACAGGAAAGTATTTTAGGTTGCTAAAGAAAACAAGCGGAGTACACATATGCCAGCACAAGGGGCACTTATTTAACAAAGCTGCTTTCGGCCATCCAGACATTTAAGACTAAAGTGAATTTTGACATTTAGGGATGTAAAAAGTGCATATACAAGACAGTAATAACCAAAACAATATTGACAAAGAGAAACAATATATCCTTTTGAAGAATAATGTTAAGCGGTGAGAAAGCCTCAGAAGGGGACACATCCAATGACCACAGCCAGCAACAAAGTTCCAACAACAGTTTAAAGCACGCGACCACTGTTAACTCTTGTGGGACCAGTGAAGAAAAACCAACAAGAAAAACAAAAACACGACAGAGCATCAGTATGTTAGTCAGGTTTGCGACAAGTACACAATCTTTCAACAAGGACTTCATGCATTGGGCAGCATTATGTTTTTGTAGAAACCCCGAGTCGGAAACCCTGGATAGAAAAGTTGAAGCATGAAGAACACTTTGAGAACAGTCTTTCACCAACTTTTTGATTTTATTGTCCTCCTTTTCACTGACTGTGCTTCCAGTATCTTCTTCATCTTCAAAAGGATTGTAACTTGACTGTACTGACTGCACTGTGTTACTCGGGACACTAAGGTTGCTATTTGGGAGGAAAAAAAGCATTAGGTAACCCTATCATTTTATGTAACCAACATATATGATATCATAGCCAGGCATTCAAGTTATTTCGTCTGGCTTACCTTTTCAAAATACTTAAACTAAAATGGTAACTTCTACTTTAACATTTCCTCAATTTCCATTCTGACAAAAGGATTTCTAGTTATTCTTCAGAAATACAGTGGTGCCTCTTAAGACAAATTCATTTCGTTCTACAGGTCAATTCATTTTACGAAAAATTCATCCTACGAAATGCGGATTGACACGGTTCCCATAGGAATGCACTGAATTCGTCTTGCGAGGCATCCCATAGGAAAAATTCATCATAGGAGGTTTTTCTATTCCCGGAAATTTCATTTGTCTTACAAGGTTTTTTGTATTAAGGGGCATTCGTCTTACGCGGTACTACTGTATTTGTTCAACTGATTATTATATAGAAATATATCAAGCAGTGCCTGCAGTCTGTTTCTGATACTAGGGCAATTTATTTTTCATATTTCTACCATATATCTCCCAGCATAGGGACTGAAGGAGCTCACAAATTATATTAGGGAATTTTTAAAAATAGGATTCTAAATACTATTTCTAAGATAAAAAGATCAGTTTACATTGTAAAGTCATTTATTGATATGCACCCCAAAGCAATAAATGTTACTGAAGAGGTAACTAGTGAGAGTTCACTCTCACACAGCTTATTCTCCAGAGAATAATTCATCACAACAGAACAGATAAAACCTCCATCTAGTTCATGTGTGTGATAGGCTTCATACAGTATTCATGGTCTGATACATGGTCTCTCCTAATATACAGAAAACAATAGGACAGTTGAGGTGCTAGATCAATGATTATGTGTAAGTCTTACTGGCAAGACTTCAAAGCAGTACATTTCAGACTAGAGGAGAAATATATGCTGCATGATCCACAACATAGAAACACAATAGTAGACAAATGGGTGGCTAAACTTTAATGAGGTGCACATAAGAATTGATAACCACTCCAGTTCACACAAAACACTACACATATAAGGAGTCTCAACCACTCATTGATATCTTTATGTTACTGCATTGTTGCTGGTAGCAATTACGATATTTGACACCAGAAACGTCTGGGGCTTGATCCATTATTTCCTTTACACAGTGGCAAATGGCTGAAGACAGCTAATACCATTTACAAGCAGTATCCATTACATAGTAACATGCATCTTTGTTACTGTGTAATGGATAGTTTAAACTTTAACACTCCAAATTATAGGATTATTTCAGTTATCTCCATACAAATATTGCAATATAATGCCCCCCTTCTGATTTATAGCAGAAAATTAATTCCTTCTGCTAAACTAACTTACCAGTATTATGGAATTTGGAACTAGTAGAATTTAACTAACAAGTGTGAATATTTGACAAAAATAACTGTTTCTCCCCCTAGAATTAAAAACTCCAGTATGTTTTTGCATAATTCTGTCTAGATATATCTTCTAACCTATTCCCTAGGAGAAAGACTTCAACCTGCACTCTTAAGACAAACAAGGCAACACCATATTTTTTCAAAAAAGAATGCAGCCTCTTCTTTAATTCTGAAAAGAGAAGTTCCCAGGATCTTTCTGAGGTTTTAATCTTCAATCAGGAATGATCCCAACATACAATATCTACATAATCTCTCCCCATAGTCAGCCACTCACTCACTTATCCACAATATGAGGGAGCATTGAAAGATAAGCAATACAGGAATTTAAAGCCTGGGGGCCACTCCTATTCCTTGCTAGGCTGCCAATGTGTGAACACGTCCTTGGATACTAGTTTTTAAAAGAAAAAGAAAGAAAAGAAAAGCACAGCTTCATACAAATACCCAAATAGTACAGTTTCAGGCCATCATAGAGTCATGAAGTTGGAAGGTGCCTACAAGGCCATTGGGCCCAACCCCCATTTAATCAGCAAATGGTGGTACTATATATATATATATATATATTTAAAAATCACACACACCTGCTGTTTTTGTGCTGTGAACCTTGATCTCCAGTCTGGTTAATACCAGTAAGAGTTACCCCATCTGCAGCCTTTTTCTTCTCTCTTCTACTGAGGGTGCGGTTGAGATCAGCAGACCACTCCTACAAAAAATAAGCGAGATACCTTTGAAGCAACGTCCACAAAAAGCACCAACTGTACACTCCCTTTGGTTTAGAAATCTCTGTCTCATGTGGGGACAGTGTGGTGAGATGTAGAATCCAGGGCAAAAACACCTTCAAGATTCCTCCCGTGATTGCGGTCTATTGAGATGGCACTAGGTGTGACATGTACTATATAAAGTATGTTGGCTTGAAAACACTTTGAATTTCTAATACTTATGTTTGCCTGGTTTAGTGAGGGGCAGGGTACTACAGTACTTTTATCATTGCTCCATTGACCAAAGAGAGCCCAGAATATAAGTGACCTTACAAGAGCCCAGAATTCCCCCTGTTGCTCAAGAAGAGGAGACTATCATCTGTCTTCTGTTCACCTGCAAAATGGCATTCTATGAAAAGCCAATTCTGCTGTAAGTCTTGGCTTTCCAAATATACCATTTGTTTTAGAGACTGAAAACCTATTCAGTTCAAAAGACCTTTAACACATTCTTGTCATTCTTGCAGGCGCGAATCCTTGAAATGCAGGTGATTTCAGAAGCACTATTGTTAAAACAAATGTAATCTTAATCATTCTGAACTTCTGCCTTTGGCAACGTAGTGCCAAAGACTAGACATTCATTGGTAAAGCCACATTTTATTATTTGTATTTATTTATTTCAATTTGTCACTGCCCATCTCTCTGGAGGGGACTCTGGGCGATTTACAATATAAATTACAGTTTGGTAGTTAGGTTTGGAACCATTATGTTTTGGATTTACCCTTATATACTATGGGCTGCTTCTCTCTCTTCCCAGCATTGCAGAATTTAACAAAGAAAAGTGTAATATTCTCGGAAGCTTTTCAACTCCTATTGCTGTAACTTCTTCTCAAACCCCAAAGCATCACGTTTACTTTGATATAAATGTTTATGCCAAATAAAGAACAAGAATTGTAGTACCACTTCATTAAAGTGAACCTGGTTTGACATATTAAAATGGTTTATTTGCCTCACTCCCTTCTGCAGCTCCTGAATCACACCGCAAAGTTACAAGAGGCCTTGAACTACAGGAAAACAGTTTCAAGAGACTAGAAAGGCTGGCAAGGAGAAGAGGGGTTAGTAAGTCTGTGCCCATCTGCTCCCACAGATTAATCTTTGGAGTCAACCAACCCTTTGCTTTTTTAATAACAAGCTAAATTTCTACACAGATAACACGATGCAAAATGCATTCTGGTATCCAGTGACAGCAAAATTATGACTTTATTATGACTCTTGATTGCTGCCTGACCGCAGTTTTGGATTGGACCAGGACTCACAGACTCAGGCTCAACCCTGGAAAGACCGAGGTTCTGTTCTTTGGGGGTGGTCCGGAGGGGTACTGTGGCCCTCTTCCCAGTCTGGGTGGGTCCGCCCTCCAGCTGGCGCAAAGAGTGAGGAGTCTGGGCGTTGTCCTGGATCCGGATTTGTCCCTGGATTCCCAGGTGGCTGCCGTGACCAGATCGGCCTACTACCTACCATTTTGGGCTTATTGCCCAGATTCGCCCGTACCTCGATGGGGACTCCCTGAGGACAGTGGTTCAGGCGCTGGTCATATCGAGGTTGGATTACTGTAACACTCTCTACATGGGGCTCCCCTTGAACCTTGTTCGGCGATTGCAGCGGGTCCAGAATGCGGCGGCCAGGTTGGTGGTTGGTGCACGTAAGTTCGATCACATCACCCCCATCCTGGTTCACCTGCACTGGTTGCCCGTTGCCTCCCGAATAAGGTTCAAGGTGTTGGTTTTGGTTTACAAAACCCTCCATGGCTTGGCCCCTGTCTATCTGGCAGAGCGTATCTCCCGACGCTCAGATCTGGCCCGACCCACCCGTTCTTCCCAGGCCCTCTCGCTCCGGATTGCCACGCCGAGGGAAGCCCGTAAGACAACCACTCGTAACCGGGCTTTCTCGGTGGTTGGCCCATCTTTTTGGAATGCCTTGCCGGTCGAGTTGCGGCAAGCTCCATCGCTGGCATCCTTCAAGAGAGCCTTAAAAACATGGCTATTTAAGGATGCCTTTGGTAACTTCCAGGGGTAACCTTTTTCTTTCTTTTTTTCCCCCTTCACTGCCCTTCCTACATTGGCTTGCCGTCCTGGACACCGCTGTTGATTGTTTTATTGTTTTATCTGTTTTATTTGCTATAGTATTGTGTAAACCGCTCTGAGTCTCCTTTTGGGGAAATAGGTGCAGTATATAAGTTTGAAAATAAATAATAAATAAATTTATTCCCCTTCTGATCTTTCTGGAAGCCTTCACTGTCTCAGCAGCCCTGTTTTGCTGGGTTTCTGAGCCCACCAGAGCAGGCTTTTAGGACTGTGGGGCACTGCAGGTCTTCAAGATCCACTAGAAGTGTACCATTAGCTGCTGGCCAATGGCTTGTATCTAAAATTATACAAATGTGTATGAAAAATATTTAGGAAACGGCAGCTGAAAGTTGTACAAATAGCACAGGAATCTAGGGCCGCAATGGGGGGGGGAATGTGCCCTGGGTACCATGCTGGGGGTGTGTGTGCCAAAATAACAAATAGTATTTGTGCTATTCCACACACGTTCTGTGTGTGTGTGTGTGTGTGTGTGTGTGTGTGTGTGTGTGTGTGTGTGTGTGTGTGTGTGTGTGTGTGTGTGTGTGTGTGTGTGTCTGTATCTGTATCTGTGTCTGTGTCTGTGTCTGTGTCTGTGTGTAGACCACAGCTGTGGCCCTGTAGGATATCATCTGGCTTGTTTGCTTTGTAATCTAACAATTGTGAATAACAAAACCAAGTTTAAGTAGAGAGCATTTAAAACAGTTTTAACACTTACTTCATCCTTGTGGCATGAAAAGCAAACAAAATAAAGGTTAGGAGAGGAACATACTACATTTAAAAATCTGTCTTCAATGTTAAATGAGGTTTTAGGATAAAGCATTTGACTAAATGCCTACAAACATGTTAAAGTGGAAAGGTAGAGGGTACATTCCATAGCATTCATTCAGTAATGTATGCAATTTGGACTTCATATAAGCTAGCTTCACAGTTGGATTCCATGCACATAATATAATTTGTCAGCAGGATTTGCAATGCAATCTTGTGCATAATAATTTCAAAGTAAATTCTAAGGTATTAAATTGGACCTCACTCTGACTATAGCCTTAATTTCCTTGGTCCTTTCCACCAAAAACCTGAACTTGTGAAAGTGTTTTAGCACTTGAACTAACTTCACAGTGGAACTTGCTATGCAATACATGCCTTTATACATATCTCTCATAGGTGTAATTTAACAGTCATTATCAGAAATTACAGAACTTCCCTAAAACTGTCTTTAACATCATTTATCCTGATTCCCAATTACTCTTTGCTCAATATCTGATTCATATATTAAAAAATTTCAGGGAAGCAACAATTTGTTGACATTAACTTGATATTAGTCTTAAAATTGCAGAGCTGGAAAGGACCTTTTGGATCATTGAGTCCAGCCCCTCTCAAGAAGCCACAGTGGAAAATTCAACACCCAACCTCTCGCTCGACAGTCAGAGACCTAAACCACCAATCCAACAGTTCATGTTGTGCTCTAAACCAGTGCTCCCCAACCTTTTTGTCCCCGCGGACCGGGAAATTTTTTAAAAATTTTCTGTGGCCCGGGGTGGGGGGGGGGGGAGGGGGAGAATGCGAAAGGGGGTCCGAGGCGGGGAGGCAAAGGGGGGTGAAAGCAAATGATGGGAGGGAAGGAGGAGGGGAGGCACGAGACCGGCGGCGGCACTTTGGGGCGTCGGGGTGCCACTCCCCCCACACACGGGCGGGGGGGGGGAACCCGGAGCTCCTGGGCAGGCGGGCCCCCGCCTCCTCCTCCGGCGCCGGGAGTCGCGCGTGGGTCTCGCTGCTGGCGCCCCGCTTGCTCCTGCTCCTGCCGCCGCCGCCGCCGTGGGCCTCCTCCTCCGCCGGGAAAGCGAGCGGGGCGCCAGCAGCGAGACCCGTGCGCGGCTCCTGGCCCCGGCGCCCCGCGCGCAGCACCCGCCCGGCCGCACCGGGAAGCGCCCTCGCGGCACCAACGAGCCGCCGCCGCCTCCTCCTGCTCCTGTTCCTCCTCCTCCTCCTCCTCCTCCCGCCACCGCCGCCGGAGGAGCAGCAGCAGCCACCCCCCGCATCGCCCTCCCGCCCCGCCGCCGCGCCGCGCCGCCGCAATCGCCCCCGTCCGCCGAAAGTGCGCAGGTCTCGCTCCTGGCGCCGCGCTTGCTCCTGCTCCTGCCGCCGCCTCCGCCGTGGGCCTCCTCCTCCGCTGGGGAAAGCGAGCGGGACGCCAGCAGCACTTTTCCCGGCGGAGGAGGAGGCCCACGGCAGCGGCGGCAGCAGGAGCAGGAGCAAGCGCGGCGCCAGGAGCGAGACCTGCGCGCGGCTCATGGCTCAGGCGCGCGCCATGCACCCACCCACCCGGCCGCGCCAGGAAGCGCCTCGCGGCAACGACGAGCCGCCGCCGCCATCGGTTCCTCCTCCTCCTCCTCCTCCCGCCACCGCCGCCCGAAGGAGCAGCAGCAGCAGCAGTGAGGGCAATTGCGGAGGGGTGGCGGCGGCGGGATGGGGGCGATTGCGGCGGCGGCGGCGGGGGGCGCGGTGTGGGGGTGGCTGCTGCTATCCCGCCGCCGCCGCCGCCACCCCTCCGCAATTGCCCTCGCTGCGGCTGCTGCTCCTTCGGCGGCGGCGGCGGGAGGAGGAGGAGGAGGACGCGCTGCCGCTGCTGTGGCTGCTGCTGCTGCTGGTGGTGGGTGGGCGAGGAGGAGGAGGGCAGAGGAGGAGGCGGCAGCTCCTCCTGCGCTCCTCCAGCCTTCCTCCATTTTCCACCGCCGCCCGCGGGAGAAAAAGAGGAGGAGGAGGAGGGCGGCGGAGGAAAAGGGGAGGAGCCTCCCCGGCCTCCCCAGGCGGCCCGGTGCCGACCGGTCCACGGACCGGCACCGGTCCGCGGACCGGGGGTTGGGGACCACCGCTCTAAACTATATCATCTTGGATTTGTACAGCTTTATTTTAAAGCAGAGAGAGGACTGTCGAATAAGAGTGACATCTAGAACATGTATAGAGATGAACCCATCAATATTTTATCCTGCATTGATTGTCCCAATACATTTATATTGCAAACAATTTTAAATGCCTTTTTAAAATATGTGATATTTAATAGCACACTATGCAGAAGAAATTGAAGTTTTTAACGTACAGCATAGTATTTCTAAGGGTACAAATAAAAAGTATCCAGGAGAATTAAGCCCCAACCTGTAAAAAGAGTCTGCTTGCTAATACAGAAGTATGGTACTTCATTTTAATTAAAAGTTTCACCTTTTCACTAAAAAGCACTGCTCAAAGCAGATAACAGTAAAACAGTGGTACTTTGACTTACAAAATTAATCTGTTCTGAATGTATTTTTAGAAGTCAAATTTTTTTGTAGGTCGAATTGCAATTTCCCTAGGAATGCACTGAAAATCAATTTTCCCAGAGGTTTAATTAATTGGTTAATTGTTTTTCAGTGCATTCCCATGAAAAGGCTGTCCCAACCCCCCTCAATCAACGGGAGCCAAAGGCCCCACCAGGCAGCTGATCTTGATAGGTTGGATCTGTCAAAATCAGCTGTCTGGCGGGGGCTGCAGAGAGTGGCCTTTGACTGACGTTGATAGAGGGAAATCACCCCTCCTCCTTTTTCTCCTAGGTGCTTTGATCTATTTGCAGACAGCCTTAGTTGCCAGCAAAAAACTTAAAGCACCCAGGAGGAGGAGGAGGAAGAGGAGGGAAAAGGCAGCGGGCGCCCGCCACAACAGAAGGTGGGGTAACCCAAAGAGCATTCTGCTACGGCGGGCAGCACACACACACTGCAGAGTCAGGAGGAGGAGGAGTGTGGGTGAGAGAACTGCCGCCTGCCACTTAGCTGTGTTTTGTTTTGACAGCCCGAGAAAGCAGTGGGAAAATTCAAACAGCACTGCTTGCTCAGGTCTGCCTTGCCTCCACACCTCTCAGGAGTTCTTTTCTTAAGAGGTCGGGCTGTCAAAACAAAACACAGCTGGGAGGCGGGTGGCAGCCCACACTCGTGCCCTCTCCTCCTCATCGTCCTGACTCTGCAGGTCCAGCTGTGAAGAGTGGGGGCCACCCTCACTCTCCACAGCCAGACCTGTCAAGCAGGGCTTTTCAGCACAAAGCTCCGCCCGTGTATGAGGTGTGTAGCACTTCCCAAACCAGGGCATCAGTTTCCAATTCGAAAGAAAATCATTGGAACCCAATGCCCTGGTTCCAGAAATGCTATGCACAGCATGCATGGGGTGGAGCTTCATACTGAAAGGAAATCATTGGAAATTGATTTCCTTTCATAATTTGAGTTTTTTCAAAAATCCATTTCCAATTATTTCCTTCGTAAGTCGAATTTTTCAGTTGTTGAAGCATTTGTAAATCAAGGTACCACTGTATTATAATGGATAATAAAAACAGCATCAAATAAAAATACATCAAGCAAAAACTTACTGGATAAATTCATAGACATATGAAACAGTTTTCACTAGATTAAAACCCACTTTGCTAGGATTTTTTAGAGGAAGGATTAGTTTTGTTTTGTTTCTTGGACTACACATCCTATAACTCCCCATTATGTTCTACCAGACTTACACATAGCTACTGACACCTACATGTGCCTCACCTGGGAAAGCAGGCCTAAACTGGAGGCTCAGCTAGGCCTAGTTCCAGCCAAATGTTCTGTTCCTGCCCCAGTGCTAGAACAAGGGTACTAGATTCAGCATTCTGGAGTTTCCAAATTCTTTTCAAACTGCCCTTCCCATCTGAATGACTCACAGCACTCCAATTGCTACTTAAGACATTTATAACAAAGGTATATGTTACCATGGCTAAATCTACGATCAAGCTAAACTGTTAATTTGAATTTGAAGCGGAGTGTAACCAAACCACACAGGCTGAAACCTCTGTTAAGTGTGATATCAGCAAATTACACATGGATTTGTGAGAAAAGTGTAAGGGTTCAAATTTAAAAATGATTAGAACAAGCACTCAGTGTTGAGGGTTGTTTAAGAAGCACTGCTAACTGTGTTTGCCCGACTTGGTTGCTTGGTTTTGTGTGACCTAATCACACAAGACCCAGAAGGAGAAAAAACACAGATTACCAATGCCTCCTCTATTGTTGCTTTCTTCTAGTTGCAAGAAAGTCCAAAGAAGATTGGAATGAAAGACTAGAAAATAAGGTAAAGGCCTTACCTCAAACTGTGGCCAGTTCATTGACATGCCTGGACCATGATTAGCTCTGAACCACCTTAGATCTTCAACAGCATCCGCTGCTTTAATATTCTGCTCCATTTCACGATAAATATGTGTATAGCTGTAAGTAATACATGCTGTTTTACAAATCATTACAGATCTTTTAGGAAGTTATTGTCAACCAAGAACAATACAAAGTTTTGCCTACTACTGCTTCAGAACCTCCATGTGGAAGTTCACTGTATTACACATATGTTTTTAAAGATTTATCAAATTAACTCTTAATGGATCTACTGAGTTTGGCATCTGTAAATTTGTAAATTTTATCTATATGTAAATGTTTGGCTAAAAGTATGCACAGATACATAAAGTAATTACCTAAAGAAAGAATGTTACTTCAAAAAAAACCAGTTCGTGGTGTACATGCAAACAAGTACACAAATAAGCAGTAGAGATTATACAAACTCTTGTACAAGAAAGTGTTCACGTGCAAGAGAAGTGCAGTTATTCAGTGTGCAGGACCCAACAATTAATGCACAGTAGTCCCCCACTAAATCACGGTTTGTATATATTGTGGTCCCAATTTATCGCAGATTTTCATTTAGAGAGAGGTTACCTGTGTGGAGCCTATCCCGTCCCCTGCTGCAGCCTGGATTCCTCGCCATCCATCGCCGTTTGCAAACAGGCTTCCTCCAGGAACATCTCCACACCATCCCAGCTACCACCTTATCCCTTGTCCCAGAAGAGGTCTCCTCCAGGGAGTCTTTCCCCACCCCTTCTGCAGCCTGGATTCCCCTGCTCCAATCAACTCATTTCCTAAGAGTTCACCTCCACCAAGCCTCTCCACTCCCATTCTGCAGCCAGGATTCCCCAGTCCCAATCACCTGTTTTCAAAGGTCTCCTACATAGAGCCTCTCCCCACCCCTTCTGCAACCTGGATTTCCCCACCCCAATCAACTCGTTTCCAAAGAGATCTCCTCCACAGAGCCTCTCCCCTCCCCTTCTGCAGCCAGGACTCCCCCGCTCCAATCATCTCATTTGCAAAAATATCTCCTCCACAGAGCCTCTCCCCAACCCTTCTGCAGCCAGGAGACCTTTTTGCAAACAAGGTGATTGGGACTGGGGAATCCCGGCTACAGAATAGGAGTGGAGAGGCTCCGAGGAGGAGACCTTTTTGCAAACAAGGTGATTGCAGCGGTGTGAGAAGGAAAATGGTGTACCGTCTGCTGAGATGGAAGAAAAGCAGGGAAATGGGAGAATGGAAATAATAATAGAGAAAATTAAAGAACTGAATATGAAAAACAAGGAAATGTTATGTAATTCAGGGAATGAGACAGAGAAGGATTTAATAAGATGGGAGGATAGTTGGAAGTGTGAGAATATGAATATTCATGGAGAGAGACAGGAATCTCCAGTGGTAGAGGGATTCCTATTAATTGACATGTCAATAAATAGGATGAGTGAAGTGTGAGGGATTAAGAAGGGGTTTCGGGAAAAGGAGGTTCAGACGGAGCCACGGGGAAGAGATGAAGCTGTTCAGACAGAGAGAGTGAAAACTGTCAGATGTGCAGATAAAAGTGTTCAGACAGAAAGAGTGTCATTGACAGCCAAAGAAATAGGTTTGTTTCTGCCTATACCGGTGCCAGCAGTAGGGAGTCCAGTAAATGTAACTAACATGGTAACGGTGGCCAGAGGAGGAGGTGCCGTCTCCAGATGGATCCCTGGTTGGGGTTGGGAAACGCAGCTAGAGACTGTGAGACACCATTGCTGCGGGACCCGCTGTTCTGGACCCCTAATAGGGAAGACTTCCCCACACTTTCAAGTAAGTAATAATCCGTTTCAAAGTATCGTTACTGTTGGGAATTATTTAGTGAATGAAAGAAGTTCAAACAGTTGATGATGTTAATGAACAAGTTAAAGAAGTAATGCCCGCAAATTGCAAGAATCAAAATTTGGTGTTTTTTGATAAAACTACTTGACTCCAGTGGTCATTCTCCATCGGACCCGTTGGTGGTATTAACGGAACCCTCACAGACAGAGGAATCCAGGCCGCAGAAGGAGAGTGGAGAGGCTCTGTGGAGGAAGCCTCTTTGGAAACGAGGCAATGGGATGTATCCGCATACTGTAGATGTTCCTTTATCGCAGGTGGTCAGAGAACCTAACCCCGGTGATAAACAGGGGACTACTGTACATCCCACTGAAGTATCCACAGTCTTGTCAACAATAATGAATCATACAGCAAACCTATTTAATGATAATTAGCAGAAGGAAGCATTCTGCCTACCACTCAGTGAAGTTGTAATGCACAAACTACTTTATTTCTAGTAAGTGAATGAAGGGAAACCTTGCACTGTTCTACAATAAGACTGCTAAATGATGGCACTAAATCTGATTACATACCTGCAATCCATATTAGCCTGAAAACTAAGAGAAAAAGAAAAATCCTAGAAATAAAGATGGTGCACAAATATAGCAATTTAACACTAATGTTATACTGTTTATGTAGTATATGGGGAACACAACTAGTATATGTGCTTTGTTATTAATTATTCTAAACACACAAAAATGCAAAACAAGCCCAAGAAATGTGGCTGGAAAGAAGAAGCTTAACAGTCGTTGGTCCTCAAATACTGCAGAAGGACCCATTTCTGGGTAGCACTTCAATCTAAGGACATCTTACAACAGCTACAACAAATATGGTTTCATTTTTTAGAAAAAGTGTGGGGCAAATAAAAGATCCCTAACACAGTTTTATTTTAAGAGGCCCAAAAGGAAACAATGGCTCTTCTTTAAGGCTAATAACATAATGCTAATAAGCAAACAGTTTCAATGTAAAAGAAACTGCAGTGAAACAACTTGAAGCTACTTACCCAAATACATCAAATATTCAATATTTGTAATTTTATCTGTTTAGATTTTATTTTTGAACACAGCAGCATGTAAATTTGCTGCTTTTTTTGGGGGAAACATTATCACCCAAGAATCTTCCTTCAATTTTGCACTGACATTATCATAATGAAGAGTCCATCAGTAATTTTTATATTGTGAGCTCAATCTGAGCTTTGTGCACACAAGTATTTTTGTATTGTGGAAGAATGCAGAATGAAACCCAGTTTATTTATCAAAGTACTTACTTTACCAACAATATACAGAATATGCAAATCCTACACTTCCTTTAAGAAACTATTGTTGCATGTTATTTGGCTAAATATTTTATACCCCAGCAGAAGCATGAGTCCTGTCAAATGATATTTTCCCCTTTTTGTATGTATCCCAGAGTTTTATTTTTGACATTTCTAACTTCCTTGAGTAATTGATGGTAACCTGGGCATGACACAACAATTATTATTACAGTGGAACCTTGACTTACATGCTGCTTGACTTGCAGCATATTTGACTAGCAGCAAGAAGGGGCCTGTCTGACTTGAGTCACAGGCTTTGACTTACAGCTCGGAGCCCAGGCGCAAGGCCCCGGAATCGGGCGGCAGCCATGACCCAGTATCGCGGCTGCTGCCTCCGAACTGCTCCTGCTTTCTTCCTCTCCTCTGGCAGCGGCAGCTTCGGCAAGGCCAGCTCCAAGCACCTGGAGCTGGTCCTCGGCCTTACCGAATCCGCCGCTGCTGCCGGAGGAGGAGAAGGGCCGGGAGCTCGGGGCTGGCCTCACTGGTTAGACAGTCGACTCAGTCTTGTAAAAATCTGGCTGCAGAAGTCTGGTCCACAATGGAAGCATTTTAGTTGGGGAGCTGTACAGTTGTGGGACTCTAATGGTAAGCATAGAGTTGTTCAGAACTTGGAATGTCAAGTTAAAAATCAGTAAAACTTAAATGTTAGACATTGTTGCTATGAACATTAAAAAGTGGAGGCGTATAACTTGTGGACAATAATTCCATTGCCTCCTCCTCTCTTTGAAGAGACATTTCATTTACATCCCCAGAAGATATCTCCTATCCCAGTCAAATTTGTGTTAAATTGCTGTTTTCGGGGTCTTTTTCATAATCTGGAACGGATTAATCCACTTTCCCATTACTTTCTATGGGAAAAGTTTGTTTGACTTAAGGCATGTTTGTCTTATGTCTAGACCTCTGAAACAGATTAATGACGCAAGTCAAGGTTTCACTGTATTCTTTTTCTCTATTACTTGAGTATCAGTGGTATGCCAATGCATGTTAGAAATTATACAGTGGTACCTTGTATAAAGGAATTAATTTGTTCCAAATGAAATTCTGTTAAGCAAATTTCCCTTTATACAAATTTCCCATAGGAATGCATTGAAAACAGAGTAAGCTCTAATTGTGACCATTTTATGTTGTACGGATTTGCCCCATAGGCGATTCTGTTAAGCAAATTTCCCCTATGTCAGAAATTTTTATGTTGTACAGATTTTATGTTATATAAACCATTTGTTATACAAGGATCCACTGTATAGGATTTTTTTAGTTTTGAAGCCAGTATTTCCCTACCACCAGATCTGTTCCCAGAGGTGCAAGACTGAGTACAGCAGGAGCTGAACACTGAAATTTCACCAGCAGCCTTGCATGATATACTGAGAAAAAGATTAGTTACTTACCTGCAATTCAAGTGTGCATCTGTGAATTCACGTGTGTATTCACAGATGCCACAAAGAAGAACCTAGCTTTACAGCATAGGCACGGTTCTCACCCTGATTGAAGAAGTCTCTGGAAGGAAGCACAAGAAGGAAGCACCCAACAGAAATGGGCCTCCATTCAGCAGCACTGAACTACTAAACAACATTTTTTTGCAGCTCTAGTTAACTAACATTTACAAATATTTCTTTACATCAGATGGCAGCTCTAATGAAAAACAATTTGCAGCTTTAAAATGAAAGGATAAGATCAATTTCTTATTACACTAGTTCACATAAAAAAACTTTGAATGTTATGTACAAAAAGACAAAAAGACTGAGTATTTACCTCCCAACAGTAGATAAGTCAAGATGTTTCTGAACTTCCAGCAACACTTCTCGGAAGAAACGGAGACGTTTTTCCTCAAACTGCTGACACTGTTCAAAAACCTGCTCCATGTTTTCCATATACTGCGGTGTAGCGTTGTCAAGGTCTTTAAGAGATTTTTCATATTTTTCTTTTGTCTTAAAAACACAGACACAAAACAAAATAATAAAATTAGTTATGTATTTTCCCTCCTAATCCAAATCCACACACATTAGTCCATTCTAGTACTTCTTTTCAGGACATTTGCTGGCAACAAATTGAAAGGCTATGTTATTCTTACTCGCCAAAACATGGAAAGAATTTTAGCATGCTTTGAAATAAAGCACTTTAAGACTATAAATGAAGAACAGATAAGCAAATCAGGAGTAAACTAAACTAATCTTGCAAAAGCAAGATTAACTTTGTTTTACTATCATGCTCACAGATGCTTAAAGAACACTGGGCTAAAATTAGGTGTAAATGTTGATCCTACAAAGACATCTTGTCCCAGTTCAGACATAATTTACCATTACAAGGATGTGTGTTGGAGTTGCAGACTCTTGAATCTCCCCCTTGTGTAGAGGGACTTGAAGTTTTGAAATGTATGTTTCCTTTCTTCCTTTTACTTTTATTAATCCTAGTGCTTGTATGTCATGTCATCCAATCTCAATTTAGGTGTGCAATTTACGTATGCTATTGAAAACAAGACAGTTTGAAACTCAAGATCCAGGAATAGGCTTGTTTCCAACCACTGTTAAAACTTAATAGAACTTCAGGCACAGGATGCAACCCTTAAGAGAGATAAATCTGAAACAGAAGCAAAAAGGAACCATCTCTTCTTTATGGCTATACCAGAGAAGATGGGACAGAAAATGAATACAAAGCATGATGCCCACATGGATAAACCATGATGCAGCATTATATGTAGGCAATACAAAGAAAACAAAAAAATGTGAACTACTTGAGGAACTGCAATACGTATATCAAGTCTTCAACAATATACCTCATGGGATCCATGAATGAAATAAATGAAGAACAGATAGATATGTGTCTAAAATATTACTTAGAAAAGACATCAGACGAAGTTTGCCAATCAGAAAATTAAAACACAAAACTTTACTGTACAAAACTCTTAGGGGGTTCTTTTATAAATTTATGCAGTATGCATTATTGCAGTATGCATGTAATTTTAATTGAATAAGCATACTAAAATAAGAGATGAAATTATTATTACAAATTATTATGAATACAATTAATTACCCTTTTCCACTTCCTGTGTAATTGGCCAGACTATGTTTAGTGATCTCACCCTATGGGAACATTCCTTCAGTTTCTTTGCCAGGGAAGCTTACATAGCACAATATTCAGAATAATAGATACAGTTTACCTTGAGTACATCCTGTTTACTTTTCTCCACTTTGTCCTGCAGCTTCTTTAGCTGTTCTGGATTCAGGGCTGGGTCAGCTTTACTATTGGTCTCTCTCGACACAGCAAGCTTTTCTTCTTTGCAGGCTGCATGATATGCTTTCTTACAGGCATCCACCTACGATGGCATGTTTTAGTGGAACATTTCATCTTTGTACAGAGTGTCTACAAACATCTACCAGAGGTGAGACAGTTTGAGGGATGTATGATGGTGTTTCTCAAAGGACCCCATCAAGATAATAAGGAGAAGAAGCCTGAAGAAATCCCTACATCTTATTCCTTTCACATACAATATATGAGGGGGTCCTCACAAGATGACCAGCACCATGGCATTAGACCTAGCTGAGTCATAAAGTAAATCATTGTTCTCAGTCCTGGGTGACATGTGTGGATTAGCACAGATGGCCTGCATGAAAAGAGTCCTACATACAAGCAGCTGCTTACATGCAGGTTTCCTTCATGCAGATATCCATGCACCAAATGAATGTTCAAGATGCTGGTCCAGAAGCACGCTCCTATTCAACATTCAACAACTCCATATGTACACTGTGGGGCCCTTAGCAGCCGCTTCTGGTTCTTGAACGAACTGCATCTTCCCAGACAGGGAATGGCAGTAAGGACAATTGTTGCAACTTCACTATACCCTGACTCTCTCTCACCTGGACGTGGGGCAGCCATTGCACCCTGCTGCATGACCCTAAATGAGAAACAGAAGCTCAAGGACACTTCTCTTGTAGACTCCTCTCTATGCACAGAAACAGAAAGTAGAACACCACCTAGTAGTGATTCTTAATATGGTGTTAAGGGTAAAAAGTAGATAAAGGGAGGTCCTTCACAATCATCTATCACACCGTATTCTGCCTAAAGACAAACCAACAATTTCAAGAGTTGGGTCAATTCAGATTGTCCTGATTCCCAGGGCACCAAACAATCAAGCACATAAGCAAAGGAGCTAGGGAAGAGAAGAGCAAGCCAAGGTGGAATTAGGTGCAATCCTACAATGCTGATGGAGTTACCAAGCAGGCAACAGGTAATTTACCTCTTTCATTTTTTTCGCCCACGGTTTCTGAGCTTTCCTAAATCCATCTTCGGCTTCTTTAGTTTCCTTAAATCCACCTATCATTTGCTTGTGAAAGGAGTCCTTTTGCCAGTTCTTGATCTTCTCAAAGTCCTCATTCATTAGGGCAGCTTTTACTTCTAAATGGAGTTCACTCACTTTTTCAGCTTCACACATAAAGGCATGCCAAGCCTTTTCCACCGTTCCATATTGTGGCCCTGAATGAAAAAAATAAATATTGTCTTGTGTGATTTTCCCCATTGAATCCTTAGTTTTGGAGCTATACTGTGACTTTGTATCATATATAATGTAAGAATTATCCTGTCCACATTTTGCATCACATCAGTTCTGTAAGCAAATGTCTAATGTCTGTGTGGTGCAGTGGATAGAATGATGGACTAGGATTCAGGAGGCCTAGGTTCAAATCCTGATTCATCCATGGAAACTCACTTGAGATGTGCAACTGGCAATACCATTCCTTACATATCTCACTTACCTTGAAAGCCCTATCAGAGTCACTATAGTTCATCAGTTCTGCCTTGATGTTACATAACATTAACTTCATGCAACATCTGTAGCTCTTTCCTCAAAGAATACTTAAGACCTTACACTGTTCTGACATTAAAACGAGTATAATTCATTCAGTGGCAGCAATTTCCAGAAATTAAAAGACTCCCACTCAGCCTCATCATCTCCGAGGGCCTCCCCAGGAAAAAAGGGTCAAGATGTGAAATTCTGAATGTACAGAGGATGTACAAAACAAAAAAAGTTCTCAAAATGTACACTGTATTTTAAGAATTTCTTTCATGGCTCACAGTTGATTGATCCATGGGAAAGAATTGAAAATGTATTGACATAACTGATGTGTGGAACATTACAAAGTGTTGATATGACTAGTGGGCAGCATTTGCAGATTCTGTGACCTGCTCTACTTTTTTTTTTTTTACTATACCCCTATAGTTTCAACTCATGGAAACCCATAACCTCTGAAACAGTTAAAATAATAATTATTATCACCATAGCAGCTGCTTGCCAGATTCTGATTTACAGGTACTGTGTTAACAGGAATTGTAAATGCAATAGAAAATTTATATTGAAAATTTCCCCGTTGAATCAAGATCCTTTAAATCCAACCAAAGAGAATGTTGGCAACTAAAAGATGGGAAGATAAAGGATGAATGATGGCCAGAAACGATATCCAAGTAGCACAGGAGAGCATTCTCAGAGGAAATAAAACTGTTCAGGCCGAGGGAAACAAGTTTCCTCTGTGCTGATGTGATTGTGTGAACAGTATTACACATATAATAATAATAATAATAATAATAATAATAATAATAATAATAATAATAATAATAATAATAATAATAATAATAATAATAATAATAATAATAATAAACTTTATTTTTATGCCGCCTTTCTCCCCAGAGGGACCACATATATCTAACTGCATGTGCTTGTTCAACAAAAAGAATGAAAGGCAGCGATTTTCTGTACATTCAGTTCATCAATCTTATGTAGTGTAAGTTTTCCTATTAGATTTCAGCCAGTGAAAATTTTATTTAGTACTATGTAGTTACTGCTTAAAATAAAACGAGTATAAAATGTGTAACAGTTAAGAAACATCACCCAATAGTTGCTATTATTTGCTAAAATAATAAGAGGATTCCAAAAAATCAATTCAGATCTTTGATGACCCTTTTCAGGGTTTTCCTACACAGAGAGTACTCAGAAATGTTTTACCATTCCCTTCTTCTGCGTACATCCTAGGACTGTGCATCTTGCCCAATACCATACAGGTTGGTTCTTTTGAGATGCCCAGTTGGGAGCTGAACTCTCAAACTCTGGCTCTGGAGCCATACACCTAATTTGCTGAGCTACCCCAGCCAGCTTATTTGTTAACGGGCATTAAAAGTGTCTTGGCTTGATCATAGAACGACATCAAATGTTTGTGTCAGATGAGCTCTCCTTGGAAGCAAAATGCCTCTACCTTCTCCCTCACTAGATTCCCCAAAATGATAGGAAACCCCACTTTTAAAATTCACAGGAGCATAATTTGCCATCTATATATTATTGTGTGTTTCTCCTTATTCCTATTTTGGGCCAGGAAATATAAATTCCTGCAACAGTTTTCACAAATAGTATGACACGCAAATATACTACTTTTACTTCATTGTCATTTATGGCTATTTTTAAATGCAGTAGCTGATTCTTATTCCAAAACACGAAACAACAGAGAGAAGAGAGGTCTGAGTGCTTACTATGATTTCCTGTGATTTACATTCACATTCATTTTTCTCAAGTTCTCTTACGCATCACTTCCCAGCCCATTCAATACCATCCACATACATTGTGTTTTTTTGTATCTTGGACACTATTTCACATATTAATTTAATTAATATTAATATTTATTAATTAAAATTAACAGTTAATTTATTGAGTAAAGCTTAAACAAACTCACTTGTTTTGACACAGCACTTTTGCTATTAAGATATTACAAAACTGATCTAGCTGGTTTTTAAAGAACAACTGGGACGTCTTTTTGAAATCGGAAGGTGCAGATTTTTCACCGACATTCTGGAAAATGAAGACCTCAGTGAAGACTAATTCACAAACTGCAAAAAAGAGGGTCACTACAGCTTTTCTAAAAAGCATCCTGTGGTCTCCTGAGTATAAATGGAACTGTGTTCTGTAATTGATACAGGAAACAAAAGTACTCAGATGTTTTAAATGGTGCTTTAAGATAAAGTCAGAAATTTTGTTCACCTTTTTCTACAAGTTGTCTCCACCTTTTGGCCCATTCTGTTAGTTGCTGAGCATAAACCTTCTCTATCCTTGCACGTTCATGAATACAGTTCATAAGATCACTGCAAAGTCTGTGACCATCATCAATGCGTTTCACGGTCCTCTTATAGTTTCCAACCTAAAAAAAAAAAAAAAGCATTTATATACATACAATTAGAGTGAAGAAAGCAATGATAAAATTGACCTCTGCTTTTGGAGCACTCAACAGAAAACAATGAAATTAACTGCCAATTCTATTATCTTTAAAAAGCAGCTTAGGTTATTACATTCCTTTTATTTCAACAAGGTTTCAAATGGCCACTGTAACATACTGGCTGAAGCCTTGTTGCATAGCTCTGCATGTGCAATGGGAATGATGTCATCAACAGATTAATTTATTCTTGTAGTCGTTCTGACTTTTTGCATACCAGTAATCTTACTTACAATGATATATTATATATTTTGATGTCTATCATCTAAAAACAGGGTTTTGAGAACATTTCTGTTTATATCTGTAAACATTCATGTACTGCTAAGACATTACAGTAACCCCCCGCCTATCGTGGGTGTTAGGGACCGGACCCAACCCATGATAATTGAAAATCCACGATATGCGGATGCTGGGTTGGGTCAGGCCAGGCCTGGGGGGCCTCCTACACTTACCTGAGTGCCTCGAACAGTCCTCCGATGGGCTTCTTGGGCCTGTCGGGGGGCCCAGAAGTGCTTTCCAGTGGTATGAAAGTCACTTCAGGTTTGCCGGAAAGCACTTCTGGGGCCTCCAACAGGCTCAAACAGCCTATCGCAAGCCTCAGAAATGGTTTTCAGTGATCTGGAAGTCACTTCAAGTTCACCAGAAAGCAGTTCCAGGGCTTCCAACAGGCCCCAGAAGCCCGTTGGAGGCCCGTTCGGGGCAGGGGCAGGCCTGGGGTAAGTACAGGAGGCCTGAAACAGGCCCATCCACCTTACCCCAGGGGGGCCTTGCCTTTCATATACTGCGGTCCCATGATATACCAGGACCACAGTATATGAACGGCAAAAGGGAGGGGGATTACTGTACAACTTTGTCATTTTATCAACGGTATTCCAATGCAATTTAACAAAATCAGGTAAGGAAAAGAACCGGTTGCTTACCTGTAATGGTGGTTCTTCGAGTGTCCTCCGTGAATCCACACCATAGGGTTCTCGTGCGCGTCGCGCTCGATGGTACCGGAAACACTTCTAAGCAAGGAAGTAGAAGCGTTAGTCTCCGCCCCACCACCCATGGTCCCTTGCGTTCCCGCCCAAACGCCTCAGTTCCCTCTACACGCCGTAATGAGGATAAAAATCCAGATGTGACGTGACAAGAGGGGAGGCGGGCGGGTTGGTGTGGATTCACGGAGGACACTCGAAGAACCACCATTACAGGTAAGCAACCGGTTCTTCTCCATCGTGTCCTCCGTGAATGCACACCATAGGGTTGAGTACCAAGCTACCTGAGAAGGTGGTGGGGAGTCACGGAAGAACAGCAGCCAATACCGCCCTACCAAAGGACGCAGAGGACTTGGCCCTAGTGTCCAAATGGTAGTGGCGGACGAACGTAGATGGTTGAGACCACGTGGCCGCCCTGCAGATATCCTCAAGGGGGACGCCACGAAGAAAAGCTGTAGAGGACGCCATGGCTCTAGTGGAATGAGAATGCACTCCCTGAGGGAGAGGACGATGAGATAACTCGTAACAAAGCTTAATTGTCTCAACAATCCATTTTGAAAAACGTTGAGACGAAACAGGAGACCCATGAAACTTCGGGTCGTAAACAATAAACAAACGAGGTGTGCTTCGAAGAGCAGCAGTTTTCGAAACATAGAAGGCCAAGGCCCTTCGTACATCCAGGGAATGGAGGTTCCGCTCAATAGAAGTAGAAGGGGATGGGAAAAACACAGGGAAGGTGATCGGTTGGGACAGGTGGAAAGGAGAGACCACTTTAGGAAGAAAGGAAACGTCCGGGAAAGCGACAACCTTGTCCGGAAAAAACTGCAGGTAGGGCTGGTCATGTCTAAGCGCACAAAGTTCACTGGCTCGTCTAGCCGATGTGATGGCAACTAGGAAAGCAACTTTTAGAGTGAGTAGGCGGAGGGATGCAGTGGCCAGGGGTTCGAAGGGTGGCCGGGTTAGGGCTTGCAAGACCAGGCGGAGAGACCATTGAGGGGTCGGGAGGCGTCTATCTGGATAGGTGTTCTTAAGTCCTCTCATGAAGGTCTTCAGCCTGGGATGGCGGAAGAAGGCTGAAGCCATAGAACCAGGCGGCTGATGGGCCACTATGGCTGACAGGTACACACGAAGGGAGGACATGGAGAGACCGGACCGCTTCAAATGAAGGAGAAATCGAAGGACCACTAGTAGGGGAGGGTCAAGGTGAGGATAAGAATGGGCCACTGTGAAATCCCGAAAGCGCTTCCACTTGGCAAGGTAATTCCTTCTGGTGGACGGTTTCCGTGCAGCCTGGCAAATGGTATCTATTAAGATCCGATCCTCCAGGCCGTCAGTCTGAGGTTCGGAAGATCCGGGTGGAGCACCAGACCGTTGTCTCGCGACAGGAGGTCGGGAACTAGAGGTAAGGAGATGCGATCCTGGGCCATCTGAAGAAGGGTAGCGAACCAAGGCTGGCGAGGCCACCAGGGAGCAATCAATATGGCACTGGCCTTGTCGCGACGTAATTTCACCAAAGTCCTGTGGAGAAGGGGAATCGGAGGAAAAGCATATAGGAGGTGGCGGGACCACCGGAACATAAAGGCATCTCCCAGAGATCGGGGGCCGACACCCGCCCTGGAACAAAAGCGTTCGCACTTGGCATTGATCTCTGAGGCAAAGAGGTCGATGGAAGGGAGGCCCCATCTCTGAACTAGGAGCCGGAAGACCGAGTCTCGGAGTTCCCATTCGTGGGTAATCGACGTCCGGCGGCTGAGAGTGTCCGCCAGGTCGTTGTCGTCTCCTGAGAGGTGGATCGCCATCGGATAGATCTGGTGCAGGAGACACCAATCCCAAAGGTCGACCGCAAGTGTCAGAAGTGCTAGGGAGTGGGTGCCGCCCTGCTTGTTCAAGTACCACATAGCTGTGGAGTTGTCCGTGGCGATCAGGACGACTTGACCCCGAATCAAGGGAAGGAAGGCCTTCATGGCTGTAAAAATGGCCAAAAGTTCCAGCTCGTTGATGTGACGAGAGGACTCCGAGGCGGACCAAAGGCCGTGGATTTGGTGTCTGCCACAAAATGCCCCCCACCCCGAGAGGCTGGCATCTGATGTAATTTGGACAGTGGGGGAAGCCGTTTGAAACCGGCGGCCAGCAAAGAGATTGGACGGACGAAGCCACCAACGTGTGCGCTCCCAGACCCGAATGGGGATGAGGATTGGTTTTTGAGGGGGGTCCAACTCTGGGTCGAATTGGGACAGGAGGCAGAATTGAAGGTGCCTCATGTGCAGTCGAGCGTACGGTACCACTGAAGTAGTGGAGGCCATCAGTCCGAGGATTCGTTGGAGCATCCGAGCCGGTGTGTGGGTATTCGGGCGTAGCAGAGCGACGGCGGAGGTGATGTCTGCAAAACGGCCAGAGGTTGGAAAGGCTCTCTGACGTCGGGAGTCTATCACTGCACCGATGTA
Organism: Phrynocephalus forsythii; assembly: GCA_029282475.1. NCBI lineage: Eukaryota > Metazoa > Chordata > Lepidosauria > Squamata > Agamidae > Phrynocephalus > Phrynocephalus forsythii. The sequence goes on along the minus strand of JAPFRF010000006.1, from coordinate 14,426,508 downwards.
CTCGACTCGTTGAGATGGAATCAGCTTGGACTTCTCGAAATTGACCTCGAGCCCGAGATCCTGGAGAAGAAGAACAGTCCGAAGATGGTCGAGGGCCTCGGTGCGCGAGGAGGAGACCAGAAGCCAATCGTCTATATAGGGAAAAATAACTATCCCTTTTGAGCGCAGGAAGGCAGCTACGGGGGCCATACACTTGGTAAATACCCTGGGCGCCGTCGCCAGGCCAAAGGGTAGGGACAGGAACTCGAAGGCCTGGCCTGCTATGATGAAGCGCAGATATTTGCGGTGAGAAGGATGGATAGAAATATGGAAATAAGCGTCTCGAAGATCGATGACTGTGAACCAGTCGTCTGGTTGAAGTAGCGGAAGAATAGTCTCTAGGGTCACCATTTTGAACTTTTTTGGGGGGATAAACCAGTTGACGGATCTTAAGTCCAGTATGGGTCGAAGGCCCCCATCTTTCTTTGGGACAGTGAAGTAGGGGGAGTAATGGCCCAGAAGAACGTCTTCTGATGGTACCGGGCGAACAGCGGCTTTCTGGAGAAGGGTGGAGATTTCGGCCCAGAGTACAGGAGACGGGGTGGTTGGTACAACATGGCCCGTAGGGGGAAGAGAAGAGAACTCTATTAGGTATCCCGTAGAAATGATGGAGAGGACCCATCTGTCCGTGGTGATACGGCGCCAGGCATGTAGGAATGGCCATAATCTGGGTAGGTCAGAAATCCTTGCGTCCTCGTCTATCCTGGTGACGGGTGGACGGACGGAACTTGGACTTCTGTTGCTTATCCTTCCCGGTGAATGTTGTTGCAGAAGAAGAGGGGAAGGACTGGTCTCGTTGAGGCTGTCTAGGCGAGGTCTGGGTGAAAGGTCTCTTCCAGGAGGAACGAAAGGATCGATTTTGTTTTGACGGGACCAAATTAAGGCGTTTAGCAGTGGTTTGGCTCTTCTGGTGCTCATTCATGATCTCATCCGTCTTTTCATGGAATAGGCCTTCCCCCTCAAATGGTAGGCTACAAATCTTGTTTTTGGCATCTTCAGACAGGCCAGTGGACCTCAACCAGGCGTGGCGGCGAAAGGCGATGGCGGATCCCATGGCCTTGGTGGCAGCATCAGAGGCATGGCGGCCGGACCTCATCTGCTGGGCAGCGATAGATAACGCCTCTTCAATTGCTGGGAGAGCAGCAGTCTTAGAAGCATCAGCCAGAGAATCAATGGATGACTTGACTCTATTGATGAGGGCTCTCTGGTAAGCGCCCATAGCGGCCTGATAATTAGCAATTTTGAAAGACAAGGCAGCTGTTGAGTATAGTTGTCTGGCCATGGTGTCTATCTTCCTACCCTCCTTGGACGGAGGAATGGGGATTTGGGAGGACCTGGATTGAAGCTGAGAGGCGGAAACAATCACAGAATTAGGTGTAGGGTGTTTTGCCAGAAAGGGTGCACCCTCATCAAAGACCCTGTAGAAACCCTCCAACTTTCTCGATTTAGAGGAGGATGGAATCTTCTTAAAGGAGTCTTTGGCCATATCGAGGATGGACGGGAGGACCCCCAGGTGTGCAGGTGAATTAGAGTCAGACGCAATCTGATCGAACAAATGATCAGAGTACTGAGGGGCAGGATGATGTACAGGAATGTTCAGAGTGGTAGCCATCTTGTTGATGAATTCAGAATAGTTGCCAATCGAATCCGCAGAGGATGGAGGGCTCTCCCCTGCTACGTTAGAGTCAGGCGTAGCAGCTCCATCCCGATCGGTACCGTCGTCATCCTCAGAGTCAGAAGAGGCCGCAGAGGAGGACTCTGAATTTGATGGTGAGGGTGGGTTTCCATCCGTGACCGCGGTACCGGGACGGTGCCGTTTATCTACCGTCTTGGAGCGCTTGTGACGACGTGGTTTGACGGGCTCAAGCGCCATTGAGTTGAGGGACCTCGGTTCCGAAGGTCTGTCTCTGTCGTACCATGTGTCGACAGGCTGCCAACCGGGACCCGTAGGGTACGGTACCGACGGAAACCCCGGGAACATGGGGTAGGTTGGGAAATGAAACGGTACCATGGAGGTCTGGCTAGGTAGCCAGGAAGGCGGGACCGGCGGGACCGACGGCCAGGTAGACGGTCCCGGCGGCCATCCCCAAGGTTGTGTCTGGGAGGGTACCGATGAGAAGTTCGAAGGTGCCGCCGTATCGGTATCACGGTGAGGTCTCTTCGCCGCCAAGGGAGAAGAGGGTTCCTCCGCACGGTTGGCTGAGCGCTTCCGAGCCACATGCTCCGGGTGGGCGCTAGATTCAGGTACCGGTGGCAAGGGCGGTACCGTGCCCTGCCAGCCCGATCCAGGGTCTGTAGGGATGCACTGGCGAACAAGGGAGCCAGCTCCGAGCGATGATGTGGCTTACCGAGAGCGGTGGCCGCGACCAATGCCGTGTCCGAGGAGCATACCGAGACGGGTGAGAGGCTCCTACGGTTCGGAGACAAAGATGGCGACTCTCGGCGGGCAGGCGACTTATCTCGGCGCGGTTTTTTGGATACCGAGGCCTCGGTATCGGTCTTCTTAGACTTTGATTTTTTGGCTGGTTTTTCCACAGGTTCCGCCGCCGCTTGAGATGTAGACTCGGACTCCATCTGAGGCTTCAGGGATCTCTCTAAAAGGTAGGTATTAAGTCGATGTCTTCTATTTCTGAGAGCCTGGGAGCTGAGGTTCTTGCAATGTGGGCAGGAGCTCGGGGAGTGAGTCTCGCCAAGGCAGTATAAACAGGAGGAGTGCCCGCCGGAGAAGGGGATTTTCCCCCCACAACGGACACAGTTTTTGAAGAGGGCCCTTTGGGCCATAAAAGGTGGTGGAAAAGACTATCCGTGACTGGAGCAGAGATTTCCGTTACCATCCAACACGGCGGTTAGAGGGAACTGAGGCGTTTGGGCGGGAACGCAAGGGACCATGGGGCGGAGACTAACGCTTCTACTTCCTTGCTTAGAAGTGTTTCCGGTACCATCGAGCGCGACGCGCACGAGAACCCTATGGTGTGCATTCACGGAGGACACGATGGAGAAAGACAATTGTCTCTTTCATCGCATTCTAGTTTATTTTTTTCTGCTGAGCATCAAATACACAAAATAATACCATGTAGCCAAGCAAGTATATAAGCAACAGAACACAAATCTGAGCCCTTAGCATAACATAAGTTAGAACTCTCTGGGCAGCTACTGTGTTATAGCGTGTAGCATGAAGGGCTAAGATGCTGGAAACCAGGAATTCAATCACCACTTCACCACCCGGTGAAGAAGTGAAATTTAAAAAAAAAATCACTCCTTAAATACAGTGGTACCTTGTATAAAGGAATTGATTCGTTCCAAATGAAATTATGTTAAGCAAATTTTCCTTTATACATATTCCCATAGGAATACATTGAAAACAGAGTAATCCCATTTTTGTGTTGTACGGATTCTCCCCATAGGCGATTATGTTAAGCAAATTTCCCCTACCTCCAGAATTTTGTATGTTATACAAGCTGTTTGTTATACAAGGGTCCACTGTATAATACTTGCCTTGAAAAGCCCTGTTAAATTTGCTACATCTGTTCTGATTTGATAGCACATCAACAACTAAGCAACCTTTAGATATTTAAGAGGAGAAGCCATCATCACCAAGGACATCCAACTTGTTAAAGCACATCGGTGCTTGCTTCAGCAGCAAATTAAAAAACAACAACACGCTGCTTCTCCCTCTATGCACCTGATTTTTTTGGGGGAGCAGCAGGTTTTAAAAACTTTTTTTCTCTCCCGAAGCAAGCGCCGATTGAGCCCAGCGCCGCTACAGCCACCGACAAACCCTGTGGAGGGGGGTTCCAAGGCCGCAGGGAGGCCTTCCAGTGCCCAGCGCTGCCACGGCCACAGATGAACCCCCACGAAAGGGGCTTCCGAGGCAGCGGAACGGGCAGGACTAGACCTCTGCTGCCCTCTCCAAGGCAGCTACCATATTCACCCAAATATAAGCGGAGGGCGTTTTTTTTTATCAGCCATAAATAAGGGCTGAACAACTCAACTTATATTGGAGTATATATAAAGCAAAAGCAAAGTGTTCTGCATATATACCGCCCCATACTACTACAAGTAGTCTCTGGGCGGTTTACAATTTTAATTACAGAGTGCAGGCTACACATCCCCCCCCCAGCGAGCTGGGTACTCATTTTACCAACCTCGGAAGGATGGAAAGCTGAGTGAACCTTGAGCCTGCTACCGGGGATTGAACCCAGGTCGTGAGCACAGTTTTACTTGTAGTACAGACATTTAACCACTGTGCCATGAGGCTCTATGGTAGTCTATATCGATGGTCCCCAACCCCCGGTCCGCGGACCGGTGCCGGGCCGCCTGGGGAGGCCGGGGAGGCTCCTCCCCTTTTCCTCCACCGCCCTCCTCCTCCTCCTCTTCTCTCCCGCAGGCGGCCGGTGGAGGAGGAAGGCTGGAGGAGCGCAGGAGGAGCCATCGCCTTTGCCTTTGCCTTTGCCTTTGCCTCCCTCCTCTGCCCGCCGGCGGCGGCGCATCCTCCTCCTCCTCCGCCCTCCTCCTCCTCGCCCTCCACCACCACCAGCAGCAGCAGCAGCCACGGCGGCAGAAGAAGGCTGGAGGGCGCGCGGGGGCCGGCGGGGAGGACGGGGCGCGCACGGGAGGCACGAGGAATGGGGGAGGGACGAGGGAAGCCCCCGCCAGGCCCCGCTGGAGGAGAGGAGAGGAGAGGCCGGGGTGGGGGGCCGGGAGCCGAAACACCGCCGCCACCACCACCGCTCCGCTGGGAGAGGGAGAAGGAAGGAAGGACCGGCCGCTCCCGCCCCCCGCCCCCCCACACAGAGAGAGAGAGAGAGAGAGAGAGAGAGAGGCCGGGCCCCCTGAGCCCCCCCAACCGGCCAGCGCAGAGACGCCACCCCCACCGGCCTCCCTCCCCTCCCCCCTCCCGCTCGCCTGCCCGAAGGCCGCAGCCGGAGGCAAGGCGACGCGGCGGTGGCTCCGGCCCGAGGGCGCCACCAGGACCACCGAGCCGCCGCTGGCGGCGGCGCAGAGGCGCCTCAAGGCGGGCTAGCGGCGGCGGCCAAACCCGGGCGGCTGCCGTGGCCACCGCGGCCGCCGACAGGAGGAGGAGGCGAGGCCCACCCGCCCAGGAGCCCCGGGCTCCCCCCCACCCCTCGTGCACGCGGGGAGTGGCACGCCTGACGCCCCCAGCCGGCGAGCGCCGCCGCCGCCACCGCCGATCCCGTGCCCCCGCAAGGCACACACGCCAAGCCCCCCCGCTCCCCCTCCTCCCTCCCCCAATCCCCTGCCCCCCACACCCTCCCCTGCCCCCCGCCCGACCCCCCCGCACCTCCATCTCCCCCCTCCCCACCCCCACCCCGAGCCCTGGGCCACGGAAAAATCATCAAACATTTACCGGTCCGTGGGGACAAAAAGGTTGGGGAGCACTGGTCTATATGGTAGTCTTAACTGAATATACTGAAAACCTAAATGAGGAAGGACACAGTATTTCCACCACAGACCTTCCTACCCTTATATAAGAATAGTAGATGGAAAGACAAATGAATGGAATAGTAAATGAAAGTTGGACACACATTCATCCCTCAAGCAGGAACAGGGGGCCCATGTACAAGCATTCCCTGGGTCTATGGCATGGCTGAGTGAATGAAGCTGACTGGTTAAGAAAAGAGAGCTCAGGGCAACTCCCACTTGGCCATCTTAAAGAGTCATCACTGTTTGCCTGCTCGGATGCCATTGTTATTGTGACTGTTTTTAACCTTTTAATACTATTTGTGTGAACCGCCCTGAGTTCTCGCTCAGGAAATAGGCGTGGTATATAAATCTGAAAATAAATAAATAAATAAATAAATAAATAAATAAATAAATAAATAAATAAATAAATAAATAGGACCATTTTGTAGTGCTGCAGGCCATTCACTCCAATAGGATGACTTTTGGAAGAGCACCAGAACCCATGGTTCCCAGAGCCCTAGTTCTAATCCCCACAGAATTACCTCTGAAACAATTGCAGAGGATAGGAAGTACACCTTAGCGCAGATAGTCTTTTCCCCACAAACAATACGTGAACCAACTTCCAAATAGTCCACTAAGTTCCTAGGAAGCAAAGGAAGGCAAAAGGGAAGTTTAAGAACTGCTTGCCACTTTTCTCCATCTTTCTGATTCACTGCAACTTATTTCCACACTACACATTTAAAATCTGGAAGTTGAGTCATGGCTACTGGACTTCCTTTTGAGAGATAGAAACTTTTCGCTGTTCATCCAAACAGCTTCATCGGTCTGAAAACAGCTAGTGCAAGTACTCCATCTTATAGTCAGCTTTGACCTCTTGTCACCCTGGTCTGAATTAGGCTTATAAAATGAACAATGGCCTGAATAGGCTCGTTAGGGAGACAATAGTATCCATAGCCTTAAGGTGAGCAATGGCCTAAGGTGATGAAATCTATCAAGAATGGGTCATTAGCTATGGCCTTGGTGGTGAAGGCTTTTTGATTTGTCTGGGTACTTTGGAAACCACAGCCTGATAAGTAGCAGATAGACTATGCCTGAGCCCACCACCTCTGTTGAGGGAGGGGTTTTCAATGCTCACATGAATGGCTTCCCTTAATCCTCTCTCAAACCACCTCTCTTCTTTGTCTAATATGTGTACATCCTCATCTTTGAAAGAGTGGCCTTTGTCCTCCAAATGGAAGTGTACTGCTGATTCTGGTCCTGAGCTGTTACCTCTCATCAGACCGATGAAGCTCTTTGGATGAACAGTGAAACGTTTCTATCTCTCAAAAAGAAGTCCAGTAGCCATGACTCAACTTCTAGATAAACTCACCCTTTAATACAGTTCCTCATGTTGTGGTGACCCCACAACATTCTGCACCATAAGATGTGTATTGCTTCTCTCTCTTGCTCTCTCTCACTCCCCCTCCCTCCCTCTCCCTCCCTCTCTCGCCTTTCCTCAGGAGAAGTGGTCTTAAAAGCCATGGCCATTCAGCGGCACCAATTTAAGGAGGCTCCGGCGACCAGCTTTGCTCCAGTCGGCAGCTGAGGGCTTTTGCAGGAGCTGAAGCTGGCATCTGCAGCCCTCCAGCTCTCCTGTTCTAAGAGCATCATCACCACCACCACCACCATCATCCTAACTGCTCTCTTCTTCACCTTCCAAACCCCTTCCATCCACTGCTCCCTCTTACATCCCTCTACCCTCTTCATTTGTCACCCACCCCTCCTCTCTCCTCCTCCCAACAGCCCTGTGAGGTGGGCGAGGGGACTGGAAGTGGGGCAGGGGTGGGCGTGGTGGGCCCACGGGCCTCCTCCCCTCCCTCAGCCCAGGGGCGGGCTCCCTTCTCACCCACCAGAAGTGTCCCCCACCGTGCTGGCACTGGTCCTCGACCCAGCCGGGCTGGCACTTGCACTGGCCAGTGGGGGGCTGGCAACAGCCTCCACTGGCGCAAGGCTTGTCACATTCCTTGGCCACGCTGAGCCAGCCGCCCGGGCCACGCCGCTGAGCCCGAGCCCAGCGCCAGCAGTGGCTGAGGCAGCAGCAGCAGCAGCATCACTAGGCAGGTGGGAAAGGTGGCTGCCCAGGCCCAGGACTGCCACCACTGCCTCTGTTCCAGGGGCTCCCCCCCCCGGTCGCTCCTGCTCCGGCTGCCGCTGCCACCACCAGCGCTGGTCCCACTGCTCCATTGCCCGGCAAGAGGAGGAAGGCTGGGGGAAGGCGCCTACCACGAGCTTCGAGCTCCAGCCCAGCAGGGGAAGGATGGACAGTGGCCGGTGAGGGGCTCCTGCGGCCAGGCAGCCTCCCCGGGGGTGCGACTGTAGCTGGCAGGACCAACCTTCCCTCACTTGCAAAGAGCCCTGTGAAAGGGTCAATCGACCCCCAGGTTGAGAACCGCTGTTCGAAACGTAGCACTATATAGATTATTAAACTGTCAAAAATCCTATGAAAACAGAGTTATAGCCTTTGGGCAAAAAAAGGGAACCACACTAGCTTGGCTTCCTTCTTGATAAGGCCTAATGGCTGACCATACAATCTGTCTCTTTTCCTATGACTACAGCTACAATGTTCTGCTTTATTCTCCAGGATAAAAATAGCAACGCTTCTCAAAGAAGGCATAAGGCACACTTCTAAGTCCACTTTTTCCCTGGAAAGGCAAAAGCCTCTGCATTTTTAAGATGAATGGTACTACTCAGGTAGGCAGAGTCTATCGGTCAATTTAGATATCATATGAAGTCACTGTTTGAAGTTGAAAATATGTACCAGGCAGTATACATTTATCTGCTTTGATCTTCTTTCCTTTTCATGTCTGGTTCTTTCACTTTACTCATTATCATGACTAAGTAGTGACTTGACTAAGTAGCTACTGGAGAGAGAGCAACCGTGGTAAATATGACATATCATAATTGAGGCATCTGTATAAACCATACCACACTTGTGGCTTGTGAACCATGGTTGAAATACAATTACACATTTCTATTTCTGATATCTGGTTCTGGTTTACTATTTGATTGTTAACACTGACTCACTTTATGGCTGTGTGAGTGTGAATGTGTGTTTCATTTGGAGCACAGGGATCTGGTTAAAGCCATTTTCTATGTTTTATTCTACTTGGCTGCTACAAATAAGGTAACTGTCATTTGCTTTTAGAGCAAATTTCACCAAAAAAGGAACCTTTATGAGTATTTTACAGTTTTTACTGTTTAACAACCACATCTGAAATAAAACGCTCCACTAATTTTGGAAATCTTGTTATTCCTCCTATTTGTTAAACAGAAAGAAACTTACCAATTTGTTTCTTGTGCTTAAAACAAATAGATATGAAACTGGCTTCAAGATATCTGATGGAATGCTTTCAAAATCCCTTCTATATCTAGGCATCAAATGATTTGTTTAATTTAATGTTGCAATACTTCAGCATTTACACATTTTTTTCCTTAGATAGGAGAACATGAAAGTTTAAACTGAGCTTCTCTACAATATGTACTAGTAGAAGAAATTGTAGCATTTTTTTAAAAGAACCCTCCATAAATCATGCAGAAAGATGGAAGTTTCAACTCTCCAAATTATTCATCCGTACAACAAGAAGGAAACTCAAATTCAAAAAAGCATCAACTTTGAACAATAAAATATCTCCTTTAAGGTATTTTGTAAAATCTTCAATTAGGATCAGGGCTGTTTAGCTTAGAGAGGATCACGGATCAAATGAGCTATTTTTAGAATGGAAAAGGAATTAGACTCACCCAGCAGGCCTTAAACTACAAAGTTCTTTTTAAAAGTCTATTTAATTTCAAACACAGTGTACAATACAGAAAGACCTACTGTTAAGAAACACAAACTCAAAACTTGTTTGAATTTACTTGCATGGCTTTTCTGATTCTACCAATAGCAATTACAGAGTAGAACAGACATAACGTTAGAGACATAATCAGGAGTGTACAGATCCCTTGCCCGCTCTACACCAACTACAGTGAAGCATTATGCTTTCCACTTACAATAATCAAATTTAGTTTTTGAAAATCGGGATTTTTGGCTTACTGGCAAATTGTTATTAGCATCAACCATACTAAACTGATTAGCATGCTGATTTATGCAAGTGAGAACAGAGGAAGCATGTCTGCCAGCTATATTTGCTTGTGAACAGAACAGAAACTACGCTTCAGTCAACAGATTTAATAGTTGTGCAGTCTTCCTTTCATTTTCCCCCCAATTACCCATACCTGAGGCAGTACAGTATTTCAAATCCTGCTGCTTATCTGTCACAACACAGAATAAATTACTCATCCTTAATTACTTTATAAATAAGCCCCATACATTTAATTTTATGCTATAAAACAAAGAAATAGCAAAATCTTTGGGGGGGTTTTAGTTCAGTAAATGAGTACCCATGAAAGGCTTTTCTGTATTTTTTATAATATATCTTAGCTCATGAAAAATCAAGTTTAAATCATTTTGCCTGTAAATTCTTATTTAGAATTTCTGCAAATAAAATCTTCCTTTATTACAATTGTTCTTCAATTTCAGAATGTCATCTTAGCATTTATGTAGTGAACACATACTTTTCCATGCATTTACCATCTTTTTTTTTTATTGATTACAACAAATTTTCAGTTTTTGAGCCTTGGAGCAACCTTAGAATGCTGTTGCTACAGAAGTCAAAACAGGATTGAGGAAAGTGGTAGAGCAGTGATGGCAAACCTTTTAGAGACTGAGTGCCGAAACTGCGATTCAAAACCCACTAATTTTTCTGCAAAGTGCCAATATAGCAATTAAACCTGAATACAGGTGGCTGTGAAGGGGTGTTGTTGCGTGCCCATAGAAAGGGCTCCAAGTGCCACCTTTGGCACCCGTGCCATAGGTTCGCCAACACTGGGGTAGAGCATATGCAGTAACAGCAAAAGGGGGAAAAGACTCAAGGCTAAAGCTCTGGAAGGTTCTATGGAGAGTTTTTGTGGAGGCACAGAATCCAACTCTATGAAACAGAGACCACAACAAAGAAGAAATCTTACGGGACTTCATAAATAAAGATATCTCCCTATCTCAGCCAAAATAAACATGCTCACAATCTACTACTCTAAGGAAACAAATGTTGTGCCTTACCGATAGTAAACCACTGTCAAATGCTGTCATTTCTTAGATGTTAATCCACACTTTCATTAAGATAAATGTACTATAGAAACTGGATGAACCCCAACATGAGACTCTTACTCTGCATAATCTTGGTCAGAAAAACAGGTACATAAATCACATTAGAAAGCCAAATGCATGACCGAAATATGAACTATATGCTTTGATTTGGAGAACAGAAAAATCTTAAATGACTGGCCAGGATCTTCAATAACGCTCAAATAATTGTTTTTAAAAACCTGTTCAAGCCTGCTGGCATACTGCCAAGCTTACAAAAAGTAGCTTCAATCTTTATAAGGGATGACAAAGACAGACATTTTAAAAAAATCAAGATTACATCTACAGTTGGGGGGGAAATAGCTAGACAATTTCAGCAGCTGGACTCCTACATTTATGTAGCTTGGCCATTTTTGTATTGACTTTTTGTTACAATCAGAGGTTGGTTTAGTGCGCCAAAAACAGTCATGCCACCCAACATTACACATGACTGTGTAGTATAAAAGAGGCACACACTTAAAAATGTGTGTAGCTAATGATCCTGGAGAGCTATATTTCCCCAAAACATACGAAGACAGTTACACAATGAAGGCATCTAAAGCAATTGTAAAACTAATATGCATAAATATTACCGGTATTTTATTTATTTAATACAATATTTTGCCCTTCCTTTTTTCTTAAAAGACTTTAAAATGTACTTGCTTAGGTTTTAATTTCTTTTATCTCATGCCCTGACAAAAGGCACACAATACTTGGATATTGCTGTAATAGCTGCCCTAAAGTAAGAGAAGCACTCTTGGGTCATTCTAAAGAACCATCTAATTTAGCATTCCAAGTCTTCATAGTGACAAGCCAGAGGCTTCTCTGCTATTTCTCCTTACTGTGTACCTCTCATATCAACCATTAGCAGCCTTAAGTTTGAAGTGAAAGCCCCTCAACTATTAGTGGTTCAATATAAGAACCATGTTGCAGACCCTGAATTATTCTGGTCACTTTTTTGCTCTTGAAGAACCAGCACAATTTTGTTATATGCTATCAAATCAGAACCAACTTATAGAGGTTTCAAGGTAAGTGAGATATTTCAAGGGTAGTTTTTACCAAGTCCACATACCCAATGAGTTTCCATTGCCGAGTAGATCCAATCTGTTATTATATCCACTGAATCAAATTGGGTATCACAGCCAAAAAAAAAAAAAAAAAAACCCACACTGTAGTATATTTGCATACAAATATTGTAAACAAAATGGCATGTAGTATTTTAAATGTAGTTAACATCATACTGGAAATCTGCATAAGGGCATTCTACTGGTTGTTTATTTTTGCTTTCTTGGGGTATTTTTACCCAGCTACTGGGCACTCACTGTGTTGCCTCCAGTGACCCCAATTATCTTCTTCCTGACGAATTAATAAGATTTCTTATCAATATGCATGGAAAGTTGGGATGAGCATAATGTGAAAAGTACTGAAACCAGAGGCTTATTTCTTCTTATTGCACAGATTCAACCTGTGCATCTGATGAGCTAATGTGCCAGACAGTAAAGTCCTAAACATCTAAAACACAAGGCTGCCAAGGTAACCAATGAGAATCTCATAGTCATCACACTCATAGTATATTAAAGCACAAGGACTCTTTTTTTCACATTACCTCCCAGAAGCTATCACTAGAAACCTCTACTCCAACAGAATCATCATACGAGCCAGACATTTCAAGATGCCAGTTGCAACCAGTGCCTTCTAAATATTGGTTCTTCAATGCCTGCCGGGGGGAAAGGAAAGATTGGTTAAAGCAAGAACTGAACTTAACACTTTTTAAAATCTTCATTTTCTGCTTGTATTGTTAACTGTAGGCTTCAAATTGCACTAATCGCAGATTTATAAACCTCCAGCAACAACAAACAAGAATAAAATATTCAGGTCGCAGATTTATAAACCTCCAGCAACAACAAACAAGAATAAAATATTCAGGTCAGATATAGATATATAAAACAACCGGTGGACATGGAGATACAGTGGTACCTTGATTAATGTAATTAATTTGCTCTGCGTGCCATTTTGCTGAGTGAAAATTACATTAACTGAAACACAGTTTCCCATTGAAATGAATGGGAAACCAATTAATCCATTCTGGAGGTCAAATGAATTGACAGCCATCTCCTTTCCCTTGCTGCTGTGCCCAGTGGGGGAAAGGAAGTGTTGGATCAGGCGTCCCAAAGCCGAACACAGTGTGGAAGCTTTGGGGCACCTGATCCCAGTGGGGAAAACGAGGCTACCACTGCAGGGAGCAAAGTTGGATGGCAGTGGCAAAGCAGCTAGCTGTTCCTTCAGACAGCTAGCTCCTTCACCACCGCCACCCGACTTTGCTCCCTGTGGTGGTAGAAAGGGGAGGCGTGAGGTTGCCTTCTTTTTGGGAGTGGGCAAGCACCCATCCGCCGCCCCTCATTACAAGCCAGGGGGATTAAAGATGTGAGTGCCTTAGGCTTTCAGGCACGTCTTTTATTCCCCACCCCACCCCAAGCTTCTCCTTATCCACTTCCGAAAAGAAAGCACCTGCTTTTCGAGTGCCTTCTTTTCAAGAGTGGGCAAGGACTCATCCGCTGCTGCCTTCTATAAGCCCAGGGGGGATGAAAGTGAGCAGCGGTGGGCGGGAGCGGCATTGTTCGGGAAGTTCAAACGGCTGGGTGCAACACCCAATCCGTCCCTCTGCCCAGCCAACTAAAAAGCTCTATCTGCTGCCAGGAAAGTTCAAACCTTCCTCATCTGCTGCTAGGGAAGCTTTGAACTTCCCAGCCGCAGACAGAGTGGGAACTTCAAACCCTTCCAGGTGGTGGACCCAATCCACCACTCTGCCCAGCCACAGCATTGTGTGGCTGGGCAGAGCAATGGATCAGGTACTGCACCACCTGGTCTGCCGCCTGGAAAGGTTTGAACTTCCCATTCTATCTGTTGCTGCTGGGAATGTTCATTTGAACTTTTCCTTAATGGAAACATCCTTATTCTGGAAAATTCTGTTTTGTTAACTGTTTTTTTTTTTCATTAACAGAGGAATTCATTATCTGAGGCATTACTGTATCTTTAATCTGTGATGTCCAAAGGGAATTGCACTGTATTAGTTATAATGGGCTGTCAGAAAATCAGTTATTTTGCAGAGAAGTCTGTTTTCTATGATTTGAATGGCTTCAGCATGACTTTCTCCTCACCACCACCCCTTTTCCATCTGTTCCTGGAAATATTGCACATGTCGGTGGATCTGGTCAAGTGATTTCTCTTTTGGGATGTAATTTATTCCTCTCTTCCCAATCCACATGGAATATTGGGTTAAACTCCATTCCCTCAATAACAATACCTCCATAATGAAGAAACAGAGTATAGGGTTGATTTTATTTGCTTCATGGAAAATCACAGGCATTCTGAATAAACCCAGATCAATTTCACTGTATCTGGGCTTGCTAGTAAAATAACTAAAACACAGTTCATTAGCCTGTGATTACAACTAATGCATACCTTTTTAAAAGCAAGTATCTGACAAAGACACCTACTCTAGGATACAGTGTCTAAAAACACAGTATCTTATCACAAAAGTTCCATTAAGGATCAAACTGTACAACAAAAATTTAAACTTTAACCAGCCAGTTCTACTGCCCTGAAAAGTGTACAGAGAGGGAGCCACTCGGGCAGTGACAACTCAGTACAGTGGACCCTTGTATAACAAACAGCTTGTATAACATAAAATTTGTACAACATAAAAATTCTGGAGATAGGGGAAATTTGCGTAACATAATGGCCTATGGGGAGAATCCGTACAAGATAAAAATGGGATCACTCTGTTTTCAATGCATTCCTATGGGAATTTGTATAAAGGAAAATTTGCTTAACATAATTTCATTTGGAACGAATTAATTCCTTTATACAAGATACCACTGTACTTTCTAGCTCTGAATCACATACATACCCAACATCACTGTGAGCATAAACCATACTGGGAGGAACAGAAAGTTTCCAACTGCAATGTTCCTTCCAATATTAATATAGCTTAGCTCTTGTTAGAGCACTCACTGATGACAATTTTTAGATGAAATATTGACATAGCTCTTGGCACTGGACACCGACTGCTCTTTATTTTTATGTATAATTATGTTATAACTATGGATGGAATTCAACAGCCAACCCACCTCCTTCCATATAAATTCATATTTTAAAAGCAAAGCTTCAATACTATTATGGAAATAGATTTTCAAAATAATGTTGAAGTAGATTGCTCATAAATATAAGTTGGGATGGGACATAGAAAAAAAGAGACTAAGAACAGGAGTTCTTAGCTGTGAGGTTCCTCAAGGTTCTGTTTCATCGAGTACGTTATTTATACTATATTTTTCAACCTATCAGATACTCCCAAATATAAGACAATCCCCACTTTTCCAACCCAAAACTATAGAAAGAGAAAGAGCAGCCCATGCTAGACAGATCCTCCCCATCATCTTGCCCAGCACCTGTTGGGCAGCAGTGGAAGGCTCCTCTTTCTCAGTTTCAGAGTGAAGGGAACTAAGAAAAAAGAGACTGTGCCACCTCCACTGCTGCCCTCCATGTCCAGGGCAAGAAGACGGTTGGAGGGAGAAACCATTTCTAGTCGTGCTCCAAGGAAACGAAAAACTGTGGTTTGCATGGTGGTTGTTTCCTTTTCCCCACTGGTTTTTCTTCCACCATACATCTTGGTGGGGTCAGAGAAGGAAAGGAAGGATGGTGGAAGAAAGTGCCATTGTCTCCCTGCCCACACAGACACCTACTGCTCGAATAGCGCCTTGCTGGACTCTTTCTGGTGAGCTTCTTCCCATGCTCTGGCTGCCTCTGCTTCTGCCTCCACTTGCAGAAGAGGGGTGGGAGTTGGAGAGGCAAGGGAATCAGGCATGGGGAGAACAACAAGTTCAGGCTTGGCAGGGACAGGGAGAGGCGTCAGTTCTATATGGTAGTCGGTGTTCCCCTCCCAGTGATGGCAGGCATGATGTGATGCACAGGAAGGAAGCTGCAATGGCCATCACTGACCACTTGCCTGACCTAGCACTCCAGTTTTCAATCAAGGGCAGGGATAGCTGAGAAAGGGGCATCCAAGAGCTGCACTGGGGATGCTTCCTCCTATCCTCCACCACTGCCACTGCCATCACCATCTATTCCTCCTTTGCCCTCATCTGTCCTCCATTCCCCATTTCTCTCTCTTCTCTCTCTGTTCCCCACATCTGCAGACCACCACAATTAAGTGGCAATTAAGCTCTCTATGACTGGACCACCTGGGGCCTGTGCAATGGACCTCATAAAGCAGGGGTCCTCAACCTAAGGCCCGGGGGCCAGATGTGGCCCCCCAGGGTCTTGAATCCGGCCCCTGGGACCAAATGCAGCCCCCCCACACCTACCCCCTGCTTCGCGAGCAAACCAGCCTCCGCAGCTACTTCTATTGCTGAGGCAGTTCAAAGCGGTGGGCCATGTCGCTTCCCCCACTCCTTCCAGCCACCACCCAGATGATCGGCATGCTGGCTAGTGGGGCAGTTCAAAGTGGGATGGCCACGGCAAGGACCCCTGCTCCTCCCACCTGCTGCCCAGATGGTCGGGGCACCAGCTGCAGCTGAGTGGGGCAATTTAAAATGGAAGGGCTGCGGCAAAGTCTCCCACTCCCTCTATGGCCGCTAGGTCCCGCCCCTGCTCCTTCACCCCACACGCCTGCCTTCCTTGTGTGGCTGCTGCCTGCATTATTGTGGTTGTGAGGAAGGAAGGGGGCAGGCAGAGGAAGTGCCAGCCAGTCTTCTGAGCTGGAGCAGCCACAGCAGTAGACTGACAGAGGGATGGACGGCAGGAGATCCAGGGGAAACGCAGACACACTGATCATGGGCTGATCATGGGGAGGCTCTGCCCACTTGCCCCTCCCTCCCCCCTTTCCCCCATGTCAGCCTTTTTTGGGGGGGCTGTGGTCCAGCCCCCAGTGGTATCTGGGGGGTGGGTGGAACGGCCCGCCATTTGAAAACTTTTGAGGACCCCTGTCATAAAGGGAGCTTTTTGCATCAGCTTCAGGTCAGGCCAGGCAAAGGGCAGCATTCTGAGATGGAGGGGGGCAGTGTAAAGGTCTAGGTGGGGTTTTCAGCTGTTTTTCTCACCCAGGGAAACAAAGGAGTCTGAAAGCTGATATGTGCCTCAGATCCTCCCCATCTTCTTGCCCTGGACCTGGTAGGGGGCAGCAGAGATGGCACGGGCTCCTCTTTCTCAGCTTCCTTTCTCAGCTTCCGTGTGAAGGAAGCTGAGAAAGAGGAGCCCGCACCACTGCTGTCCGCCCACCCACTGTGTATGAGACAAGCCTCAATGTTTAGCCTAACAATTTTAGGGGGGGTGTCTTACGAATGTAAAAATATTATATATGAAAAGGTTTGGTTTCACCAGTATGCAGATGTCACCCAACTCTATTTTCCTTGCCATCGAAATCTGAAGAAACTGTTTAGGCTTAATATCAGTGTTTGATATGAGTAATGGACTGGATGAGGGTGAAGAAACTGAAACTTAATCCAGACAAGACAGAGGTCATCTTGGTCAGCTGAAAGGGATTCCTGGGATTTGTTGCCCAAGAACGTCTTTGATGCAAGGTTGGTAAGCACTGTTCTACTCAGTTTAATAGATTATCAGTGAATTTGATGTTATATATTAGCTCCCTTTATAATTCTAATGTCCCAAAAATGACATCTATATTGAAAAAAGTAATTTCAGATTCCATACCTTACTCATTTAATGCTTCTAAAGTTTAGTACACCAAAGTGTGAACATATGTAATTCATATCATACAAAATGGTCACGTGTAATATTTATATAAATTAGGAATGTGATCTATACAGACAAATCATTTTATTAATGAGCTACTTTGTTCAAAATATTAATTTTAAGTTTTAATCATAGCAGCAATGCTGATCAGAAGCACAAGCACAGTTAGAAAAAATATTATGAAGTCATAGCAACAGATACACCAGAAAAAACTCTATTTCCACAGGACTTTGAAAAAAATAAAACAAATATCAAAAGTTAATCTAGCAGTGAGTCATAGTATTGTACAATGCAATGATTGCAGGAAAATACATCTGTTTCACTCCAAAAGATTACCCTGGCATTTATCCTAAATTGTGTTTCATCCTGTCAGTCCTTACTATTTTAAAGAGGCAGAAGCCACATAACATCAGATTCCATTTCACAAAGCAGAACCATATTTAAGAAATATGTTGTGAGGGAAACTTCTCAGATGGGAAGAGAGGGACCCCTGCACGCCCAGCTGAGTGGATGGAGAAGCCAGGGCAGAAAGGGGAACATGAGAAACTGACAGTGACACCTGTGGAAAGGTTTATGTTACTGAAGGGATACTATGACACCCTCAAGGAAAGGGAGAAGGAAGAAGACCCAAGTCGAACCGGAAGTAAAAAGAAGGACTTGGCAGGAAAAGCGGACCAATCCGCTCTGGTGGAGGTGGGGTTCGGCAGTTGCAAGAAGGGAGCGGGACGAAAACTTCCAGAAGGAGGGGACTGGGTGTGGATGGAGAACCCATGGACGGGGGACTGGGAACAAATGATGATGCCCCATAAGGAGGCTGAGAGATATAGGCGCCGGCCACACCGACAAAAGTGTTCCTATTGGGGACACAGGGAGTATCGAGAATACAACAGGAAAGGCAAGGAGATCCGCAAGGAGATTGAGCTGGAAGAATGGCTGGCAAAGATCCAGATGGAAGTCGAGACCGGGAGGCTGGACCCCTGAGAGGACTTGACCAGGGGACCCGACTATCCCTTACGTACACCCCAGCGGAGACCCCCTGGTCCCAGGTCCACTTCGGAAGTTGGGATACAAGTGGGAAAACCCCAACCCTCCGTGAAGGAGATTGGGATACAGGTGGAGGGGCTGAGGCTTTCGGAGAGGGAGGAGGAGAGCAGTGGTGGAACCGGATATCCACAAGTGATGGTGGGGAATTTGATCACATTCTAGACACCCCCACATATGGAGGAAAAATAACCCGTTCATGTCTGATGTTGAAGAAGTTTAAACTGTAGTTAGAAGAAAAACCTTGTTTATTGTTGATGAACCTAATAAAAGTTCTGTTTGTTCGTTACGTGAAATGCCTTCTTTGAAGTTTGAAGGGCGGGATGCCTGGGCTAAGACTGAACACTCACATATGTAGGTTGAAATTGTGGTGCAGTGTGTTTATGACAAAGAGCAGCTAATCCCTGGCTATATAATCTGAAATAATTCACTATTCTGAAACCTAGAGATGTATTTTTCATTTAGGAGGAACCAAACAATGGTTACTATTCAGACAGACTGGAAAAACAAGATAGATCCTGAAGAAAAAAAAATTGAAGAAGAGACTGGATGATTTATTTACTCCTCTGGCTTATGTTTTAAACAGCAAACTTTCTGTTAAAAAAAACATTTATCTATTCTTCTTCCTTAAAACGTGAGGTCTACATCCTCTGTTAGAATCATAAAGCTGCAGTGATACAGCTGGATGCTGAAACCATGAAAGGCTATTGGGGCAAAAGGTTTCCAAAGAGAGAGGACTGGAAAGTAGCATGGCCCAGCTACTATAAGACTGGTAGAGGGCTGCAATGAAATAAGGTAAACTAAAAAGTGAGGTGGGAAAGATGGGCAAGAGTTTCAAGAGAGTGCTTTAGCAGCAATGGCGCTCTTCTAGCCCTTGATGAGACCGGTGGTGGAAACATTTAGATATTCTTTTTATTAAACTGAGAATGTGCAATGTGCTTGTGGAAAAGGGCTATTTTCTAGTTCCCCATTTGAAGGAATTGCTCTGCCTATCAAAGGATATTGACTGATAAAACTGAGACTCCAGTGTAATTCAGGAATGGAACCTTACTGTGCTGCTTATATAACATTTGAAACCAACTGTTAATGGGACAGGCTCCTTAATGGTTGCTATGGCCAAACTCTCCCTGATGTTGAAGTAACTATATCAGTTGATGCATACATCAGTTGATGCCACCTTGGGTCCTTTTCCAAAGAGAAAGGCAGGGTAAAAATATTCAAATATTCAAATATTCTTTCTTTCATTTAACTCCACTTTCTCCTTCAGAACACATCATGCTGGTCATCATGTAGACCAGCTATTCTTAACATTTTCTTGCCACAGCTATAAACATAATATGAAAGAAATATAGGCTGAATCAGGATTGTGTAAGTGACAACAAACCTTATAAGGTGGTATGTGAAGAACTGTTTCTGGTCTATGGCACCCTTCAAAATATGCCAGTGGCCCCAGGGGGGGCATATGGCCCCCATCGAGAATGGCAGATGTAGACAATAGATTTTTAGCATCATCTCTAGGCAGTTTGGGTGGTGAGAAAGATATAATTCCAAGACCACTAGTTTCCTCCCAGCTATTCCTAAGAGATTTAGTTAAAAAAATTCACACAAGATCAAAGACATACAGAACTTCCTACTCCATATTCACCTCTGCATATCCTCCACCTCTTACAGTATCCCTCTCTTGCACTAGTATTAGAAAAGAGCGATGGGATGAGAAGAGAAGCCATACTATTTTATTGTCCTGTGGAAAGACCACCAATTGCCAACATCAGCAGCTCATCCAAAGGGTTTAACCAAGGAAAACATGATGAGAAGCAGGATCATTCAGCCCTACTGAAAGATTTATTTACTCTCTCCCCAAGTCCCTCCCCATCCACTGTCATAACATTTTGCCATGTATTTTTGGAATACAAGCCTGTGGGAAAGGACTTTCTTGTTTTTATTGATTGCACCCAATATGTTCTAGGACGCATTCCAGCTGAGAGCAGAATAGAAATTCTTAAGATGAAACAAATAATAATTAATTTATAATACTTTTTCATTAGGAGTATAATGCTACGTAAAAATTCACTGTCAAGAAAAAGTTCACTTCACTTATGAATACACACACACATAAGTGTGGTTTGTAAAAACATGCTCTCTACACTATCAAAAAGATGCCATATATATATTAGTACAGGAACAGAGAGTAAAGTGACTGGACAAATTTCCACTGATGAAGCCAAAACCAGGAAACCATACGTGCTTGAAATAAAAGATCTGATAACACAGGATATATTGCACAGTGAATGTCAAAAGATGACAAATCCTCATTACTTGGAATAATCACCCCTAGTCTAAAGTTATCAAAAACCTGTTAGAAAGCTGTCTGACAAGCAATCGTGATTAAACCATATTGATCTCTAAACACAAGTATCTACTGTACACACACAGTTACAATGTTCCAGTAGTCAGCAACTGACTGCAAAGACCTCAGGACTATGTAATATAGAATTATTTTTCAGGAAGCAATTTCTCTCTCGCACAGTTCGCACTGTCTTACTTCACTATAACCTGCCACACAAATCTAGTGACGTTTTACAACAAATGTTTAAGCAAAAGTTATACTGCTGATAATCTGAAATGTTCTAGCTAATTCCTGAGCAAAATCCTAAACTAAGAACTTCATATGAGGCAATGTTTTTGTAGGCAATTACTCTTCAGCTTTATCTTACTATTTTTTTCTTGCATTTAAAGAATAGCCCAAAATAGGTCATGGATTGTAACTCTATATCACTTCCTTCTGAAATATGAGAGAAACAGAGAGAACTAAAGCCTAAATTAATTTTTGTTACTTAGCTAAAAAATGTCAGAAGCTGCTCACGAATAGCAGTCCCAGTCTTAAAGCATGTTCAAAATACCCTTAGACAGCAGCCATCTTGCCACATGAACTATGAACTGATCTACCAAAGTCCACTCTATTAATCGTTAGCAAATACATTCTTAGAGTTTTTACTGTAACATCCATACAAATAAAGACTTTACAAGTGAAGAGTTAAGCTTATGTGTATGGAAGGATTTGTTTCAGGATAAAACCCAGAAATAGAAACTGGGATATGCTGCATTTTGTACCTTTTCACAAGGGCCTCAGTAAAAATGTTTGGCAATAATATTTTCCTCAAAATAGAGTTGGACCCTAAAAGTTCTCACAAAAAACCCACTGCCCTCTTGGGTAAGGAAGTAATTTTACCATGTTTTGAGGACCCTTCAGTACACCTGGCACCCACCACATAACCAAATCTCTTTTAATTTAAAAAGCCACTAGAGGGCACACAGAAGCCTTTTCAGTAAGGGTTCTCTTCCCTGTGTATGAAAGCCTTTTTACCAATGGGGATTGTGGGAGCAGATGGGAGTCCTCCTACTCCAGGAATGCACATGTGCAGCTTTCAGAACGCTAGAGGTTATTGTCCTCTTAAGGCTTTGGTGTTTGAGAAGAGCAAATCATACAGCTCGCTCCATCAGGTATTTATCTCACATCTGCAAGCAATAGAGAATTTCATTCTAATTGAATAATAAAATAAGGTATCATGAGAAAAATCACTGTTGCCCAAATTTACACAGGCTAACAAAGAGCCTCCTTAATATGTACACATGAAACTTACTACATCACTCATAGTGACCGACACAAGAAAGAACTATCCAACTACTTTTGAATACCTAGAGGTACTTTCAACTTATTTTTCTAACAAAAAAAAAAATACCACTTCTACAAACAGCCACAATGTAAAGCTTCTGAAACCTCGCACACATACCTTTATTTTGCTGCTTCAAAATGGCTGCTTCCAATTTCAGTGTCCCCTGCTCAAAGAGGAGTAAAAAATTCCACTCACCACACCTAAAGGAACTCTTCTGGTTCCTGGCCAAGCTGACCAATTCTGAGGCGTGTTGTGCTACCAGGAGTTCCAATGCGTAAACACAGATCCAGCTCAGTCACACACCTGAGTGCCAAGAAGAGACCAAGCACAAACCATCTAACAAATGCAGAATTTTTGAGGGAGAGAAGAAGTCCATTATTATACAGCTTTCTAAACTGCTGAAACTGAGCAAAGACAGTTGCTCTCCTGGAGAATATTCCTGAATGCTCTATTAAAATGTTACAGTAAGGTCATTACAGAATTAAAACGAAGACCAATAAATCAATCTTTTTCTTCTCCAACCAAAACTGTTTAAATGGTTTGCGGACTCGATGCCAAAACATTAACATATACCACTGTCCAAAAACAAGGGAAGGTACTTAAACTAAAATATTAAAATATTTTTGAAATATTAACTACTGGATCATATTAGTTGATAAAGGCCAGGATCATGTTGATGAAGGTCAGATTGTTTTGAAACGCTTACCAGTAATTTGACATGAGCAACTAATCACTGATGTAGAAAGAGAAAATGTAATGATCTTTCTACACTGGCTAATGGTGCCATATAACTTGAAAAAACTTGGGAAGGAGATGTTGCTCTCAGTTGAAGTGTCTTGCAAGAAAACAGTATGGCACTGTGTGCAAAATAAACCTAATTATGATGAAGTGGCCTGATAGCTGTATGAAAATATGCATCAGGATACCACAATGTGCTAGAATCACTTCATGTAGTGCAGAAGTATCAAAGCCCTAGTTAACATCATACAATAGTTTTCACTATCAATGGGTGATACCACTGCCATGAAGGGATGAGTGTGATGTACAACAATAGGTGGTATATGCCAATGTACAATCCACATAAACACCAGGACCCAAGGTTTCCCACCAGAACACTGCCCAACGTTGCCCACAGCATAACATTTCCTCAGCTATCCAGCCTTTTTCGTAAACTGCATCTTGCTGCCATCTCTTCCTCATATAAATCACACACACACACACACACACACACACACACACACACACACACACACACAGCCATCCAAAAGATTGGGAGTATCCAAATAAGGATACTCCCAAGATGGCGGGCGGCGGCAACTCCCTTTCGTCTCCGCTCCTGCATCCGAGCGTTTTTTCGTTTTTTGAGACTTTGCTGCCTGTATTTTTGGTTTTCGTTTAATTTTGCTCCGCCGGAGATGTCTGGAGAGGTTAGTCTGGGGGTTTATGGGGTTCTTAGGGGGTTTTAAGGGGGCCCAGAAGTTTCCATCTGGGTAGACGGACCGTTGTTGTCCGGCTTACCTTGCTGGGTGTCCCCCCCCTTCCTTTTTCTTTTTCTTCATTTTCTTCTTTTACCCATCCCTCCTCCTTCCCCACTTGTTTATGTGGGGTTTCCTCTCCTTTTGAGGGGGCTGAGGGGGTCTTCCCCGTGGCTCGGGGTGGACTCGCCGGTGGTGCGGGGCGCCCTCCCGACGGTCCTGAGGGCTCGGGAATGACCGCCTCAGCTACCTCCCGTCCGCCCCGGTCCCGGAGTGGGGAGTTTGGCGGACTTCCATCCCGCCTCCCCTGCGTTTGCAGCGGTTTTTCCATCTGCCGCCTTGGGTTCGGGCAGCTACTCGGCTGCCGGCGACTGCCTGGACGCCGCTTGGCTGGAGCTCGACATGGCGGCGCTCAGTTGTTTTTCCCGGCCGCTTTCTGGACCTGGACAGGGGACTGCTGGCGGCTTCTATCCCGCCTTCCTTTCGCCGCGGCGGGTTCTCCATTGCCCGCCTTGGTCTTGGGTGGTGTTCCGGCTGCCGGTGATTGCCTGGGCGCCGTCTCGCCGGGAGCCGACACGGCGGCGCCTGGCGTTTTCTTCCAGCTGCCACCCGGACCTCGAGAGGAGATCTTTGGCGGCCTTCCACCCCGCCTCCCTTTCGTTTGCGGCGAATTCTGTGCCTGCCTTGGTCTCGGGCAGCAATCCGGCTGCCGGTGATTGCCCGGGTCGTTCCGCTGGGAACCGACATGGCGGCGCTTGGCTTTCCCCTCGACCACCACCCGACCGACCCGGACCTGGACCCGGAGTGGGGAACTCTGGTGGTTTTCCATCTCGCCTTCCACTTGTAGTGGCGGTTTTTTGTCTGCCGCCTTGGTTTCGGGCAGCAATTCGGCTGCCGGCGATTGCCTGGGCGCCGCCTTGCTGGGAGCTGACATGGCGGCGCTCGGTGCCCTCTCCAGCCGTCACCTGGGTGCTCCGGACCTGGTGCGGGGAGCGTCGCCGGTTTTCCATCTCACAGCTGGTCAGTCGCGCTCCGTCTCGGGCGACGGTGTGCCGCCTTTGACCATATTTATGGGCGGCGGGCCGGTCTTGCAATGCTGGCCCCGGACTTATCGGGGGTGGCAGCTTGGTCCTGGGGATCGGCCGCCGGATTCCATCTTGGGCGGCAAAGCGGCTGATCTATCGCCGACGTCCATCGATAGGTGACGCTTTACCCGTTGGCTCCCCTTATCGATCACCAGCTCCGGGGGTAAGGAAGGACGGCCTGTTAGACTATCTGGGTATGGACTGGTGCAGTGGATCGACCGGGAGCAACCATCGGAGACCATCTGAGATGGCTGGCCGGCTGCCAGCGTACTGCTGCCTTTTTACCTGGGCGGCGGGCCATGCTGCGGGCTGTTGGGTGTCCCTTCCTTCCCCCTTTCCCCTTCCTTTCCCCTTTTTTTCCCCTCCTTAGTGTCCTTAGTCTCTCCCTCCTTCCCCCTATCTAGCCTCTCCTTTGACTCCATCTTCCCTCTGGCGGTTATATTTTTTTATGGTCATTTATTATTTATTGTTTGTTTGCTTACTTATTATTTATGTATTTTGGGTGTTTTTATTGTAGGAGTGTTTAGTTGTTGAGCTTATATTGTAACTTAGTTTTGTGTATTTTTATTTTTTATTTTTTTATTTTTTTTTCCTTTCCTTTCCTAAGGGGCCGCCATGACCACAGGGACTCATATACCAACTGTGTCGGGCCGTGGGCGGTACGCTTGTAGCCGTGGGGTTAGTCGGTTGAGAAGAACACGGGTCAGGCAACTTGTGCCTGTCCCTCGTTCTGACCCCGGCTCCCTGTCACGTGTCCAGGAGTCACTCCCCCAGCGCCCCGGCCTTTCCTGTCTCCTGTTGAATGCCAGGTCAGTCCACAATAAGATCCCCGTCATATATGATGTCATCTCTGATGGGCGGGCTGACCTGGCCTTCATTACCGAGACCTGGGTGGGTGATGATGGGGGGGCTTCGCTCTCCCAGCTTTGCCCGCCTGGGTATCTGGTTCAGGGGGTGGGAAGGTCGGGGGGACAGAGGGGAGGGGGGGTCGCCATCATCCATCGGGATTCTTTACATGTTAGCAGGACCTCGACATTGGTTAGCCAGGGTTTAGAATGCCTTCACCTGTCAGTGGGGCAGCGGGACAGATTTGGCATTGTGCTGGGCTACCGTGCTCCCGCAACCCAGCCCAATCCCTACCAGAGCTCGCGGAGTTCATCGCGGCTGCACTTTTGAGGTCCCCCGCCTTTTGGTGGCGGGTGACTTCAATGTGCATGTTGGTGGTGGACTCTCCGGCGCAGCTCTGGAATTCATGGAAACCATGGCTTCCATGGGTCTGTCCCAGCATGTTGTATGTCCCACCCACAGGTCAGGCCATACCCTGGATCTGGTGTTTTCCTCCATGTCGGGGCCTCGAGTCTGGAGGTGGGGGATTTTATCTCCTTACCTGTGTCATGGTCGGACCACCACCTGCTCTCTTTTTCCCTGGCGATCGCGGCCCCCTCGCGGGGACCAGTGGCCTTCTGTTTTGGCCCGCCCCGTAGACTGATGGACCCCAGCGGTTCCAGGAGGTCTTCGGGAGCTTTCTGGTGGACTGACTGGTGCTCCGGCCGAGGTTATGGCCAACCATTGGTTTGAAACAGCTGCCAATACCATAGACCGGATCGCCCTAAGCGCCTTCTCCGGTGCCGAGCCCGGCGCTCACCGTGGTTTACGGGGGAGCTCCGGGCAATGAAGCAGGTGAGGAGAAGGTTAGAGCGCAGCTGGAGAAAAACCCGGACGGCAAGTAGTAAGGCTGCTGTTGATTCCCAGACTAGTCGCTATTCCAACGCGATCACGGAGGCCAAGTCATCGTTTTTCTCCGTGAGAATTGGTGAGGCCTCTAACCGCCAGGCGGAGCTCTTCCGGGTGGTTCGAGACCTCACCAATCCTAGTCTGGCTAGGCCTCCTCCTACTGATTTCAGTAGTGAGAATTTCGCAGCCTTTTTAGATCCAAGATTGAGGCCATCCGTGCCGGCTTTGACTCGGTTGCAGTAGCACTGCCCCGGCATCCCCGGTTGCTGGTCCGCCTTCGTCGCCTCGGTTGGAGGAGCTTGGGCCTGTTTCCACTGTCGAGGCCTCCAGGGCTATGGCGCATTGCCGGCCGGCGTCCACTCCTTTCAACCCTTGCCCCTCCTGGCTCATTAAAGCTGCCAGCGGGACCATGGCTGAATGGGCTTCTGCCATCGCCACCGCCTCTTTCAGCGAGGGGTTTTTCCTCTCGTCTGAAGGAGACGGTGGTCAAGCCCATCCTTAAGAAGCCGGGCCTTGCGGCGGACGATTTAGGCAACTATCGTCCGATCGCTAATGTCCCGTTTATGGGCAAGGTCATCGAGAGGGTGGCGGCGGTCCGGCTGCAGTCGTCACCTTGAGGATCGGCAGTGCCTCGATCCATGCCAGTCGGGTTCAGGCCCCGTCGGGGACTGAAACAGCTTTGGTCGCCCTGCAAGATGACCTGCTCCGGGCGGCCAACAGGGGTTGCTCTACCCTGTTGGTTCTCCTGGATCTGTCAGCGGCCTTTGATACCGTCGACCACGGTATCTTACTGGATCGGCTCTCTGAGGTTGGAATCGGGGGCACTGCTCGCAGTTGGCTCCGATCCTTCCTGGAGGGCCGTCCCCAGTATGTTCAGCATGGGGGGAGCTGTCGGCCCCGTGGGTTCTCCCTTGTGGGGTCCCGCAGGGTCGTCGCTCCGCCGTTGCTGTTTAACATCTATGTAAGGCCGTTGGCTGGGGTCATTAGGAGTTTTGGAGTGTGCAGTCATCAGTACGCTGATGACACGCAGCTCTATCTCTCCTTTTCCACCTCTGCAGTGGAAGCTGTGCAGGTCCTCGATGGGTGCCTGGATGCCGTGCTGGCTTGGACCGGGGTGAACAGGCTTAGGCTCAACCCCGGGAAGACGGAGGTCATGTTCTTTGGGGGCTCGCCGTCTGGGTACGGTGGCCCTTTTCCCTCTCTGGGGGGAGTTTCCCTCCGGCCTGTGGAAAGGGCGCGGAATCTGGGAGTGGTCCTGGACCCGGCGCTGACCATGGAGGCCCAGGTGGCGTCGGTTACCAGGGCCGCGTATTACCATCTTCGCCAGATCGCCCAGATCCGCCCGTACCTGGACGGTGACTCTCTGAGAACAGTGGTCCAGGCACTGGTGATCTCGAGGCTGGACTACTGCAACGCCCTCTACATGGGGTTGCCCTTGACTCTTCTCCGGCGCCTGCAGCGGGTGCAGAATGCGGCGGCCAGGCTGGTGGCTGGTGTGCGTCGTTACGACCACATCACCCCAGTCCTGGCCCGCTTGCACTGGCTGCCCGTTGCGGCCCGGATTAGATTCAAGGTCTTGGTTTTAGTTTATAAAACCCTCCATGGCTTGGGACCGGACTACCTGACAGAGCGTATCGCTCAGCGATCCACCTCGGCCCGACCTGTTCGGCAGGTTTCGCTGCAGGTTGCCACTCCTCGAGAAGCCCGGAAATCGGTTACCCGGAACCGGGCTTTCTCGGTGGCAGCCCCCTCCCTTTGGAATTCCATCCCTAGCGAAGTGCGCTCTGCAGAGTCCCTGCTGGCCTTTCGAAAAGCTGTAAAAACCTATTTATTTCGAGAGGCCTTTGGCGAGCCCTGAATTCTCTCTCTCTTTCTTTCTTTCTTTTTTTTTTTTTCGTTACGTCCCGCCATCTTTAATGCCCAAGCAACCATGTTAAGTGTCTTACGTTATGTGTGTGCTTGGTTGATAGCTTTTATATTGCCGGGTTTGGATGCACCGGGTTTTAATGGTTTAGTTGTTTGTTGTAAATTTATAATTATTGTTTGTGTTTATTGGCGCTTGTTCGCCCGTGTAAGCCGCTTAGAGTTTCGTTTGAAAGATAAGCGGGGTATAAATATAATAATAAATAAATAAATAAATAAATAAATCTAAAAGAAAACATGATTCATCAGACCAGGCAACCTTCTTCCATTGCAGCATGGTACAGTTCTGACACCATATCGCCATTACAAGTGCTCTCAGTGGTGAACAGAAGTCAGTATGAACGCTCTGGCTGGTCTGTGACAACACAGCCCCATAAGTAGCAAACTGTGAAGCACGGTGTGTTCTCACACTTTTTCTATTATGGCCAGCATTTTTTTCAGTCATTTGAGCTATAGCAAGCTTTTCTATACAATTGGAACAGGCAGGCTAGTCTTCACTCCCCATGTGCATCGGTGAGCCTTGGACATGTGCAAGCCTGACACTGGTTCACCAATTATTCTACCTCACATCCTTTTGTTAGTACTAACTCCTGCATACTGGGGACCCCCCACACACACACACACGACTTGCTGTTTTGGAGATGCTCTGACCCGCATGTCTAGCTATCAATATTTGGCCCTTGTCAAAGTCACTCAGATCTTTTCATTTGCCCATATCTCCTGCTTCTAGCACATGAAATTCAAGAATTGACTGCTGCCTAAGGAGCCTCATGATGCAGTGGTTAAATAGCTGTGCTGCAGCTAAAACTGTGCTCAAGGCCTGGGGTTCAATTCCAGATAGCCGGTTCAAAGTTCACTCAGCCTTCCATCCTTCCAAGGTCTGTACAGCTTGCTGTTGGGGCAATGTGTACCCTGCATAATTCAACTGTAAACCACCCAGAGAGTGCTTTAAGCACTATGGGGCCGTATACAAGCACAACACTTTGCATTTGCTTTTACATCCCACCCCTTAACAAATGCCAATATAATTATATAATCATTGCTATTCACTTCACAACTTCCCCTTTCTTACAAGAGGCAGCAAAGCAAGGATAAGTAGGGGAAATAGACATGTCAAGACATTGCGTCATACAAGTCTGCCCTGATAAATGTCAGAAGGAATGAAGAAATTACAGAAAGAGCTACAACTTCTAGACAAAGCCATGTATCATACCACCAAATTCTGGGCCAAATTGTAAGCCACAAATAAAGAGGGGTTCAGTAAATTGCAATCCAAAATGCAGGACGAGATCATGCTGTTGCAACAGCATGAGATGGAAATCAAATGGCATTTTGCTGTGGCTTCTCAACAGACATCAGTGAGTTTCAGGCATATGTTAACCTACTGGAGTGATATGTGTCAGAAAATCCAAATGAGGATTAATTAAATTAACTAATTTGTTAATTAATTAAATGGTCAAAAGACAAATTAATTAATTAAAGGGAGAAGCCACTGTATCTTATGCCATTTGCCTTTGATGGGTTTTAACTAACAAATAGGATTTTGGCAATATCAATAAATACCTCATTCTGCAGTTCATATTAATAGTTGTGACTCAGCTAATCCTCTATAAACAATCTATTTAAATAGTGCAAAACAGCACAAACATTACATTTGAAACACCATTTGCTCATCAGGTATTTGCAAAAGTTCCTTGCTTCCAAATTTAATACAAAACCAAAGTGTATTCATTTCAATGCAGTGTTAATGAATCATATACTCTTTCATCCATAAAATGTTTGCTGGTACAGCTAACAAGCAATTAATGTCCTGAAGTGAGAACACCTTATTATAAAATATTCTGTCCTGTGGTTCCAGTTTATATTCCTTCAACAGTAGCCATGTACAATCTCAGTTGAACATTTACTACATGGAAAGAGAGAAAACCTTAAACTGTGCAACTCCCTATAAAAACAGCTTTAGAACACCAGATGACTTTTTAAGACATTGGAATCTACTGAAATGTACAATCTTCTGCCCTGGAATTATCACTACATATTGTTAAACCAAGGATAATATTTTAATTCATTACCAACCCACAATCCTCATAACCCACTATTATTCCAACATTTCTGTTTCACAGTTTAAACCATTTGTACTTGGCTTGCTCTGTTATTTTCTCCTCACTGCCCAGGAAAGCAAAGTGTAAAGTTAAGTCAAAGTTCAGTTCAAAATATACTAATACATATGGGAACCTGCAGGTACTGGTATTGTGCTGCTGATAATCTGAATATTTTACAGTAGAAAGCTCTCTGTACCAAACTAAAAGCATTCACAGCAACACCGGAAAATCCTATTTGCTTCCTTAGCTGGAGGGAAAAAATTCCACTCATGCAAATAACTCAAAACAGGTTGTGGTTAAGCACACAACAGCAGCAAGGCTGTTTCTAAGACATCAACTAATGTTCAGGCAATACCTGAATCTTAAAACATATGCCAATAAAAATGCATGATCTTACAATAACCAGAGTGTTAATCCACAAAGCACTACAATGTTCTTCTACAATCTTTGCACATTAGAGACTTTGCCAACCTGTTTCCAGTTATACCAGAACCAGTGTGTATTTATCCATGATCCTTGGCATATGTTTTTCTTAGGACAAAAGTTTCAAATAAAAATTGTCTTATCATTTCATCTTTCCATGCATACCTTATACATCTCACATTCTTCAAACTATCATACATACTATACTTACATAACTATGCATATATGTACTTGTACCTGTCCTTTCTTAACATAACTGTATCAACTCCAGTGTGATACAAACAGAATATACTCAGCATTTTCCATCTTCTCCTGATGGCTGCTAAAATCCTTGCAACACAAGATAAGGTCATTATTTCATCATACTGCAGTACTCAGATGTTTTTTCTTGCCAACTTAAAAATGTTATGTACTGCTGCTTCTGTACCAGTCTTCCTTTCCCAATAACAGCATTTCTGAGACTAAAATTAGCTAAAAGGTTTCTAAGACTTAAGATCATCTTGGGAAGGACCTAAAGTATTCCAACTTTTTTCTCAAAGAACAATAATTTCATCCTTCATATATGTACACAACTACTTAAATGTATGTTTTAATTATATCCCTATTCCCAACTTTTAAACTTTAACTAGACCTAACTGAACATATGAAATCGAATTAAGAAACGCTTCCAAATTTAACCAATTCAACTGGCACACAAAAAGACCACTGCAGTACCCATTTTATCAGTTTACAAGGAAGGAAACCTCCTGAAAACAGACTGTTTCACCCCCTCCCTAAGGAAGGTCAGGAAAATGCCCTGATCAAGAACTTTGTACCACACCAACACAGCTGTGTACAGGGCAGTCATTTGGCATATTTCAGGTTTTATGGAAAATGGCAGCAGATGATTCTTCAAAAGATTTCAAAGCACAGGGCAAGGTGGTGGCAGGGAACAACATCTTTTAATGTTCTTAAAGTCTGATAACAAATAAACTGGAGTATGTGAAGATAAGCCACAAGAGAGGGAGGATATAGCACCCACCATCTGCGTCCCACTGTTGTTCTTGTATAAAATACAGTGGACCCTTGTATAACAAATATGTACAACATAAAAAATTCTGGAGATAGGGGAAATTTGCTTAACAGAATCGCCTATGGGGCAAATCTGTACAACATAAAATGGTCGCAATTAGGGATTACTCTGTTTTTAATGCATTCCTATGGGAAATTTGTATAAAGGAAATTTTGTTTAACATAATTTCATTTGGAACAAATTAATTCTTTTATACAAGGTACCACTGTAATCATTTGCCTAGATGCCCTAAGCACATCCGATCTCGCTTGATTTCAGAAGCTAAGCAGGGTCGGCCCTGGTTAGTACTTGGATGGGAGACCACCAGGGAATACCAGGTGCTGTAGGCGCCTGGAGTAGGAACTGACAAGCCACTCCGGTACTCCTGCCAAGAAAACTCCATGGACATGGAGTCACAAAGAGTCGGTCACGACTGTAACGACACAACACACACACACACACCACTGTAATCAGACCTAGTCTGTGCCCATACATGGTCTTTGCTGCTTCATAGAGTATTAAGTCAGGCCTACATTTTCTTGTGGCTCTCTATTCATCTTCATCGTTATTAAGCCGAGTCCTGATTTTCATCCAATTAGTAAGGAAAGTAACTAGGTCATTTGTCTAGCCTAAAGTAAAATCTGTTCACGTCTCAGAGAAATGAGGACAAACAGCCACTGCTGGCAGTCAGCATTTAACAGATACAATGGACACAAGGTCATTGAACTATGTCAATTGAAACATAAACTGCTAGACAAAGCAGCAGCTGAGTTATTCGCAACTCATTAGGGTACAATCTGACTCAAGCTTATATTACATTTGAAATCAAAGTCTGTGCTCATACAAGAAGTTTGAACAGATTAATTCCGAGGTTCATGCTCCATATCAGATGTGATATGAATCACATTCTACCCCAGCACCTCCCTCCCTCCCTTCCTTAGATCCCACCTGTGCCAATCCTTCCTTCTCTGGTCTCACCTCTGCCAACTCTTTTATGGAGCACAACTGCAAGAAATAATAACAACCCAGTAATAAGGTGACTGGGTGATCTAGTGCTAATCCAATACAGTATATGAAAAAAAAGATTATTTTTTAAAAAATTTGGAAGAGGATGAGGGAAAGAACGTGAGTCTTGTTCACCAGTCCTTATAATCACACCCCACTACCTACATCACCAAAACACTACACAGACATCTACCCAGAGAGGATAAAAATCATCAATTTTAAAAATCATTTTTAACTTCATAAGTACATATCACAACTAACGGCATTGGGGGGGGGGGGGGGTGAAGTTGAACCTGGCATGAAAAAAAATAGAAGTCTTCCAGCGACAGAGAAACAAGCCACTTTAGGAGCAAAATGGGCTAGACCAATTCATATCAGGTTGTGTTATCATGTGGCCAGGTTAAAAAAAATTCAAATTCACCCACTTTATAAATGAAGCAAATCCCATAGTATTCAACCATGTTGTCAAATCCTAAATTTTAAGCCTGATTTTAACCCCTTGAAACAAGATTAAAGCATAAGTACTTTTTATTCTAACATAGCACAATGGTAACACTGGTTCAGGTTAAGATGACAGAACAAGTCATGGTTTGTCACTATGAGAATGAAAAGACGTGAGCCTTGGTCTAATGCTTGTTTACATAGTTCTGGAGATCTGAAGTCTCTGCCCGTATGCCTCAAACCTGATTTGAAGGAACTGGCCCTTCATATGTAAAGGACTGAGCTAGAGGCTTGCTGCTGATTATTCAAAGTCCTCCAAATCCTTATACATGGGATGGAGTCCCTGACTGGCCTGCATAAATTTATGCTGCATAAACTGGACATAATCACCCAACAATGAGAAGAATTAATATAAATTAATTGAAAGCGGGGTGGATAAAAAGCAATGATGTTAAAAATCAATTGATTTAAATCATATTTTAAATTTGAAAAATTGACTTTACCTTTAAATTGCACAAAAAATCAGATATAAATCAAATTCATCCTGACTGAAAGCATCCTATCCTGCTTCAGAGCTTTAGACTCTCCAAGGCTCCCTTTTGCCCTGCAGAAACCTTTGGGAGCCTCAGGACTAGAGGAAAAGTTTTAATAGCAAAAAAAAAAAAAAAAAACCCAAACCTGCACTGAAACACCACCAGAAGTCCTGATCTGGACAACAACAGAGTGGCATCAATTTTTGGCTCCTAAAACCCTCCCACATCCCAAGAGTGACAGAGGCTTCCACAGGACAAAAAAGAATTCTGAGATCCCTCAGAAACTGAAAGGTGGGAATAAGAAACTTTCAATTAATTTAAATTAAATATGCACTATACCACAGGATATAATTCAGTTTATGCAGTGTAACTTTACAACCAATAGAATTTCAGCTATTATCTATCACTGCAAAATGCTAAGGAGGGAAAGGAAATCACCTTATCTCCTCCACTGAGACAGATTCTTTAGATGCATGTGCCATAAACAATGAGCTCAAGCCTTATTTCTGTAAGGCATTTGCTTTATAACTATATAAAGTCTGAAGCAGTTCAAGGTTACACAAACATTAGGTAGGCATTTTTCTTAAACTTCAAAGACTGTAAGCCACTTCTAATTTAACAGGGGTTACTCTGTTTAAAAGTATACCTGGATCAATTACTCACAGTGTAGTCAACATCTGAAAATTCACAAAATTAATACATATAGCATCTGCTCAATTTAAGAGTCAATTATCTCACTGATAATGCAACCCCTACATTTTTATTCATGTATTCTGCAGTTTGGAAACTATGCTATAAATATTAATCACACTGACAAATACTAATATTCACATTTAGGAAACATAATATGAGACTCTAAATGGCAAAAAAAGTTTAAGGGATGCTACATTTTTTTTTTGAAAAAACAGGAAATGTATTTACAAATATTTAGATAGCTATAGTAGAAGTAATTTAAAACTAATGTATTAAAGATTCCACAATTCCACTGCCAGTTCTGACAGCTGCAGAACCTAGCTTGAAAGTTTTGGTGTATCAAACCACGGACACATACATACACTGTACATACACACATTTAGACTGCTGAACCTCTTTATCCTATTTTAGGGATATTTCAGGATTTCCCTTCCAAATATTTATACTGTTTATTATTAGGAGACCTTTGTCTCCTGTACTAGCAAGGAGGAAACAGTATGCCTGAGTAAATGAAAAGTAACACTGCCATGTAAGGAGAGCATATACTGATTAGAACTACTACCAGCAGAATGTTACAGACGAGATTAAAAGTACTTCTTCCCATCCAGTGTTTCATATTGTTTCTGTATGTCTGGCTTGTCTACGAAACCTCACATTAATATATAATAATAAGTCTTTAAGGTGCCAATGTTTTTGTCTTTTTTTGTTTCGCTATGTTTCTTTGGATTTTGCCTGAGATACTTCCCGGGAGGTTGAGAATCAATTTATCTGCCATTATCCAAACTGTGGCATCTCATCTTTTTCAATAAAACAAGCTACATGCATTACTAGCTGCTGCTGCTGCTTTTTCTTAGCATCTGTTCAAATTGGTGGTGAGGTCTGCTAGCATCAATTACTAGCTTTATATAGATTATCCAAAGTTGACAAGTAAATGTATCAACCCACAGTTATAAAGAGTGGCTTTCTGCCAGATGGGTCATATATAAATTAAATTAAATTAAATAAATATGCTAATACTGATATAAATTAACAACACCTGCTTATAAGAGAGAGGTAATGGCATCCACAGGAAACTCATTATTTGATTAACTATAAAAACAAAAAGGGTCAAAAAAGACTTTGAAAGAAACAAGCAAGGACATGGCAAACCTAGTGATATGCAGGGGAGTAGCTGGATTCTTACAAGCAGCAGCCCACACTGTCAAATTTTGTTTCAGATCCTACTAACTTCTCCAGATTACATGGAATTACCTCTCATAGCTTCATTAAACCAGTACTTTTGAAATTTTCCATTTTATACAAAGTTAGTTTCTACCTTCCAAAGCTTGGTTTCACATTACTTATTTTTAAATTCATGTTGTCTACTGATGAAATCTACGGTACTTCTCCTCTAGGCTTTCAACTATTTATGTTAAACAAATAAGTACAGGCATGTTAAACTGATGTGATTATCTAAAATGAAACAGCAGTCCACATAGGTGCCAAAATTAAATGCTAACGTAACTTCCCGTGTATAAATGATGAAATGTAGTGATTTGTTTCACCATTTCTATCCAGCATTCTTTCCTGATACGTTACAAATCTACATATTTTTGCAGAAGGAAGGAAATACCATGTGTTACCCCTAGAGATGAACAAATGCTAACAGAATTCTTAACTCCTGTGTTTGTGTGTTGTGTTGTTAGTCATAACCAACTCGTCATGACCCCATGTCCATGGAGTTTTCTTGGCAGGAATACTGGAGTGGTTTGCCAGTTCCTACTCCAGGCGCCTGCAACACCTGGTATTCCCTGGTGGTCTCCCATCCAAGTACTAACCAGGGCTGACCCTGCCTACCTTCCAAAATAATGAATTAGTACTGTATGACTGTGGGATTTGCTCCAAAGATTCCAAAGAACACAACAGTCCTCTCACAATTGATGTAACAGTAGGAATTAAGTCCATTGTTTGTTTTATGTTCAATGACTTGGACTTTGTATCATTATCAAAACTCAAGAACCACTAACCTGTATTTCCAGTTGAACTGGAAACTGTACTTCCAACAGCATATATTTTCCTCAGCCCTTTTCAGCTGACAACAGACATTTCCAAGAAGTGATACTGAGATATTAGCATCAAACAGTGATAGCATATGATAATTAATTCACTTTAGCATTCATAGTATAGTAGTATTACAGTTTGAGAGTACTTTTGTTCATATCTGGCTGCATTGTTCAGCAAGTTCAATTCCCCACTGTACCTCCAGGGACCACCCATCCTAGGTCCTAGGGGATTTTGCTGCACAGTTCTAGAGCATCCCCAGAAGGGAATAGTAAACCATTTATGTTTATTATATACTGAGAAAACCTTGGAAATGGTTGCAAGTTATGATTGGCTATTTGATCAGGCAATGCTGCATCCCCCATCCCAACTCGTACTCATGATGGTGCAATGCTTGCCATCATATGTCTTATGGGCAAGATCACTGCTTACCAAGCACAGTATCCTGTAGATGTCTGAAACTACATAATTTCTAATAATCATTATAGATTGGATTTTGGAACTTGAACCTTACTAACAAATATCTAGGCTTTCAATCTATTATAGGCTATCTTTACCCCCTCTAATTCTAATTTCCTCTAACTCATGTCTAGCAAAAAACAGACAACCTCAGAGTGCTGAAAGTTTTATGGCTGCCAAGTATAAATAAAATTTGGTCAGGGAGAAAAAGTCATCTGGCAAATTGTAAACACCACATTCATAATCTCCTTAGCAACTCCCTTCCCTATATAGCACACAACTAATGGAAAAATTAAATACAGTCTGTAACAGCATCAGCCTCTATAACAGCAGCTTTACAGAATGGTCTTATCCACAATTATTGGTGCCAGAGTCTTACTAAGCTCAAATGCTCCACCAATGTAGTAATTTCTGGGTGGCGATTACACAAACCGAAATACCACCCTAACAGCTTGATGTCCGTTTGAACATGGAAGTGACACTTGTATCTTCGAAAGGTGTTTTGTCTACAATATCCCTATACAGTACATGGTCATTTCTACCTGTTGCGTTCAACATGACTGCTTTTAGTAAGTAACTATTATTAGGAACGGAGGCATAAAGCTACACAAATTCTCATCATTTAAGCAGTCATCTTCTATCTCGTCTCCTTCTTGATCTCCAATTCTAAATTGATCTTATTTTAAAATGCAGTAAACCAAGGTGTCAGTTCTCACACTTCATGGTTTTAATGTATCAAGCAAAAAATGAACAATATTTAAATGAGAATCTTCTAATTTTTAATGCTTTAAACGCACAAAACTCCATCTCCAATCAACCTCTACCATAAAGTCCATTTTATCATAGTTGTTAAAATGAACATAAAATATGCATTCCTGAATACAGGTGTTTTGAGATTTTTAGTAGATATTTCTAGCTGGTATAAAACAGTGTGAATGAGGAAATGTTAAATAAGCCATAACTGTATGTGTGTGTCTCTGTGTTTGTAATTAAATATTTTATTCCCTAAACTACTAAATGAAATTCAAGCTAAGACTATTTCCTAATTACTTGCAAGCTGTCATCACATTTTCTTAATATTTTTCCTACAAATTGAACATTGATAGCTGTTAATTTTCACATCTGTTTACAATATTGTTTCTTCAAAGGGGAGATGAATAACAGAACAAAGGACAAGGGCCCATTTTACTTTCAACGCAAGAGGGTCTTGACCACCCAAATATATTATTATTTGAGGAATCAAAATGAAGCTGTTTGGACTGTCTGTGAGCAAAAAAACATGCCTTCCAGGAAAAGAGATAGCCTGCATAGCCTTGGACAAGCTACATAGTCCAAGAGTGCTTCCCCACCATAGAAGCAATAGTTAATCTGAGTACTTCATACCTAGAAAACTTCATGAAGGGCCACTATAAATCTGAATAAATTTCATGGTACAGTATTCCTGTTCAAAAATACCAGGCATAGGCAATCAAAATTATAAAACATTGGTTGGTGTGAAAGAACAGATAAAATGTTTAATCCAAAAACACAATTTCATCAATTGGCACATAATGTATGCTGTTCCTGATACTGCCTTTTTGCAGTTCTGATGGTGATATTTCTGAGGTCTGCAACTTCTTGCAATACTGTGTGACATTTCTTGATATTGTTCCCCAAACCCCAATGATTATGGGAACCACCATGTTTCAATTAACAGATCTCTGTATTTTGTTAGTTTTTCCAATTCTGGCTTCCCCTGGAATTACAATGTCAATGATCCAAACATTTTTATTGTTCTGCTACCAAGGTGTCTGTTATATTATGTCCAAGATGTCTACCAGTTTAGATCCATAAGTTTATTTATTTATTTTATATTTCTATACCGCCCCCTTAGTGCAAATCCCACAAGATCTTGACTTTGTCATTTTCTGACACCTTCTCTGATGTTCCCATGGGGTTTGGAGGCTGGCAAGTTTTTTTTTTTTTTTGGCATGTCCAGTAAACTATTTTTGCCACTTGATCATGTCTAATTTTATAATCTATTTGTGCAATCTTTGGGACATTCACAGACAGTTTGACACAATTTCACCTTTTTCCTGCAGAGTCAACATTTTCTGTTGGCACTAATCCCTTTACTCTTAACCTTTGTCACATTGGCTTAGAGTGCTAGTTCTTGTGCAGCACAAATTAAGCTTTCAGTTTCTTTCTTAATGATCCCCAGTTTTAGCTGTGCTCAGGATGAAATATCATATTTTCCATCAATATTTCTGTTGTCTATGTAATGGTTTATTTTTTCCAACAGTTTGCTGCTGCTGCTGCTGCTGCTGCTGCTGCTGCTGATGATGATGATGATGATGATGATGATGATTATTATTATTATTATTATTATTATTATTATTATTATTAATTAACCACACAGCTATCTACGCTGGATTTTATATTACCAATCACTAGTCGAACGCTTCCCAAGTGTTTAGGACTCAGTGATGTATCAGCGAATTATGCGAGCAGATCCCAGTAAGGTGGCTTTCTGCATCTGACTGATGGTGACTTTGTCAACTCCAATTTCTTCTTAATACTTGCTTAGCACTTTGGGCACTGCACCCAGCGTGCCAATTACCACTGGGACCACCTGTACCGGTTTATGCCAGAGTCTCTGAAGTTCAATTTTGAGATCCTGATATCGGGTAAATTTTTCAAGTTGTTTCTCAGTGACTCTACTATCTCCTGGTATAGCAGCATCAATGATCCACACTTTTTTCTTCTCCACAATCACAATATCTGGGGTATTATGCTTCAAAACCCTGTCTGTCTGTATTATTATTATTATTATTATTATTATTATTATTATTATTATTATTATTATTATTATTATTATTATTATTATTATTATTATTATTATTATTATTAGGAACAAGAACAAGATGTTATAGCATACTCCTTTCAGTAGGATTGCCCCATTTCAGGTTTCAACCAGACACACATTTGTGCAGCACACTTGATTACCTTCCTATCTCCCAGGCTTCTCATTCCACTGACATTCCACACCCAATGACATCAGTGCTTATGCAGCCCTCACTAGGCTGCCTTTTTGGGAGGGGCATATTTCTGGATTATAAAAATACTTCTTTCTGTGCATCTCAGCAAAATCCAAACAACCGCTATAATGCTTTTCCTTTCTCCATTCCCTCATTTTGGTTCCAATTTTATCAGTTCTCACCACCAGTTTTGCTATTCAAAAACGTTATGATAAATCATCAAAATTAAAGTTATGTCCGAAGTTCATTTACTCAGCATTACTGTACTTAACTTCTCAAATTATTGTAACAGTCATTATGCTGAACTGCCTGAACTGCACTATGAAGTTAACATTAGGCTGCATATTACACTGCTTCTAGAATCAGGATGTGAAACTTGTGTCCCTCAAGGTGTTCTTGGGCTACAACTCTAATGAACCCTAATCAACACAGTCAATAGCTAGGATTATAGGAGCTGCAGAACCACAATACCTGGAGAATGTGGCCAAGTTTGGCTCTAGAAGAGCAAGTGTTTTCCTTAAAGACAAAAAGCCAGACTTTCATCATCTACATAACTTTAACAGGCTACATGGAACAGACATAACCCTAAATATATATGCAGCATGTGTCCAGTTTGTGACATCATAGTTATACACAAGACATTTTGTTGCAAGATATCTAAGGGACTGAGAAATCTTCACAGAGATATCTAAGGGAAAGCAACACTCATTCATTCTTAAACAAAACTATATTATATTTATATTATTACATTTACAGTAACATTTGGGTGGCTATCAGACAAACCTGACAATGTAGTGAAATACTTTCAAGGTACAGTCGTACCAGAAATAGCCTTCATTAGCTGTTCCTCCCCTTGGGTCTAAAAGTTTCAGTGAATTTTCAGTCTTGTGCCGCAGTGGTAAAATGCCTGCACTGCAGCAGAGCTGTGCTCACGACCTGGGGTTCAATCCCAGGTAGCTGGCTCATGGTTGACTAGAGCCTTCTATCCTTCCAAGGTTAGTAAAATTAGTACCCAGATTTCTTCGGGGTGGGGGTGGGGGCAAGGTGTGGCCTGCATAATTAAATTGTAAACTGCCCAGAGTGTGCAATAAGCCCTATGGGGTGGCATATACAGTAAGCAGAACAGTTTGCTTCTTGCTTTTTGTCACAATATTTTTCAAATATAAATTCACCACATGTTTGGACCTTATGCATATCTTACCTTATTGCCAAATTCAGTAAGTAAGGAACAGCAGTGAACCAAAACATTCAGTGGTAGCTTGTTTTTTTTTTTAATTTCAGCTCTGAATTATATCTTCCTCACAAACCACATCAAGAATAAATGAGTGACTTAAAGCTCACTTAGAACTAGGAGCCTATTTTGTAGTTCAGCAGACATTAACCCTCAGTAAAACTGACCTTTTTGAAACATCTTGGGCCAAGCCCAACACTTGGGTTTATTAAATGACTTCAGTGTGTTAAGCAATGAACACATGTGGCAAGTATATCTCTGAATGACATGAAAGGTTTGTCCCCTGCTCCTTTGAACTCTAGAAAACTAGAAAGTGCCCTTAAAGGAGAAAGCGCTGATTAAATATTAATCAAATATTAAACTATTACTCTGTTAAATGCATACAGTCAGTAGTACAATTGTTTGTAAATTATTAATTACTATATCAAGAATCAGGGCTCTATTGTAAATGCCATAGGAGCCAATGTATTAAGTTAGTTCAGACTATCACTGCAGATTATTAAACCAGAATCTATCTATCTATCTATCTATCTATCTATCTATATCTATCTATCTATCTATCTATCTATCTATCTATCTATCTATCTATCTATCTATCTATTTCAACATTTCACCTACAATAAAATTACACAGCAGCATTAAAATCTGATAGCAGCATTATGCTCAATATTTTAACCACAAAATGTTTTGTATAATATAGTTTTAATTTTACCTCCTTTAGAATACAACTTTACAGTCCAGGTGCAATGACACAAGAAGTATTATGGAAATCCTCGCAGGGTTTCAGATATTATAGGCAGGCTCATGGGAGGCCCCATCCCAGATATTCTGGTCAAAGCCATAAAGGGTTCTGTAAGTAAAAGTCAGCACCCCCAAATTGAGCTCAGAAGCTACTACAACTGTTTCAAGGTAAAATGAATGCCAAACAGCATTTTAGCCATAGTATATTGTACTAGCTAGTTCCTAAATATCTTTCCATGGAAATACAAGATGATTAGATTACTGGCCACTATGGGTGGCTGAAGGATGCATCACTGTAGCCAAATTTTATTTGTCCAGGAAGGGATGCAGTTGACACATTCACTAGCACTTAGCAAATTCATTCTAATTCACCACTGACAATGATCCAATACTAGAACCAAGAATGTGTGTGTGTGTGTGTGTGTGTGTGTGTGTGTGTTTTACAGAAAATATTACCACACAGAATCTGCTGTACCACCCAAGCCAGGCTGAATTACCTATTATATCACATATTTTTGCAATGAACCTTGATTTGTTTCTTCACCTTATCCTTCACTGCGTCCAAATGATGGTTAGAAATGCCAGTCTCCTTATGGCAGTGAAAGTCCTAATCCAACAGGACAGCTATTGACTATAAGCATTGATTAAAAGAACCAACTCTGAACCAACTCCAAAAAAACTCCCTTTTCCCATAGCTTCACACAGAGGCTAAAAAGCATGGGAGACAAAATAAAAGCCTGGAGGAATATCACAGGCAAAGGACCTTTAACAACTATTACTCAGGACCATCTTCCAGGAAATTTCAGTTGTACTGTATCTCATAACTAAAAACACCACAAGAGACTCTATACTAGTCAAGTACCCAAGACAGATAACATGGTTGACAGCACCAGCCATGCAATAGTCTCTTCTCAATATGATGTCTTCACCGAAGAGCTACAAAGGATTTACTGATGAAATGTTTTGCAGACTTGTTACAGTGCGCTTCAGAGGGTTATCACCACACTACTCTCATAGTCAGAATGTCCCA
The DNA here is from genome assembly GCA_029282475.1 of Phrynocephalus forsythii. Classification (NCBI taxonomy): domain Eukaryota; kingdom Metazoa; phylum Chordata; class Lepidosauria; order Squamata; family Agamidae; genus Phrynocephalus; species Phrynocephalus forsythii. The sequence goes on along the minus strand of JAPFRF010000006.1, from coordinate 14,383,400 downwards.
ACCATTCAATCACACAAAATTAAGTCCACTGGACAACTCAGTGCTAATAAAACAAAGGTGAAAATGACAGACATCATTGCTGTCCCCCCCTACCACAAAATGGCTCCCCAAACTCTAACCTTTGTTCAATCAGATTCAGACTGAGTTTTCATACCATCACTTGGGTTACCATCCAAAGTGCTTTACTAACCTCCCTCAATGTCTCATGTTTGGCAACTCAGGACAAGAGACAAAAGGCCAAACTCCTGTTGCTTATCACAGAAAATCACACTAGAGTAGGCTCACTGAATTAATGGGAAATTATTGAATCAATAAGCGCCATCAATTTAAACAGCCCTACTACAAAAATGGAGGGTCTTTAACAGGACTGTCAGTTCCAGTAGGCAGAGTTTCCAAGAAAGTGCAATGATTCTTTAAACAATTAAATCAATTAAACCAGTTACCTGAATGGATAAATTAGTAAATTCCTCAGCCCTACAGGTACCAGCAAATCAAAAATGTACAATAGTTATCAATCCATGTCCATTTTTTTAAAACCTTCACAAATCACCTCCATACTGACTAACAAAAAACACACCAAGTATATACCCTGCCAAATGTGAAAGGTCAAAAATTAAATAATACACACTGATGGCTGCCACAGAAGAGGGCCTAGAGAGGAAGCCTGAGTCCCCAAACATCATCAAGCCAAAGGAGATTCACATCACTTCTGAGACCACCTCAAGGAAGCAACATGGCTAGTGGGGCCTTAATGCTCCTTTTGTATATCTTGTTAAAATGAAATCTAGTTTCTCAGCATTTCTAGAATTCTAGCCCCCATTCTTTGAAAAAAGCATGTGTAATAAAAACTTGCTTAGATGAAGGTGAGGGCAATCTGAGTGTCAGTTCAATCGGACCTGCCCACTGTGTTCTAGTTGCATGCAAAAGCTAATGGGTGGGGAGGGTTGAATTGTAGCAATCTATTATGAGTCATTCCCACCCCCCAACATTTCCTGTCTGGAAATTGTTGGGATTCTTTTTATCAAGGAGTCTTTTATATTGCTCCTTGGTTTTTTTTACTACTACTTTAAGTCAACAAGTTGCCAAACCCCCACTCTAAAATAGCAGATATAACAGTTTGTCTAATCTAATCTATATCTGAAAAGCAAAGATTATGCTAAAATATAATAAAATGAACAAGCAACATAAAATAGTTTAACAGTGCCTCAAATATAAATAAAACTGTTGGGGGAGCACAAGTTTCTGTGAGCAGCGACCCTCTTCTTCAGATGCACCTAAAGAAGTGGCTGTAGTCCACAAACATTTACTCCACATAAAACATTATTCACTATTTTTTGCTGCTTTTAAGGAAGTGTGACACACCCATTCTACAGTCTTCAGAAACGCCAGAAGAGAACACAGTGGTACCTCTTCTTATGAATTTAATCCATTCCAAATGCACGTACTTAAGGCAAAGTACTCTTAAGTCGGGGTATCTATCTAAAAAATGAAAATATAAGTTAAAAAAATCAAAAAAATATTTGTAAGTTGAGCAGACCATGTATAAAATTTGTAAGGCGGCAGTTAAAACGCCAACAGTTTTCCGCTCTTAAGTCAAGCTGCTCTTAAGTCAGGGTACCACTGTATTCTTTTTCACTGGATTTCCAAGAGTATGGAACTGGTTGAAGATCTAAGCTGACATTCCTGTTCCAAACTGGTGGTGGTGGTAGGTCACAATAAACGTTCAAAATAAAGCTTTGAGGGCCTTTCCACTGCCCAGGAATATAGCTTAAGTTTAAAATTGAACCTTTCAACCATGTTTATCTTCATAGTAATTTGAGAAAGCCTTTAGTTTTAAACATAAATGTTCCCAAAGAAAATGATTATTAAGAAAACTGAAGTATAAGGGAACATTTTTAACTTAACTTTTTAACTTCTTTGCTGAATGTCAAGAGACAGTAATCAAATTGATTTGTGTAATTACAGAAAAATGTAAAAATATCCATATCCAGGGATAGAATTATCTTACTAGACTATGATTTCAACCAGAAATCACAAAGAAAACTGATTATCCTGCAAGTGGTTACAAAAGTGTATGAGGTGTTTGCCTTCTGCAACAGGTCTGTTCTAGAGAGATGGATGGAAAGGAGATGAATCCTGCCAGACCAGCCTCTGACTCATTATAAGTCAGGTAGCCAACTAGCTCAGGAGAGATACAGCCAGACAGACACAGCAATCACCATTATACTCACCACAATATTTTGAAGTCCTATTTGATTTGTCGGTTCAACTTCTAGGTCAATCATACTCAAGACAGCATTCTTCTGCACATTTCTCCTAGGATCACATAACTGTGCATTCCACAAAGCAGCAGATCCCAAACTTTTCTGTCATGAGGACCTTTGTTTAAAATAGCCAACGACATCCGGGCCCCCCCACACACCACATCTGCATAAAAAGGCATTTTTAATGGGGGATAAAGTCATCCCTTAGAATGCAGAGGCTTTTTTCTCCCTCAAAGGGCCTTTTTCCTCATACATTATATATACACATACATGCTAACTTTAACAACCTGCTCAAAAAGGTCAAGGAAAAAATTATAAGGCAACCTGCCCAGAAAACACTTTGTAGCCCTCTTGGGGACTGGGAAACACTGCCCTAGACTTAAAATCCATAGTAATAGAATATTCTTGCACATCCTATTAAAATGTATTCCCAATGCTACTCAAAAGTTCTTACTCATTCTGACGTAGAATTTCACTGCAAATTCATGTAAGCAGAAAGGAGACACAAGAAGATTAGAAGGAGCCTCGTTTATTCTACTTCAACCAGTTAAATGAATAAGATTTCCCAGGATCAAAACAGTTACCTAATAACATTATCTTTATACTTGAAGGACAATTAAACAATTTCTAAGGTTACAGTGCCATTAAAACTGCATTTAACTCTTCTATACCTGAACAATCAAAGAATTGTAGAAAAATTGCCAATCACATAGAACCCACCCTATTTTCCCCTACTGAGAAAAATATAAATACGTTGCGAATTAGTAAAACAAAAATGACAAACAAAAGATTGCAGTCACCTTCTCTGTATTATAGCTATGTTTGCCTGTACAGTTTATCTCTTTTTCCAAAGTAAGAGGAGGGATTGAAGACATGTACCTACCTCATACCCCTAGATAAGGTTATCAGTTACCTTTTCCAACAAATACCAAAGTTTTCAAGGCAGCTTAAAGGATCATAACTTAATATAAATGGGTATTAGATGAAGTACAAATGGCATAACAATATATACAGGACTAGAACAAATTATTAGACCCAGTCATAGCAGACCCATTGAATGAATGGGACTTGTTCTGCAAACACTTATATAAGTCCCCTCCATTCAGTGGTTCTACTCTAGCTGGGACTAGCAACTAGATTTAGCCCTGTTTTTAAGATGGTAAAATATTCCAATAGTTAGAACAATGTTAACTGAGTATTGCTGTTTTTAAAGAAAGCTGGGATGCACAGGAGCCCCGCTTCCAAGGCAAAGAGCTCCATTTTTATCAGCCATACCAGCGGAGAAAAATATACCCAAGGAATAAGCAAGTTATTGCTTCTGGAAGTCAAACAAACACCTGCGCTGTCTGTGTGATGGCTCCAGCAGCTGTTACCTCCAAGGCCTCTCAAACACACATAACCCAGGGTAAGAATTCCCCATCATTTCCATGTCTGCAGCTCTGCCTAGCTGATGGGAGTAAAATCAGATCTGACAGATGATACCTGTCCAGAAACAAGACACTGAGAAAATTAAGGGAAAGAAGAATGCGCCAGCTAGCACCTTCAAAAACAAACAAACCCCAAGAGGACATTCCTGGTTCAAACGTCCTGCGCCAGCAGGAACTGGCAAGTGGTGTGAGATAGCAGGTGATGATTGCATCACAGAGCAGGTCAGCTGTCTGATATGAACAGATTCCAAAGGGAAAGGGAAAAAAATACTGTGTATGAGAATCACACTGCAAACGATTAAACTGTCATCTATAACCTTTCTGGGACTGATTCATCGGAACCATTTTTCTCTTTGGCACAAGCCCTGCGTCCTTTACTATAGAGGCCAAGCACTACTATCCCAATCCACCTTTTCAAGCAGAGGGACGTGTAACAGAGGAACCTACACCCGCTTATCAGCCCTGGGGGGCTGAGAGGCAAGAGAAGTGAGGGGGAAAGGCAGGCATCACCAGCGACTGGTGCAGGATGGAGATCAAAGGGATGCCTATCCCTAGCCTTTCCCCTCGACTTCATGGGGTGATGACCTTGAGGCTATTTCTCTCTCTCTCTCTCTCTCCTTCAACCTATCTCAGAGAGAGGCAGTGGGCGCGGATGAAGCAGGTAGCCGGGTGTAGCAGCAGGGGTGGTGTTTTCTCCACGAAGGTCCTTTACAACCCTCTAGGAAGGCTTTTCTTATAAAAATAAAAATAAAAAGGTAGGAAGACGCCACAGAGAAGCAGGGCAGCCAGTTCGCTCCGTGAGCAGAGGGGCACTCGGTCTAAAACCAACCAGAGGAGGAAAAGGTGCGACGAAGATTCAATCCACGATCATCAGCCCCATTAAGCCTCTCTTCCCTCCCCCGCCCAACTACAGGGGTACCTTGTATAAAGGAATCAATTCGTTCCACATGAAATTATCTTAAGCAAATTTTCCTTTATACAAATTTCCCATAGGAATGCATTGAAAATGGAGTAATCCTATTTTTATGTTGTATGGATTTGCCCCATATTCGACTCTGTTAAGCAAATTTCCCCTACCTCCGGAATTTTTTTATGTTGTACAGATTTTATGTTATACAAACCGTTTGTTATACGAGGGTCCACTGTAACTCCACAGGGAGGGACACCCCCCCCACACACACACACCCCGGCCCCGCTGTCCGAGATCCCCTGGCGGGGCTTGTCGCCGCGTCTCTCCCCGTCCGGCGGGCACCCCAACGGGACACCAAAACCAGGCGGAGGGGGGGCAGCCTAAGGAGCCCCCCCCCAAAAAAAAAAATAATCCTCCTCCACCACTACCACCCCACCCAACACACACACACACACACACCTTCTCCCCTTCTTCTAGTTCAGGAGCCCGCCTGCCTCCTGCCTCTCCCCCCCCAGGCCACCGTCGGCGAGGGGAGCCGCCGCATTCGCCCCCCCTTATTTTATTTATTTATTGATTTATTTATTTATTTATTGCCCCCGCCGCCGCCGCCAAGGGATGGCGAGGAGGAGAAAGAGGTACCCCCCGCAGGCAGCAGCCCCTCCCCGCCCTCAACACCAGGAAGAGGGAGAGAGAGAGGAGGGGGAGGGGGGTCCCTCAGTCGGTTGGCGCGCTCGCTCTCTGGCTCTCTCGCGCTCTCTCTCTCCCCCCAGCTCAGCTCAGCTCACCTCAGGCGTTGCTGCACGGAACGAGCCTCTCCGGGAACGACCGAGCGAGCGAGCGAGCGAGCGAGCGGGCGGGCAACTCCCTCCGCCCCTCCCTTCCTCGCGCGCGCGTGCGCCCCCTCCTCTCCCTGCCGCGGTGTCCGAGCGACTGCCGAGCCTCAGGCCGAAGGCGCTTCCCTTCGCCCGCCCCTCCCCTCCTCCTCCTCCTCGGCGGGCCTGATTGGCCACTTCCGCGGGAGTGCCTCCTGATTGGTCCGTCCCCAAAATTGCGGGACTTCCCATCGGCTTCACTCTCTCTCTCTCTCTCTCTCTCTCTCTCCCCCCCCCCCCAGTCTTCAACTCTTTGGCACACCAGACCGAATCTTATTGGTTTCCCGCCGGCTCCCTCCCGGCTGTCAATCAACGCGACTTCCTGGTAGAGAGGACGGAAAGGTTGCAAAAGAAAAAGGAGATCGGTTTGGAGTTAAGAGAGGAAGAGTGACTTTGAGAAATCTGGCAGCCGCGCCGCCGGGGAAGGAAGGTCGATCGCTGCTGGTTCAGCCTGGACCGCCTGGACCCCAAGACCCACGAATGGGAAAAGGGCAAACATACCCCTCGAAATATGTGGATCCAGACGTGACCTATTCCCCATTTATGTGGATTTTATGTGGATTTTATTCTAGGTCCGAAGAAGGCAGGCGCATTTAATTTCCGTGTTCACTGTGAATGTTGACATTTCCTGTTTAACGGGGAGGGGGGAAATCGCCGATCCGCACTGGAAATTGCATCATAAAATAACTGGAGTTTTATGTAAGCATCCTCAGTAGTTACGGCGCACATAGTTTAAAAGCGGTCTTTCCAAAAGGCAATGACAGCCCTTGAAACAACATCTTAAATTCTTTTTTTTTTTTTAAATTCACCAGCAAATGTCTGCCTTGCAGGAAAATCCGTAGCTGGCAGCTCTGCAGTGCCAAGAAGTGCTGCAAAGACTGGCTCCCTGCCCTGTGGGACTGAGGGCAAAGTGTGAACTGCACACACATTCTGTCAACAATTAACTACCTTCCTTAGGGTAACTGTCAGGAGATGCAAGTCACCAGCCATTGTAACCAGAAGAAGGACAAATTCTCAGCAGGACAAATTGGCCCACTCATAAAACAAAGAGTTTTGAAGTCCCAAACACCCCAGATAGTTAGCTGAGAGATGTGGAACCAATGACAGCTGGCATATTGGTGCCATTAAATTACATCCTTTATTTACAATACTTGAAGGTGCCAATTGACTTTTCTGCCTCAAGAAGAAAAATATACTTAGTTGCCTTAAGGAAACAAGGAATGCCATTTACACCACTGGGCCTGTGTACCATTTCAGACTGCAAGTTATTTTTCTCTCTCAGAATCACCTACTCTGCTAGAACAAATTGATGCTGCAATCCTATACCAACTCATCTGGGTCTAGCATATCTTTACACCAAAGGTTTGTTCTTTTTGCATATGGGATATTCATACAAAGGAGGGGTTTGATTGTCATGATTTGATAAACCACTATTATTATTGAGAAATACAAAGTTTAAACCTATTGCTTTTGTTCTATTTAAAATAGATTGCCTTTTTATACTGCTAGTAATCACTCCTACTAGATTGAAGTATTCCTGTCACTTTGGGGTGAGCATTTTTTTTCTCAACTTAAAATGTCTCAGAGGTTTAGTATAAGCCATGCTGGGTCCATCAGAAAGGGCTAGCTAATCCAGCATTCTCTTTACACAGTGACCAATCAATTGACTATGGGAAGCCCACATACAGGATGTGAATGCAATAGCATCCTCTTTGAAGAGGAGAATCCTCTTTGAATTTAATGATTAAATAAATATTACATTTGAATACAAAAGATCGTTGCTGTACTGATCTTACTGGGGAAAGGCAGAATACAGTATACAGTAAATATCACATGAACAAACAAAACAAGCAAAGTGTGCTACTTATATACTGCCCCACAACTCTACCCATTGTTCTCCTAGTAAGTTCAGGACTCATTTTACTGACTTCGGAAGGATGGAAGTCTGACTCAACCTTGAGCCGGCTACCTGGGATTGAACCTCAAGTTATGAGCACAGTTTTGGCTGCAGTACAGCTGTTTAACCTCTATGTCATGAGGTTCATCAGTAAATAAACGTTTCTTGAGGGCAAAGCATGTCACGGTCACTGTATCACAGTACCAAAATATGCTATTCAGCAGGCAGAAAATAATTCAATATTAGTTTTGTATAATAAAACAAGAAACAAATGGATATTCCAAATGGTGCTGTTTGATCACAAAGGAGTGTGTCTCTTATTGCTATGTAGTTGTATCCTGACACCACACCTCTTTAGGAATCTCTAGAAATCATTTTAAACATACTTCAGAAATTTGCTTCCCTGATGCTTGAAATCCATCCAGAATGGATTAATTGAACTTCAATGCATTCCTGTGAGAAACCACTCCCCGATTTATGAGCGTTCGCTCGGAACGGATTAATCTGGTAAGTCGGGGTACCACTACATGTGTATACAGTGGTACCTTGTATAAAGGAATGAATTTGTTCCAAATGAAATTATGTTAAGCAAATTTTCCTTTATACAAATTCCCATAGGAATGCATTGAGAACGGTGTAATCCCATTTTTATGTTGTATGGATTCACCCCATAGGTGATTATGTTAAGCAAATTTCCCCTATCTCTGGAATTTTTTTATGTTGTACAGATTTTATGTTATACAAACTGTTTGTTATTCAAGCATACACTGTATAATGTTTCACTTCATAACTTCCCAATGGGAAGTTCATGTCCATGGTTTCATCTCTGGGTGGAAGATTTAATTTAGGGCATAGTGCATTGATTAACCCTAAATTAAATCTTCTACCCAGCGGTGAAACCATGGACATGAACTTCCTTAATTAATTCTTATGTCACATGGATGGCTGAAAATGCTGATAAAAGCAATATTTTAACTGGGACCTATCCAGATCAACCTAAAACCATGTGGCTCCTTTAAGGTTAACAACCTTATTTTAGTTAAAACTTCCAAAGATTACAATCTGCTTCTGGAGTTTAACATGGAGTATAAGATCTAGGCCTTGTGGAATATGGTCATTTCTTTCCCCATCCACAACAAGCATGTACACTTTATATTTTAACTTGTGACGTTAATATTGTACTCCACAGGCAGACTCCTACTGTTTACATACACCAGCATAAATGCAGCAGCTCCACTAACAGCTGTGAATTGCCATTAGCTTAGAAGTCGCTGCTTGTGTTTCTTGTCAAGTGCCGCCATATGGAATGTAAATCACGAAAGCACACACTAGAATAAAACTGTTACTCTGAAAAATGCCACAAGGCTTTGGGGGTTTTGTTTATTTTTGTTATAGATGCAGAACCATGGTTCTCACTCCGAATCTTCATTTTGAGAGCTAGTGATCTAAATGTTGTGGGGTGGACAGAAACATAATGAAGGGGAATGGTATATTATGAAACTTAATGGGATAGTTATTCTCATTCTTAACATTCTTATTTACTACAACTTTCATTTATAAGCCATCTGTGAACCATTCGTACAATCTTATAAGAACATGTTTTAATTGCTTAATTCTCAATGCCCCCCATCACCCTACTGCTGTATTTTAAATACAGTAGAATGCTTTAGATCAGGGGTCCTCAACCTAAGGCCCTGGGGCCAGATGCGGCCCCCCAAGGTCCTGAATCCGGCCCCCGGGACCAATTGCAACCCCCCACCTACCCCCTGCTTTGCGAGCAAGCCAACGATCATGGCCAATCGTGGGGGGCTCCGCCCACTTGTCCCTCCCTCCCTCCCCCCTTTTTTCTATGTCAGCCCTTTTTTTTTTACTGTTTTCCGGCCCCCAGTGGTGTCTGGGGGGGGGTGGACTGGCCCATTGTTTGAAAACTTTGAGGACCCCTGCTTTAGATGATGTTGATGTGCCATTAAGTATCAGACTCCCGGTGATGGTTTCCATCGTTTCCATTATATACAGTACAGTACTTAAAAGTAGTTGATTAGTAGTAGTTGATCCTTTTTCAGAGGGTGCTCGGAAAATATGCCTGGCCAGATACTCTGGATCAGAATGCAAAGTGCTGTAAATAATTTGTAGATTATACGTGGAAACTGCAAGGCCTAGCAAAACACTGCTACCCTCCCGGCTGACCTCAGTGATCGTGATACGCTAAACCCAGGGACATTTTTCTTCTTTTTAAAGATTAAGAGGCTAAAACGAACTGACATTTCACAGGATATTCTCAAAATGTTTCATTTATTTGTTCCATTGCCACAAAATGATAGCATGAAAAAGGAAAAGAGGGAATTTGGGAACTCTTTCCCCCAGCTTCACTTCACTATATCTATCACTGTCTTAAACTTTCCAGCTTTTTATATCTAATTGTTAAGAGTAATAGTTTATAATGTGCACCCTTAAAGTGCCCATTAAGTACCTGGAGCCTTTGGGAGTACATATAAGGAAAACACAAACTTCCAGATTTTACAGCCCATATTGTTACACTTGTAGAGCATCCTTGTAAAGCTGTGTAGGTACAGAAATACGATCTGAAGAGAAGCCAGAATACAGTGGTACCCTGATTTAAGAGCGGCTCAACTTAAGAGCAATTTGACTTAAGAGCGGAAAACTGTTGCCGTTTTAACTGCCACGTTACAAATTTTAGATATGGTCTGCTCAACTTACAATTTTTGTTTCATTTTTTCATTTTTAACTTTTTTTTAATTTTTACATAGGTACCCCTACTTAAGAGTAGTTTGACTTAAGAGCATGCATTCGGAACGGATTAAATTCGTATGTTGTACCACTGTATATGTCTTTAGCATAATTAGATGGCAGATTCCAGGGTATTCCTTATAATAAGAGGACCTGTTCATGTGATCTGGGATGAATCACTTGAGTCACTTGCACACTGGTGTCTGTATTGACCTCGCTATTCTGAACCTCATGCACAATATCTGGTCCCAATATTGTTCAAGGTGAGAGGATGGTCAGACGTAGATCTAATGTGTTTTCTGTTAAACGACCTAGTCCTAGTGGAAGACAGGGTGAAGAAAGTAGCGGGTTTTATGGCACACATAGTGGACTCTGCCAAAACAGCACAGTCTGATTTAGCACTACCACCCTGAGCCATGTTTAAGGACCTCCTGTTGGAATTATTGTGTTACTTATTCCAATAAAGTTTTATATTGTTTATCATCAAGTACACAGGACAAGGTGGAGAATGTGGGGTGCTTTGCCGCAGCATAAACAGTCAAATTACACAGAATCTAACCAAATCTTGTTACTATTTTAGAAAACCCTAATTAAGTGCTGCCGAATGTACTCTCCGTATATGTTTTATTTATGCCAATAAAGGTTTTGCTTTTGAATTCAAATACAGTACTTTACTCTGTACCTAAATTGGTACACAGAAATGCTCACAAGATAGTTAGTGGTTTTGTGATTTAACTTCAAATGTATCTAATAACCTAGTCTCTTTGATTATTCTGTTCCCCTGCTGAAGCCCAATACCATGCTCCTAGCAAGCTTAATTAAGGCTTTAAAATCAAACTTTTGATAAAAGTAAAATCTGCACAGCTACAGTATTCATACTCTTCAGTTTATCAATAGCCAGATGTCCCACATCTCTACCAAAATCTTATATTCTAATCCGATCTAATTCACATTCATAAAGATGCAGTACCTGTAAGCAAGCAGATACCTATATAGTCATTTGCTACTTAGCTGGAAGTTTAAGCTGTAGGCTACCATCCACTGTCATGGTGTTTTACTTCTGCCTCTTCCCCTCCTGAAAAACACCTTGCAATCCAAGGCTGGTTTAACTAACTGTGTTGCCTGAGACAGAAATGCAAATGGTGCTAAGCAACCTCTCCACCCACAAAATCAACGTAGATAGCGGACAGAACCGGCCAAGTTATTTTGTCATCACACAATGAGACAGAAAACCCCACAAAACACCTCTCCCCGTAGTTGGCAACAGCAACAGAAATGTAATGGCCACAAAGCAAATAACGAACCATCTGCTGCTCATTCACGACACCCCAGTCTGTCTGTTGCCCACAGCCCACTTCGCTGTGCCCTATGCCACACAGTTCTACCTCTTTTAGGTCAGTTGGCAGTTAGATAGATGAGAGGGGAAGACAGGAGAAGAGGCCAAGAGGTGGAACAGCCACAGCTGTCTCATGTCCTAATTCACACTGTCATGGTTTGCATAGCATATATGTGTGTGTGTGTGTGTGTGTGTGAGAGAGAGAGAGAGAGAGAGAGAGAGGAAGGATGGAAGGAGTCCTCTCTATGGCCCCACTGGCCATCCTGCACCTGTGATCATTTTCTTGAGATATGTAAATGAAATGCTAGCTATGTTCCAGCACCAAAGCTGGAATCTAGATTGCTTTAGGTTGATCTATATCGGCCCAGTGTAGGTATAACCAAAGGACAAGAGACTTGCAAGAATATGAAGAAAGATGTACAACCATCAATTTACAGGGTGTTTTTCCCTTATCTTGGCATCTGCAATCCTATCTGTGATGCAACCATGCTACTTCAGTATATTGTGATTGTTTAAAGTTCATGATTCAAGTATATTTCTCTGATAGAATCAGATTCTGAAAAGTCTACATTTCCTGATTTTGAAAGTTAGCTTCACAAACATCAAAAAGGGAAAGTTTATTTCTGAAAGAATATTCTGTGCCCTTATGGATTTCATCCACATGCATTTTCAAATATTAATCATTTCACTTGGAGAGAAAAATTTAGAAACTGAAGACAACTAAGAAGTAGAGTTTTATAGCCAGAATTCAACTGAATATGACACCTACGTAAGTGTAGGGTGTGAAACAGCTGCTAATTAACAAATCCCAAATTGAATTCCTAGCCATATAGCAAATCATGCAACTGAAAATTCAATTGAAGACTCATTAATTCGTTGCTATTCACTACTCTATGTTACACCAATGCAGTTAAGTGGGTTTAAATAATCACTTGGAATCTGCCTGTGCTAAATGTAGTATAATAATTGTAGAAAGATTTTTTTCAGGCAAACCCAAATGGAAAATGAATGACAGTATAAAAATCATAATAAAACAAAAATAAATTTAAAAAGACCAAAAACGATGGTACCTTAAAGACTGTTGTATTTTAATGTGAACTTTTGTGAACGTTGTATATGAGAATAGATTAGTTTATTACGGTCTGAGACCAGATGTAACCAGATGTGAATGAGTTATTAAACTCATGCAATTTTTGGAAGCCTTATCATTTGTTAATTGCACATCTATGAGATGAGCTTCATTCATGTTTGTGAAGTGACAGACTCTTCTACCACTTGCCAAATTTGGATCAGCTAGTTAAATCCATTGCATGTGTTATGCCTTTTTCCGTTTATGGATAGGAGAAACATTTGCACAGGGCTTCAGGCAATTCCAGAAACAAAGATAGCTCTAAACCTGTTTCTCAGTGCCCCTGTGGCATAGATTGCTAATCTTCCAAGTAATGCTGAGCACAGAGACCCCCCCCCGCATCCACCTTCTTGCTTTTTAGTCAATCACATATAATCAAAGCTTAATTGTAAATGGGAAATAAAACTGTGGCCCAAGTGTTGTCATAGTACCTGCATTTAGCTCTTTCTTTCTAACTGCATATATCCACCCATGCAGTAGTAATTCAAGCTCACACACCACACCACACCACCCCAACCCATTTTGAATTGACTTGTTGCACATTAAATGGTTGCAAATGTTGCTTGGCAAATTTGTTTATAGATAAAGGGTGTGGAATCGGGGCCCCCATTAGAGTATAATGTTTTTATCAATGGCCATAATGTGTCACTGATACAACACTCTTTTCCTTCTTTAGAAAGGGATTCTGCCATTAGTAATAAAAGCAATTATTTTATGTTGTTCTTTTCTACTGCCAGTACCTATTACCTTGAAGAGTTGTAAGGATCCAACTTCAGTCATTTTTCTCTAAAAGACATGAGTGTGGATGGGTTGGACATTTGGTTTCATGTTGCCTAGGCAGCCCTTATGTCTTTAGCCTTTCGAGGAACACTCAGCCAAGGAGAGCTGAGCAAGAGCACTTTGTGAGTCATTTATTTTGCATTTGAAGAGTGGTTTCCCCATCTTGGCATTTTCCAGACGCTATCCTCTTTCAAATTATGATCAGTCCTCTTTGAGAGTAAATGTGTAGGTCAACATGTTAATCTATATATTTTTTTCCAAAACAAAAGAAACATGTGGCAATCTTAACCAGATAGGGAATCACACACCAAACATGCTGTAAAACATACTAGATGAAATCCTGTTCTGCAACTCTGCCTGCACAGTGGAAATGAGATCATTGGTAGCAGGTGGTTGCCCCTGATTAAATACTTCCTTTTGGGATCCTGGCATGTGGATGATGCAGTGAAGCCATGCGTACACATCAAAATGACAAAAGGAAGGCTTTAATCAACAGCAATGTGTCGCTGCCAATGACATCATTCCTGACGCACAGGTGAAGCCCATCCAACGGGACTTTGTCCACCAGTTTAGCACAAACTCTTACCAATGACATCCACGGGAAAGGACAGTTGATTAATCAGGGAATAGCCTGTCAAATTTTGAAGTCATTTTGAAAATCTTTTCATGCCTGTGAGAACCCTGTTTTACTTTGCTTTCCCGATGCTGTGAACTGTTCATTGAGTGAATATTTTAATACCCTCCAGAGGGATTCTGAAGGTATATCTCTTGGCTTAAATAAATATAGTGGAACTTATCTCTTAAGAAAGCATTTTCACAAAATTAAAACACTCATAAAAGGCCAAGGTGGGTTACACAAACAAGTTAACAAACATGTTTGCTGTGAAAAATATTTATTTATTTATTTTTTTTATTTTATATAGCTTGTATGCTGCCCACTACCCAAATATCTTGAAGTGAAATACACAAAAGTTAGAGTGACTGACCTAAAAAGGCAGGAACCAGCAATTCTGATTATACAAGACAGACTTTTTGTTTACCTTCAAGAGATTCAGGCCTAGGCCAGTCTTGGTCTTGTCCCTGCAGCTCATCAAAGCTGGGCTTTTATAAAAGTATGCTTTGTTTCTTTCCAGTTAATGGCAGGAAGCTGGAGCAGAATGGGAGAGGCAAAGAGATCTGAAGTGAAAGCTTTGTCAAAGAAAAGTTGTTGTTTCAAATAGCATAGGTTTGAAGCAGCCTTCTAAAATTAGGAAAGAGGAACATTTGTTGGAAATGCCTATCGCTAGATCCCGGGGTTAATAAGAAAAAGCTAAACAACATGCTAAACGGTGAAACCTAACAAAGGCATTCCAGCACCATGATAAAAGTCCTCTGTATGGGTACAGATAGGATGACAATTGCCTTCCATATGCTGTGCTGGTCTAATCCATTATTCATATGCTGCGGTCTGAAATGCCATTGACCATTTTGGCTGAGCAGCTTCTCTCTTTTAGCTTTGGGATTTCTTCTTCCTGTACTATTTTTGGCCCTCACTCTTTCTGCAAGCTTGACAACTTTGCAGAGTATATGTCACCTCTCCTAGAAGTCACCAAAGCTCTCCCTCCAAAAGCTAAGTCCAACAGTTAGTCCCTACTAGAGTAGCCTCATTGGATGAAAGGGAATTGTTAACTCCACACTTACCTAAGAGACATTGACCTCTTAGGGCACACGACCAAAAAGTGAGATTGATATTAAAATGTGGTTCTTCTCTGCTACAAGTCATGTGATCTAAGAGGCGCATTTTCCATCCACGACAGCAGTTTAATGAGCCACATTTTATGCACACCCATTACTGAAAAAGTTCATCAAATGTTGCTCTTATCTCCCCCCCTCATGGGACCCCTTGTTATGGGAGCAAGATTTGCTTTCATGTTGGATGGTCTATTCAGGGACCCATCAGGTGGGAAGTATCATTCTTCCAATGCCTTCTCCCCCACCATCTTCCTAATGATCCTCCCCCAATGCATGAGATATTCATCCCAAAATGCCTTCTCCCCCCCCCACCATGTCCTGATCCTGCCCCATGAACACACATTCTCTCTCTTCTCTCTCTCTCTCTCTCTCTCTCTCTCTCTCTCTCTCTCTCTCTCTCTCTCTCTCTCACACACACACACACACACACACACACACACACACTTCCTAAGCATCGATATTCCTCCAGCCCAGCTTGTTCTTCTTGCATTTCTATGGAGTGAAGCGTTTTCAAGGGACATGCCAGGCAGCACCTATGGCTGAAGCTGCCTTGGTTCAGTATCCAGCTGAGCCAACCCATAGGGAAGGAAGGAGGGGGACCGAGCTATCCGCTGCCAACACCCATCCCCACTGCCTGCGTGTCACATGAGCAAGAGGGCCAGAGCGGGAGGGGGTGAGGCAGAAGAACACACATCCCCGGTTGCCTTCCTTTGTGGCCTTGACTCTTGCACATGGAGCAGCTTCGCACCCTGGTTAAGACCCTTTGGCGCAACAACTCTGCTCCTCCTTCCATCCACCCCTCCCTGATTCTCCACCTCCCAGACACCAGATATCCTCTCCCCTCCAATGCCCTCCACCCCAGTTTCCCCTCCAACCCCCCCCCGCGTTAGATAAAGAGAGTTAAAAGTGTTGCAGAAGGGGAGCCAAAGGAATATGAAGTGTTTCTTCTTTACCCCATTACCGTTTGCTTCGGCTTTTGTTCCGCATTAGATGAGGCTCAAATAATTACTACCCCCGGAGCCTGGGACAGGAAAACGCAGTGGGTCGTGCTTCAGGGGGTGTGGTCAAGGCTTTTTTTAAATCCAGCTCCTGATGGGGACAAGATTTTTGGATGCATTTTTTCAAGAAATAAAAAGTGGTTTTTAAGGGTTGTGTGATAGAGGTGATTGATTCTGCTCTAGTTGGGACTAACAATGAAGCACAAGTACAGATGGGATAGCTAGTGTGGTGTAGTGGATACAGTGAGTGATAGAGGACTCAGGAGGCCTAAGTTTGAATCCCCACTCAGCCATCTGGATGTGGAACTGGTAAAAGTACCACTTAAATGTTGTATTGTCATGCAGAGATAATAATCCGGCACAATTTGAACTCACTGGAACTCAGAGCCTTTGTGGGGCAGAGGTAAGGCAATCCGCCCCAGAAGGTTGGTGGATCCTCAATGTTTGGATATGCTTGGGGAAATTCCTGTCCCCTTGTCCCATGATACTGTGGAATCCCTGGTTGATCTCTGGAATGGGGAAATGATAAGATCTATTGACATGATTGCTCCTAAATATCTCATCCCTAAAAGTAAAACCCAAACTCCCTGCCTGGTTTACCAGGGAGCTGGTGGTGAAGAAATGAGTGAGTCATAGATTTGAGCAACAATGGCAAAAAACTCAGGAGTGAATCTGATTAAACAGGAACTAAGGCTCATTGGAAGGCCTATTCCATGGCACTGGAAGTGGCAAAGAAGTAATTCTTCTCTGCCACAATTACATCTGTACAGAATCACACAGCAGAACTCTTTTGAACTGTCAAGTGCCTATTACATGTTGGCTCCCAAGAAGATAATGCACAAGACTTTGCAGGGAAAATTACTCAGATCTGCTCTGACTTGGATGCTGCAGTTGATTCATGTCCAGTCAATATAACTTGTGCTCCCCACTTGCCCTTTGTCAATGGATCATCAGCTTCTGCAGCCTGATGATGTGGTCAGGTCCCCTAGGGAGGTACGAGTTACCACATGTTTGTTGGATACTTGCCCTTCTCGTTGCCTTGGTAAATGATCTATGCTGGGAAATGGAGAGGAGATATGTGTTCGTGTTGGTTTTGCTAGACCTCTCAGCGGTTTTTGATACTATTGGCCATAGAATCCTCCTGATTTCTCTTCCTGGAATTGGACTTGGGGGCACTGTTTTATGGTAGCACATTCCTTCCTGGAGGAAAGAATTCAGAAGGTGGTGCTGGAGGATTCCTGTGTGACATCCTGGCTACTGTCCTGTCCTGTTTTGTCTACATGAAACTCCTATGAGAAATTATCTGGAGAGATTTGGAAGTTTGGTGTCACCAATATGCTGATGACACCCATCTCTACCTCTCCTTGCCATCTATATCTGAGGAAGCCTTTCCATCTCTAGAGCAGTGTCTAGGGTCAGTAATGGACTGGATGAGGATAAATAAATAGAAACTTAATCCAGACAAGACAGAAGTGCTTCTGGTCAGTCAACAGGCAGATAAAGGAATAGGAATTCAGCCAGTGCTGCATGGGATTACACTCCCATTGAAAAAATAACTGTGCAGGTTGGAGTACTCCTGAATTCATCACTGAGCTTAGATGTCCAGGTTTTGGTACTGGCCAGAAGTGCATTTGGACATTGAAAACTAGTGCACCAGCTACAAATATTTCTCGAGAGATCTGATCTGGCCACTGTGACACACGCCCTAGTTACTTCCTGGCTGGTTTACTGTAACATGCTATATGAAGGGCTAACAATGACAAGTGGGAAGAAACTTCTACAAAGTCCTAAATAGCCTGGGTCCATGTTTTCTCAAAGACTGTATCTCCCATTATGAGCCAGCTCGGGTGTTAAGATCAACAGGAGAGGCCTTTCTGTCAGTCCTACCACCTTCACAGGTACATCTGATGGGGATGTAAGAGAAGTCCTTCTTTGTTGCTACTGCCATACTTTGGAACTTGCTCTCACAGGATGCCAGACTGACCTCATCTTTGCTGTCCTTCCACAAGAAGGCCCAAACCTTTCTTGTTAAGCAAGCCTTCCCTCAATAACTACCTACCCGTGTGTGATTTTTAAATGGATTGTTATGCACTATGGCTTTGACTGGGTTTTCAGTACTACTTGTGTTTTCCATTTTTCCCTTTCTCAGAGTGGTGTTGGGTTCCCCCCTTTTTTAATATTTGTATACTTATTGTTCTTAGCTTTAATATTGTCTTTTAATGATGCAAACCACCATTGTATACTCATTGTTTTCAGTTTTAAATATTGTCTTCCAGTGTTATAAGCTGCCTTGGGTCCTTTTCAAGGTGGTACCTGTACTTATGAGCAGCTCTACTTACGAGCAATTCGACTGAAGAGCGGAAAACCATTGGAGAGTCCATGGGGAGCAACCAAGAGTTTGACACTCCTGCCTGAGGTAGTCCCCTCAATTTGTCAAATGATAAGTCTACCTCTACTAACACACCACCCTATGGAAGCAAATGTCATACACTTATAAGACCTCAAGTGCAGTACTTTCTCTGGCCTGATTTATGCTGTGATTTAAACACTAATTCCTATGGTGTTATAAGCAATGGTGACATTTTTCCACTGTGGTGACTGTTCATATGGCTATCCTATTTATCTTGGTACATTGTAGCATTTTCACCTTGTTTGTTGAAATGTGGCAGTACATATCACGATTTCTGAGTGCTGCAGTCCAGAAAGGTGAATTTTCAAAGGTCTTAATGTGGCCTGTATAGAGCAAGCATGGGTATTAGAGCAAAGTCAATCTCAAAATCCAGTTTGGAAACAGGTGTGCTGTGGTATAGGTATATTTTCTGATTCCACAATGCAAATTATAAATCAGTCCTCTGCAAGTTTGATTGGTAAGTAACAACAAATGTCCTCAGTATGCAGCACTCTGAATATAAGCCAGCACACAATTAAGCATGTTTATTATGTATTTATTTAAAGCACATTCAAAGCAATAAGGTACAACAATCCTTGAAAACCCCCACCCAGGTAGGCAGACACTCAGGGAAAGCTTGCCTGAAGAATAAGGGTTTCACCTGCTCAAGGAAGGACAATAAATATGAGGCCAGCCTAGTTTCCTAGGAGAGAGAATACTAAAATTTGGGAGCAGCAGCAGAGAAGGTCCTCTTCCATGTACCCAACAAACACACATGTGAAGGTGGTGGGACCAAGAGAAAGGCCTCCCCTGGTGATCTTAATACTTAAGCCGGTTCATAGAAGAACACATGATCCTTGAATTAACTTGGGCCCAAGCCCAAAGGGGAAGGGGAAATCAATTGAATGGTGCAGATTTCCTGTACATAAGTTCCACATCTCCTTTCATTTCTTATGCAAGCCTTCCTCTGCATTTCACACTTTCTTGTTTGTCCACCCAACACTGTTTCTCATCTTTTTGTTCAAACATCCAAAGTTAGGTACATAAACCAAGAAAATTTGTTTTAAGTTCTCTTCCACTCCAAACTGACTGAGATACAGAACTAAAGATGGTGTTTGAGGGATTGATAGACCATAATATGCAGAGGCACAAATTAGATTTTTTTTTTAAAAAAAAACCTAACTTAGCCTGAAATGGAGGGGTAAGTGCACAGAGGTAATTCATTTCTGTGGGGAACTACAAAGAACCACACCTGAAGAGAATAATGTTATGGGAGCAAGATTTGCTTTCATGTTGGATGGTCTATTCAGGCCACCCATGGAGAGGTGGGAAGTATCATTCTTCCAACACCTGAAGGCAATCCTATAGTTGTGGGGAGGGAGGATATATTTCAATAACGTATCCTTCCCCCAAACAATGCATGAGATATTCATCCCAAAACCAACTTTAAGCAGTAAACGGAGAAGCATTACCATCTTCCTTTTCCATGTTTGATGACATGGGTCAGTTTGGGATAGTAGCAGGTAGGAGCAAAAATATAAAGTACATTTGGGGTTGTCCCAAGCTTCACCCAAATTAAGAAAGAAAAAAGAATAAAAGATGAATGGATGGTTGCTTACCCGTAACAGTGGTTTCAGTAATCATCTGCAAATTCAAGCATATGGGTCTTGCACCTCTGTCTCAGCAATGAGAATAATTTCAGCATTTCAGCATTCCGGGTTCTTGCTGCTGCAGCCGACTGCATTTTTCAGGAGCTCCTGAAAAAACGCCCTGGAACGGACTTGCCTGAGGGGGGTCTTCTAAAAACAAAGACCCGACTGGCACTCTGGAGGAGAGCTGGAAACTAGGGGGGCAATGGGGGTGTTCCTGGTCTCCACAGAAACGGAGAGACAGAGAAATTCCCTATCCCTGGAAGCCCAGACAAGCCCGTAGCAATTTTGCAATCAAGAAGCAGCACCGGGAGAGAAAGTGTGAGTTTAAAAACAAAAACAAAAACAGAGAATACTCAACAACTTTGCATCTCTTTGTCAAGCTGATCCTTCTTTTTCTTTTGAAATGAAGATAAAGTAGGGATACATGTCAAAGAAATCCCACACTAAAGCAAGCTGAGGCGGCCATCAAGAAAAGAAAACAAAATCACCCCTAGCTGGGAAAACCTCACAAGCTGCTTTTCAAAGCGTGACCAGTTACTATTCAAGTTAAAACATAAGAACTTTAATCTGTTTATGATTTCCTTAAAACCTGTATACACTTCATAAAGAAACTATTAGTGGATAAAAAGAGAAAAAGCCAAAAACATACCCAATAGCTATACTGGTTGACAATCACTGCTTCCACCTGGAGACCCTCTTGAAGGTCTCTTTAAAAGCATTTTGTGAATAAGGTGCAACTACAAAAGACTGGAAGTTGGCAGGGTGTGGTAACCACTACTTTGGCTTTCTCTCTCCTTGCATTAAACAAACAAATAAAGGGAACAGTAAAGGAAGGAGCTGTGTTCTTTTTCAAGCAAGTGCAGCCTACCATTGATTGACTTACAGAAATTTGTCAACACGAATCCTCAACAGAAAAAAGCATCATTGATGGCAGGGAGAGGGGGAATCATCTTACCCCCCTCTTCACCCCAAACACCATCACTACAAACAATTACAGATATGTTGGCAGGAATGAACACAAATATACAGAAGGTAGCTTCAGAACTATCAGAAATTAAAAATGATATTCAGGATTGCAAGAGAGACATCAGAAATTTTAAATGTCAATTAAGCACTTATGAAGATAAGATGATTGAGTTGGAATTGCAAACAGAAGCCATTGAAATCTCAGCACAAAGAGCTTCAAGAGACATTAACCAACTAGAACTGGATAGATCAGCTTATATTCTGAGATTTCAATCAATCCCTCAGCAAGAAGGGGGAAATCTACTTAGCCTGATGACAGAGGAAATTGCAAAAATACTAAATATATCTCCAGAAGAAGCACATCATGAAATAGATACAACATATAGAGTGAGTACTTTTTCACAAAGAAAAATAAATATCCACAAGAAGTCCATGTCAAATTTGTTAGGAGATCTACGAGAGATAAAATATTGAGAAACACAAGAGAAACACAGATAGAAATCAAAAACCAAAAAATAAGAATTGTCAAAAATATACCTTGGAAAATCCGACAAATCAGAAAGGAATATAATTTCATAGTGAAAGTACTAATTGCAAATCAAATGCAATATAGATGGATGTACCTGGAGGGATTGGACTTTACCTGGGAAGGGAGACATTACAGGCTTGACTCACTGAACAAGGCCAGCAAGTTCTTAGAGAGGAACAACCAGAAATTAGGATATCAAGAATTGGATGAAAGAGAAATTATTGAAGAGGAAGAAGAGGAAGAAGTACAAGATGTAGAAGAAATAGAAATAAGGAAAGAAAGAAAGAAAAAAGCAACCCAATTTCCAAAAGAGGGACAGGACAAAACAAAAGTAGAAGAAACACAGGAGGCAACGGGAGAAGCCTTTAATCTAAGGGTAATCAAAAACAAAAACTATAAAATATGATGGAATTACAATTTTTCCTGTAACGTTAATGGATTGAACACTCCAGAAAAACAAAGGCAAATTTTCCAAAAACTCAAAAAATTGAAATTAGACTTAACATGTTTGCAAGAAACACATATTAAACTTAGTGATTCAAAGTATTTAATACAGGAAAAACTTGGTATTTTATTCCATTCTCTAGATGAAAAGAAAAAGAAAAAAAGGATTGGCTGTTTATATTAAACCCTATCTAAACCCACGTCTGATTAAGTCTGATAAAGATGGAAGGTTCCTCTTGACTGAAATTCAAATTAACAAGAAACCAACACTATGCTGTGCTATTTATGCACCAAATGACAATAAAGAAAATATCTTCTTCAAAAATATACGAGAAATTCTATCAGAATATGAGTACTCTTCAATCTTTATGATAGGTGATTTCAATGGAGTATCCTCTCCAATGATAGATAAAAACAGCCTGAAACCTAGAAAAGACAACAGAAAAGGGAAATTACCACACTCATTTTTCCAACTGGTGCAAGAATGGAATCTAAATGATATCTGGAGAAGACGAAACCCACAGAAGAAGATGTATACTTATTTTTCACACCTTCATAACTCCTCCAGAACAGATATGTGTTGGTCATCAGTGGATTTACTGATAGAAACAAAGGATATTGAAATACTGCCTAAATCATTTGCAGATCATAATCCAATTCTGTGGACAATTCTCAATAAACCTAAGATAACAAGATGGAGATTCAATAACTTTTTGCTAAAAGATAAGGAATTTATAACTCAGTGCAAGAGGAAACTTCAAGAATACTATGAGAATAATAGAAACAAAGGGACAAGCCCAAGCATAGTTTGGAATGCAGGCAAAGCTTATCTCCGAGGACTGGTTATAAGCTACAACACAAAGAAAAATAGGGAAAGAAAACAAAAATATACAGACATCTTAAAGGAATTAATGAAGATACAAAAGGTATTCCAAGAAAACCCAACGAAGACAAGTTTACAAAATCAGATCAAGATACTACAACATCAGTATAACTTATTGATCTCTCAAGAAGTTGCCTTCAAAATCAAGATAGCCAGACAAAAATATTTTGAACACGCAAATAAACCTGGGAAATGGCTAGCAAACAAATTACGGGCACAAAAACAAAGAAATTCTATAACAAGCCTTAAAGATAAACATGGAAATAATTGTAATACCATGGATAAGATGAAAACAATAGTTGAAGACTTCTTTCAAAATTTATATTCTATTTTTTTTTAATTTTTTTTATTGAACATAAAAAAGACAAAACAACAATGATAAACAATTATATAAAAAAACAGTAATAGACAATCATAAACAGTACAAAGTGCCCCCCACCCCCAAGAAACCGTCCAGCATTCTTGCATCTTCTCTTTCTTCTTCATCTTTTTTTTTTTTTCTTCCAAAAGGCTTCTTAAGGTCCTTTACTTCCAAGAACTGTGTTGGGTTATAAGTTGGTTGTATCCCTTTCCTTTTAATAGTACATGATCTATAAATTTCCCCAAACATCATAGAAAGTATCTTTTTTATTTCACCTCTCAAAACTTTTATATTACAAGATAGTTTATCATTTAGTGCTATGTCCCAATAATTCAGCAATTTTAAGGTCTGATTTCAGTTTCCAAAGCAATAATCAGTCTAGCTCCTGTCATAAGATTTGCTATTAATTCTTTAGTTTTCACATCATATTCATTGATAGATGGTAATGATAACAAAGCAATTTCCGGTACACATTTAATATCAGTTTGTAGTATTTCTCTTATCTCCTCAATAATCTCTTGCCAAAACTTTTGAACTATTTCACATTCCCACCATAAATGAAAATAGGTACCTATCTTTTTTTCGCATTTCCAGCAGAGCTTAGAATATTTTGGATTCATTCTATTCATTCTGACTGAGTCATATACCATCTTAAAACTAGTTTGTAGTTTTCTTTTATTCTGACTGATAATGACCGTAAAATCCTCAAATTCCAAATTCTTTTCCATTCATCATTATTTATTTAATGTCTTGTTTCCATAGCTCTCTTATTGTGTCCTGTTCCCTATTCTCAAATGAATCTTGAATTATTTTAATAATTTGCCAAATTTCCTTTCTCTGATTCATATGTTGTCAGAAATTGCTCAAATTTTGTATATCCTCTAAGTTGTGTATTTCTCCTAATCCATTCTTTCGTCCAGCTTTCTAACTGGGCGTAATTCAACCACGACAATTCCTGAGTTTGCAGAATACGTTTAATTTCTTGTTTTGATGTCATCTTTTTAATCCAATCTTTTAGTCTTGCCACTTTCCTTAATTTAAATAAGTCTCCCAATTTCTTCACGTGGGGAAATTTATCTGATCGATCACCGCACAAGCGGGAACCTTCCTGTATCAATTTCTTTCCATACTTTTTCCAAGTGAGCAATAGGGAACTTAGAAGAGGATTTTTAATTGGGTAACTTTTCCTTTTTTGGGGAAACTAAACACATATTTATTTATGTCTTCATTTAGTTCCTCTGATTGAAGTTCCCACCATATTAGTTTTTGAGGTTTAAATAGTATTTCCCCAGGGAGCTAAGCTGATTAGCTATGTAATACATTCTAAGATTAGGTATGCCTATACCTCCCTCTTTTGAGATCTGTACCATAAGCTTTTATTTATTCTTGCTTTTTTTCCACCATTGCAGAATTTATTTAAAAGATCTTGATAAACTTTAATTTCAATTTCTGTGTATTGAATAGGTAACATTCTAAAAAGAAAATTTATTTTAGGAAGTTTTTTTACCATTGCTATTCTACCAAACCATGATAAGTTTAATTTGGAGTAATTTTGTAATTTATTTCTAATCTCTTCCTTTATTTTTGTGTAATTTCGTTCTTTCGTTTTACTAATGTCTTTATCTAAAAGTATCCCTAGGTATTTTATACATTTACAAACTTTCAGTTCATGATTGGAGATCTCTTCCATGTCTCGATTATCCTGATTGAAAAGCATGATTTCTGATTTCTGCCAGTTGACACATAATCCGGTTGTTTCACCAAATTCCTTTAGGTGTGCTTTTATTCTTAATATATACCGGATTTTTTTATTGTTAACAAAGTCCGCAAATAAACTAATTTTTATCTTGCCTTCCTTACCCATACCTTTAATAAGTTGGTCCTCCCTTATTGCATTAGCTAGTAGCTCTATCACTATGCAAAACAGAACTGGCGATAAAGGACATCCCTGTCTTGTTCCTCGGCCTAGGGTAATTTTTTCTGTCATCCCATCATTGACAATGATTGATGAGGTGCTATGAGAATAGAGTTGGTTTATTACACTTAGAAATTTTTCGCCAAATCCCCATTTCACTAATAAAAGTTTTAACGCAGGCCATTGGACACAATCAAAGGCTTTAAATAAATCTAGAGACAAAATGCATGCTTTGTCCTGTGATCTTCCCATCTCATAAAGAACATTCAAAACTCTTCTTACAGTGTCTGACATTTGTCTACCTTTGATAAAGCCCTTTGGTCTTCTTTAATATATTTGTCTATAAATGTATACATTCTTTTGGCTAGAATTGCTGTAAAAATCTTGGCATCTTGATTTATAAGTGATATTGGTCTGTAAGATCCAACATCTATTGGATCTTTATTAGGCTTGAGAATTAAAATAGTTAAAGTATGTTTCCAGGAGGAAGGAACTTGCTCGCCCTCCAATATCTCATTATAAAGCTTCTTTAACTTAGGAATTAACATTGATTTGAATACCTTGTAAAAATTCTGGTCCCAATCCGTCATCTCCTGGAGTTTTGGCATTCTTTAGCTTATTTATAACATCCTCTATCTCCTCGTCTTTAATAGCTTTTTCCATTTCAAGCCTGTCTTCTTCCGCTAGTCTTACTTTTAGGTTTTTGTCAATATATTGTTCCATAACTTCCTTACTACTTCTATTGGCTGTATATAAGTTTTGATAAAATTCTTGAATAGCTTTTAATTTTTCTTTCATTTGAGTAGATATATTGCCGCTTAAATCCTTTATCCTTCCTATCATGCTTTTTTCTTTCTTTTTCTGTGCTAATTTTGCTAGCATCTTGGAGTTTTTATTACTGTATTCGAAAAAGTTTCTTTTCAAATATAGTAGATTTCTTTGGGTTTGTTGTAGATCTATATCTTCTAATTCCCTTTTCCTGGCCTCAACCTGAATTAAAAATTTTTTTTCTTTGGTTAAAAAAAATTGAGATTCAAGGTCTGCTATAGTAGCCTCCAATTTTTTTTTATTTTGCTGATCTTTATTTTGCTGAAATTTATATTCTAAGGAAAAAATAATAAGAAACGAAATATTAGAATACTTAGAAAGTCAAGATCTTCCAAAAATAATATCAGAACAGAAAGAAAAATTACATAACCCAGTCACGATGATGGAAATAACAGAAGCTATTAAAAAACAGAAAAATGAAAAATCACTGGGCCCAGATGGTCTTACACCAGAATTTTTTAAACAATTTGAAGGAATTTTGGATATATCGTTAAAAGAAGCTATAGCAGAAATAATGGAACAAGGAATAATGCCAAAATCATGGCAAGAAGCAACAGTTACACTCATACCAAAAGAAGGGAAAGATCCAGAGTTAATACAAAACTATAGACCAATTTCACTATTAAACGTTGACTACAAAATATTTGCATCAGTCATGGCAGATAGATTGAAAAATGTTTTAACAAATTTTATACATAAAGATCAGAACAGTTTTCTTCCTAGAAGACAACTCAGCCATAACATAAGAATTGCACTTACCATATTTATCAGCGTATAACATGCACTTTCTCCCCTGAAAATAGGGGGCAAATGATGTATGCGTGTTATACGCCGATATAATGTTAAGAAGCCATGTTTTTACAGTATTAACAAGTACAGTGGTACCTCGTATAACGGAGGGTTTAACGAAAAATCCGTACAACGGGAAAAAATCCACCCCCTCCCCCCGCGGCCATCTCCGCCCACCACCTGCGGCCGCCCGGGAAGAGGACGGGGGGCGGTCAGGGAAAGAGGGGAGGGGAGGGGAGGGGAGGCAGGCACGGCGGGGGTCCTCCACTTGCCGCCGCCGCGGATGCTGGGGTTCCTCCCGGCGGGGCGGGCCGCCGGTGTGCCCTCCTGCCTGCCAGGCGCCTCCGGGGCTCCGGCAAGAGGCGAGTGGGGGTGGGCGGTGGTGGGGAAGAGGGCGGGATTTCCGCAGCTCGCGAGTCAGCGCGTTGACGGGCCGACTGAGAGCTTTCTTATGGACTCCGCTTGAGGAGCGGCTTATCGGGCGTCTCTCTCTCTCTCCCCCCCTCCCTGTTCCCCGCCCCGCGCTCTCCGCTGCGGTCACTCGGGTCCGGCCAAGGTGAGAGGAGGCCTCGCCCTGTGGGGCTGGCGCTTAGTGGCCGGGAGAGGCGGGCGAACGTGAGGGACCCCCGGGAACCCTTCTCGAGACCAGAGGGGGGTCGTTTTCTCTCGGCAGGAGGGCGCCCTTCGAAGAGGCAGCGGCTCCGTTGCCCTCCACCCTCGGTTTCCTTTCTCCCCCCAGAGGGAGGGGTGGGTGCGTGTGTGGGTGGGTGGGGTGTCCCTCGAGCCTTTTGCCTGTGCATGTCAGAATAGGGGCCAGAGGCGGGTCAGGGATGCTGAGGCGAGATCCCGGTGCAACTTTCGCCCCGCTTCCCCCTCCCTTGGTTTTCGCTGCCTTGCTCTTCCCGTCGCCTCCTTCTCTTGCGTTTCATTTCTTTTTCTTTTTTGGTTCGGCCAAAGGTCGAACCCGCAAGTTCTGAGAAGCCTCCCTCCACACAACCCTCTTCCCAAAGAACCTCGGGTGAAGAACGACCTTGATGTCACGCCACGGGGTGTTGGGTTAGGGTTAGGGTTAGGGTTAGGGTTAGGGTTGCTTCAAAGAACTTTGCTTCAAAGTTCTTTATTTGAAATTTAATTTTTTCCCCTGAAATTTCCCTCTTAAAATGAAGGTGTGTGTTATACGCCTGTGCGTGTTATACGCCGATAAATACAGTAACTCTGGAATACTATGATCAGAATGTCGACAAAACTGCTGCTTGATCTTTTTAGATGCAGAAAAAGCATTCGACAATGTATCTTGGGCATTTCTACATGAACAACTCAGAATAATAGACTTTGGGGAAATATTTGGAAGAGTAATCTCAGCAATATATCAACATCAAAGTATGAAAGTAAATCTCAATGGGGACTTAACCAAAACAATAAAGATGTCAAAAGGTACAAGACAAGGATGCCCTCTTTCCCCATTATTATTTATTCTGACATTGGAAGTTTTGATGCGCAACATTAGAAAGAATCCTGAAATCACTGGAATTAAAATTAAGAAAAACCAATTCAAAATACAAGCATTTGCAGATGATTTGATGATAATATTAGAAAACCCAATAGATACAATTGCAAATTTGATGGACTCTTTACAGGAATATGGAAGAGTAGCAGGGCTAAAAATAAATAAAGAAAAGACTCAAATGTTAATAAAAAACATGACAGAGACAGAAGTCAAAAATCTGGAACAAAAATGCAATTTCAAGGTAGTTAAGAAAGTCCGCTATTTAGGTATCTATCTTACTGCAAAAACCAGTACTCTTATTCAAGACAATTACACCAAAGTAATGAAAAAGATACAAATGGAAATAAACTCATGGAAAAATTTACAACTATCCTTTATGGGAGGAATAGCGGCAATAAAAATGAATGTATTACCAAAACTACTATTCTTGTTCCAAACAATACCAGTCCTTAAATCAACTAAATTACTACAAGACTTAGATAAAAAATAAGGAAATTTATTTGGAATGAAAAGAAACCTAGAATCAAAATTAAAATATTGCAAGACAAAAAAAGAAAATGGAGGCTTCGCGTTACCAAACTGGATTTTATATTATAAAGCCTGCTGTCTGACGTGGATGAAAGAGTGGATGACCCTTGAAGATAATCGACTACTTGCGTTAGAAGGATTTAACTTGAATTTTGGATGGCATGCATACCTATGGTATGGGAAAGCTAAAGCCCCAAAAGATTTTGCAAACCACTGCATAAGAAACGCCTTGTTGTGGGTTTGGGACTCATTAAAGAACTCTATCTATACAGTAATGCCACTTTGGGTTTCCACACAACTGGCACATACAAAACCCTCTATAATAAGAGGACAAAAAACTCTGAGATATAAAGAGATGTTAACAGAAAAATTACAACTAAAATCAAAAGAAGAATTACAGTTACAAGGATTTAGAATAGATTGGTGGTTGGAAATGCAAATGAAATCTTGGTTTAGGAATGATAAAAAGCAATTTAGTTTCTCAAATCAAGAAGTTGCATTGGATAAAATCATTTTTTCTTCTAATGAAAAGTTAATTTAAAAAATTTATAGCTGGTTATTAACTAGACATGTAGAAGATGAGATAGTAAAAGAATGTATGATAAGCTGGGTACAGGATCTAAAGTCAGAAATTCAGTTAGATGAATGGGAAAAATTATGGAAGGTTAATATAAAGATCACTAAATCAATAGCATTTAAAGAAAATCTTTATAAAATGTTTTATAGGTGGTATTTAACACCCGATAAGCTGGCTAAAATGTATAAAATATCTGATGTTTGTTGGAAAGGTAACAAAGGACGGGGATCTTTTTTTCATATGTGGTGGGTGTGCAAGAAGGCTAAAAAATACTGGTGTATGGTACAAAAATTTATTTTACAAACTATGTTAATTAATCTTGAGTTAAAACCAGAAATTTTTTAATTATCTATGATACAACAAAATATTGGTGATAGCAAAAAAATTGTAATAATTCATATTATCACAGCAGCTAGAATGTTGTAAGCACAACTGTGGAAGACAAACAAGATTCCGGACAAAAATCAGTTAATTATGAAGGTGTTAAACTGCGCTGAAATGGACAAGATCTCAGCACTAATGAAACCAGATGGATACTATGAAGACTTCAAAGAAAGATGGCATGATTTCTACAAATTTTTAGATGAATATTATAAGACAATTAAGTTTCCTGTTTAATTTATGAGTAATTGATCTAGTTAGGGATCATACATTGTTAAGATGAGATGCAAATTTTGTTTGAGAAGATTAGAATCGCTCCAATGTTTTTTTTTTTTTTCTCTTTTTCTTTGATTGACAACTTTTTTGTTAGAAAACTATAAATAAATTGTTAAAAAAAAAGAATAATTCCAGCAAGAATCTTGCCTCTCTATTATGCATGGAAGAGCTGGATAGTTCAGTGGATTAGATCTCTGCTCGAGGAGTCAAAGGTTGTGGGTTCAATTCCCCACTTTGCCTCCTCAGAGGGGTTGGACTCAATTATCCATAGGGGCCCTTCCAGCAGAACAAAGGTTATTATTATGTTACATGAGAGACCACACCCTGATACTTCTGTCCTAACTTGCCAAGAAATAAGTAGAAATGTACTGAGGATGAGAAATTCATATCAGAAGAAACAGAAAGAAAAAAAGAAATATGAGATCTTAAAAGAAATGGTGGAGACAGAGGAAAAATTGGCGGAAAAGCCAAAGGAACAGAAATGGATTCAAAAATTAAAGATGCTCCAAACCCAGTTGTCAATGGTTATCAATCAAGAAATTGAGTGGAAGGTTAAGATGATGAGACAAAGAAACTTTGAATCGGCAAACAAAGTAGGGAAACTGTTGGCTTGGCAACTTAAATGGAAGCAAAAACAAAAGGTGGTGAACAAATTAGTAGTAGATAAGAAATTAGTGGAAGACCCAAGAGAAATTGTAAAGGTGTTTCGGAATTTTTACAGAGATTTATACATGAAGAAAAAAGAGGATCCGGAACAGATTGATAGATATTTAAGAGAGAATGGATTGGAAAAAATTTCAACAAGCCAATTGTCGATATTGAGTGAGAAAATTACCCCACATGAAGTACAAAGTGCAATAGAGAGGGCGAAATCTGGAAAATCATCGGGTCCAGATGGCTTGACTGCAAAATATTATAAAAAAATTGTCAGAAGAAATGTTACCAATTATGGTGGAGGTGATGAACGAAGTGCTAGAAAAAGGAGTTATACCTAACACCTGGAAGGAGGCGTATATAACATTAATCCCAAAGGAGAACTTGGATGTGACAGATGTCAAAAACTATAGGCCCATTTCCCTTTTGAATGGAGATTATAAATTATTTGCCGATGTTTTGGCTAATAGATTAAAAAGGGTTCTAAATGAAATACTACATAAAGATCAAGCGGGGTTTCTTCCTGGCAGACAGATGAAAGACAATATGAGAAATATAATTGATATAATAGAATATCTAGAAGTCAGGAAGGAGAAACAAGCTGCTTTGATATTTATTGATGCTGAAAAAGCTTTTGATAATGTCTCTTGGCAATTTATGAAGAAGAATTTGGAACATATGGGAGTGGGAACAAAGTTTTGGAATGGTGTCAATGCAATATACAATGAACAGAAAGCAAATTTATTGGTTAATAATGTGATAACAGAGAGTCTCCCGATTGGGAAAGGTACAAGACAAGGGTGCCCACTGTCTCCATTGTTATTTATTACTGTACTGGAAGTATTGTTAGTTAAACTGAGAGATATGGGGACATTTAAAGGTATAAATGTGGGGCATAAGGAATATAAACTAAAAGCATTTGCTGATGACTTGGTTTTGACATTAGAGAATCCTAAAGAAAATATTATTGAGGTGATGAAGGTAATCGAGGAATTTGGTAATTTAGCTGGCTTTAAATTGAATAAGAGT
Source organism: Phrynocephalus forsythii (assembly GCA_029282475.1). Taxonomy (NCBI): domain Eukaryota; kingdom Metazoa; phylum Chordata; class Lepidosauria; order Squamata; family Agamidae; genus Phrynocephalus; species Phrynocephalus forsythii. The sequence goes on along the minus strand of JAPFRF010000006.1, from coordinate 14,351,600 downwards.
AAGACGAAGGTCTTATTGAAAAATGCAACAAAAAAAGATTGTGAAGAATTTGAAAAACTGTCCGCTCTCTCAGTTGTGAAAAAAGTTAAATATTTGGGAATTAATTTATCTCTTTTAATTTGAACCTCTTTGAGGATAACTATACTATGGTTTGGAATTCGATTAAGAGAGATTTGGAAACATGGAATAGATTGAATTTGTCATTGATGGGAAGAATTTCGGTGATAAAGATGAACGTGTTACCAAGGTTGTTATTCTTATTTCAAATGATCCCAATAATCAAAGGGACAGGCCATTTTAAGGAATGGCAGAAGATATTGTCTAAATTTGTCTGGCAAGGTAAAAGACCGAGAATAAGGTTTAAATTATTATCAGATGCTAAGGAAAGGGGAGGATTTGCCATGCCAGACCTGAGATTGTATTATGAAGTGGCCTGTCTCGGTTGGATAAAAGATTGGATTACTTTAGTTGATGGGGATCTTTTGGACTTAGAAGGTCATGATAATAGATTTGGTTGGCATGCTTATCTTTGGTATGATAAAGTGAAAGTACATAAAAGTTTTATTTTATTTTATTTATTTTATTTATTTATTGCATTTATACCCCGCTTACCTACAATATATACTCTAAGCGGCTTACAAAACAGCGGGCCTCAATAGCCATAAATTACAAAAAAAAAAAAAAACCAATAAAAATAACACTAAGCAAAGTTAAAACCTAATGGCACCTCAGTGACTGACAATGATAGATAAAATAGTTTATGATGGCGGAGGAAAAAAAACAACAGTTAAAGATCGCCAAAGGCCTCCCGGAAAAGGTAGGTCTTTAACGCCTTCTGGAAGGCCAGCAGGGACTCTGCAGAGCGCACTTCACTGGGGATGGAATTCCAGAGGCTAGGGGCCGCCACTGAGAAAGCCCGGGTCCGAGTACTCGTCCTCCGGGCTTCACGAGGGGTGGCGACCCGAAGCCTGTGCGCTCGCGCCTGCCGAACGGGACGGGCCGAGGTTGATCGCTGAGCGATACGCTCTGCCAGGTAGTCCGGTCCCAAGCCATGGAGGGTTTTATAAACTAAAACCAAGACCTTGAATCTAATCCGGGCTGCAACGGGCAGCCAGTGCAGGCGGGCCAGAACTGGGGTGATGTGGTCATAACGACGCACACCAGCCACCAGCCTGGGCCGCATTCTGAACCCGCTGCAGACGCTGGAGAAGAGTCAAGGGCAACCCCATGTAGAGGGCGTTACAGTAGTCCAACCTCGAGATCACCAGAGCTTGGACCACTGTTCTCAGAGAGTTCGCGTCGAGGTACGGGCGGATCTGGGCGATCCGACGGAGGTGGTAGTAGGCGGACCTGGTCACCGACGACACCTGGGCCTCCAAGGTGAGCGCCGGGTCCAGGAGCACACCCAGATTCCGCGCCCTCTCCGCAAGCTGGAGGGAAACTCCCCCCAGACAGGGGAGAGGGCCACCGTACCCCGACGGCGAGCTCCCGAAGAACATGACCTCCGTCTTCTCGGGGTTGAGCTTAAGCCTGTTCGCCCCGGTCCAAGCCAGTACGGCCCCCAGGCACCCGTCGAGGACTTCCACAGCTTCCACAGCAGAGGTGTTAAAGGAGAGATAGAGCTGCGTGTCATCAGCGTACTGATGACAGCAGACTCCAAAACTCCTGATGACCCCCGCCAATGGCCTTACGTAGATGTTAAACAGCATGGGGGACAGAGACGACCCCTGTGGAACCCCACAGGGGAGAATCCAAGGGGCCGATAACTCCCCCCCAAGCTGCACGTACTGTGGACGGCCCTCCAGGAAGGAACGGAGCCAACTGCGAGCAGTGCCTCCGATTCCAACCTCAGAGAGCCGGTCCAACAGGATACCGTGGTCGACGGTATCAAAGGCCGCTGACAGATCCAGGAGGACCAACAGGGTAGAGCAACCCCTGTCGGCCGCCCGGAGAAGGTCATCTTGCAGGGCGACCAAAGCTGTTTCTGTACCCCGGCGAGGCCTGAACCCGGACTGGCAAGGATCGAGGCACTGCCGATCCTCCAGGTATGACTGCAGCCGGACCGCCGCCACCCTCTCGATCACCTTGCCCATAAACGGGACGTTGGCGATTGGGCGATAATTTGATAGATCGTCGACCGCCAGGCCAGGTTTTTTCAGAATGGGCTTTACCACCGTCTCCTTCAGACGAGAGGGAAAAACCCCCTCGCTGAAGGAGGCGGTGGCGATGACAGAAGCCCATTTGGCCATAGTCCCTCTAGCAGCTCTAATTAGCCAGGCAGGGCAAGGGTCGAAAGGGGTGGAGGCAGGCCGGCAATGCGCCATAGCTCTGGAGATCTCGACAGCAGAAACAGGCCCAAGCGCATCCAACCGAGGAGACGAAGGCGGACCAGCAACTGGGGATGGCGGGGCGGGACCACTGCAACCGGAGTCAAGGCCGGCACAGATGGCCTCTATTTTAGTTTGAAAAAAGGCTGCGAATTGCTCGCTACTGAACTCAGTAGGAGGAGGCCTGGCCAGACTAGGATTGCTGAGGTCCCGAACCACCCGGAAGAGCTCCGCCTGGCGGTTCGAGGCCTCAGCAATTCTCAGGGAGTTAAAGGATGACCTAGCCTCCCTGATCGCGTTGATATAGCGACTAGTCTGGGCGTCTACCGCAGCCTTACTTGATACCGTCCGGTCTCTTCTCCAGCTGCGCTCTAGCCTCCTCCTCTCCTGCTTCATCACCCTGAGCTCCCCCGTGAACCAAGGGGAGGACCGGGCTCGGCAACGGAGAAGGCGCTTGGGGGCGATCCGGTCTATGGTGTGGACAGCTGTTTCAAACCAAAGGTTAGCCACATCCTCGACCGGAGCGCCAGTCATACCATCAGGTAGCCCTCCGAAGAGTTCACCGAACCGCTGAGGGTCCATGAGCCTCCGGGGGCGGGCCAAGATGGACGGCCGGTGGTCCCCGCGAGGTGGGGCCGGAATCGACAGGGAAAATGAGAGCAGGTGGTGGTCTGTCCATGACACAGGGAGGGCTACAATGTCCCCCACCTCCAGACACGAGTCCCCCGACATGGAGGTAAACACCAGATCCAGGGTGTGACCAGACCTATGGGTGGGGCATAAAACATGCTGGGACAGACCCATGGAAGCCATGGATTCCATGAACTCCAGAGCTGCACCGGAGAGTCCACCTTCCGCATGCAGGTTGAAGTCACCCGCAACCAAGAGGCGCGGGGACCCCAACAGGGCAGCGGCGATGAACTCCGTGAGCTCTGGGAGGGATTGTGCGGGGTTGCGGGGAGCTCGGTAGCCCAGCACAATGCCAAATCTGTCCCGCTGTCCCACCAACAGGTGGAGGACTTCTAACCCCTGGCTAACCAATGTCGAGGCCCTGCTAACGTGAAAAGAATCCCTGTACATGATTGCGGCCCCTCCCCCTTTTGACCCCCAACCTTCCCACAGCCTCTACCAAGTACCCAGGCGGGCACAGCAGGGAGAGGAAGCCCCCTCTGTGCCCACCCAAGTCTCGGTAATGAACGCCAGGTCGGGCTGCTCATCCGCGATGATGTCATGGATGATAGGAATCTTATTGTGCACCGACCTGGCGTTCAGCAGGATGCAGGTAAGGTTGAGGGCGCTGGTGGAATGACTCGGGCACGTGGCAGTGAGCCGAGGGGTCAGAACGAGGACAGACACGAGTTGTCTGACCCGAGTTCTTCTTGCCTGACGAACCCTACGGCTACAAGCGTACCGCCCACGGCCCATCACCGTTGGTATGTGAGCCCCTGCTATCATGGCGCAGAGAGAGAAAGAGAAAGGGAAAAAAAAACGATAAGCAGCAATACAGTGCAAACTAACCAAGGCCAAAAACTACATACAAAGCGCCAAATACAGTATAACAATATAAAACGAGAAACTATAAATCACAAAAAAGAAAACAAAATTAATTAGAGAAAAATAAACAATTAACGTGAGATAAACAAGATAGGGCACAAACCAGGGCAGAGTGGAAAAACCAGGGGGGGGGGGAGAGGGGAAGAAACAGAGCGGCTGGTGGAGGGGCCAGAAGGACAGTGCCATCTAAGGACAGCTATGTGGAGTTGTAGAAGATGGAAGAGTCCAACTGGCAGTCCAGTCTAAGGGGGAGGGGGGAGCAACGATGGAAGGGCTCAAAGCCCAGATCCCCTAGCAGTTCAGGCCATTGGGTGGGGAACAAGATCCCCTAGCAGTCCAGGCCATAGGGTGAGGAGCAAGATGACAGGGCTCCGAAAGCCCCCCCCACGCAGCAGCAGTCCAAAGGATCCTGGACATCCGGACCTTAGAGGGAGGGTGGGAGCAAGAAGAAAAGCTCTACACCCCCAGCGCAGATCGAGAGGGAGCCAGGGGAGGGTGGGGGGCAACAAGATAGTTCAAGCCCCCAAGCCCCAGGCAATCCGATCCCTCGACAGTCCTCCAAGGCCGGGCCAAACGATGGAGACGACGATGAAAAGGGCGAACCGGGGAACGTGGTGGTAATGATGGCAACCTCCCGGCCGACCCGGTGCGATGGTAAACGGCGGCGGCGGCGGTAGTCGGTATGCTCCGGTGCTGGCTCACCGCAAGGTCGAAGTGGCGGTAGGTGGCGGCAAGATGGATGGTAGGCCGCAGGCACCAGAACAGGAGCAAAAGGGGCAGCCTCCGGAGCCTGCTCGCTGCAAAGGCTCGCCATGATGTTAGACGGCGGCAGCGGCAGCAGCAGCGTTGGTCAGCGAGCCGCCGGGCGCAACAGCCCCCTCGCCGCGGCAAAGGACAACGGCGGCAGCGGGCGCGGCAACGATGGCCAGCAGGCCGCGGGCGCAGCAGCAGGGAAGAGAGCCTCCGAGGCCCGGGACCAGCGCGCCGCAATGGTGGGCGGCTACGGCAGCGAGGGCAAGGGGCGGCAGGCCGTGGGACGCGGCAGCAAGAAAGAGCGGCCTCCAAGCCGGCCCGCCGCGATGGAGCGTAGTGGCGGCGGCCGCGACGATGGTGGTCGATGGTCAGGAGGTCGCAAGGCACAAAGGCGGAGAGAGCGGCCTCCAAGGTCAGCACGTCGCCATGTCTCGCCATGTCTCGCCTGACGGTAAGCTGCAGCGGCGGGGCTAACGCGGCGCTAGACACAGAAACAAGGAAGGCGGCCTCTGAAGCCGGCTTGCCGCAATGGAGGTAAGGGGCGGCAGTAGCAACAGCAGCGGAGATCAATGGGCCGCTTCGAGAAGAGAAAGAGGCGAAAGGAGGCCCCAGGAAGAACACCGGGTGGGGGAGGGGAGGGAACGCTCATACCCATATCAATGGTCCAGAGCGCAGGCTTCGTCCCGTCCGCAGCGTCCTAGATCTTCGGGTGAGCCCCCTTACATCCCCCTCCTGGACCCTGGCAGGCCCAATAAAATTAAACGTAAAAATAAAAACAAGGCAGCAGAATAATGAGAAAGTCTGTGCGCAGCCGGTGCAAACTGCTGCTGCTGCCGTCCGCCATCTTGAAGAGTTCCTTTTGTATGGTGACTAATGTGGGTAAGTCTCACACAGCCCCTCCCCTCTTGACGCTGCAGACTCACCCTGTTGAGCTTCTGCCACCAACCCAGCAGAGAGACGCAGGTGGATGTCAGTCTGGAAGGGCTGTGGAGCACACTTGCCAACACTCACCGGTCTTCACGGGGCCCAGCAAGGGTTACACCGGCTGGCTCAGATGGTCCGGGAGGCCAGAAGTTGATGCTGGATTCCAGCCAGTTCAGGAGGCCTCAAAGGTATTTGTGCTCTCACACAGCCCCTCCCCTCTTGACGCTGCAGACTCTCCCTGTTGAGCTTCTGCCACCAACCCAGCAGAGAGACGCAGGTGGATGTCAGTCTGGAAGGGCTGTGGAGCACACTTGCCAACACTCAGCAGCCTTATGAATCATGTAATTAGAAAGTCACTACTTCAGGTCTGGGAACGGTTGAAACCTTTATTAGAGAGACACACCCCGAGGTGGTTATCCCCGATTGAAGCATTGGCGATCAAGAGGAAAGATACAGAAGGAGTGGGGATCACATATGGGGATGTGTTATTCTTCTCAGAAAAAGGTCCCAGACTGAAGTCTTATGAATTGTTAAAAGAGAAGTTAACAGGTTGGTTTCAGTACCATCAGTTACATGACATTTTCCAGAAAGACAGAAGGATGTTTGGGTTTGGAGAGAAGGAATCTAAGTTTCAAACCATAATCATGGGCCCAAAAAAGAAATTGTTGACTAGACTATATAATTTCTTGTTGGAGTTGAACTTAAAAGATGAACAAGTCAAAGAATGTATGATAAAATGGGCTATGGATTTGGGTCATAATATTGAGTTAGATGTGTGGGAAAGACTGTGGAAAAAGAACATGAAGTTTACCGCATGTACTTTGATAAAAGAAAATTTGTTGAAAATGATGTATAGATGGTATATTACTCCAACGAAATTAGCAAAGATGTATAGGATGAAAGATGATTATTGTTGGAAATGTAAAGAGAAACAAGGTGATTTTTATCATATGTGGTGGACCTGTGAGAAAGTGAAAGAATATTGGGCACGGATATATGATGAACTCAAAAAGATGTTAAAGTGTACATTCCCAAAACGTTCTGAACTTTTTCTGTTAGGGTTGGTGGATAGTGAAATTAAAGGAGCAGACAGGACTTTATTTTTATATGCAACAGCAGCGGCACGAATGCTCCTGGCACAGAACTGGAAGACAACGTATATACCATCTTTGGATGAATGGAGGGCGAAATTACTGGACTTTGCAGAGATGGCCAGACTGACATGCAGATTGAGGGATCAAGACAACCAGAGGTTCCAAAAAGACTGGCAAAAATTTAAGAACTACATGGAGACTTATTGTAAGGATTTAAAGACTAGATTAGGGTAGAACGCGAGGGACTACTATTTACTTTTAGAACCTTTTTTATAAGTATATAAAAGGGGTTTGTTTGAAAGGAAGGCTGGGAGATGAATAACGTTAAAACCGCGCGAAGAACAGAGGGAAGCCGAACCTTAGTGATAGATTGATTCTGTATGGTTAATGTTTTGAACTTATTGGTTTTTTGTATATTAAAATTTTCTAATTAAAAAAAAAAAGAAATGTACTGAGGATGGATTTGGTCAGTTCATGGATGATCACTTAGAGCCAGTTACAGGTTAACAATCTGTTCTTCTTCCTTGTGGTTTCTGTGATTCACACATAGGGAAAACTAGCGAAATGATGATTGAAGGAGAAGAGGCACATATGAAGAATACTGCACTAGGAAAACACTGCTCAACCAAAGGAAGCACTATGGCAGGAGAAAGTAGGATAGAGGTTTTTGAAGAGTCCTCAGAAAGTGTCTAAAAGTCACCTCATGAAATGGAAAGACACAGAGGCAGCGTACGTGTTTTTATTGTAATAGTATGCACCCAAGAAAGGAAAACACCACACTTGGGTTTTTGAAATGAACCCTTGATATTTGTTTCAAGGTGATGGTTGTCATCTGAAGCTACTTCTTGATTAAAAGCAAAAGGTGGGTGGGGGGAAATGGGAAAATCCTTTTGCATAGCTATGGCATACGATGAATTCACTCTCAAGTCAGACTTAAATTGCAGTGATAGAAAGATAAATACAGTGGTACCTTGTATAAAGGAATTAATTCATTCCAAATGAAATTATGTTAAGCAGATTTTCCTTTATACAAATTCCCATAGGAATGCATTGAAAACAGAGTGATCCCATTTTTATGTTGTACGGATTCTCCCCATAGGAGATTATGTTAAGCAAATTTCCACTATCTCCAGAATTGTTATGTTGTACAAATTTTGTTACACAAGCTGTTTGTTATACAAGGGTCCACTGTAAATCTTTACTTTCATTGTCCTGTACAGAGCAACGACTTGTGCAACTTGACTTGGTCTTGGCTCACCGCCCCCCATTACTCAGACTCAACCTACCCTCCCTTTTTCCTGAGGATAATAGCTTATTTTAATAAGGACTTGGACTTGGGATTTAGGACTTGAGACTTAGTACCAAAGACTCAGCCTTGGACTTGGGACTCAGACTCAAAGACCTGCTGACAATCCTGGTTAGTTCCTTAGCAGCAGTGGTGATGGTATGCCAAGTGGTGAGGGGACAGTATAAGAAGTGGATAGGTATGGGGATGAAGTGGTTTGTCAGAGGAAGATCATCTCTAAAATAATTCTTACAAGAGTCACATTGTCAATAGTAGCCATTTTCATTATGACCTGAATATCCATCATGTTCATCGTAGGCTTGTCTGTCTGGTGATCATAGTGACCGTACAGAACAAAAGACCAAGATTAGCCCACTGTGTGTTGGTGGTGAGGATCATAATAATACACATGATGTGCTTGTTTATAATATTGAGAGGACAGCAACCAAGAGCAGAAGTGAAGATAGTGGGGATGGCAGCAATATGACAAAGGCCAATATGGAACTGTCGTGTATCTGTGATAATGGGAATGAGACTCATCTAAGGACTGAGAGACACAGCACACAGATCACCAAGACTGAGACCAGTTCCCCAGACCAATTAGATGATCTATCTCATATATCTTGTCTGTATTCTTATGCTTAGGAGCAGCAGAATTGGTCTTTTGCTACAACTAGTGCTAATCCAATGGATACAGAAGAGGCTCTAGTGGTCCTGGCAGCACCAAGTAAATCATTATAGAAGAGTGTGATATTGAAGTCTGGCTTGAAGCACCCACTGACAATGGCTGAGATTATCTCAGTATCTTTGTGAGTACTGATGCAAATCTCTTAACAGATGGAAACAGTAGTTGCATTGAAATGTCAATTTTGAGTGGCCTGCTCCACTTCCTAATGGGATTGTTTCCAACAAGCAGTTCAATTTTACACTGGCAAAGTCCTACAAAACCTGCAGGCATGGACTAGTTGTCTGTTTCCTAAACAGAATACATACTTCAGGATGTCCATTTGTTGGGGTGATCTTTCCAACACAAGGATGTTCACTTTGTAGATTGTACTACTACTTTACAGAGGAACTCTTAACATCAACATTTAATACTTGAACATCTCTAACAGTCCTGGATCATATTCTTTTTCTTTTGACTCAATGTTTTGCTGCAACAAATGGGCATTTTTATGTTGGTATTTGCGCTCACACCCAGCAAATGACTGTAGCCATCTGCTCTTTTCTAGCTTGATAATGTGTCCCAGCTGGTACCAGTCATCATGTTTGAAGCTTGCCAGTGCTCAGCTATATTCGACATAAAATACCATATGAGATTCATTGCATCCCATGCCATTACCAGCAGTAACAGTACACACATATACACAATCAAAAGATGAAAATATAGCAGCCAAAACTCCTCTTTAAAGGAAAACACATACGGTACGCAAATCTAGCACAAGCCATTAAATAATATACATCACAGAACTACTGTGGCATAATGAGCAGGATTGTCAATTAGGAAGTTCACATCTCATCATAGTTACAAATTCTCAAGTTGGCCTTAGGCTAAAAAGAACTTATCTCCACCACTCACAAATGTGTAAAATGGAATCTGCGGAACTTTACAAAATTATTAACATTAAGATCTACCTTGCAGATTCGGATTTGCTCTACTTGTAGTAATTAGAACAGTACAGCATAAATACTAATTGTTATTATCTGCTTGACCCTAGTCCCATGGCAAATACAATTTAGGATATTCACTGACATAGGAAAGAGTAAGAAACAATGAGGCAAATATGCTATTGTTCTAAGTTCCTGCTGCCAAAGTTAAAACTGAGACCTTGTTTAAGTAGTTTGGGGTGAAATTAAATCCGCACTGAGTGGTAGGAATGTTATACAGTATTAGATGACAAAAGATGCAGAAAATCTGTGGTTGCATTTTAAATTTTTACTGGAAACATGTTGCACATTTTAAAATTTACTTTTTATGACTAAATGGCTGAATCCTGTTATTTAGTGTAAGAAAATCTGTAACTTCCATATGTTTATCCATGGCAAACAAAGAGTCCTTGCCATGATCCTTGAGGATCAGCATGCATGCTGGCATAGTGCATGTGTGCATGCCTCTAATAATTGTATAGGGGACTTTTTATTTGCCTTTGACAAATGGACAGAAAGTTACAAATTTTCTTATGCCAAGCAACAGGGTTTTAGACTCTCTCTGTGGGGGGAGAGAATGTAAACTGCTTTAAGATGTAAGGTACCCAAAGTAGTAAAACTTCATGGAACAAGTTGAGATGAGAATAGCTCACCTCGTATTTTCCCTTTGTGCTGAGTTGCTTATAACCCACGTACTCATTTGTTCCATCTCAACAAGGTGCACATTATAACTGTGACATCTATCTGTCCATTTAAAATATCTGGTCTGCCTGGCACTCAACACTTCAAAATTATCAAGTTCTAGGAACGATAGACTAGGAAACAGTTTTGCCTGCATTATATTCAGTTTATGGCCCACAGGTTAAAATTTCAAAACTGCTTGTAATTCACATCTGTATCCCAGGACCATTAAAGTACGGTATCCGAAATGGTCCATTTTCAAGGACAAAAGGTAAAGAAGGATTTCAATTTGTTTATCCAAAGTTGCAAAGAAACAATAGCTAGAGATGTTGTTCTATTGATTGATTGATTGATTGATTGTATTTCTAGACCGCCTGATTTCCCAAATCTTCTGAAAAGATTCATAATTACTCATGTAAAGTAATCCTGGAGATTTTACTAGGGCATGCCAAAATGGGGGGGGGGGGGGAGATCCAGGAATAACTTCAGTCACAGATGGAAAAATAGGCCTGATATGCCTGTTAATTTTCTCTTCATATATTACTATTAAGCTGCATGTATCTCTTGAAACAAAAATTCAGATCAAAAACGACGCCCCCAATTGTGTTTACAAGATGGAATACTAGAGGAAATGGGTAGATTAACATAACCTATTCAGAAATCCATGGAACTTTATCAAATTAACATAGTCAAAAAACTGTTAGGTCCAATACAGGTATAATACTTTTAAAATAATATTTTATAAATTGACCAAATCCAGTTACATATTAGCATAATTACACTATTATTAGAAAGAAAATGGCATATCTTGTGACAAACTACCACTAATTAACTATGCTACAAGATTTTGGCCATGGTATCACAATGTAGACTTATAATTTATAGTCCCTACTCCTTATACAGTACGATCCTCAATCTAAACACATTTGGGCTATTTAAAAAAATCAAATGCATTAAAAATCAAATGTTTAAATATTTTTAAAATCTACAGTATTTTATGTATAAAAACATATGATTTTTAAAATAATTTTTCTTTTTCTACTCCTATCACAACCATCTAGCTCAGGGGTCCTCAAAGTTTTCAAACAGCGGGCCGGTCCACCACCACCCAGACACCACTGGGGGCCGGATCACAGTCCAAAAGCAGCTGCGGAGGCTGGCTTGCTCACAAAACAGGGGGTAGGTGGGGGTTGCAATTGATCCCAGGGGCCAGATTCAGGACCTGGGGGGGGCACATCCGGCCCTGGGGCCTTAGGTTGAGGACCCCTGATCTAGCTCATTTGTGCTTGGCCTGAAGGGAACCTCTTGCTGAATCCTAGAGTCCCTTTGTTTGTTTGTTTTTTTCCCTCCCCCCGCGGCCTCCCCCATGCCTGTAGCCCTATCTCCCTGGCCTTCCTGATAAGTTTTTCAGTCTCTACTTCTATTTGGCCTTGGCTCCCTCCTCCCCCCTCCCTCTCCCCCTCCCCAGGTGTGTTCAATCTGCCCTGACGGTGGACCCATATCGGTGTTATTTTATTTGATTTTAGTTTATTTTGTTTTTGGTTGTTATTCTAATTTATTACTATTTTTCTGTCTATCCTACTATTGCTTGTTGTTTGTGGGTAGCCTAGTGACTCGTTGTCACTAGTTTGTATTTTGCTGTTAATTTGTATTGATTGTAGTGCTTTTTGCATATTTTCTTTTTTTTTATTGCAATAGTTTGTGTCATTGCTTCTATTTGTTTATTGCTATTGTATAGTGTTGATTATTCTTATTTTTGCTGATTTGAAGTCTAGTACTGCATCTCTTGTTTGTTGTTAGCAGTAGTAGGTTTCTGTTTTTTTTTTTTTCTCGCCATGTTAGCAGGGGCTCATATTCCGACGGTGTCGGACCGTGGGCGTTACGCTTGTAGCCGTTGGGTTTGTCAGACTAGAAGAACTCGGGTCAGGCAACTCGTGCCTGTCCCTCGTTCTGACCCCTCGGCTCTCTGCCACGTGCCCGGGAGTCCTACCACCAGCGCCCCCAACCTTCCCTGTATCCTGATGAATGCCAGGTCGGTGCATAATAAAATCCCTATTATTTATGATACCATCATGGAGGAGAAGCCTGACCTGGCGTTTATCACTGAGACCTGGGTGGGCTCGGAGGGGGGGGGCTTCCCTCTCCCTCCTATGCCCGCCCGGCTATCAGGTTGAGGGAGTGGGAAGGTTGGGGGGTCAAAAGGGGGGAGGGGCCGCTATTGTTTTCAGGGACTCTTTTCTGGTTAGCAGGGCCTCGACATTGGTTAGCCAGGGGTTAGAGGTACTTCACCTGTTGGTGGGACAGCGGGACAGATTTGGCATTGTGCTGGGTTACCGAGCTCCCCGCAACCCTGCACAATCCCTTCCAGAGCTCACAGAATTCATTGCAGCTGCACTACTGAGGTCCCCACGGCTTTTGGTCGTGGGTGACTTCAATGTGCATGCGGGTGATGGACTCTCTGGGGTGGCTCTGGAGTTCATGGAATCCATGGCGTCCATGGGTCTGTCCCAGCATGTTTTATGCCCCACCCACAGGTCCGGTCACACCCTGGATCTGGTTTTTTCCTCCATGTCGGGGGACTCGTGTCTGGAGGTGGGGGGCATTGTTCCCCTCCCTGTGTCATGGACAGACCATCACCTGCTCTCATTCTCCCTGGCGATCCTGGCCCCTCCCCGCGGGGACCTTCGGCCTTCAGTTCTGGCCCACCCCCGCAGGCTTATGGACCCCCAGCGGTTCAGTGAGCTCTTCGGGGGCCTTCCTGGTGGTACGACTGGCGCTCCAGCTGAGGTAATGGCTAATCTCTGGCATGAAACAGCTGCCAACACCATCGACCGGATTGCCCCCAAGCACCTTCTCCGTTGCCGAGCCCGGCCCTCCCCATGGTTCACGGGGGAGCTTAGGGCAATGAAGCAGGTTAGGAGAAGGCTAGAGCGCAGCTGGAGAAAAACCCGGACGGCATTAAGTAAGGCTGCTGTTAATGCCCAGACTAGTCGCTATACCAACGCGATCAGGGAGGCTCGAACATCCTTTAACTCCCTGAGAATTGCTGAGGCCTCGAACCGCCAAGCGGAGCTCTTCCGGGTGGTTCGAGACCTCAACAATCCTAGTCTGGCTAGGCCTCCTCCTACTGAGTTCAGTAGCGAGCAGTTTGCAGCCTTTTTTCGAACTAAAATAGAGGCCATCCGTGCCGGCTTTGACTCCGGTTGCAGTGGCCCTGCCCCGCCATCCCCAGTCGCTGGTCCGCCTTCGTCGCCTCGGTTGGATGCGCTTGGGCCTGTTTCCGCTGTCGAGGCCTCCAAGGCTATGGCGCATTGCCGGCTTGCCTCCACCCCTTTCGAACCTTGCCCTGCCTGGCTAATTAGAGCTGCCAGAGGGACCATGGCTGAATGGGCTTCAGCCATCGCCACCGCCTCCTTCAGTGAGGGGGTCTTTCCCCCTCGTCTGAAGGGGACGGTGGTGAAGCCCATTCTGAAAAAACCTGGCCTGCCGGTGGATGACTTAACAAACTATCGTCCCATCGCCAATGTCCCGTTTATGGGCAAGGTGATCGAGAGGGTGGCGGCGGTCCGGCTGCAGTCATACCTGGAGGATCGGCAGTGCCTCGATCCTTGCCAGTCCGGGTTCAGGCCTCGTCGGGGTACCGAAACAGCTTTGGTTGCCCTGCAAGATGACCTTCTCCGGGCGGCCGACAGGGGTTGCTCTACCCTGTTGGTCCTCCTGGATCTGTCAGCGGCCTTTGATACCGTCGACCACGGTATCCTACTGGACCGGCTCTCTGAGGTTGGAATCGGAGGCACTGCTCGCAGTTGGCTCCGTTCCTTCCTGGAGGGCCGGCCCCAGTATGTTCAGCATGGGGGGGAGTTATCGGCCCCTTGGATTCTCCCTTGTGGGGTTCCACAGGGGTCGTCTCTGTCCCCCATGCTGTTTAACATCTATGTAAGGCCGTTGGCGGGGGTCATCAGGAGTTTTGGAGTCTGCTGTCATCAGTACGCTGATGACACGCAGCTCTATCTCTCCTTTAACACCTCTGCTGTGGAAGCTGTGGAAGTTCTCGACGGGTGCCTGGAGGCCGTCCTGGCTTGGACCGGGGCGAACAGGCTTAAGCTCAACCCCGAGAAGACGGAGGTTATGTTCTTTGGGAGCTCGCCGTCTGGGTTCGGTGGCCCTTTTCCTCGTCTGGGGGGGATCCCCCTCCAGTTCGCGGAAAGGGTGCGGAATCTGGGTGTGCTCCTGGACCCGGCGCTTACCTTGGAGTCCCAGGTGGCGTCGGTGACCAGGTCCGCCTATTATCATCTCCGTCGGATCGCCCAGATCCGCCCGTACCTGGACGCGAACTCTCTGAGAACAGTGGTCCAAGCGCTGGTGATCTCGAGGCTGGACTACTGTAACGCTCTCTACATGGGGTTGCCCTTGAATCTTCTCCGGCGCCTGCAGCGGGTCCAGAATGCGGCGGCCAGGCTGGTGGGGGGTGTGCGTTGCCACGAGCACATCACACCAGTCCTGGCCCACCTGCACTGGTTGCCCGTTGCGGCCCGGATTAGATTCAAGGTCCTGGTTTTAGTTTATAAAACCCTCCATGGCTTGGGACCGGACTACCTGGCAGAGCGTATCGCTCAGCAATCCACCTCAGCCCGGCCCGTTCGGCAGGCGCGAGCACACTTGCTTCGGGTCGCCACCCCTCGAGAGGCCCGAAAAACGAGTACTCGAAATCGGGCTTTCTCGGTGGCGGCCCCTAGCCTCTGGAACTCCATCCCCCCTGAAGTGCGCTCTGCAGAGTCCCTGCTGGCCTTCCGGAAGGCATTAAAAACCCATCTATTCCGGGAGGCCTTTGGCAATCGTTATTAATTTTTTTTTTTCGCCATCGTATTGCGTATTACCTATAATGTTAGGTTTTAATGATTTGTTGAGGTTGCCTCTAGGTTTTATTTTGTATGTAATGCTGTTTTATCTGTCTTTAATAAGCATATTGTTTTTTGTTCTGTTCTGTAATACTTGTAGTCCATTGTTGTAAGCTGCTTAGAGTTCAAATTGAAGATAAGCGGGATATAAATATAATAAATAAATAAATAAATAAATAAAAATTTGTCAGTGGATCTTCAGGAAACAATTGGACTCTAGTTGAATGTAAACTATGCATGTCACTATCCAGACACTGAGCAATTAAATGTTGGAAACAAATCACTATACTTTATACACAGTTTTAGTTACAGTACTTGTTTTTAATATTTGGAATCAGTGGCTGAAATCCAGTTGCTGGAAATAGCAAGTCACACTGAATAAATATGGATCTAGTGAGTCAAATTCCCTATATGTTCTATTTAATTAAATGAGCCTACTCAAACTACAATTTACTTCAGTGTAGTAAGGTGGTACTAGAGTAAGGAGGCTGATTTGAGTCAATGGAATGTGCAGAAGAACTGACTCAACAAATCCCCACTGAAACAATAGGTCTACTCTAATGCAACTTACTACACTATATAACAGGATTTCTGCCAGCAAGTAAATTACAACAGTCAATAGAGTAGTCTCAGTTTTTTAAAAAGAAACTATGAAACAAACAGTAATAAAGTGACCTCTATTTTTGCTATAAACCTTAGCTTTTTTGCACAATGTAGAGACATTGATTTGTACAGTTTAGGGTATTAATCTTGGGACTTTCAAGAGGTTAAGTATCTGCTATGACGATAAAACGATTCTGTTTACAACAGCATAATTCTTTCCAAGAGCAGGGCAAAGTAACGTTTCCTAACAATGTGAGCCTTGGGACATAGAGGAGGAAACATCTGCCCTTCTGCATGACATCACAATGATGGCATTCACTATTTGACTGGAAATGTATTTAACAGTTACTTTCTCCCAGCCAAGTCATGACCCACAGAGAGAGAACACAACATTTGAAGGAGGAACATGGAAACTGGCAACATATCCAGCAAAAAGACTATCATAACCTGTAAAGCTGTTAAAAGGCTATTTTTTAATATTTATTTATTAAGGTGCCAAACTTCTCAAACTATTCCGAAATTTTAACGGATCCTATCACAGAAGACTGGTATCTAACCTTTGATTTAGATACCACAAATATCACTGGCAGTGGGATATTTAAAGTCCCCACAGAGCACAGCAAGAGGCTGTGTGGACATGAAATATAGTCAGGCCCACATTCCACCCAGCCTCAGGACTGCTGCACAGTGATCATCTCTTTGGCCTTAAATACAAGTAAAACCACACCCATATACAGCAGTGCACTCTATAATGTACTGTGCAGTCCCCTGTACTTGAAGCACACTAAAAATGTAGGCCACAAGGTATACAGAAATTCAAGCTGCACATGTTGGAATAGCTGTACAGACAGAGTTCGGGGGAAAGTGCACAAAGTCAATGGCAGCCTCAAGAGAAGTATATTTTGGCTTAATAAGCCACAGTATGAACAGGCTTTCAGCTAACTATGTTGCCCTTTTGCTCCTTCCTTCACTGTGTAAGCAATTAAAACTGGAAGCCTCTAATTACACATAGTACTCAATTTTCTCCAAACTATGGTTGGTAGCACTGGAATACGATATAATATACGACCAATAATACCAAACCATGGATCTATTGGCTTATTTCCAAACTGGTAACTACTGTTTTCCATTTTGAACAAAACCAGAAAACAATAATCAGAATGCACTAAATCCAGACTTAATTAAGTGAATATGACATTGGCCAAGAATATTAAACAAATCTCAGTGATTTCAGTTGCAAGTATAGTTAAATCAGCCTGGATCCACCTTATTACACCTGTTGTTCAAATATAAGCTGCATCTAGGCGCCCCCAACACCTGCACATGGACTCCTGACATTTCCTCCAAATACATGCCGAGCATTGAAGCTTCAAATATTTATGCTATAGTTGGAGAGATTTTATCATTATTTTATCATTATTTCTAACATTTTTTGTTGCAAGGAAAGCTCTAAGAATGCAACAACACATACAAAGCTTAGAAAAATTGAAGATGCCTACAGATATAGGCAGGAATGTTGGTGTGATATAGGATAGAGTGACAGACAAGGATTCAAGAAAGCCATGGAAACTCACTGGAGGAGGAGAACTGGTAAAACCACTCCATAAATATCTCACTTAGAATGAAAGCCCTATTAGAGTCATTATACATCAGTTCAACATTGATGGCACGGTATACACACATATGCTGTCTTCTTCCATTTAATCTTTAAGATAGCATCTTGATTTATCTAAACATTTTGGCAAACACAACAAAACATGCTGAGGTCAAGTAAGTCTTTAACAATGCCTCATTTGTAAACCTGAGCAGGCAGACAGGTCAGTTTTGAAATCAGAGCATGCCTAACCCATTAATAGTGAATGCATTAAAAATCTTTCCAGCTGAACTTTTAAAACACTTAAATGTGGTTCTAGCATTAAAAGATCATCATCATTATCACCACCACCACCACCACCACCACCACCACCACCACCACCACCACCACCAACTATTAAAAGCTTTTCCAGCAGAACTGCTGGAAGCAATAAATTGATATTGCAGCATATGCTTGTTTCAATAAATTTCATATTTACTTTCAAGTACATACATTGATTAGAAATCACTGGCTGAAATCCTGTTAGGGAAGCTTTGCCTGCACAATAGGAATGACATCATCACCAGTGGCAGAATGTCTCTGAATAAAGGCATTCTTTTCCAATTTCAGGTGCACATGACTTCATGTCATTTTCTGTAAGTCATCTTCACTCCAACATTGAAAAAGTCTTAAATCAACAGCAAATTGGATGATTCCTATTGCACAGGCAGAGTTATGCAACAGGATTTTCACCAGCATTTCCCAAGACAACATGCAACTTTAAGTCTATTGCCAATAATCTTTAGATGGTAACCTACATGCAAGCTGAATTCAGACATCAGGTAAAACCATACTTTAAAAGAAGCTTGAGAAAATATGGCATCAAATCCACAAGTTCCCTTTATAGTAAAGACTTCTGCAAGTTAAATAGAGAGAGGATTTTTGACCATTCTTATCTTTTCTTTGCAGCTCTCAATGCTCAACATTCAGGATTTTAGAGGGATAAACAAATAAGGACTTGAGAGTATTCTGTCCCAATCTAATGACTTAATCTAACAGCCAAGGCCACTGCTTATTAAAAAGTGAGGATCCCAGAGTCGGAAAATGTAAGCAGAATATCATCATGAATACCATAACTTGACCAAACAATTGGAAGCTCCAGCTTTGTTTGTGTTCTAAAGGATGGTTGGCACAAATCATTATTTGGTGTGATGTCAGAATTTCAGATCTGGTTACTGTTCCAACGGGGCTGTTGCATCAACATTTATTGTTTTGGAGCCTCGTGGCGCAGTGGTTAAATGCCTGTACTGCAGGTAAAACTGTGCTCACGACCTGGGTTCAATCCCCGGTAGCAGGCTCAAGGTTCACTCAGCCTTCCATCCTTCCAAGGTCGGTAAAATGAGTACCCAGCTCGCTGGGGGCAATGTGTAGCCTGCACACTGTAATTAAAAATTGTAAACCGCCCAGAGACTACTTGTAGTGGTATGGGGCGGTATATAAGCAGAACACTTTGCTTTTTTGCTTTTTGTACAACTGGATTCCAAAGTTCACTGAAGTACTATTTTTCCAGGACTTTCTGTAAAAGAAGTCTCACATAGTTAAACCTTCAATTTTAGAAAGAAAATAGAAAACCCACTGAGAGGTAATAGTAACAGACCAAGTTCCTACACAAAGGCACTAACTCATGGACTGCGATAAATAGTTTTGTGCAGAGTGGATAAAAATCAACGATTTTAAAAAATAAATAAATTAAAAATCAGATTTTTTAAAATTTAAATCAGATTTTTTAAATTTAAATCAGATTTTTATTTAAATCTTTTTTTTTAATTTTAAAATTTAAATGCTTTTTGAGGAAAAATCTCTCTAAAGATCGTGTTCTAGTTAAGGTACATTATAGTCCAAAGGTTATTCATCATGAAATTAGTTCTTAATTGCTGTATTAATCCACTCACAATGTCATGCTCTCCCAGAGGTTTCTGATTATTTGGGGCAATATTTCTATCTAGAAGATATTATCAACAATGCTTGGTTTTGCTATTTTCAAAACTGTGTATTTGGGTCTGCAACAATAACATGCCTCCTTCATAGCAAAAAATGTTATAAAATAAACATCAGAATTGAGAAAAAGACCTTAATCCCATTGTTTCTCTGCAAATCTATGTACAAAGAATCAACCCCCTTACCTCTTAAGTGCTACTTTTCAGGAAGTTCAAGGAATAGAAGGTTGTTTGGAATTGAATAGGTCAGCACAAGGAGAAAAGTTTGAGGAGGGAGGGGCAATGGGTAAAATGAAAGTGAAACCTTTTGAGCACATTACTCTACATCTTAAGATCTATATGTGTATAGCAGCCTGAAGGGTTATCCTATTATTCTCACTCTCTCCCTTGAGGAGAAAAATCTGTAATTTTATTCTAGAAGTTGAGTCATGGCTACTGGACTTCTTTTTTGAGAGATAGAAACGTTTCGCTGCTCATCCAAACAGCTTCATCAGTCTGCATACAGCTAGTGCGAGTCCTCCATCTTATAGTCCAGGGCTGTTCAACTTTGAACAGGCTGAGGTCTACTTTTTCCGGGCCAAAGTGCCTGAGGGCTACTACACTAAAACCTCTACTTACAAGTTTTATCCGTTTCGAGCACATGCTCATAAGTGAAAACTTTTGTCAGTAGAGCAGCGGTCTCCAATAGGAATGCATTGAAAACCAATTAATCCATTATGGAGGGAACAGATTTCAATGCGCCATGGCCCTTGAGACTGCCCCACTCTGCTGAGACAGTGGGCTGGCAGACCCAGGACTTTGCTGGGGCAGTGGTGGTTCTTGGGAATGGGGAAGGGAGGGGTGTAGAACTTATCCCCTCACTTTTTTTAATTGATGGCTGGCGGGCTACTTTTCAACCCTTCACGGGCTACCGGTAGCCTGCGGTCTACCTGTTGGGCAGGCCTGTTATAGTCAGTCAGCTTTGACCTCTTGTCACCCTGGTCTGAATTAGGCTCATAAGATGAACAATGGTCTGAACAGGCTTGTGAGGGAGACAGTAGTATCCATAGCCTTAAGGTGAACAATGGCCTAAGGCAGGGGTCCTCAACCTACGGCCCGCGGGCCGGATACGGCCCCCGGGGACCCTCAATCCATTATGGTTTTCCCCACCCCCGGGGCGGGCGGGGCGGGGAGAGGAGGGGACTTGAGAGCAAGATTCGGCAGGCAGCTCCCTCCCTTCGTGAAGGAGGCGCCTATTAGGAGGGAGGGAGGTGTCTTTCCCACCTCCCCGCGGCGGCCGACATGTCGTGGGCGGGGCGCTGCTGAGCACAGCCCGGTCGGTACGCGGGCGGCAGAGGCGGGCAGACGCTGAGGGGGTCTGTGGCGGTGACGCTCGACGGCAGACTCTCTTACGGCTCTCTCTGGCCGCTGCCCCGCTCGCTTCTCTCGCCAGCCCAGTGGAGATCTTTCACGGCGCGGGGTCTTGGCGAGGCCGAGCTGCTGCTGCTGCCAACTCGGCGGCTGTGCGCCGCTGCTGCGTCCCAGGAGGCCGGGCTGGGGGCGGCTTATCACTCACTTGCCCTCCTTCTCCTCCTCGTCCTCCTGTGAGCGGGAAGGGGGGAGTCCCGCACCCACTCCCGGCTCAGCCCCTGCATCCCCGCCATCCCAATCTCTCCCACCCCACCCCCTTTCCCCTCCTCCTCCTCCTCCTCCTCCTCCTCCCCACCGGCCACCGCCTGGGCCTACGAGCGGGGCGCCAGCAGTGTGTGCGTGTGTGTGTGTGTGCGAGAGAGAGAGAGAGGCTCCGCTGTCCTCTCCGCGGGTGCGAGGCGGAGGCGAGAGAGGCTCCTCAGGGGGCGGGTGGGTGGGTGGGTGAGGAGGACGACGGCGGGGACAGGGACGCATCCCCCCCACCCCCAGCCTCTGGGCCTGGCCAGGAGGGGGGCGCCCTCCTCCTCCTCTTCCTCGTCCCGGGGAGCCCCGTGGCCGGGCGGCGTGCCTGAGGCACAGGAGGTCACGAACCAGGCGCCTGGAGCGCATCAAGGGGCACTGGTAGCGCTGGGAAGCCTTTGCGGGGTTGAGGAGGGGGGCGAGTCGAGGGGAAAAGGCCAGCTGCATTTTAAGGTTGCCTACTCCTTCAGGTAAGACACCTTCCGCAGGTGAACCCCCCCGGTCCCGGTCCCAGCTTCGCTCGAGCGGGCAGAGCAGGGGTGGCGGGAAAAGGAAGGAAGGAAGGACGGCGTTTCCCCCCTCGATCCGGACTCCAGACCCTTCTCCGTGTGGGGCCCGTGGGTGGGCATTGGGTGCTGGGGAAGGAAAGACACGGTCACCTCCTTCCAGTAGACGAGGAAGGGTTGTTTACTGAGAACTGGGGTGGGGACGTGTTGCTGTCCCCCCGAAAGTTTGGGACTACAACACCAACAATCCCCCGTCATGCCCCCTCCCCCAGGTGTGTGTGTCTCTCATTACAAGCCATGTCAGTTTCAACCCCTGACCCTGGTTTGGGCTGGTGAATTTTGTTTATAGATGTCTCCCCAAACCTTGTTTGAAGCTGAAGATAGGAGTGGGACAGCGGCTTCTCCATTCTTCATTAGGTCTGCAAGGAAGCATCTAATTCCCCCCCCATGGCATTCTGTTTATTTATTTATTTATTTGTATTTATTTATTTTGTATGCTGCCCACTACCCAAAGGTCTTATTATTGTTGTTGTTGTTATTATTGTTATTGTTATATTAATATTGCATTCTTTTTCCTGTTTTTGTGCACTACAAAAATATATATGTTCAGTGTGCATAGGTATTTCTTCATATTTTTTTCAAAATCTAGTCCGGCCCCCAACAGTGTCTGAGGGACAGTGATCCGGCCCCCTGCTTAAAAAGGTTGAGGACCCCTGGCCTAAGGTGCTGAAACCTATCAAGAATGGGTTGTTAGCTATGGCCTTGGTGGTAATGTTATTGTTTTGGTTAAATAAAACTACGTATTTAAATTGTTATTATTAAGGTAATGATTATTTTTCCTCTTCTACAACAGAATACAACAGAACAGCTGTCCAAATATGAATGATTAACCTATTAAACTGGAGATAGTTCACCTTGCAATAATTTCATAATCATCTAAATGTAAAACTAATCTGAAAAGTATTCTAAAAATGAATTTATTTATTTATTTATTTATTTATTATGGGACTTCTATACTGCCCATCTTCCCGAAGAAACTCTGGGCGGTTTGCAAAAAGCTGATCAGTTCAGCCTAAACAAACAGACTCAAAAAACAATCAAGACAATACACAAACAATTTAAAAACAGAGTATGCACCCCTGGCGAAATGCTGCGACCACTAACTAAACAGATGGCGGGGAAAAAGAAGAAGAAAAAAAAACTAAGTTAAGTCACTGAAGGCCTCGCGAAAGAGCAGGGTCTTTAAGGCTCTGCAGAAGGCCAGCAGGGACTCTGCAAGGCGCACTTCGCAAGGAAGGTGGTTCTACAAAGTCGGGCCAACCACCGAGAATGCCCGGTTCCGGGTCGATGTTTTCCGGGCGTCTCTGGGGGTGGCCACCCTAAGCGAGTGCACCCACGACATCCGCAATGGACGGGCTGAGATTGATTGCTGGGCGATCCGCTCTGCCAGGTAGTCAGGTCCCAGGCCATGGAGGGTTTTATAAACTAAAACCAGGACCTTGAATCTGATCCGGGACGCAACGGGCAGCCAATGCAATTGAGCCAGCGACGCACACCCGCCACCAGCCTGGCTGCCGCATTCTGCACCTGCTGCAGGCGCTGGAGGAGAGTCAAGGGCAACCCCATGTAGACAGTGTTGCAGTAGTCTATCCTCGAGATCACCAACGCTTGCACAACAGTTCTCAAGGAGTCGCCATCCATATATGGGTGAATCTGGGCAAATTTGACGAAGGTGGAAAAATGTGGTTCTGGTCACAGCGGCCACCTGGGCCTCCATGGTGAGCGCCGGGTCCAGAACCACACCCAGATTCCGAACACTGTCCGCCAGCTGGAGGGAAACACCCTCCAAGCTGGGGAGAGGGCCTCCATATCCGGACGGGGAGCTCCCGAAGAACATCACCTCGGTCTTCTCGGGGTTGAGTTTGAGTCTGTTAGCCTTGGTCCATGCCATGCCATCTGGTTTTAAATATTAAGATTAAAACAACTCCAGCAAAAATGAGAAAATGTAGAAAATCATGATTTAAATCAAGCCTTACTGACTAGAGATTTAAATCATGATTTAAATCAAAGTCATTTAAATCAAATCCACCCGGGTTTTGTGTTTCAAAATATTATTCCAAAGGAGAAGGAAAGAAACAAGATTGTTGGTACATTTGCACACAGTGATAGTTCAGGAGATTCAGTGAGAGATTTATACACATCAGTAAGCAAGAGAAATACTAGTTTAGTTGCCAAGAATGGAAAAACCATTAGGAGAAGGAATGCAGTGTGCCACCCCTCAAGAAAAAAAAGTGGTGCGGCAACATTCCAAGTTTTAAGAAGATACTACCTGTCAATTCTACTGCAATGCATCAGTGCTTTAGTGTTCTGGCCACTGCAGAAAGCTACTTGAAATGCTGCCATTGTTTTTTCTGATAATAGCTGCACATCAAATTGTGAGGAAAGAGGTGGCTGCATCAGCACATAATTTATAGATCTATCTTTGCTATATATAGATATGACATCTGTCACTAATCCCTAGTAAATTTTAGGACTTTTAGAATTCTCACACCCATTACAAGGCTATAATCTTTCTTTTGTATAAACTGAATTCTAAGGAGGAAAAAAAACAATGAAAGTGTGCAGCTAAAAAATACCCCTGGATTTTCTAATATGACACCTTATTAGTTGCTTTTGTATCTTCTGCAGCTGGAAAATGTATGTGTTTTTAGGCATATACCCTTAGCTTGTTTAGCAAAATTGAAGAAGTCAAGAGTACCTTTCATCTGTATAAATATAAAATAATAATTTTTGTACCCTTACTTTTGTTGGCAGTATCAGCAATGTGAAAGACAGCAGTCAACCATTTAAAGAAATTGGGATTCTTGGAAGAAAACTATTTTAAAATATTAATCCTACTTGCAATAATTTGTACTATATATTACAATTATTGGATGAAGTATTCAGCATAATAATTTTACAGCAAAACTCCAAGTAATTCAATAAATAAACAGATGTTTATATACATGCCATCAGAGTTGAGTACATGCCTCCATTCTACTTGTCACCACGGTATAGGAAAAAAAAACTCTGTCCTCTTTGAGCAGTGTTGCCTCCACCCTAACAGCATTTTGCAGAAGGAAAGCAAGTCATCCAAGACTGAGTACAGTAATCATGTTGCGGGGGGGGGGGCGGGGGGGGACTCCTTCCCACCACAGTCCTTGAATTTCAGGAAGTACCAAACGGCTTTCTGCGGCTACTTCCATGTAAGAGGCCCTGCTTTTCCAGTGTCTCTGGCTCGATTTCCCTTAAACCCAATCGGCTGTCCAGAGCGGCTTCGCAAATCCCGATCTGGCAATTCACTCTGTGCCACCTCTTCATCATATCTAAGGAAAGAAACACTGAAAGTAGTATTTCACTTGAGCCAAAGTAAGGGATAGGAGCTACCAGAACCTATGTGTCTCTTGCCAAAATTTATAAAACTGAAACATTGAAACACTTTGTTTTTTTAATAGG
This sequence comes from Phrynocephalus forsythii, assembly GCA_029282475.1. NCBI lineage: Eukaryota > Metazoa > Chordata > Lepidosauria > Squamata > Agamidae > Phrynocephalus > Phrynocephalus forsythii. Next base: position 14,326,613 of record JAPFRF010000006.1, on the reverse strand, counting down.
AGGGAGCTCTTTATCTAGAAAATATATCAGAGAGAAGCGCTTCAACTTTGTTTTCTCATGTTCTGCATGTGGATATCTTATATCAGGGGCTTTCAAACACACACAACCCATCTTCCATCCTAGGTAATCTGCAGTACAGCATGAGATTACAGTAGATGAAGAGCTTTATCAACAATTAAGTACAATGGGAGCTGCAATTCAACCACATCTGAAGCAGCATACTTTTCTCATCCCTGCCCAAAGTTATGATGCAGATGGATAAAAATGTTAACCTGCTTATTGTTATCAAAAGGCTTTAGATAAAATCGAACACGGAAGAATCACACAGAGTTAATTCAATAAAACAAAATAAAACAAATGACTTGTTTGAATAAAGCATATTACAGCTCCAGCTTTCAGACCACCAGATCTGAGAGACACTGTGTGTACGAGTTGCCACAATGATTGGCAACTTTCTGAAATGTTCCGCAGCTAATGCGACTGATTATCATAGCTGAAGAAGCATCCAAGGTCAACGTTTTGCTTTGGGCATAAAAAAAGAGAATGAGAAAAAGAGAGTCAGACAGAGACAGAAAAATGCCAGCAGATGTGCTGAAAAGAAAACTACAAGTTATCACAACTTGTAGAGAGCCCACAGCAGAAGGCAGGGGGGAAAAGGAATGATTCAGACAGGTGCACAACATCCACACTGAAGGAAGCGGTGAGCCTCTGTGACACTGCAGCCACTCCCAGCCCTCCTCGAGCAACTGGGAATCAAAGAGCGGCAAGACCCTCAACAAGACTCTTTGTAGCCCAATCCACCCACAACCGTCTGGACAGGCTGAAAGGGTATTACATTTATTATTTATAACAGATTGGAGTAAAGTAGTAAATTGGTACTAGTCAATTGGGGCCACACAAAGAATCTATTGCTTCTAAATGGTGACGTCGTGAGAATCAAAAGGCAACTGCAAGACTTGTGCATTTCACATTGTATTCTCCAAATTAGAAAGCAAATATGGTTGGGGATAAACACAATTCCTTTTCCTCAGGAAAATATTGTTCTTCCAATTTTGTAAAAATGAAGTTTTCTCATAACAGAATGGCTGCACAATGGGAAAATGTTGTCTCTCTGTTCCACACCAACCAATAACTGAGTAACAACGCACTGTTGTTTGTAAAAGAATATAAGAAGATATCTCAGAACATTTCAGAGGAAGCTCCCTAAAGCTGTTTTCATAAACAAAGTATTTTTGATATTTTTCAGTATATATCTGAAAGTTAAATGTCTCAAGAGTATTTGATAGTGCTAATTTTTTTAACCATAATGTGGTTTCTCTGTAGAGATCAGTGCAATGTCTTATTCTGATGAAGGATTCAACAAACATACCAATGGTGCTTAAGGACTTTTCAAACTACACTTGTCTTGGTGTACAACATGAAGATTGAAGAATTTTCACAAGACAAGGATATATAGTACTTAAATTTTTGTCACAAGATAGCCTTAGCAAGTCTACTTGCAATGCAGCAAGCAGTTGCTAATCTATCCATTAATACTTACAATATCTCATAATTTCCAAGAGCTTCCTTTGGAGGCGATTTATTCCATTTACAGTCTGGAATTTCTCCATTGGGCACAGCAATGTTAAGTGTGTCATTAATGAGATTGTATTTAAGTATACGGTCATTGGCAGTACTGGAAGTAAGAGATGGAGAAGCATTGACCTATGGTAGGTACAAAAAGGGAAACAGTACATTGTCTATATCACTGTTGATTCTTATGCCATTTATCCACTACACATTTAATTAGACAAACCACACAGCAAGCATTGACAATATTTGGCTTATGGGCTGTATGAATGCCCCACCCCCACAACTCAGGGACAAAAATGCAGTTTCAACTGCACTGCTTCCCAGCTCTCCGGAAGCTTGAGAGCCCTCCATTAGGGAGTGCAGGGGACTTGTTCAGTAAAAACAAAACAAAACAAATTGAGAGATGGAAGTCAAAGGAATAGGTGCAATCTGCCATGGCCCAGAGATGGCTGGTGTGTTGTCTAGACCTCTGGAGACTGCCCCCCCCAGTATTATATCATGACACCTGTCTGATCCAGAAGTCCTAGGCTGTAACTCTTCTACTAAGTAAAAATCATAAAGTATTTTGTTTGATTTTGGATTGTTAGAAGAATAAAAGTCACGGATCCCAGTTTGGACAGAATGCTCAACAAGCTACTGAAAAGCAAAGCAAAAAAGCAAAATGTGCTGATTATATAAGCCCTACAGTATTTAAAACTCTCTTTGGAAAGTTTACTAATCGAATCATGCAGGCTACACATCCCCTACCCCAGCAAGCAGGGTACTCAATTTGCCGAACTCAGAAGCATGGAAGGTCAAGTCAACCTCAAGCTAGCTACCTGACTTAAGGATCGAGCAGAGTCTTCACTGAAGTACTGCAGTTTAATACTGCAACATGTGGCTCCTTCTGAAAGGCCCCTGGTGGTTTGTTTATCTGATGTCAGTAGCCAGGAGAAATGCTCATTTGTTCATAATAATCTCAGAAATTTTGACCTAGCATGATGTGAAAAATGTCACAGCACATTCTCTGCATTCGGCAGGTTCACTGTATTCACTACATACAGGGATAGGAAACATCTAAATATGGACCTTTGCTCAAAACACTGCACAGCAGCAATCAGAATAAACATTACTGCCTTAGATGAAATAATGCTCAGTTACAAAGAACTAGATGGAAGTGTTATTTCCAACTAGAAGTGGCCTACTGGCCCAAAATTCTGTTGCTTAGTGTAAAATATTGCAATGGAATAGGCCTTTGTACGTTTCACTGACTCACATAACTAAGACGTACTAGTAAGTCGTGGTTAGATTAGGGCCATTTGAAACAATTGAATTTACAAAAATTTAGTATTGTTAAGAAACTTGGTATGCCACCACTGACAATTCAGTAGTTCCATTCTAGCTAGTATAACATCTGATTTAGGTCAATGCTATCAAAATTTCCTCTCTGGAGTTGCTCTGTTATCCCTTTTCCCTTTAGTCTCTTTTGAAAAGGGGAATCTTTAAAGTGTTGAAAACCACTAGCTTTTTCCACACTATACTAAAAGGAAACCTATGAAGTTAGCATCCCCTTGGTTTAATGTTCCCTACAAGGAACATTGCTGTCCCACACCTGTCTGCACACAGAGCTTCAGATGAGTGCCACATGGCAGCAGCCAAGGTCTCCAGTGCCTATTTACCTCCCAGTTTCAGCTGTAACCTCACGTGTACATGGACAAGGCTCTCGCACAGCTAGATAAAAAGTAGAGGGCACATTGCCCCTGTTTACCTCAATAAGCCATGGTTTAAGCTTGTCATCAATTATGATGTCATATCCATAACATTCAAAGCAGTGTTTATCATTGTTCATAACAGGCTGAAAAGGTTAAAAGCAAATATTAGAGTCACTCAGATATAATGGGCAAACCTTCACTAACTATGCAGCATCAAGCATGTAAATAATTTCCAAAGCATTTTAAATTCAAAATGAACATTTTGTTAGCTTAGCTGTTACTGGGCTGGAGAAAAAAAAATCAGCACTAGACAGTTCTAATAATCATGCTGTGGACTCTAAACAAGGAACCACAAATGGTGTGATTTTAATAACCAGCTCTTGTTCATGGTTGGTACTATGCCCTTTTATTATTGCCTCTGGTATGGTTCTGAGCTTCAAACTAGACATTGGCACTTACTGTGCATTTGATGAGGTTTGGCAGATTGGTCCTGCAGGTGCTGCACAGGCAATCTGGTTCGCACTCACCTCTTCTCACAGGCCCTCCATCAGAAGTAGCACTGTGTGCTTCCCTGCGCCACCTCCTCCTCTGAGTGGGCACCTGAAAAATGAAGCAGGACATGGAATCCAGATCGCCAGCACAACACCTGTGGGCCTGATCTGCTGAAGCAATGTAGCTCAGTAAGTGCTCGTCTCTGCTTGGAGCCCTTGAACTCATCCATTTTTGAAGCAGCTCTCAAGTCCGGTCCAGCAGTAGAAAAATATGTGGCATTCCAAAAGCAGTCATTTCAACTGCAGTTCCATTAACAATAGCTACCATACCTAACAGTGAAAGGAGACAGGAGTACAACATATTGAGAGCCATATGGCTCCTATCCCTGGCCTAGAGCAAGATCAAATCTAAGTCCCTTCCTCATCCTTATTCTATGTTAAATGCAGATGGTTGCTACACTCAAGCTACATTACCATATATGACAACAAGGAGAGACAAAATAATCATCCATAAGAAAACATATCATTCAAAAAAGCCCAATAAATTTTGTTAGATGTACTGTATATACTCGAATATAAGCCTAGTTTTTCAGCCCTAATTTTGGGCTGGAAAAGGGGGTCCTCAGCTTATATTCGGGTCAATACATTTAGCCACTGAGGCAAGTTTGGGTCGGTGGCTAAAAGTCATTTTAAACATTGTGTGCCACTTCTCCTGACCCCCCGTGTTTAAAATGACTTTTTAAAAAGTCATTTTAAAACAATGTTTAAAATGACTTTTAGCCACCAACTCAAGCACTTGCCTCGGTGGCTAAAAGTCATTTTAAACATCACACACACACACAGCTCACAAAGGAGGAGTAGCCAGGCCCTGCTGCATTTCCCACCCTAGGCTTATACTTGAGTCAATAAATTTTTCCAGTTTTTTGGGTTTAAATTAGGGGTCCCGACTTGTACTCGGGTCGACTTATACTCGAGTATATACGGTATGCTGTTTTCCTGCTGTCTGATTAATAAGCTCTGTGTATCTTTTTAAAAAGGGCAGTGAAAAGATAGAGCCTCATAATAACATCAATATTCAAGGAGTTAGTCATGGCAAAGCAGAAAATAGTATTTTCATTATTGTACTCACAGCTTATAAAAACATACATTATGCTTTTAATTAAATTACACAGTCTTACTTAATTGGATGAAATTCAGATCAGCAAAATATATAAATGAATAAATACATATTAAGCAAAGAAATCAGAATAATCAGAATAATAGGGAAAGCAAATTTTTAAAAAATATTTACTTGGATACATGTTTAAAAGAATACAGTAACAAACATGTACATTGCAATCAACAAAGAACTACTGAAGACAATGGATCTTTACTGTCAGTGAATTTCCCTACTCACTGCAACAGCCTTTAGTGACTGCACAATTATCCAGTGTATTTCATCAAACAGTTTATTGGTGACCTCTTTTCCTCGTGTGCTTTCAAGATACAAGCGAAGATTGCTCACTGTCCATTTACCACCATGAATGTGATTGTAATCATCCTATAGAGACAAAGTTCAAAATGTCATGGTTAAAGAAGAGTTTGGCCACTAAGTGTTTCAGTATTTCCTGCGCCCTTCGCACATGTGCAAAATCTTCCCTCCATTTGTTGGCTCAGATAGATCATTAATTGTCATGAAGCAGGATGGATTTGATGTACATCAATTACAACTTTAATTTTTTAAAAATCAGATTTTTGGTTTTTAAATTAAAAATAAATTTTAAATATAAATTGTAATTCAAATCAATTTGATCTTTAAAAAAATCACTGAGCATTATCCACCTTGCCATGAAGTCTATCTACATCAGAAAAATTATGATAATCATAATTTATTTTCAAATCAGAGTCACAGAAAGGAATTGATGTAACACTCACAAAAAGAGCAGTGAGTGTTTGAGCTCACAGAAAATTCCCAATGGCATCTTGGGAACATCTTTTCTTTTTCAATTGATCCATCTTCTCACCATTTCTTACAACTTTGCCATGTCAGCTAAACCAGGTCTATCAATGTCACACAGATTTTATTACGGTATTCTCTCATTGGTGCTCTTCTGCAGCAAAGGACACAGCCAAGCTGTCTCTTGAAGAGATTACTTGACAAGTACATTTGTTCCTTTATACAGCCCCTGAATCCAAATCAATATTGAAAAGCATACCTTATCTTACAGTTCTAAAGTGAATTTTTAAGTAGCTTTCCTATATAATAAAAAGAACACAGCACGGCTAAAACCAAAACCAACCTATGAATCAAATAAAAAATAATTAACATCAAGAGTATCAACACATCAATCCTGACAGCAAGTCCCTAACATTATCGTACAGGAACACTTGCAAATCATCCCTGGGGGAAGCCTTTATTCCTTAGAAGTACGCACCTTGGAGATGGGATTACCTGAAGTACACTTCCCTTGAAACCTTAATTGCATTCTAGGATACAGTAATACCTTGGTTTAAGAGTACAGTAATACTGTACCTCAGATAACGAATGCCTCTGTTAATGAAAAATTGGATAACAAAATAAAATTTCCAGGAATAAGGATATTTCGGTTAATAAAAATTTCCTATGAGGTGCCCTGGATAACATTTGCGTCCCTGTTCTTTGTGGGTAGCACGAGCCACATGTGGGGGTGGTGTTCTTTGTGTGCTCCTGCAGCCTTTGTGTGGCTATTTGTGTCTTTTTTCTAGACTCTGGAATGGATAAATTGCTCTCCCATTCATTCCTATGGAAAACCGTGTTTCGGTTAACAAATTTTTTGCTGTATGAAACGGCCAGCAGAACAAATTAATTTTGTTATCCGAGATATTACTGTACCTTGGTTTATTTAAGTTGTTTTCAACATCCTTTCTTATTTTTTAAACAATTTCTAGTCATGGGGAAGCTAGTCAAGTGTGTATAGGGCAACAAATTGCATTTTATTACTGTCACATTAAAAACACGGAGTAAAATCCATTTGTTAGTCCCAAGCAGAGCAGATTCTGTAGGCAGGTACCCAAACCATGGTGTCGAGTGGACCTCTAGCCAACTTCTTTTATGTGTTTTGGCATTTTGTGTGTACATTATGTGATGCATGGGGCCCCAGAAAAAAATCATCTGAGTTTCCATTATTTCATATGGAGAAATTTGCTTTGATAAAAAAGTTTTTTGGTTTATAAGCATGTTTCTGGAACGGATTATGCTCATAAACCAAGATATTACTGCACATGCAGGGATAGGCAACACATAATGCCCTGTCGATGACCTTCCAGCACCCAACTTACATGTTCCCCAATCATGAAGGTAGCACTGACTTTTAATGCTTTAGTACCCATGGAGTTGTTTGACAGAACAATCATAATAAAATGTTTCATGGGGATACAGAGGTTTGTTATGTGAGTATATTACATTTTCAGGTATCTTTTGTGTTTTTCTTACCATCTAAAAAAAAAAAACCTCAGAAGAAAGAAGGTGGATAGACGGTGCAAAGCAGAGAAATAGCAGTCTAACAAAACTTTCCACATCAATGAATGACTGAAACACTGTGAGGAAACTGCCGAGATATTACCTCACACAAACACTAACCAACATTGGTTTTTTTCTTTATCCCTTTAAACTGCAATTTGAAGATACAAGAATGAGCCAGCCACTTGAAAAAGAAGGAGAATTGAGACAAAATTCAGAAACAAGTATAATCTTTGGGATAAAGTATGCTGTATATCTAAAGAGAACAAAGAAAATGTTCTTTTGGAATCAGAAGATCCAGAAGATAGGAAAAAAACAAAACAGGACAGATTATACTAACATCTGTGAATGTTTTTATAGCCTTTCAAAAGCCAAGTATATTTAAAGACCTCCATATCTCACAAATGATTCATCCACACTCACTCTAATTGAGTTCAAGTACCAGTACCACTTTAAGCTGTACAGTTTTTGTTCCAAAAAGTGCATTACGGATTTTAACGGTTGAACTTTTTTTGTTACTTCCTGTTTCAAAGTAAATGTTACAATATGTTTGCTTGCTCATTTTGCAGTGATACTGAAAAAAATATGCAGGCTCCCACTCTGCAGATTTTTCTACAGGATTAGGATAGCTGTTATTTTCCCCTTAAAATGTAAATATGGATTGTCTGCAAACTGATCAATATAATCTCCAATATATATCCCACTGGAGTGGAGTAGAGGAAGTTCCAGCAACAATCAATGCTGGTTTCTTTTAACGTGAAATGATGCACAAGGGCTGTATTAACCAGCTTGCAAAAGGGCTGTATTAGGCTCTCCAAACTTGTTTCATTTGTAGTAGAAACATTCAAAGGATCTTGCATAAATCTCTCACTTTACCATCTAAATTCCAGTTTTTCAAAACCTGTGTGAATGCCTCCATTATTTTATCTATTAGCCACTGTAATTCACACCAGGTTCTCAGTATGGAATATTAGTGGATGTTGAGCCAAAATGACAATACATCCCAGTGCATAAATTTAATCCACTCTTGCCTCTCACATAATTATGGCAATAAAACATAATAGTTTCTTAAGCACTTGTGTACAATGTCATAAATTAGTGGTTCTGGAAACTCATGGGATGATTGTAGTAGAGCAAGGCAAATTCTGGTGTTAGGATCATAAAGAGTTATTCCATTAGTGCACCAAAGGCATTCAGTCTATTTAGTCAGCTCAAAATAACTCCCTGTATATCAGAGATGAAATGTATAGCCCTCCTCTTATAGCTGTACTGCAATTCCCAACCCTTTTTTTCACTGGCTACACTTCTCTAGGACAGAAGGCAGTTATAGTCCTATGACAACGCGGAGGAGGAACATACAACTTGCACCCTATGTACTTCATATATTTGAGAACATTTAACAATGCAGTGTTACAGAAGTTGACTCAAATGTAAATACAGTAACACCACAATATTCACAGGAATTGGTTCCAAGACCCCCCCCCACACACAAAAACATATCAAACGTTATAAATTGCATTATCACAGGCTCCCTCTAATGGTCAGTTCAGGCAAATACACCCTAAAACTACATATAAATACATATTCCTAGAGGCTTTTTTTTAAATATTTTCAGGCAGTAGAAAGTAAATGAGATCTACTTGGTACTGATGTTGATGATGCTTTGGTGCCAAATAAAAACCTTCCTGTTTGAGAAGTTTTTTTAACTGATATAACATAGATCCTGATGGCAATTTTAGTGTATTGTATTTTAATGTTTTTAATTGCTTTTAGTTGTTTATTTTAATTTTGACTTGTAAGCCACCCAGAAACCTTTGGGTAGTGGGCAGCATATAAACTGTATAAATTAATTAAATAAATAATTCAGTGGATACTGATCCTGCAGATGTAGAGCCCTACTGTACCATGCAGTTCAATAGGTCTTACTCTAAGAAAAGATTACATAAGACTGCAGTCTACATCTAAAAGGTTAACAACAGAAAACTTCTGATAATCCAAATAAAAATACAATTCAGTGAGATATATTTTCATTTCCTGAAAACATTGAAAATAATTTTAATTTGTGTTATATAATTTTTTTAAACTTACCCCATGCTTCTGTATAGCAACATTTGTAAGATGCACAAACATATTGTCTAATTCACTTGTACTTGGTGTATATTTTACTGTGCAAAAGCGACAAAACCCAAGTTTATACCTTGAAGACAAAAAAAAAAAGATTCATTAGCATTTTAATCCCTCCTCCCTCCCCCCCCATATGTATCTCTTGGAATCTGCTTTGATGTACAGTAGTACCTCTACTTACGAATTTAATCCATTCCAAATGCATGCTCATAAATCAAACAAGTTGTAAGTAGAGCAGCCATATCTAAATAAATAAATAAATAAATAAATAAATAAATAAATAAATAAATTTTAAAAAATTGTAAGTAGAGCAGACCGCATCTAAAATTTGTAAGGCAGCAGTTTAAATACCAACAGTTTTCTGCTCTTAAGTCGAATTGCTCATAAGTAGAGCTGCTCATAAATTAGAGGTACCACTGTATATTGAAATGTGGAAGTCTTAATGTACTCAACCCTAAATATTTATTTAAAATATATGTGCCCTGCTTTCCCTTTCCAAAAATAAGTTGCTTGAAATAACTTCTAAAATACTGTATATGTACAGTATTTAAAATTGTTAAACATATTAAAGCACATTTACAATCTAAAAGCAGTAAGACAGAAAAAACTCAAGGCAAAAACACAAAATTAACTATCAATCCTGAAAATATGCAACAGTAGAATAAAAAAATGGAAAAGTCAAGCTGCCAATGGAACGAAAATAAAAAGCATCGTGAATTAACATATTTTTTACTCTATAAAATGCACACACACACCCAATAGTAAAGAGAAATGTCTGTGTGTCTTATAGGGCTAATACACCCCTGCCGGGAGCCTTCAGAGTGGCTGCAGCAGAGGCCTCTGGATCAGTGCAGGTCCCTGTCCCAGCAGAAGCTTCCAGACATGGCTATTTAAAAAAATTACCTTGCATGATTGATTCCCCCCCCCACATAGAATAGAAGAGGGAGAGTAAACAGCCCTACTGGAGACCATAGAGATGAGAAATAGGCTAGAGAGTAACCACCCACCATGGTAATCAGAGAGCCACTCTTCAAGAAGGGCAGAATGTGAATTCAGGGGGAAGGAGCTCTCCCATTCAGCCCATCATCAAGAGCAACTCTATGGTTGCCATGGTGGATGGTTACTCTCTAGTCTAGCACATTTCTCATTTCTATGGTCTCCAGTAGGGCTGTTTACTCTCCCTATTATATTCTATGGAACAAGTCAATCATGCAAGGGAATTTTTTTTAAACAGCCAGGTCGGGAAGCCTCTGCTGGGGCTGGGACCTGCACCGGGTCCGGAGGCCTCTGCAAGGGCCAGAGGCTTCCTAGCATGGAGACTTGGGCAGTGGGGGGGGGCTTGTCTTCACGTTTTATTCTCCAGCCATGCCACTTCGAACCTCCCAAGAGCAGCATGGCTGGAGAGTAAACTGGGATTGGAGATGTACCAGGACCACAGTATGTATGTGTGAAATATGGTAACTGCCTGTGATAAGGTGTTTCCTATATCATGTGTTGCCAACAAGAATGCCCCTCTGTTAATTGCCCCAATCATCCTTCTTAAGGATAGAACAACATTTAATCTTAAAGGCAGTCAGTGCAGGTTCACAATATTTGAGATGTGCCTTCAGATAAGTTTGTCCCAAGTAGAGACAGGCATGAACCCTGCAAAGAATAATTGAGAGAGTTTGGTATGCCTAGCCTGGAGAAAGAACGCTGTGTGGTGAAATGATAGCTATTCTGTAAATATCCGGAGGGTTATAACATGAAAGATTGAGTAAGCGTATTGTAGTTCCAGAGGATAGAACCAAAACAAAGAATTCAAATTATAAGAAATGAAATTTCAGCTAAGCATACAAGGAACTTTCTAACAGTAACATCTGTTTGACAGTGGACTGCTTCAGAAGATAGTGACTGGATGGCAAAGTACATAGCTATGGGTCTCCTATTTTTCCATTATTTAGTGCCCCATCTTCCAGCTCTAGAACACTATGATTCAAAAATGTCTTAAATTTCATAGAATGTGAAAACATTTTAACAAAAGCAAGCAAACAATACATACTTCTACTCACTCAACCAACACTGAGGGATGCTATTTCAAGTTATGCCATGGTTGTTCAAAAGTAAATCCCACCAAAATGAAACAATGAACACACTGAGAGAGCTGATAACTGAGTAGCAAATAAGACTGTCAGTATAGAGTAAGGAAAAACAAAATGTATTTTTTCACATTTTGACAAAAAATGGAATTATTTTAAAAAATCTGCCTCCGCCTACATGCAAAAATTTATACATTTTTAAAAGAATGTTAAGGTTTTAAATTAGATTGAATTCTACAGCCTTCTAGCTTATCAATATACAAAAGGAGACAACTTGAAATGAAAATTTCCACAAGTTTTGATGAAAATTACTCTCTGTCCCCTTTATTGATAGAAAGAGGGTTTATCAGAAAACAGAAAAAAGACAACTTACATATAGCATCTCAGAGGACGGTAAGTTGACACTAAAACATAAAGGCGCAGGTCAAACTTTTTCCCACCAATTAGCAGCGGATTATTGATATACAGAGAAATTACATATGCTTCTTTAGAGGACTGAGATACAAACCTAGGAAACATAAATTTTATTATTCAAATCATGCTACTTGATTAAATTGCTTTCTCCCTTTGAAACCAGTTACAGAAAAATTAAAAGTGGGAAACCTTTCAGTGCAAGTGCCATATTCATTTATATGTAGTATCTTGAGGTAACATCCTATATCTCCTAGTCTTTCTCCCGTCCCTATGTAGTTTGCCCTTAGCCTGCTTCTTCTGTGGAAACATGCCATACAGAAACATACATTATATCTCGCAGGTTGAAAAACTTGTTTTAGGGACCTATAACCCCCAGGTTTCCCAAATACCATGGTTTGTAGCTATGCTGGCTCAGGAATTCTAGATGAAATCTACATGATTTTTCTCAACATGTGAATTGCTTGTTTGTCTACACTAGCAGCTTGTTGCAGTTCCATACAACCACGCCTCACTTAAAAACATACCTATTTAATGACCACTCATACTTACAACCACCAGGAGCAGCCAAAGCCGCTGCCTCCACCCCCACCTAACTGCTGCCTCAAAAAGAACCTGCAGTTTCAGCCCATAGGGCCTGGTCCACAGCATCTAACCTGCTTATGTTTTGCCTCCACCTACCTTGCCAGCAGCTTGCAGGGGAAGAAGCAGGGCTAAAGCACACCCTGCCTTCCTCCTCCTGTGCTGTTTCCAAGGGATGGTGTTGCTACATCACAATGCCTCCACCAGGAAGGAGAATGACCTGAGTGGGGTGGAATGTTGTCCACCTCCATCTCTATTTTTCACTCCTTTTCGTTCTGCTCTGCATGGCCTCCCAGAGAGCTTTCCTGCTCTGGCTTGCAAGGATGGCAGCCTCAACACACCACAAGACATCTTTCTTGAGCTCTCACTTAACAACCAATTCACCTAATGAGCTAGTCATAGGAATTGAACGCTATAATTACGTGAGAAGTACCTGTACTGCAAGTGCAAAAAGGCATCCCTTTCTCATCACAGAGTGAACCAATGACCCACAAGGGAGCAGTCTCCTCTTAGTCAGTAAGACCCCCTCACTCTCTATGGAGCCCTGGTTTCATTTCCTTGCTTCTTAGCTGTTGTCCAAAGATTGCCTAAGTGAGACTGTATGGAGATGAAATTGATACCAATCGCTCCTGAGCGCCTTAGCTCACCAACAGAAAATTGCAAAGAAGCAAGGCAGGGGAATCATGGCTGTGGAGGGATAGGTACCCAGAAGAGCGATCATGGCTTTAGAAGAACCAATTGGATCAGACAGGGAGTTCTGGCAAAGTTACATTTGTTTTCTGTACCAATGAGTTACCCTTTCGTGCTTTAAGCAAAACTGACCAACATCTAGTATGCAACCCTATAGGAATACTTAAGAATAGTCTAGTACTGCAAACATTTAAAATAAAAATGGCCGCAGAAGTATTTACAAAGCAGTAAGAAGTTACAAGGTCTTATGAATGTAGATAAACAGTTTGAAACATGATTACATTTGCCTATTCTGGGCAGAAAGATAATCTTTTTTTGTTCCCTCCCCCAATAAATGAGAATTTGCTTCTTCTTAATTCTATGGAGGCCTTGCTTTGAAAAGAACACGACTAGGAACTCAAGATGGGCACAAACTGCTGTTTCGGGGCACCAGGAAATGCCAAACACCTGTTCACCCGAAGGACAAACTAGCAGGAACCACCAAAGCAGTGATTTGTGCCCATCTCTATTAGGAACTCATGCAATAAAGGTGAAACTATCAGTTTGAGAATGTATAATAAACATTACTGGCCTCGTTCTTTTATGTATCTTTCTTTTAAATTCATTTCAATCTGACAGAGAATAATACTTGTTTATCTTTGACCAGCCACACCTTTAAAGTCATTTTCTGATGAAGGCAATTAACAGCCTTTTATGTAGAATATTATAAATTCACCCAGACCTGAATTTATAATTGCAACACAATGTATTTTAAAAGGGAATTCTCCAACCGCAGTAACGTACGTAGATGTCTTGCTGTCCGGGACCATTTTTTAATTTGTGAAAGTTTGTTGATAAGAAATATTCCTTTTCCTTGAGCTTTCCCACAGGGTTTCATAATCCAAGTACTAGAAGGATTTTTTCGGAATTCTTCAACAAACAAATTGTAATCAGCTGGAAGCATGAAGGTAACAGGAACAAAGTCTAAAATGTACATAGGAAAACCAGGAGTTAACACAGATCTGGTACATCTGGTATATACAGTAGATCAAAACATAAGCTGAATAATTTTTTCATTATTTGTTTTAATTTTAATTAATACAATGAGAGTGAAGATGGTTCATCTTAAATGTATGCTACACATTTTTAATATGAGAATAAAAGGGAGAACTGGATCATTTTCTTCATTTTTAATACACAGTTGAGGGAAATTATTTCTAAAAATAAACAAAACAATTCCTTGGAGGCTGATAAATAGTATCCAACTATCACCCTCTAGGTTCTTTTGTTAGGAACAAGTAAAAACCACTGTGTAACTGGTCCAGTTAGGCTATATTTTTCTCCAACCTTTTCAACAATATACCATGTTCCAATGTATCAAAATCTGTTAAAAATGCCAACAATGTTAGTAAGGGTGATTCATCCTTGCTCAAATGACAAAGCAGATCATCCCCCCCCCCGCCCAGCCTCCAGAGCTGTGTCAATAACACAGTCAGGATGGAACCCAGACTGAAAGGGATAAAGTATGGATGTGTTCTCCTGGTATTTCTAGAACTGCTCTGCTATTATTTTTTCAGTACTCTTATCCCAAAAAGGCAAACTGGAAACTGGACAGTAAATTGATATATACTGTAGTAGGTTTTGTTGCTAGTGGTATACGATTGCTTTTAAAGCCTCTGGAAAGATGCCATCTGACAGTAAGGTATTATTTACAGTCAACAGAAGAATCTCTTACTTTCTCCAAGGAGGCCTTCATTACCAACAAACATCCAGACTTCAGGTGGTAGCTTTCACACACCCAGAATACTATAAATGCCCTATCAGTATAAAATTAATTGTATATATGATCACAGAGTCTGAATGGACAGATGGCTTCATTAACAATTCAGAGAGAGCCAAACCTGAGACTCACACCACTGACATATCAAGTTAAAACATTCAGCACATCTTGTACGCAATAGTTAAATCAGCTCACCTAAATAAAGGTATTTTCCATTTTCATCCTTCTCTGCAAGAGGACTTCCTTCTTTTTCTAGTTCTTTCCTGTACCTCTTGATATTTTTTACCATTAGGTCCTTCCGTGTGAGCTCATAGTGGTTTGGGAAATGGTTGACAATCTGATCATCAGAAAGGCGGTAACCAGTTTCCACACTGAAAACATTTCGAATAGTTTGCACACTCATCCTGGAAAGCAAAAAAATAATAATTAAAAAAGGTTAAGGAGCCTCTCTCCAAAAACACTTAATTTGTAATTTAAATAGAAACAAATTGGTCCTTTGGATTAAACCTTATCAGAATAAAAAGTGATCAAAGACCCTTAGCAAATTCTCAAGAAATCAGTTTCACTCTTTCCACAATGACTACCCCTTCTCCAACACCCTTCCACGTTCTGGAAAACCTATTTGAATTTGGAGGAACTTAAAACTGAATTAAATTGGAAGTAGAAGAACAAAATTAGAAAGATGCATTTATGTGTTGTGAAATCCTATGAGTTTCCTTCTGATTCTGGATGAGGTTTAACTTCCCTGCAAGGGTTGGGCACACAGTCTGTGAATCCTCAGACATAGTCCCTGCATTATCCATGGAGGCATTAGTTACCAGGAAGATTTTTATCAAGTTTAACTGACAAGCCAGTTGCAGGCATACCTGTAGAAAACTGACCTTGCCTCAGTAACACACTTTAAATGTAGAACTATTATTGTAATGTGTTCACTATGGGGAATCCTTTAAAGATGTTTTGGAAACTGCAATAGATATATAACACAACTGGTAGGATGCTTATAGATACTGACCAGTTCACACTGTACTGGCTGTGTACTCATTTCCAGGTTTAATCTAAAGTGATGGTTTGTGGCTTTAAAGCCCTCAACACTTTGTGTTACATTTACTCTCATACATATGGGTGTGACCCTTGGTATGTGCAGCTGAAGCTCTAAACTCCAACCTGTCAGTTAATGCACTTACACTGGTGGTTACCAGAGATGTAAAATTTCCAGAAAATTTTGAAGATCAGAAAAAAAAACATTTTTAAGAGATCTGGTTGAAGAAGGCTGTCATCTCAGGCATCAGACTCAAAAGGGACTATCTGTTACTACTATAAACAAACCTCTGTATCAAAAATATTGTCTAACTTCAAGTCAAGCCAGTGTTGTAACAGCTGATTACAGTTGAAGCAACAAAATATCAACATTCTTTCTTTAAATGCAAAATTCCCCATCTGCCCTGGACAAAGGCTCAGCGCTAAATGCAAATAAGATGCTTTTACTATCATTCTGTTGTCTGTTTTTTCCAGCTCACTCAGTTTCTGGAAAGTCTACCCAGAACTGCAACATAACTTTGAAGGGCAGATGGGACACAGGGCAAAAGAAAATTTGGACAAGGATTAAATCCACCAGCAGTTCTCAAAAAGTTGCATATAAAATTTGTTATTAAAAAAATCAATATTTCTAAGAAAGAAAGAAAGAAAGAAAGAAAGAAAGAAAGAAAGAAAGAAAGAAAGAAAGAAAGAAAGAAAGAAAGAAAGAAAGAATTTTTTTACTATGCAGATAAATATTTTTTCAAGAATAAATAAACATTTATTTTTGAATGTCTAGAAGGGTAGGCAACACCATATAAAAGGAATGCATATTTAGAAGGATCAAGTTGATAGACTAATCACATTCTAAAAATCAATGACCAAACACATATTCAAAGAGGTCTGACATTCTACAATACATAAAAAGGGCAAAGCCTTGTTGATGCAGGGTACAAGGGTAATAATGCAAGCTGTACCTGTTGGAAGGAAAACTGGGGGAAAACATAGATTCTACCCAGAGAACAAGGGAGAGCAAAGACAGAGAATGTCCCTTGGTCTTCTTGCTGGAATTTTGTTTGCAACCTCTTCCGTGTGTGACTGGGAGGGGCTTTTCTGGGCTGGAGTGATTGCCTATTTATCCAACATTAACCAATTGTTCCTTCCAGCTTTTGAAATTCAAATTGAGCCCTCTGCTGAGTGTTCTATTCCTCTCTTTTGCAGGTTGGTGACAGTATTTTACTAATTCACATTTCAGAACTGACCATAGCCCTCATACACCCCACAAATTTCCTAACACACACTGAGGAGGGAGTGGGAGATGGAAAGCACATGCCTGTAGAAGCCAGTAAAGAGCAACACTTTCTTATGAACCACTGCAGGACGGAAAGTGAAGGGGAAAACAAGGAACCAAATTACACAGCAGAGGCAACTTGTTAGAAACAAGATGTTATTACTGCTCCAAAGATGTGACTGTGGATGTAACTACACTTCAATTTGCCCATTTGGATACGAACACGTCATCTGCACATGTTACAGAATGGAATTATTACGGGGGTGGGGGAGGGGAGAGAAGTCTCTAGCCCTGTACCAGAAAGGAGTAGGACAGCTCCTAAAGTGGTTGGATGGCTCAATCTAAGTTAAAACACTTGTTGACAATGTGATTTGGTTCAAACCAAACCAGATCAAATAACAATCTATATTTATTTATTTATTTATTTATTTATTTATTTATTTTTTCCCGAAAATAAGACATCCCCGAAATAAGACCTACTTACAGTTTTGCCTTTCGCTGAAAAATAAGGCACCCCCCTGAAAATAAGGCCTCCCCAATAAGATAAAAATAAATGTGTACCGTATTGTTCTTCATGGAAAAATAAGACATCCCCTGAAAATAAGACCTAGCACATCTTTGGGAGCAAAACTTAATATAAGACACTGTCTTATTTTCGGGGAAACACGGTATATACCGCCCGTCTTCCAGAGGAACTCCTGGCGGTTTACAACAAAATGAGAACATACAAATAGACAAGCAAATACAACATCAACAATAAAAACAATAAGAAAAAAGAAAATCAATGGCAGAATAATTAAAAGCGAGATAATCAGTAGCGAGATTTAAAAATATATCAATATCAATAAACAAATATCAATCTGGACAGGTCTTCCAGCATATTTTTCTCTCTGGGAAATCAGACTTCCAATGAAAGAACATACCTTTAAGACCAATCATAAAACAAAAGGAAGGTAATTTACAAATGGTGATGTGGAGTGAGAAAAGTTCCAGTCAAGGTTTGCTATCTTGTCTGCTAGAACAATTATAGGGTGGTATAGAAAATGGTCTAAAAATTCCTCTAAAAGAATTGTATTTTTAGTCTTTGTGGCATGAAAACATTGTTTACTATAATGCAGTCTAGCAAGCAATTATTTGGAAGTCTTTTATTCTATTTTGCTTCCCAAACCATATGCAAGATTGATAATTGGTGTAAATACATTTTGTTTTTGCTCCAAAGCAACAGTGATGACAAAAGCATTGTTGTTATTCTGCTTATAAGCAATAGCAAGCAATTAATGTAAACAAAAGCTTACTAAATAGCCCATTTGAAATTATAGCTGCTGCTTCCTGGCAGAATTAGGTAAACAGATACAGTATCAGAATATATAAATAACCAGTGATATGTCACACCACAATGAAAGGATGAAGCATCTGTGAGAGACAAAATAGCAGAGTGCATATTGTAAACAGATGCAAGGCACTAGATAGAATACCAACAATGGATATTATATAAATTTTAACTATAACCTGGCTAAAAATTCTACCTAAACATTCTTCAAGCTAAGTACAGTAATGTGATTTCTCCCCCACTTTAGTTTTAGGCTATAAGCTATTAACATCCACACTTGTTTCTCAAAATGCTGTTCTCCAACAGGAAACTGTGGTCACCTTATTAAAAATGGATATCCAGATATTCCTCAATGTACTAAAAAAATGAATGCTGCTTACCAGTAGAAGTTCCAGTCTTCATTTTCGGACACTTGTATCCATCCTCTCTTTTCAAAGTTGTTTATTAGTACAGATTTCTCTATGTCAGTCACCCATTTTACTTTTCCTGCCATTATCCTAAACAAAATCAACATACTAGCATTATTCAGGTTATTTTCTAAATATCATTATTTTTAAATAATGTGGGGCAAATTCATACACAGACATGTGAAATGGCTCACTCTGTAGGAAGAGAAGGAATTTGGTTTTTTGTTTTTGTTTTTACTTGAAAGGAGCATATATTTTATAAGGGCCAGAGGCTCAAAAATAAGTTACCTTCATTTGTGCTTCACAAAATAATTTCAGATTTTTCCCCAGTATGCCTCTTATAGTTCCCTACATAGATGCTTGATTTGCTAGCTCAGTCCTCCAGCATACCAGAGTAGTATGTAAAAATAGCATGTTACTATTTTTCTTCTTTTCATAATGCTTACAAGAAAGACGAGTTTCCACACATGAGTCCCTGTTCTATTAATATTGCCTCTTCCACTCTAAGATGTCAGTAAAATTACAGTGTGCTATCTACACTATTCAGAGTAATGCACTTTTAATATTCATGGATCCTTTGATGTACAAATACTTTATTGCTTCATAGGCCATCAGGCTATATAAATAAGCAAAGATTAAACCACTTTAAGATAGTCATTGTCATCTAACATAAGTACAGTGGTACCTTGTATAAAGGAATTAATTCATTCCAAATGAAATTATGTTAAGCAAATTTTCCCTATCTCCGCAACTTTTTATGTTGTACAGTTTTATGTTATACAAACTGTTTGTTATACGAGGATCCACTGTGCATATATGTAATCAGAAAAACAAAAAATGAATAACAATAAATAACAATTATTTATATTTTTATTTTTGTTTTGTTCAATTCGTGTTCTGCTTTTTAATTTATTATATATTTATGTAATCTGACTTCTTTTGTACAGCTGATTTGCTTGTTGTTTGACCTGTTGCATATTCCTGCTTACATCCAATGAAATCTTTTTTAAACTTTATATTCTCATGATACAGAAATCATTGATTACCCAAAACAGGGGAAATAACTGGACAAATCTAACTCATAGAAACGCCAGTTCTATGAATTCTCTTCTGCTGGCTGAAATCCCATTACTCTGGGAGAATCTGATTCTCTTGGCTGGTCTCAAGACATTAGCCTGAAAAGGATACCACTAGAGGTCGTTTCACTTGAATCTAGTCATGTCATTAGTAGCAGCACTATTTGTACACATCCTTAGTTATTCCACAGCAACGGACTGAGTGCCTTCTGACCTGCATCTTGTATCATTTTTATTCTTTCATCTTAGGGTTTGAAGATAAGAAATATTCAGCAGTGCTTTACCATTTCCATCTTCTGTTTAGTATTGTCAAAAGTTAGTTTGAGTGTCACTGTTGTCTGTGAAAGAACCTCTGTCCAGGTCATGTTCTGCTACCTCTAATGACCAGTAGGTGTCATTCAAGAATTTCTCTGCCTCCATCACCATTAGAATTACAGTACAGTGGACCCTTGTATAACAAACAGCTTGTATAACATAAAATTTGTACAACATAAAAAATTCCAGAGATAGGGGAAATTTGCTTAACATAATCGCCTATGGGGAAAATTCGTACAACATAAAAATGGGATCACTCCGTTTTCAATGCATTCCTATGGGAATTTGTATAAAGGAAAATTTGCTTAACATAAATTCATTTAGAACGAATTAATTCCTTTATACTGTACAAGGTTCCACTGTATATACATTTTCTTCTGTTGATGTGACCCTTAACTCTGAATAAGGTGGACACATCTTAGTCAGGCATCTCAGCTTTGACCATTCACTTTGGAGGACCCTGATAAGAATCCAGATTCATAAGAGTCTAGCTTCTTGACTGCTTTGTTCTTGGCTTCTGAGATACGCTCAAACGCCCTTGTCATGTGAAGTTGTACATCCAACGGGACCTCTCTCTCATTATAGAATAATAGTGGTAATAAATAAGAATAAACAGTAAATTGTCAGAAAATCCTATTCAGTTTTGTTTTTAAAAATTAGATTAACAGCAACTGTTGAACTGATTAATTATACAGTATAGGGGTTTTTTAAAAGCATAGACATACAGAGTTTTTCATGAATTTTATAAACGTTATTTCCAAATCTCCACTTTCACCTGAATTTTTTGGGGGTTTTTTTATAAAAAGGATGATGTAAACCTTCTTGTAATTTCATTATTTTATTCTACAGTTCTATATATTCTTACCTGGGATAGAATCTCAATGACTCAGATGTCTCAGTCCTCATATAGGACTTCCCTTTTAACAGCAGCCCACTATCTACATGCACAGTGCAGCATAACACTTGTTCAGAAAAGCAAAAATAAAATAAAATAAACATAAATAAAAATGATGCATGTATTATCCTTAATAAACTGCTCCTATATACAAGTGCCTGGGTTCAAAGTACAGGAGAGGGAATGCCAGTAGAGTGGCTTTCCTCCCTTCCATAAGTAAAACTAATAACAGTGTGCCATGTCAAGTCATATTTCACTTAACGGAAACCTTTTCCAGGGTTTCCCAGAGTCCTCAGAAGTGGTTTGCCATTCCCCTTCTTTTTGGGGAAAAAAGTGGGTTGAGCCGTGTGACCAGAAAGGCAAATTCAAAAGTAGGCTAGGTGATACCTTTCTTGGTGGTCACTATTAAAACAAAAAAAATGTAAGCTCAGCTTTCCATAGCAACTTGCCATCTTCTCATCCAAGTATTGTGCCAAAAATGCAATCTTGATAGAGAGGATGTAGAGTCTATACCTTCTTCTTTGGGGGGGGGCACTGTGGGGCTGTGTAGATTCCCCCAAGGCTACACCAGGCTGATAACTGAGTTATCGGGTCAGCTGCTCCTTTGCCGAAGACCTCCTTAAACGCCCTCTCCTGCACAACCCAATACAGTGGTACCTGGTATAAAGGAATTAATTCGTCCCAAATGAAATTACAGTGGACCCTTGTATAACAAACCGCTTGTATAACATAAAATTTGTACAACATAAAAAATTCTGGAGATAGGGAAAATTTGCTTAACATAATCGCCTATGGAAGAATCCGTACAAGATAAAAATGGAATCACTCCATTTTCAATGCATTCCTATGGGAAATTTGTATAAAGGAAAATTTGCTTAACATAATTTCATTTGGAATGAATTAATTCCTTTATACAAGGTACCACTGTACTCCATTTCCAGTGCATTCCTATGGGAATTTGTATAAAGGAAATTGTGCTTAACATAAATTCATTGGGAACGAATTAGTTCCTTTATACAAGGTACCACTGTACTCCATTTCCAGTGCATTCCTATGGGAATTTGTATAAAGGAAATTTTGCTTAACATAAATTCATTGGGAACGAATTAGTTCCTTTATACAAGGTACCACTGTACTCCATTTCCAGTGCATTCCTATGGGAATTTGTATAAAGGAAATTTTGCTTAACATAAATTCATTTGGCGAATTAGTTCCTTTAAAGGTACCACTGTACTCCAAGTGCATTCTATGGGAATTTGTATAAAGGAAATTTTGCTTAACATAAATTCATTGGGAACGAATTAGTTCCTTTATACAAGGTACCACTGTACTCCATTTCCAGTGCATTCCTATGGGAATTTGTATAAAGGAAATTTTGCTTAACATAAATTCATTGGGAACGAATTAGTTCCTTTATACAAGGTACCACTGTACTCCATTTCCAGTGCATTCCTATGGGAATTTGTATAAAGGAAATTTTGCTTAACATAAATTCATTTGGAACGAATTAGTTCCTTTATACAAGGTACCACTGTAATCCCATTTTTATGTTGTACGGATTCTCCCCATAGGCGATTATGTTAAGCAAATTTCCCCTCTCTCCGGATTTTTTTTAATGTTGTACAAATTTAATGTTATACGAGCTGTTTGTTATACGAGGGTCCACTGTATATGGGAATAAGGAGACCGTTAATTGAATATTAGAGTCCCCCCGCCCGCCCCCGGCCCAAGCCCGTTCAACACAGAAGCCCGACTCTCCTGAGGGTCACCGAGGCTTCTTCCTTGGAAAGAGTCTTTCGAGTTGGAACATACCGGGGGCGGCGGAGGAGGGGGGAGGGAGTTGAGATCCTCCTGGAAAGAGGGGGGGGGACCCTAATCTTCGCCCTAACCCATCACCCCCACCCCGCCGCCGCCCTGCGAGGGTTGGAGGAGGCTCTTCACAAAAGCCACCCCGTCTCCAACCCCCCCACCCTCCCACCCCCCCCCCCCACCGAGAAGGTGGCAGCTTGCTTGGAAAAGGCAGCGCGGCCCAGCCTTTCCCCTCCGGGCATTGCCCCCCCCCAAAAAAATCCAACATCTCTCCCCCCCCGCGGCCTCCTCAGACGGAGAAGGCACCGCGGACCCCTCACCTGCCCCCCCCCCAACGGCTTATTTCCTCGCTGGCGTCAGCGGCGCGGCCTCTTCTTCCTCCTCCTCCTCCTCACAAGCTACAAGAGGCTCCTTCGTGCCTTTGGCCCTCCGAGGCGCCCCCGCTCATTCCTGTCCCCCAGAGCCGAGAGCTCCCCGGCTTCCCTCAGAGGCGCCGCGCCCTCCATGCCGCCCATCGGAAAAGGGAGGCGGCGCTCGAGGAAGAAGCCGGCCACGCAAAAGCCAAGCGCCGCCCAACCGCTTCCCCCTCCTCCCCCTCCCCCTCCCCCGAGCGCGCGCTTCCGGAACCGTCGCCTGGCAACCGGAGGACGCCAAAACTCCCTCCCTCCTCCTCCTCCTCCGCCCAGGAAACCCAGAAGGGCGGCGGCGGCGGCGGCGGCGGGGGGGGGGGGGGGAGAAGGGAGGGGCGGGGATAGGCCCGAAGGCTAACCTTCCAATCCCTCTTAGAGTTGAGTAACGTCATCATGACGGACGTGTGTGTGTGTGTGTGTGTGTACACACAGTGGTACCTTGTATAAAGGAATTAACTTGTTCCAAATGAAATTGTGTTAAGCAAATTTTCCTTTATACAAATTCCCATAGGAATGCAGTAGAAATGGAGTACAAGTGGTACCTTGTATAAAGGAATTAATTCGTTCCAAATGAAATTATGTTAAGCAAAATTTCCTTCATACAAATTTCCCATAAGAATGCATTGAAAACAGTAATCTCTAATAACAACCATTTTTATGTTGTACAGATTTGCCCCATAGTCGATTCTGTTAAGCAAATTTCCCCTATCTCTGGAATTTTTTATGTTGTACAGATTTTATGTTATACAAACCATTTGTTATATGAGGATCCACTGTACTCCCATTTTTATGTTGTACGGATTTCCCCCATAGGCATCCTCCTGCTGTGACAGGGCTGGCCTTCCTCAGTTTGGTTCTGTTTTTCAAACCATATATACAAAAGTGGAACAGGTGGTACCTTTTAGGCTACTAGAAAAATCAAACCATGTGTGTCCTTTATTGCCTTTATGTTGAATTTTATTGCACGGTCATTGTTTCATTGCTGACCCTACTCTTTTGCAGCATATAAAGGGAAAAGGTAGGTAAAGTAAAGCAAAGTGTTCTGCTTGTATATTGCCCCAACTCCCAGTCTCTGGGAGGTTTACAGTTTTTATTTACAGTATGTAGGCTACACATTGCCCACCGCCCCCAGTAAGTAATAAATGTTAATACTTTTGAAGTTAAAAAGGAATTTGTAAGGGTTCTTCTTATGATTTGACAAATTTAAAATCATCTAATAAAATACT
The DNA here is from genome assembly GCA_029282475.1 of Phrynocephalus forsythii. Classification (NCBI taxonomy): domain Eukaryota; kingdom Metazoa; phylum Chordata; class Lepidosauria; order Squamata; family Agamidae; genus Phrynocephalus; species Phrynocephalus forsythii. The sequence goes on along the minus strand of JAPFRF010000006.1, from coordinate 14,301,964 downwards.
CTCATTCTTATTCAAAGACTAGTTCTTGATTTTGTTTTCGTCATGAAACAGGCTAACATCAACAGGTAGATTACTGTAACTAAAGGAGATGAAGGTGCAGGCGATAGGAATGGGTTATTTCCATTGTACATAACCTTACCAACACCAAACAGCTTTAGCCCTGAACTGTAAGAGGATATGTGATTATTATTAAACATCTTTGAAGAAATGTCTCTCCACACACACCAGTCCCGATCTGTCATTTCAAGTCCAAGTCGGTCTGGCCCAACTATCTTGGTGGGATTCAGTGTCCACATTCTCTTTTCTTCCCTCTCTCAAACACAGTTCCTCTTTCCAATCTATCTCTTGCTTTATACCTCTTCCTGTGCTACAAGGGTTTCTAGCTTTTTCTATGTTCACCTGCACTTTTATCTTTCCTTCTAGCTTAAATTTCTCTTCCCTTATTCTTCTCTTCCACTCCTGAGTTTCACGTTCTCCGCAATATCAACATCCCTTGCAATGGGCTCTCTCTCTCTTCTCCTTTCTGCCTCAGCTTGGTGCATCATCTTCCTGTCAGGGTTTTCCATCCAAACCCACTCCCATCCAGCAGAGAGGATGTTTGCCTTTCCCTCATGTTCCCTGCTGCAGCTTCTGATGCCTCCTTATCTCTCATTCTCTCCTTCCTTTCTCCACCAACCATCTCTCCTTTAACCCTTCCATCCCCCTCCATGTTTGTCACTCCTCCTGGTCCCTCTGTTTGGGATTTGGTCCCCCAATTTCTTCCCTTCTGTTTTTATATATCATGGGTTCATGTTGGTGCGCTTGTTTTGTTGAGGGCAGATGGCTCTCCAACAGACAGTTCTTCTTGTCCACATCAGGCTAGAACACACTCCCTTCCAGGGGATCCTCCTCTTTTTCCACCATAAGTGTTAAGGACCAAAGGTGTATCAAGGGCAGATAGCCTCCAGAAACCCCCTGGTCCCTTGTCTGTAGTCTTGAAGAAATATACAACTGTCTTTCCAGTCAGCCTTTGGACGTGGGATGGGAGGGGATTGCATCTTTGTGTCACTTTTTTTTTCCAATTTTTATGTCAGCCTGAGATGTGAAACATACTCAGTTGTCATAAAGGACATGATAGTGCACTTCATGGCCATACCTGGGGTCAGTGCAAAGGGTCAAAATCTGGTTTGGAGCAGATGCCACATAAAAATAATGTGAATCAATGGCCAGTGGTTAGATAACAGTGGTTTGTGAAGTTTGATCCTCCACTACACCACCTTGATTGGCTGGATTTGATTATTCATTAGGGTCTCTCCAACTCTGCACTTGTAAGATGTAAGATCTGTAGTTTGGATCTGTTTTTCTCTCACTCTAAAGCCATGCACTGAACCCATAATTTCTGTGTTGTAATAGGCATAGTAGAGACCTATGATTGGATAGTGATTTGGGATCTGACATCAAAATCAGGCAGGTCCATGAAAACCCATGCCTGAGATCTGTTTGTGCACTACTGAAGTGGCATGGCCTGAAGGGCCCATGCTGTCTATGTTGCACTCTTGTGGGTACCAATTGGGTGTACCATTAGGAAGTGGTTTGGAGGAAGACTCCACCTCAAGTCATGTGGATCCATGAGGATATTTGTTTTCCCATTTCTCCTGTACAGGCATATGCTGAAGGGCCCATGATATCTATAGCGTAGTCTATGCCACATATGGGCCCATGATTGGACAGTGCCTTGGGCTTTGTTTTCCATGGCTTCAGAGAGTAGGACTTGGAGCAATGATTTCAAATTTAAGCATTAGGAAGAACTTCCTGACAGTCACAGCTATTCAGCAGTGGAATATGCTGCCACGGAGGGTGGTGGAGTCTCCTTCTTTGGAGATTTTTAATCAAAGGCTGGATGGTCATCCATCAGGAGTACTTTGATGAGAGTTCCTGCCTGGCAGGGAGTTGGACTGGATGACTCTTTAGGTCTCTTCCAAATCTATGATTCTATGATCCTATTTGAAAATCATGTGGATCCAGGAGGGTGTCTGCCTTGGATGCAAGTTTTTGTGCCATTGGAAAACCATGGACAGAGGGACCCACAATTTCTGCATTCTACTCTATGGATGCAGGTGGGACCTATAATAAGACATGCTTCACAATCAAATATCCACACCAATACAAAGCCACACACTGAAGGATCCATAATTTGTGATTTATTCTGTGGGTACAAATGGGATCTATGATGTATCAGTGGTTTAGGGAGGATTCCATCTACAAATCATATGAAATCATGAGGATCCATGTTTTGTACCACTGCAAAGCCATGTGCAAGTTGACTTACAAGCTCCTAACAACATTTTATAGGCTGCCATCTTCCAAAGAAAGGTATGTTTTTATCTGTACAGGATGGATGCTCTACCTTTACCTCCTCTTGTTCTGTTGCTTTTAAGTTTTTTTTTTTAATTTAAATTCGTTTTCCCTTCATTAAATTGGAGCATAAGCCCTGTTGAGTCCTAGTCTTGGGGTATAGGTAGATGAAGAACAGCATGAAAGGAATGAATGAGCAGAAGTAAGACAGAGAGAAGGAGGTTTCCCCAGTATTTCCACTGGCAAAGCGACTCCCTGCCCTGAACCAATAATAAAGGTGTGGGACAGGAGGGAAGGGACAGGTGTGTGTGTGTGTGTGTGGTGGGGGTCTTCACAGCAAGTGCTTTTCAAGGAACAATGCCAAATGCGAAAAGCTTGGGATGCTTCTCCTCTGAAATGGCCACTTTGGTGGCAGGGCCAGGGCGGCTTCTCCACCCACTCTTTTTGACCTCTTTCTTCGCCTTCCCCGCTTGGAAGATGCGGAGCCTGGGGCAGGAGGAGACGTGCTGCGCCTTCCTTGAGTGACGGAGGGAGGGCGATAAGCCATGGGGCAGGCACCAGGCGTCGCCGCCAGGGGCAAGGCCCGGGATCTTCTCGGGTTACTCAAGGGAGGAGCCCTGGGCAGGCAGGACAGCCGTCAGCCCGCCCGCCCGCCCGCCCGCCCCGGAGGGTGAAGTCGCCCTGCGGTCAACAATAGGCGCAGTTGACGAGTGACGCTGCGGTAAGTGAGGAGTCCCAATATCGTGGCTTGGTTTGCTTCGCGGTGCTTGCCTTCGCGATTCGTTCAGCTGCTCGCCGTTTCAATGTGACACACGCCCCAACTTTTCTCTTTTCCTTTCTCCTCTCTCTGCAGGGCAGCCGTCGCTTCTGCACAAAAGCGCAAAGGGGCGAACCAAGGTAAGGGAGGGGCGTGCAAACTTCTCCTCGGCCAAAATGTATTATTATTCTTTTTATTCTTAAGGGTCGCCGTCGAGTGGGACGAGGAGGGGGTTGGACACAGTGGCGCCCACTTGGTTGGAAGAAGAAGTCGCCGGGTGCTTGCCCTTGTGTTGTCCTGCCAGTCATAACATAGCTTGGGCGGAGTAACTTGGGAGCCCAAGGACCTGTTCCGTTTGGGCCCTTGCCAGAAGTTGCTGAGGCTGGTTGGATGTAATCGTTTTTATTTAATGTGGCCTGGTTTCAAAAACAAACAAACAAACACACGCTTCCATCTCTCGAGTTATGGGATAATTTAACGATGTATATTTGGAAAGTCCTATAAATAATCTAAACGAAAGTCTGCAGCACTGTATAGTGTCCCCTCCCCTTCTTTCTAATTATGTACACACCAATCTAACTGTGCAACATGTGGGTTTCAATATTTTCATTTAAAAGAACAGCAGGAAGTTCCCTCTGCCCCCCAACCTGGTCATTGTTTTCGATACAAATGTTTACTATTAAAACCACAGGAGAAGCTTTGCTGGTGCCATCTTAAAAGGTGGAATTCCTCTTTCAGGTGAGAGAAATGCCTCTTACAAGATGGTGTCTGCTGTGACAGGCATGCCTCCTATGAAAAGAGGAATACTTCACTTTTATTAATCTGCAAACATGTGTATAGTTAAGGTAATCAAGTTTAAAGTGTTAAATCATTAAGATTTCCGTAATCAGACAATAGTCTTATGAATGCGGTGTACAAAAACAAAAAAAAAAAAAACAGGCACTCTTCTTGTGCTGGGCTAGGAGGACAGTGGTCTATTTCTCCTCAGTTGCGCTAAGAGGATACCAAAACCTGGCAACCTGATGTAGAGGTAAATTATGGAGGGCTGGTCCTCTTTGTATTTCCTGGATTACTCCTGCATTTGCTCAACGAAAAAAAAACAGGAAGAGAAACACTTGCTACCATGTGAGGACGTAATGTATGTTTACACCTCCAACAGCGATAAGTCCCTCAATTTCACTTCTTTGTACAGTCTGGTTTCCAAAAGAACTTTGTTGTGCCATCTTCTTTCATTGTTGTGTTTGAGTGCCTGAAGCTCTGACAAGATCCAGTATTTCAGCCAACAGGACAAAGATTTGGCTTCTGTAAAAAAAAAAATTATTTTCTATTACTCTACAGAAGATTTGGAGCATACAATTAAATATACTCCAAGACCATTTCCAGCCTCTCTGTATTTTGGAAGAGGAAAGTGTCTCAAAGGAAAGGAATTTTAAAGCACAGGAAAACCTGCACAGAACCAGCACAGCCTTATTATTAGGAAGGGAGACAGCTTATTTCCCAAGTATGTGTTATATTAAAATTACGGAGTCTAGATAAGTTTATTTTTTGGACTTCCAACTCCCATAGCTCCTCAACCAGCATTAGCAGGAGATCCTAAACTCTTATTAAAAGATGACAAATTGCCAGTTATTTATTTGATCATAACTGTTGGGGCAGCACTTGATTTTCTTTTTCAAGCAGCAGAATCGTATCACCTGTACACCCTGAAATTTAATGGCAGTCACTTAATCCATTACTTGCAAACAGTCCTGTCCTGCATTGTTGTTATTTTTGTCATTTTCTTTTCTCAGAACTTGGAAAATGACAGTATAGAATAATTTGTTCCTGTTCACCATGCAAATGCAGACTTCCTTTCTGTTTTCAGTATGAATGGTTAAAGTATTATAGCTAACTGCAAACATACACACTTCCTACATAGTGTAAGGGGTCCGTTCAAAACATATTAGACTTTTATTTGACTCTTTGTCTGGTGGTTCATCTTTACCATTACTTGGCATTACAACTATCTTCAGTAACAAAAAAAACCTGTTTGAAACACCTTGAGGTAAACCAACATTGCCAACTATCCCTCAAGGTGAAATAACATTGTTCAACATAACTTCTTCATAAAACAGGTTGGTTTTATTTTGATTATTTGTAAGGGGGTTGTACTTTGGACAGGAGGGGACCAGCACATTGTGTCCCGCAACAATGATGGCGAACTATAGCCTTCGGGGTTTCCCACCCCCAGCCAGGGATCCATGTCCTTGGACTTCCACGACCCCCTGACACAGTAAGAGTATTAGTAGTGGTCACCAGGCTACTTACCACAGGCACAGTGAAAGGTAACCCAATCTCTTTAGCGGTTAGAATTTCCCTTTCGGTCTGAATGCCTCTCTTCACTACTATAGCTGTTTTCTTCTCTGTCTGTGTTTCAGTTTCTGTTATAACTATCATTACCTGCACTCCCATCTCTCTCACTCCTTTTAACTCCTCCCTGTTCCCTCCTTCCTGAGCATTCCATGCCTCATATTCGTCCACTGTCATGCCCATCAACCAAAAGCCTTCACTTATTGGTTTCTGGTTCTCATACAGTAAACCCTTCCTCTTGCTATCATCCACATCTTCCCATCTTATCAAGTTTAACTCATCTCTATTGTTTCTTCTCATTTCTAATTCTTTAACTTTCATATTTATCATTTCCATTTCATCTTTGCCTTCCTTTTTCTTTTGTTCCTCTTTTTCCTTCATGGACGGCACGCTACTTCCTCTCTCACACACAATCACTATAAAATGTTTTAATGTTCTTTGGTAGTTTGTGTTTGTGGTGATTTTTTAAGCTTCTGAAGGGTTAATTCCCATGTGAATTTAGATAACCTTATCAATAATATCAATGCTCATTTGAATATCAAGGTAAAAATTATTGGTCCCTGGGTGGGCACCAATATATTGTGCTGCCAGCAGCATTAAACATTCCATAAGCCAACTCAAAACTTAGAGTGCCCCAAACAAATAATTATATCTATGAAATTGGGCTTTTCATCAGCACCAAATTGGGCCCAGACATAGCAAAAAGTCTACTCTTACTCTGTCCCAAGCTTGGGAACATTTGGGCAAAAGGGTTTTGAGTTAAGACTGTAAAAAAATAATAATAATAACAGTTTTTACCCTGTACGGAGCCAAGCAACTTGAAACTTCAACCAATTTAAAACAGATCAAATACTGTAGATTAATAAGACCAAATGAGCATGCCTAGAAAGAAAATGCTCAGTGACACCCACTTTTGTCATTTTGCAGCTCTTGAGCCATTTATGGCTCTACCTGGTAGATTCAAAACACTGTAGCAATTTTAGACATAGTTTACACCTGCTCTTTTAAATATCTTGCTAAGTTTCTAATCCATTTGAATCTCATGCCCATCCCATTACAGTAATGGGAAATAACAGCTAGCTCCTTTCTGGTCAAATATTTTAACTCTGTCCTGCTCTATCCTGTGAAAATATTTAAGCTATGAAATTGTGTGTGTGTGTGTGTGTGTGTGTGTGTGTGTGTGTGTGTGTGTGTGTGTGTGTGTGTGTGTGTGTGTGTGTGTGTACACACACACACACACACACACAAACACACAAAACACAATTCACAAACACAAAAACAAACACAAACACACACACAGCTTATGTATGTGGCATACTATGCATGTACCCATGATTGCTGATCTCAAAACAGGTTCTACTTAGTTTAGTTGTGATTATGTTCAAACAGCAGCCTGTTTACTCACATGGCAGCAGTCAAGAGAGCAGCAACAACCAGCCCAGATGTTCCTGGACACACACTCCCACACACAGGCACTGGGACACACACACACACACACACACACACACACACACACACACACACACACATTTGTTTGATTATTTTCCCACGGGGTGGGGGGTGGGGAGGGGGAGACACACACACGGGGACACAAGGTGTATGCTTGTGTGTGTGTGCCACGGGAGCGGCGGCGGTGTGTGCTCCCCGTGTTTAAAAGCTACAAAATGCAATTCTTCAAAAACAAAAACAAAGAGAAAACCCTTCTAGCTTATGTATGTGGGATACTATGTTTCTGTACCCATGATTGAAAAAGGCAGGAAATAGCCTGGTATTGCTGCACAATATTATATCACCATTGCCAGTAGGAAAAAGGATGCCAAGCTTTACATAGCAAACAGCAGCCTGTATGCTAACAAGTGGCAGCAGTCAAGATGATCTACAGCAGTGGTTCTCAACCTGTGGGTCCCCAGATGTTCCTGGACTGCAACTCCCAGAAACCCCTTCCAGCACAGCAAGTGGTGGAGGCTTCTGGGAACTGGAGTCCAGGAACATGTGGGGACCCACAGGTTGAGAACCACTGATCTACAGGATACCTTCTTGTGCTCACTACCATTCACACTTGTTGAAAAAGCCTTGACCATTGCTTTATGTTTGGGTAAGTGGTTGGCAGATAGAAAAAAGGAGTCAGCTGCTGGGAGTCTCCCTTGCGTGGTGTCACTTTGTGAACTTTGTGAACGGTAGTGAGGAGAAGAGGGATTTTAGAGCTTTCCATTGCTACTAGAGATGTTATTTAACCAGTAACTGTCTGGGAGCTTCCACAAGTGACACATGCAGTGTGCCCCAAGCTGCCCTTTAGGCATTCCCTGGGGAAGAGAGTAGCTTTTGAGAATGTAGATGTTGACTGCTCCTCATCTTCTGTATTCTAAACATGTTTTCTATTGAAAGACGGTATTTATTTGCTTTGACTACTGGCCAACCAGGAAGCAAAAATGAATACATGCATTTCACGTGTAAATGGTGCTTACCCATACTTAGGTGGAATACATTCATTCTGGAATTGAAGTCACAAGTCAATCTTGTTAATAATGATCTAGAAGATGTTTGCCTATTCCTTCTTATACTTGCCTGAGTTTTTCTTCTTTTATAGCCTGTAGACATGGGAACGATTCGGTGAAATCCTTGTTTCCGTTTCCATTCCTCGTTTCCGTTACGTAACGGAAACGGTAACGACAATTACTCCGCCAGAACTCGAACTCGAACCGACTAAAGAAAAATAGGGTCTGATTTGTCGTGGTCATTCCTAGTGGCATTGCAGCGATCGCGCGATGCCAAGCGGCACAGGAAAAAAGTTTTTAAAAAAAACCCGATTCCCAGCCAAAAAAGCAGGCAAAAATATGCCTGCCTGAGGGCACCTACCAGAGGGGTGGTTTCTGGGGGGGTGTCCCGGCCTCCCCCCTCCTCTCCTGGGCTGCGCAAAATGCGCATCCTCGTCGTCTTGCCAACTCACCAAGCGGCGCGGCACAGAAAAAAAGTTAAAAAAAAACCCCGATTCCCGGCCCAAAAAGCAGGCGAAAATATGCCTGCCTGAGGGCACCTACCAGAGGGGTGGTTTCTGGGGGGGGGTCTCCGGCCTCCCCCCTCCTCTCCTGGGCTGCGCAAAGTGTGCATCCTCGTCGTCTCGCCAACTCGCCAAGCGGCGCGGCACAGAAAAAAAAAAAGTTGTAAAAAAAAAAAAAAAAACGATTCCTGGCCAAAAAAGCAGGCGATAATATGCCTGCCTGAGTGAGGGCACCTACCAGAGGGGTGGTTTCTGGGCCGGGGGTCCCCGGCCTCCCCCCCTCTCCTGTCCTGGGCTGCTCTGGTGGGGGGCATCCTCGTCGTCTTGCCAACTCGCCATGCCATGCGGTGCGGGTGGGGGATCCAAAATGGGGCAACCGCAATATTTATTTTGAAATTGTGGTCCAAAAACACACCAAAGCACCACAGAAACATGCAAAAATAGCTATTTTAAAACTGCCTGAATTTTTTCAGTAGCAGCAGTGGGTTTTTCTTGCAACAAAGCGTCTCCATTGATTTTATTTTATTTTATTTTTATTTTTATTTTTTTACACCTGTGCAATAATGGGCTGGCCATGTAAGTGGACCATGCAAATTTTTGGAGCCATTCCACCAATTGCATGGCCACTTGGCCAGGTTTTGACCGAGACTTCTGGGATGTGCCAGTCGGGCATAAAAAGCCCACTAACCCTAGTCCGAACCCGAACCCGAACCCGAACCCATATGCCAGTACACTGTCCTTCTTAGTGGGTCAGAGAGGCACCTAGAGGTGCACCCCAGTAACTCACCCTAACCTTACCCGTAACCCTAAGCCTAGCCCTTGCGCTAACCCCTAACCAGTAAGCCAGATGTGTACTCGCATTGCACTACAGCAAGTACACTTCCCTTCTTAGTGAGTCACAGGGTGCCCATAGGGGTCCTCTCTCACTTTGTTCCGCAGCCCAAGTGTACCGTATGCCGGCAGGCAGTGAGTCACAGAGGCACCTGAAAGAGAGGTGCCTCTGCCTGCTACTGCAACTTGGTATGCATATCCAATTGGCTATGCATGCCATTTTGTAGCGGGTGAGGAGAGGAGGCACCCACGAGGTGCCCCCAGAGAGGTGCTTCTGGCGGGCCAGGAGGCACCCACCCCAGAGAGGTGCCTCCAGGACCCCGCTACCCCCCCCAAAACCAGTATTAACGACAGATGAAAAAACGACAAACGAAACAACACATTTTTGAAAAATTTCGCGACAAACGGAAATGAGCCGAAACGGGCCAGCTCCGACACACGACAACTTGAAACATAATTTTTCCTGGTCGTGCCCATCTCTAATAGCCTGTTTAGGCAAGCTGGGGGAGAAACTTTCAGATTACTTATGATTATTCTGTGGGAGAACTTATCTTTTTGGTTATCAGGAAGTATCATAAAAAGTAACAAAAACAAATGGTCTTACAGTGTGTTGCTTTTTAAAAAGTGAAGTTATAAACACTGACTGATTGTTCTGTTTCCCTTTTAATCAAAGGTGCATTTGTGGATTTTAGCATCTGGAGCTTATACAAGCCACATTAACTGTTTATAAGAATAGGCATACATCTAATGTGTAAAGTCATTGAATAATTCAGAAATATAAACAGTCTCTGTATTATCTGAAATACAGGAGCAAAGGATCTCCTGCCCTTTCCCCCCTCTCTAAAATCTACCCATGGAGGCTAGAGGGCTTATTTTGCATTATATATTAGGGTGTTACATCACCACTTTACTTTGGCAGTCATCTTTGAACTGCTGATAACAGCTTTCTAAGGATATACTCCTAACTAGCCCAAATGGCTGAAGGGTGTTGGCTAACTGAGCCCAAATCAACCTTTTTTTGCAAAGGGTGCACACCACCATTAGAAAATGTTGGCTAAATTGAGACTAGGCCATCTGAGGCCATCTGAGGCTGTGCTGAACCCAACACCCTCCCCTTCTTTACCAATTTTTGGCTATTGTCTGATCTTAGCTAGGGTTAACAGCAGGATCTTACTCTGCTGTGTGGCACCCAGGATTCAAACAGTTGAGCTGCTGACTTTGCAGCTAACATTTCAGTGCTCTATCCTGCTGAGCTACCACTCAGCAGGCTAGAGTGCTGAAATGTTGGCTGCAAAGTCAGCAGCTTGGCGGTTCGAATCCCGGGTACCATGCAGTGGAGTGAGCTCCCCTCCTAACAGTGTTCTGTACGCAGAAATATGTTCAGCTATGCCGGCCACATGGCCACGGACTTACACAACACTGGCTCTTTGGCTTTAAAACAGAGATGAGCACCACCCCTAGAGTCAAACATGACTAGCACGCATGTGCTGGGGGAACTTTTACCTTTAATAAACATAGCAGCTATAATAATTGGTGATATTTATTATTTGGTAGTTTCCTCTGAGAAAAAATAATGTTACATTTGGAACCTGATTTAGAATTTGTTTGGCAATAGATACTCTATGTGCTGCTATCTGTATCTTTTGGTCGTGCATTTAGACTCCTTCCTTTAGGGTAGGGATAATATGGATAATAAATAGTGGATTTGTTGTTGATGATGTTATTGTATTATGTGCCAAGTCTCCTATAAAAACCATTTTGTCTCTCCACAGACTGTCCTAATGGTAGGACAAGTGGAGGTTTCATTTGTGAACTCTTCTTCCACCTAAGTTTTCTCAATGCCCAGCCTATCTAAAACAAAGTGAAAGGAGTTAGACTGATAGCTGAAACTGTCCTTGTTCCATTGGGATACACATCTGTTATGCAATTTCAGAACTGGAGAGGGTGTGGGCTTTTATTAGATATGAAGAACATGTTGGTCATCTCCAGGCATTCTATGAACATGCAGAATTAGTGCATCTGTTGAGAGAGAGATTTTCTATACTCACATTAATGGCGTCCCTAACCCCTTTCTTGAACCAACTATGTTCTCTGCCTAATATGTATACATCTTCATCATTGAATGTGTGTCCTTTGTCCTTTAAATGAAGGCACACTGCTGATTCTGGTCCTGAGCTGTTGTCCCTCCTGTGCTGGTCCATCCTCCAGTTTAGTGGCTCTTTCGTTTCTCCAGTGCAGAGCTTTGAACAGTCCTCACTGCATTGGACAGCATATATTATATTGCTCCACTTGTGTTTCGGTATCTGGTCTTTTGGTGGATGGGTCTCTCCCTTAGTTTGAAGTGAACAGGCATATGGTGCTTACGAAAAATCCTTTTGAGCTTTCCTTTCTCAGAGGGGTGGAGAATTTAGGCACAACTCGTCTTACAGTTATAATGCTGCCCTTTCACCTATCCCAAGAAAAATCAGGACCACTTCACACATAAGGGAGTAAGTCAAAAGAGTGAGTTTTACTTCCTCTCTGTGGCTTAATTGAAGGATTTTTCAAGTGATCTAATTCTCTCTAATGTGAGGTGAGGGGAAGTGAGGGGGAGATTAGGGATTTTAAATGGAAGTACATGACAGGAAAAATGTACAAATTTTTAATGGGGTGCAAAAATGTCGCCTTAAAATTGAAGTCCTTTTAAAATATGCCTTAGAGCAGGGCTGTCCAACTTTGAATAAGCTGAGGTCTACTTTTTCCGGCCCGAAGTGCCTAAGGGCTACTACATGAAAACTAAGGTGTTCTCCTCCCTTTCGTTTCCAACAGGAATATAACCACCCACCAGCTCTCCCACACGCTTAGCCTAACCCTAACCCACCCTCCCTCCCTCCCTCCATCGCCTTCCAAGTACCAGGAGGGCTAGGACGTCTTCACAGAGCTTGTTGGGAAAGCCAGTGTCTCTCCCCAATCCCCACCCCCAAGCAAGGCACCACATAGGCCCGTCTTGGGACCTTCCCCCTGCCTTGCTTCGCCCACCTGCCCGCCTGCCCGGTATAACTAACTTGAGGGAACCGAAAGCACGCACACAGAGAGGGAGAGAGACAGCAAGAGAGCCGCGCCCGCACAACAAGTTCCTGGCTGGGGCCCAACTCGATTGTCCTCTCCCTCCGGCCTCCTCCTCCTCCTCCTCTTGTCCCCCCTTCTCCCTTCCATCCCCCTTGTCACTGCAGTCACTGCCACCTCGCAACTGGGGTGGGCCGAGCCAGCAGCAGGGCATTCACATCACCGCCATGGTGCAAGTAGGAAGGAATGGCTCAGAAGGGGAGTAGGAGGAGTGGTGGTGGGGGGTCATGGTCTTTGTGAGGCGGCTGTGGGGGTGGGAGGAGGAGGAAGAGGAGGAAAGAGGGGTGGGTGCGTGGGAGCCACCAAGGGGGAAGGAAGAGGGGGAAAGTCACCGCACAAAGGAGGTGGGCGCAGCTGCAACACCTTCTCTCTCCCCTCCCTCCACTCTGAACCAGTGTCTCAGTTGGTCACAAGACAGTGGTGTGCCGATCATCTGGCCATCTGGCCAAGGGGGGGAGACTACGCCATGGCCCTTGAACTGCTCCACTTGGTTGAGGCAGTGGGCTGGCAGACCCAGAACTTTGCTGGGTCTGTGGTGGTCCTTGGGATGGGGGAGGGAGGAGGTGGAGAACTTATCCCCTCACTTTTTTTATTGATGGCTGGCGGGCTACTTTTGAACCCTTCGTGGGCTACTGGTACCCCACAGTCGACCTGTTGTGCAGGCCTGCCTTAGAGGAGTACCTGAAAATGAAAGCACTGTTGAAAAACTACTGCTGGGAACAGTTTGCCAAAACAACTGAGGTTGTTTTGGAACATTGATGAAAGAACAGGCAGAAGCAGTTCATTGAGTTTAGTGCCGAATTCTACAATGAAAAGTAAACAATTATCCTTAGGTTATGACAACAGAGACAACAGCGGAAAAATGGAGTGCAGTTTATTTTGCTGCTTGAGTTACTTTTACCTAAAATGTAAATTAAGTCAGGTGTAAGGAGGATTTTTGAAAGATAAAGCACTGTGTCATAATGTCAGCTATGACGAATCATAGAAACTGTGCTCTTGACTTGGGAGGCCTGTTAATCTTTATAGAACTCCCGGGGGAGTCAGTAATCCAAATCAGGATCTAACAACTGCTGTGTGAGTGGGCAGCAGGGTCTTTGAAAGGAGAGGGATTACTTTATACAGCAGTGTATTTTGGTAAGAAATTTATGCAAAGCTTTTACTATATATATATATATATTTCTTATGCTTGATCATCTTCAAAGTGCTGTTTTTGATTTATAGAACTGTGGACATTTCTTCCTTAGCTGTTGAATAGTATGTGCACAAACAAGTCTCAGAATCCTCTAAATTCTCATTCTCTTGACAAAAATACATGTCTCTCTCTTAATTTTATTCCTTTTCTTCATAGTATTATTAGTCCTCTCAGAATTACCCTACAACCCAGACATCTTCCGTATATATGTCTTTATGGGATTGCAAAGTATTTCAATCAAGTGTTTATTTGCTGGATTGCTTGTAGTTTTGGGGTATTACATATAAATTGTGAATGACTGGAAAATATACAGCAAAGTACTTGTACACATGCCATAAATATCAAAAGGTTACAAAATATGGCCCAGAAGAAACAAGGAAACACTCATGAATATCTAGAACAGTATAAACCAGCCATTTATAAAGTAGTAATCAATATACATTATACAAAATGTAAATGCATAATTGATTCATACTAAAATATAGTGTACCAAACTGGTTCCTTGCACTACAGCTAAATAGACCAAATATACCCAGTCTGTTCATTCATCATCATTGGCATCCTTCAGTCTCGAAAGACTATGGTATCATCCCTGGAGTAGAGATCCTAAAAACAACACCTAGTGTGACTAAATAGACCAGTTCGGGAATGGCAGTCTCTACCGCACTGGGGGCAGATGTATTCTGTTTCTTGCCCAGTCCTCGAGTTTCGTTCTTTCTGTGCCTGCCTCTTTTCCTCTGCCTGTTGGACAAATGCCTCTTCAAATTTATGTAGACCATGCTGTATCTCTTGCCTCCAGACAGTGCGATCGGAGGTCAGGGTTTCCCAACTGTTGAGGTCCATTCCCAAGGCCTTCAGGTCCCTCTTACAGATATCCTTATACCGCAGCTGTGGTCTCCCTCTGGGGCACTTTCCCTGCATTAGTTCTCCATATAGAAGATCTTTTGGGATCAGACCGTCACCCATTCTCACAACATGTCCAAGCCAGCGTAGGCGTCACTGTTTCAATAAAGTGTACATGCTAGGGATTCCAGCTCGATTCAGGACTATGCTATTGGGAACTTTGTCGTGCCAGGTAATGTTGAATATTCACCTAAGACAGCGCATATGGAAGGTATTAAGCTTTCTTTCCTGTTGGGCATGGATGGTCCAAGACTCGCTGCAATAAAAAAGTGTGCTCAGTATGCAAGCTTTATAGACCTGTATCTTTGTATGTTCTGTCAGCTTCTTATTGAGCCATACTCTCTTTGTTAGTCTGGAAAACATAGTTGCTGCTTTACCTATACGTTTATTCACCTCAGACTCTAGTGAGAGTGCATCTGAGATAGTTGAGCCAAGATACACAAAATCATGGACAACTTCCAGTTCTTTTGCAGAAATTGTAATGTGAGGAGGAGACTCCACATTCTGGCCCATTATTTGTGTTTTTTTCAGGCTGATTTCTAGCCCAAAATCTTTGCAAGCTTTACTAAAATGGTCCATGAGTTGTTGGAGATCTTCGGCAGAGTGAGCAGTAATGGCGGCATCATCAGCAAAGAGGAGATCCCGCAAACACTTCACCTGTACCTTAGACTTTGCTCTCAATCTAGAGAGGTTGAAGAGTTTTCCATCTGATCTGGTCCGGAGAGAGATACCCTCTGTTGAAGTTCCAAAAGCATACTTCAGCACGGTAGCAAAGAAGATCCCAAACAAGGTTGGCGCAAGGACACAGCCCTGCTTCACTCCGCTTCGGATGTTGAAGGGATCTGACACCAGGCCATCAAAAACTACATTGCCCTTCATATCCTCATGAAAAGACCTAATGATGTTAAGGAGCTTGGGTGGGCATCCAACCCAGAGGAGTATTTTAAAGAGTCCGTCCCTACTAACCATATCAAATGCCTTCGTAAGATCTATGAAGGCTACAAAAAGTGGCTGTCCTTGTTCCCTGCATTTCTCCTGCAACTGCCTGAGGGAAAATACCATATCAGTAGTGGACCTGTTGGTTCGAAAGCCACACTGTGATTCTGGGTAGACTCTCTCTGCAAGTATCTGGAGCCTCTTCAGTATAACACATGCAAACAGCTTCCTGACAACACTAAGAAGAGAGATACCACGATAGTTGTTACAGTCGCTCCTGTCACCTTTGTTCTTATAAAGCGTAACAATATTAGCGCCCTTCATATCCTGTGGTACTCCCCCTTCCCTCCAGCAAAGGCAGAGGATTTCGTACAGTTCAGTGGCAATGATCTCTTTGCAGCACTTCAGAACTTCAGCAGGGATGTTATCTTTTCCAGGTGCCTTGCCAGAGGCAAGTGAATCCAGAGCTACATTTAGTTCCTTTAGTGTTGTTTCATTGTCAAGCTCCTCCAAGACAGACAAGCACTCAATATTATTTAAGACTTCTTTGGTTATTGTGTTTTCTCTGGAATATAGTTCAGAGTAGTGCTGCACCCATCTGCTGCTCACGATCCTGGATGATCTCACCTGAAACAGTCTTTAAGGGTGCTGATTATAACCCTGTCTGTTAGTATTATAGTAAAAACACCACAGAACCTAACTTTGGTTGGTTTGGACTAAGTTTTACTCTGAGTTTAGCTACTGCTCATGACACAACTGATATAGTAGCCTGTCTGTCCTGCTTTTGATATTTTAATGTGTTGCAAGGTTTAGAATGAAAGGAGAAATACTGACTAGGGAAATTTGTAATGGTTGTAATTCTTAGATGAGATTTAATGTTGATGGTCAGCAGTTGTGGAAGTTGGAAACAGGGTTTCAAATTAATTTTATGTATGCCAATTTGAATTTAAGATTTAGAAAGTTGGTCTCTATAACTTAGATGTTCCATTGATAAGACATTTGCCTTCAGCAGATGTCTTAAACCTAATTCAACTATAACACATTTATTTTCTTGCTGCCAATAGTGCACATGCATTTCACATAATTGCTCCTATAACCTGTTATTCAATGTCAGCCATTATGTCAATAAAATATATTTGCAACTAAAAGACAAACGGATTTGGGGAGGGGTTGAATTTAGCTCCAGGGAAAGGCAAGCAATATGGCAAGTAAAACAGTTAAAGCTAAAAGCAAACAATATCTTACCGGAGACTCACAGAATGTCCACCCTATTAATGGCAACTGTCAAAGCACCAAGGAGAATGGCTAAAATGTTATTTGCTTTGCAAAATGAATTCTATAGCTAAACAAAATAAAGAAGAAACTTGACAATTGCCATCTTTTTGGTTTCTATTGTCGAAGACTTCCTTTAACCCATTAAGTACTTGATTTGCAATGTCATTTAACTCTGTACTTATAATATCATTAGCCAGAAGAAACTATGACCCAAATAGGACAACATCCAAGACAGTTTCTTCATTCTCGCTATGAGAACTTAATTGCTGCTGCAGAAGATGAGATTCACATCAGATCTGCAACAGTTCCAGACACCCCAGAACAAATGGAGACTAATATCAGGTATCATGTGGTCATATATATTCAAAGATTCTTTGGGGCAGTTTCTTTTACTATATGTTAGTAACACATGTGAAATTCTCATGATATCACTTCTGATGATCTGTACCTCGGTCATAAAATATTCAATAATTAACCAGTGCAACTTTTAAGTCTTCAGGAAGTTACCGATAATGGTCATTGGTAAGAAGGCCAGCTGTTGTGAAGAGCAGCTGACAAAGCCATGTTTACTGCATTCTTTAGATACTTCATCTTTTAAAGACATGGTGTAACCTATCACTTGGTCAGATGGTCCATAAAACTCTTGCGTCTACCTCTTAAAGCAGCCTTTTATCTAGATGTTTAGAATGTCCTAAGTAGCAAAACTGTTCTTGCAAAGATAATGTCATTCGCTTTGCTATAGCTTTGCTGCATGAGATTTCCTCAAATGGGATAAAATAATTAAAGTACAGTAATATATGAACAACAGAGCCCTGCAGCACCCATGGACTACTGTGTAAATAACGACACACTTTTGTAATAACTCATACATAACTCATGGCTCAAACATATTAAAAGTCATTCAGAAAAAGGAGCAGTTTGAAGAGTAAGATAGCATACACCCCATGACACCTCACATGCAGGCTTGAAAATGGGGAGGGGTGTGTGTTACCCCAAAGTGCAGGGAGCAGCTCCACCCTAGTCATGGATTATCACTGACTGGAAGAAACTATTACATGGCATAAGGTGTGTGTGGGCAGCTGCTGCATTCTTAATACACAAATATTGTAGAAATTGAGAAGCTTGGTTCCATCTGTCAGAGAAGCACACTAGAGTGCTATATTAAATGTATTAGGCCAGAATCCAGTTGTTATTTCCAACTAGAGTTGACTCACTAAATCCATGTGGCTTTCATCAGTTGTTAATTTACTGTTCAGCAGTTGATTCAGGGAATTTCAGTTAGGTGGATTTGGGCCTTAATCTTTTGAATTGGGAGAAATTCATAGCTGGTCCCAGCTGTGCTGCCCAGCATCACCATTCAAAGGTTCTCAGACGGCAAATATAGGATAAACCTCCACTTGTGTTATTGGAGAACTGACATCTGTTAAAATTAGAGTTTGGACAAGTTACTTTTTTTGAACTGCAAAAAAAGTAAACAATAATCCTTAGGTTTTGAGAACAGAGACAACAATTAAGCAGCCAGCATGATTAGTGGGGCATTCTGGGAGGTGAAGTTAAAAAAAAATAACTGAGATAAACAGCCTTAAACTAATAGGCTGATGGTCTGATAAGATATAAAATAGCTTAATCTGCCACAGATTAACGCATGGGCTACCATAGACTTTATTAGAGCTAAACTTTTAGAATTGCTGTACTGTTTTTGACAAAGCTTTTGATTTTGAAACCTTAATTGTGTAGTTGTTTAGTGTGTCAGAGAAAATATCCAGTTTGCATGATTGAGAAACAAGCTTAATTTAATACAGTAGGATAAAATATTAAAATTTTGACCAAATGCAATTCAAATTCTACAGCCTCGTGGGCTTTGAAAGTTAAGTACCTATACACAAGTTCTCTTCTATATAATTATGTGTATGATTAGTACGTGCTTTTGCTGCTTTACCTAATTTCTTCTGGGTTTTTCCTGGTTGACACTGAGAAGGCAAATAGTTGTGCCCTCCTTCACGCTTGTTTCACTTTGACAGTATTCTTAAAGCGTGGTGTCCAAAACAGGACATAGTACTCCATACAAGGCCTAAGCAGTGTTGAATAGAGAGGAAGTAGTACCTCAGCCACTATGACCCCTCTAGCTACTGAGATTTTAGCAGGCATTGCATATGGTCATATGTGTGAAACCATCAAGCACATACCCTGTAAATGCATTAGGTTTTCAGAAAACTTGATTCTAGACTTAGTACCAGGTCTTCTGACTATTATGTGCTCCTGGCAAATTTAGAGTATTTTCTGTACAACTCTGGCAGTATCCTTAAGGCAGGGTTGGGATGTGATAGTGCTGGAAATACTGCCAATGTTTATTTTATGAAGGCTTTTTTAGTTAGAAAAGCCAGACCCAATGAATGATTTGGCGAGTCTCCTAAGAAATATTTGTGACACTATCTTGGTCAGTCACAGCCAAGACATTCTCTTTCAGACAGTGACCCTAAGGCAGTACCAAAGGAAGCTCATAAACTAAGCATAATGATTGTGAGCAATTATGATTCGTTAATCCCAGAATCTAATTCCTAGAGGTATATTGCCTCAGAGCTAGGAAATTCTATTTAGCTTATGCAGGCCTGTTCAACTTTGAACACGCCAAGGTCTACTTTGTCCGGCCCAAAGTGCCTGAGGTCTACTACACTAAAACCTCTACTTATGAATTTTATCTGTTCCGAGCACATGCTCATAACTAAAAACTTTTGTAAGTAGAGTAGCGGTTTCCCATAGGAAACCAATTGAAAACCAATTAATCTGTCCTGGAGGGAACAGATTTCAATGCACCATGGCCCTTGAACTTCCCCACTCAGCTGAGACAGTGGGCTGGCAGACCCAGAACTTTGCTGGGGCAGTGTTGGTCCTTGGGATGGGGGAGGGAGGGGTGGAGAATTTATCCCCTCACTTTTTTTATTGATGGCTGGCGGGCTACTTTTGAACCCTTCACGGGCTACCAGTAGCCCGCGGTCTACCTGTTGGACAGGCCTGACCTATTGTAACTACTAGCTTCTGACATCCCTGTCTTCCTCTTTTAGCAGTCCTAAAGCCATCTCAGCCTTTGGAATTAGATGTTAGTGAATCCCACATGTTAATTATATGGCACTTATGAGAAGTATTACATTTTGTGTGTTCTGGCAAAATAATCATTCTTAGGTGCTCATATTATGAACTGAGTTTTGACAGAAGCTTCTTACCTTCTCTAACAATGGCTAGTGTGTTAAACCGTGGATGTGTCCACCCACTTTGTTAAAAGTCCAATTTTCCAAACTCAAAAGCCCAAACACTTCAGGTTTTTTTATCTCAGAGAAGATAATTGCAACACCTTGAGATCATTCGTGGCTGCAGTTCTGTACCAGCTTGCCAGGGACTAGGCTGCATTTGGGCACCATGGCCAAAATCCTGTTGCTTCTGTGCACTGGCAGAAATCACTTGTCAAACTGCTGATGTTTAAAGGAATCAGCACCTATATTCCTAATTGTGTGCTTTTCCCGATGTGTGACTCTTTAGCTAGAGACAGTGGTCCACTGCGTTATGCCAGAATATACAGGAAAAAGGTCTGAGCCAGTAGGACTTCCCTTCTGAATAGACACGCATTGACTTTTGCTGTTAGCTGTTTCCCCCACACTTTCCCCAGAACTTTTGTTTTTTAAAAAACAGGGCAAAGTGAATTTAGTTTACTATTGTTTTTGCTCAGCCACTTATCTCTGAATTAACATTTACTGTATTGTCTATATGGGTGGGCATTAGAGATAGGCATGAATTAGAAAAATGATGGTTTGTTTTGATTTATGATTCATCAAGGACAATAAATCACAACAACCAAATTTATGATTTTTTTTTCCTGATAAAATGATGACCTGATTTGTAAATTTAATTTTGACTTTAAACCCTGTAAAATAGCCTCCAAGGCACCTAGAGACACCAAATGTGCAGGGAAGCTTCACGTGGGACCCCCCTGCATGCCGTGTGGGATTAGTAATGTTTAGGTTCTGGATGTATGGATTATGCATTCCCAAAGAAGCCCCCCCCCCCCGAAAGTGTCTCCCAGATGCCTAGAAATACCACGATTTCAGGAAAGTGTCCCCTGACTGTCCTCTACAATCTCTCCAGGTTTGGTGAAGATAAGTTGAGTTATATACCACAAAGCCCCCTCCCTCCAGGAAAGTGCCCTATAGCAACTGGCATGGGGAGACCCAATCTTCACCAAACTTGAGGGATTGTAGAGAAGAGTAAAGGGGCAAATCTCTGTAATTTTGGTTTATCTAAGTCCCCACAAGGCATTTTATAGTCCAATGAATCAACAAATCATAAATCACTAAAAACTCATCAATATTTGTTGAGGGTATAAATTCATACAAATACACACTGGCAAATTAATGTTTTTTTGAAATGAATTTTGCAATTTAATTTTCAATTCATGGCCATCTCTAGTGGGAATTTATTTAGCGCTGGGACAAAACTTGGGTGAGTGCTCATCCTCATGTGTATTCATCATTTGCAGTGCTGTGACTCAGGTTGGCCGCCAGCTCGCAATAATTGGAGACGAGTACAATAAAGCATACGATGGGAAACTGGAGGGACCTTTATTTCATCTTGTCAAAGGGTAAGATCTGTCTGGGAAGGCTTTCAGCATCTCATTTATGCTTGTTTGTACACTTCAACTTCTAAAAGGTAGGGTGTTTTTTTTTTAAAAGTACTGTAATCCCATGCTTATCGCGGGAGTTAGGGGTTCGACCGAACCCACAATAAAGGAAAATCCACAATATGCAGGTGCTGGGTTTGTACTGGGGGGCCCGTCTGGGGCCTCCTACACCTACCTTAGGCCTGGTGCTGCTCTGAATGGTCCTCTGATGGGCTTCCAGGGCCTGTCGGAGGCCCCAGAAGTGGTTTCTGGCAATCTGTCTGTGAAGATTCTCAGTTATCCAGGTGAGTTTATCTGGAAGTTGAATCATGGCTACTGGACTTCTTTTTTGAGAGAGAGAAACGTTTCGCTGTTCATCCAAACAGCTTCATCGGTCTGAACACAGCTAGTGCAAGTACTCCATCTTATAGTCAGCTTTGACCTCTTGTCACCCTGGTCTGAATTAGGCTCATAAGATGAACAATATCCTGAATAAGCTCGTTAGGGGAGACAATAGTATCCATAGCCTTAAGGTGAACAATGGCCTAGGGTGCTGAAACCCATCAAGAATGGGTCATAAGCTATGGCCTTGGTGGTGAAGGCTTTTTATTTGTCTGGGTACTTTGGAAAGCACAGCCTGATAAGTAGCAGATAGACTATGCCAGAGCCCACCACCTCTGTTGAGGAGCCCACCACCTCTGGCAATCTGGAAGGCACTTCCTTTTTTTTTTTTTGGAAGGCATTTCCAGTTAACTGGAAACCACTTCTGGGACCTCTGACAGGCCGGGGAAGCCTGTTGGAGGTTCCAGAAGTGGTTTCCAGCGATCCGGAAGGCAATTCCAATTTTCGGAAGTCACTTTCAGTTTGCTGGAAACAACTTCTGGGCCCTCCAACAGGCCTGGGGAGCCCATGGGAGGCCCGCTTGGGACAGTGCCAGGACTAGGATAAGTGCAGGAGGCCTCTAACAGGCCCACACAGCTTGCCCTAGGGGCCCTTGCCTTCATATACTGTGGTTCCGCGATATACCAGAACCGCAAAATGAACTGCAAAATGGCAAGGGACGAATGTACAGTACTTCTTAATGCAAAAGAAAATGCAAAAACAATTTCCCCCTACTAACAGAAATTTAGCATAGCACAGAGCACATGGGGCTATAACCTTTCATACTAGTGTTATAGCTTTTAATTCCATGGGGTGTGTTTTGCTTTCAAATTTCAAGGAATGTTAAAAAACGGCAGAATCTGCACTCTGTAGTGTTGTGGTCTATTTTGCTATTTCATTTTGCTCCTCAAGGTGACCATCAAATACCACAGAAGTCAGCTGTGGAACTGGTTTCGCCTTCCTCTCCCTTGTCTCCCTGGAGTATGACCTGCTTTGTTTTAGGGGGATAATCACCCACAAAACCAATGCATGGTAGTGTCCTTCCAATACACATACATATCAGTAATTAATTGAACAATCCAAACAATCCCACACAATGCAGTAAGGATGGTGTGTGTGTGTGTGTGTGTGTGTGTGTGTGTGTGTGTGTGTGTGTGTGTGTGTGTGTGTGTGAGAGAGAGAGAGAGAGAGAGAGAGAGAGAGAGAGAGAGAGAGAGAGAGAGGCACCATTTGGGCACTTGTGATCATGTGACCTGATCCAGTGCTCGTATTGCAAGATATTGCTCATTGAACGAGGCAAAATGGATCAGAAATGTTTGGCCGTCTTTCAAAACACTCATACACCAAGGTACTTGTAAACCAAGGTATTACTGTATTTATTGTGTCATGCGTACTACAGGAAGAAATCAGACATTTCCAACAATATTGCCTTTAGTAATAATAATAATAGAACTTTGGAGCTGGAGGGGACCCTATGGATCATCAAGTCCAGCCCCTTTCAAGGAGGCATAGTGGGGAATCGAACTCCCAATACCTAAACTACTGAGCTATCCAGATCTTTAATGCACAAGGTTTGAAACACAGATTATCATAAGATGGGATATGATTATTTTTTAGAAGGCAGAAGCCAGGGAGGAGGGAAGATGGCTTCCTCTTCCCCTACTACATTCCTGCTATATTTTTTCCCATTGAAAATAAATTTCTTGAAGGCACTTGCAGATATTTTCCTCAGGAACACATCAGGGGAGGAAAAGTTTAATCTCCCATCCCCATGCTTGCTGGAAATCTGACAGTTACTAGCTAACATGTTTTTATATATTTCTTTCACACCCACCCAGAGACCATTTGCTAGCGGGGTGGCTAAAAAAATCTAAATAAATAAATACAAAGATACCTATAATACCACACCATATCTACTTGGGCTTTCACATGTAATACCACTTCCAACGCTCATCTTGACTCAAACATGAGCAAGAAAAGCCCTAGTCAGACATTTTAATTTGGGTCAGTTTACCAGGAGTTTGAGTGGAAAGCTGTAGCCGTGAATCCGGTTTCATCACCCTCCTACATGTTGAAGGGGATGAATATGAAGAGGGATTGCTCCGTTTCCTCCATTTTCAACTCACTGGAAGTCCCCCACAAATAGCAGCACTCTTTTCAGACTTACTGCTCTTGAGGTATAGATAAGTGACAGAAGTCATCATGGGAGTGTGTGGCGCTGGAGCATTCTCCTCTTTAGTACTAGAGTGGGGCCCAAATTATAATAGCTGAATACAGCTATTAGAATCAGGCATGGGGGCTATGCAGGTGGCATCAGACTTGGTTCTCTGTGGCTCTGATGTTAGAAAATGTGAAGGGGGCAAACCTAATGGTGACATAGTTTTATTTATTTTACTACAGATGAAGCCATGCAGGCAAATTGAAGCACTGATGGAAACACTACTACACTTACACCATGTTGAGTGGCCTCAATTTCACTGACAGAGATCTAATGTCCCTTTGTGCATGAAACATATTTTTATCTCCCCTACAAATTTGGAATTTTGATAACACATGTTAATAAAATGAATTTGTATATTTCACAAATTGTGAAAACATAGAACATCCGATTTTCCCAAGTCAATCTGATAGTGAAAAATCAGTCAATGTGAAAAATCACACACACACAATTTAATTATCAATGTTTGTGTTATTTTGGTACTTAGCATTTCCTTTCAGCTCAAGCCAAATTTTCACCAATTAATTTCACTTTTTCTTTGTTTTTTAATAGGATGGCAGCCAGCATTTTTCAGGCTTGTTTTTGGAACCGCTTTAAAAGTGCTATGGAAACTCCTGAAAATTTCTACAGTAGTGGATGGAGGAAGATTATTGACTGTCTCTGGGTAAATTTATTTTCATTTGCAGTCCTTACATTCCTGTTGTGGAATTGTATAGAAATAAAGACAGCAAAAGCGAATCTGGGACTTAAGAAGACAAGCAACATCCCTGTACATTAAGCCCCACTGTTTTCAATGAGGGTTACTCCCAAATGAAGTGTGCATTAGATTCTATATCAATGCTGCATATAGTCCAGGAAGCTTTTATAAAGAAACACCGAAATGAGCATCCTTGTCTTGTAACTGGTTTACTTCTATTATTTTATTGGAACTGAACTAGGCTAATTATAAGTTCTTGGGATACTGCATGATTTACTTGCCTGAAACAAAATCTTGCTGGTGTAGTTCTACTGGAATAAATCAGATACTGATCCCAGAAGTAGTTAATTTAAATGGATGTTCTTATCTCTCCCCAGCCCCATTTCTGCTTCTCAAGCTCCTTGGGCTTCCCTTTTGCCCTTGGGGAAACTTCTGAGAGCCTCAGATGGGGGCATAAAATCATAATCATAATCATAATCCATGCTGGATTGGTGCTGTAGCTCCTCATTGTTCCAGAGTTTTCAAAGCCCCCCCCAGCCAAAGGAAGTTTTAGGAATCCAAAGAAGCTGAAATGGGGAGATGGGGAACTTTAAAATTAATTACTTCTTGCACCTCAAACCCATTTACGCTGCATAAAATTATGCACTAGGATTTTCCCCATTTTCTCATTTAACATGGTAACTTATTCTGACACTAGCAAATACAGTATCTCTTTCTTCCACGGTAGTACAAAGCCTCTTGACAGGGAATGTACGAATTCCTCTCATACAAGTAAAAATGCACTGTACCAAATGAATGGATAGACCACATGAAAGCGAAAGGCTCATTTACTCTCTATTACTTAGTACCAAGAGACAATAATTTAGTTCCAAATTAGGTGCAGTGAGACCTCATTATTAAACCAGTGCAACATCAGTCATGACTAATATGCACATTTATTTGAATCGGAAATATGTAAATCATTTGGATCCACCCTAATATATTTCATAATTTGTAGCAGAAAACTTATGCATGCCTTGTATAAGGGACTGTTTCTATTTTGACAATGACCTGGCCCACTATTTTGCTATGGGGGAATCAGGCTGTGTGATTGTTTGCTTGATCTCGCTTCCTCTGCCTCGACACACCCATCAATACTTGGTCTGCTTATATCATCATTAGTCAGTAAACAAAATCAAAGGCTGATTATCTTTTAATTAAAAGTAGAAAGCCTTTGATCTTGATTGGGAGGGTAGGGACAAAATTAAGAGTATGCCTCCTTTGTATAATTATTATTCTCTGATTTTTTTCCCCTCACCAAAATTGCCATTAGCCACTACCTTAAGTGATACAACTTGGAAGTATACTAAGTGGTTTTTAAATAGTTTTGATTTTATTTTCAAGTTTTTAATTTCCATCTTTATCCTCCCCATGAACAGATTGTTTGCGTTCCTCTCAAGTACCTGTGCCAGAAATGGGTGCCGGCCACCCTGCTCACAATTTTGATGTGGTGGCTACTCACTTATGGACTCCAGAACTAACATCAAGAATTGCAATTGTCGGTCAATGCTGGACTTTGGCTAGTGTATATTTGTTTCACCCAGGAGGTGGCATGTGTTTTCTTTGTGTGTGTGTTTTTAAGACGTTGTCTATGAAAACTCTTTTTCTATTTAAAATGTAGGCTAGTGCTGGGTCACTGCTGTTTTCATACTTTTTTAATAAATAAATAAATATGAATGTGGGGTGTTGCTGGAAAACTACCTGAATTGCTTGTTTTAAAATATGTAAAGTTGATTCAAGTCTTTCTTTTATACACTTGACATGATGCCTACTTCACAAGCAGAGTTTTTTTAAAAAAAATGGAATTTGGAAAGATGACAGAAGGAATGCTGGCCATTCTTTTAAGCTATATTTGCTCTGTAAAAATATATAATGAAAATTGCAATCTTAAAGACTTGAATAAAATTAATGTTTCTGTTATATTTCTCTGTTTTTTATGCGTGTTTCTCTTGTATGCATGGTGGGCATGATCCATGTGACATATTATATGTAGGAGTTCAACCGTCTCTCCACTCTAGGGCTCTACTTTCACCTCTTCTTATTAATGATTGGAAATGGTGGATAAAAACCAATGATTTTAAAAAATCAAATTTATTTAAATCACAATTTACATCATGGTTTAAATTTTTAAAAATCATTTTTATTTGAATAATCGAAAAGTCCACCTAAGCACCTGGAGTAGGAACTGGCAAGCTACTCCAGTATTCCTGCCAAGAAAACTCCATGGGCATGGGGGTCACGAAGAGTTGGTCACAACTTAACCTAACAACAACAAAAACACTAAGATCTGCCTCTCTGAAACACTGCAGTTGATAAACTATTGACTATGAGGACAGAAAGTGAGTTCAGAGGCATCATCACAGTATAATACTGTTCTTATTGCTCTGCAATTGCCTCCGTGTACTGAGTGTGATGTAGTGGACAGAATGACAGACGGGGACTCTGGAGAACAGGGTTTTTATTCCATGCTAGGTCATGCAAACTCATGGGGGACATTGGGCCTGGTAAAACCATGCCTTAAATACCACACTTACCTTGAAAGCCCTGTCAGAGTTGCTGAAAGTTTCGACTTGACAGCATATAACAATCATTATCTTTTATGGAACAGGTTTTGCAAGTTGCTTTGACTCACTAGAAATACCTGAATAACCAGTTCATGGCACAGACAAAATAAGTATACACATGATGACCAACCATGTATTATTATTCGCATCATACATCAACTTTCTGAAGTAGTTGATGGGAAATTCATTTTATGTAATGTGTTTTCAGTTGAATTGTTTAAAAATGAAAACAAGGCATTATTAGGCCTAATATAGATTATTCACTTAGTTTCAGGACTATATCACTGGAATCTCAAAGCACAGGGGCAGGTGAATATTTGATCTAACATAAAACCTATACACAAACTTTCTATGTCTATAGTTGGCATATCAGGGATATGGTCTCACTATATTCTTCTCCAACATCCTCATTTTCTTTGTTTCAAGAGTCTTTTGTTAATGGTGTCACATAAAACATGAGTTCCATTCCAAAATATAGAAATACCATAATTAAATGTGAGCATTTTTCTGAAATATATGTAACTTGGCTCTAAAAAATACATGTAAAACCATAGAATTGTCCTTCATAAGGAAGCACAAGTTTCACTATGGGTCAGTTCTCACATTGCACCAAACCATGGTTTATTATAGAAACAGATCCTATAGTACTGTATTACTTTTCCTCCATCACTTGTGCAGTGTGATTCCCTCCCGTTTTATGGTAAACTACAGATTAGCATTTCCTTTGAGCCAGCAAACTATAGTGTGTTTGCCCCATAACCTTGGATTTCGTCTTGGCTTGCAATCCTGTTTGACTACATTAGCAAAACCCTAATTTACTGCCTTAGATATGAAAGAAAACTGTACTTGGTTGTAAATCAGAATGGAGCTTCTTAGGGAAAACCAACTTGCAAAGAACGGAGAGGGAAGAATGGAGTACTCACAAGTCTCACTTCTTCAGTACCAGAGTGTATTTTGGTATGTGTGAAACGAGTCTTGTCTAGAAGATTTTTCTCGAGATATAATACACTTCTGAATGGAAGATGAAAATCCAGACTGTTTAAGAGATCACATACTAAAACAGCTTTCCCTCTCACAGATGCTCGTGTGTGTCGTTTTTTATGGCTGTAGCTGTATCAACATAAACACACAAGTAAGAGAGGCGATAGAACATGTCAGCAGAAATCTTTAAAATAGTGAGTGAGCTGGGGTGGTGGTATTTTTCTGTATCATACAGGACACAACAGGGCCATTCCAATCATCACCCAACCCATATCCCCTCTGCATTTTCAGCTTTGAAACAAAAAAGCAGATTTTTAAAAAATTGTTTTGCTAAAACAAGGTGTAATCTCACATTTCAGCTCTTACTGAGGAGTGCTGTGTCCCCTAGTTATGAAAGGATGGGGGGGGTTATAAAACAAGTGTAGGAGGTCCCTCTTGGTGGCTCTGGAAGCCACAGAAATGACCTTGGAGATGGCACATGACCCCAAACCACATGGTTCCCATCCCCAATTTAAAAAACCCTCCCAACTTTAGAAAATGCTCTTGCAGTAACTTATTGCCATATATAATCCTGCATAGCTCTATACAGCAACAAAACTCTAGGCCAGTGATGGAGAACCTTTTAGAGACAGAGTGCCCAAACTGCGATTCAAAACTCACTAATTTTTCGCAAAGTGCCAATACAGCAATTTAACCTGAAAACAGTTGGCTGTGAAAGGGTGATGTCGGGTGCCCACAGAAAGGGCTCTGAGTGCCACCTTTGGCACCTGTTCCATACGTTCACCAACACTGCTCTAGGCCCAAAAAACAGCTTTTTAAAAAAGAAGAGAAAGGCAGTGCCCTTATTAGAACCATTTTAAGGAAAAGTTTAAATACAAAGCTAACATTAGGCCACACCCTTATGATAAAAGGCAGAAAGACCTCTCCGCTTTACTGCAGTTAATGTTTACACACATCAAGAGTGGAATTTGTACCTGTAACCTGGTAGAGAACCTCTAGTTTCAGAATCATTACAGACAGTTTCATTGTGGCAACTATATCTATTTTTCATTCACACCACTGTTTTGTGGGTCACAGAGTATTGATTAACACCACCATATGTTGCTTAGAATCCTGTGCCAGGTTACACAAGTGTCCCCTTTCTGAGTTCAGCTAAAAGGCTGAACTAAAAAATGGGCTGTATCACATAATTCTACCCTATTACTGACCTGGATTTCTAATGGGACACCCTCCTCACATTGACACTCAGATTTTTCTTAATTTATCCTGAACAAGGTTTGGAACAAGAACGAACAAAATGGAATGAAAATCACAAACACTTCCCTACGCTTTAGTACATCACCATTGAGCACCAAAGGTCACACCAAACTAGCGGATCTCATAAAATATCTTGAAAGCACTACTCAGGCCGAGGCTTTGTAAAGTCTTCTGGAATTCCATGACACAGAACAGGAGGAATCGGAACCCTATTTTTGACTCACTGACCTGTAAACTCAAAAGTTCAGGAGCATCTATTCTCTCTTAGGTTTCTTTTTTTTCTTTTTTTTTAGGCAATTGTTCAATCATTCTTTTTTTTTTTTTTTTTAATATTTATTTTCTGAGTAAGGGACATTACAAGGAACAAATTAGGAATTAGGTATGTTGGAAAAGGGGTTAAAAAGGAAGGGTATGGGTAAGGGAAAATAGGGGGTGCAGGTTTGGCAAGGCACATTACACTTCTTCAGTTTCATATTTCAGTTATACCTATCAATTAGGACTTATATACAATAAGCAGTATCTACAAACAAAAGTTTCTGGCTGTTGACATGTTTCAAATACAAACTTAATTATCTTTTTTCTTTAACCACAAATAAAACTTCCCCCAACTTTCCTGATGTTTCTGTTTCCGTGGTGCTCCTAACCATTCCGACAGTTTGTCCATTTCTGCTGTTTCGAGGATTTTTGCTATCAACGCTTGTTCGTCTGGGATTACTGGTTCTTTCCAGTGTTTTGCATAAATAACTCTTGCTGCTGTTACAATGTGTGTGGCTAAATACGCTTTCTGTTGGTCCAGTTTACCTGGCATTATATTTAACAGGAAAAAATTCTGGTTTTAATTCCATAGAATTTCCAAAAACTTCTTCCAAAATCTGCCTTATTTTACTCCAAAATATTTGTGCTTTTTTACATAACCACCACGTATGGTAGAATGAGCCTTCTTTTTGTTTGCACTTCCAACATAGAGTTGATATATGGGCATTCATTTTAGCTAGCTTTGTCGGCGTCATATACCACCTATAAAACATTTTATATATATTCTCTTTAAATACAACTGATTTAGTGAGCTTTATATTAGTTTTCCATATTTTTCCCATTGTTCCAATTCTATATTATAACCTAAATTTTGTGCCCATTTAACCATACATTCTTTCACTATTTCTGGTTGTGTATCAAAGTCTAGTAGAAAATTATATAATCGCTTAATATGTTTCTCTTTTGTCTTCAACAGAATTCTATCAAAGGGTGTGCTTTCTAGGTAGAACCTTTGCTGTTTATCTTTAGTGTGCCTAGAGTGAATCTGAGAACAGGCCCACCAGTCTAGTTCAATTCCTTGCTCAGCAATTTCTTGTTGGCTTTTTAGATTTCCATCTGGATTCAAAATCTCGTTGTAGCGCACAATTTTTTTTATTTTCTCTCAAAATTGGCATAGCGAATGCTTCTGTTGGAGTCACCCAATGTGGAATCTTTATGTACATTTGCTTTTTTATTTTCTTCCATACCCAAAGTAGTGCACTTCTTAGTATATGATTATTTAATTGTTTAAAATCTTCTATTCTGTCATACCATACAAAGGCATGCCATCCCCATTTCAGATCGTGTCCTTCCAGCCTCAAGAGTCTTGTATTGCTCAATTCTATCCATTCCTTGATCCATACTAAGGAGAAGGCTCTGTAGTAGAGAAGCCAATTTGGGAGCCCCATTCCTCCTCTTGATTTAACATCTTTCAGAGATTTTATTTTTATTCTTGCTTTTTTCCCCTGCCAGACGAATTTAGAAATGCATTTCTCCAGCTCTTAAAAGATTGTTTGTTTTAAGACATTTGGGATAGTTTGAAATAAAAGTAATATTTTTGGGAGGATATTCATTTTAATTGTGGCAATTCTCCCTAGTAATGATAATTGTAAATTTTCCCATTTAATTAAGTCCTTTTAAATCTCATCAATCAGTTTCAAATAATTGTCCTTCAAAAGGGTGCTTGTCTTATTTGAGAAAGTTATGCCAAGATATTTTATCTTCCTTCCTTCCTGAAAATTTGTAAGCTCTAAAAGTTTCCTAATTTCTTGTTGTTGCATATTTTTGGTTAAAATTTTTGTTTTCTTATGATTTACTTTTAGACCTGCCATTTCTCCAAATTCTTTTAGCTCCTTCAACAGAGGTTCTATTGACTCTTGTGGCTCCTCCAAGACTATGAGTAAGTCATCTGCAAAGGCCTGTATTTTGTATGATTCCCCTCTCAATTTAAGACCCTTAATTTTCTCAGAGCTTCTTATTTGCTGCATTAATATTTCAATCACTATCAAGAAGAGCAATGGTGACAATGGGCACCCTTGTCTTGTGCCTTTTAATATCTGAATTTCTTGAGTGTAGTCTCCGTTTACTCTGATTTTAGCCTTTTGTTGGGAATAGATTGCCTTGATAGTCTCAACAAAGCTCCGTCCTGCTTCCATCATTTCTAGCTGTGTTATCATGAAATTCCAATTTACATTATCGAACGCTTTCTCCGCATCGATAAAAAAACATTGCCATTTGCTTTTCGGGATGGGCCTCATAGTATTCTAGAAAGTTAATAACATTTCTCACGTTTGATCTTAAGTATCTCTTGGGAAGGAATCCTGCCTGGTCTTCATGGATGATATCAACCAATATTTTCTTTAATCTCGTAGCCAAAATTGCTGCAAATATTTTATAGTCTACATTTAAAAGAGATATTGGTCTGTAATTTTCGATTTTTTCTGGATCTGTGTCTTCTTTATGTATAATTGTAATCACTGCCTCCCTCCATGTTTTGGGTATTTAATTCCATAACACAGAACAGGAGGAATCGGAACCCTGTTTTTGACTCACTGACCTGTAAACTCAAAAGTTCAGGAGCATCTATTCTCTCTTAGGTTTCTTAATACAGTATGCCAAAACTTGCTGTTGGCCAAATTAGAACCCAGATGGCAACTGGCCTTCTGTTTTCCTGTAGAAAACCCATCTTTGCACGTTAGGTGAAAATCAGATCACCATACACTGCCTGTCGAAGGCTATTTTTCTTGGAACACCACATATTTTAAGGAAGTACATATGAATATCCTAGGCTAAGGTCCTTGGGAATGTCCCAACAATAGTCAAGAACTAAACCAAGCCAACATTTGGTGGGCTGTGTATAGTAAAAATAGTAAAATTATTTATTATTATATGTATGTACAAGTCATTAACTATTTATTTATTTATTTATTTATTTATTTATTTATTTATTTATTTATTTATTTATTTATTTAATTAATTATATTTATTAATTACAGTGGACCCTTGTATAACAAACAGTTTGTATAGCATAAAATCTGTACAACATAAAAAATTCCGGAGATAGGGGAAATTTGCTTAACATAATCACCTATGGGGCGGATCTGTACAACATAAAAATTGGATTACTCCATTTTCAATGCATTCCTATGGGACATTTGTATAAAGGAAAATTTGCTTAACATAATTTCACTTGGAATGAATTAATTCCTTTATACAAGGTACCACTGTATAACAATTTTCTTCCTGAAATTAAAAATCTGCAATTTTATAACCATGTCATCTAACCCAGCCATTCTCGACCTTTTTTTTTTTTTTTTTTTTTTTTGGCCACAGCACTTTTAGGACCTCTTCTCAAGTTCTAGGGTGCCTTGTCCGATAAGGAAACAATGCAAACAGATGAATGAAAAACAAGAGAAAATTTTGTGCCCCCCTTCAAATATGCCAGGGCACAGAGGAGGCCATATGGCTCCTGTAAGAACTTGACTCCTAATGTTTGTTATATTTGTATCATGACCATCTGTCCTAAAAGGAAACTCTGGGCAGCTTACAATAAAATATACAATACACTAACTACATAATACATAATACATAACCAACAGAGCAAACAATACAATCAAAAAAACAAAAAACTATTCAAATATAGTACAAACCTCACAATTTTAAGTTAAGTTTAGATGACAGGAATAAAAATAACTAGGCTGGACAAGATGTTATACTCCGAGCTAGTCAGGGAAGGCCTGACAAAACAGCCATGTTTTTAGTTGTCTTTTGAAGGACTCCAAGGAAGGGGCAAGGTGGAGCTCGGGCAGATCGTTCCAGAAATTTGGGGCAACCACCGAGGAAGCGAGAGATCTCATTTTCTCCTTCCACACTTCTCTCAGGGTTGCCTGTATTAGCCACCCCATTTACAATGACCATGTGTTACAGGCCAGGTCTGGTGTCTGAAGGTATTCTGTCAGGTAGGAGGTCCCTAATGTTTTGGCTTGACTATTTGGTCCATCCACATGTATCAGCATTACTGACAAAAATAACAATATTTTTTAAAATTCACATTGCTGCTGTACTTTGTCAGACCACCTCAAATACTGCTAAAAACATTCTCTAATCCACTCTTAAATATCTAACACTTTAAAATCTTTCTCTACCAGATTTGTTATAAACCCAGAATATTTTATTCTT
Source organism: Phrynocephalus forsythii (assembly GCA_029282475.1). NCBI lineage: Eukaryota > Metazoa > Chordata > Lepidosauria > Squamata > Agamidae > Phrynocephalus > Phrynocephalus forsythii. Next base: position 14,268,026 of record JAPFRF010000006.1, on the reverse strand, counting down.
TTTCTGGGGAAAAAAAGCTTTTTTGTATCAAATTGGGAAAAGATATATCTCAACCTCTGATGCCTATTAATCACTGAATCCATATCCCACCCTTTGTTCAAAAAGATCACAACCAATTACATCAGAGATAGATCTTGAGTTGCAGGGCTTGTCGTTATGCTGGACTTAAGTCACACCACTGGTTTGACTCAAACCCAACTTGGATTTAGTTTTTCAATGGTTCTGACTCAAATTGTGACTCAGAACCCACAATGCCCTCCTTGTTTTCAGGGGAAAAGAGCTTGTTTTTAATAAGGACTTGGGGACTCAGTACCAAAGACTTGGACCCAAAGTCTTATCAACATCCCTGTATAACATATGGTTTCCCATCCAAGCTATTCTCAGAGTCATTTCTGTTTTGTTAATGTCATGCCATTCTTGGGGACCACAGTCTGGTTAAAACTTTGGACAAAGTTGATGTGAAGACTCAAAAACTTCCTCTTAAGATCAAGAGTTTTCTCTCTCTCTCTTGACAGAGGTTCATGAATGCATCTGTCTGTCTGAAGAATGGGCCCCTGAATGACTCTGAATGATACTTTTGCTAATGAGGTAACAATTCATCTAAGCACAGTAGTTTCACAAGAAGCAAATGTCAAGACACTGATAGCTCTGTCAACAACAATTTTATTATGCATTCTGCAAATGCTGCCAAGATTTATAATTAATAATAAATCCATGTAATATCAAACAGCAAACAAGAGCAGAATTTACCATAAAAACATCTCCAAAATTTGTGTTTCTTATATTTCTTCCTGTTCTTCTTCCTCTTCTGAAACGTCAATATTTTTATAGAATTGCCAGGCTCTCAGATTGCAGCTTTTTAAAATTGCTCCTAGTTGCTTCCCAGGTCCAACTTCATATGTGAACGGAAACCCTACACCTTTTTTTCTTTCATAGATAACGTGCATGGTTTGCTCCCATTTCACTGGTGAAACCAACTGCTTCACTAACAGTTTTTGGATGTTTTGGGGTGTTTATATATGTTGCAGTCCACATTTGAGTAGACACGGATGAGAGGCGATTGAATGTTAATTGATTTGAGGACTTCAGATAAAGGTTCTGTTGCTGAATGCATAAGTTGAGTGTGGAAAGCACCACTCACTGGCAACATTTTTACACGTCCAAATGAGTATCTTTTAGAATTTTTCTGCAAAAACTCCAAAGCCTGAAATGAAAAAAGAGAACACATTAAAAAGTCACTAAACTCAATCCACAGCTGTTGTTCCTGTAACTGCACTGTAAATAAATCAGTACAGATTAACATGGGCTGCCCATCTTGCATCCACAAGGAAAATTACGTTCCAAAAGAACAAAAATAAAGGACATAAAGGCTAAAATTCAATAGTAGGTTGCAATAAGAGCAGGCTATTGAATCAGTGGAACTTACATAGGTTGCAACTAACTACAGTACTAAATTCCAGCCATTGTATACTACCACAGATACTATTTTCAGAAATCCTCTTTCTGTTGAACTCTGCTTCAGGGAATTTGACTACCTTCCTCATTCACTCAAGATGGTTCTTTTTATCACAAGCTTAAGAGTTCAGGGACTGTTTATTTAATGAAGTACTCTGAAGAATTACATCGGAGTAATATTTAACGAACTAAAACAATATTTTTAAAATTAATATCCTGTATTTTATGTCTTTACTATGTACTGTATAGTCATATGAAAAAGTACTGTACACCCTCATTGAATTCTATGGTTTTACACATCAGGACATAATGAAAATCATCTGGTCCTTAGCAGGTCTGAACCTTAAGTACTGGTAAATACAACCTCAGGTGAACAACACATAACATATTACACCATGTCATGATTTATTTTACAGAAATAAAGCCAGATTGGAGAAGCTGTGTCTGAAAAACCAAGTACATCTTACGATTCATTAGCTTGTATAATCACCTTCAGCAGCAATAACTTGAAGTAATCATTTTCTGTCTGACTTTTATCAGTCTCTCACATCACTGTCTTGTGGTTTGTCCAGGTCCAAAGCAGCAAATCTACATCATGCTGCTATGTTCTTTTTAGGGAGAACTCTTCTAAACCAGTCATACTTGTTTGGTCTTTATTTATTTTTTATTTTACTGACAGTAACATTTAAGAAAAGTGTGCTGCTTGTATACCACCCCATAATGCGTAAAGCACTCTGTGTGGTTTACAGGTTATTTGTGCAGGCTTCATATTTTCCCCACCCCAGTGACCTGGGTACTCATTTTACTGACCTCAGGAGGACAGAAGTGAACTTTGAACCAGCTACCTGGGATTGAAACCCAGGTCATGAGAAGAGTTTGGATGCAGCACAACACTTGAACCACTGCACCACAAGGCTAACTGAGGCCTGTAGATTATGAGAACACAGAATCATGGTTGGAAAGGGCCTACAAGGCCCTCAAATCCAAATCCTGCTCAAGGCAGGAATACAAGTCATAGGATATCTGCCAAGTGCTTGTCAAGATTTCTCTTGAATGCCTCCAGTGTTGGAGCACTCATCACCTCTTGAAGTAACTCTTGGATTTTGTGCAATTTCTCTGAACACTGCACAGTCTGACCTTGGGGTGAAACTGCTTAGACATCCACTCCTGGAAATGTTGACAATTATGTTGAATGTTTGCTACTTGTGAATAATCTTCCTCACTGTAGAATGATGGGGTTTAAATTGCTTGAAAATGGCCTTATAACCCTTCCTGGATTGATAGGCAGCAACAATTGTTTCTCTGTAATTGCTGATGTGTTTCCTACTAGCCATTGTGTTAACACACACCTGAATGCACCAGACCAGCAAACTGCTTGCCTTTTATAGCGGTGGTCACACTTGCTGATGATCGGTTACTCAAGGTCATTGGGTTAGCAGCACCTGGCTGCTACTTAGCCTCTTAATTACTATGGAAGCGGTAAAAGTGTACAGTACTTAGATTTTTGCACATGGCTTCTCCATTTTGGATTTTTATATAAACATTTTTTAAAAAAATCAATATTATTTTAAATAAACAGTTTAAAAGAACTAGTCACTTTGACCACCTATCCTCCCACTTCAACCACAGCACCCTGGGAATCTGCTTCCTGCCGACCAGTCAGACCCAAAAAAATGGCCCTTTGCCCTGCCAAACTTATCCATCTTTGAGAACGGCATTGGTGGCTTTTTACAACACTAATGAAAAACTGTACTCTTTTAAAAATAAAAATAGTGATTTTGATATAATACCTGCAAGTGTCCTGCAATGACTCTGCCATCTGGAAACAAATAGTTTGAAACTTCACATACTGGATTTTCTATATTTATTGACTTGCAGTATTCACGAGCATCTGAGCAAGCAGCAAAATAATCTGATTTATTCCGCCCAACAACAGATATCATTCCACTTGGGACAGCTTCTGATGCTTCTTGCATGGCTTCAGCACGTACCTTTACTGCATATAAAGCTAAAGAAAAGAAGAAGAAGCAAATGTGGCATTTTGAGATGCATTCATCAATTACTGTGGGAAAAACAACTGAAACATGTAATGATGCAGTATTCTGTAGAATTCTACTTCTAGTGACCCCTTCAGAAACCAAACTTGCTACCACACTATTCATATACTGCAAAAGATTCCAGGGCACCTTTTAGCATGTAAAGTGGGTTGCGGAATATGGAATAGGGTTACACATTCTTCTGCAACTGTATATTACCTTCCCATCATTAATAAGGAATATCTAATAAACACCCAAAGGACTAACTCCAACAGCACCACTGATATAGAGCCAAGGTTAACAGACCCCGAAGTGTCCACTTCAATAATGGGTAGAAATGTGTATATCTCTATGTATCCAAAGGAAAAGGGGCATGTTTTCATACTTTACTTTGGTTTAACTTACACAATCAGTCATTTCAGACATCGTGCCATACCATGGTTAAGGAAGCTTAACTACAGATTCAGGTAATGACTGTAGTGGGAAATAATTGACTGGCAAACAGAATAACAAAGTAGAAGTTCTTAAGTGGATATACACATCTTGATTGGGCATGCCATTTGAACTGAAACTCCAAATATAGCATAGCTAGTGCTCCACTTCCAGGCTGTTGCAGATTTTAAGAGGTAGGAATGGACTTATGAATGTAAGCGCTGAACAGACTGGAAACAAAAACAGGTAAGGTGCACTAAACATTTTTCTTTTGAATGTTTGGAAGCTCAAACTCTGTTATGGGTTATAACTTTATCCAAGGAATGCCTCCTTGAAACCACAATTTTCTACTCAATAAAATTATATTTCACACTGTATCTGAAGCAACCCTCCTTGCAAGTTCAAGATCTCGCAAAGACTTCATGATTTTTAAAAATATTAATAAAAGACATATGTATAACTTAGTTATTACAAGGTTTGTGGGAAGTACAATCCTCATAATCTTATATGTATTTATTGATTCATTTGGATTTCAACAGTACTGAATTATGTGTAAGATTGTAGCCACTTGGCAAAATCCTATATACTAAATCTCACATAAAGTAGGACCATTGAATCAGTGACAATTCAATGAGTCAATTTCTCAATAAGTTCCATTGATTCAATCTACTTACTCTAATTATATCTTACTACTGGATTTCTGCCACTATTGCTGCAACTAAAAATCTTTGTTCGAAGATGCTCTTCCCCCATCAGTTCAGGACTAACTCTGAATTCTCAAATTACCAGAGAAGGAATGATAACAAGCTATCTTAGATTTACAGTTTCCCTACCTAACAATATAAGGATGCATATCTTCACTTTCTGCTTCAGGAAGAGACATGGGGCCTCAATGGATCTTATGAATGAATTCCTACATGCCACAACATAGACTACAACACTGCATTGATACTGCAAGCATGTTACATGAAAGACATATCTTTCATATTATAGTGAATAGATGCTTTTTAATACCTTCAGAATAGTCCATGGCTCCTGCAAAAACAAGGGCGGCATATTCTCCTATGCTGAATCCAGCAGCTGCAACACAGTTTTCAACAATCTGTAGGAAGTAACCAAGTCTCACAATGTAAGTATCATATTCAGAAAACTAAATGCTGATGGCCAGAACCCTACTGTCAAATTATGCTTACATAAGGAAAATGGCATGTTTCTTGCCTGCAAGCTGCCACGCAGTAATAAGTTTCTAGCTGCATCACCAGGTATATACCTGATTGGGCACATGCCCAGGTAACTCATTCATTTGTAGCAATATGCCATTAAGTTTTATGTTATTTCCCTAACACAGGGTAAAATCAGCAGTAGGCCTCTGGTCACTATTCCAGAAACAGCTGCAATGCTAATAAATTCCAGCATAGATAACTCAAGCTAAGAAAGCAATCTAGCACCATCCATAAGAAGATGGAAGCACAGAGTTTTACAGAAGTACAATTTTCAAAAAGAAACAAAGTTAAATTGGACTAAAACACCTCCAACCACTTCCTTCCAAAGTAGAAAACAAATTTAGTATTTATGTGCGGGCCTGCAAGCCACTGCCCACCTCATCGTCCTGCTAGAGACTTCTCAGTCTCAGAGGAAAGATATTTGGGGTGGGGTGGGGTGGATTGGACAGGATAACAAGAAGGCTGGATGCCATGGAAATAGCAGAGGAAGTCAACAGTACATCAGCCAAATCCACACCTCTGAAGCTGTATGTCCTTCCTTTCAGAAGTGAGAACCAAGGCTTTCCCCCCAATCTGCTCCTCCAATTCAAAGGGTTCTTCTCAATGGGAGTGGGTGGGTGAGGACCCTTCAAAGTGCACCAGAAGCTGAAAAATGAAGTGGATGCCATTCAGACTATCCACAATTTCAAAGTGAGAAGTTTGCCTCGTTCTTGGCTATCTCCCTGAGATGGCAGCTCTGCAAGTGGCATCTACCCTACTCAAGCATAATTTCTGGCGGGTTGTGACTTGGTGGGACATTAATATCCCAAACAGCAGATCTTTACATTGGGGGCGGGGGGGACCCTGTACATGAGAGCCAGAAGGAGTGTCACTCCTGGGACACAGAGTAGCGAGGAGGGGAAGGTGCCATTCAGAACACTTCCTTCCCACTTCAAGAAGTAGGAGAGGTTGATGCTCCTTCTGCTCAAGCCACCTCCGTTCAAAATGCAAAGGGCAACCGGCATGCAGCCCGCCCTGCCTCCTTGGGCCTTGACTTCTTATCGCTGCTCACCCACCGCAGGACACTGGTGGTGCAGTTTCTCCACGGCGGCCAAGGAGCTGACGAAAACGGCGGGCTGGCTGTGGACGGTGCGGTCCAGTTCGGCGCGGGGCCCGTTCAGGCAGAGGTCCAACAGGTCGTAGCCGAGCACCTCCTGAGCCACCCGGAAAAGGTCGCGCACGTTCGGGTAGCGCAGCAGCCCACGGCCCATGCCCACGAACTGGCTGCCCTGGCCGGGAAAGAGGAGCACCGTGGTCTCTTCGGGGGCCCGCGTCGTCACCGGCGCCGCCGCCTCGCCCTCTTCGCCGCCCTCCTCCCCGTCCCCGACCACCGCCCCCTCCAGCAGGTCGGCCACGCTCGCCCCCGGGGCCACGATGGGCTCTGGGGGATTCGAACCCGGCTCCGCCATCGCCGCGCGGCAGCCCACGGGAGCCGGAGGGTCATGGCTGGCGGGACGCACGTGGCCAGCCGCGGGAGGATTGGACGGGCCCCGGCGGTTGCTACGACAACGGGAGGGTGGCTCCAGTGAAAAGACGCGGCCTGGGTCCGGACGCAAAAGCCTTCCTTCTTCTCGTGGAAACACGAGTCGTAGGCGAAAGGGTTCCGTTCAAGAATGGGAACGGGGCAAGAAGTCGCCTGAAATCACCCCGTGCTTCTGGACCCACAGTCACAACGCAGGGAACAGGCTATTGGGGGTGGAGGTGTGTGTGTGTGTGGGGGAATGACTGATACAAAACTTCCGGGATTGCTGCTTTCTGGTTTCAATGCCGGCTCAGCAAGGGAAGTGTCCGATCTTTAAAAGGGGACACGGCTCTGACCCTTTAGTTCAGTGTTTTTCAACCTTTTTCTTGTTTCAAGGCACGGCACCATTAGAAAATGTTAAAAAGTGTAACTCGATCTTTATAAAGGGGACACAGGCATCTTGACACTTTGCAGTTATCCTTAAAATAGATCCATTTGGGCTGTAATTGTCTGCTGGGATCGCCTTGTGATTTTTATTCCTTCGCTGAATTCCGCAAAACAGGTATTTTGGAAAAAATATTCGACTAGTCTTACAGAAATCTGTCGACTGTAGTTTACGGATTTAAAGGAGCACCGTACATACTAAGAGTGGCTGCCGAAGCTGTTCGTGGAGTTTCATGGTGGAGCAAAAAAACAAAAAATAAAAAAATCCACTTGCAAAGGCTGCTTGTTTCACAGTTATTTATTTATGAAATATCTGAAATGTGAACCACCTGGAAACTATTTTTATGTTCTTATTAAGTAATTTTTATTTATTAAATAAGCAAAATACATGTGTGACATGTTTTGTTGTAAACTACATGGACATGGAGTCACGAAGAGTCAGTCACGACTGTAACGACACAACACACACACTGTGGCATTCCGGGAGTGGTATTCCGGAAAAGCAACTTTCCCCGTCTCTAGAGGAAAGTCGAACAAAAAGTAGCAAACAATAATGTAGAACAAGGGCAGAAAGAAGGCGCTCTAGGTACCTGTTGCTTTTTGGCAACCGGTCCCAAACACCGAGCCACGAACCCCAATGAATTTTAACCCTCTTTAAATACAGAGAATCCTAAATTTCAAAGAGCTTAGACTGCGGAGCGTTTAAACCCAAAGTTCTGGTTCTAAAAGAAAAACTTCTAGAAGAACCAGAACAAGAACAACTTTTAAGAACCAAGTTCTGGTAGAACCAGAAGTTGTACCCGCGCGCAAGGGCAGCATAAAGCTTTCCTCCTTTTTGCCCTCGAGCGGGGCATTAGCTCAGAACAGGCGGGGAGGGGACATCTATGACACCCCAAGAAGCCTCCGTCTGGGCGCACCCGTTGCAACAGCACCGCCCTCGATGGCAATGGCAGAGCCTATAGTCGGACTCCAACCGTGCCTGTACGCATGTAGGAGGGACATGGATTCCTCTGGGCCGCGCCCGCGGTTTTCTCTCAACTACAGTTTCAGTTTCTGGGGTTTTTCTCCGCTCCATTGACCTTCTCCCAGCGACGAGCGCAGCACAGCCGCAGGTAACCCGCCCAGTTCCTTTTACAAATCGTTTGTTTCAGCGGATCTCTACGGACACTGTGGCTTGGGCAGCTGCATAGATTGGTAGATAGATGAAACATTAAAAAAATCTTGTTTTAGGAAGCTAGAAATCAGCGCCTAGCTTTCAAACGGGAATTGGGCCGCGTTAACAGGCTGTTGTTGAAGGAGACCCTACTGATAGGGACCGGAGGGATATGCACTTTACATCGAACACATCCCCCGGGCATCCTTGTAACCAGGCTGTTGCCAAAGGGATCGTTACATGCGTGCAGAATGTTTATACTGTACCTGCTTCCTGACTGTAACAGTTGAAATGCATCTTGCAACAAAAAATCCTTGCTGTCTGTCTGTCGGATATAAAAAAGTTTATACAGGATTCACGTAAGTTTTCTAGTATATTGGCAGATATCCTTTGGCTCCACCGAAGACTGGCAAACGCTCTAAAACAATTTTTCCAGTGTATTTTTAAACCACAGTAAAAACAGAAAGGAAATTTATTTGTTACTTCCAGCAGAACAGGGTAAGGATAGTTCAAGGTTAGTTCTAAAGAAAGCATAGCTATATCAAATGCCTATTGTATGCGTTGCAAAAGGATTACTGATATCAGGTCTGAATCGATAATAGGGGTAAACAAGTTTCATGATAGAGGGTTTTTGGTGATATGCATCACTTGTGACAAGTGAAGGGTGTTTTTAAGATTCAATACATGTCTAGAGCATTCCCCAGAGAAGTCTCTTCCTGAGGGTTGAATAGGAAAATTGTTGCAATCTTGTCAAGATGGAGGCCTTGATAGTCACCTCTAAGGCAGAAATCAAACTTTTAGTTTCACCCATATATTAAGAATATTCACCACTGAATTTCAGTATGCTATGTAGTTATGAACAGCATGTACACACACAAAACATACACAGAGCAGCAACTTTTCAGTGTGCCAGTGTTGGGGGGAAGCACTAATGTGCTTATTTGGAAGAAATGCATAGGCCACTTTAATTTTCCTCTAATGACTCCTTCTAAAGATGTGGGTTGCATACCGGGTGGATTTGATTGAAATCAAATTTATTTTACTCATGAATTAAATCATTATTTAAATTTATAAAATCAGTTTTTTATGATTTAAATTTTAAAACGATGTTTTAAAATTTTAAATTGTTTTAAAATCAATTTCATTTTTTAAAAACCATTGGCCTTTATTTACCTTTGTCACAAAGCAGATGGTATTAATGTCTTTTAATGTGTTATATCTTAGATCTAAATCTTTTCAACAGCTGACAATCTCATTCTATAGAACCTGCCTTAATGTTCTTTGTCACATCTGTGTGGGACTTGTTGGCATGTGGACATGTCAGAAAACTCCATGCCATCACCAGCCACCCTGTGCTGAAACATATTACCAGTAGCTCGACATGAAGAAATTCACACATGATTTTGGTCGTGGAGAGAATTTACTGCCCTTTCTACATATTATGCCATTGTTTAAGGGCACTTTGGGAATGAAAGTGGCAATTCAGTTTTATCCAATAAACTAGTCAGGGATACCACAGTAAAATAATTAATTGGGCAATACTTGAAAATTTCCTTATCTGACAAAACCTGGACATGGAAGTGAATAAAGGTGTACTCAAATAGAGGAGAACCTAACCTCTACAACCCAGACATTGAGATGTATGCCCTAATTAACCAAGGGAGAGCTGAGTAGTGGTGGAGCAGTTTGTTAAGTAACCTTTCCAGGTTACACAACAGGTGTAATTTAACAGGAAAAATGATGGTGATATTTCTCTTCAGGTCAAGGGTCCTTATCAGGCAAGTACACAATTAGGAAAAAAAGGACAGGTTTATAGGACTTATAAAATAATAAGATTTATTTTAGTACACAGTTTTTGTGTTATAGAGTTGCATATTTTCTGTGCCCTATTTTACTCTGTTCCCACCTTTATAGGAAAGCAGATACTATAAATAAGACTCTGCTTTAATATTGTAGACCAGACATATGAAAACATGGGTTGTAATCCATGACTGTTTATGTTAAAATAAATTTGCATGTGCCATATGGACAGCTTTTGCTTGGTTGTGTTTTTGCTATGCTGAAACCAAACTAATATGGCCATGTCTTTTAGACAATAAAGTTAGGCAAGAAATTGCAACAACAGTTTAGTGCAGAAATTAAATAGCAGAAACATTTAGCCCCATTAACTCTGGTAAGGGTGGGAGTGGAATTTCTTGCTAAATTCTGGTATGCCAAAATTGTTGTAGCCACCTTCTACTATTTGATTTTTAAGAATGAATGCACTTGGCAATTTGCATACATAGAACATCTGGTATGCTTTTTTCTGATTTGGTTGAAATATAGAAATCATCATGTAGTCATCTACTATATTAATTAATACCAGAGTGGTAGTACTGTAGCTCTCTCTCTCTCTCTCTCTCTCTCTCTCTCTCTCTCTCTCTCTCTCTCTCTCTCTATATATATATATATATATATATATATATATATATATATATATATATCTCTGTCACAAAGACTGACACCAGGTCCAAAAGGACACAAGATGCCACCACCTTCCATCCACACCAAACACAAACCCAGACCCTTCCCACAGATGAAACGAAACCACCATCCAATAACAAAACCACGACTGCACCATCTACTGCGGCACCCCACTCCAATCACCACATGGAGCACACTCACACACCCCAAAAAAACATTGGGAGACCACAGACACGTAGCCAGACCAAAATGAATTCACAAGACACAGGACCCCACTCCACCAAAGCCCAGGTACTGCCAGAACCTACCAGCCATCTAACCCACCAGCATGTAAACAGCCATCTAAACAGCCATCAGCAGTTAATCCCTTAACGATCGCCTCAGCCACACAGCAGATCACAAAAGAACAAAGGAACAAAGGAACCTACAATCAGCAACAGAGCAAGCAAACCACACACCCCCCAGCAGTATTTATAGAAGGACTTCAACTGAGACCACACTTTGCTTCAAGAAGAAAGAAGCCAGAACACCAGCCTGAAGATGGTGCAGTCGCCAGAACAACCAGATTTCTACACGGGAAGAAACCCGAATCCACCCTAACATGCATACCTATACCCGTGAAAATCTACGAAAACATATATATATATATAAATGGATTCCTGTTTTCTTCTAGGAACCTCGTGGTGCAGTGGTTAAACCTCTGTACAATACTGTAGCCAAAACTGTGCTCAAAGCCCAGTGTTCAATTCCAGGTAGCTGGCTCATGGGTGATTCAGACTTCTATCTTTCTGAGTTTGTTAGAATGAATAGCGGGGAATGTGTAGCCTGCATTATTAAATTGTAAACCACCCAGAGAGTGCTTGAAGCACCATGGGGCGGTATATAAGCAGAACACTTTGCTTTTTGCTTTCTCTAATTCCGTTTGAGGCAGATATTGTACAGTAAACTGAATAAGAAAGCATACATGCACACATGGCAAGGAAAGATTACACAAACGTGGGTGTAAAGGTTTCTATACACAGAAGCCATTTTGCATCACTTTCATTACGAAACAAGCCAGATGTCAAAACCAGTATGAACAAAGTTGCTTATTTAACCGAACAAACTTTACTCTTGAACCTTTGTGACCCTTTGTATGAATTGTGTTGGATTTCTGTAGTCTGTTACCATTAGACTAGTTGCAAAAGCATTCCAGCTACTTAAGCAATCTACAGTATTTTAGAAAAATATAATAAAGGGGATTCACCTTACAGTTAAGAAAGGGTTCCCCTACCTCATCTTTTCATCTCACATATAGGATGCCCTCTGAAACAGAGAGACAAAGATTTTTGATGTTTGGAGTTGATGGGGAGATCCTGGCCTGTTCATCTTCTGCATTTCAGGCTGCTAACAACAACTGGATTAAAATGAAGTTTTTTTGTGAGAGCTATTTCAAATGCCTATCACAAGGAGGCATTGCATTATCTCCAGGCAGAAAATTAAATCAGTAGGAAGTTATGTCAGCTGCTGTTTCTCTGTGTCAATGAAATGTCAGGCCTAAATTCACTGTAGTATTGAGGCTACCATTTGGATTTTCAACTTCTTCCCCTTTTAGTTGAAACAGAAACCTGTGCTGGAGGGTTACCCAGACCTCTAGAGCAGGTTTTAAAGTGCATTGTGGCTGCAGAAGTCCCTTCTTCTCTCTGAATCTAATTGGGCAGGTCTGGGACAAAGTGGTTACTAGGGATCAGGTGGAAATGTGCATTGTGCCCAAGGCTTTCTCGTTGCCAGTGATGACACAACACTGGATTGTATAGGACTTGGGTTGCGTGGCTGCTGATGGGGCTGCTGATGGGACACCAGTATCTCATCCATGTGCAAGAGGCACAGGACATTTACATATCTAACATGGCCTGGTTAGAAATATGTACTGTATTTTTCTGTTTATAACACACTATTTCCCCCCAAAATTGTTAGGCTAAATATGTAGGGTCATGTTTCTGTTTATAACACACTATTTTCCCCCAGCTTCGGTGATGGTTCCTTTCTGCACCTATAAGCCAAATATGATTGCAGCATCCAGGGGTGTGGAGGCACTTTCACAATCCCCCTTTTCACACACACACACACACACACACACACACACACACACACACACACACACACACACACACATTGAATATGCCTGTTCTTGCTTTTTTAATACAAAAAAAGAAAAAAAAATGAAGTGAAAAAAATTAAGTCTTTGTCACGGTACTAGACTGTGAAGTAACATTTGTCACATTACAAGTTATCATGACCATGGGAACAAGGACAAAACCACATGATTGTGACAAACACTATCATGGTACAAAAAGTTGTGGAACAAAGAAGGATGTGAAGTAACCACCTAGGTGCCCATTTCACGCAGGTTCCTCAGCACATTTTAGATTGTGAGTGTCTAGGGCCAGCAGCTTTTAGGCTTGTGAAAGAGATTTAAAACAAATCTGTTAAAGTAGAACCCACTCCGCCTACGCCCACCAGGTCCAAGGCAAGGAGATGGGGATGATCTTTCTCAGCTTCATTTTAAAATCTCTCTCATCCTATGAAAGTCAAGAAAGGGGCAGCAACCTACATGAAGCAAACCTCAAAGTTGCTGCCTCAAAACGCTCACAATCTTAACATGTGCTGAGGGGCAAAAGGGGTGCAGAGCAAGGGAATGTTGCTTAAGAGAGAGGTGGCTGCAGGAATGGAAAATCCCATTGAAATCACCCAGTGCTTCTGTGCCCCTGGACACTGCAATAATGTTTGGCTTGTTGGTGAGGAAAGGAGGGGGTGATCCATCCCAGATGGGCTCCTCTTTCTCCTCTTTCTAAAAATTTGGATTGGAAAAGTAGGGGTCATCTTATACTTTGGAGCATCTTATAGACGGAAAAATACGGTATGTAGTTTTCCCAAGAGCACCACTGTTAAGCCTATAATTTATGCCTGTGTCTTTCCATACCTTGTAAATTATATGGCTCTACTGCATATATGGTTCCCAGATTGTGTGCTGTCTGCCCAGCTGTCCTGGGCAAAGAAGACCTTAATATCCCTGACTGGGATAACAGAACTACAGCACCGTCCTGGTGTATCTTTTCACAGTGGCTGAAATTATCTTTCCTGACTCAGTTGTCAATATCTTCAAGAGAGTAACATACTATATTTCCTTTTTAAAAAGCAAACATTGCAACACTCATGGAGACTCATCTCTCTTCCACCCCAACTTGTAACAACACAGGCCTGATTAGTAGTAAAGCCCACTCTCACTCAAACACAGCCCTGTACCTGGAAATAAGATAAAATACCAATTAATCTGCATTGGTGTGTGGAGGCTGGCTAAGCCTAAAGTGTATGAAACAATCGCTTTGTTAGAAGGTTCATTTACTTTGCTGCTGCTTTTTGTATTTGGAGGCAAACTCTTGCCCTTCTCCTTTGTATTCAACATAGGCCTGAAATGTAGAAGAAACTGAACAGCTAAAGACACCTTTACCTGCTAAATTGCTGTTTTGACAGAGCAGAAAGAAAGAAAGAAAGAAAGAAAGAAAGAAAGAAAGAAAAAGAAAGAAAGAAAGAAAGAAAGAAAGAAAGAAAGAAAGAAAGAAAGAAGGGTGGCATCTCTTAATAGTACTACTGTACTCAGTTAAAAACCTTGGATGAATTTCAGAAACAGATGGGTGGAGTACATGTGAACTTTCCCCAGTATTTAGCTCACAGCACATAAAAAGAGAACTTGATACTCATGATAAGCAACAACTTTTGAACAATTATCTGAAACTAGTTGCACTGGTTTCTGTAAATGCTTCCTGTGCCAGGTCCCAAATCTGAGCTAACACAATGGTATGGCTACTTTGGCCTATTCAGTTCAATCCTCTTCCATTAATTATTTCCCCATTGTAACCTCCAGATCTCCTCGTTGTACCCCTCCATTCCACAGCATGCTTACATTACATTATATTCTGCTATTTGTCTTTCCTCAGAATTTAAAACCTACTTTACTTCTTCTGCTTTCCAAAAATGATTCAATTTATTCACATTTCTGTTTTCTAAGATGGTTTCTTCCTGCCGGGATGTACTGCAAAATATTAACTTTGTATTAGAAAAATACTGTATTTGATATTTTTAGACCACATATCTTGTGACTTAGAAGTTAATTAATATTCAGTATGGTTAATCCGCTGCACTCCCACATGCCAGGACTATAGAAACAAATATTTACCATCTATTATTCATTGACAGAAGATCTTTAAAAGTGTTATCAGTAACTGAGAATAGATGATGCTGAAATGATGGGGGATAACCAGATTCTCTCCACTCATGTTCTTTGTTCAGAGGGTGCAATTACATTGACAAATAATGCAGGAAATAGCCTGTGTTTGGGACTACAGTGGTACCTTGTATAAAGGAATTAAGTCGTTCCAAATGAAATTATGTTGAGCAAATTTTCCTTTATACAAATTTCCCATAGGAATGCATTGAAAATGGAGTAATTCCATTTTTATGTTGTATGGATTTGGCCCATAGGTGATTCTGTTAAGCAAATTTCCCCTATCTCCAGAATATTTTATGTTGTACAAATTTTATGTTATACAAACTGTTTGTTATACAAGGGTCCACTGTATCTGAATCACATTATTTTCCATTGACTATATAAAAATCAATACAGAGTTTTCAGCTATACTCTATACCAGTGATGGCGAATCTATGGCACGGGTGCCAAAGGTGGCACTTGGAGCCCTTTCTGTGGGCACCCGACATTGCCCCTTCATAGCCACCTGTATACAGGTTAAATTACTGTATTGGCACTTTGCAAAAAAAAAAAGTGGGTTTTGAATTGCAGTTTGAGCACTTGGTCTCTAAAAGGTTCGCCATCACTGCTCTATACTGTTTCCCTCCAACATTGGTGCTTCAATTTTTTTAACTGAATGCCTTTGAATTGTTTCTGGTGGTGTGACATCTCTAGTCAATGTGGAGGGATATGTTGCTGCTGCATTTAAAGCCATTCCTGCCTCTCAAGCAGCAGTGAGAGATAGAGCAGTGGGGCAACTGGCTGCCTTTTGAATCATGTCCTTCTCACACCACATAATCACACACGCAGAGAGATAAACCCCCTTTTAAAATACAGTGGTACCTTGTATAAAGGAATTAATTCGTTCCAAGTGAAATTATGTTAAGCAAATTTTCCTTTATACAAATTCCCATAAGAGTGCATTGAAAAACATTTTTGTACAGCTATGATGTTAAAAAAAAAAAGAGCTCCGTGGTCCATACAGACCAGTATTCTGGACAGTCAGAAGATGCATTGCATCGGGCAAAGGGAGCAACAGATCTTTCCTGCTTCTTGCCCCCCTAGCGAGTAGTATTTTTAAAGATTATTTTAACCTTGCCTTTCTCCTTGGAAAAAGGACCCAAGTTGGCTTACAGAATGAGGGATAATAGACAGTCCAGTGCAATTAAGACATGTTCAAGTATTGAGAACAAGGGATTGCGGGACATCTTACAGCACTAATAGACAACATTACGTTAAAGCTACAAGAGAATGCAAGCAGTTAAAGGGGAGTAAAGTTCCATGTAAAGTTAAGAGTGATGGAAACTAACATTGAAAACATTTATTTATTTATTTATTTATTTATTTATTTATTTATTTATTTATTTATTTATTTATTATACCGCTCCATCTAGCTACATGGCTACTCTGGGCGGTTTACAAGCTGAACAGAAATCAAACCATAAGCAGTAAAATACAATATAACAAATAAGCACAAGTATAGAAATAAAAACACTATAACTAGTAAATAATATATTTATTTATTTATTTATTTATTTATTTATTTAACTTATATGCCGCCCACTACCCAAGGTCTCTGGGCGGCTTACAATCCAAAGAATAAAACAATTTAAAATAGTTAAGAGTAAAATCAATAAATCATCAATAAAAACCTTACACTAAAATCATTATTCTAAAATTGTCATCAGCGGACCCACAATCTATATTATATCAATTAAAAACCTTCTGGAACAGGAAGGTTTTTACCTGGCGCCGGAATGTAATCAGTGTTGGTGCCAGGCGGATCTCGATCGGGAGAGCATTCCATAGCTAGGGAGCAGCTGCTGAGAAGGCCCTGTGTCTACAGGCCATCCCTCTCACCTCCTTGAGGGATGGCTCTTTCAAAAGGGCCCCCTGGCTAGATCTTAATTGCCGGGTAGGTTCGTATGGAAGGAGGCGATCCTTCAGGTATCTAGGTCCTAAGTCGTTTAGGGCTTTGTATGTCAGAACAAGCACTTTGAATTCAGCTCGGGCAGCAACTGGTAACCAATGAAGGTTACGCAGAATCGGCGTGATGTGATCCCTGGCGGCCCCACCACTTACCAGCCGTGCCGCACGATTCTGAACCAGTTGCAATCGCCGGACCGTTTTCAAAGGGAGCCCCACGTAAAGCGCATTGCAGTAATCAATATGGGATGTTACCAGTGCATGCGTAACTGTCATGAGGCTGTGCTCGTCTAGGTAGGGGCGAAGCTGGTATATTTTCCGCAGCTGAAGGAAGGCACCCCTGGCCACCGAATCCACCTGGGCTTCCAGAGTTAGACCGGGGTCCAGAAGCACCCCCAAGCTGCGGAAGGGGGAGTGCAACCCCATCCAAGACAGGAAGATGGCCCTCTAACCTGTCCGGCAAAGCACCCATTAACAGTACTTCCGTCTTGTCTGGATTGAGTTTCAATTTATTAACCCTCATCCAGTCCATTATCTGGCCCAAACACAAGTTCAGTACAGAAATCGCCTCACCTGGATTGGTGGAAAACGAGAGGTAGAGCTGAGTAT
Organism: Phrynocephalus forsythii; assembly: GCA_029282475.1. Taxonomy (NCBI): domain Eukaryota; kingdom Metazoa; phylum Chordata; class Lepidosauria; order Squamata; family Agamidae; genus Phrynocephalus; species Phrynocephalus forsythii. The sequence goes on along the minus strand of JAPFRF010000006.1, from coordinate 14,250,499 downwards.
CGTCAGCATACTGCTGACTCCTCAGCCCAAACCTCCTGATGACCTCTCCCAGTGGTTCCATGTAGATGTTGAACAGCATGGGAGACAGTATGGAGCCCTGGGGAACCCCGTGACGTAAACGCCACGGGGTAGAGCAACTGTCCCCCAGCACCACCTTCTGGACACGGTCAGCCAGGAAGGATTGGAACCATTGCAGAGCAGTGCCTCCAACCCCCAACCTGGCCAGCCTATCCAGAAGGACACCATGGTCGATGGTGTCGAAAGCCGCTGAGAGGTCCAGGAGTATCAACAGGGTCGCACTCCCCCTGTCTCTCTCCCGGCAAAGGTCATCATACAGGGCGACCAAGGCGGTCTCTGTACCAAAACCCGGCCTGAAGCCAGATTGAAATGGATCCAGAAAATCAGTTTCATCCAGCAGTGCCTGGAGTTGTCCGGCCACCACCCGCTCCAACACCTTGCCCAAATAAGGGAGGTTCGCTACTGGTCGGTAGTTAACCATCAGCCCTGGGTCCAGGTTTGGTTTTTTTAGGAGTGGTCTAATCACCACCTCTTAGGTGGTGGGGACCACTCCCTCTCTTAAGGAGGCGTTAACAACCTCCTGGACCCAGGTGCGAACCCCCCTGGCAGATCTTTCAATTAGCCAAGAAGGGCAAGGGTCGAGTGGTGTAGTGGTAGCATGGACAGATCCAAGCACCCTGTCCACATCCTCAGGTCTCAATAATTGAAACTCATCCAATAAAACTGGACCGAAGCACGGCACACTGGATACATCTGCATCAATAGTGGAGTCCAATTCCCTGCGAATCTGAGCGATTTTCCCCTCAAAGTGAGCGGCAAACTGGTCACAACAGGCTGATGAGTTGTCCAGAACCTCCACCATATTTCTTGGTTGAAGAAGGTCCTGGACCGCCCGAAACAGCTCTGCTGGACGGCACTCTGAGGAAGCAATACGGTTTGCGAAATAATGCCTTTTCGCCAACCGTATCGCCACGGAATAGGCCCGATAATGGGCTCTAAGCCGTGTTCGATCGGACTCACAGTGATATTTTCTCCACTTGCGCTCCAGCCGTCTCCCCTCCTGCTTCATTGCCCGCAGCTCAGATGTATACCAAGGAGCTGTCTGGGCTCTGCGTAAGGGGAGAGGGCGCTTAGGTGCGATCGTGTCAACCGCCTGGGACATTTCCCTATTCCACAGGGTGACCTGAGCTTCGACAGGAGCGCCGACCATATCAGACGGATAATCCCCCAGAGCTTTCAGGAAACCATCTGGATCCATTAGTCTCCGAGGGCGGATCATCTTAATAGATCCCCCACCCCTGCAGAGGGTCGGAGTCGCCAATAGCCTAAACTTGACCAGAAAGTGGTCTGACCATGACAATGGAGTCAGAACCAACCCCTCCACATCCAAACCACCATCTCCCAGTCCCGTTGAGAATACTAGGTCCAGGGTATGGCCCTTCTCATGTGTTGGGCCGATGACATGTTGAGACAGCCCCATGGTTGTCATGGCGGCCATGAAGTCCTGAGCTGCTCCAGTTAAGGTAGCCTCGGCATGGATGTTGAGATCCCCCAGTACCAATAGTCTGGGGGTCCTCAACACCAGGTCCGAGACCACCTCCATCAGCTCAGGCAGGGAGACTGTTGGTACGCAGCAGGGTGGGCGGTACACCAAAAGAATCCCCAATCTGTCTCGTGAGCCCAACACACAATATAAGCCCTCCAGACCCTTTCCCAAAGAGACAGGAAGCCTGGTCAAGGGGATAGAACTCCTATAGACTATGGCAATTCCCCCTCCCCGGCCCTCCGGGCGACACTGGTGCTGAACCGAGTACCCAGGTGGGCATAGCTGGGAAAGGGGGACTCCACCCTCATCTCCCACCCAGGTCTCTGTAATACATGCCAGGTCAGCACCCTCATCCAGAATAACATCATGAATGAGGGCAGTTTTATTCTTTACTGACCTGGCATTCAACAGCAGCACCGTGTGGCCCGTGGGCTCGCTGATATGGTCACCTGATTCGTTTTGGCTAGGGGTGGAACCAGAAGAGGGGATAGGTGTAAGATATCTAACCCCTCTTCTCCTATGCGGGCACGTTCCACTCCTACTGCCATACCTTCCCCTACCCAGCACAGTTTCAATATATAACAACAGCATAAAACAGGAGCAAGATGGGCTACAGATAAAAGCAAATAAATATATAATAACAATCATTAGAACAGATTATAACTACTGTTTATAACTACTTATAACCATAAAGTTATAAGTAGTTATAAACACAAAGTCTATGTGATCCTGTAGATTCATTTAAAAGACACATAATAGGTAGACCATCATTCAGGGAAAGCTTGCCTGAAGAGAAAGGTCTTTGTCTGTTTCCGGAAAGACAACAGAGAAGAGGCAGTCCTGGCCTCTAGTGGGAGAGAGTTCCAGAGTCTGGGCCCAGCAGCTGAGAAGGCCCTTTCATGGGTTCCGAGCACCTGTGAGGGTGGCGGGATGGAGAGAAGGGCCTCTCCTGATGACCTTAACACTGAAGTTGGCAGTTTTTAAAAAAATATACGGAGTTAATTTTCCTCAAGAAGACTTATCTGAGAAACCTCAGGTGAAGCTTTACAGACAGGGAACAGTAAGTGATAGCTGCAGCCCAAAGACCAAGAGTTTGGACAATTTGCTTGCCAGAGTGCTGGGAAAAACTCTCATCCAGTTTGTGTATGTGTTTCTTGCAGCATCTATAATGGAACTGCTACAGTCCTGGGGTCCTGTTATTGGCTTCACCCTCTTGCCCAGTGCAGGAAGCATTTGGGGAGCTAGGATTGTACAGAAGGAACTTCCTACATGGTATGAATCCCTGGAGAAGCCATCCTGGAAGCCACCTAACTGGGTGTTTCCACCAGTGTGGACAACATTATATTCATCAATGGGGTATGCAATCTTATGCTTGTTATCTTGTTTGCTCATAGGGCTGGGTTTCTTTTGGTGTGTATTTTGCTGGTGGTTGTTTTAATGTTCAGGAGTTGGGTCATGGCAACTGGATTTCTTTTCTTTTGAGATCGAAACATTTTGCTACTCATCCAAGTAGCTTCATCTGCCTGATATCTGAACCAAGGTATCTGAATTTGGATTTTAAAATCCTACTGAACCCTCCTCCAGATTAGGCAGGCACTGTTCACATTATTTGTATTAGAGTTGCCTTTTTAATTAAATAAAAAGGGAGCAAGAGATTCACAGTAGCGTGGATTCTGTGGTTTTTCTGCACTTTCACAATTTGCTGTCTCCATGGCCTGGTCTCAAGACTTGCTGTCTGAAGTCAAGTGTCAGGTCTTGCAGCATATTTTGCTGCTGTCATTCAGGGAAGAAGAATCTTTGTCCTTTGGAGGTTTCACATTCTGGCCCTCAAGGATACTGGCCTGGCCCTACATTGTCTTCCTCTCCACCATCTTTTGGTGCAGGAAGTTTCACTTCTGCATCTGTGCGGATCTCAGCTGCAATCAGATATATAGATTTCTGTGTCTCTGTTGCTTACCTCCCCACCTTAGAAGCCCAGTAGTATGTGCAGCAGAGTTTCACCACCTAAAGGGCAGCGTCTCTGAACTGTGAACTACCTCAGTTTGACACATTTTAGCACTTGAACTGGAGCCACGTTGGTTTAATTGGTACCAAACTGCAATAACTGAGTAGTGTATTCAAAGACAGAGAAGGAGGAGGAGGGATTAGAGGCATGTGGAAGGAAGCAAAAATTAAGCCTAGGAGTTTTAATCTAGGGCATGGTTGAGCAATGTGAATCTGCTAAATCTTCAAGGAATGTAATTGGGCCAGTCAAATAATGAATGTAAGAATGACATTTACCTTCTTCCCTTAAGAAAACCATTGTACAGTGGTACCTTTAATTATGAAATTAATCCGTTCCAAATGCATTTTCGTATCTTGAAATTTTTGTAACGCAAAACAGAGTTTCCCATAGAAATGCACTGAAAATGGATTAATCCCTTCGAAGTGGGAAATCACTCACCCCAAAAGCAAAAAAACACAGTAACAGGAAAGCAAACAACAGAAGATGAGCAGCCTACCTTATAACCACTTGAGAAATCCACCAAAGATGTCCCAAAAAGTCCCCAAAATGGTGCCAAATATTTCCAAAACAGGCAGTTTGAAAAGGTCATTGGGGAAAAAGAAGCCCTGGTTTTCAGCTTTCCTTTTCAAAATGGCTCCTTCTTCCTAATTGCAGCACTGAAGTCGGATGGTCACAAGATGGCAGTATTGCTATTACTATTGCAAACAAACAAACAAACATTTTGAAAATGAATCTTTACTTTCCTTTTTCCTTTCCTAACTCGAAAAAAAAAGGCTTTTAGTCGTAACTCATTTTTTTCTACACCTGCAGATTTCTATTTAACTCAAATATTTCATAACTCAGGGTGTTCATAACTTGAGGTACCAATGTACGCCTTGTTCTGAAAAAAATCAAATCTATTGACATTATATGAACAACTTTAGATGATGGCTCTAATATTCCATTAATGTGCAAGTTTATCAAGCAGCTGGTGTTGGATCAGATACATGTCTAGATCAATTTCAGTCAGGGTTCTGGTCACTCTGCAAGTGATCTGTGGGAATCTGACAGGGAGTGTAACCTTCTTAATTAGAATCATAGAATAATTGAGTTGGAAGAGGTCTATAAGGCCATTGAGTCCAACCCCTGGCTCCATGCAGGAATACAAACCAAAGATCTAACAGATGGTTGTCCAATTTTCTTTTGAATTCCTCCAGTGTCAGAGCACTCACCATTCCTTGAGGTAATTGGTTTCATTGCCTTACTGCTCTAACAGTTAGGAAGCTTTCCTGGTATTCAGCCTTAATCTGGCTTCCTTTATCTTGAGCCTATTACTATAGGTCTGTGATGGTGAACATTTTAGAGACTGAGTGTCCAAACTGTGATTCAAAACCCACTAATTTTTTGTAAAGTGACAATACAGCAATTTAACCTGAATACAGGTGGCTGTGAAGGGGTGACGTTGGGTGCCCACAGAAAGGGCTCCAAGTGCCACCTTTGGCACCCATGCCGTAGGTTTGCCAAAACTGCTATAGGCCCTGCACACTTGGATGATCAAGAACAGATCCTGCCACTCTTCTGTATGGCTACTTTTCAAGTACAGTGGAACCTTGACGTACGTCATTAATCCGTTCCAGTGGTTTAGACCTAAATCAAACATGACTTAAGTCAAATGAATGTTTCCCATAGAAAGTAATGGGAAAGCGGATTAATCCGTTCCAGATGATGAAAAAGACCCCCGAAAACAGCAATTTTACACAAATTTGACTGGGATAGGAGATTCCTTCTGGGGATGTAAATGAAATGTCTTTCAAAGAGAGGAGGAGGCAGTGGAATTATAGTCCACAAGTTATATGCCTCCACTTTTTAATGTTCATAGCAACAATGTCTAACATTTAAGTTTTACTGATTTTTAACCTGATTTCCAAGTTCTGAACAACTCTATGCTTACCATTAGAGTCCCACAACTTTACAGCTCCCTAACTAAAATGCTTCCATTGTGGACCAGACTTCTGCAGCCAGATTTTTTACAAGACTGAGCCGACTGTCTAACCAGCGAGGCCAGCCCCAAGCTCCCAGCCCTTCTTCTCCGGCAGCAGCGGCGGCTTCGGTGAGGCAGAGGACCAGTTCCAGGTGCTCTGAGCTGGCCTCGCCGAAGCTGCCGCTGCTGGAGGAGGGGAAGAAGGCAGGAGCAGTTTGGAGGTGGCAGCTGCGATGCTGGGTTGTGGCTGCCGCCCAATTCCGGTGCCTTGCGCCGGGGCTCCGAGCTGTAGGTCAAAGCCTGCGACTCAACTCAAACAGGCCCCTTCTTGCTGCAAGTCAAATATGATGCAAGTCAAGCAGTATGTAAGTCAAGGTTCCACTGTATTTGAAAAGTGCTACCCTATCTCCCCTCGGTCTTCTTTTCTCAAGCTTAAACATGCTCACATTTCTCAGATGTTTTTGATACCACAGTATCCTACTGAGTTGGCTTTCAGAGTTCAAAATTGGGGGCGTGGTATATCTGTGGTTCCACTCATTTCTTGATCGCTGTGTCCAGCAAGTCAGCTTGGAAAGGCTGCATTATACCCTTGGACCCAATGTTATGTGTCCCTTGGGACTCAATAATTTCTCCTATGCTATTCAAGAGCTATGTAAAGCTGCTCTATTTCTCTTTTACTATATCTGGAGTGGATGCTGTTCAGCTCTGGGAGCACTGCCTGTCCCCAAAAATGTCCCCAAAGAAGGGTAAACAATTTGAAATTGAATTCTATTAAGACAGAGTTCTTGCTGTTAGGTATTCTCCTGCCCAATTAGTCTGGATAGGGAAAGACTCCTTCTGAAAGACTAGATGAACAACTTAGGCATCATCCTGAATTCTACATTGTTTTTAGAATATTAGATTTCAGCTGTGACCAGGACCATAATTTTTCATCTTAGGCGGATTGCCCAGCTGCACCCCTATCTAGACAGAGAGCCCTGAAGACACTGATACATGCATTGGCAATCTCAAGAGCTTACTGTAATGCTCTGTACGTGGGTGGAGCTTCTCTTGAAGATGGTATGGAGGCTTCAGCAGGTCCTGAATGCAGCAGCCAAGCTGATCTCGGGGATAGGAGATTTGAGATTACCCCCATCCTGGGTCAGCTACCTTGTCAGAGCACCTCTCCCTGAGAATATCTGCTTGTCCAACACAAACCTTTGAGATCTCACAATTGAGGGTACCACCTTGAGAAATAGAAGATTATTACCAGAAATCGAGGATTTTGGCTGCGGCATCCTCTTTATTGAACAAACTTCAATTAGAGATTAGACAGCCCCCCTTCTCCAGTCCTTTAGAAAGCCATTGAAGACCAAGCTGTTCAGGGAGGTCTTTGGCAACATCTGATATTAATCCTGTGCCCTGTGACTATTTTTTTTTAGGTTGAAGTTTTATCCTTTTTGTTTCATTGGTTTACATTTACAGTACTTTTGTTCTACACTAGTATTTGAAATTGTTGGATGATTGTTGCTGGTGGCACCTGGCGGTTGCTTTGCCTTTCTATTAACTTGATAGTCTGATCAGCATGCGGTTGACATTTTGTTTATTTGTGGTATATCTATACTTTGTAAACTACTCCAAGTGGTGATTTTATAAAGTTGGGTGGCTTGTACGTTTTATAAATGAACAAATGAACAGGAAGCAATCTCTATGACCATTTCCCACAGGCCTTTCCACATGCCACCCCATTGGAAAACACTTTCGTTAAAGCTCCCAGGATGGCAGTTCTCCTTTAAAATAAGGGACAGTGCCCTTCCTCCACCATACCTTGCCTTTACCCCAGAGTTGGTCCCAGTCTGGAGCAAACTTCTAAGCACTTCCCAATTTGTTTTGGGAGGCAGAGCCTGCAGGAGGGCTTGGGAGGGGATCAGCCCCAAAGCTTGCCTGTGCCTGTGGCAAGTAAGCAAACTATAGAGCAAACAAAGATAAGAAGGAACATACTAGGGAACCCTAATACCCACCTCAATTTCTGGGGGTGGGGTGGGGGGTGGGCCTCAAGGCACATACAAAAGACAATTGCATATTTCTCCACTTGGCAGTGTGATGTAAGGCCTCACTGCTGATCTTCCTATGACCCTCCAACACTCTTAAGAACACAGGATTTCCCTTTCCTGCTTGTCACAGCATGATTTTCCATTTGAGAAATTGCTTAGCAAATGACTGCCGAGGTGTTAGGCAGCCCCACCCTTCTGCGTTGGCGTATGTAGGGACTTGGAACCCTGCCCTCTGCTGGCTTCCTCTACTACATTAGGAACAGGGACATCCCCCTTAGGTTGAGGAGTGAAAGGATTCTTCCTGGTTGTTCACTTCAAACCCACAGCGCCATAAGATGGCCTGGGAGCCATCTTGTGGAAGAAAGTTGAATAGATTTTTTGATGCTTATAGGCTGTCCATAGATTACACATGCACCAAATGTCCTACCTACTGCGACCTTAGTGGGGGGTGGGTTCCACATGTGTATGCTACAAGCTGAAATGGTAAGGACCGAATAAGTATTGTAACCTGAATCCGTACTTTTGACCAGAATATTGCATCAATTGAATTCATGTAAGCATTGAACCACCACTCAGCGAGTGGTTCTGTGAGTCCACTTTGGAATTAGGGCGTCAGCCCAGTGCTTCTGAAATATATCAAAATTCATAATAGAAATGCAGACCTTAGCATCTCACAGCCTCTGCAGTGATCTTATGAATTCAAGTTTAAGGTTCCTGTAGCATAGGTATTAGCATGGTTTTTAAAAAGACCTTAATCCTGGTTCACTTAATGATAATGGCATTGACCCCCTTTCTTTCAGATATGGTTCCTACCTGGTTTGGAAAGAACTGGGAGGCTTCAATGAAAAATCCATGGTCCCCCTTGGACTATATGCAGGACAGCTTGCACTCAACTGGTCATGGGTTCCCATATTTTTTGGAAAACACAAAATAGGATGGGTAAGTTTAGCCATGCATGTTCATTGTGCCAGACGTCACGTTCTTCCGATTTCCTGTCTTGAGTAAATCTGTTTCAGTTAAAAATAAAGGGAGCTATACTGTGTATTTTAAAAAATTCTAGAATCCATACTAACATCTTCATTAGGCCAGTGGATATGTAACAGATGCAATGGTATCTGGATCGCAGATGAAACAACAAACTCTTTAAAGATAATCAAGTTTTATTTGGCATAATTTCTCATGAACTGAAGGCAGCTCACTAGAATTGGATGAAGTGGGCAATACATGAAAGTTTATTGCAGATATAATGTCTTGGTACAGTACTTTAAAGCCACAACAGACTAACATGGCTACTATTGGGCAACACTAAGAAGTTACAAAAGAAAGGTGAGTGTGTGTGTTGGGCAACACTAAGGTGTTACAAAAGTGTGTGTGTGTGTGTGTGTTGATCATAAAGGCATATAATCAGCATGGTACCATGACATGCAATGGAGGAAGGTTTGGCAAAGGTAAAACTGGAGCTTATTAACTGATATATGAATTCCTTGCATGTATAAGACTAGCCAGTTTAATGGGAACTTTTGTGGACAATTCATATATCCTCAGACTTTTCCATGAACGAGGACATTAAAAAAGTATTATAGCAGTTGCTCTTTAAGGTGCCCCCACAATGCTTCCATATACTAACACAGTTACCTCTTCTACTATTGCCTGTAGAAGAGATCAGTGCTTTTCAGAGCTTGCATGCTTTGTGTGCTGGTTTCATGTGTGTTTGTGCGTTTTTGGCTCATAACACTATCATCATAGTGTGGACATTGGAATTTATTTTATGGACAGCACTGCTCATTATTGTATGGCCAGAACCTCAGCATTCCATAATTACTTAATTCACCAGAGAAGCCTTAAGAACATAAGAAGAGCCATGCTGGATCAGGCCAAAGGCCCATATAGTCCAGCTTCCTGTATCTCAGTGGCCCCACCAGATGGGTCAGGGAGCACATGAGACTAGATATCTGTCTCCTGATACAACTCTCCTGCATCTGTCCCTTGAAGTACCCCTATTTTAAGCCTGGAGATTACACATTTTTCCTCCAGGAATCTGTCCAATCCCCTTTTGAAGGCATCCAGGCCAGATGCCATCACCACATCCTGTGGCAGGGAGTTCCACAGACTAACAACCCACTGGGTGAAAAAAATTTTTTTCCTGTTCTTACTCTCCCAGCCCTCAGTTTGAGTGTATGTCCCCTAGTTCTGGTATTTTGTGAGAGGGAGAAGAGCTTCCTTCTATCCACTTTACTCATGCCCTGCATTATTTTGTACATCTCAATCATATCCCCCCTCAGGCGCCTTTTTTGAGACTAAAGAGCCCCAAATATTTTAGCCTTTCCTCATAAGGGAGGTGCCCCAGCTCAGTAATTATTTTAGTCGCTCTCTTTTGCACCTTTCCCAGTTCCACTATGTCTTTCTTGAGATGCGGTGACCAGAATTGTACACAAAACTCCAGGCGCAGCCTTACTGTTGTTTTGTATAATGGCTTTATAATGCTGGCTGTTTGATTTTCAATCTCCTTTTTGATAATCCCTAGCATGGAATTGGCCTTCTTCACCGGTGCCACACATTGATTGGATAGACACCTTCATGGAGCTGTCCACCAACACACAAGATCTCTTTCCTAATCCGTCACAGATAACTCAGAGCCCATGAGTTGATAGATAAAGTTTTGAATTTTTGCCCCAATATGCATTACTCTACATTTGGCTACGTTAAAACACATTTGCCATTTGGCAGCCCATTCCCCCAGTTTGGAGAGATCCTTCTGGAGCTCTTCACAATTGTCTGTGGTTTTTACCACACGGAAAAGTTTTGTGTCTTCTGCAAACTTGGCCACCTCACTGCTTATCCCTGTCTCCAGGCCATTTATGAACAGATTGAAAAGCACCGGTCCCAGGACAGATCCCTGGGGCACACTGCTTTTCACTTCTCTCCATTGTGAAAATTTCCCATTGACACCTACTCTTTGTTTCCTGGATCTCAACCAGTTCTCAGTCCATAAGACCTGCCCTCTTATCCCCTGAATGTACAATTTTCTCAGCAGCCTTTGGTGAGGGACTGTGTCAAAAGCCTTCTGAAAATCCAGATAGACTATATCCACCAGTTCACCCAAATCCACATGCCTGTTGACGTTTTCAAAAAATTCTAAAAGATTTGTCAGGCAAGACTTACCCTTACAGAAACCATGCTGATTTTCTCTCAGCAAGGTTTGTTCTTCTATGTGTTTTAAGATTTTCTCTTGGATGAGAGTTGGATCCAGCCTTGTTGTGGTTGTAGCTTCTGTGGAATGTTCTAATAATTTGGTGACAAGATATATTTGGTTCTGTTACCTTCCACACATACTGACAGTGAACTTAAGGAAAGAGAAGGATCACAAAACCTTTTTAGTCCTGTTTCATCCCAAATCTGTCTTTTGAGTGAAAATGTGGGTACAAATACCAGTACAGTGGTCGCCCGCCCATTTGCGGCTCATATACTATGGTCTCGCTATATCGCAGGACCACAGTATATGAAAAAAGACCCCCTCGGGTAAGGGGGTAGGCCCTGTCGGAGGCCTCCAAAAGACCCAGAAAGGCCCATTTGGGGCAACGGCAGGCTGGGGGTAAGTACAAGAGCCCCCAGCTAGACGCCCCAGGCCCAACCCGACCTGCATCCACATATCACAGATTTTCAATTATCGCGGGTTGGGTTGGGTCCCTAACCCCGATAGGCGGGGGGGTCACTGTATTTTTGGTGTGCTTTAAGTGTCAGTGTGTTGGGTACACGCAGTCAAAATGGCCACCAGGTTGCCTTAGGCCCAAAGACAAGCTTCAGGCCAAGTGTACTGCATTCACCCCACACAATGACTCCACTGTAAGACTTAAGGTAGCATAGCATGTTTGAAGTAGCAAATTTTTATAGCTTTCTGCGCTCTAGATATTCACAAATCTTCCATTTTAACCAATTGTTTTATTTCAGGGGCTGGTCACCTTATTGCTTACCACAGGAACAGCAACAGCGACAACGACAGTCTGGTATCATGTCAACAAAACTGCAGCATATTTGTTGTACCCTTATGTAGCATGGCTAACCTTTGCCTCCCTGCTTAACTACCGTATCTGGAAGGACAATCGCCCAAAGCAGCACTAGTAATGTGTACATGTACATATTTTTACAAAGCATTTTTAAAGGAATATTTTCTATGGTCAGAGTATAATTCCATCATCTTATTGCTTAATGTAATTTACTGAGAAGTTTGTAATAAAAAGAGTTCATATTAATGTACAAGTAGAAGTTTACTAGATTAAGCTGCAATAATAAAATTCAGCAAGACATGGACAAATTATGTGGTTTATAGGCAAGTGTTTTAAGGCATATGGTCTTGAAGTGAATGATGTTTTTCACTTGGGTACAAGTGCAATTGACACAAGAGTATTTACCTCAAAGTGGGATCAAGCATATGAATCTAGTTATTTGTTGGCTTATTGCAAAGCAGTTTGTATCTGGCGTTACAAACTGACTCCCATTTCAAAAAACAATGGAAGAGGCAGGACAAATGTTTGCCCCTTAGGTTCATGCAGCGTTTTTGATGGTGAGCATTGATCTGTGAAACAGCCAAAGAAAGGAATGCTGCAGAAAAGGCACTCACATTTGAGGGCTTCTTCAACAAAGTGCCAAAATTCCTCCTTTTCTTAAACAAAAAATGAAGATTTTTCCTAACAGTAAAACACTAATACTAAAATAAGCATTGTTTAAATGTACTTACATTAGATGCCAAATGCTATTTTTAAGAGTGGTTTAATCTATGCATACAGATACGTACAGATTGGCTTACCTATGTATACCTTAAAGGCAAGGCTACATTGTGCATTTAGCTGTCCCATATGTTGGCTGCCTATTGAGGGTGCCCTTGGGACTAAGCACCGGTTGGTTAGAAAAAGAATGAATGTGTTGATGCTGTCATGAATTAATACTCCCAACCAAATACAATGGAAGGGCAACAATCAAGCTGAGCAGGTAAATGCTGGCACAGGGAGATCTAATTGCACCTTAGTAAGCAAAGAGAGCACTGTTATAGATCTTATTCAGCGTTCTAAAAGCTAAGCATGGCCACTGCATCTTGGCTGCTAATACTGTTTCATGGGTACGCATGGTGAATGTGCCATTGTGACCATGAGTAGAGACAGAAGTTTAAAAAGATCTTTAAATATACTATAGAAGCCTCTCCAGTGCAAACAGGAACCTTGCCCTACAAAAATGAGCTCTTCCTCTGGGTTATATATGGTATTTAGCACATTTTCCCTGAAAACATGTACAAGGCATCGCCAGTCTAATAAAGCAGCCTCTTAAGAGCCAGGAGCCCCCTTCATCATCCAGTAACCTCTTTCTTCAAGGAATAACTGATCATATTCCAGGAATTTTACAATGCGATTCAAGGTTGGAGTCTGAGCACATTCACTGTCAAGCCCCATATTACCAGGGAAATTCTACAGTTAACATGAGAGCATACTGCTGCATGTGTGTACTGTTTATGACTCGACATGCACACAAGCCTCCTCAGGCGTCAAATATTTTTAAATGGAAACAAGATTCGAGTCAAAGCAAATCACTCCATGGTTAGGTTCTGATGAAATGGGTCTGCATTCAATCATCCAAGTTTTAAACAGCACGGGGGATACTGAGATTAAAAGGCTAAGCCACAACAATACGCAGCTTTCATAACTTATTAGTCTATGACTGCAGTTTCTGCTTGCCATTTTTATGTTAATTATACCTGAGGAAGGACACTGATGTCACTCACAGAGGGAGATTTCTGGTAATTAAAGAGTTCCTGCTTCGATCCCAGGGCTGGCTCACATGCTTGCCATTTTGTAATCTGGCAATTTGTCTCGGATCTGCTCTGACCATATGTTGTTATAGCTGATCCTTCCCACAGCTATTCAGAATTCTTAGTTTAGCTGCCATTGTTCTGAAGACATTACATCTTTCAATACTCTCCAAGGCCAAGCCCTCCTTGTCTGTCTTCATACTGTTAATTTCACTCTCCAGTTCTGGCCACTCAATTAACTCCTATAATACGTTTTTCTTTCTTTTATGCCACCACAAAATACAACACTTTCAAATCTTTTTTAAAGCCCACTGCTTTATGACATTTTTCGCTTGGCAACGCAGCCTGCAAACGCTACTGCAGTAGTGTGTTTGAACAACCTGAACACATTGTAAAAGAGGGGAAGAACATTTGCAAATATGAATAGATTAGAAGCCTCCCAGGACATACCAGTATTTGTGCGTCGCTATATCCTGTTCAAGAGATTTCAAAGCAAAAGCAAAGTGTTCTGCTTATATACTGCCCCATAATACCTCAGAAGGATGGAAGGCTGAGTCAACCATGAGGACTGAACCCCAGCTCATGAGCAGTTTTAGCCGCAGTACAGGCATTTAACCACTGCGTCACGAGGCTCCTTTCAACCTGTATCTACTGAAGATTATTAGCAAAATTTACAAGTGTTGTCTTGCCTTGATACCATGCCAGCTCTGCTGGGTAAGTTGTGTGATTCACAAAAGCATGGTTAGTAATTGATATGTTAATGCTTTCAGTATACAGCAAATCTTAGCCTTAAGATCAATCCTTCCAGTTTCTCTCAAATGCAGAAACGGAATCAACAGAAGATCAACAGCACAGTACAAAATATCAATTACATTCAACACAGAAGGAATCTGGACAACAGGGTCACTCCAGCTTTTACATTTAGTACTGTACAGGAAAGCAAACTATGAAAGAAAAAGGCACTTGGCCTTTTCTGTCTTTTGCACCATAAAGTATCCAGTAAAGAAAGAAGGCCAAGTATAATTGTAGGACACTGTTTCTGGCTTTCAAGTCCAGATGTCAGAGGACAGAAGCATCGAAGGAGAGGTAGAAGCAGCACTACTGCTGCTTTGCTTCTGTGGATTTTTTACATCCCAAACACGGGCAGATTTTCAATGTGGCAAGGTAGACTACCAGTTAAGACCGCCTATAGAGTGAAGACGGCAACACTGAACTAATACACACCTCCCACCATCACAGCAATTCTGCAGCTCTTTTATTTAAACAGTTTTCCCCCCAAATGGTCAAGGATAGACACATGCACACTTTTATTTAAAAGGGATAGGATCTGACCCAAAGCATTACCAGGTAAGGACACCAGGGCACAAGAGGTGACTGAAGTACAGTTCAATTTGTGAGTACACGTGTCTTTCCTATAAACAAAACAGCTGAAAAGAAGCAAGGATTATGCTGTTTTTTATCTTTTTTAAAAACCTGGAGATCACAATTAGGTAATAGTCTATGACATTCAAAGGCCATTGCTGGTACTTTTGCTTTGACATTCTTTATTAAAATTAAAACTGAAATCTGAGTGGCACATGAGCCAGCTTGCAGCCTTGAAAATCAAATGCTTTGTTTTACAAACACGAGACAAATTAAAAGATGGGGATACAACGGTGTTAGGAAAAAGCATGGTTTTCTCAATTGCCTTAAAGACGTTATTATAAATGCAAAGCAGATTGAGAAAAGCTATACAGATACATCTTATAACTAAAATGCTAGGCACTAAGATAGAAAAAGCTACTGTTTTGCTATTGGATTGCTGCAGTCTTGTAAATAACAACAAGACAGCAAGAAGCTTAACAAACAAAGGAGCAGAGAAAAATATGGGGAAATGGATATCTGCATACAATTACATTCTATGGACATATGACCGACAGAATAGATAACTTTTGTTGTAATTATAAGAAAAAATAGTTGCATAAGCAGCTCATAGAACTGAAATATAAATAGGTCACTGTGAAACACACATGAGCCAAATCAAGGCATGGAGCTAGACAATGGCGGTCACGTGGCAACCATTGGTTTCGTCCAGAAAGAGGGTGCTGAAGACATCATTGAAGAAGGTTGGATGGTATTTGCAGGCTCGCTCACAATCGGGGTTGAAATTAACCTCCAGGATCTGAGGCTGCATGTACAGTTTTCCTGCAAGACAGATGTCATTAGGCAGAATCCTGTTCACCCATACTTCTTTGAGCAGCTGGCTTTTTTTACTTCTTCTTTTAGCTCAGGCACAAGGAAGTATCCAGGACCTCCTTGTCTAAGCATAAGCCTCCTGTGCTACAACTCTCCTGGTTGCACAACGGCACACAAGAGATCACTTGTACTGGCCTTTTTCTTTGGGAGTTGGGAGAGATTCTAAAGACAACCTGGCTCAAGTGAGAACCCGTTCCCATTATCGACCCTAAACCACTCAAACACTTCATGCTTTGCTGAGTGACCTTTAGAATGGAGGACAAACATGCTATTTTCTCCCCATCAGCCTTGGATAGCAAGCCGGTGGTGAAGGCTTATGAACATTGTTTCCCTACAACATCTGAAGTACAACCATGCATGCCATCCCTGCTATTTGGCAACATTAAATGTAGGGGAAATTTCTCATGCTAGAAATCTGGCTTGCCTATCTCTGGGACCCATGCATCTACGTATCCACACATGCTGGAGGACAGAATTATGACTCCTTCCTTCTCAGGAGAAGCTGTTCAGAAGAAGCTATGCCCGAAAGGAGGGACAACTCTACCACATGTTACAGATGTAAACAATGCCATATTGTAGTGAAATATGAATCCCAAATGTCCCTGTTCAGTTTCTAGGCCAGTAAATGATATCAGTCTTCCAAGGACAGCCAACTGCAGCTTGTGGCTAAGGTGGCCAGGATGATGGTGCTGATGGAGTGACCCAGGGCATGTGCCCCTACATCCCACTCCCACCCTCTTTCCTAGAGTTATGACAAGTCTTGGTTTTAAAATAAGTATCCCTACATGCACAATTGAGTGTGCATACTCCTGCACATACACACAATACATACGGAGTTAGAGGAACACTACTCTCAATGGATGAATCAAGGAATCCTTTCTTCTCTCCCTTATGGCAGCAACAATCCTTACTGTACTGTGCACACTTCCAGAAAGAGGTCCACCCCACCCTTAGAAGCTGTTTGGGGAGCCTTGCACTTTAAAAGCCCCCTCCCTGAATGTTATACTGAAAAGAGAAATTCCAGGGGATATTCAAAAGGGAAAAGAGTAATTCTCCTATTCCACTAATTTGTAAAGGAATGGAAACTCTTCTTTAGAGTTCCAGGTTTCCAAAAACATTTCTAACCAAAGGAGTGGAGAGGGGAAAACAGAAAGAAGCAATTACCGTCACTTGACGTATCCCACTTAAGCATCAGGTCAATGGCATAGACGGCTCGTGAGGATGGATAGTCACAGATGCCCAAAGGAGCAGGTTTTGCACAAGCAGCTTGGAATAATTCCACAAATGCCTTAAAAATGTCGTCCTAATGACAAAGTCACATTGACAATGAAGTCAGATTACTCTTCCCAATTAATATTGAAATTAATTTGGAATGCATTTGAAATAATAATAGGATCAAATTCCTCTTCTGAGCTCAGATGTAAAATGTTAGAAATAACAGAGTTACATTACAATGTATTGTAATGTACAATGAACAGCTGCTGATCAAAGCCAACGTTATTGCTTTATGCAAGTACTGCAGTAACTGGTGATATTGTTGCAGGTGGTAGAACGTGTAATATTTAAAAGTGCTCTGCTTATATACCGCCGCATACCACTTCAAGTAGTCTCTGGGCAGTTTACAGTTTAATTACAGCCTGCAGGCTACACATTTACTCCTGTCTAGGTGAACTATAAATTGGAAGTCTCACCTCTAACTTTCCTCAGATGGACAAAGCTGCTTGGATGATTACAGAAACATATTGATCTCTCAAGAAAAGAAGTCCAGTTGCTATGACTCAACGTCCACATCTGTCAGCCTTATTCCATTATTTCTTTATTCTGCACCCCACCAGGACTCCAACCCCAGTTCTTTCCCACCCTAATTGTCTGATAGATTGGAGGAAACAGCACTCAAGACAGTTGCCCTATCAAGTGCATGTGCTTGTGGGACCAAGCTATGGCTTTCTCAGCACAACAAGCTATTAAAGAGATGATGCATCTGAAACACAGTGGTATATTACTTCTTGACAGAACATGCCTGGCCATTTTTCCCCAAAGAGGGGATGCCAGAAACTGTCTGAACAAAATGGGGTGCCCCGTCTATGGGTAGTTCAGTGCTGAAATCCCTTCTCTGAGAACAAAAAGAGAAGGAGTAAGCCCACTGAATTAGTGGGTATTGGGTGAGTCAATTCCTCCATAGGTTCCATTGATTTAAATGGGCCAATTTTAGCTACAACTTATTATGTTAAAGTAACCACTTAAATCACTGCAACTTAAGAGGAGGCAACACACCTAATCTGCATGGATTCACCCACCCTACTGTACTGTGATTTACTATGCTAAGCAACAGTATTCCAGCCAGTGTGTGGGAAGTGATGACAATTGTGTGTGGGGGGGGAGCTTTAAAAAAAAGCTCAGGAGAACTTTCTTACAAAATGTGACTACCAAATTAGCCATAACTTACTTGAACAGCCTTCCAAGGGTACTCAGGATACTGTTTCTCAAAGAGAGGAATGAATTCGTCACAGTGGATCTGGGGAAAAGATATTATCCAATCAGGAATATAACCTTTTAAAATAGGGTTGAGGCACATGTACAACCATGGCTGTTTCTGCGATGCCTCACATGTTCCTGAACCTGTCACTGCTGAGTTTGCCACCATGTTCAATGGAACAGAGACTACTCTTGGCCTCTCTTCACGTCATTCTCTAAAACTCAAAATGTGCCAGAAGCCACTGAAACTGACATTGCCACAAAAACTACAGCCCCATCTTCCAGCCCTTGCATTCACAAACAGATGCACACCAGTGTGAAAAAATGATATTTTAAAGAGCTCTTTGAATGCTCATTAAAATGGTTCTTCTCACTGTATCACCTGGTGTATCAGTCTGGCCAACTGTGTTTCAGCTGAGGACTACACTGATTAAGATGACACTGGTGCTAGAGGCACACATTTGTCCATGTTAAGATGGCTTTTGATGGATATTTATTAGATCCATATCCTCCAGGGAGCTCAAGGCAGTGCACATGGGGGCTTTGAAGGCAAATGCTGAAGAAAGATTCAAGAGAGGTGATTATCTGCATTTGGAAAACAGACCCTCCCTGCTACGCTCTTCAGACTCCAAACCAGGTCACAATCTACAACAGGTGAAGATGTGAAGCTCTTTAGTAGACCCTACCACCCACCTTCCTCCGCTGTTATTTCCAGTGACGCCTAGGTTCTTTTCCTACAATCATTTACTCACCTGCTTTAAAGATACCCCAGGATCATAGTTCATGACTGTAAAATGTTTCTCATAATCATCCAAGTCGTCAAGTGAGAATGGCCTTTAAGAAAAAAATCACCAGAATGAACATGTTAATTCCTCATGAAATACAAAGAAAAAAAGGGAGGAGGAGAAAGGGAAAAAGGGCAAAAAAAAAGCCAGAAGTTAAAATCTCAAGAATTGTTTATTACCTATTTGAGAACCGTAGCCAAAACACATCATACACATACAGCTTCAGTGGCTTAACTGATCTCAGGAGTACAATGTAACGGATGTCAAACTTAACCAGACCCACACCTTCGAGATGAAACAAGACTGGGTTCTCAATATACTTAGACACCACCTGAAACAGAAGGTGGGGAGAAGAGGGGTAAGGAATAAATAAATAAATTCCACAGATGATACAAAGCAGCTGGGAGGGCAGCTCAAAGTTCCCTCACGAGGGCAGCTCCCACCACAATGAGGCAAATGCCAACAGTGACAGTAAGAACTGTGGAAGCAGTTACTAAAGGCAAAGACAGCAGCAATAAACAGAGCGGGAGGGGTGCTCTCTCCTCATCCCTCTTGTCACCTGGCTAATCAATTTCCTGTGCCATTTCCTGTCCACATAATTTGTGGTCTTAGTTCTCTCCAATATTTCTGAAGAAGCAGATATGCCCCCCCCGCCAAAGCTCACACTGAAATGTAACAGTCTTCAAGGTGCCAGTGTTTCTATTGCCTGTTGTGTGCTTTTATTTTTGTCTAGATATCATCATATCCAAGAGGATTGCAACTTAACTGTCAAATCTACACCAGCCCTTTCTCAGGCTCAAGTGGGTCTGAATGGTAGAAGACCAAGCTTTCCTTAATAATACTCGATTCAAGTTATTTTAAGTATTCAATCCCTTTTCATCCTAATTTTTACCAACACAATCAACACATAGCAATGTCTTTTAGATACAGAACTTACCAATTAAAACATACAGGATCAAGAAACTATCAATATGTCACCATTAATACAGGCTTCAGAATTGCCTTCTTAAGCCTTGTGTTTGTCACCCTTCTGCTCTATACACATTCTCCTGAACCTAGGAGAAAGCTCTAGAGCACACACTTACTTCTGTAACAATAAAAAAAAACTCTTTAGCACCTTAAAGACTATTTGGCAAAGGCAGCACACTTCTTCGAATGCACTTGCTCATGCAACTATTCATGATGGTGATGACTGTCCATAAAAGCTTATATGGAATGAAACTAGGCAACCTTTAGGATGAAATGGAACAAGATTGGCTTTACTGGAATAGAACAACAGACACAGCGGGTGAGCAACTTCAAGATATACAGATTTGCTGGGATCTCAAGCATGTGTGTGCCTCCCTCTCAATTTTGTTTTGCTGGAGAAAGCAGTCTGTTGGACTGCCCCATCTCTGATGCCTTTCTGGCAACAGGCAAAGACCTTTCTCTTCAGGCAGGCTTTCCCTGAATGATGGTCTACCTGTTATGTGTCTTTTATATGAATCTATACGATCACATAGACTTTGTGTTTCTAACTACTTACAACGTTGTGTGACTGCATTGACACTATATTTTCAATATTAGTTTCCATCACTCATAACGGTAACTTTTACATGGAATTTTACTTTTTTAACTGCTCACATTCCTCTTGTAGCTTTAATGTAATGTTGTCTTTTAATGCTGTAAGATGTCCCTCAATTCCCTGTTCTCAATACTTGAACCTGTCTTAATTGTACTGAACTTACCCATATATACTCGAGTATAAGTCGACCCGAGTATAAGTCGAGGCCCCGAATTTAACCCCCCAAAACTGGGGAGACGTATTGACTCGAGTATAAGCCTAGGGTGGGAAATGCAGCAGGGCCTAGCAGCTCCTCCTTTGTAAGCTGGGGGAGTGGTGTGTGATGTTTAAAATGACTTTTAGCCACTGGCCCAAGCACTTGCCAGGCCCTGCTGCATTTCCCATCCTAGACTCCCCTGTGATGCAGAGGGTGGTCATGAGAAGCGGCATACAATGTTTAAAATGACTTTTAGCCACCGACCCAAGCACTTGCCTCAGTGGCTAAAAGTAATGACCCGCATATAAGCCGAGGGCCCCTTTTTTCAGCCCAAAATTAGGGCTGAAAAACTAGGCTTATATTGGAGTATATACAGTATATTATCCCTCATTACTGTAAGGCGCCTTGGGTCCTTTTCCAAGGAGAAAGGTGGGGTTAAAATATTCTAATTGGCTTAGACCTTTGGGGTGCTCTCTCTTTGCCTGATGATATTGTTAAGGCTTTTAGTGATGTGTGTGTCCAAGCTTCTGGCCAGATTCCAGGGTTTACAGATCCAGTGGTTGTCTTCTCCTCTACAATAAAGGAACAAAACAGATTTGTAAGCAATTAGTCTTTTGACACAAACCCTTCCCACCAGGCAAGGATGTCATATCCTACAGGTTAATTTATGTCCCACCCAGACAAATCATTGCTATATATTTTATCGCCCCTTTTCTTTCTTGATCAAGAGAGGCCAAATACCCTACACAAAGGATGTTTTTTAAAAATACTTTGCACCAAATTTAGTTAATGGAGACATAATGCTGCACTTCTTGGAGACATAAAAACAAGAGGTTTATTGCAGCTTGCTGGGTAGATCACAAGTTATACAGGCCCATTTACACCTCAGGATTATAGTAAAGCTATTAGCCAATTTAAATAAATCAGAGGTCATTTGCCCACTGAATTTCATTACACTTAAACACACTATTATTGACATCTCAAGGTGCTCTTCTGAGATACCAGAAGAACTGATCACAGAAAAACAAATGCGATCACTGCCTGTTAAGAGGAAAATTACCATTCTACAACCAACAATGCAGCACAAAAACAGAACTAAAATCATCACTAATATATGTCTTCAGCTCTTACTACAAGCCATTCAGCTGCTCTTATTAATAAAAACAAGCATGGTTCAATTACAGATTTAGGTATTACATCTATAAAATGTTAGTGAAGAACATGCAGACTTACTTTTTAGGTGCAGGACAGCTCTGATAACAAAAACGACTTCCTTCATCTTCAACTTCACCTTAAACTCAACATATGACTTTCTCTCACTTACCAAGCATTCTAAATGGTTTTCCCTTCCACATTCCTCTTTGCTTTCGTATCCAAAGGGATGCCGGCTCATGACCACCATGCCTATTACAGCGAGCCCCTTTCACTGTCCCCAAGTCCGCCTGCTCATGATGCCTTCCTTATAGCTTATTTATACGTCTCTCTTCCTCTGTCAGAAAGTTGACGGTAAGCTCCGTGAAGCAGAAACCTGGCTTTCTTTTCTTTGTTACTTCCTAAAGCATGGTGGCATTTGAGGTGGTTGGTTGTTCTGTTCTGTCAAGTTGGAACTGGCTTATAGAGCTTTTGAGTAAGTGAGCTATTTAAGGATTAGATTTACCAGTTCCACTCCCCCAGTGAGTTCTAGAGTTGATTATTCAGACCCCCTGTCTCCTGAGTCCTAGTCTGTCACTCTATCCACTAGGCCAGGCATATCCAAGCTTCAGCCCTCCTGATGTTTGGACCACAATTCCCAGAATTCTAAGCTTAGACTGCCAATGGCAAAGGACTGTGGGAGTTGCGGTCCAAAACATCTGGAGGTGACACTACACAACAGTGCTCGAGACACTATTACTGCCTCTGAGTGGCAAGTGAAACAGATGTTTTTCTTCTCTAGTCTAATAAAAGGGTACACTCCTAAGCTCAAGATGCTTGCAGACCATGTGCCCATGATAGTACTATAGTGAGAGGCCAATACCAGGAAATTGGAAGCAAAATTCTTTCTTCCAGCAGTTTTAATGCTTTGATCCAACAACAGTTCTTATGAAGCAACTGAACTGATATTCAAGGAATGCTCAACCAAAGCTCTGCAACACTGGCAAGAATGATATTTTGCATTGCTTTCTGACACTGCCAATTCAAATGCTCCATTCTGGGAGCTGTTAGGAATCTCTGACAGGTGATCCCAGCTGAGGACAAAGACCCAGCTTATCTGGATGAACTTAAAACTGGGGAAAGTAAAGCTTGCAAAATGTTTGGTATATGAAACTGAACTTGAATGGCATGCAAATGTCTCTCTCTCTCTCTCTCTCTCTCTCTCTCTCTCTCTCTCTCTCTCTGTGTGTGTGTGTGTGTGTGTGTGTGTGTGTGTGTGTGTGTGTGTGTGTGTGTGTGTGTGTGTGTGTGTGTATATATATATATATATATATATATGTTTTCGTAGATTTTCACGGGTATAGGTATGCATGTTAGGGTGGATTCGGGTTTCTTCCCGTGTAGAAATCTGGTTGTTTTGGCGACGTTTCGACGAGGTCTCACTCGTCATCTTCAGGCTGGTGTTCTGGCTTCTTTCTTCTTGAAGCAAAGTGTGGTCTCAGTTGAAGTCCTTCTATAAATACTGCTGGGGGGGGTGTGGTTTGCTTGCTCTGTTGCTGATTGTAGGTTCCTTTGTTCCTTTGTTCTTTTGTGATCTGCTGTGTGGCTGAGGCGATCGTTAAGGGATTAACTGCTGATGGCTGTTTAGATGGCTGTTTACATGCTGGTGGGTTAGATGGCTGGTAGGTTCTGGCAGTATCCTGGGCTTTGGTGGAGTGGGGTCCTGTGTCTTGTGAATTCATTTTGGTCTGGCTACGTGTCTGTGGTCTCCCAATGTTTTTTTTTGGGGTGTGTGAGTGTGCTCCATGTGGTGACTGGGGTGGGGTGCCGCAGTAGATGGTGCAGTCGTGGTTTTGTTATTGGATGGTGGTTTCGTTTCATCTGTGGGAAGGGTCTGGGTTTGTGTTTGGTGTGGATGGAAGGTGGTGGCATCTTGTGTCCTTTTGGACCTGGTGTCAGTCTTTGTGACAGAGGCTCGTCTGTTGACCAGGGCTAGTTTCAGATGTCAGGCAAGCGGGAGGTGTCATCACGTTTATTCATGTTGTTTGGGTGTTTCTCTATTTCAATGGCTTCCATGATTATTCGACTGTTGAAGTGTTCGGTTTTGGAGATGAGTTTGGTTCTTTCAAAGTCAATTTCATGACCTGTTGTTTTTATGTGCTGGAAGAGAGAGGAAGATTTTTCTTCTTTTTTGACTGCGTTCTTGTGTTCTGCGATGCGTGCGCTTATTCTCCTGTTTGTTTGTCCGATGTATGTGGCTGGACAGACTTTGCATGGTATTTCGTAGACTCCTTGGTTTTCTAGCTCAATCTTGTCTTTGGGGTTTCTTAAGATGTTGGCTATTTTTTGGTCGGTGCAAAAGGCTGTCTTGATATTGTGTTTGTGGAGAATTTTGCTGATTTTGTCTGTGGTGCCTTTGATGTAAGGGAGGAGGGCGGTGCCGTTGTTCTCTTCTGTTTCTTGGTTCTTGGGGGTGTTTCCTTTTGGATTAGTTTGGTGATGGTGTTTTTTTGGAATCCGTTCGCAATTAAAACATTCGAGAGAGTGTGTAATTCAGTTTTTAGGTGGTCTTTGTCAGCGAGGCGTTTGGTTCTGGAGATGAGGGTTTTGCTACGGAGTTGATCTGTGCAGGGTGGTGGTGTGATTGTGCATTTAAGTAGCGGTTTGTATGTGTTTTTTTCTGGTAGATGGTATGTCCTAAGGAGCCGTCGGGTTTTTTGTAGATTAGGACGTCCAGGAAGGGAAGTTGGTTGTTGGCTTCTATTTCCATAGTGAATTGTATTTTTGGGGTGTAGGCTGTTGAGATGTGT
The DNA here is from genome assembly GCA_029282475.1 of Phrynocephalus forsythii. NCBI lineage: Eukaryota > Metazoa > Chordata > Lepidosauria > Squamata > Agamidae > Phrynocephalus > Phrynocephalus forsythii. The sequence goes on along the minus strand of JAPFRF010000006.1, from coordinate 14,225,944 downwards.
GAGGAAGTTGTTCAGTTTATCTTTCCCGTGTGGCCAGATAACAAAGGTGTCGTCAACATATCTGAGCCAGAGTTTGGGTTTATGTTCGGACTTCTGTAACGCGTTGGTTTCAAGGTGTTCCATATATAGGTTTGCGATGACCGGTGAGAGGGGTGATCCCATGGGTGCTCCTTCTATCTGTTTGTATCTTTGTCCATTGTGGATGAAGTATGTGTTAGTTAGGCAGTGGTTGGTCAGATCTAGGATGTGTTTGGGGGTTGTATTTGTTGTGGATAGCTGTCAAGGCTTCTTGAATGGGCACTTGTGTGAAGAGCGAAACAACATCGAAGCTCTCACGAGTAGGTCATTGGGTTGTAGGTCTTGTTTCTTTATAATTTCTATGAAGTGGAACGAGTTTTGTACGTATGAAGTGATGGATTCTGCATAGGGCTGGAGTTGTTTGGCAAGAAATTCTCCACAAACACAATATCAAGACAGCCTTTTGCACCGACCAAAAAATAGCCAAGGAGCACCCATGGGATCACCCCTCTCACCGGTCATCGCAAACCTATATATGGAACACTTTGAAACCAACGCGTTACAGAAGTCCGAACATAAACCCAAACTCTGGCTCAGATATGTTGACGACACCTTTGTTATCTGGCCACACGGGAAAGATAAACTGAACAACTTCCTCACACATCTCAACAGCCTACACCCCAAAATACAATTCACTATGGAAATAGAAGCCAACAACCAACTTCCCTTCCTGGACGTCCTAATCTACAAAAAACCCGACGGCTCCTTAGGACATACCATCTACCAGAAAAAAACACATACAAACCGCTACTTAAATGCACAATCACACCACCACCCTGCACAGATCAACTCCGTAGCAAAAACCCTCATCTCCAGAACCAAACGCCTCGCTGACAAAGACCACCTAAAAACTGAATTACACACTCTCTCGAATGTTTTAAAACTGGGGAAACGGATTCCAAAAAAACACCATCACCAAACTAATCCAAAAGGAAACACCCCCAAGAACCAAGAAACAGAAGAGAACAACGGCACCGCCTCCTCCCTTACATCAAAGGCACCACAGACAAAATCAGCAAAATTCTCCACAAACACAATATCAAGACAGCCTTTTGCACCGACCAAAAAATAGCCAACATTTTAAGAAACCCCAAAGACAAGATTGAGCTAGAAAACCAAGGAGTCTACGAAATACCATGCAAAGTCTGTCCAGCCACATACATCGGACAGACAAACAGGAGAATAAGCGCACGCATCGCAGAACACAAGAACGCAGTCAAAAAAGAAGAAAAATCTTCTCTCTCTTCCAGCACATAAAAACAACAGGTCATGAAATTGACTTTGAAAGAACCAAACTCATCTCCAAAACTGAACACTTCAACAGTCGAATAATCATGGAAGCCATTGAAATAGAGAAACACCCAAACAACATGAATAAACGTGATGACACCTCCCGCTTGCCTGACATCTGAAACTAGCCCTGGTCAACAGACGAGCCTCTGTCACAAAGACTGACACCAGGTCCAAAAGGACACAAGATGCCACCACCTTCCATCCACACCAAACACAAACCCAGACCCTTCCCACAGATGAAACGAAACCACCATCCAATAACAAAACCACGACTGCACCATCTACTGCGACACCCCACTCCAGTCACCACATGGAGCACACTCACACACCCAAAAAAACATTGGGAGACCACAGACACGTAGCCAGACCAAATGAATTCACAAGACACAGGACCCCACTCCACCAAAGCCCAGGATACTGCCAGAACCTACCAGCCATCTAACCCACCAGCATGTAAACAGCCATCTAAACAGCCATCAGCAGTTAATCCCTTAACGATCGCCTCAGCCACACAGCAGATCACAAAAGAACAAAGGAACAAAGCAACCTGCAATCAGCAACAGAGCAAGCAAACCACACCCCCAGCAGTATTTATAGAAGGACTTCAACTGAGACCACACTTTGCTTCAAGAAGAAAGAAGCCAGAACACCAGCCTGAAGATGACGAGGTCGAAACGCCAGAACAACCAGATTTCTACACGGGAAGAAACCCGAATCCACCCTAACATGAGCGAAAACATATATATATATATAAATATATATAAACATATATATATATATAAATGCAAGGAGTCCACTTACCTCCTCTCACGCTGCTGAAAGAAACTGATGAACTGAGGCAGTTCAGTATGAAGATTAAAAGTACGAGGCAGCCATTTTGGCCCTTCTGAGCCACCGACCCGCCTGGAGATGGAGGCAAGGCAGTCCTTCACGGTCAAGAGATTTTCACATGGAAACTGATTCAGCATCACATGAGGCCTTTCTTCACTTAGTTTCCTGCAAAAGAAGGGAGCCATTTAAAATAAGGCTCCACAGCCAAATATATGTATATTGAACAGGTAAGATAAATTGTTACTTGCAGTGAAAGAGCTGTGTAACCTGTAATCTTTGAAGTGAGAGAAGTTGTAGAGAATATCTGCGTCTTGTTCAGAGTCTGTAAATGCAAACCGGGGGTGATTCAAATTCTGAAGTACCTGTTGGAGATCTGTGTAAACTCTGGCAGAAAGGGATTGGAAGAGAGAAAGAAAAAAACATGAAAGAGGTTCCTAGAAGAAAAATACACAAATTGGAGTTCCTGAAGAAACTCCAATTAACTCCAATTGACAAGACTGCAAGTTTCCTGAAGAAACTCCAATTAAGTACATCTGTCCAAATATATTAAGCACATCTGTCCAATGTGCTTCAGCAAATTAGTCTACTGTTTTACTACCTGTACAAGTATTAACATACTCAACACACTATAGATGCTTTTTAAAAAGATCACTAAATCAACCATTATATACGTGGATGCACAATACTGAGAAAATACCTCAATCAGAGTTAACAAAGTATCACAACAAAACAAAGGAACATTTTGAGTCCTACCTAACTTCCTCAGACAAAATAGTGGATAAAATTACCTACCTGCCCATGCCTTAAGATATTCACAGTCTGGTGCAGCTATTATTTCAGCTCCTGACTAAAACTTGTTTACTCTCCCAGTAATTTTGAACTACAATGTTACTTTGTACTTATTTTTATTATACTGCTCCCCCCGCCCTCGTATTATGCCTGAGGTACACATAGGTTCTTAGAGGGTTTTTTTTAAATTGCTGCCATGGAACTGTATCGTGAAAGGCAGGTTTAAAATTCTATGGATAAATCTGCAATTTTTACCCAGCATGATGTTAAAATTAAAGTTTACTTTTTGGAATGATTTCTTATCCCTAGAACTGTATCCCCTTTTAAAGTGCAAACAACCACTCTGAGTGGGAGAAAAAAACCTTTATCAGTTATTTAATGTAGGATTACTTTTCCTGGAACGCTGTCCTGTGAAGAAAAGGCAGTGGCCTAAGATTTCCACTTGCTCTCATCTATAATCATGAGGCCAATTCATACTGTTGGTATATTTACTCTTTTGATGAAACTGAAGAAGATGTGGATTTTTCAAAAAAGGCACACATGCACACAATTTCCCAAAATGTTCAAGACTGAAATGTCTCTGAGTACATGTACAGGAGGCATGTCCAAACTTCAGCCCTTCAGATGTTTTGGACCACAACTCCCACAATTCTTTGCCATTGGCAATCTAATCTTAGAATTCTGGGAGTTGTGGTCCAAAACATTAGAAGGGCTGACGTTTGGACATGCCTGATGTACAGTAAAGAACATGAAATGGATCTGAGTCAGTTGTAAGCTTCTGTTTCCAATGTACCACAATGAACAGCTGCCTCGCACACATGACAGCACAGAGTGGGAAGAGGCCTTCTCTGCATTTGTTACTATAGCTCTTTACCAGGTCAGTGGGCATGAAAACACTTCTTGGCAGCATCATTCACACCCTCAGTTGTGGACCAAAAAAGAGTGTACACTCTGACTCATTTGTCAAGGCATCAGCCCCTTCCTTGACAAGCAGCTCATACCCAAATGCTGCAGGCTAGGGAACATTTTCTTTTCTCTGGAATGACTCATCTCCACTCCACTTTCCACAAACAAGCTTTCGCTGCAGGAACTGAAATAATTCCCCTGCTAATTCTTCTGGCCAGCACTTAGAGCATTTTACAGCACCCATTAAAATGCGTGTTCTAAAAGCACTATGCACAATAAAATATCCCTGCCTGCCCCCTGAAACTGGCAAAAGACAGAAAACACAAAGAAGAGACAGAATGAAAAGCAAGTTAAAAATAGCACTGATATTAAAACCATCAGGGGTAATACCCAAAATCTAAAAATTCTAAAAAGCACTGAAGTGCAGTTTTTAGAAAATGAAAAATCTGAAAAACTAGGGTCTTTTATCTAAGAAGCCATAGTGTAGGTCAGGAATTCCACAATCTTTAAAGTGGGGGTAGGGATAAATTCAGTGGATGTCAACACTGAAAATGGCATCCCCTTTCTCTGAGGGGAGCTGGATTTACAATTTCTGGGAAATGACGAAGTAGCATATTTACCACAATGCAAATAACTTGAAATTTACATACTTGAAGACTTTATTCTTGTCAAAAGTGGTACACTTTATTGGGATAGGCAGCATCTCCTTGTTTTCTTTTAGGATTGCCTAAAATACACAAACAGAAACAAAAACTGACCCACATCACTGTTACTGAAACCTGTAGATTAATACTTTAAAAACACTAAAGCAAGGGGTAGGGCTAATTATAACCCATTAGAAGTCACAACAAATTCCCCAAAGAGCAACCTTTTCCTCAGCTATATGTTGGAGATAAGACAGGGAATGGAGAGTCAGGCAGCCTCACCAACCTCTGACTCTGCTCCCACCCACTGATGTTTCAGCCCCATTTATTGCTGCCAACAGATAATTCCCAAGGGAATGCAGTCTTTGACAGAAAAAGACTGATCACCCCTTACACTACTAGGAGCCGATAAGAACACAATAGCCTGGATCTATCTATCTATCTATCTATCTATCTATCTATCTATCTATCTATCTATCTATCTATCTATCTATCTATCTATATCTATATCTATATCTATATCTATATCTATATCTATCTATCTATCTATCTATCTATCTATCTATCTATCTATCTATAATCTTCCTCTCTCTTCCAGCACATAAAAACAACAGGTCATGAAATTGACTTTGAAAGAACCAAACTCATCTCCAAAACTGAACACTTCAACAGTCGAATAATCATGGAAGCCATTGAAATAGAGAAACACCCAAACAACATGAATAAACGTGATGACACCTCCCGCTTGCCTGACATCTGGAAACTAGCCCTGGTCAACAGACGAGCCTCTGTCACAAAGACTGACACCAGGTCCAAAAGGACACAAGATGCCACCACCTTCCATCCACACCAAACACAAACCCAGACCCTTCCCACAGATGAAACGAAACCACCATCCAATAACAAAACCACGACTGCACCATCTACTGCGGCACCCCACTCCAGTCACCACATGGAGCACACTCACACCCCCAAAAACATTGGGAGACCACAGACACGTAGCCAGACCAAAATGAATTCACAAGACACAGGACCCCACTCCACCAAAGCCCAGGATACTGCCAGAACCCACCAGCCATCTAACCCACCAGCATGTAAACAGCCATCTAAACAGCCATCAGCAGTTAATCCCTTAACGATCGCCTCAGCCACACAGCAGATCACAAAAGAACAAAGGAACAAAGGAACCTGCAATCAGCAACAAAGCAAGCAAACCACACACCCCCAGCAGTATTTATAGAAGGACTTCAACTGAGACCACGCTTTGCTTCAAGAAGAAGAAGCCAGAACACCAGCCTGAAGATGACGAGTGAGACCTCGTCAAACGTCGCCAAAACAGCCAGATTTCTACACGGGAAGAAACCCGAATCCACCCTAACATGCATACTTATACCCGTGAAAATCTACGAAAACAAATATCCGACCTCTACGGGGAGGAAACCTTCCAGCTGACCAGAACCTACGAGAAACTAGAAGTCCGAAGAGCCACCATCTTATGTGACATTGCATTCCTACGCAACTGCCGAGACAAAAATGTGATCCCCACAAGCTTCCAACTGAAATTCCACTCAAAACCCCCATCCAGCGAAAGGATCCTGAAAAGAACAGAACTAGCCCTAATCAGAAACGAACTACACAGGAAAAGATACCTACTAGATCAAACCAACAGAGATCTACTCACTCTACACCTCAAACTCAGCAACAAAATCCACCCAACACTCTGGAACAAATCCAAGCAACTTGCCGCCTGGAGAGCTGAAACAGAGACCTCCCACAAGACAGACACACACACCAACAAACTCCACAAACTGGAAAAACGCCAGAAGCCCAACCCCCCCCCCACAACAGCCCATGAAACAAACAGTTCACAACATATCAGACAGGACACTCACCATCGCAGAGACCAAAGTCCTTTCCAAAGGATTCAACTTTGCAATCGCCCCCAGACACATCCCCACCGAAAACATCATATGCGGAGTGGAAGCCAGCCTAACCAAAATCAACCCAGATGAAGCCAACAAAATCAGACTCGAAGTCACCAATGTCCTCTGCTCCAGCAAACCACCCAGAAGCAATTTACACAAAGAAGAACAAAAGCCCTCTCCAACCTGAGGAAAGACAACAACATAATCATTCTCCCAGCAGACAAAGGCAATGCCACAGTGGTGATGAACACATCCGACTACCAAGCCAAACTATCCAACCTACTACAAGACCCTGCTTACATACCTTTGAACACAGACCCCACCACCTACCTGGAAAAAAACCACCAAAGCCAAAATAAAAAGCCTCTCCCTTAAGTGAAGAAATCAAGCCAAGCATCATCCCCAGAGAGAAATCATCCAGATGCCCCAAGCTCTACGGCCTCCCCAAGATTCACAAAGAAGGAACACCTCTCAGACCCATAGTCAGCTCCATAGGCTCACCTCTACAAAACCTCGCCAAATTTCTTGCCAAACAACTCCAGCCCTATGCAGAATCCATCACTTCATACGTACAAAACTCGTTCCACTTCATAGAAATTATAAAGAAACAAGACCTACAACCCAATGACCTACTCGTGAGCTTCGATGTTGTTTCGCTCTTCACACAAGTGCCCATTCAAGAAGCCTTGACAGCTATCCATAACAAATACAACCCCCCCAAGCACATCCTAGATCTGACCAACCACTGCCTAACCAACACATACTTCATCCACAATGGACAAAGATACAAACAGATAGAAGGAGCACCCATGGGATCACCCCTCTCACCGGTCATCGCAAACCTATATATGGAACACTTCAAGAAACCAACGCGTTACAGAAGTCCGAACATAAACCCAAACTCTGGCTCAGATATGTTGACGACACCTTTGTTATCTGGCCACACGGGAAAGATAAACTGAACAACTTCCTCACACATCTCAACAGCCTACACCCCAAAATACAATTCACTATGGAAATAGAAGCCAACAACCAACTTCCCTTCCTGGACGTCCTAATCTACAAAAAACCCGACGGCTCCTTAGGACATACCATCTACCAGAAAAAAACACATACAAACCGCTACTTAAATGCACAATCACACCACCACCCTGCACAGATCAACTCCGTAGCAAAAACCCTCATCTCCAGAACCAAACGCCTCGCTGACAAAGACCACCTAAAAACTGAATTACACACTCTCTCGAATGTTTTAATTGCGAACGGATTCCAAAAAAACACCATCACCAAACTAATCCAAAAGGAAACACCCCCAAGAACCAAGAAACAGAAGAGAACAACGGCACCGCCCTCCTCCCTTACATCAAAGGCACCACAGACAAAATCAGCAAAATTCTCCACAAACACAATATCAAGACAGCCTTTTGCACCGACCAAAAAATAGCCAACATTTTAAGAAACCCCAAAGACAAGATTGAGCTAGAAAACCAAGGAGTCTACGAAATACCATGCAAAGTCTGTCCAGCCACATACATCGGACAAACAAACAGGAGAATAAGCGCACGCATCGCAGAACACAAGAACGCAGTCAAAAAAGAAGAAAAATCTTCCTCTCTCTTCCAGCACATAAAAACAACAGGTCATGAAATTGACTTTGAAAGAACCAAACTCATCTCCAAAACTGAACACTTCAACAGTCGAATAATCATGGAAGCCATTGAAATAGAGAAACACCCAAACAACATGAATAAACGTGATGACACCTCCCGCTTGCCTGACATCTGGAAACTAGCCCTGGTCAACAGACGAGCCTCTGTCACAAAGACTGACACCAGGTCCAAAAGGACACAAGATGCCACCACCTTCCATCCACACCAAACACAAACCCAGACCCTTCCCACAGATGAAACGAAACCACCATCCAATAACAAAACCACGACTGCACCATCTACTGCGGCACCCCACTCCAGTCACCACATGGAGCACACTCACACCCCCAAAAACATTGGGAGACCACAGACACGTAGCCAGACCAAAATGAATTCACAAGACACAGGACCCCACTCCACCAAAGCCCAGGATACTGCCAGAACCCACCAGCCATCTAACCCACCAGCATGTAAACAGCCATCTAAACAGCCATCAGCAGTTAATCCCTTAACGATCGCCTCAGCCACACAGCAGATCACAAAAGAACAAAGGAACAAAGGAACCTGCAATCAGCAACAAAGCAAGCAAACCACACCCCCCAGCAGTATTTATAGAAGGACTTCAACTGAGACCACGCTTTGCTTCAAGAAGAAAGAAGCCAGAACACCAGCCTGAAGATGACGAGTGAGACCTCGTCGAAACGTCGCCAAAACAGCCAGATTTCTACACGGGAAGAAACCCGAATCCACCCTAACATGCATATATATATATATATATATATATATATATATATATATATATATATATATATATATATGGGAAAGTTGGTCAGATAACAGAGAAATCTTTGCAAAGTTGAGTTGAGATTTTCTCCGCATTGAAGCAATCAGGTGGAAGACAAGAATTGTACCTGGTAGTGATCATCAGATGGTTCCCTGGTGAAGTAGTTTGTATCAGGAGCCTCGCTGGGTAGCCATGGCAACAGCCGACACTTTCTGAGTAAACAGTCTCTTTCCCCATAGGCAAAGTCTCGGGTCACCTCATCTGTCGGAAAAAGGAAACTTTACACAGGTACTCCTGCCTTAAGAGGCATCAGTTCACAGAGGAAGAGCTGCTGAATTCGCAACAGATGAGCAGAATACCCGAATGCAGATATCTTGGCTTATTTTGACATCAGAACCTGGCACTCTCGCTTGTGTCTCACACTTCTTGCTCTCCCCTGTTCCAAGATCAAAGCTGAGGCACAGATGCACTTACCCCCATTCTCAAGGTCTCTTAAGGGCCAGAGAACAGTATAAGCAATTTGCTGCGGCATGTAAAATAAAGGTGCCGTTGCAAAAGTGGGCTCATCTGAATGTTGAATTCGGGATCCAAATTCATCCATGATATACCACACTGGAACTTTCTCCTCTGCGGTCTGCACAAAACACAAAGCAAACAGAGTAATATATCCCTGGAGGACAGAATGACAGATAGCAACAACAACAAACAACAACAACAACAACAATTTCTTCAGAGAATATACCACCAATACACAATTCAGAGCTTCAGTACTCCGTTTAAGCAGACCTTCTGAACAATCCATTCCCTGTGAGTTTTCTTGGGGAATGGGCAAGGAGTTGCTTAACCAAATAGATCCCCTCACTATATGCTATAGTTATGTATAATGAGCCTTTTTCAAGGTTGCTCTTCTCATTTAATCAATCTGATTTGTTGCTTGTTCTAAGCCAAACATTGTGGGGGTATTTCCTTTCCTTTGTATCTGTTGTGTTCATCTTTGGAAAGGGGCACTTTATGGTTGTCATGAGACAAAGAGATGCAAGGCCACGTCACTCCCCATTTCTCCCTCCTCCCCCCAAAAGTACACTACTAATGTTTATGAAAACTTCACTTTGTAGCGAATCTGTGGGGTGATTTTCTTTCATTCTCTGTCAGCTATGCACTTGCCACCATGAGTTTGGAAGTGAAATCCACTGCACAATGTAAATGCTTTAAAATATTCTGTCCTTTCATCAGCAGACCCTCTTGGCAGCCTTTGATACAACTGGTCAGGGTATCCTTCTGGACAGTCTGCCTTGGGTGAGAACAGACGGTACTAAGATGCCTTCTGACAGCCAGTGTTCTATGGCTGATTTATGCCTGCATAAGGAAAATTATATCATTGGGCATGCCACATGTGATGAGGAATACAACCAGCACTTCATTAATGAGCAGCACTTTGCTGCCAAGATCTTTATGACTTCTCTTAGGGGAAGTCAGCAAACACTATTATATAAAAATGTCCATAATACAGTAATTCCCCAACTAAACACCATTAACCTTTCAGATTTTGAACTCAACAATTAAGTACTTCCCAATATAGTTCAACAAATATTCACAATATAAAGATAAGAATCCTATTACTTATATCAGCAGCCACAAAATCCAATGGTGTTAACTCTCAGCAGCAATTTATTTATTTATTCATTCATTCAAGTTCTATACCGCACCATCTAGCATAATTGCTACTCTGAGTGGTATACAAACCAAGTATAAACTATATACAATAACAATATAAGCAAATATAAATAATATAAATCTAGAAAATACAAAATTGAAAAAAATGAAATCAATCATAATTAAACTAACAGCCAGTTATTGGCACTCATGGTGCTTGTACCAGTAAGGTTACTTGGTGTACAACACAAAAATTTCTCAAAAAGAGTCAATTCCCACTGAACCTAACACCAGCAGATATAAGAAGTAGGATTCTAGCCTACATAATTATAAATGCACATGCATACATATATACAGTGATGCCTTGAATTATGAAATTAATCCGTTCCAACATATTTTTTTATAATTCAAAATTTTTGTAATTCAAAACACAGTTTTCCATAGGATAGAAAATGGGTGGTATTAAAAATAAAACAAACAAATAAACAAATAAATAAATGCTTTGAAAACCAATTAATCCGTTCCTGAGGTCTGAAAAAAGCCAAAAAAGGGAACAGATTAATTGGTTTTCAATGTGGTGGCTGAGGGTGGTGTGGTGGCTCAGCGGGCTAGAGCACTGAAAACTGTTGACTGTAAAGTCAGCAGCTCAGTGGTTTGAATCCTGAGTGCCATGCAGTGGAGTGAACTCCTGCTGTTAACCCCAACTCCTGCCACCCTAGCGGTTTGAAGCATGTAAATGCAGTTAGGTCAATAGGTACCACTGTAAAAAGCAGAAAGGTAAAACAGGGTTTCCTTGCAGCCATGCCGGCCACATGGCTTGCACAACACTGGCTCTTCGGCTTGGATATGGAGATGAGCACTGCCCCTAGAGTAGGACATGACTAGCATGCCTTACCATCGGCCAGCAAACGCCGGACTCAGCTCCAGGGAGCAGCCCCCTTGTTCTCACCTGCCTGCAATGTCTGTCTTCAACTGGTGAGAGAAGTTGGAGACAGCCAGCCAGCCGGGCCTTGAAGGGGAGTGGCTACAGGGGAGGGACTTCGTCTCACAGCTATCTTAGCTGCCTCCCAGCCTTGCTGAGGCCTTACCATCTGCCAGCAAACGCCGGACTCTGCTTCAGGGAGCAGCCCCCTCGTTTTCACTTGCCTGCAGCAGCTGTCTCTGAACGTGTGGCAGACGTCAGAGGCAGCCAGCTAATGTACCATCAAAGGGGTGGGGATGGGGGAGGGACACCTGATCAATTTTAAGCTTTGATACTGTGCTGCTACCCCCCCCTCCAGGTAGACGTGGTAAAGTGCTTATGGAGCAGAATGGGCGGATGGTTGTTCTATTTCTGTCCTGTTTTTTGCTTTTTGCTTTGTTTTTTCTTTTTCTTGTCATCAGGTATAGACAGTAGGAACCCAAAATAGAACTAAGGGAACAGGAAGGGGGGAGGGCAATGGAGGGGGCAGCTATTGAAACTGTGCTGGGTAGGGGAAGGTATGGCGGTAGGAGTGGAACGTGCCCGCATAGGAGAACAGGGGTTAGATATCTTACACCTATCCCCTCTTCTGGTTCCACCCCTAGCCAAAAGGAATCAGGTGACCATATCAGCGAGCCCACGGGCCACTCGGTGCTGCTGTTGAATGCCAGGTCAGTACAGAATAAAACTGCCCTCATTCATGATGTTATTCTGGATGAGGGTGCTGGCCTGGCATGTATTACCGAGACCTGGGTGGGAGAGGAGGGTGGAGTCCCCCTTTCCCAGCTATGCCCACCTGGGTACTCAGTTCAGCACCAGTGTCGCCCGGAGGGCCGGGGAGGGGGAGTTGCCATAGTCTATAGGAGTTCTATCCCCTTGACCAGGCTTCCTGTCTCTTTGGGAAAGGGTCTGGAGGGCCTGTATTGTGTGTTGGGCTCACGAGACAGATTGGGGATTCTGTTGGTGTACCGCCCACACTGCTGCGTACCAACAGTCTCCCTGCCTGAGCTGACGGAGGTGGTCTCGGACCTGGTGTTGAGGACCCCCAGACTGTTGGTACTGGGGGATCTCAACATCCATGCTGAGGCTACCTTAACTGGAGCAGCTCAGGACTTCATGGCCGCCATGACAACCATGGGGCTGTCTCAACATGTCATCGGCCCAACACATGAGAAGGGCCATACCCTGGACCTAGTATTCTCAACGGGACTGGGAGATGGTGGTTTGGATGTAGAGGGGTTGGTTCTGACTCCATTGTCATGGTCAGACCACTTTCTGGTCAAGTTTAGGCTATTGGCTACTCCGGCCCTCTGCAAGGGTGGGGGATCTATTAAGATGATCCGCCCTCGGAGACTAATGGATCCGGATGGTTTCCTGAAAGCTCTGGGGGATTATCCGTCTGATATGGTCGGCGCTCCTGTCGAAGCTCAGGTCACCCTGTGGAATAGGGAAATGTCCCGGGCGGTTGACACGATCACACCTAAGCGCCCTCGCTCCTTATGCAGAGCCCAGACAGCTCCTTGGTATACATCTGAGCTGCGGGCAATGAAGCAGGAGGGGAGACGGCTGGAGCGCAAGTGGAGAAAATATCACTGTGAGTCCGATCGAACACGGCTTAGAGCCCATTATCGGGCCTATTCCGTGGCGATACGGTTGGCGAAAAGGCATTATTTCGCAAACCGTATTGCTTCCTCAGAGTGCCGTCCAGCAGAGCTGTTTCGGGTGGTCCAGGACCTTCTTCAACCAAGAAATATGGTGGAGGTTCTGGACAACTCATCAGCCTGTTGTGACCAGTTTGCCGCTCACTTTGAGGGGAAAATCGCTCAGATTCGCAGGGAATTGGACTCCACTATTGATGCAGATTCAAGGGATGTATCCAGTGTGCCGTGCTTAGGTCCAGTTTTATTGGATGAGTTTCAATTATTGAGACCTGAGGATGTGGACAGGGTGCTTGGATCTGTCCGTGCTACCACTACACCGCTCGACCCTTGCCCTTCTTGGCTAATTGAAAGATCTGCCAGGGGGGTTCGCACCTGGGTCCAGGAGGTTGTTAACGCCTCCTTAAGAGAGGGAGTGGTCCCCACCACCTTGAAAGAGGTGGTGATTAGACCACTCTAAAAAAACCAAACCTGGACCCAGGGCTGGTGGTTAACTACCGACCAGTAGCGAACCTCCCTTATTTGGGCAAGGTGTTGGAGCGGGTGGTGGCCAGACAACTCCAGGCACTGCTGGATGAAACTGATTTTCTGGATCCATTTCAATCTGGCTTCAGGCCGGGTTTTGGTACGGAGACCGCCTTGGTCGCCCTGTATGATGACCTTTGCCGGGAGAGAGACAGGGGGAGTGCGACCCTGTTGATACTCCTGGACCTCTCAGCGGCTTTCGACACCATCGACCATGGTGTCCTTCTGGATAGGCTGGCCAGGTTGGGGGTTGGAGGCACTGCTCTGCAGTGGTTCCAATCCTTCCTGGCTGACCGTGTCCAGAAGGTGGTGCTGAGGGACAGTTGCTCTGCCCCGTGGCGTTTATGTCACGGTTTTCCCCAGGGCTCCATACTGTCTCCCATGCTGTTCAACATTTACATGGAACCGCTGAGAGAGGTCATCAGGAGGTTTGGGCTGAGGAGTCAGCAATATGCCGACGATACTCAGCTCTACCTCTCGTTTTCCACCAATCCAGGTGAGGCGATTTCTGTGCTGAACTTGTGTCTGGGCCAGATAATGGACTGGATGAGGGTTAATAAATTGAAATTCAATCCAGACAAGACGGAAGTACTGTTAATGGGTGCTTTGCTGGACAGGTTAGAGGGCCATCTTCCTGTCTTGGATGGGGTTGCACTCCCCCTAAGGGACAGGGTCCGCAGCTTGGGGGTGCTTCTGGACCCTGGTCTAACACTGGAAGCCCAGGTGGATTCGGTGGCCAGGGGTGCCTTCCTTCAGCTGCGGAAAATATACCAGCTTCGCCCCTACCTAGACGAGCACAGCCTCATGACAGTTACGCATGCGCTGGTAACATCCCGTATTGATTACTGCAATGCGCTTTATGTGGGGCTGCCTTTGAAGACGGTCCGGCGATTGCAACTGGTTCAGAATCGTGCGGCACGGCTGGTAAGTGGTGGGGCCGCCAGGGATCACATCACGCCGATTCTGCGTAACCTTCATTGGTTACCAGTTGCTGCCCGAGCTGAATTCAAAGTGCTTGTTCTGACATACAAAGCCCTAAACGACTTAGGACCTAGATACCTGAAGGATCGCCTCCTTCCATATGAACCTACCCAGCAATTAAGATCTAGCCAGGGGGCCTTCCTGAAAGAGCCATCTCTCAAGGAGGTGAGAGGGATGGCCTGTAGACACAGGGCCTTCTCGGCAGCTGCTCCCAAGCTATGGAATGCCCTCCCGATCGAGATCCGCCTGGCGCCAACACTGATTACATTCCGGCGCCAGGTAAAAACCTTCCTGTTCCAGAAGGTTTTTAATTGATATAATATAGATTGTGGGTCCGCTGATGACAATTTTAGAATAACGATTTTAGTGTAAGGTTTTTATTGATGATTTATTGATATTTTACTCTTAACTATTCTAAATTGTTTTATTCTTTGGATTGTAAGCCGCCCAGAGACCTTTGGGTAGTGGGCGGCATATAAGTTAAATAAATAAATAAATAAATAAATAAATAAATAAATAAATAAATGTGCGGGGGAAACCTTAACCTTTACCTTTGTGGGAAGCCTGCCCCAACCAAGCAAAGCAGGAGAAGAGCTTTCCCCCTTTGCTGGGTTGGTGGGAAACCCTCGCAATCAATTGTCAGCCTTTGGCTGCCAAGCTGTCCAAATCCCCTGGCTGTCAGTGCTCCTCAACCTTGCCGGTTGATTCCCCCCAACCCAGTAAAGGGGGTAAGCTCTTCCCCTGCTTTGCTGGGTTGGGGCAGGGACCCAGATGGCTTCTTCACCACCAGCTTTTGCTCCCCATCAAACTGGCTGCCCTTCACCCACTGCAGCGAACGATGAGCAAAGGGCAGCTAGTTTTTTGGGGAGCAAAGTCGGGTGGCTGATTGCAAAGCCCTAAAGCACAGGAAGGGCTTTGCAAGAAGCCACCCAACTTTGTACAGTCTCACCATTTGGCTGAAGCGAGACAGGGAAGCAGGAGTAAAGCCGCTGCCCCCTTTGTCACTGCCATGGGGCAGCTGAGCGGGCGAGGGATGAAATTCACCCCTACCCCGCTCATCCCCCTGCTGAGTCGGGGCATCCAGGAGCCAGCAGCCACGACCCAGCAAGGTTTTTTTTGGAAGAACCGTGCCCACGCGCCACACAAGGAGGGGGCTGTTTAGGCAGGTCTTTTGAAAAACCTTGATGGGTTGGGGCAGCCAGCAAAAGCCCTTATCAAATACTATAGTTATGTATGGGAAATGACGTTTGCTGGCTGCCCTGACCCAGCGGGGGGGGGGGGGGTAGCAGGCAACTTACCCCCTGCTAACCCCCCTGCTGGGTTGGCTTATCCAGAGGCCAGCAGCTTCGATCTAGCAAGGTCTTTCGAAAGACCAGTGCCACACATGGAAGGGTCGAGGCTGCTGGCTTCTGGACACCCCAACTAAGCAGGGGGGTTAGCGGGTGACCCACTCACCCGTTGACCCCCCTGCTGGGTTTGGACAGCCAGCAAAAGCTATTTCCCAAAGACAGGAAAGGTAATTTTACTATCTTTGGGAAAGGTTTGGAAAGGGCTTTTCCAGCCAGCAAAAGCCCTTTATCAATGACAGCAACTATGGGCACTAAAAGTCGATCTCCACCAAGGCCTTACTTCTGAAGTTAGGTAACACTACCATTCAGGTCCAAATCGCTTTTAAAAGATTATTATTTAAAACACGTTAGTTAGATACCAACAACAGTTCTAGTGTTCTGATTAGGCTCATACCCCACAGGAGAGCTGATAGGTCTGGTTGTATTTCCACATCTCCTCGAGCACTTGGTCAACGGCGTCCTCATCTGGCACTTCTCCATGGAAGTTTACTCCCATCAAGTTGGCCATTCGGTGAAGCAGCCCAGGGACCTGAAAAAGCTGCTGGCGGGCATGTCCCACACGGTAAGTCCAGGCGTGATCAATCAGGAAAATGCTTGGAAGACAAGACATGGCACGTAAGAAGAGAATGCACAGCACTGTTTTTTCAGAAAATCTTCATAAGGTACTCTCAGTGTCACTACTATGATTTTCATTAGCATGGAGTTCTAGACCTTTCCATGGGAATGTCCCACATGTTTAACCAGGCAGTACTCCCTCACCCTCATTAACTTTGCACTTATTCCCAGATTCCGACAAGAAGCACGTTCTTATATTGAACCCCTTGCCCCCAACTGCGTAACCGTGCTTCTGTTATTCACCCTCCCAGCCTCAAAAACACCGAGTCATTTTAAAGTCTCCTGCTTCATCCAATAACTCCATATCTTCCCACTTGCTGTCCAATATTGTCTCCTGAACATCTTCTAAGTTATGGCATCACCTATCGTCACAACCTTCAAATATCTTCTCAAAAACCCACCTACACTGTGCATAGGTGGAGTAAGTCTTTTGTTTTTATTTACAGATTTGGGGTGGGCTCTCCCATCTCATCCTTTGTAAAACGCTGTGCATAGAACACTGTTGCATAAGATACTACAAAATTCAAATCTGCTTCGAACTAGCAACTCACCTGTCTGACCTTGTTGCTTGAAGCCCATTTTCATTTGTGACTATGACTTTGTAGCACAGATCATACCCAGGGTTTGGTTTCCTTTTCACTTGTTGCTCTATTTCTTCACTGTCTGCTATTTCTTCCTCTGCCTCCTCCACCTGCATGATCCCAAAATACTCACCAGCATCAAACACCTGCAAGAATAACCAAGGAGACTGTCAGCTCAGGTAGCCACAACAGGAACAGGAATCGAGAGTATGAAACTGAATGTTTTTACATATTTATCTGGTAACTCTTAGGTATACAGATAGAGGAGCTAGTATTTAAAAATGAAGTCCAAGGTTGGGCAGTACATTTATTAGCTCACAAAAAGGTTATGAATGAGGCGAGTTTTGTAGTTGTACAAAACAAAATTGTGAAATCTACCACCATGAGAAGGGGCTTTTCCACATGACTGAACCTCAGTGAGAAGAATTCTGTTTTCTCTAATGCGCTACCATGAGAACCAGCTTGTTTGCAAATGATATTTTAGCCTATTTTAATATCAAACTATATTCTGGCTAGCACTAATACTAAGGCCTTGGCTTACATTTTTCTATTCCAAGCATGCAACAGAGGAAAGAACTGCCAGTTGATACCTTTTGACTTTTTGGCCTCACTAAGAATCTGAAATTCTATTTTGCTTTGTTGGCGGCCCACCTTCATGGATCAAGGGCATGACATCTGGCCCAATTTTTGAATTCTCTGTCTTCCTCACAAATTTTATAGCACCCCTGCCCGATAAAGAGTTCAGAAGAGAACTCAAAACCTTGACGTAGTCACAACCTTTTAGTGGATCTAGTACAAGCTTTTACACACACACACACACACACACACACACACACACACACACACACACACACACACACACACACACACACACACACACACACACACACACACAACTGGATCCCACTGCCATTTTTGGTACTTTGGTGCTTTGAAAGAATATACAATTGATATGCTTTGAAGAAGTACACAACTAACTGGGGGGAAATAATGTTTTTGCTTCTTATTTTCTGCTTCATGTCACTTTAAAAGCCTTGAGCAGAAAAAACACATTTTGCACTAATAATTTCCAGTAACAGCAAGATTGAATAACTGGTTCCAGATGTGGTAAAAAGCCACCTATATATTATCCAAGGACGCCAGTCTCTGAACAATGAGAATGACATTGTCTGCCAACAATGTCTGGCAAAACAGCCTTGACGGCTATGGAAACCTTTTCTTGAAAAATATTAACATATAAAAATGAAATAGGCTAGAATCTGTATTTCAGAATTTTGTAAAACAGGAGTGGGGGAGAGGAGGAAATAGAACCATGACAACCTAGGATAGCATCTTCAGTGCTCTGGAGGCTGAATTTCAACCCCACCCCCAATAACTAATCTACCCTGTCTCTGTGCCATTCCTCTTCCTATATTTGACTAGACATAACTAGGGAATACCAGGTGCTGTAGGCCCCTGGAGTAGGAACTGGCAAACCACTCCAGTATTCCTGCCAAGAAAACTCCATGGATATGGAGTCACGAAGAGTCTGTCATGACTATAATGACACCCCCCCACACACACACACAGTTGCACCTCGACTTACGAGTGATTCAACAACTGAATTATTTGATTTACGAGTGCTGCTCTCCGCTCTGCATGACAGTTGATTCTGACAGGTTAGCCCTGTCAAAGTCAGCTGTTGCGCAGAGCAGAGAGCAGAGTTCAGTGCCCATCACCTTCCCCTCCTCCTCCTTGCTTGCTTTAATCTCTGCAAAAGAGATTGAAGCAAGTGAGAAGAAGGAGGAGGTGGCCATCGCACCTTCCTTCCAAACTTCCTGGGCTGTCCAAAGTTGCATCATTCCTTTGGAACTTCGGCCAGCCTGGGCGCCTTGCAAGGGAAGTGCTTACCTTCGGGTAAGTGCTTATCTTCGCTTATCTCTGGGCTGCCCAAATCGATATTCGTCCAGCCCAGAGGTAAGCGAAGGTAAGCGCTTACTCAGAAATAAGTGCTTCCCTTGCATGGTGCACGGGCTCCCCGAAGTTGCATCGTTCCCAGGGACTGATAAAACTTTGGGAAGCCCCTGCACCTTGCAAGGGAAGCAAGGAAGGAGGGAGGAAGCAACGGAGGCAGAG
Source organism: Phrynocephalus forsythii (assembly GCA_029282475.1). Taxonomy (NCBI): domain Eukaryota; kingdom Metazoa; phylum Chordata; class Lepidosauria; order Squamata; family Agamidae; genus Phrynocephalus; species Phrynocephalus forsythii. The sequence continues at coordinate 14,206,607 of JAPFRF010000006.1, read as the reverse complement.
ATCACCTCCTCCTCCTCCTCCTTGGTTGCTTCGATCTCTTTTGTAGAGATTGAAGCAACCAAGAAGGAGGAGGAGGTGGCAATCTCTGCCTCGTCACCTCCCCCTCCTTCCCTTGCAAGGCGTCCCAGGGACTGATGCAACTTTGGACAGCCCAGGCACCTTGCAAGGGAAGCGCTTACCTCCCGGCTGGAGGAAAAGCAGAAAGCAGCTTTCGGCTGCCCTTGATTGAGGGAGGTTGGGACAGCCTTCCCCATAGGAATGCATGGAAAGCCTACTTATCAATTCCCTCCAGAATGGATTAATTGATGCTCAATGCATTCCTATTGGAAACCCTGCTCGACTTATGAGTTGTTCGACTTCTGAAGATGCTTTTGGAACGGATTAACGTTGTAAGTCGAGGTCCCACTTTATATAAACATCTCCAGTACTTTGAAACCTGCCCCAATTCTTTATCTTCACACTGTTCTTCCCTTCCCTCCACCTTAGGAATCCCTTATGCCTGAGGAGTTAGCATGAAACCTTTCACCACCTGCCTCCAGCTTTATTATCTCCTTTTGCCTTCTTCCTTCTCCTCATCCCTGACAATTTTCTTCTCCACCATTCTCAAACACAGGATTTCTCCCCTCGTTCAGAATTGCTGCTTCCCGAATCTAAAGATTCATATCAACCTACTAAACAAATTTACTATTTCTTATGCAGCTCACGTGATAGCTTGTGAAGCACTGACCAGAATTCTGTGAACTCAGTATACTCAGAAACACTTCTTTCAAAACTCTTTTGTAGGCAGGAAGCAGAAGCTTGCCTTGTATTAGATACACTTCAAGTAATGCAGAGGTGTACAGTAGTACCCCAACGTACGAGATTAAACCACCCGCCGCTTCTCCCCCCAGCATGCACTAAAAACATTTATATTCCAAGAGCCTAGTAATAACAGGCCTGCTGCATTAATATCAAATACAAACAAAGCTATGCTCAAAATTTTACACTAAAGACTTCTACCATTTATGAAAATGTAAGATGTTCAACCTATGTTAGTAAAATGAAGAGGAATACATAAGAAATACATACTGTATTTTTCCATTTATAAGATGCCCCCATATATAAGACAACCCCCACTTTTCCAACTCAAAATTAGTTTTGCAATCACGTGGTTATGTCCTTGGCTTACTTCTGTGTATAAGACGACCCTCAATTTTTCAGTCTAGCAATTTTAGTCAAAAATATAGTCTTATACACAGAAACATATCACAACCTTAAAGTTAATGAAGAAGCTAAAATTGTTAAAGATTGCAATAGAGACTGCAACCAAGAAATCAAAAGAAGATTGAGACTTGGGAGGTTAGCAATGGAGTAACTCGAGAGGATCATTAAGTGCCACTGGAGATCAAACTAATCAAGGACTGTATTTAATTACTAGGTATGGATGTGAAAGCTGAGGAGTGAAGAGAGCTGACGAGAAAAAAGTATTCATTTGAAATACACTGTTGGAGAAATACTTGGATCATCAGAAAAACAACTAGTGGGTCTTAGATCAAATTATGCCTGAACTTTCTCTGGAATCACAGTTCATGAAATTGAGGCTGTTGTACCTTGGGTACATGATAAAACAAGACAAGATGGTAATGACTAGCTACTGGGAAAAGTAGAAGATCCAACATGACTCCATAAAAGAAGTCACAGCCTTCTGCTTGCAAATGCTAAGCAGGAAGGAGTATTAAGGATAGGCCATTTTCAAGTACATTCATCTGTAGGGTCACCATAAGTCAGAGACAACAGAGTAGCCAGTAACAACAATAAAGGCAATTCACTGTGCGGATTGCATAATGAGCTTGCACAAATGAGTGTGCTATAAAATTTCATCATCCTGAGACATAATTTGTACTCTCTGAATAAAAGAGAGAAGAACAGATCAGAGAGAAACTGAATAGGCTCCACATAAGACAGGAGTGTACATTATCTCCCTTTCTGTTCGGTTTACATGCACTGTGCAGGGGCGCTTGGGAAACCCATCCGTGTGGCTTCATGAAGGCCACGAAGGAGAAGCAGCAGTTACAGGAAAAAAATGAAAGACCAGGACTACATTTGAGCAAAAGAATTATGTCTTTAATGCTGACAATGAAAAAACTAAAATCATTAATACTGTGTATATTACAGCTCAATCATAAATCTTAATACACAATGCTGTTAAAAAAACCCCAGAGGAAAATGGAAACTTGGAAAGGCAGCTCTGAAGGAACAAAGAAAGATTCCTATGTGTTAAAGATATGTTGCTAGGGTCCAAGGCCAATATCACTCATCCAATTACCATGTAGTTAAATGAAATCAGGCCAGGGGAAGAAGTTTACAGGAACAACATTGATTTATTCAAAGTATATGTGTGAACAACAGATTTATGGATACCATGGGTCATCAGAAAGATAAGTAAATGGTTTCCAGTGCAAATCAAGCCTGATATCTTACTAAAAGCCAAACGTATTACATTCAGTGTATTATGTTTTGCAAATACCTTAAGACAAAATTCACAGAAAAGACATTTATACAAGGAAAGTTTGAAGGTTAATGACAAGCACTTTCAAGGTCATTAATTCACAGGTTACCAAAAGTTCAAAATAATGGCTGAAATCCAGTAGAAAGTTGGTTCTAAATCAATGGACCTTACAGAGAGGCTGACTCACCACATCACCAATGATTCAAAAGATCTATTCATGGTTTACTAATGGATTTGATTTCAGTCAACGTAACAACAGATAAATACAACATGCATAGATCCTTCCCAGTTTCTATGATCTAACTTAGGTTGGTTTCTACAGTAATAATTTTACTTCTCCCTCATGCTGGTTTGGAAATGGCTTTGGAACTAACGTTCTATCCAGTACTGATGGGCGCAGCATTTGAAAGGTGGCCAAAGGTGCCATATTTATATGGATAAAATCTAGCAGGATCTTGAATTCTTTTGAACTGAGTCTGGTCTCCACCGCCTGCATCACTTCAAACACCACTACTGTACTTTCTCCACAGTAAGAACTTCATTGGGTGTACAACCCACCCACCCCCATAGCTATGTTCTCCTGCTCCAGACCTGCTCCCTGGGCTGAACATTGTCTGCTGGCAATTAACTACTGTAATGCTAATTTGCTAGCATTAATCAACCAATTAATGCTAGCAAATAAAATTAGTCCTTTTGAAAAATGAAATAAGCTCCCAAGTGCATACCTTCAGGATTGCCTGACGGTGAAAGTAAGGTAGAGACAGTAAGGCACAGGTGTTTGTGTATCCACAACATTATTATAGACTTTGATTCAAAATACAATAAAAGGTACTGCAGCAGGCAGAAAAACAACATACTAAATAGTACAAAATGAACATACCCTAAGCCAATAAAGCCAAGAACAGGAGAAGAAAACCAGAAAATAAAATTCAGGAAATGTTTTTCTCAGGCAGCCAATGGTTTCATATTACTATGTAAAATATGTAAATAACCCATGGCTTTAATATTGTTCTCTGCACGTCTGAAGAAACACTACAATCCACGAAAACTCACACTGAATTAACTCTGTTACTCTCAAAGGCACCTGTTATTGTTATATTTGCTAAAAAAGAGTAACATAGTTACTCATTCTGAAAACAGGAAATCTAAACATAAGTACACTAAGACAGTCTTCTAATGAAAATGCCAACGTATTAAACTAATGTCATTTTCCATTTCAAATAAGAAATAACAAACCAAATATTAATTTTCTGATCTAACTGTATGGCTAGCCTGAAAATTGATTGGTCTCAGAATAAAACCTTCACCTCGGTTGTAAATATTACAGTTATAACAACCAGAAAGAATGAGCATTTATATAAAAACGATCATCATAATAAAATCTTACTGACTAGTGATTTAAATTGAAATGGAAATCAATTTTTATCCCAGTGAAAACCTACTTTTTTCAAAATGAGTTATGGTTTTAAATGGGAATGAGTAAATTTCTCCATTTTGGCTCTGCTTTTGAGAAGCCTTTAGAAGCAAAAACTACAACATTTAAATTTATTCTGGTTGCAAAGTTGTGGTGTTAAGCCCATAAAGGAATCAGGCTATGTATGATGTCAAATTCTTTAAATTAATTTTTTTTTCAAGACAATAGAGCTGTCAGGGATCTACTTCTCCAGACTGCAGCCAGAGGCGTGACATTCTTGAATGTTGTTCCATGCAGAAGTGTTTCACCTAATACAAAAACTGAGGTGGCTAAGACTCCATCCTAATACGGTTTATTTTATAAAAATACATTAAGGAATTTATTTATTTGTATAGAAGGGAATTTAATTAAATAATTCCCAATGTACAATCTAAATATAGTAGTACTGTATCATTTTTGAGAGCCAGTCCTTTGTAAGTTCAGGTTCAACATGTGCAGAAGGCAAGAATGCCATGATACTGGCAAGTTTTGGAAAATTTTACATAGGCCCATTACTTTGAATGAAAAGTGGAACTTATTTTCATTCCGAAGCATTCAGAGTTTTAACCAGGGAACTCGAAGCTAAGTCAAAAGACAAACATGCCTGAAGAAGGAGCCTGTTCTAACACATCAATTTTTTTACAAGATTCATAAAAAATACAGCTACTTATTAGGCAAAGCTGTTTAACAAAGTTAAAGAAGGTGTAGAAGCACTTGGGTAAGAAAGGGAAAGGCATAAAGAAAATTAGAATTAGATAAGCTTTTATCTACATGAAGCAACACTTTTCAAATCGTGTCAATCTGAGTTCTGGAGAATTAGAAGCATTCATCCAAGTGGTGTTGTCTAAAACTGAGGCAAGATATAGCACTGCCAAGTAGGGGCCAAACAGCAAAATCTGACTGAATAATATTGGATGTCATAAAAAGCCTATCAACATATCTGTGTGAGCCAATTGCTGATGCTGAGGAAGCAAAGCAAAGCAAAGCGTTCTGCTTATAACAAGCCCCATAGTGCTTAAAGGACTCTCCGGGTGGTTGACAATTTATTTATGCAAGCTACACAACCCATCACCCCAGAGCTGGATACTCATTTTACTGACCTCGGATGGATAGAAGGCTGAGTCAACCATGAGTTGACTACCTGGGATTGAACCTCAAGTTGTGAGCACAGTTATAGCTGCAATACTGCAGTCTAACCACAACACTCTTGTCAAACAACGTGATACTGAAAGCTTTTTAATGTAAGTATTAAAGACAAAATTTATCACGCATCAAAACAAGACATTTTTATAATCATATAGAGCAGTGGTTCTCAACCTGTGGGTCCCCAGATGTTCCTGGACTGCAACTCCCAGAAATCCTGGCCAGCTCTGCTAGTGATGAAGACTTCTGGGAGTTGCAGTCCAGGAACATCTGGGGACCCACAGGTTGAGAACCACTGATAGAGAGGAACATTTACCCAATGATGATTTTTGTATCATTGCTTCCTTGTGGACAGAGGGTATATAAACTTGCTTCATGCTTAGGGTGCTATCTCTTTAAGGCACCCGTGTGGCCACACATATCTCTGAATAAAACGCTTTCTGATAACTCTATTGAATCCAGAGAAAGTCATATCTGATGTGCAGGGTGTTAGCAACCCCACATTTGTTTGCATGGTTGAGAGAAAGAAGTGACCTCAAGGATTACAATTACTTGCAGCTTTCAGTCATTTATAATGTTGGCATCCCTTTACAAAATCAGGAATGTTCTCAAGGCTGAATTATTCCAAGAAAACAGCTATTTTTACATACTTATATAAAACCAATGCTCAGTAAAAGTGATCACTAATCAGTTACCCACACAAGGGCATGGCAAGGTCACATCTCCAATGGAACTCACTAAACTAACTGGTATAGGTGTCTTAACTTGTCTTAAGTGTTTATAATCAGTCCAGAGTACACTTATGGGCTGAGCTGGCCCACCGCTCTCTGGGGGCACATCAGGTTCCAATCGGCAGTTCCACTCAAACACCAATCAGAATGAAGGAAGCCACAAGACCACAGTGAAATGCCAGTGCATAGCAGCCAACAGCTTTGTCTAAGCAGGTGGACTGACCTGCAGTAGGGACACAGCCCATAGCTAATATGTCAGACAGAGAGACAGACAGATACACCAACCATCTAAACAAAGGCTGCTCTGGGTGGTTAACTACATAAACAATAAACAATTAGCAAACATCAAACCTTTCACAATAAACCAAAACCTTGGAACTACTATAATAAGAAACCAGCATAAAAACATTTTATTATGTTTTTTATAAAAAAAGAAAAACACTTGTATATCTTAACACTTTTGATGAAGTAAATGCCTCAATTAACTACTAGAAAACATTTCTAAATGGTTAAATTGTGTTTTAATGCAAAATGCAGGTAGCTGTGCCATCTTAGGAACAGCACTCCCTCAGCTATAGCTGGTGGTTAAGTTGGACATACATGCCCAGTTTCCTGTATGACAGGCATGTCCAAACTTTGGCCCTCCAGATGTTTTGGACCACAACTCCCACAGTCCTTTGTCATTGGGAATCTAAGCTTAGAATTTTGGGAGTTGTGGTCCAAAACACCAGGAAGGCTGAAGTTTGGACATGCCTGCTATATGAACTCTGGAACTACCATCTTCAAAGATGGCTGGCAGGCAAGAGGAGTATGGTTTACAGTATGAACTGATACAAGAGAATGGCTAGGATAACAGTGAAATGTCTCTTAAAATCACTAGATAAATGTGGGAATCCGATACCCATGCTGTGGGAAGAAAGTACTGAAAAGGCATAGACACTTAGTGTCTATAAGACACCATGATAACGAACTCTGATTGGTTGAAAAGCCAGCAAATCAGGAGCATACAAACAGCTCTTTCTAAAGAAGGCGACGAAGGAAAAAGTGGGTGGGCAGATGCCTTTGTAGTGAAGCAATGATTTACAAATACACATGCTCAGGGAATTGAAGATGTATAATCATTGGTTGGAGTCTGTTTACATATCTGTGATGTATTGGAGGTAATAAAACAGCCTGTGAGGAGGAGGAGGGAGCTTTTCACTCTCTCTCATCCATTCGAGCACGGCAGAAAGAATCCCTGTGTGTGTTAAGAAGCTTCTTCATCTCTACCGCCCTGATTCTCTCAGCTGGTCTGGGGAATTAGCATTTCAAAGGAGCAGGCGGAGAGGTCCCCACAGATAAAGGCCGTTCAAAACCCCAAAATCGATCTGATCAATGCAAGTAGATTTTGGAACAGATTTTGTGACAAAGGTGTCTTTAAAAACAGCTTTGCAGATCTGTATCAAGTAAAGCAAACCTCTTGCATTTGCATCTTCTTCTGTGGCATGTTTGGTACCTACGTACAGTCATCAATTCTTCTGCTAAAAGTGTAAAGGTGGCCCTTCCCTTGAGTTTAGACCTGTAGGATCTTGTACTCTAGAAGAAGCTCCCCCTCCATTGTTGTTTGCTGATTTAAATTGTTCGGGAAGGAGTCATTAAGCAAATAAGCCAGTTTGCCATTGAACTGGAGCAGTCAACGCCCTTCTTGTGAAGTAAAAACATTAGGAAGAATCAGCCCACTGGGTTCTTAGCAGAAGAATTGATGACTGTGCATAGGTCATGGATTAGCAGTTCATGAAGTGGGAAATTCTTGCTCATACAAGTACAGATATGAAAAGGCAGCATATACAGCCTACGTGGGTTGAACCATGTGGGCTTCAGTAAAATCAAGGAGGAAACAGGAGAAAGCAGGATGTGTTGTTAGCAAGATAAGCCTATACATACAAACTGAGAAAAGAGAGGGAGAGAGAACACATTTCTCCTCTTTCTACATAGCTTATTGAGTGTTAAGGTATTTATGTGCTCAGTAATGGTTCCGTGAACAATTGGTGTTAATATGATAATCCTCACAATCAGTACTTTGTAGGTTTCATGTTCTTTTTGCCTCTCTTTCTACACTTCAATCCCACCTTCAGGCACTGTAGATATAAATGTAATTCAAAATAGCACTTCATGCCCCTTATGTTCATCTGATAAAGCTGGCTATAGTTCTGGAAGACTAACACAGAGATGGTTTTAAAGATGCCACATGATTATTTCTTATTTTATTATTATAATAAGCCATGGTAGCCAGTGTGGTGCAGTGGCTAAACCAGGGGTCCTCAAAGTTTTCAAACAGCGGGCTGGTCCACCACCACCCAGACACCACTGGGGGCCGGATTACAGTCCAAAAGCAGCTGGGGAGGCTGGCTTTCTCATAAAACGGGGGTATATTGGTCCCAGACCGGATTCAGGACCTTTCCGGCCCCAGGGCCTTGTTTAGAGCTAAGACATAGGAGACCAGGATTTGAATCTTGTTTCAGCCTGGAAACTCACTGGGGAGAGGTGGAAACAAGTAAAAGCATACCTTAAATATTTCACTTACCCAGAAAGCCTGATTAGGGTCAAGGTAAATCAGTGTCAACTTGACAACACAAGAACCAAACAATAAGCCAATGCTGTGAACTTCTATGAAAATCCATTTTCCCCATCCATTTTGGTTAGGCTCTGCATAATGCAAGAACTGGGAAGGCAAGCCATCTCACACTTCCTGCCTTCAATAAAACAATTTTCTTCTACAGGCAAAGGCTCAATAACTTCCTGTTTTCATGCTTCATTGTGTGGACACTAATGAGGCACAGGCCACACAGGCATCATGGCAAACCCACCCACCCCCAACCTAACTCAGTGTCCTACAGATATGTTGCAGGCTAACACATCCACTTCATAACCAGCTGGCATCTTTCTACCATTGAATGCTGAGTTATTCATTGTAGAAGAAATTAATCATAATTCTAGGATCTACATCTCCCCATTAAATTAAACCTTACAAGGCTGTGCTACTCTGCAAAATTTATTATAAGGCAGCTCATAAATTTGACAGATTCGATGAAAGGAATCTAGGACCTGCTTCTGTTTCCCCATGTCTTACAAAATACTCTGTGTTATACCTGAAAAGTAAAGGAATATCTGGTCTGATAAACCCCGCTTCACTGGTACTCCTAAAATTCTCTCTTGCCTCTCCCTTTTAAAAACTTTTCTTATTTCATTGACAACAAAGGAAATCCACTTAAATGCCTGTCCTTAACTGCCTCCCTGCAAACTATTTCAATGACTTTAATCTCTATATAAGCCAAACCCACAAAAGCAAACAAAAACATGCATACTCTTATACTTAACACACACCTATACCACACCTGTATAACCAGGATCAGATCTATCACCAGTTCAAAACATGTATTTTTAACTGCTCCAAGGCAAGACACTGAGTTATTGCCCATTTGGGATGCAGTCTAGATCCTGCATAAAGCAAAAGTGGTGACCACCAATTCACCTCTTCTTAGGAACAACCAATTAACAACAAACATGTCTGAACTCTGAAAGCAAGGTCAGAAAAAACAACCAAAGCTGTATCTGCAGACATATACTCTACATCAGGCCTGCACAACGCGTTGACCGCAGGCAACTCATAGTCCGCAGGGTGCTAAGAAGTTGCCTGCCAGGTCCCCGCCTGCCTCCCGACCTGGGGGCTCTCCTCCTCCTCTGCCACCAGCGCCACAGAGCGTGGTGGGTTGTGAGGAGGGGTGAGTGGGCTGTCTCTGCCAGCACCGCAGAGCTTTGGGGGGTGAGTGGGCATTCCTCCTCTGCTGCCGCAAGCACCATGGAGCTGGGTGTGTGGGTGGGGTGAGCAGGCGCTCCTCCTTCTCCACTGCTGCCGCCAGTGCCATGGAACTTGATGGGTGGGTGGATGGGTGGGGAGAGTGGGTGGGCCACCACTGTGGAGCTTGGGGGCGAGCTGCCACTGGTAGTGCCACAGAGTTTGGTGGGTGGGGGAGCAAGTGGACGCTCCTCCTCCTCCATTGAATGTGCCACAGACCTTGGTGGGTGGGTGGGTGGGGAAGGGCGAGCGGGTGCTCCTCCTCTTCCACCACCACCACCAGTGCCGCGGTGCTTGGTGTGTGGGTGGGAGCAGGCAGAGCAATTGCGAGGACTTGGCAAAGGAGCCCACGGGGACGTGCTGTGGGCAAAAGGAGCCCGCAGGCTCTTTAAAGTTGGACAGCCCTGCTCTACGTATAGGTGGTACACACACACACATTTAAGGATTGTTTCTCTCTCATGCAACAGCTTCCAAAGCATTCCAGATGAACCACTAACACTGTACTGTACTGTACTGTACATCAACATCAAGGCTGCTAACTGGAATCACATGGCTGACTTGGATGACTGATTTATATCACGGCCGCTGCTTCTCCCAGCTGCTATTCTCGCATCATTTCTCCCGAGCTCCCCCCTCCTCCCCTCCCCCTCCCCCTGGTTTTTCTGCTCTGGCTGTATGTGCCCGTTATTATGCGAACTATTTTATTTTTATTTGTTATGTTTTTTCTTTTTTCTCTTCTTTTGCGTTTGTTATTATAATTTGCCTTGTACTGTGTTTGTTAAGTTGCTATATTTGCTACCTTGTGTTGTTATTTTTATATTGTTTTTGTTGTGTTTGTAAGTTATATTGGGTTTTTTTTTCTTTCTTTCACTAAGTCATCATGTTAGCAGGGACTGCTATTCCGATTGTGTCGGACCGTGGGCATTACGGTAGGAGTTGGGGGGTTAGTCAGGCAAGAAGAACCCAGGCCAGGCAACTCACGCCTGTCCCCCGTGCTGACCCCCCAGCTCACTGCCACGTGTCTCGGAGCCATCCCACCAGCGCCTCCGATCTGTCCTGCCTTTTGATGAATGCCAGGTCGGTCCACAATAAGATCCCCACCATGTATGATGCCATTGTGGATGGGAGGGCCAACCTGGCCTGTATTACCGAGACCTGGGTGGGGGCACGGGGGCGCTTTGCTCACCGAGCTGTGCCCACCCGGGTTTCAGGTTCAGGGCGTGGGCAGGTCGGAGGGTCAGAAGGGGGGGTCGCCGCCGTTTATAGGGAATCCATTTTTGTCAGCAGGGCCTCGACATTGGTTAGCCCGGAGTTAGAATGCCTTCACCTGTTAGTGGGACAGCGGGACAGATTTGGCATTGTGTTGGGTTACCGTGCTCCCCGCAACCTGGCACAATCCCTACCGGAGCTCAAGGAGTTCATCGCCGCGGCACTGTTGAAGTCCCCCCGCCTTCTGGTGGTTGGGGATTTCAATGTGCATGCCGGCGGTGGACTTTCTGGTGCGGCCCTGGAAATCATGGAGTCCATGGCCTCCGGGTCTGACCCAGCATGTTTTATGCCCCACCCACAGATCAGGGCATACCCTAGACTTGATATTTTCCTCCATGTCGGGGGATTTCAATCTGGATGTAGGGGACATTGTTTCCCTGCCGGTGTCATGGTCAGATCACCACCTGCTGTCATTTTCCCTATTGGTTGCGGCCCCTCCCCGCGGGGACCCTCGGCCACTTGTTTGGGGCCGCCCCCCGAGGCTTCTGGATCCTAACCGGTTCCGGGAAGCCTTTGGGGAGCTTCCTGTCAGCTTGGCTGACGATCCGGCTGAGACAGCGGTTGACCAATGCTTTGAATCAGCTTCCCGCACCGTTGACAGGATCGCCCCTAGGTGCCTCCTCTGTTGCAGAGGTTGATCTTCGCCGTGGTTTACGGCAGAGTTGAGAGCAATGAAGCAGGAGAGGAGGAGGCTGGAGAGCAGCTGGAGGAGGGACCGGACGGCATTTAAAATAAGGCTGCAGTTGTTATCCAGACTAGGCGCTATGCTCGCGCGATCAGGGAGACTAAAACAACATACTACTCCCTGAGAATTGGTGAGGCCTCGAACCGCCAGTCGGAACTTTTCCGGGTGGTTCAGGACCTCACCAATCCTAGTCTGGTGAGGCCTCCTCCTGAGTTCAATAGTGAGACTTTTGCAGCCTTTTTTAGAACGGAAATTGAGGCCATCCGGGCCGGTCTCGACTCCGGTTGCACTAGTCCATCCTTGGCATCCCCTGACGCTGCACCCCCTCGGTCTCCTCGTTTGGTTGAGTTTGGGCCTGTTTCCTCTTTGGAGGCCTCCAGGGCTATTGCCCACTGCCGGCCCGCATCCACCCCCTTCGATCCTTGCCCTGCCTGGCTCATAAAAGCTGCCAGAGGGAACATGCCCTCCATGGCCTGGGACCTGACTACCTGGCAGAGCGGATCACCCAGCGATCAACCCCGGCCCGTCCAATGCGGATGTCGCAGGCTCACTCACTTCGAGTGGCCACCCCCAGAGAGGCCCGGAAAACCTTGACCCGGAACCGGGCCTTCTCGGTGGCTGGCCTGACTATGTGGAACCACCTACCCAGCGAAGTGCGCCTTGCAGAGTCCCTGCTGGCCTTTCGCAGAGCTTTAAAGACCCTGCTCTTTCGCGAGGCCTTTGGTGACTTAGCTTAATTTTTTTTCTTTTTTTCTTTTCCACCATCTGTTTTATTTAGCCATTGTAATTTCACGCCAGGGGTGCACACCTTGTTTTAAATTGTTTGTCTTTGTTGATTGTTTGTGAGTCTGTTTGGTTAGGCTGGCTTGATCAGCTTTTGTACACCCAGAGTTCCTCCGGGAAGATGGGCAGTATAGAAGTCCCACAATAAATAAATAAATAAATAAAATTTCCAATTGACACTACAGAAATACATAATAGCAATTAAGCACCTGCTGACACCAAGGCCTTGTGGAGGGTTTATCTCTGCAAATTAACTGCAATACCCCAGACACAACTCATAGAAAACCACACAAAGTTGTTAAAAACAACTTGTTCCTAAAGAGATTGATTCTTGAAGACTGTCAGATAGGCAGAAGATCTAACACATATAATTTGGACTATCTGTTGGAGGTTGGATTATATTTATAAGCAGATCCAATTATATTTCCAAGCAGATATGGGACTAGAGCTGCCTTAAATCGGGAAGGAAATGATCCTCTTGAAGGATCTCTCAGAGCTTCCTTCTGATATGAAAATCCACAGCATCCTCCTACTAAGGTGAATGGTTGTGGACCACACTGTTCTGAAGCATAGTTCTTTTCAAAGATCCAGTTTCAGAAGATGACATTTCTTCCTCCCTCCCTTCCTTCCTCACTTTTTTCCTTTAAAAAGGACCTAAGACAGCTTACACACCATTAAATGCCTTGCTTGGCTACCCATGGCATTCAGCATTGTGGAAACCCTTCTGCTGCATCAAATACATTTCAACAATTACACTGAGCTCCAATAATACATCTGCAGATTTTTGGGTGGAGGCGGGATAAATATCACAGATACACTTTCACCCACCCATCATCTCATCAGCTAATCTTGGGCAGGCAACAGGAATTCTGACCAATTTCACATTCCCTCTGAAGCGCCTGAGAGGTGAGCAAATTGAAAGCTAATTCAGATGTGACAAATAGTCCTGATTGAAGCAGGTGTTCAGTAGGATGGGGCTGTCATCTTTTTTTTTTTAAAGAAACAGGACAGCAGTGGTATCAAGAATTTGCCTTTGGCAACTATATTCAGTTCATCTACCTTATTCATTCCTAGAGATGCAAGGCCTAGCAAGGCTCATTTCATGCGCTATCAATATCCAGATATTGCACACCCAGGACAATAGGTCAGAAACTTTCACTAGATTAGAAGACTGCTGCCCGACTGCAACATAGGATTAGCAAAACTGACCATTAGAGTTGGGCATAAACCTTGGTTTGGAGGTTTGTGCTGGTTTATAAGTGTGACATCACAGGTGGCTTCCTCAGCCAGATCTCCCACCCATGAGCCACTGGATGTGTTTCTCCTCCTCCTCTTCAGATGGTCAGCCAGTCTCTAGCAGGGACACAGGCTTCTTTGCCACACCTCCTTTGCTTGATCACCCACTCAGACAAGGAGGCAGGACGGGCAACCCCATGCTTCTGCTGGGGACTGCGTGAAGAGCTGAAGAGGAGTGGATAAATGCACTCCTATTTAACTTTACTCGGTCATGAATTATGTTTACAAGTACAAGGTATGATTTTTATTATAAATGCACAAGCAGAAAGCCAACAGCATGGTGGTACACTGTTATTACATGCCAGGGCAAGGGATATGCAAGTCAGGAATAACCTGCGCATGATGGATTCAAACACATTTTTAAAGAGAAGTCTGTGACCTCCCCCATTAAACACATTCACATTTTCGGTTTAATTTGCAAATACTTTGGCCCAGTAAAGGCATCACCATAATAACACAAGATAACATGTCAAGTGACAAGTCATTAGAGATCTAATTTACAAAGTATCCATTTCCATATATTTTTAAAAAAGTTTCCTTTTTAAAAATAGTGACTTTCCCATCTCTGTCCTAGGCTTGGTCATGTGCCCACAGCAAAATCAAAATGCAGACCACCAGCACCTTTCCAATTAGCTGCAATTTGCCATACCAGGATACAGAAACCTGGCACAAATCCCATGAAAAGCCTGGGCATGGTATTTATTCCAACTTACCAGTTGATCAGAGGTCATCCTTTTCCACTTCCTGTACCCAACCACAACAAAAATTTTAAAATTCTTGACATCAATAAGATATAAATTGACCAGGTGTCAAAATGCTAAACAGTACCAATTGCAACTTATTACTGTTTGCAAATGCATAATGGATACTATGCAAAAAACAAAGAAACAATGGCCCAAGTTATGGGTAAACCACAGATCGGATTTTTTTCCTGTCTTCATATTGTGCAGGGAGAGTGTGTTTATCCCAGCTTTTATTGAATTATTGTATTTCCTGACTTCTTCTGTTTTCAGGGCTTTTAAACAAAAACAAAAACCTTCCACTACTTCCAGACAGAGCTGTTGAACTTTTCACTTCAGCACAACAGCGAAAACAGACGCATAACAGAAGTCCACGGGCAAACGCAGCAAACAATTATTCCAAGGGAACATAGCCCTATAACCACCATTTACACCTTCCAACCGTTGGCAACTTTCCCCTCTCCTCCTCTTGGGAAGATTTTCCCCGTTTCCTCGAGCATTTTTCTACCAAGCCTTCGACAACAAACCAGCAGCAACCATAGTGGGAAAGCGACGCCCTCTACGGCTCTAAAATTAGAATTCAGGAGCTGCCAAGGTTCCCTCTTCTAGAAGGCTCCCAGCGATTCTAAGCCTCCAAGGCGTCCATTCTCAACCTCCTTTCCTAGCAAGGCACTGATCTTAAAACTTGATTTATTTCCAAGTTTGGCTAGTTGGGGTCATCTTAATCCTGCCCCACCAGGGGGTTATATCCATCTACGGGGTGGCTGGGAGAGCGAAGTAGGGAGACGAGAGAAAATAAATAACCGTTCCCAGTTTAAGGGGGACTTAAAAGAGAGTGTGCGTTTGGTGCAATTCAATCGGCCGCTCCCATTCCGGTGCCGCCGGGGCGTAAAAGAGCCCTGATCCTTCGCTCGCACGGTTTTTTTTTGGGGGGGGGAGGCTTCTTCCTCGGAGGCAAGCCTTGTTCCCGCAAGCCCACGGACGGCGCCCGTATCCCCGGGTGGGCAATTGCGCACGGCGCGGTTGGTCTCCGGAGGCTCGAGCTCGCCGCGCCCCCGGGCAAGGATCGCCTCCGACGATCCCCGGGGCGGGGAGGCGCCGCCACTCGCCCCTTCCCGAAGGAGCCAGAAACTCCTCGCCAGTCCGGGAGCTCCGGGGCGGCTCACTCACCTCGTTCTCCAGTTTGTGCCACAGGCTCTGCCAGTAGCGGGACGGCACCCCGGAGGCGCTGAGCGCCGCGCCGTGCACGGCCACGAACGCCTTGTAATCGTCCGGGTAGTCGCCTTCCATGCTGGCGGTTGTGCCCCCTTGCTTGCTTGCTTGCTTGCTCGCCCGCCTGCTTGCCTGCCTGCCTGCCTGCTTGCGCAGCCGGCTCCTCGCCGCGGGAAACTGGCTCGGGCGCCTCGGTCGAGCCAGCCCCCGGCGACACCGAGGCATGCTGGGTGTGTGGCCTCCTCTTAAAGCGGAAGAGCCCGGCCAAAGGAGAGGCAGGCCGCGCGGCAAACGCCGGGGACGGCTGCTTGGGACGGCGGGCGTAGGCTGCCGGGGTTTGGGGTGCGTGTGTGTGTGTGTGTGTCGAGTGACTGACCGTTCCTGGGGAAACCTTGCCATTTGCGTGATTTTTTTAAAGTGGTTCTATAAATTATCACTTAGCACTTGCATGGGGAGAACTGTTTTCAGTCCCACCACCAGCCACTGGTGGAAAAAAAAACAACCCACTCCTTAACTATTTCAGACACAGCACCCACCTACTGAAGGACTCGCCAGTCAAGGGCTGTTGCCGAGTTTTGAATTTCTGGTCAAGTTTCTTGTTTACTACGCAGTAAACCTATGGACATTTGCAGAGGAGAAGAGCCATAGGTGATCTTCTGATTAACTGGCACTTCAAGTCCCAGGAACTCACTCTGATACTTTTGTAGGAGAAAGAATAAGCGGGAAAAATATTCTTGTTTACAGCTGTTTAAAATGACAGGTGGATCCATTTTGCTGTCATCTTCTCTGACTGCATTGTGTTCTTTGTCACTGTTCATTTAAAATACACCGTCAGATATAATTTCACCATCTTTTATTACTGTACATTTGGAAAAAATAAATAACAGCCTTTATCATCCAAAGCTGCTGTATGCAGCTTGTTGCATTTCTGATAAAATTCCCTTTTGCCATGCAGTAGAAATCCAGGGATTTACAGGAGAACAGCTACACGTTTGCTCAAGTCCACCCTTTCTGGCACCTAAAGTCTGAATAACTCATCTGATTGTGTGACAGATACGGCTTTGAGCATCTTGGTGGACAACTCACATGGTAATAGAGGAGTGAGTCCCTGTTTTCTGCTGGGCCTTTTCTATAACATTTAATAGCATATACAGTACCAGTGTTGGCAAACCTATGGCACGGGTGCCAAAGGTGGCACTCAGAACCCTTTCTGTGGGCACCTGACATCACCCCTTCACAGCCACCTGTATTCAGGTTAAATTGCTGTATTGGCACTTTGCGAAAAATTAGTGGGTTTTGAATCGCCGTTTGGGCACTCGGTCTCAAAAAGGTTTGCCATCACTGGCATATACCATTGGCAACGGTATCCTGATGGGATGGTTGTTGGAGACACTGTTACTAGTGACACAGGTCTTTCCCAGAGGATCAAACTTTGAAGGTGGCAGTGGGGGACTTCTGTTCAACAACTTCAGCCACTGGACTGTGGGGCCCCTCAGAGTTCACTTCTGTTCCCTGTGCTAGGTGAAACAGTTGGGAGAGTTTGTCTGGATCCAATCTGTGCTGAAAGGGTTTAGAATTGCTGAAAACTCAAGTTTGCATTTCCTCCCTGAATTTGGATGCCTAGGTTTTGGCCAGGGCCAGGAATGTATTTGCAGAGCAAAAGCTAGTACATGAACAAAGATATCTGACTATGGCCACACAGACCTTAGTTACACTCTGCTTGGATTGCTGTCATGTACTCTTTAGAGCTGCCTTCGAAGAGTGTCTTGGATTGTCAGGTAGTCCAAAATGCTGTAGCCAGACTGATGATTTGGGCCGGTTCAAGGGAGCATGGTAGTCCTCTATTAGGACATCATCATGGCTTACTGCTTATGACCTATAAAGCCTTTTAGTAGAATTGGGCATGCCATGCTCCTGGCAGCTTTGTACTGTAAAAACAATCCCCGTCCCACTCTGCCCTTGAGTCCAGAGTAGCTGAAGGACTTGATCCTCCCTACGTGAACTTCCCTATTTCTTAACCACTTCAAGGGAGCCCTCTTTCCCATTGCTTTCAGTCTGGTGAGGATGCAAGAGAGGCGCTCTCACTGTTTCCTCCCAGATTTGCAATCCTTTTCTTCCTGAAGCAGACAAATGCCTTCTGTTTCAGACAGGGTTTTAACACCTGAATTGGTTAGTGAAGAGTTTTGCTTTTAGAATACTACATATTACTGTTGTTATAGTTTTTAATGTGTGTATTAAGGTGTTTTTAACTATTTAAAACTAATGTCTTTAATATTATTGTATGTTTGTGTCACTTCAAGGGGAGAAAATGGTATAAAATGTAAGCTAACATTCAGAACACTTTTTAAAAATTGTCCTCTAATCAATTTAGCACTCTTAATATACTGTATTTATTTATTTATTTATTTATTTATTTATTTATTTATTTATTTATTTATTTATTTATTTATTTATTTGATTGGGTTCCTCTGCTTAAGAGTTGTTTGACTTAAGAGCATGCATTTGGAATGGATTAAATTCATAAGTAGAGGTACCATTGTATTGACTTTTCCAAATCAGTTAAGTGGAGCATCTACTGGTTGAAGGATAAGAAGTAGCGGGCCAACATGTCTTCCTGGGAGAACACATTCCAGCACCAGGGAGCACCCACAGAAAAGGCCCTATTTCACATCCTCAAGAAACACAGCTGCGAGAACAGAGGGATCAGCAGAACGGCTTCTTCAGAATATCTTTTATTGGTCTTCATTAAAAAAAAAATCTTACATACGGTATATGAAATCGGCACTAGGTCCTCTGTTACCTTATTGCTCTGTCCTTATCTTCCCTGTTTTTGCAAAGATTTTTTTCCAGTAATGACCTTTGTTATGCATGTTTTAGAAATAAGACATGCAAATAATGCTAGTTTATATTCCAGAGATAGTACCTGGTTTTAAAAGACCCTTGCCTTAAAATATCACAAGAAGTAGGTATCCCTTTGAAAGGGATGATTCTTTCTGGATAAAGTATCAGCACCTTGGCTTGTGAAGCTCCCATTATGATAGTGTTGGAGGTATTTGGGGGTCTACTTCCACCAACCCAGCTATTTCCCAATCTACATTAAATCTCCATTGTGCCTTTAGATGTGAGTAGACCAATACTTTTTGTCTGCTTTTTCTTAAGTGTCAGGAATAACTTCTTAGTATTAACTTCCAATTTGAAGTCTCTGTTTACCAGTTGAAATTTCAACTGGTGTCAATGATAGTAGCCCCAGTTCTCCTACTCAGGCATTATATAACTCAATAGTTAATTAAGGCTTTCTGCTTTAATTGGACTGTAATTGAGGGACAGAGTGCTCAACCACTACAGGAATTGACTTCTAGAATGAATAGTCTTTGGGTTGATTCAGAAGAGGCCTTAGTATGTTTTTAAAAGGCTCAGGTCATAGTATATTGAAACAAGATACCAGTAGTAACCTGCTGGCCCGGCTTGCTGAGGTGGGAGTTGGGGGTTCAGCACTTCGCTGGCTCCGCTCCTTCCTTGGTGGCCGGACCCAGTGGGTTCAGCTGGGGGAGGATTTGTCGGCTCCTTGGACACTCCCATGTGGGGTGCCCCATGGGTCGGCAATCTCCCCTATGCTGTTCAGTGTTTATATGAGGCTGCTGGCAGAGGTCATCAGGAGATTTAGAGTTCGCTGTCATCAGTACGCTGATGATACGCAGCTCTATCTCTCCTTTTCTTCTTCTGCAGGGGAGGCAGTTCGCTCCTTCGATCTGTGCCTGGAGGCGGTCTTGGAATGGACAAGGACAAACAGGCTCAAACTTAACCCGGAGAAGACCGAGGTTCTGTTATTCAGGGCGTCCTCGTCTAGGTACAATGGCCCCCTCCCTAGCCTGGGGGGTGTTTCTCTCCAGCCTACGGACAGGGCCAGGAATCTGGGCGTGGTCCTGGATTCAGCCCTCTCCCTGGAAGCCCAGGTGATGGCGGTCTCCAGGGCCACTTTTTTCCAACTCCGCAGGATCGCCCATATCCGTCCATACCTCGATGAGTCCTCCTTGAGAACAGTCGTGCAGGCCCTCGTGATTTCGAGGATTGACTACTGCAACACACTGTATGTGGGGTTGCCCTTGACCCCCTTCTCCAGAGACTCCAGAGGGTGCAAAATGCGGCGGCGAGACTGGTGGTGGGTGCCCATAAATATGATCATATCACCCCAGTTCTGGCACGCCTGCATTGGCTGCCCGTTGTTCTCTGGATAAGGTTCAAGGTCTTGGTTTTGGTTTTCAAAACCCTTCATGGCTTGGGACCTGAATACCTGGCGGAGGAGATCTCCCAGAGATCAGCTGAGGCCAGACCCACTCGATCGTCACAGGTGCGCTCACTCAGGGTGGCCACTCCAAGGGAGGTGCGGAAATCGGTAACCTGTAGCCACGCCTTCTCTGTTGTTGGCCCCTCTCTTTGGAACCAACTCCTGAGTGAGCTGTGCCTTGCAGAGTCCCTGCCCGCCTTCAGAAAGGCATTAAAAACCCTGCTTTTCAAGGAGGCATATGGTGACCTCATTTCTGTTTAATTTTTTTTGTCCTGCCGCTCTCCGCTGAGGGTTTTCCCTCTGTGCCATTTTTTCATTTTATCTTGCCAATGCTTTCTCATTGTTCTCATTGTTCTTATTTTTTTCTGTGTTTTTAACTGCTTTTATTGGAAACCACCCTGAGTTCCTTTATGGAAAAAGGTTGCGGTATATAAATGCATCAAATAAATAAATAAATACATAAATACCAGATATCTGACCCCTATTGAGTTGTTTAGAAAGGGTTAATCTGAACAGGTTTGCAGAAAGTACATTCTTTTAGTTCCCTCCTTCCCTGTTTTTATCCCATAGGACAATGACTGTTTGAACAGGAACACTGCTTCTGCTTATGGAATCTCCCCAAGCACTTGGGAGATGCTGGGATATCAAGGTGCCGGTTCCATAACCAATCTCCATGTACAGCAGACTGTACTCCCTCAGGAGATAGGGATGTGGAGGGGGGAGAACTAGAATACTCTCTGATTGCATCTTTATACCAATGTTTTTCTGAACACCCAAATAGGACTCTAAATATGGTTATAATCCTGAGAATTTGGAATAAAAGTCCCCTGAATTTAATGGTGCATAAGTGCAACCTTAAGTGTGGTCAAGTCATATTGTTATCTCGATAATCTCATAGGCAAACAATAGAAAAGTGACTTACTCATGGCTAATTTGTGGATTTGATCAAGGATCTTCAGCTAAGAAAGTGACCCACCAAGGAAAGCCATATTTCTCTTGAACAGACTTGAGTTGGGTTATTTTTAGGTCAGACGGAGGTGAGGTAATAATAGCTGTCTTTCAACATGACAGAGCCTGAATCATGATTCGTCTATTTCACTATGACACAGCCCAATTCAGTGCCAGCACCCAAAATTTTGTTTCCCTGTTCATTTACATTTACTTATTTATTTAATTTATATGCCATGTCCGTTAGTAATAAAACACTACTCTGGGCAATTTACATCCAGAGAGAGACAAACATAAACTTAGACAAATCAAACTGATAAAAGGAAACACCACATATCAAACTTAACCATCAAACAAACTAATGAAATCCAAACAAGTGGTGTACAAGCAATTTAAAGACAATCAATAATTTTGTTAGAGGTGTTGTATGACTATTAGAATTACTGAATTGATGTACTATTGGTACCAACTGCATAGGAGAATGAATAATGCTACAATGCATTTCTCTCATTTTAGATTTATTATGAAATTGATTTAACAAATAAAAAAATTACATGATTCCTTTTGAGGTTTGACATAGAAAATAAAGCAACTGATATACAGAGGCAAAGAGAAATGCAGAGTTAACGAGATACATTTACAAACATCTTTTCAGCTACTGTATTGGACAGTGTTATTAAAATACTGATAAAGCTGAGTCTATTAAAAAAACTTCTAAATACCAAAATTTATACATTTATTCACTATTTTTGTTCTAACCTACCATGATACAGTTACTGTGGAAAAGAGCATTTGTACATAATTTACATTGAAAATAAAGCTTAGAAGTACCAGCAGCATCTACAAAGCATTTTCATCTTTTAATTGTAGACAGTGATTTGTTAAAAATACATGGAAATACAGAAATAATACATATCTTAGTTTCTAGATTTTATGTTAACAAGTAATAGATACTTCCCTGATAACCCTAATCAGACAAAACATGGTGATTTGGCATCAGTGAGGATCTCAGAATAGGCCAGGCAGCTCCATTTGCACCAAACTCATGAGACAATTATGGCACCTTTGTTGACATTACTCATACAGTGGTGCCTCTTAAGACAAACACCTTGTAAGACAAAAAACCCGTGGGAAGAAAAAAAATTCTGGGAATAAGCATGTTTTGCATGACAAAAATCCTATGGGATGCTTCACAAGACAAAAAAACCATTCCACATGTACCCAGGGAAAAAACCCTGGTTATTTTTGTCTTTATTCTTGCCTCCAGAATGGGTTAATCCATTCCCAATGCATTCCTATGGGAAACCGTGTTTTATAAGACAATTTTTTCTTAATACAAATTGACCCATAGAACAAATTAAATTTGTTTTAAGAGGTACCACTGTACATTGGACACAGAGTTCTCCATTCTTTTTATTTTTGACCCTTCCCATTTCTCTTTCATCCATACAACTGGAGTTAGCTGGGAATTCAGTTTGCGGGGGGCGGCCAGCTAAATAGCCCTCAACAACACATGGCATATGGTCAATAGGGCCACATTTACCTGCCTGAGCAAGCAGCCAGGTAGACTCCAGCCATCTTAAAGCAGCGTGCCAATCAAGGCTCTGTCCTTGAATAGCCACTCTTGAAAACCAACATATATTTTACACAAACATAGCCTCACATCTTTTACTGCTATTCTGGAAACTTTAAAGAAAAGGTAAAACCCAGTTTTCGGAAGACAAATCTGTCACATTTAATGGCATCACAGTCAGCTTCCATGGATGCCATCTTTGCCTCACCTTGTAGGGAATAATCTTGGTCACCAGCAAAATAAAGTTATATATTAAATTCCATGACATTTTAGATGATATAAACTACAAAGCTCCCAAACAACATTGTCACTTAAATATTGTAGTGTGAGAACAGCCGTTGTCACCAACTGAGCTTTCTGACTCAGTTACAATACTAGGCATGTGTCTCACATGTATAATAACTAGGTTTTTAATTATCCTCAGAGATGTGAGGCTGGATGGAATAAAGGTTCTGAAGAATGAGTACCATAAATTTCCATGTTAGTGAAGTCAATTGACTCCTATAAATAAATGCAAAGAAATAATAGAAACTAACAATTTTGGCTTTGAAAAGTTACAACTCAGAAATGAGAGCCACAATGGATGCTTTGTTTCATACTTCTGTTACCTAAATATGCATCTGTAAGCTGAATTACTATACATTCGTAACTGTATAATATCATATTTTATATTTTAAAACAAGTTTTCAATTGTAGAAGTAGCAGATTATAGCTGTACCACAAAATGAATGCAATGTGTACCATGGAAACTGCACCATGGAAAAAGTCATGATCAGAAGAACTAAAACTGGAAAATTAAACATTCACTAATCTGTCTGCAGATATGATTTATGTAATTACATGTCCTTTTCTGGCACCCTTCTTGCTTTTGTATCTAGATATAAGAATTCCTACTTGAGATCACTGCATTGCCTTTCAAGACTTTAACTACTCATTTTAAATGTAACTTGTGGAATTAGAGTAGTCCTAAAGTGGATTTTCACCAGTCTCTTCAACCTGTTGACCACGTGTGTTTATTATTTAAGCTCAAATGGAGAATTCAGAAGCAAAATTGACTCCACTGCTGAAATCCAGTAGCAAGTTGTGAGTTGGCCAGTCTATTTAGGCCTATTAAATCAGTGGAACTTGCTGATTAAATCAGTAAAACTTAAATAGGTGTTGATTCATCAAGACCCATCTACGTAATTCAATGGATCCACTCCACTGACAATTTACAACTGGATTTAAGCCCATAAATTCCAGCAGACGTTCTTGTATGAACCACCTGCCTACTTTTCAGCATGCTGGACCACCCATCACCCCTAATATCTTCAGCTAGTTAATTTTGACTTTTAAATTGCTGTTTTACAAATGTACGCAAAATTAACACCATATTTTGTTTCATTAAAGCAGACTCACATTTAAACAAGCATCTATTGCCACTGTTTCTAATAAGAGCGGGGGCCTGAGACCTTATCGAGTAGCATCTCTGTGTTGCTTTCACCAAAACCCATTCTTGCAACGTCTTCTAATTGTCTTCCAGAAATATATGGATAAAATATGAAGATATATACTTTTATTAAAAGGCATTTTCACTCCTCTGATTTCCAGGAGAAGGTATCACGTTTCAGTTGCAGACATTAATATCAACATTACTGAATTCTCCAGTGAATATACAGGAGAGTAACAATGTATTTATATCTGAAACTTAACTGTCTAAAAATTATTCTTCAAGCTAAAGGACAAATGAGAGCAAACTATTTACAGAATTACAGAACATTGAAAATTAAAATATTTTTTACATTAAAAGAAGTATGTTTCACTAAGAATGCTGTCTATTAATAATGGCATTCTAATAAACAGTTCAGGCTGAGTTTCATGTAGATCTGACATACTCAAATACATTCGAAACAGTACGAAGCTAGGAATTGAACGAGTCTTAAATAAGAATGATCCTTAATTTTAGATATGATAGTTGGAATGCAATGCAGTGAAACAGCAATCATCTTATGAAGATTTATGGAGCATTTCCGGCATTTCCATTGGAGTTTGTAAATGCTGAAACTTTGAATTAAGTTTTAAGAAAATACTTAGCCTAAATTCGAATACCCAACATATCTCTGTACATGATATTGTTAAAGCATATCTCTGTACATGCTATTGTTGCATTTATCTATATATCTATTAAGAACTGACAAGCATTAAAGAGAGTGGTACAAGCAGAATAAATAATTTAAATGTGTTCTACAGTACCTTTCTGTAATCTGACAAACAATAATTGCTGACAATTCTGTTTACGTTCCTCTACTTATTTAATTAATAGCAATGACTCAAACAATTCAGTATGCAATGTGGTCTTTTTTGTCAGGAACTGTATTTCTATTTTTGATGGGGGCTGAAAATCTTTTCATTTTAAGTGCTTACAAGATACTTGGGTCTTACTTTCCTTTTTAAAAAATGTCTCAAAGCATTCACCTCTACTTAAGGGATGGTGGATTCTGCTTGCTCCTGTTTCAGCAACTCTGGAAATTTCAGATGACCCCCAAAAGGAGAGCAATGATGACAAAGTGTGTATGTAGACAGCCTCTGATGGAATCTTTACAACTCCTATGGTGCTGGGGGCATTTTCTGTTGGTTTGAAGGGTGTTGGAACAGCATGGAGGTAAGAGAGCTGCTCTACCTCCTACTGGTTTGTAAGCTCTAGTGACATTAGGATTCTCAATGAACTGGGCCCTTGCCCTTCCAGGCTCATAAAAGCTGCCAAAGAGGGTCCGGCAGATTGGTTAGGAAGAGTAGTGAATGCCTTCTTGCAACAGGGCAGGATTCCAGCATACATGGAGGAAGCAATAGTAAAACTACTGTTTAAAAAGCCCTGTTTAGATCCAACAATACTGAACAACTACTGACCGGTATCTAACATCCCATTCCTGGGTAAAATACTAGCTCAGGTTGTGGCCTCACAGCTCCAGAGGTTTCTGGATGAAATAAACTATCTGGATCCATCTCAATCCTGCTTCAGGCCTGGTTCTGGGACTGAGACGGCATTGGTTGCCTTGGTAGATGACCTACGCCGGGAAATGGATAGGGGATCCGTGTCCATTTTAATTTCATTGGACCTCTCAGCTGCTTTTGATACTATTGACCACAGCATCCTCCTGACTTGTCTCTCTGAAATGGGACTTGGGAGCACTGTCTTACAGTGGCTTCAGTCCTTCCTACAGGAGAGAATACAGAAAGTGGTGTTAGGAGACTCATGTTCAACACCATGGCCACTGACCTGTGGGGTACCTCAGGGCTCTGTTCTGTCTTCTATGTTATTTAACATTTATATGAAACCACTGGGGGAAATTATTTGGAGTTTTGGGTTGAAGTGCCACCAGTATGCCGATGATACTCAACTCTACCTCTCATCAACTCCAGATTCCAAGGAAGCTATTTCAACTTTAGATCAGTGCTTTGCTTCAGTAAATATCTGGATAATGAAGAACAAACTGAAACTAAACCCAGACAAGACAGAGATGCTTCTGGTCAGTCAAAAAGGAGATCAAGGGATAGGGATGCAACCTGTCCTAGATAGGATCCCCCCCCCAAATGATAAAAGAGGTGCATAACTTGAGCTTAGATGCCCAGATCACAGCTGTGGCCAGAAGTGCATTTGCAAAATTAAAACTTAGCATGCCAGTTACGTCTGTTTCTTGAGAAATCTGCTCTGGCCACTGTGACACATTCCCTAGTGACCTCCCGGCTGGACTACTGTAATGCGTTGTTTGTGGGGCTACCAATGGAAAATCTCAGGAAACATCAACGGGTCCAGAGTTCAACAGCCAGATTGTTGATTGGGGTGGGTTGCAGAGATCACATTACATCCATACTAAAGCAGCTCCAATGGCTGCCAGTAACCTACCAGGCACAATTCAAGGTGCAGACCTTAACCCACAAAGCACAAAATGGCCTGGGTCCAAGCTACCTCAATGATTGAATCTTAAAGTATGAAGCAGCTTGGGTGCTAAGGTCATCAGGAGAGGCCTTTATCTCCATCCCGCCACCTTCACAGGTGCGCCTCAAAAGAACACATGAAAGGGCCTTCTCTGTTGCTGCTTCCAGACTTTGGATCTCCCTCCTGCTGGAGGCCAGGACTGCCCCATCCCTGCTGTCTTTCTGGAAGCCAGCAAAGACCTTCCTCTTCATAGAATCATAGCGTTGGAAGAGACCTCAAGGGCCATCTAGTCCAACCCCCTGCCATGCAGGAACCCCATCACAATATTTCCGACAGATGTCCATCCAGCCTCTGCTTAAAAACCTCCACAGAAAGAGACTCCACCACTCTTTGTGGCAGCATATTCCACTGCCGAACAGCTCTAACTGTCATAAAGTTCTTCCTAATGTTCAAATGGAATCTCTTTTCCTGTAGTTTGAAACCATTGCCCCGAGTCCTAGTCTCTGAAGCCATGGAAAAGAAGCCTGTTCCCTCTTCAATATGACATCCTTTCTTTTAGAGAGGCTAAACATTCCCAGTTCCCTAAACCGTTCCTCATAAGACATTTCCTCCAGACCCTCAACCATCCTGGTCGCCCTCCTCTGCACCCGCTCTTCAGCCAAGCTTTCCCTGAATGAGGAATTTCCTACTATGTAACTTAATGAATTACCATACATGATTGCATGGACTAATTTCATAAGAACACCAGTGTTTTCCAAGATACTTTCCCCCATAATGGATTTTTCTTTTCTTTTTGCATGCTCTTTGTAGCTTCTTTTAATGTTCTAAGATGCCTTTTCTAATTCCCTGTTCTTAACTTGAATATGTCTTAAATGTTCTGGGCTGTATATTGCCCCTCATTTTTGTAAGCCACCTTGGGTCCTTTTCCAAGGAGAAAGGGTGGGGTAAAAATATTCAAAATAATAAAATAAATAAATTCACCCCAAACATCTCTAGTCCAATTAATACAGAATTTTGGGGGTAAGTGACTAGACTGCTCATGATGACTGTGGCATCATTCTGAT
This sequence comes from Phrynocephalus forsythii, assembly GCA_029282475.1. NCBI lineage: Eukaryota > Metazoa > Chordata > Lepidosauria > Squamata > Agamidae > Phrynocephalus > Phrynocephalus forsythii. The sequence continues at coordinate 14,179,186 of JAPFRF010000006.1, read as the reverse complement.
TCTTAATTATTGTTTTATTGTAAAACTTGTATTCATAAACAATAAACTTAACATAAACCATCCCAAGGAACCTACTGTTTAAAGCAGGGTAGGAAATATTTGGCCCTCCAGATGTTTTGGACTTAAATTCCCAAAAGCCCCAGGAAGCATGGCCAATAGTAATTTGGACATTCAAAACATACCAGAGCTTGCCCACTCGGGGTTTAAAGTTATTTCAGCTCAGATCATCTAAGGGCCATTCTTGCCATCCCTTGGTCCTCAATAAGACAAACCTGCCCATTTTCAAAGCTAGCTGTGCCCAGTATTAAAAATGCTATTAGGTGCTATCTCCTACCAAGACAGGACTCTACCTGGACTTCAAAGTGAGGGGAGAAATTCAAAGAATAATCAAATAAAATTAGGTTAAGATCTAGCACAGCTGCCTAGATGCCCTGAGCACAGCTGATCTCGCCTGATCTCGGAAGCTAAGCAGGGTCAGGCCTGGCTAGTATTTGGATGGCTGACCACCAGGGAATACCAGGTGCTGCAGGTGCCTGGAGTAGGAACTGGCAAGCCACTCTACAATTCTTGCCAAGAAAAACTCCACAGATATGGGGTCACAAAGAGTCAGTCATGACTGTAACAACACAACAAAGATCTAGCAAATGGCTAAGAGCCTTTTCACACGACCCCTAAGATCCGCTGGCCACTTAAATTTGGACCAGAGATCTTAGGGGTTTGTCGCTGTTCCTGCGTTCCCACCCCCTCCGCACTCCTGGCTGCTGGCTGCGTGAGGGGAGGGAGAAAAAAAGGAAGAAAAGAATGCCGCTCACCTCCGTTCTGCCGTCCCCGCACTGCATTCAGATCTCTTAAAGGGGCGGCGGGCAAAAAAAGAACAAGCAGAAGCAAGGAGAGCCCGGCAGTCACTACTGTTATATCCGCATCAGGAATTTTCACCTCCAGAGAGCAGGTACCTGAAAAGTGCGCTGAGACGCGCTTAGGTGGGCGTGGTCGCACTTAATTATCTGTAAACTCCGGAGCTGGTGGGGAAACAATTTTAAGCTCCAGAGCTGGGAGCCATTTGCGGTGGAGTTTAGGGGTCCTGTACAAAGGGCCTAAGATAATTCCTTTGAAGTAGCCCTTACCACTTCTGGTAAAAAAAGGTTAATTATCTTGACATTTTAGTTTATTTTTAATGTTATGTATATTTGATATAAATCCATTTAAAATTGAGAAAGACCTATATAAATTTAGACCCATATAAATAAAGGGGCATAAAACAGACCTTGACCACAGGATAGCCTTTAAATGCCCAACTGTGGTCTACAGTGTGTGTGTCATTAGTGAGTCATTTATTTTCATATACTGAGGGGCCACACTGGAATGCTGCCTGTGGTCTGTCAACTATAGAGTCTAACCACCCTCATTTAAGACTTGGCTGTGTTCTTCTTTAACCATTCAGTTGCTCTACCCTCCCTTTTCCTGCTGATGTACTTCATTAACAAGGATGGGAGATACATGAAAAGGATGTCCTGTGTCACCTTACAGATTTCTCTTCCACATTTCAGTTGAATTTACAGGTACTGCAGCATCTAATCATCTGGTATGAAAGAAAACTAAAATAATATATTGCAGCAATTAGTCATAAAATCTGGATTTGAGTATGAAGTTTAGCAAGAGCAAGATTTGGTGTAGATCTGTTGCAAATATCAAGTTGAAACTGCAACTTACAGAAGAAAGATCAAGAGTCAAAATGCCCCAGAACTTCTCATTTTGGATTGTGACATACAGTAAAACGTGATTAAGGGATGTGCTGGCTGCAAGGGATGAGGAAGGGCAGGTTGCTTACCTCTAACCGTGTTTCTTCTGGAGGTCATCTGTTCACGCAAGGGCTGAGGAATGAGCACAATCCTCTTGTGGTCTCAGAGATCTACCAGCAGAACTGTTCTGTTGGCTAGGATCTAATGGCAGAGGTGAAATAGGGAATTTGGGAGAGGAATCAGCTTATGCCAGATCCATACTTCCTCCTGCTTAGGGGCACAGCTGCTAAACAGGTACTACGTTTGGTATGCATATGATTTTATGGTATTTTACAATATATTCTGGCATGTCTAATGTGCTTAGTACATGTACTGCAGTAAGTTTAAAATCCCCTAGCCGGGTATCTCTTTTACAGAAGGATATTTAATATGCAATTTTATAATTATAATTTTAATTCTGTTCTGCTCAGCTCCTGAAGAAGGCCTCCACCAAAACGCGTCGAACCAGAGCTTTTTAAAAAATTATTTGAGAGAGATTATAGGAGGATCCCTAGAGGCCTTAGAATATTAAAGGAACTGGGCATGTACAGAGATAGAGAAGGATACATGGACAGATGGAATGCTAGCCTTAATAAATGCTCACAAGACCTGATGATATTGATCATAGACACTTCCTCTAAGATCAACACAGAATTGAAACAAACAATACAATAAAATATGGACAAATACAAATGTCATCTGACTAAAGAAAAAGAACATTATTTGGCCAAATTGGATAAAGATCTGAGGAATTTTCATGAAGAACTTAAAGCATTCAAATATAAGAAGATCTTAAAGGATGAAAAGGACTATGCCACCAATAGGATCTGCCATTGGCAGTATAAAAAGTCCAAAAAAGTCTCCTTCAATCTGGACATGAATTCCACAGCCTCGTACACAGACTGGGATTCTGCAGACGAGGGCGACGGCAGCGGCTTGGATCATAGACAAGAAACTTTTTTAGAGCAAGAGGGAAGGGAAAGAAGGCAGAAGAGAGATGGCAGGAGAACAAAGGGCAGAACGGGCGCAAGAGAAACCTCTCCCCAAGTTCGGCTCATGAGGAGTTGATGGTTGTAAACCTTTCCGACAGACAATTGAGTGACATTGAGATTAATGTTCTAGAAAAAGGACTTTTTTGTACTCACACCCGCATATGATTCCACTCAGACGAGACTGGATCTGTTTCATGTTTTTAGAAATGTTAAATTAAGACATTTCTTTGTTAAATCAGCAGCACAATCTCAGGGAGACAGAACTAACTTTAGAAGAAAACCCTAGTTCACGCCCCCATGGATCTTGTCCCAACAATTACAACTTTTGAAAAATTGGTTTTAAGGGATCTGAATGAACTAGAGAAATCCCCCAAATGCCCATGGAACTGCATGAATAAGGCAGAGAAGTGTGCCCTCAGATCTCTTTCTTCTGTTCTGTCTATTGTGATAAAAGAAGCTGACAAGGGTGGGGCTATTGTCATTCAGAATATCAAAGAGTATAAGTTGGAAATGCATAGACAACTGTCAGACATAAGTGCTTATAAACCCTGTGCTCATGACCCAACAAAAGAACTCATTAAGGAGATTGAAGTTATACTAGAGGATGGCCTTAGTTTAGATTACATTAGCAATGCAGAAAACAAATATTTAATCAATAACAGCAACTCCAGGATTCCAATTTTCTATACCTTACCCAACATCCACAAGGCAGACTACCCAGTAAAAGGGAGACCCATAGTTTCTAGATCTAATTCAATCCTTGAACCCCTATCCAAATTTGTTGACCATTTTCTAAAACCATTTATACCTGGGATTTGCTTATATGTTCAAGATTCTAGGGATAAGATCAATAAATTAGAAGGAACCACAGTATTGGATAAGGATATATTGGTCACCCTAGATGTGAAATCGCTGTACACCAGCCTACCACAGGAGGAAGCTTTGAATATCCTCAGGACCATACTAGACAGAAGAACAAAAAGAGACACCCCTACTTACTTTCTTCACTCCCTAGCAAAGCTAGCCATGAAAAGGAGTTATTTTAAATTCAACAACAAATTTTATTGGCAAATAAAAGGAGTAGCTATGGGATGTGCAGTGGCTCCAAAAGTAGCTAATCTATACATGGAGTCATTTGAAAAGAAGGTTTATTCTGGCACTCATCCTTCTGAAGGGAGATGGATTAAATGGTACAGATATATTGATGACATCTTTATGATTTGGAAAGGTTCAGAGAACTCATTGGTTAATATTTTGGGGTGGTTAGATATTCTGGATAGCAATATCAAATTTAACACCAAATACAACTATAATGAAATACGATTTCTAGATCTCTGGAAAAAAATCTGGAAAACTATACACTAGAAGATATAGGAAACCCACAGATTGCAATACCTATCTAAGGTTTGATAGCTCCCATTCTAGAACTCTGCGACAACATCTCCCTTATGGCCAATTTTTGAGAATCAAAAGAAACTGCGCCATGAAGGAAGACTTTGTACAGGAGTCCCAGATACTGAAATACTAGCTAAAAGACAGGGGTTACCCAGATGAGGTCATAGACAACAGTCTAGATAAGGCTACCAGGGCCAGGCATAGTGATCTCCTTAACAAAAAGATAAGGAAACCTAAACTGTACACTGACATGTAATCATGTAACAAACCAACTGAAAAAAATGCATAAAAAGACATTGACATATCTTAGAAGATCTTGGAGGGTTTAAAGAGGGAATATATATATCCTTTAAAAGGACTAAGAATCTGAAAGACATACTGGTTGAAAGTGAATTAAAAGAGAGACCACCACCAGTCCCCAGCATTCTACCTGGAGCCCCCAGGGGACACCATCCATGTGGACATTGTATCTAGTGTAGCAGTACAAAACATATGTCAAAATTTGTACACCCACAGAATGATAAGATATATACCTTGAAAAATTTCACTAACTGTAACACCAAGGGAGTAATCTATGCTATAAGGTGCCCATGCAAAAAAGCTATATATAGGACAAACCTCCAGAGCCCTGAAAATACAAATGGGTGAACATCTTAGCAATTTAAGAAACAAACGAATGGGTGGTCTGTTGGTTAGCCATTTCATGGAAATGAACCACGCAATTAAAGATCTGGTGTTCTGGGCTGTTGATAGACCTCCTGGGAAATGTGAGAGGTCTCAATTGAAAAGAGAGATAGACTGAATCCTGAAATTAAACACCCAAGTACCTCATGGGTTAAATGAAAAGATAGATTTCCTCCCTTTATTATAATAACTATAATGTCATCTTGCTGTCCTTTACCCTGTACATAGCAGCTTTTGAATGTTCCTTTCACGAATGTCTTCATTCTAAATCAAGTCGGGAGCTGTTACAGACCATAGAAGAAGAAAGCTCGGTATGCATATGATTTTATGGTATTTTACAGTATATTCTGACATGTCTAATGTGCTTAATACATGTACTGCAGTAAGTTTAAAATCCCAAGCCATGTATCTCTTTTACAGAAGGATATTTAATATGCAATTTTATAATTATATTTTAAATTCTGTTTTGCTCAGCTCTGAAGAAGGGCTCCACCAAAGCATGTTGAGCCAGAGCTTTTTAAAAATGATTTGAGAGAAAATAAAGGTCTTTTCTACTTTTACACATCCTGAGATTCCGTCTCCCCTTCGTATTTGGACTTCTGTGGATGTACCAGTTCCTTTAGCTTTGCTGGTCACAGATATCTACCAGCAGAACTGTTCTTTTGACTAAGATCTAATGGCAGAGGTAAAAGAGGGAATTTGGGAGAGGAATCAGTTTATGCCAGATCCATACTTTCTCCTGCTCAGGGGCACAGCTGCTAAACAGGTACTAAGTTTGGCCAGCAAAGGACAGTCCTAAGAACATTCCAACACTCCTAGGCTGGAAAGTGTTTGGATTTAGCATAGATTTGGAGCCTTGGGCATTTTGACTAATAAGGACTGCATTGTTGGTGTCTACTTCCCGAAGTTGTGGAGATGATTTTCAGGACTGCAGAGACCCCTTTGGAAATAGCAGCTCCTTTTCGGCACACAAGCTATGTAAGGAAGGGAAAAGAAATAAATCCAAGACTCTTACTAAGAAAGCATATTAACATAATGGTTCCCAGTTTGATTTTGTAGAGGCTTGTGTGGTTAACTACAAATAAACCCTCTATTATTGGCATCCAGAGAATTATGTAGATTTTGGCATTCACTGTATTCTGCCTCCTCGGCATGGCAGTCATTTCTTAGCCTATTACTAGCAATTTGACAGATGACCTTTAAAAAATAAGAATTAAGTGCACTATTCAGGGGACATGGGCTGAAAATAAGTGCTATAGGTATAGTTTTAAACAAATATAATGAACATGATTCTTGATGAGTTAAGCACTTTGTTGTCTAGTTTTCAATCAAAGAACTTAACATATGCTAAACCAATTCAAGTAAAAACACTTTAAAGCACTCAGGGTAGCTAGAATGTATTCAAACATTTAGAAATTCAGCAATAAGCTTAGTTTCAAATATTGGATGAAAACTTGACAAATTTATTTTCAATGGTCCTTTAGAAATGAGCAAAGCCAAAAATGCAACAAGGACCTTAGAAATCCAGTAATTTCTTGGTATAATTTTTAAAGTCAAAGATGAGCTGTGACTTACAGAATTGAAGTGGGGTGCACATCTTTATTTATTTGTATTCAACATTAGTATTTCCTGGCAGCTGATAATATATTTGTGGCAAATGGTGAGTTGTACCTTGTAAATGGCTTTCCCAGAAGAACAGAAAACATATATTCTAGACTCAGAAATGCTTCACACTGCCTCTGGCCAGAGAGAAGAGTATACACACAATGTAATATGGAAGTGAAGTTTGTCTTTCCATTCTCTAATTTCTCCTTTCACTTGTCAAGCATGATGGGGATATAATGTACCTCTATGACTGCATATGCTACTCACTCACCCATGTGGTTTGTTATGTTGCCAACTGTCCAAGTGAAGCATTCTTCTGAATACACTATAAAAGAGGGATGCTGTGTATGAGTCAAATCCTCATTCCAGAACCAGCTGGGCACAGAGTCAGCATCTTGCATGAATGATGCAGGAAGGAGACCCCTGTTTTCCTCACAGTTGGCGGATTAGGAATGTTATGATAATACCATAGCACTGGGAAAAGCTAATGTTTTCCAAGGCGTTCTATCCAAGGGCAAAGGATGGGGTTTAGACTATCCAGCATTCAGCAACACCAGCATATTTGGTTTCTGTACAATTGCTGACCAGAAGGCACCAATAAAAAGCTACAAAGGCTGTTATAGCCTGGCTTACAAGGCTACATGGAACCTAGGTGTTAACAAAAGGGAACACTTTGTTGATATTTTCTCTATGCCTTTGGTGACTAACTATGTCTACAAATTGAAAGAAAGTGAAGCAGTGATGTATAATCAGAAATAACCCATAGGTTGGGAAAGGAAATCAGTGGTTTTTCATTTACATGTGAGTTCTCTCTACATATTTTTATCTTGGCAGTTCTCTACTGTGAACAGTCTGGTTGACAGTATTAAAATTGATATTACAATTTAAAGTAGCTACATGGAATACAATGAAATGTATAGCAACTGTTGTCAGCAGAGTACAAAAATACCTTGGTTTAAGAGTGTTTGTAAGAAAAGCAAACATTTTTTCTAAATTTTGCCTTGATCAACAAGCAATGTCTTATTTATTTATTTATTTATTTATTTATTTATTGTATTTATATCCCGCTTAATATCGAAAGATCTGTAAGCGGCTTACAAAGCCCAAATGGCATTGATAATCACAATAACACAGACAGACATACACACAAAGAACTAATATAGTTAAAAACCAGATAGTGTTCCTGATACTATCTAATAAAAATCTGATAAAGATATCATAAAGATATCATAACTGGAACAGGTCACATGATCACAAGTGTCTCCCTCCCTCCTTCTGCTAGATTGTGGTTGATTATATGGAACGCTCTGTCTTAGGCAGCCTCCAAAGTAGAGGGAGGAGAGAGGAATAGAGGGCTCCCTCGCACCAGCCAGGAACATGCAGGTTAGGGTTTTATTTTTCTTATATTTATATTTTTCAGTAATTTGTTTTAAACATCCTTTCTTATTTTTTAAACCATTTCTAGTCTTGGGGCAGCTAATCAAGTGTGTATAGGCCTACATATTGCATCTTATTATTGTCAGATAAAAACAGAGTAAAATCCAATTGTTAGTCGAAAGCAGAGCAGGTTCCACAGCCAGGTATGTAAACCATGGTGTGGGCATGAATTTCTAGACAACTTCTTTTGTGAGTGTTTGGCATTTTGTGTGTACAGCATGTGGTCTATAGGACCCCAAAACAAATCATCTGAGTTTCCATTATTTCTTATGGTGAAATTTACTTTGATATAAGAGTGTTTTGGTTTACAGGCATGTTTCTGGAATGAATTATGCTCATAAACCAAGGTATTACTGTATAGGGAATGATCTAGGGCAGCTGTGGCATACCTTCAGCACTCTAGATGTTTTGGACCACAATTCCCACACTCCTTTGTCATTGGCAATCTAGGCTCGCAATTCTAGGAGCTGTGGTCCAAAGCATCTGGAGTGCCGGAGGTTCGCCACCACTGATATAGGGGAACTAATTGTGATTCTTACCAGAAGGTATATCAACAGTTCTATTGCATGCTGCTTCCACTATATTTTATTTTACTTTTCATTCATTTCTGTTTCATTCCTGGCCAGTTCTGAACAATTTCTAGGATACATTTAAAATTAATTTTAAGGTTTAAGCATTTTAAAACTAATTTTGCTTTTGCATGGGCATAATCTACCAATTTCTATGTAACTAGGAAATATGTATATAAGCCTATTGAGGAAGCTAATTGCATTTAAGAAAGTTATGTATACCAGTTCACTGCTGTGTTAAGTCTAAGACTGATATCTGAATATTATTCAAAGAATAAGGATCGTAATCGACATCCATAATTTTAATAACATATGCATCAAAAACCACTCTCAACCAGAAGTATAGCTCAGGCATTCAACAGGAAATAATGCCACCTGTATGAATGGGGAATAGAGGTAGGACCATGTGAATAATGTGCAAAGATGATCACACAAATGGAGCAAATATGGATTAGTTCAGTTCATACAAGTAATGATTTGCATGGTGCTAGGTAAGTTTTTCCAGAAGCCTGCTCCCACCACCTTAGTGTGTGAAGAATAGAACTAGTCCAAAGATTTTCAACAATTGATAGGAGCGCTTCCTTATATATGTACATGAACATGGCATAACAACAGCAAACTACTGTGAAACTGGATCAGATCAATGAACATGAACAATAATACCATGAGCATAAAAGGTAGGTTATAACTGACCACAAGCAGCAAAACTAACAAAGAACAAGCAAAAATTTGAATGACCCCAGTTGACCTAAATTATCTCTGGTCCTGTTTGTATTATTAAACACCTGGTGGTTCTTGTTATACAAATAAGGAATACTTACTATCTTAAATTTTATCACATTCAAGCCCCTTGACATTAGAATTGTATACATACCTTTAAAATGTACAAGTTAGCATTTGATCATTTTTGTATTATGATGATGATTTTTAAAGCAGTCTTTGGGCAATATTCAGTATAGCCACCTTCCTACTGCTGTATATTTTCCCATGACTGTTCTTCCTGTTTGGTCATCATATCTATTACCAATGTTATTTGTTTTGAAAATACTGCTGGAAATCAGTATACTGTATTACAAAACTTGAATAATTTAATGCTGAATGCATAATGCAAAATTGTATTGTTCAAAAGCCAGCTACTGTACCACCTAAAATAGCAGATGGTTTAGGCCACTCCAGATATTGTTCTAACATTTATGACTGTGGAGTTGGGGGACTGGGAATTCTATTCTCCAAAGAAGCTCCCAGGAAAAGAACCAGCTTATGTAATCTTTGGCAATAGTCAAAGAGCAAACACAGAATAGAGGAATGATAAATCACTTCTCAGTCCTCTGTACTTAGAAAACCCTGGAAAGGTTGCCTTTAGGTCATAATTGATTTGTATTCCTTTTTAAAGTACATATTATTAAAACCTGGCTTATATGCATTTAGCATAAATACAAATGTTAAGATCCTTTATTAGACTTGAAATTATATTAAAGAATTATTTGGGTCAAAAAGGATTACTTAAAAGGTTTGTTTGCTTGCTTAGGAGATACATAAGCCAATCCTTAGCAGAAACATCTGGCACCATGGGGGAATGTAGCTAAGGGCGTTTATACACGACCCCTAAGCTCCGCCGCAAATGGCTGCAAGCTCCGGACCTTAAAAATGTTTACCCACCAGCTCCGGAGTTTGCAGACAATTAAGTGCGACCCCGCCCACTTTAGCGCGACCCAGCGCACTTTTCTTGTACCTGCTTTTTGATGGTGAAAAATATTTGATGCGGAGAGTGCCTGAGCTCTCCTTGCTTCTTTCTGTTGTTTTTCTTTTGCCTCCGCCCCTTAAAGAGGAACCAGGAAGTAAACGGAGGTCGGAGCAACCTCTACCGGCACCGGAGGTAAGAATGCATTCTTTTGTCTCTGTCTAAGGCTTTTTTCCCTCCCTCCCCTCACGCAGACAGAACAAAGAAGTGCGGAGCGGGTGGGGACGGAGGAATAGCAATGAACCCTCAAGATCTCTGGTCCGGATTTAAGGGACCAGCGGATCTTAGGGGTCGTGTAAAAAGGCCCTAAGAAAGCACACATCATGGCAATCTTGTGATTTTACCCAGGGAGAAGTCAGCTTTCATTTATTGGTGTTACTACCACTGCAAGCTAAACGAACCTATGCATCACAGCCAATAAAGGACCACCAGGAAACAAGAAGAAAACCAGGCTGAAAACAATGAACAATTAAAATAACGTGCTAAAATGGCTGGTATCCTCTTCCTTCCCCTTAAGATTGCCTACAGGGTGCCACTGGAAACACTAGCGGTCTAATAATACCTTGCAGTTTCTCTAGACCTTTGCCCCTCTGGAGCGTTTCCCCCCCCCATCTTCACAGCAACATCCTGGATACTAAGAGGTGACAAGTGAAGTGGACTAAAAACTCCTATAAGCAATTACATTTTTGGCAACAGTTCCTTGAATTCTCTCTGGAGGAACTGCTGGTGTATTCTAGCACCTGGAGTCAACACGACACAGAAGTCCCATGGCTAGCACAAATAACTTGAAATACAAATCTGCTAATATGGCTCAATCTTGTAAGGAACTTTGTGGGTTTATCAGGAAAACACCGCGGCGGTCAACTGACTGGTGGTACAGCATATTCATGATATAAAGTTGATAAGCTAGACGATGGCAGAAAGATGAAAGAAGGAACAGATCTACATGGCTACATTATTTCCACAATACATCCATAAAATTTTAGAATTTGGATCACAAAAAGTTATGCTGATATACATTATCTTTGCTTCTCTATGTTACAGGTATTTTATATGCATAAATACATGGCTATGCTTTAAATGCAGCAAAGTCTATAATATTTCTTTTGAAAGGCTTTTAAATGCAAACAACATTGGTAAGAGATAACACGGTTGAATCTTACACTTCAAAGCAGTTACATGTAAGGAAGAAATATAGGACAAACTTGAACCCTGGCTTTATTGCATTAAATCAAGTCGATTTGGGATTATGAACCAGTGACCAATAGAGTCATACCCAGCCCATCAAAAACATTTGAAAACAACAAAACACTGAATTGGCTATACCTATTTTCCAGTTTCAACAAGCAGTAGTAGTTTGTACTCCAACTACTGTTGGTCAGTCTGTCAGCTCTTGATTTACTTCAAGGCTGAAGCAAATTGACATTACAACATCTTTCAAAGTGTCCGACAAAATAGTGGAATAAACAGAGTGGCCAAGAAAATGAAGCACAGCTCTAAAATGGGAAATCTTCCTGCAGGCCTGTACAAGCTTGCTTCCAGCAGGTCCCTCCATCGTAGCTTTATCTATCAGTGGGTGGGAGCAGAGTTCTGGATTGCAGCCAGAGAAAGTACAATTTGAATGGTATTTACATGACCTATAGATAATAATACTGAACACCTGCGGGAGAAAAATACTGAAGTACCCACACAGAGATGCATATATTCATACATTGTACTTGCTGAGATTTGCCAAGAAGGACAAGAAACTGGACTATATTTCTTGCTTGGGCATTTTCTATCCTGTAGTAAAATATGTCAGAGAAATCAAACTGTGCCCATCATTGCACCAGCAGCATCAGATATTATAATTTTGAAAATATTAGGGCCAACTAAATGTCAGATTGTGAGATTAGATCTTGCCTAATCCATCAAACAAAATTTACACACCTATGTAATCCCCATCCTCCTCCTTTTTTGGTTTATACCTAGAACAAAGTCTCCAAAAAACTGACAATAGGAAACAATGAATTTAGATTTCCCCCATAAGATTTCACATATAAAGTTCAAGTGCAATTCAAAATCCAAGTATTATTTGTACTACATACTCCTTTCTATTAAAACTCTTCTTTGCAGGTAGTTTCTTTGACCAGGTCTCTTCTTTGCTTAGAAGAAAACTTCTTTCCCTAGAAAAGGTTAGAAATGTTTTCGACAACAAATGCTTTTTGATGATAAACTGAAGATAGACTAGTGCAGACTCAAATCTGAATCTTCAACTCAATGCACTCTGGAATCCAAAACCATTCTTCTCTGAAGTAAAAAAAAATCTCATTCAAAATATTGGAGATTATAAAACATTATAGTTATTCTTCCATATACAATTTAAGAAAAAGACTGCCAAGGTGTCTTCAAATTAGCAAAAATGTTTCTACTTATTGAAGACAATACGATATTTGACAGGAATGCAAAAGAACAACAAAAAGGGGGAAAGCACTAGGAAGCTATTTGTATGGTCGTAGAAATCTGGAAACTTTCGATCGCAGTAGCTTTATAAATGATCTTGGAAACATCTCCTTTGATTCTTGTGCTGTATACTTGAAATAGTTTTGTGGATGTGCCAATACATCAAAAAGGGCTTTAATTAGCTTCTTGTCCTGCAGAAGATAAGAGATAACAAGTATAGAGGAAAAGCATGCATTTATTCTCCATAAGAATTCTGTTCATCGCCCCCCCCATCCACCTGCCCCAACTGGGCACACTAAAAATGTGTCCCTCCCATTAGAAAAGAGTGTCTGGTTGGAACATTCTGATTTTCAGCTGCCCCATCTGCAGCTTCAGCATTGCCACGTTAAAGATAAGTTCACTAACTTTTAAAATTTCTTGATGGTTTTCTGATGCGTACAAACGTCCATCTCGAACAATGTCTTCTATTAATTGCTGATAATCCTCTGAAAAGTGAAGAACACCAAGTAAGGAACACGGCATTGCCATATCACCTCATGCAGGTAGCCTGTAGTCTCTAGATAAGCAACAAGCACTTATTTTAAATCAGGAACACAGATACTCTTACCATTCTAACAGATTACCTACACCTTTTAAATGGAATCCTGTCTTCTAAAATGCACCCTTCTCTCCCCCATTGAGCTCCACCTCCTTACAGACCTAAAAGTATTTTAGCCCATGGAAGAGCTAAATAATCTTTCTGTTTTAACATTTTTACAGAGAAGTGGTCAGTTTAATAAAATCTAAGAAAGATTGCAGCAGTGCAGGGGGGAGAGGATTCAGTAAAAGACAGCTCAACAAAACCATGACTGTGAATCAAAATCTTTTCTTCTGTGCCAATTCCCCATTTTCCTTTTCCAGTGTTCACTGCTACATTATATCTCCACAAAGGATAACACTACTAATGTTTGTCTGTAACCAAGGTTGGCGAAACAGCTGCAAATACTATTTCAGAAATAGTTGAACTTAATAATGTTTAATATGGGGGCAGAAAGAAGAAAGAAGCAACATTTATGCTACAAATCCAACTCCTCCTCCTGAATTTTAAGCAAATTTATCAATATGATGTTGTTGAAATCAATGCTTCTCCATGATAATATTCAATTATGGATTTAACAAACAGGAATGAACTCCAGACACTCTTCACTTTCTTTGGTCCCATTAAAAAGAGAGGAAGAAGACTTATGCTTCCAAAAATAAACCCGAGTTTTTCTCATCCCATTTGTTTAAATGTGGATGTTTCTGTTTTTACAGCCATGCTGGAGAAGGACAGGAAGGGAATATGTGTTCTCAAGGCTTATTTCTACAGAGCTACACTGTGGTCTTGTATTAGAAGTGAATTAGCCAGTCAGGTACATCCAGAGTAGCCACGTATGACACAATTTAATGTAATTTGAGAGAGGAATGTGACAAAGTACTTGCAACATTTCTCATTTTCAATGGTCTTCTGAGGTCTTGACACAGAGAATTCATTCATCTTGCCTGAAATGGATTTTCAGGCTTCCAGGGGAAATGAGAATTTACTTATTTTTATTTTTAATTTTTCATTTTTCTGTCCCGGGAAACAGCAAAATGCTGCTATTTCTAGTGAATTCTACACAGGATAGATGCCATTTGGGGAAAATTTATAGACTTTGTATTAGTTGAAGGGAAGGGGAAAGAGCCGACGAATACTTCAAGACAGTTCTGGAGAAGAGGACTTTAAGAAGAATACTAGAACAATAGAAGACCGAGTAATAAAGAAGAACTCATGGAAGAACAGGATGGTCCCGGGGGTGGGGGTGCACTTGCATTGTTAATTGTTATTTTTTTATTTTGTTTGAATGTATTATAAATAATTAAATTTTTTTTAAAAAAGGATAGATGCCATTCTGTGCAGGAACTGTACCAGTCCTACACAGCTTGGTGTTTCTTCAGATACCACTCTGTGTAGAAATGGTAATAATCTTACATGCTATCCATGTTTGCCAGAAAATAAAACCACAACATTCCTGAAGAATCCTATGAGATTTCCCAACAATGAAATATTTCACAGAGAAATCTAGCTGCAAAGAGAAAATAATTATTCTCTTCTGCATTTCCCCGCTAAAACCAAGGCACTCCTAGATTCATATCTATAATTACAAAAACTATTTGTATTTTAGGAACTGTTACTACTACTACAACAATTACTACTTTTATAATATTTAATCACATTTCTAAGCTTAAAAGCAACTACAATTGAATACATATCTACTCAAAAGTAAAAGCCATGAAATCCAATATAATTTGTTCTCAAGTATGCTGGAGTAAAATTTCCATAGCATACATTCAAGTCAAGTCCTAACAGAGCAAGCTTAAAAAATCAGGCAAAACAGCAGAACAGTTTTCCATTGGTGACATGTATATCCTTTTTGTATTTCAGTGACACAACTACACATGCATGAACAAACATTCAAACGTGCAGAAAAGATCATACAGCTAATGAAAAATACTGGATGGAAAGATAAAAGAGGGGAATTAATGTCTGGCCAAAGATACCTATAAACAATGCAGAAAATCCAGCAGATATTAGAGCAGTAGCAATGATCTTGGCATTTTCACATACTGTATAAAGAGTAAGATAGAAAACAGTGCAAACGTTACCATCGTATGTTACGTAGGGTACTTGGAATCCTTTGCCACTGTTTCCTTCATTTGATTTAAATTGAATCCATAACTTTCGCGATCTGGAGGTGAACGCTATAGGTCTCTCATATGTTTGGCAAGTTTCATAGGTAGTAATTGATGTAGGTGATGCTGCAAAATAAAAATGAGCACAGATTTTTGCAAAAACCACCTTCCTGTATTCAACAGAGGCCAGAAGCTAAGCTCTCTAATGTCAGTATTTTACTGAACACATCTGTACTTTGTGTCAATGACCACTGGATTTCTATGTTAATTTATAGAAGTATGATTTCAGTGGACTCTCTTGCAGATGTCCCACATGTTATTTTAGGCAAGGCACTGCTTTGTAACAGTCATGTGGCAACTATGCTGAAGAAGGGTTATCTCAGAATACAATCTTAGAGCAGACACCATTTTCTACATCCTTGTAAGAAATGCATACTCTCACCAGTGTTCTTTATTGTATATTACAGTTTGCCTTTTTTATTGTGTTTACAACCACAAATATTAGTTCTCTGTTCAGCTAGAGTTACCAAATTGTGAGCACTTAAATTCTCATTGTGTGGCTTGTTGTAGTGTTGTTGTTGTTTTGTTGTTGTTGTTGTTGTTGTTGTTGTTTCAACTTAGATATTGCACCATGGTGCTTGGAGCATTCTCTGGGCTATTTATAGCATAATTATGCAAACAACAACTCCCTCATCCCTCACCAGCTGGGTACTAATTTTACCAACCTCAGATGGATGGAATGCTCCCTGAACCTGTTGGGATTAAATTCAGATTCTAATAGAAGCTTGACTGCAGTATTACAGTTTAGCCACTGTGCCATGGGGCTCCTTAGTGCTCTTCTGTATCCACCTCTAGTGGCCATACTATGACTTCATCTCATTTCTAAGTTTTAGTAACCATGCCTTGACATTATCCTTGTGTTCATGGCTTTTCTAGAACAGCAGAGTGCCTTACCGCTTTTTCTCATTACTAAAACATCACCACACTCATCCTCAATTGGAAGGAATATCTCAGGGACTACAATGAGGATCCGCCTCTTTGGGGGTGGGCTTATATTCCAAATACATTCAACATTGGCTGGGTAATCTCCAGGATAGTTGGGGGACTCGATATAACCTGTATAGTCTCCAAGTTCTCCACCACATTGTTGATCTACGAGGGAAGCAAAAGATAATAATCTATACACTCAATGGATTCTCTTCTTCATCTACCATGATTTTATTCATTAAGGTGGTACTATTCATATTATCCTTGTCAGCCCGAAGACATTTTGGTACCTAAAGCAAAGCACAAGCTGGCACCCCTCCCATCCCATATACAAAAGCCAAACAGACTAGCTTTGAATGTTTTTCAGCAGTATTACTGGGACAGTGTCGTTCAGTGCACTGGTTCATTCATAGGCATAGGCAAATTCCATGAAACCCAGCTTTCTCTACCAGTATTGTCCTTCAGCCTCCATGCATTTGCTGTATGTTGCAACTGTGCAGCAGTAGAACCATTTTGACATTCACTGTTGACTGAAGACATCCAAATCTCACCTTATCTGGAATTCCATGTTCATTTCAGTGCAACTCATGTCCAGATGCACTAAAGATTTCTGTATCTTCATAGATAAGGGTTTGATCTGCAAAATTTGCACCATGTTCTAGTTTTTAAGAATTGCAGATAATATAAAAGGGGTCAGCATGTGGCACCCATCAAATTAAATCTGCACATGGAAGATGACCATCAAAACCCTCAGTTCCCCACTTGTACTAGAAGATTTTTTATGTTGTCATGAGCCTTTTCAGCAGTTTGCTATGACAGCATGGAAAGTCTAAACCGCCATCCTTCCCTCCAATAAATCCAACTGCTTAAACTAACAAATGGGGTAAGGGAAGTGTTTAGGTTCTCTAATTTGTCATTATTTACAGAGAGGTAGCTTTTTTTTTAAAGGCCACTGAAGCTTTTCTATCTGATCTCTGACATGGAGCTTGTTATCAGATACATAATTCACAATCACATTCCTGATTATCTTCCATTATCTGAGCAGCCTAAAGCACTTATAATTACATCAAGATGAAAACATGAATATAACTCACTTTTGCAATGTGTAACATTAGTAGAACCATCAAAATCTGTACTGGTATTCCCAGGGCATGTGATGCAGTAGTTCTGACCAAATTCTGGTTGGTAGGTTCCAACAGGACACCTGATACATCTGTGGGTTGTAGAGTTGTAGTAATGTCCAGGAGAGCAATGAACTGTGGAGTAGAAAGCCATGTTATTTCTTAGTGTGTTTTAGATGAAGACATAAAGAACAGAGAAAAAAATAAGATACACAAGGCTATACAAAAGCATAGTAAATACTATATCTAGTCCTATTTATTATTATTATTATTATTATTATTATTATTATTATTATTATTATTATTATTATTATTATTATTATTATTATTATTATTATTATTATTGGATTTCTATACTGTACCACCTAGTAACTGGGCCACTCTGGGAAGTTTACAAAGTTACATCAAAACAAAACAGAATAAAATACAATAAAAATACCATAACAAATCAAAAATACACATACCCTTTGTTTCACAGTTCTGGAATGACACTGCACCATCGTATTTTGTCACCAGGCCTCCACCACATGGAAAACACAGAGTCCTTCCTGGCTCAGACTGGTATGTACCAAGTGGGCACAATCGACAAGGTTTAAAGCCATCAGAAGAAAAATGTCCAGGAGAACATTGTCCTAAAAATTGAAAAGTTCAATTGTGTTATTTGAATATATATAATACAATGTGTGTGTAAAAACAAAGAAAATAAAAAAGAAGGCAAAAATGTTTGAGGAAGTTTACTTGTCCATTAAAGCTCACATTAAAATAGAGCAGTTACACATTAAGGTGCCACAACATTTTCATTTTTCTTTCGTTTCTATCTGGGTGGGGGAATAACTGTGTAAACAGATTCTCATGACACTAAACTGCGGCGCTCCGCAGTGTCGAAACAGATTCTCAGCTCCTTACTGTTTCTCAGTACTCACGAGCTGCAGTTTTAGGACACACAACCTCAGTCTCTCCGGTTATTTCCCATCAGTCCTTTGAAAAATTCCTTGAGTGTCGATGCACTGATGCTGGACTGTCAGTTGCAATGGCTCTACTGACCGCCGCCGCTACTCGGGGAGCCCCGCATGGCAAAACTGGTCTTCTGCATGGTTGCTCCGAGTGAGGAAGTAACAGCGCAAAGTGGACAGTGATGCATCAATATCCCTGTTTGAATATTTTTTTAAAAAACTTGATATAAAAGCCAAAACCAAAACCACACGTCACGCTGATGCTGAGGACAAGCACGGTAAAGGGGGCATGGTTTGGCATCGCAGGGAAAGGAGGAGCGTGCGGACTGAAACACGATTCGCACAGAAATGACGAGCGGTTCATGAAGTAACGGCCTCTGTAGTCTCTCCGGTCATAACACTACCAAAACTGATCTTCTGCATGGTTGCTCCGTGGACCCATTCCCAAGTAAAGTGCTGAGGACAAGCATATTTCATGGGAAAACACACTGACCACTCACTTAACACTCGCTTTAAAAAGCTAAAGAGTATATTGTATTTGAAGTCAAATGATATCATAAAAGCATATCTTGGATGCAGAGGCCCAAGTGCCTCCCAATTCATTAGTACACATTTCACTGCTGGATTCCCCAGGTTGGGACAAAATGTCCAGTGTTACCAGATATTCCCTATACCATTTAGAAAACAAGCACTACTACTGATAAAATTCTGATGATACTCTATGCACAAAAGAGCTTCTAAATAGATATAAGCTCTGAATTGTGAAGCTTATGATGACTTTTGTATTTTTCTATGACGTTAATCATACAGACCAGTTTGTTATAGATTAATAAAAACATTGATAGGATGCCTGAAATAATATTTATCCAGATTAATTAGGAATCAGCCTGTTCCTCTATGCTTCTTGGTGCATTCATCATTACAATTATCACCCATGATTGGAACAAAGCAGTGTGCTCAGGGGCCTTTGGGTTCCATTGGTAAGTCCTATTATGTTATAAGCCTTTCAGAAAACCTGAAACATTTCATTCCATTTTGGACAGATAGTTATATTTTTAACATGGTAGAACAACTGAGACAGAAGTTTGAATTTCCATGACAAAATAATTGTATATGTTTTTCCACAAGCTATTTATTATCTCAAGACTTGTCAAACTGTGTGGCTGTGATGTGGACAGGATTGCTAAAAAAGGTATCCCACAATCAAGTGGACTCAGTTTGAAAGTTCTCACTCACACAGATGTCAACCATTTTTCTAACACCAGTATGGGGATATTTTTGTGTCCAGAATAGCCAAGCCCTTGTGTTCCCATACAAGTTCTCCTTTTGGAAAAGAGTAATTTCCTAGATTGATTTTGTAGGCTTTAAATGAATGACCTCCCAAGACAGGATATCATCATTTCCAGTGTAGAGAAGTAGAAGAATACATTCTACTTTATAATGCTAACACTTGACAAACTATATTGCTGGAATCCCTGGATTACTCTAAAAACTACTGGATTCTTTTTGAAAGAGGAACAGTACCTATAAAGAATCTTGCCCACAATATGTGAAACCACAAAACACTGTCCCTTCACATAGATCAATGATGACCTTAAACGAACCTGACTTGTACTCTGTTTGAAGTGGCGTTGCAGCACTCTGAAAACATGAGAAGATCACCTGATCTACTGTACAAGAAGCCTTCAGGTGCAGAAATGTTGTTATGGAGCACTGCTCTATATGGTACAGGCTACTGCACAAAAATTCCTCGTGTCCTTTCAGACTTGATATCTTACGTCTTAATGCAACAGTTCAAATCTAACTGCACTTGCCTCCACATTCTGAGACATTCTGTGCACCAGCTACTCCTTGTCCATCATTGCCTGGGCACGGTTCACAGGACAGTTGACCTTCTTTGTCTTGGTATGTTCCTGGTGAGCAAGGAATGCACTGGTTATGTTCTCCGCTATAATAGGTGCCAGTGCTGCAGGTAACTGGGAAAATAAAAATGGAATCAATATTAAGGACCTTCATAGGACCCTACTAGGATTTGTTTTCACAGTACTTGCAGTGAAGTAAGAGTGCTCTCAAGTGTTCTACTTCTCGTCTTCTCATTGTAGCAATCTTTGGGCTGAATCTTTATTGCTAATGTTATAAGTGGCTTTCAAACTTTCATATTTAAGTCATTGTTAGATACTGTCTTTACAATTTTGCTCTATAGAGAAACAGTAGAAGCCTCTTAAGCGCTTCTGGACGCTGGTCCAGGGAACAAGCTAACATGATAGGTTTTCTACTCTCCTGTTTCACAGGTCTCATACTTTGCCCCTCTTCAGAACTAAAGCCACATTGAGAAATGACAGATAGGTGAGAATATGGAAATACTAAATAGTACATGGAGAAGGATGCCCTAGTAATAGATTACTAATGTGTCAATCAATTCTCTATCTATTCTAGTGTACCTGTTACAAGGATACATCAGAACATAGCTTTAATAATAAAGCAGAGTTCCTTAGGTAAGATGGGCGGGGTATAAAGCAAATAAATAAATAAATAAATAAATAAATAAATAAATAAATAAATAAATAATAATAATAATAATAATAATAATAATAATAATAATAATAATAATAATAATAATAATAATAATAATAATAATAATAATAATAATAATAATAATAATAATAAAAGCCTGCACCTGTTCCACGTAGATTCTACAATAAATTATCAAGAAACGCTGAACTCCTAATGAGTTATGGCCTTGCTGGTCATGTAGTAAGGCATTGAAGTGCTAGAGTCAACCACTGGAAATTTGATTCCAGCAGCCATCTAAATGTTGAGGTTTCCACAGATCTTGCTGAGGTTCACAACTTTAAAGGCTACACACATTTTAATGAAAATGTAAGCTAAAACTCACAAAATCTTTGATCCTCAACTCCTTGTTTTCAACTGTAATTTCCACACCTAACATCCTGCCTTTAGTATCCCTATCAGGAAGCCCCCAAATAATAGATCATCACAACAGCTCTATGTGCTATGTCGACTGGATTACCATGGAGAAGCCTGGAAGTAATCAAGGGCTGTTAGAGGGAAGGAAACCGTATGGGCTTGGGTCATGAAGCATGTGCTTGGATCTTACCACACTTTCCATCCTGCTGCACTTGCCCTGTGCTACAGAGATCATGACCTTCACTGGCAACTTTAGCTGCCTTTTGAGCCACTTCATACTCTGTCCCAGAAAACTGAATATAAAACTGCTGTTTGTTTATCGATTTCCGTAAGGTCTTGATTGCCGTTTGAAGTTTCTGCTCCATCCTTTTCCGCAAACAGTCAACATTACAGGCATCTGAGCAGAGAAATTAAAAGGCAAAAAGAAGGAACTGTGATTCTGATTCAGGACTGCATTTTCAGCATTGCTCCACTCTTGTTTGCAGAGGTTGGAAAAAGCTCATTTGTTCCAGTACAACTCCCCAAATCTTCAGGCAACGTAGTTATTGGCCGTACTGCTTACTGGTTGATGGCTATTGGGACAGATAGTCCCCAGAAAGTAACATTCCTATGTCTGCTAGTTCCAAAGGCACTCTAGTGTGATTTGATAGAAAGGAAGACATTAAATTAATAAAGTGCAGGGCTTCCCATCATTATCCAACAATAGGCTTGCTAGATCTCACAGTCCCATTGATATCTTGGGGAATTTTTACTTCTTCTCCAGGCCACCAAGAGGGGAGAGAAATCTGAGGGTAACTGCAGCAAAAGCAGGAGGAAGCTTGGTTTTGTTGTGATAGTGGCTGTAACACCTGGAGATAAAACCAAAGCTCTTCCTTGCTTCAAAGTGCTACCAGGACTCCCTAGGTCAGCAGGGAGATGTTTATATGTTTGTTGTGCACAATGTTTTAAAAGGAAGTACCACATTTTTCGAGCTGCCTAAATGCCCTAAGCACATCCGATCTCGCCTGATTTCAGAAGCTAAGCAGGGTCAGCCCTGGTTAGTACTTGGATGGGAGACCACCAGGGAATACCAGGTGCTGTAGGCGCCTGGAGTAGGAACTGGCAAACCACTCCAGGATTCCTGCCAAGAAAACTCCATGGACATGGGGTCACGAAGAGTCGGTCACGACTGTAACGACGCAACACACACACACACACACATCACATTTTTCACTCTATAAGATGCCTTTCACTCTTCCCCCTCAAAAGTAAGGGGAAATGTCTGTGCATCTTATAGAGCAAATACAGCAGTCCCCTGCTACATATATACCACAAATTTTCATTTAGAGAGAAGTTACCTGCAGGGAGCTTGTCCCACCCCCTGCTGCAGCTGGGATTCCACTGCTCCAGTCACCTCATTTGCAAAGAGGTCTCCTTCACAGAGCCTCTGCTGTCCCCTTCTGCAGCCTGGGTTCCACTGCTCCAATCACCTCATTTGCAAAGAGGTCTTCTCCACTGAGCCTCCGCCCTCTCTATCTGCACCCTGAATTCCCTTGCCATGAAAGCTTAAGGCAAAGGTTTTTTTCCTTTTCCTCCTCTAAAAACTAGGTGTGCTTTATGGTTTGGTGTGGCTTATAGAGCGAAAGATACACTAGCTAAGAAGATCTGCACTCTCTGTCTCACTCTCTCATTGACACACATATGCACCAAGATATCATTTTGCAATTCATATGAAAGGGCCAGTGACACCATCAAGGTCCTACTTCCTGGTCTCTGGTCTGGGGACTGAAATGCCAGGAAATGGGAAGCTCCTGATTTGTGAACCCTATTCAAGGATTGTTGGGCATTTTGCAGTATGTTTCAGCATATTGCTTTAAAGACATTTCATGCCACTGTGACCCAAGAAACAGAATTCATGATGGAGAAATACAGAGAAGCCATTCTGAATTTGAACTTTTCAAAGGCAGGGATCAAGTTTAGTCCTATTGCCTTGGTGTTCTATGGGACATCCCTAGTTTTTTTTTTTTAAATATGAAAGGAGGGTTGCCATTTTATTATAAGGAACTGAAAATAGCTCCATTAGTGGTATAAAGATGATGATAATGAAACTAGAGCTTCATCCTTGGCAACAGGATAGTTCATTTCAAGCTGACAGGGTTGCTAGAAATCGGGAAATGCATTTTGTGAAAATTATGACCCTTCTTAATATACAGTATACAGTATATCACAGCACTGGGTATATTATGTTAACAGATAAATATATGATGTGATAAAGAAACATCTTGGGGATATCAGTCAGTCACAGAATCCCTAATGCATGGAATGAACATGAAATCCAGTTATAAATTGCAACTAGAGTAGGCCCATTGAACCAGCAAGGATTGGGTGAGGCATCACGTCTGCAGGCTCCATTTATTCAATGGACCTTCTATAACTGGGACTTAACAACTACATTTCAGCCAATGTTTGCAAAAAACAACAGAAAAATATAATAATGTTCCCACTTTCTTGGAGCATACTAAAGCAGAAGTTGACCAATCCCAGTCAACAGACTGCAAAGACCTATAAAAATTTCACAAGTTCAGCTTCCAAATGAAATATGTCTTTCACAAACCTGAGACCTCCTCAGATTTCATCTCCATTTCAAACTCAGCGGTGATGTGTGATACTTCTTTTGATGGTGATTTCCGGCCACGGCGCTTTTTCTTAGAGGAGTCACATTTGAAGTTCACAAAGGTTACCTGGCAGTTGTCTGTACAAGGGAATTGACCTTTGTATAACAGAAGTGACATGGAAAAGAAATCAAGGTGCAAAGTAGCATTGTGGCTGTTGTGTCAGGTGTGTTGTTACTGACAATACAGGTGCTATGGCAGGAAGATAACTCCATAAAAACATTTATTTCTTGGTAGTATGGGGTATAGAGATACCATTCAGAAGAAACTCTGGTGTAAGTAGAATCTTAATTATAAAAAACTTGGTTCTCTAACAATCCAGATTATCTACATTCAAGTTACAATCTTAAAAAAAGGTTTGGCTTAAGGTCGGCCACTTCAGTGCACCCAGTTGTCAATTGTCTGTTTCTTGCACCCTGCTACAAAGGCCACCAGAAATACTCCTCACTGCAAAAACAAAAACAAAGTAACTTAAACTCAAGATGGCTGAAAGTCTACTTTCGTTTTTGAAAAATGGTAGTCCCCTGTCATGAGATAAATATAAGTTTTGTTATTAAATAACTGCCAAGGACAAACCGGCATTTAATAGGTGCATCACTCCTTTTGGAGGTTTCAAAGAACAGCTATTAACCTTTTTCCTTATAGGGAAAAGGTGTGTGAGTAGCGGGGGTTCTGGGGCCCACCAAAACGTCTTGGAGGGTTACATGTGACCCAAGCACTGAACTTTTCCTATCCCTGCTTCCTACAAAAACCTATGCTATAAAACCTCCAGGGACTTTGGCTCTGAGTCCCATGTCTGAGTCTTTGGGACTACATCCTGAGTCCCAAACTCCAAGTCCAAGTCCCTATTAAACGTAAGCTTTCCCCCTAAAAAAGGAAGGTGGGTGGAGTCAGTTGTGAGTTGAAAAAAAAAAACCCACCCTACACAAGCAAGTTCAAGTCAAGTCTAAGTGAGCAGTTCAGTATTCAGAGGAAGCTATATGCTAAATGTCCCACTCTGACTGTTATACAGTGTCTTGCCTGAGGTGCCAACCAACCCCTACAGTGTGTGACCAGAATAGAGGCAAGAGGGAGACCACCTTAAATCCAGTCATGCTTCACTGAAAAGTGGGGCCTGAGACAAGTCAGCAAGGTGCATTCTCAGGCTAAGTGTGTCTTAGGGCGCTTTTACACGACCCCTAAAATCCCAGATGCGGAGCTTAAAATTGTTTTCCCACCAGCTCCGGACTTTAAAGAAAATTAAGTGCGACCACGCCCACCTAAGTGCATCCCAGCGCATTTTAAAAGTACCTGGTCTCCGAGGGTGAAAAATTTCTGATGCAGATATAAAGCAGTGAGTGCCGGGCTCTCCTCGCCTTGTGTTTGTTTTTTTGTCCCCACCATCCCTTTAAGATACAGGAATCACGACGACGATGGGGCTCGGGGCGGCTTCCACCGGCAGACGGAGGTGAGCCTGCATTCTTTTCTCCCTTTTTTTCTCCCTCCCCTCACGCAGACAGGAGCAAGGAAGTGCGGAGGGGGTGGGAACACAGGAAGAGCGACGAACCCGCAAGATCTCTGGTCTGAATTTAAGTGGCCAGCGGATCTTAGGGGTCGTGTAAAAGTGCCATTTGTCAAATTCTACAGCTCCTTGGAGGAAGTCATCTCCCCTTTGGGGAGAAAGGCGGCATAAAAATAAAGTTATTATTATTAATATTACACTCTCTGGAGCTGTCCATGGTCTAAAAGAATCCTGCCTTTGATTAAGGAATCTTGTCCTTCCTGTGCACTTTCCCCAGTCTGCTCTCCACCTGTTAGCTACTTGATTTCTTGGCTAACTACCAGCTTCAGTGTTCAGGCCTGCTTTAGAGTTGTGGTAATTAGTTCAACCCAACAAGAGAGATGATTAGATATAGCTGAGCTTCCTTTCAATGATCACACAATTCCGGCAATGGATATTTTTCAACAATGCCATTTTTTGTTTTCCTAGTGACATCAAGCAACATCTGCCAGTGGAGGAGATCTTTAAACTTAAACTTGCATTAGGAGAGATACATAGATACACAATACTTCAAATGTTTTTTTTATTATTGTTTTTCTTATGTCACAAGATGATGCATATGAAATAGCGATGATACCCCCTGACAGGTCCTTGACCTACTTGTCTGTGAAATTCTGAATCCCAGCAATATTAAACTGGCATTTCTTAACCTCACCCCTCTACTGGCGTTTCAGGGAAAGCCTCTTTGAAATCACTAAAAAAGGCTCATCTACTGTAGGAATGTAAAGCTCTTTCTTGGGACTACAATAAACCCCCAGTTCCTCCCATTATGTGAGGACACTAGTGTGGCACCATGTTTTAAGATTCTCCCACAGTGGGGGATGGGGGAGGTTTTCATTTGGAAAGGGCTTTCAGTAAAATATTTCCTTCATGCAATTGCTTTAATAAATCACAAATTACAGCAAATAACAGAAGAACTGACTGTTAGGACAATGGCATTATTTTTTTAAAGGATGGTTAAATTGAAACCAGGATTGTATTGCATTGAGACTCTAGTTTAAAACTTCTAGTTCAGCCAGAAAAAAGTGTTGTTAATCCACATGTGCTCCTCTGCCCCATTACAATCCCTTTTCACCCCCTGCTTCATACCTATAACAGCCTGCTGTTTTCCGACATCCTTAATTTTTTCTTTGCTGCGAGGTCTCAAGTGGCACTTTGCATCCTTGATTTTAAAACGAGCCTTCTGTTTGATAGGTGGTGCTAATATATCTAAAGAAAGGAGCTGAAAGTTACAATTGTGCTGTGTTTCTTTTAAAGGGAGGGAAGGGAAATATATTTTTTTGCAAGGGGTGTAAAAGGAAATACAACTTTTAGTAGAGATGGGCACGACTCAAAAAATTGTGTTTCGTTTTTCGTTTGGTTGTTTGGGGGTCCGTTTCGGTTCATTTTTGTTTTTCGTTTTTTTTTTCGTTTAAAGGAAATGGGAAAAACAAAAAAATGCTGTTTCGTTAGCATTCTTTTCAGTTCAATGGATTTGCCGCAACGAAAACGAAAAACACAGCAAAATTGGTCGTTTCGTTTCCGTTTCCGTTTTGGTTTTTGCAAATTTTTCGTTTTCATTTTTGTTACGAAACGAAACGAAAAAAACGAAAACAAAAACAAAAATTTTGCTGAGTCGTGCCCATCTCTAACTTTTAGAACTTCATGGGGCTATTTTTTTCCAACAGCCTTGAAGTTGTATATGGTTGACTTCGGTGTGACAAGGCCAATTTTCTAAATTAAGAATGACTGACCAAAATTAAAATGAACAATTGAATAATGGGTGCTTGGGATATCATTAAAAAAACCTCACCTGTACAACTGGGAAGCGTAGTGTTGCGTTTCTGTTGTGATTTTACTTGAAGTACTGGCACTCCACAGCTTACTGAATAACTGTTCTCAGAGTCTAAGCAAAGAAGACAACGACAAATATAATAGCTGGTTTTCTTTTCTTTGCTTGCACTTTCACAGATATTCATAGAATCACAGCCTAAATGTGTTATAAAAGACCTATAAGTTCACTGAGTCCACCACCACCACCCTGCTCCAGTCAGGAAGCCAAATCAAAGCACATCTGACACATGGTTGTCCAGGTTTCTCCAGAAAGCCTCCAGTGTTGGACCACTCACCATTTATGGAGGTAATTTCTTCCATTATCCTGCGCTAATAAGTTAAGACATTTTCCTGATACTCAGCCTAATCTTTACTTTCTGTAGCTTGAAACCATGATTGAGAATAGATTTTGGTGGTCCTCTGCATGACTCTCTTTCAAGTATATGAAAAAAGCGATCATATCTCCTCACAGTCTTATTTTCTCAAGGCTAAGCTTGCCTATTCATTTCAGTCTTTCCTCATAGGGCTTGGTTTCCAGTCCCCTGATCATCCTTGCTGCCCTCCTCTGAACTTGCTCCAATTTGTTGGAATCCTTCTTAAAGTGCAGTGTCAAGAACTGGACAAAGTACAGTACTCAAGATGGGGGCCTAACCAGTGCTAAATGGAGAAGAACTAGTTCCTCTCAGGATTTGGAGACTATAATTCTATTAATGCATCCTAGAAACATACATGTCTTTATTTTGCAGCCATATCACATTACTGGATCATCTTCGGCTTGTGATCTACAACAATCCTTCTCACTCATAGTATTACTGAGCCAAATAAGCCCCCGGCTTGCAACTGTGCATTTCATCCCCCACCCCACTAGTGTAGAACTTTGCACTTATCCCTGTTAAATTTCAATCTGTTGCTTTCAGCCCAGTGTTCAAGCCTATTAAGGTCTTGTTCCTCCTGTCTTTCCAAGTATTAGCGATTCCACTCAATTTTGTGTCATTTGCACATCTGATAAATATTCCCTAAACTCCTCACCCAAGTCATTAATAAAATAAATGAACAACACCAGGCTGAGGATTGAACCTTGTGGTACCTCACTTGTTACTGTCTCACATTTGAGAAGAAATTGCTGATAAATATTCTTTGAGTCGAATTCTGTAACCAGCTGGGTATCTACCTGACACTTGTTCAATCCAACCCACACCTAGTTGGTTTGCTAATGAGAATATCCTGGGACAATTCATCAAAGCTTTGCTGAAAGCAAGATATATTACATGTACAGCATACTTACCACTTATCAAGGAGGTTACCTGAACAGTATTTAGGGATTTTGTCAGAAATACTTCAGATTTACCTAGTAACTCATCAATGCAGATGACAAGAACAAAAGCCATTTCCTCCTCAACCAAATGTAACAGCAGAACCAAAAGCAAAGAACGACAATCAAGAAAGGTCTTCCATCAGTCAGATCGAGTACAAATTTATACTAATACGGCATTTAGTCTTAAGTAAGCATTGTCTAAAGTGAAGAAGTATGAATAAAGCTGCAATAGAAACTTAAATTACTTTATTATCTATGGAAATGCCATTGATACCAACCTGGGACAAAAAGTGTGTTGGATGGACAAGATAAGAAACAGCTCTCAATTCCACCTGATTTGCTGCAAACCAACTGAGCTTTTGGAGCCAGCTTGGCATTTGGAAGGCACTTCACAGTCTCTGAGGGAGAAGCAGGAAATCACTTGTTCAATTAACTGCAGTAACATCCAGCTACATTTGTCCAGTTCCAGTTCATCTTACATCAGATGAGAACAAGCATGCAATTCAGGCCTGCTCTTCAATGCAAAGGGGATCCTGAGTAAAATAATCCTTCCGCTTGGACACCTGGATCCATAAGAAATCCAAGATCCAGTCCATGGCAGAAATGTAAAAACGTGTTCTGCTTATATACCGCCCTGTACCACTTCAAGTAGTCTCTGGACGGTTTACAGTTTTAATTACAGTATGTAGGCCACACATTGCGCCCCCCTCCCAGCAAGCTGGGTACTCATTTTACGGACCTCAGAATGATGGAAGGCTGAGTCAACCATGAGCCTACTACCTGGGATTGAATCCCAGGTTGTGAGCACAGTTTTACCTGCAGTACAGGCATTTAACCACTGCACCATGGGGCGATTTTAATCCATAATGGTGGGAAATCTAAACCCATGAGAAACTGAAAGCCTGGTCCATCAGATTAGTTATGTTCCCAATCTTTCTTTGAGTTTCAAAGGAATTATAAGAGTAAATGAACTTTCTCACAAAGAATTTGCAGCATTTCGTGAGTGACAAAAAAACCCCACTGCATTTATTGTTTATGAGTTGTATTGCAATTAAAATGGCTTTATTGCTTAACTGATTTTTATTTCAAAGTATTCTATTAAAATGCAGTCATTCAGTCAATGAAGTCATGAAATGGTCAAGGCAAAGGGTTTGACTTATGTTCTATTGGAACAATAAAATCAGTGGAAGCAGGGTAACACCTTAATCCTCTCAGCAGGTTACAATTAGGTGGAGATGTCTCTGCAGCCCACACCATCTCTTTTCCACTTTTAAAATGATACCCTTACATCATTCTTTCCCATTAGGCAAATTTAACTCGGTTTCATTTCTCTTCCCATGTCATTGTCTT
The DNA here is from genome assembly GCA_029282475.1 of Phrynocephalus forsythii. Lineage (NCBI taxonomy): Eukaryota > Metazoa > Chordata > Lepidosauria > Squamata > Agamidae > Phrynocephalus > Phrynocephalus forsythii. Next base: position 14,149,195 of record JAPFRF010000006.1, on the reverse strand, counting down.
CACAGTCAGTTCTTCATTTTCATGCCAATGTTTTCCTCTCTCTGCTTGGCACCAGCAGAACATAGCCTTAAAGCTGTGACTAACTGAGATCAATTTCTAGGAGGCCAGTCTTGCAAGGGTCCTCAGAGAGGCCTCTGGTTCCTTTCCCCATACTCGTGGCTCCCAGACAGTTTTGGCGGGAGGAGAGTATTTGGGCCAAGTGGCCAGGGGGCCTTCTGCAGTGCAGGTGAGGGGGACCAGAAGGACAATGAATGTTGGCCTGCTTGACAGCACAAATGAGTAGCACTCTTGGCAGACTGTCTGCTCCTTGTCTGTTCATGGCAATAGTCATGCTGCCACAGTTTAGCCAGCAGCATCTGTGGGCACTGGAAAGAGGCCTAAACACCTCAATCTAGCCTAAGACTGACACAATCAAGCTAACACTGTCTGTCTGTTTTGGAATATTTGTACTCACAAGTGTTTGATTTTTCCTTGATTCTACACTTTTAGGAGAAATATTCTAAAATGAAGACAAGGTGTAGAGAACTAGAAAATAATGACCAATCTGACCCTAATCTGACGGGTAGGGCGCCACCGCTCCCAGTTATCACAAGAGGGACCAATGGGAGGGGAAGGGAGGAGAAAGAGAGGCAAGAGGTAAGTGTGCTAGCTAGGAAGGGAGGCTGGCAGGCAAGCAAGAAGGTAGGGGGATCAAGGGAGAGCAGATGGGTTTCGCCGCCCACAGCAGAGGCAGCTGTTTCTGCTGCAGCTGCATCTCTGTGCTTCTCCACCAAGGTACGCTACTGCATCACCTGGTCCGCTGGCCAGGAAGATCAAATCGGGGACACCCCTGGCCATTCAATCTTAACGGGCGGTGCAGCAGCGCACCTGGTGCAGCAGGTCCGCCACCTGGGAAGCTTGAACAGCTGCAGCATCCCACTCCTACCCACTGATCACCAACCATGGAAAACTGAATCCGTGGGTGGTGAATCAGCGGATACAGGGGTGCTAATGTATTAAAAAACTCCATCTAAGGCTTTGTTACCTAACTACCATCTCTAATTCTACCCGGGATATGAGCCCGTATCATTCTGACAACCCTTAAATGTTTAGGTACTAGAGTACATCTCAAAATAGACAACCTGAATATTCCATTTCTATTTGGGCTGTGGATGAAAGCACTTCATGGCACTTTGGGCTGATAGCACAGCACCACGGGAGCCACATAATCTCCCCCACCACCACCATTCTGGCTGTTTGCCCCACTCACCATTATCTGTACACTGTCAGGGTCCTCCTTCTCCAGCAGCCCATCAGTCAGGCAGAAGTTCAGGCTGCCCTTTCCCAACACCCCAGGCAGCCAACCATTCTGACAAGGAGGCAGGGTTGGGAATCTTAGTGGTTGGCTGCCTGTGGAGGTGGAGAAAGACAGAACAAGTTCTTGCCTGCCCTGGTGTGCAAATGGAGGAGGAGGACCCTGGCAGACACAAAGAATGGTGAGTGGGGCACTTGGGAAAGTAGGGGGAAGTTATGAATGGCAGCTATAGTGCTGTGCTTCTGAATCAACACAAAGCCTGGCAAAATGCTTTGTATCCATCTCTAGTTTTGGGTTACACCTGCTAGCCTCTAAAACCAGTTTTAGTCACAGTAAACCAAACATGCCTGTTGTACTGGTACTGGAGCAACACTTCCTAATCAGGATTGTTATGGGGATTATACTGCTACCACATCACCTTAAATATAATGCAGCATCAAGTATATCCGTGTTAAAGGTTCCCCATGCACATGCGTGCTATTCGTGTACGACTCTAGGGATGGTGCTCATCTTTTATTTCTAAACAAAAGAGCCAGTGTTGTGCAAGTCCGTGGCCATGTGGCTGGCATGGCCAAATGCATTTCTGTACACAGAACACTGTTTACCTTCCCACTTTTTATGGTGGTACCTATTTATCTACTTGCATTCACATGCTTTTGAACTGCTATCTGTGTTGTTGTTGTTGTTGTTGTTGTTGTTGTTGTTGTTGTTGTTGTTGTTGTTAGGAATACTGGAGTTGATTGCCAGTTCCTACTCCAGGCGCCTACAGCATGTGGTATTCCCTGGGTTAGCCCTAAATAAAACTTCACAATCAAAGAAGATGGATTCTAGTGTTAAACATGTTTAGTGAAAAGGGTTATGTAGAACTAATGCAGTAACATGGCTAGACGTGAAAATGAAAGACGAAGGATAGATTGTGCAAGGAGGAGGGAAGGAAAGATGTGTGGATGTCTGCAAAGTGTCCCCTCATCTTCTAATCATGGTTTGAGCAGTGGAATGTTATCTTTGCAATGGCCGATAATATGCTTGAAGAAGAAGAAATCTTTTGCATATATAGCTTATTTAGCTATCATCTCTCACTGCAAAAAATGTAAAATAAAGGGTCTGAAATTTTACTTACCAACACAATCTTTTTTATTCCAATGTAACTTCTTTCCAGGTGGACACAAACATTCGTAATTTCCCATTGTATTAAGACATCCATAATCACAGCTCCCATTGCTGATGCTGCATTCATCAATATCTGAAAGTATATTTAAATGAATGTATTTATTTATTTTATTAGGTTTATATACCACCCATCTGGCCGAAGGTGAATGGTGCACTAGAAAGACATTCTACCAGAACTCAATTCTAAATAGGGCTACGACTGCTGCACCATCATTCGCTGAGTAAAGGCTTTCATATTATCTGCTTATTACCAGCAGAGCTTTGTTAGATATATCAAAGAACACAGGAACAGAATCACATTTAGAGTTGACTTGACACCACTGACATGATCTGCAGAGAAGCACAAAGCCGTACCGTACAGGTGGTGTGTGGTGGTGGGTCTTTCTACTTATTAAGACTGGTGCAGGTAGTGCTACAGAGATGGAGGCAGCTACATCAAATAAAGGCACTGAGGAAACCTGCAGCCTTTAAGAATCCCAATATGTATTTTCTTAAGAAGAATGGACAGATGTTTTTTAATCAGTAGCACCCCTCTCTCTGCAAGAGTTTGGTTCTGGGCTACCCCACGGACACCTGAATCCGCGGACGAAAGCAAACACCCTTTTGGTTCCTCTAAAAATCAAATTTAACGCCCCCCCCAAATCTGGACCTGTGTTTTTGTATGATTTGAAGGGGCTATGTGCAGCGATTTGCAACAGTAACTTGTTTATGGTACCCTTTTGTGGCGGCATTTGGCTTTACAGCACTCTTTTGCAGCTACAATTTATTTAATTCTTATTTAATTATTTTTGGTGGCCAAAAGCAGATAACTGTATCATCAGATGCTGATTCAGCAAATACAGGGGTGCCACTGTAGTTTTTAAAAAGTGAATTGGATTCTGCACACTACAATCAGTTATACAGATCATGAGCAGGCTGGGTTCTGTGCAATAATAATAATAATACTAATCATGTGCCATCTAGTCAATTCTGACCTGTGGCAACCTCTGTCAGGGCTTAGAGAATAAACAGAAGAGGCCTACCAAAGCAGCTTGCCCAAGGCCACACAGGCTGACTCTGCTCATAGAAGATACAGTGGGGAATTGAACGTCCAACATCTGGCTCCAGAGCCAGATACCTAAACTGTTCAGTTATCCAATTATCCAGTCAGCTGTGCAAACATACAGACGATTAACTGAAAACCAGATTATATATCCATCTTTACTTTATCTAAAAAGATTATTAATATAAAATTAATCATCTAAATTAGAGATGGGCACGAAACGAGCGATTTTTCATTTTCGTGTTCGTTTTTTCATTTCGTTAAGCAACGAAAATGAAACGAATTTTTTTAAAAAAACAAAACGAAAATGAAAACGAAATGACCAAATTTGCTGTGTTTTTCGTTTTCGTTGCAGCAGATGCATTGAACTAAAAAGAATGCTAACGAAACAGCAATTTTTCATTTTTGTTTTCATTTGTTTGTTTTGTTACCTAATGAAACGAAAACAATTTTTTTTGCAAAAACCGTCACGAAAATGAAAACGAACCAAAACGGACCCCTAAACGACCAAACGACAAACCATTTTTTTGAGTCGTGCCCATCTCTAATCTAAATATTTAACCATTTATAGCATGTAATATTCTTATTGTTTACTAATAATAGGTCAGAAAAATCATGACACTTTCAAATTAATCTAAGAAGTGCAGGACAGAACAGCCGTATATAATGGTTGAAATCCTGTTGCTTAGAGTAGTTAAGTTGCAGTTAGAGTATGCCCACTTAGTTATGGTGAGCCCACTCCACCATAAATTTCATTGAATCAGTGTGCCTCTTCTGCTGGTGGCCTGATAAATTGAGCAACAGGATTCGGACCACTGTGGATGGTATTTTATTAATCAGTTAATTTTATTAAATATTAATAACACTATTGCAACCCTTTACATTATGGATTAAAGTTCTCACTATTTTTTTAAAAAAAACTAAACTTCCTATGTCTGTTCCTACTGCAATTCTGATGTCTTAAGAAATGACAGCTTTAAGAAAACGAATTACAAGCAAAAGTAGAACAAAAAGACTATTGGTCTCCAAACCTCCACAGTGTGTCATTCCATATAACGTGTACCCTTTATGACACAGGCATTCAAAACTTCCAGGATAGTTGATACAAGTATGGTCACAGGTCCTTTCAAAGGAGCATTCATCTATATCTTAACATGGAGTGAAAATGAAAAGTATTGTGAGAAATGGTATGGTAAGTATAATTTAGCATTCGTATTCGAAATGATTCATATATTGAACAACTTGCCAATAATGGCTGATACACTGGAAATGTATAAGCAAGGTACACAAGCTTTCATTTCCAACAAGAAATGCTAACAGGCACAACATGACAAAGAATTACATGGAAGAGCAATATAAAGCCTATGGATCTCATAACCTCCACAGTGTGTCCTTCTGGATAGAAAAACAAAAGAAAAACACTCCACTCATATGATAGAGAACTTGTTTCCTTTCGCTTTTCCAAACAGTCAATATATGATACAATAAGTTTCCTGTGATAAACATCAGTGTGTAACAGTTCTCATTGAATTAAAACTGAGGGCTTGACAAATGTTAAAATACAATTTCATATATTGTCTGTAAGCAGTGCACATTTTGGACACAGGGTGTCACCATTGAACCACTATCATCTATTACACATAAGGCATTCAAATAGCTACATTCTTCATTTCCAAAAAAAATTACGAAACAACTCTACTTTTCTCTTTGTTTGCTTTACAAGAAAATATGAATTTATAATGATGTCAACAGTAAACCTAATTAAGATAGAAATGTTCACAATATGAATTCATAATGCTGTTAAAAATTACAGATGGTGGTTTTCCAAATTATTCTGGCCCAAGTCCTCTTGGATTTTAATGCATGCGGAAACACAATCATGCAAGTGATTTCCATGTTTCTCTCTATGTTTGTTGCATGCCTGCCATGTGATTATTGCATAAGCAGGGATCTAGCAGATATGTGATAAATAGACAGGAAAATAACACCACTTACACAACTTCCTTTCCAAAATTACATAACCCAACTGAACTAAGGTTTATTGAGTGTTTCATCAGAATAACGAAACAATGATTATTGGATTACATCACCCGCATCCCGGGTGTCATCACTGATGGTACTGAAGGCCACTGAGAGGTCTAAAAAAACTGAGAAGTTTGCATTTATCTATTCCCATATTAAGTTGGCCACCAGAACAACCAATACATCTTTCCCCAAATCACACTCGAAACTAGACTGGAAACAGAATCAAGCAATCAATACCATCTGAAATCAGCTGGAGTTGAGAAGCCACTCCTTCCCCCAATATTAATGGAGGGAGAAGGGACATGCTGACCACCACTTCCTTAAGTCTAGTGGGAATCATGTCCTCCCTCAGAGAATCACTAATCACCTCTGAATCTGGAAGTTGAGTCATGACAACTGGACTTCTTTTCTTGAGAGACTGAAATGTTTTGCTACTCATCCAAGCAGCTTCACCTTGATGAAGCTGCTTCGATGAGCAGCAAAATGTTTCAGTCTCTCAAGAAAAGAAATCCAGCTGACATGACTCAACTTCCAGATAAACTCACCTGGATGAGTGAGAATCTTCATAGGCAAATCACCTCTGAAGTTCAGATTGGAAGCCCTGTTGTGGCACATTTTAATTTTTAGGAAGCAATGTACCCAAATAAAAGGTTGTAAACTTCAAATTGCTAAATAACTTGTGCGCATCATCAGCTTGCACAAGCTGAAGCCTATTTAGAACAACCTGACCAGACAAGATCATCCATCTGTAGTCATGCTTGAATGAAAAGCCACCTTGTTGCAAAATAAGTGCAAATTTGCCACAATTGAGCTTTGTATTAAATCTCCAAATCTCACTGAAAAGGGTTTTCATTACTCAAAAGAATTATGTTGACTCTCATTGTAGAAACACAGTAGTCATGGAGAAATACGATTAATTTGCCACAATTGCAGCATCATATATCTGAAGATGGTTTCTCATGGGTTTCGTTCATGATAATCACATATTTTTGCCATCTGTATTCTGTCAAACTAGCAACTCCATAGTCATCAGTTCCTTCACATATCAGGCCTCAGTATGAGAATAATTGGGAATGTCTGTATTGATGACCTGAGTCATCTCTCCATTCCAGGCAAAGGCCAGGACTTTTTGCAAATTAGAACATCAGGACATTTCCCAAGAAACACAAGAAACCTTCAAGCTAAAAGGTCAAATTCGACCAGCTAGTGGTCTGTCCATGATAATAGAGCTATCTCTGGGTTTCCCTCAATAGGTCACTGTCCTACAAACTGCTACAAGAAGCCAAGTCCAATATAATACTCTGTCACATGCAATGGGATAGATATTAAATGAGGCAAGTCCATGATCTGTCATTGTAGCCGCCAAGTCCTGAACTTGGTGGTCTTCCCATGCATGTTTGATGTCACTGAAGACCAAAACACTTGGAGTCCTCAAACCACTTCTCAAACCATCATCCGCTCAAGCAAAACAGATCACTGAGGATTGGGATGGTAGGTGCTCCAAAAGAATTGTTGACATATTTTAATCTACTGGCAATAGAAACAAATGAGCGAAGCTAGCTGATTGTTAGACAAGGGTATTTGATGAGAGAAATGGAATCCTGATACACCAAGATACATATCACTCCACCACTGTATCTCACATGTCTTTCAAGAAGGTTTTTCTTGGACTAGGTCAAAAAATTCTAACTGCCTTTCTACTGGCCACTGCATCATTCAGCAACATGACCTTATGACTCAAGGGAACTGTAGTTGAACCACTGAAAATTAATGGGGCCACCGTAGAGATTAGCAGTAGAGATACGAAACAGAAAAAAGGAGTTTTGGTTTTTCGTTTGTCGTTGAGAGGTCTGTTTCGGTTCATTTCCGTTTGTTGGGAATTTTTTGAAAAATTTCGTTACTGTTTTTTGTTTTTTCGTTTGTCGTTTCTACCCGCTTTTTGCGCAATTTTTAAAGCATTTCCATGCGCAGGCATCCTCCAATGCCCCAGACCAGAGGGAAAACACTAAAAAAATGGATGCTGGCAGAGACATAGTATAGACTAGGTATGCAGGGAGGCTGCAAAGGCAGCGGCGGGCGTTGCCCAGGGTGCAAGGCAGCCGCAGAGTGACTGCACTGCGGGGCAAGGGAGGATACTCACCGAGAGGTACGGAGCATGCACGCACACAGGGAGGCTGCAGGACTGAAGCTAGAGTCGCAGAGACAGCAATCCCACCCTAACTCCCACCACAGACTGCAAGGAGGACGGGGGCTGCCAGAGCTTTTTATGCCCTCTGTGGCTGCCAGACCTGCCTGCCCAGTCTGCAACCTGGGCATGCTATTGGTTGAACATGATCCCATCACATGGCTTGCCTCCATTTTGTGGCTGGTGGTGACATCCATTTTAAAGGGAAAAGAAAAATACATCGCAATGGGAGAAGACAAAAACAAACGTTTTAAGGACCCCAACCCCCCTGGTAGGTATTATCAGACAATATAAATAATTATCGCTGTGTTTTTACAGATGTCCAGGGTGTTTTTTAACATTTAAAACAGCTCATTTCATTGTGCGTCGCCATTAATGGAAACGAAACGTAACGACCACAATTTTCGTGGTTCTGTTTGTTTCGTTGCATTTTTATCACAATTTTCATTTGTCGTTTCGTTACGTAACGGAAACGACAAACAGTAACGGAAACGAAAAAATGTTCGTTCTGTGCCCATCTCTAATTAGCAGCAATATTGTTGTTTAGTGTAAACCAAATAACAACTTCAGGTGTATTCATAATTTTAGGGGTCACACACACGCAGGCTTGGTACATGTGTGCACATGGCCTGATAAACAAATTGGCTTATGCTAAGCAATGGAATTTTGGTCACTAAGACTTGAATACAAAACAAAGAGGTCGGACTTGCCTACCCTCTCAATATCTTTCCTTTACAGTATCTCAGCCTTCCACCATCATGGTACCCTTTGCTCTCTGCAGTCCGAATTATGGGTCCTTTTCTGTCCTGAACCTCATCAAACAGTTTCTATCAGAAGCAGACAGGCATACCTTTAGCTGGGAAAAACTGAAGGCTTAAAATTGACTGCCATTGTTTTTTAGTTATTGAAAATCTCTTCAACAGTATCAGTACTAATGTCAGGGAAAATACCAGTAATATCACTCAACAGTCAAATGTACTTTTGTTGTCTGGTCACATGCATAAGGAGGGGTGAGAAATTCATTATGGCCAATGACTTTCATGAAAGAGGATTTCGATCCTTGTGTGTGAACAGTAAGTTATCCCAAGGACCACATATCCCTTTCTCTTCAGGCAAGCTTTCCCTGAGTGAATGGTTGCTGAGTGGGGTTTTTTAAATGGACTGTTATACCTTACTGCATTAAGTATGTTTTGGTATTGCATTCATTGATCCTTTTAGTATTGCACACCCATTGTTACTCATCTCAAATACTGCATTTTAATTGTTCCAAGGCACCTTGGGTCTTTTTAAAGGCAGGTTAAAATATTTTAAATAAATAAAATCAATTTTAAACATCTAAAAGCAGCATTCTTCTCTCAAAAAATTAGAGTTAAGCAATAAAAGCCTTTAATAAGTTAATTTTTAAAAAAACCAAACCTAAACAGCCTTGTGCCACCTTTAACACCAAAAATATAAATTTCTGAGCATTAAAACTCCATTTCTTCAGACACATGGAATACCATTATAAACAAAATAAATTAATATACATAAATATTCGGGCCATAAACACATATACAGTACATAGTAGACTTGGTCGTGGAATGGAGTCTAAGTTAAATTATAGAAGGTTATAGAAGATAACAACTGAACATTATGAATACTCATTAAACTTTCAAAGTATAAATTATGTAAACATCCTGGGAGTAGGTTAGGTATTACCTAATGTAAAACATCAGTTGGCTAGTCTACAACAGTAAGGCTTTATTTAGTCTTTGAAGAGCTGAAACAATGAGTTCTCATGATTGTGCTGAGATCAGAATTTTGTCAAAGAAAGCAACTTTTTCTGGCTACAGAAAACTAGTGAAAAATGGCATTTTAAGACATATAATATATGCTAAAAAGTTCCAGTCCCTGATTAATCCTCTCAGGAGGCATAAAGCCATTCAAAGACGGGCAACACACAGCCTGCAGGCCTCACATGGCCCCTGCATCCTCAGCTTCTTTTGATTCTGGGACGCAAAGAGACCTGAAAAACTCCCTTTGTGTCACTAAGGAGGCATGGACAATTTCCCCAGCTATTCAGGGGCTTCCATTACTCATGGCCCTTTAGATTTTAACTTAACAACATTAAATTTTAAAAAAGCGTTTTTGACAACTAGAGCACATATGGGGTTTTTCTATTTAAAAACCTGAATTCTGGAAGGAAAAAAAATTAGTTTGGGGTTGTGGAACAAGCAGAGCCATCTAAGATCTAAAAAGGGCCTTGTGTAGTCTCTGGACCCCTGACGATAGTTCATCTGTGCTCTAGATACACACTAGAATTTGTCATTCATTTCAAGCCCCTCCTATCTTTCAAATTCCCCTTTTCCTACAATAGCCACTTTGAGTTCCATAACAGCAAGTACTTGGGAGATAGAAAAGTTCTGACACCAATTCTCATGTGTTGGCATTTTTGAGTTAGATTTGGGTCCATTCATTTTGGCAAACTTTGTCTCGTAACTCCGTGTCTGGTGTTGCCTGCTAGGATACCTCCAACACTCTTTATTTTCTGCAGTCTTTCTCTGTACAATTACCAGCCAGTTGTGGAATTCCACACTGGCTATAGAAAAGAGAAAACTATTTCAACTACTTAAATCTTAGGAAAGGAAGCTTATTATGAGTTAAGAGTAAGACACTGGAGTCTCTCTTCCACCCCACTTCAGATTCCAGGATACATGCTCTCAGTCAACTGCTGATTTCAACCAGCTCTTTGATTTGTTCAGTCATTCAATTGTCACTTTTACAAAGCAATGTTCCTCCCTGTTCTCTTTAACCCCACTTCATTTCTGCAAACAACAGTGCTAGAGTTACAATACTACTGGTATGAGAAGGCCAGTGTATTTGACTCACAAAAGCTAGTCAAATTAATGTTAGGTGGTTAACTAGGATCAATTTATACAGTCTGCTAATCTTTGGCAATGAAGAAATAGGAATGGTTGGAGATTTTGTATATCTTGCTTTAGCTGTTAATCCAAATGGAGTCTGAAGCCAAGAAATAAGAAAAAGAGTGAGACTTAGAAGGGAAGCAATGAAGGGGTTTAAAAGATCATCAAGTGTAAGGATATGTCACTGGAGACTGAGACCAAGACCATTCACATTCAACAAGAGCTGAGTAGGGCTGTTGAGAATAGGATATGCTGGAGATCTCTCATTCATAGCAGTGTGACTTGATGGCACACAAGAACAACAACAAGGCCGCCTCTGGCAATCAAGGAGATTGATTTGTTTGTTGCTGTTTGCCTGCCCGCCTATGTTTTCTGCCATCTTGCCTTTGTATATTTGTATTTTCATCTTTTTTTTATTTGACTCAGGTCTTGATTTTATAGGTCTTTTATGGATTGTTTCATTTTTGCATAGAATTGCTTTTCTTATATTGTTCACTGCCCCTTTGGGAAAATCAGGCGGTATATAAACAAACAAACAAACAAACAAACAAACAAACCACCAGCAGCAGCAACAACAACAATGACAACAACAATCTTGGGCAAAATGGGCCAAGATCTTAGCCACTGTCTGATGTAAGACGTTGAGAGATTTGTGGGACTGAAGCAACAGGTGTAACCTTGGCCTGTGATTTCTGGCTGGCACAATGGTATGTACTTTGACCGTTAGAATTTTGCCCAGCTTTTGTCTCCAGGTTAGAAGATGATACCTTACATTGTAACACATCTGAGATCATGCAGATGCACCATCTTTGCTGATTTGTTCAGGTAAGAAGTGATGTTAGAAGACCACTCTATTCAGCTTGAAGACCAGGACAGATGGGGTGCTAAACTTCAAAATTCCATGGGAGAAGCATCCTCCCTGTCCCCCTCAGGAATGGGTTGCAATCCTCTCGGCTCCACAAATATTAAGTTTAGTCCCTTTCCAGAACCTATGGGATACTTACTATTAAGAAAAGAGATGGACAGAAATAAAACAGATAGTACAATGAAGATAGAGAATGAATGGCCTTTTCCTGACAATCCTCTCCAGGCTGCGGTCATCCCTGCTGCTTGTGCATCTTTTTCTTCCATACTTTACTCTTCCGCATAACTTTCTGTTAATGTGCTTTGATACAGCACTTTGGGAACATCCCACTTCTTTTGCCAATTACCATTTTGAGGCTTTCCTTCCTTATGGAGGTAGTCAATGATGGTTTTCTGCACAATTGTCAAGTCAGCAGTTTTTCCCATGATTGTGATTCCTACTGAACCAGCCTGATATACCATTTAAAGGCTCAGGAACCCTTTGCAGGTGTTATGGATTCATTAGCTGAACAGAGTGGGACCCTCTTAGTCTAGAATATTGAACCTTTTCTCAATATTCTAATTGTCTGAGTTTGTGAATTTGGAGTTTTCATAAACTAAGCCATAATCATCACAATTATAACAATTAAGGCTCGAACGACCTCACTTTGCATGTAATGGGTCTATCTAATATAATAGTTTCAACTTTAAGGTTGCATTACTGAAATAAATGCACTTTTGCAAAATATTCTAAGTTTTAGGTTTCACCTGTACTTCATTCTACTGTATATGAATAAGTATCAATTATTGATAATTATTACAGAGAAAAGCTATCAAATCAGTACGTTTGTCTCTTCTAGTCTTATTTACTTTCCTTATTTTATTGAAAGCATAAAATTTATGTTTTGGGGTGGCACTATGTTTTTCTCCTCCTCCTTTTTCTAGATGATGGCTTCCACGCATGCCTTATGGTAGTGTGAACATTAGAAGATGCTGCTTGCCTTGTGTGACAACATAGCTAGTTACAGAATTGGTATTTTATAGTACATTCTCCCAATGGGCCTCCCTCTGAAAACTGTTCAGAAGCTTCAGCTAGTCCAGAATGCTACCATGATACAAATTGCAGTTCCATTAATAGCTCCACCGCTATCCACATGATACAGCAGGTAACTCTCCTGCAGCAATAGCTACATTGGTTATGGCTTCTGGTTATAGCCCAATTGGAAGTGTTTGCTGGTTATGATCTCCACAACCATAGCTGACAGACCTCTCCCAAATAAGCCTGCCCGGGTTTCGAAGAAGCCCATCCCCTGACCCTTTTGGCACAAATAAGTCTGTCTTGCAAGCTGCTTGCAGGCTCCTAAACTCTCTGCCAAAGGTCTTGGAAACATTAGAAACCATCCAAGGTCAGACAAGCACTGCTTTAAAAAAAACACAACCATTACCTACCACCACTCTTCTCAAGCTGCCTCCTTATATCCATTGAAACAAAAAGAAAGGAAGTTTTCTTTTCTTCAGAAAGTTCTGCCAGCCAGAAAAGTCAAAAAGATAAATCCATGATGGAATATATAAAAGTAGTCACTTCTGTAATAGCTCTGTCTTTTAACTATTCATTTCCGCACATGTATGTAGCCACATGTTTGGGGTAGTGGTGGTAGTTTAATGCTTATTGATGAAGAAAAAAAAATCCAAAATATCACCAAGATGAATAGGTGGTTGGGTGGTTGCAGAAGGTATGGCCTTGTATTCCTGGCTACTGAATTCACTTGCTGGATATGTACAACCTGTTGAGCCCAGGAGTAAATTGCTTAACAGGAATACATACCTATTAAGCAATGCTAATTTCCAACCACAGGAAGCTCCTTTCTGAAGGCGGAGGCCCCATGAAGACTGCCAGTCTTCATGGGGCTCCCAGATGGAGAAGCAGCCTTTCCTCAGTTCACTGGTGGGCCTTATGGATTTGCTGGCCTTTGGTTTTTATTAGCCCGATCCAGCATGACCAAAGTGAAGGGATTTGGGGGTTTGTAGCCAGAATAACAGGCAGCCAGAAGAGTCTTAATGCCATGTCCATGGCAATTTTATTTTTCTTCATTTTGGAATACTTGTCACTAATATGACAAATTTAGATGAGATGGATGATCAGTGGAGGCTGTTGGGCTTTTCTTGAGGTGAGGTTCTCTGTCCATAACTTGCCAAAAAAGAAAAGAAAAGAAAGGATCTCCATGGCAAGAACAGGAGTGGTTTCTTCTGAGTTTCCTCATGGGACTGAATATTAGCAGTGAACTCAAGAAACCACTCTTGGGAGAAAGTGGGAGGATTTTCATTTTCCTAACCTATCTGTCCAAGTCCATGACCTTAGACCTTTTCCATGGATGCTTCCAAATTTTCCAATTGCAGCAACACTAATTACGTAGGTGGTTTCAGTAATGTGGACACTTGCCTGCTTGTGGACTGAGAGCTCAAGCCACAAAGTGGCCTTCAGACAATAAGGACCGTTGGCTAGTACTGAACTGGTCTGGCATCCTACCACTGTCTCAAATGTAAAAGACTCTCTGTTCCTGTTATTATTTCCCACATTTAGCACTTTGCACACATTACTGATGATTCCAATCTTACTCTGGTTAAGTAAATAACACTAGGGAATTAAGATGGATGAGACGAAGCAAAAGGAGGTCTGGACTTTAGGACACCCTTGTAGCAAACAATTTGGAATGTGATGAACACTTCAGCTGAGTCCCAACCAGCTATTTCTGCATGTAGCACAGTGTCCCCCCCCTATGCCACCATGCCAGGGCAGTTTTCTCGTGCAAGTTGCTATCCCACCTCAGTGATATGGAATAAAGAATAAACATTTATGATAGTGAAAAAAGCTAACTCCCTACAGCCATTGACTGATATGGCAACTTACTTAGTGGGCATCCCTTGTCCCTACTATTGTGGTCCCAAAGAGAGCACTGCACTCTTTCTACTTTGAGATAGTTTCCAGTTACAACACTCATACAACTCAAAAAGCCAAAATGTGAATATCCACTCCAGATACTTGAGTGGTCACTATTTCCCATTCGTATATATGCCTACTAATAGGCAGAACCCTTGATATTTAGTGGGGTTTACTCCCAGATAAATGAATATAGGATTGAGGCCTAAAAGACTTTGGTTCATTTGATTGTTTTGTGTATCTTTGGGTTTGCTTAAATTGGCAGAGCTTTCATTGTCATCAAACTACTTCATGCCCCACTCACTGTATGTCTTACGTTAATCTGAAGACAATTCTTATTAGTTCCAGTGTGTGTGCAATACCTAGCATATCATGGTGCTTATGAAGTACAGTACCAAAACAATGTTGAGGACGACTGTGATAGATGAAAACTGTATTGCTCTTGTGTGCTAAACAGAGCAGCATGTGACCTAGCTCTGTCTGGATGTGTGGCTGAGAGGGAACATAGGACAAGATTTAGTAGCCCTCCAGATGTTGATGAGCCAGCAATGGCATCACCCCCTCAACATCTGGAGAGGCACAGGTTGCCCAGTTCCCCCGTGGGCTAATCCCACAGCATATGCAAGATGGGTTTGTGAATTCCCCAGATGATGACCAAGGCTAACAGGGGACCTAAAGAGAGACAACGTGCCATCGCTAACTTCTCTTTGAAAGGAGTTTGAAAAACACTTCCAGCTCACTTGACAGAATGTGTATCCCCCCCTTCCATTAGTAACCACACTCACACCCTCAAATTAAATACACCAACCCAACAAGGTCTGTCTGTAAACATCTGGTTTTAAAAATAGTTATTTTCTGTTTTCCTTTTTTCCTCCCAAACCTCACCTGCAGCTAGTGCCACCCACACATCACCCATCACAACATCAACGCGAAAACAGGTTTTTGGTAGTGGTTAGCCAACAGGCATTTCTGAGAGCAATAAAGTTACAGTGTGTAGAACAACCAAGATTCTGCAGTGAAAGTCATTAGTTCCATATTGACTCATTTAAATGGGGGGGGGGAGGCTCTCTTTAAAGCATGTCTTTTTCTTCTCTCATTTGCATCTTGAGGCCATTGATGACAGACTTATTTATTCAGAACTCAGGTTAAATAAGCTTATGTTAACCTGAAAAGGAGTTTTGCCCATTATCTATTCGCAAGAGTTTCCTAGCCTTTGACAGTTCTGCATGACAATCTATTCAAACATAGCCATTTATCACATTACTGCAGTACTTCACTGTTATCCTTCTGCAGCTTACTGCTCTTTCAAAGAATTCAGGGTAGCTTATATGGACTACCTCATTTTATTCTCACAACAGAGTAAGGCAGGACAAACCAATATCTAATTTAGGGATGAGCAAAGAGTGGCCTTCTAGATGTCATAGGATTGTAATTCCCCCAAACAACTGGAGAGCTGGCTATTTGGAGACTGTTTTCTCCTGTATAGATGCATGAAATCCATAGGAACCTCTGGAGAGGCTCTTGAAATGTTCTTTACATGTTCTTGAAATGTGCTTTACAGTTATTCAGAGTACCACATGCAGTGTGCCACCCACAAGGTGGAATACCCTCCCCCAGCCATTTGACAGGTTCCTATGATTTGCAGTTTTAGACACATTCCTAATTAAGCAAGCCTGCTCTATATAGTCCAAGCCACCATCTATTTCACAGACCACGTATGTGTGGCTTGTTAATTTGTGTACCAAGTATTTCTGTGCTTATATATTTTATATTTTACTATTATTGAATTCAATATTAAACACAAGATTGATTTTATATGTACTTAGGAAGTTCATAAATATCTATAAATAAAGAATCAGTTTTGTTCTAGCCAGCATACTGAATGGTGAGAAACACCTGAGAGTTGCAAACCAACTGCATCTACAGTAGAAATCTATGTTTTGACCACATCCACCTAACATGTCCAGCATAATATGGGGGTAGAATGATATACAGTAGGATCCCCATATCCACTGATTCATTATTCACTGATTCAGTTATCCACGACTGGCAGAGGAAAAAAATTAAATAATTAGCAGTCACAAAGCAAGCTATTGTCACAAACAGCAGCTGTAAAGCAAGCTATTGTCACAAATAGCATCTGTAAACCAAGCTACTGTCACAAACAGCAGCCATAAAGCAAGCTACTATCTCAAAACAGCAGTCATAAAGCAAGCTACTCTCAGGAAACAGCAGTTTGGAGGTGGGTGGGCAGGTGTTCTCTCTTATCCACGCTTTTCATTATTCACGGGAAGTCCTGGAACCAATCCCCAGCTGATACCGAGGTCCTACTGTATGCTGCTTCAGGCTGCTAATCGGGGTTAAATATTTGACAGTTGCTTGGAGAAGAATAAAGACATCTATGGGTGTAGAAAATAATTGTTCTTCCTCACAGTTTAAGTGATTTCAATGACTTGCTACTTAATAATGACACATTAACTTTGAGATGGTGGATCCTGAAGTGCACAAATACGTTCAGAATCAATTCTCCTTGTGTCCTTAGAAAGTTCCAAGCACTCAAACCAGGAGTGTAAACAAAACCCATTTTTAAATAAATCAGATTTTCTCTGATTTAAAGCATCCACACCAATGCAAGCTTAAATATTATCTATTGCATTTTATAATTGCATTAGTATCTGAGGCTGAAGTCTTCCTTTGGTTTTCCCCAAGTTCTTCATTGCAGTGAAGTCAATTCAGTTGTTGTTGAGGCTTAGTTAATAATGTACTAATGATGTGCAGAAGCAAAAAAAAAAAAGAGAGAGAGAGAGAGAAAAAAAAAAAAAAAAGAGAGAGAGAGAGAGAGAGAGAGAGAGAGAGAAAAGATCTGGCATTGATTATTATACCTTTAAGTTGTGCTTTAAAGTATAAATAGTTCAGCCACATGGTCTGTTTCAAATATCAGGAGTGGGCAATTTTGCCCATTTTGAAAACCCCTGACTTAGATAGAGTAGATGTTTATTTAAGAGTTTTATTGCCGACACTTAGCTATGTGATTAGTGGAGTCCAAATGTCACATGATAATCAGAGAATAAAGGACCTCTGAAGGAAATTGGTTTTCCTCACAAGGAAATGTGCTTTCTGTTACAAGTTATTAACTCTGAAGAACTGAGTGGCAGCAGTAAAATTATAAATCTAAGAACATACTTATGAGCTGTGCTGATGAGGCTGACAATAAATAACATCATAAGGCATGCAAAGATCAAATGCAAAGGCTAAATGAATATTTTCTCCATAGTTTTAGCATCAGTTGAGGTACAGGATTTTTCTGGTTTAAACAGTGACTGTTTGATAACAGCATATCCATATATGTATCTAAACTCTCTCAAATGCATTTCATATTAATTTGGCAACTTGATGGCTTTTAAGCTTAAAAGAGGATGGTTTTTCCAGTTATGGGCAAAGCAAAGGTGACAGTTACTTTATCAGCAGAAAAAGAACTCATAGCAGGTGTTTGAAGGAAATTTCCGAGAAGAACAAAACTGCAAAATGTACTTTTGAAAGAAGACACGTTAATCATGCATCAGGAAGTGATAAAGTATATAATCTACTTGATGGTATGTTTCCATTACTCTCTGACTTTGGGACTTTCCGAGATGCAAGGTGCTTTGAGCCATTACACACATGCTCTTAAATGTCAAGAACCCCATTGAAGAACAGCTTTCTTATTGATGCTTTTAAAGCTTTTATCATGATGACGTGGTATGCAAGACGCCCTTCTGGCACCACTACATGTCACTGAGATCATACTGAATGACTCTCAATCCAAGTTTATTGTGTATACTTGAAACTGCACATTAGCTTAGCATGTGGCCACCACTAACCTATGTCCCCTTTCAAGGTTTAGTTACCAGATATGTGATTTCATATAATTATTTCTGGCCTTCCCTCATTTCCCCTGCAAGAAGCTCCCTGTGGATTGGTTTGTGGTTTCTGCTTTAACTAAACCTTTACCAAAAGACGTAGGGCGGCAATGATCGTGCATTAAGCTAACCACTTCTGTGAATCAGTCTGTCACTATGAGTCTCATGTGTTCATAGTTTTTAATGGATTGTTCCTATTCTGGATGCTTTGATGAATGATGTCAGCTTCCCTCCCCACCATACAGAGTTTCTTGCAGATTCATTGTTAGAAGATGTATCAGTCCTGTCTGCATCTGCATCTCATATCAGCCACGGTTACGGAAAGTTCTTTTGGCAATGGAAAATCTGGAGTGCAGTCTGTCTTGCCAGTACTGCAACACATGTACACTGTGCTATCTGAAAGAAACAAGGCAGACCTGCTTTGGATGACCTACTTGTCTCCCCACAGTCTGAATGAATGGAAAATCCACACAAAGCAGTGGCTTCAAGCTCGGGGGACACTGAAATCACCATTCAATTGAAGGGCAGTTGGTCACTCCAAACAGAAGTTCTCTCACTCCCTTTTTGTTGCCTCAACAAGCCTGTAAATATTATTGTCCAGGTATAATTTTATTATTGGTCCTCTTGTAAAAAGCTATGGAAAGTCAGGAAGGATGTCTGCCTTCTAGAGACCTTAATTGAGAATAAAGTGATGCAAGCAACTGATTGCAGCATTGCTTAAAAATTCACAAGACAACAGCAGTTTTAATTTTATGCCACAAATTAAATACTTGCTTTGACATGAACCTCATGTAAGGAAGAAGGTCAGTAAAGATTAAACTACATGTAACCATAAAAGGGTAAAGGTTCCCCCCGCACATGCGTGCTAGTTGTGTCCAACTCTAGGGGCAGTGCTCATCTTCATTTTCAAGCCAAAGAGCCAGTGTTGTGCATGTCCATGGCCATGTTCAAGAACTAATCATACTGTCCATTCCTTGAGACACATAGATCTTTTGCTGGACTCTGTTGAGTCATTTATTTTTAAAAAATGTGGAGACATGTGAAATAACTTTATATGATAGGTTATATCTCTTTTTAACAGATAAGTAAGCAAGCAAATTTATTTATGGTCGAAGACCGAAAGGAATGGAATTTGTAATTTCCATTAATGTCTCACTTCATCTATACAAATTATAAAACCACTAGATAGGTAGGCATAGAATTACCTGTTAACTAACTAGTAGCAAGTATACCCAGATGGGCCTTTATTGTTGAGGAACAGCAGGTTTTAGACACTTCTTTGGAATCTGGAAGGAATTAAAGAAGCACTCTTCTACATTCTCTTCTCCTCAATGTTCTGACATCTCTAGAAACATAAGTGGTTTACAGAGAGCCTAGAACAGCTACACCCAGAGGGCCTGTGCAACATTTTGCTCTTGTAAAATGCTCTGAGTGCTAAACCTCAGAATACTGTTTACAAGTTTCTGAAGGTGTCTATGCGGGGGAATATAGGCTATATATTGTTCTGTCACACTGATTATCTTGGCTGAGTGCAATCAATACACATGTGCTGGTTGTCACATTTGAGTTCTACATTTCCATAAATGAACCCATAGAAAACATCCCTCATTTCATTCCCACAATTGCTCTGGGAACCTGATCGGCCCAAGGTTTTTCTTATCTAAGCCCAGCACTCTGTCTACCATATGTCCCTGGCTTTCCCACTAGGTTGTCCAAACACAGAGAAAAACAAACCTCAGACCTTTTTGTAAATGCTAAAATACATCTCAAGGTTGTTTAAACAGAGCCCTTGCATGACAATTATCAGCCAGATCTCTCTTTGATGATGTGATCAAAGTCTGCTCATGTTCTGCTTTAACAAAAATCATTATAAGGATTAGCAGTTCATTTCCTACTGTATGGTAACATCATTCGGTTGATGGAAGGAATAATAAAAACAACTCTATTGGGAACAATAAGAATGTTCTATTAAGAAGCAATAATTAAATTCACATGGCAAGCTGGTTTCATTTTTCTTGCTCTTTCAATCATACTGGTGGGGAAGGCACTTCAATATGAAAAGCAGAACAAGCATATGTATGATTTTGAAAACATAGAAAGAGCAAGTAACATGACCCAGCTGGAAGGATTCAGTCCTAGAACCATGGTCAGACTCAGAAATTAAAACTCACAGCAAAGTCTAAGCCATCAAAGATCCCATATATATTCTTTAGAACTTCTAAAGAAAATAATCAGAATGTTAAGAGCTACATGCGAAGACCCAAGTTTCTATTACAAAACGGTAGGACGTGTTTCGTCATGAAAGAAAACAAAACACAATTTTCCCCACTAGAAACGAAAATGACAGGGGAGCTTCTTTGGACTCTTCCCTATAAGTCCCCAAAACCATTTCTAATTGAGTTGGAAGCTGCTAATTGCTCACCCACCGGAGGGGGGGCTATTATCCACTTAATTCTTAACTTCAATTAGATTTTTTCCTAGGGGGATCCCCTTTGGAGTTTAATAACTCAGCCCCCTGAAACCCTAACCTCACCCAATTTCAGAGGCTTAAAGGGAAGAGCTTGAGGAAGCTACCCTGCCATTTCCTTGCTGAAAAAAGGTCGTGATTCATATTTTTGGGTACATAATATTTTGTTCTGTTTATGTACCCAAAAATATGGATCACAGCTATGTATCAGCACCAAAATTGCTGGGGAGCTTCGTCAAGCTCTTCCCTTTAAGCCACTGAAATCTGGAGAGGTTTGGGTTTCAGGGGGCCATGTTATTAAGCTCCAAATGGGGTCCCCATAGCTAATTGCCAGAGTGTTTATGTCATGTGCCAGCAATACAGGGGTTAATTGGTGTTAAGTTGACACCCATCTAGGTGGTGAGTTCCCGTGACTGAGCAGAAATTTTAACCCAGTTCTGCTTCCTAGTTTGTTATTCTAAGTATGATACTACACTCACAGCTCAAATATCTCTTTACATTTGAAGTAGATGAAATGGTCTGATGACTTATTCAACAGAGTTTCTTCTAAGCTCCGCTGCAAATGGCTGCAAGGTCCGGACCTTAAAAATGTTTACCCACCAGCTCCAGACTTTGCAGACAATTAAGTGCAACCCCGCCCACTTTAGCGCGACCCAGAGCAGTTTTCTTGTACCTGCTTTTTGGATGTGACAAATATTTGATCCGGTGTAAGGATAGTGAGTGCGGGGCTCTCCTGGCTTCTGTTTGTTCTTTTTTTGCGCCCTGCCCCTTTAAGAGATCTGAATGCTGCCTGGAACAAAACGGAGGGCATTCTTTTCTTTCTTTTTTCTCCCTCCCTCAGGCAGCCAGCAACCAGGAAGTGCGGAGGGGGGTGGGGACAGAGGAAGAGCGAGGAACCCCTAAGATCTCTGGTCCGAATTTAAGTGGCCAGCGGATCTTAGGGGTCATGTAAAAAGGCCCAGAGTTTCTTCTAATCTCTAGCAAGAGCCAAATGAAGCATTTTAGTGTGCATGCTTATTTGTATTGTGCTTTTTAGACACAGTATATTTATTGAAGGCTACATACTGTATATAATTACAGGACACACATATAGGTTTTTCCCCTCTTAGGACTTTCTGGATCATTGTTCCTTCAAAACTGATATAGAACAAAAGTCATATATTGATCGTAACAAATAAAACATGCAGCAAAATGTGATTTTTTATTGGTCCAATTCCTGTGCCCTTGAGTCTAAAGTTGGAAAGCTAAATCAGCAACAAAAGAAACTGTTCCATACTTATCTTAGAAAATTACTTTGTTCCTCTCAGACAGTTTAATAATATACGACCAGCAATTATGACATATTTCACTAACAGGAATCTCAAAAAATGAATATGTGTGTTACTTTAAGCCTCAACTGGTAGAACACAAGTGCCTTTCAGGTCTCTTTCTTTGAAGGCTCTTGTAATACATTCTAATACCATGTCTCTCTTCAGTGACACAGTGCACAAATCAGGAAAAATACAAAGAAAAAAAAACAAGAGAAAACAAAAATGTGGCAGTTTAAAGACTAACTGCTATATTTTAATAGTTTACATCAACCTATAGCAGTTAGTTTTCTAGGTGCCACAACATTTTTGTCTTTATTAGTTACAGTATTTTTGTTTTGTTCTGACCTGATAGGCTGGAATAGACTAACACAGCTACCTCTTCTAAAAACAGTGAGCCGAGACAGTCAGGTCCACAATAGAAGAGTGAATGTGGGATGATGGGGAAATGGGAGACATCCTCTTGTGCATGAAAATTGGGTGAACTAAGAATAGAGTTAGTCACTGATAGATATTATGGGGCTTATTTTGATTCTGCATTAGTTGTATGCTAGTATATCTGCTTGCTTTGGGTGAGGTGAGAGGATAAATAAGGGCCCCGGGTGTATTTTAAGTGCCTGAACTCTTGCTTATGTTCCCCTATTAATATCAAAGGCCAGAGGCCAAGGTGGAGTGGAAATGGAAAATTTGTAATGTTCCAGCTGTCAGATGCCTTCCAAACCCTCCTTAAAATCCACAGTTCCTGTGGTGTTCCCTTCACTCTCCTGGGGACAGAGTAAGCCTTAAAGTCTGCTTCATGGTCTTCTCTAGACGAGGGACTTCAAACCTGACTAGCAGGATACCTGTTCAAACATGGGGTTTATGTGGGCAAGGGTAAAAACTAATTTTAATTTTGTGTATGTGTGTGCGTGTGGATATAAAATTATTTTTGTTGGTGTTGTCAAACGAACCTGTGTACCTTCCTTGTGGTGCCCTCTGGATGCCCTTTTGGTCATCGGCCTGAGAGGATTGCCTCCATTTAATGTGTTCACCACATTTCCATTCAGAAATGAAAGACGAATGTTTGGTTAATCTGCTCCCTGCTAGAATTCAAATTTACCACCCAGCCTGTGTCCGCTTGCCATTCCTTTTAACATAATAAAGTCACTAAGCAGTTTAATGAATAACTAATTGAAATGGTAAATAGGGATAAGTAATTTTCTGGTTGAAAGAGCCAAGATTACTAGCTCCTGGGTTCTTGTGCCAAAATCAGATCTGGAAGACTTTTTAACAGGTGCAGTCTTCCGTTTGCTCCTGGTTCATCTTTCTTTCCCTCTCTCCTACTGTTTCAAATGTAAGAATGAACAGGTGTTTCTCATCTATCACACAACTAGATAACCTTTACATTCATTAGATACATCTTTGGGTTTTCTTTTTCTTTTTCTTTTCAAAGTCAATGATATCAAAAGAGAAGCCTTGGCCAGAACCCCTGTCACTAGCACACTAGCTTCCTTCCTTCCGCATTTTAAAAAAATGATTTTCACAGCCCCGTTTCTTGTCCTATATTTGCATCCTATAGATATGATGGACTGAATCAAGCAATCTGTTCTTAAGAGGCACCTTTCCATTCTGTCTAAAAACATCTGTGGTACAGAATATTCTCCCTGTAGCAACAACTGAACAAGGCCACCAGAGGGAGAAGCAGCAGCAGACCATCCATTAGGATTAGATCCAGGGAGATGACTCTTTGTAAGTCAAAACAGAAGGTAATGTTAGCATATATGTGGAAAGAGGAGCTCCTTTGAAAGGCTAACTTTATTTTGGCATCCTGGTATGAGAAATAGAAAAATGAAATTTATTCTCTCTTGTGATTGTTCAATGGGAGGTAAGCACAACTTAGTTTTTTTCCCAATGTGATTGTTCAGTCTCAGCAGTTTGTCACATCAACATCTCTGGAGAGAAAGCATTATGTAACGGCTAAGGATGCCATCAATTGGGAATTTGCCCCATGGTCTGCCTTGATCTGGTTCACTCCTTTTCCCACTGTTCACATGATATAAGGCAGTGTTTTTCAACCTTTTTTGGGCAAAGGCACCCTTGTTTCATGAAAAAAATCACGAGGCACACCACCATTAGAAAATGTTAAAAAATTTAACTCTGTGCCTATATTGACTATATATAAAGTAATTCTCTTGAATAGGAATCAAATAAACACAAAGAAAGTATTTTATAATTACTTTATTATGAAATAGTAAGTAAACAGAAATATGAACAATTATAAAATACTTTATTCAGTGCGCAACCTGGGCCTGTTTGGCTGAACACAAAGCTGATATTCTTCAGCTTTTCCAACGGCACACCAGGCAACACTAGTGTGCCACGGAACAGTGGTTGAAAAACACTGATATAAGGCATTCCTGTACCATGCCTACCTCTGCCTTTTAGGGTTCCTGTTAGGCCTACTGCTGTTTTTTCATTTCATTTCATTTCATTTCATTTTACAGTAGCACCCCTGTATCTGCTGATTCACTATCCGCTGATTCAGTTATCTGCGGATGGTGAGTGCAGGTGGCGGGGGAGAAGGAAGAGGTGGACTCTGGAGCAACTGCTATCCCTGGGGCAGTGGAGGAGGAGGAGGAGGAGGAGGCGGGCTCAGGAGGGCCAGCCACCTATCTGCAAATCAGGAGTTCAGCAGTGGCAGAGGCAGTGGTGCGGCCAAGGAGCACCCGCCCCCTGTAATTTCACCATCGATGGCGTCGGCGGAGGCATCAGTGTGGCCCAGGAGCACCTATCCACCTGCAATTTTGCTCTCAATGGCAGTGGCGAAGGCGGTGGTGCGGCCCAGGAGCATCCGCCTGCCTCTAATGACAGCAACAATGCTGGCAGAGGTGGTGGCCACACGACTCAAGAGGGCCCAGCTGCCAATGAGTTGGGCAAGAGCACAGCAATGGTGGCGCGACCCCGGAGAGACCGCCCACCTGCAAGGTTGGGGCTTGAAGCAACTGTATTTTATTTTATTTTATTTTATTTTATTTTATTTTATTTTATTTGGTGCAGGTAGGATTGCTCAGCTTTGGTTTGTGCATGTCTGACTGCTGTGTTCAAACTAAAATCAAGAGCCTAAGCTCTCACTTTGTTTAAGCCACTTTGGTTACTAGGAAGTTGAAAGCTTCTTCCCACTTCCATATGGAGGAGAAAACAAGAGGGGAAGATGTGGGGTATTTTTGTTTCTTTTTTTCTTTCCTTTTCCCTTAAAGGGAGGAAGGGTTAAAGAGGGTCGCTTTAGGTGCAATGTGGTCTCCTGTCCTCAAGCCACTCAGTCCTTGCATGTGGTACAAGGATCACCTCAAATGGCCTACTGCACCTTAAAGTGACCCTGTTTAGAAGGACCCAGCTCAATCCAGCCAGGGACACTTTGGCCATCTAGTCAAACCCTAACTGAATCTGGTGTTTCATCTTGTTCTTCTCTCCATTCATGCCAGTTATGCAGATGTGGAGCATTTTATAAAAACTGGAAAAGCTGAGGCAGTCTAATTCAGTTTTTCCCAAACTGGTGCCCCTCTAAATGTGCCTGACCACAACCTGGTCAATAGGAAAGCTGAAAAGCTAACAGTGACAGACAGGGTTAACAGGTCACTGAAGGCCAAGAGTGGAAGCACTGGAATCAGACTGTGTTGTAAATTATTCAAAACCATCATGTTTCTTCTGTGTCAATGAAGCAAAATTATCTTTCTATAAATCTGAAGCAAATAATTATTTGCTTAAGTTGCCTTGGCAAGTTTCACTTTGAAAGGCAGCAGAATGTTTGTACTTCAAATAAACGGTGCCCAGCCTATATCCCATAGTGGTCAAATCTCAGGATACTGGTTCACATGTTTGTTTGCTTTTTTTGGGTCCTGTAGATCTATGCTCTTGGCTCTTCTCTGTGCCTGAGGAACAACACCATTCTATGGCAGAATTAATGAAATCAATCAGACGAAATTAAGCAAGAGCAGGATGAAACAGTTTGAAACAAACATAAACAGCATGAAGAACTGCATCATCTTCTCCCCCCACCCCCCACAAAAGAGTGAAATATTTTCAATTCAGACTGTGGAGGATTAAAACCCTTAAAATAACTTGCCACAGTCTTTCCACAGCAATTAAAATGTCTTGCCCACTAACTAATACAGGTTAAAATGGCAGATTTATAAATTGACATGATGAGTAATCTCAAACCACTCTTGTTCTTGCCATTGAAGGGAAAAAGCTACCAATGATATTCTGCCACTAAAAAGAAAAAGAAAAGAAACAGAAAACAAGGAATTCACATTTTGTTGAATTTTTCTTCTCTGTCAATCTTCCTCCGTTCAACAGCAACAGTCATGCTAAACACTTCAGTTCACTAATTATATCCTAGAAACTGCAGTCAGGAATGGTATTATAACAATGTAGCTGTTCTCCACAGTTATGATCAGCATTTCTGTGATTTATATAGCTTCTGTTTGGAACATTTATTTATTTATTTATTTATTTATTTATTTATTTATTTATTTATTTATTTATTTATTTATTTATATCTGGGCGGTTTACAGAAGCTGACCAATTCAGCTAGTGACATGTAAGGCTGGCATGCTCCACCTTTCGCTGTTTGAACTCATCAGTCACCCAATCAGAGAACTTTTCCAAGCCCCATAATAGAAGCAAAAGGCTCACTGTTTCTGCAAAGGACATTTCTGTTTTTGTATCTACTTGCCTATTATGTTTTTAATTTATGATGTGTTTCAAGGATGTTAAGCATTGTGGCAGTATTGTTGGGAGCAAACACAAGTAAAATTAATAATTCGCTAGTAGCTAAAAAAATCTTGTTGATTTTATGACTTTCATTTTATGACTTTCTTTATATCCCATTTTTCTCTTTCTACAGAGATCCGAAGAGCTTTACCAAAGTTTTTTGTTTGTTTGTTTAAAAAAAGATACAGCTCAAAAACCTCATTAGGGCTGGAATGTGATTAGTTATTTACTGACATACATAAGAAAATGCAGAAGTCGGTATAGCTTACTGATGAGGGTGCTGGTCATATATAAAAATCCTGCATCTCACGTACAATACCTCTGTGTCTCACCACTGGTAGCCATATAACTGGTTAAGTACCACTGGTTTGGAGAAATCTCTTGTTCCTCAATTAGAGGGAAAAAAATAGAAAATAAAGAATTGGGGCATGATTTTTTTCTGTGTAACACTGGCAAAATTGTATTGTACATATACCAGATTTTCAAATCTATGTTGGATATATGAGTATCACTTATCTTCATATGTGGTGGGGATGTTCGATTATAATGAACTTCTGTGTTATAAATTTTTGCATTGATTTCTTTAAAAATCAGTACTTTTGCTTTTGAAAGAAATCCATGAAATATTGGAATTAAATGTAAAAGTAAATCGTAGAATAGAACTATTATCAATATTTGACATGCAACAATGGAACAGGACAGTAAAAGAATTGATAACAAATTCAAAAGCATCAATGCCATTTTGGAAAGGAATTGAAACAGATGCAACGTGTTCAAATGATCTAGATCAGTGGTTCCCAACCTTCCCAGTGCTGTGACCCTTTAATACAGTTCCTCATGTTGTGGTGACCCCTTGCCCTGCTTGGAATAGGCCATAAGCCCCCTTTGTCAGGCCACTGCCTCTGGTGCCATAGAGAACTTCCATATACAAGCACCCTCAGCCAATTGCAGCCTCTGGTGCCATTGACTGACATCCCCTCCAACCTACCAAACTGTAACTCACTCTTCCTCCCCCCCCCCAGACCGAAGCCATTTTTGCCTTTTTCTTCACTGGCTCATGGTGACACCTGTGAAATGGTCATTCAACCCCAAAGGGGAACCACTGATCTAGATGAAAGGGGGCTACTGATAACTAATTGAATAGTTTAAGTTGTTTCTTGTGTGCATGCATTTACTTTTTAAATTCATTTTTTTATTTTGTGTATTTTAAAACTTGTCTAATAAAAAAGAAAAAAGAATTCATTATGCATTCCCTTTTGGAATACAGAAGGCCATATCTGCTGACACATTCTAATAAAGTCTATCTTTATACAAGTAGCTCAACCTCAATTATTCTTTGTAAATATAGGTTATACGAAATACTGTATGTTTTTGATTACTCATTTAATTTTAACTGCCTACAGTTTCATAGTATATAATCCCCATCTTCCATTCTAGGTATTCGTGACATTTCTTCCCACCTATATTTCAGGAAACTGATAAGAGTGTTTTAGCTTCATGCTACAAGGTGTCTTGAGAAAGAAGCAATCCAGTGAGCTTTTTTGGAGAAGATTGATATATTTTCCCATATACAACCCTCAAACATATGCCATACCATCACACTCCAATATGAATGAAGATAATGTGCCATCAAATAAGTATATTATTCTATGTAAAGTCTAATTTAAGACCTTGCCATCAAATTGTGCATTGATATGGGGGTTATGGCACGTATACTCCTGAGTACCAGAGGAGATAAAGTAAGGTCAAAGACTTCCATATCATACCACTGACTAAGAGGTAAGAAATAATCTGCTGACTAGTTATCTGCTGGAAGGGAGGCGGTGAAGGTGAAGGAGGGGCCCAAGGCCTCAGGCAAAACAGTAACCCGGTCGCTCTGGGTTAAGAAACTCCCATAATAAGTAGTAAATAAAATCCAGCAGGAGCAAGACAAGCAACAATCTTCTGAGAGGAGAAACAGAAAGTTGAGCCAAATGCTGACAAAAAAGCCGAGATAAGAGCATAAAACAGCACGACAGACTCACGGAGGCTGTAAACTCAATTGTGCATTAAAATGACTCATATGACACATCAATTTTGACATTATTTTTAGAGACAAGTGCCACTGCCAACTTGCTCTTGACTGAGAGAATTCTCAAGGTGATTTCTGCCAACATATATAGCCCAGTTTATGCTCAGCCTGTTGTCCGTACATAATGGTCAAGCTTACTTTATGCCAGTGTTTTTCAACCTTTTTTGGGCAAAGGCACACTTGTTTCATGAAAAAAATCATGAGGCACACCACCATTAGAAAATGTTAAAAAAATTAACTCTGTGCCTATCAGACACACACAAACACACTTCTCACCCCCTCCCAAAACAACAACAACAACAAATCCATCCTCCAGCCCAGGCCCTCCCAAGGCATCTCTAATGTCTAACCACACATATTTCTCAGATGTGGACAAAATTAGTAGAAAATAGTGGAAAGTATTCATGTGCTTGTGTCACGTTTTCTTTTTAAAGGACTATTCTATTCGTTTATGAAAAGTAAATATTTCAACTTTTTCAAAATACCCCCTCCATATTTTGTTTGAATATTAAATATTCAATCTGCAACAATCCAAAAGACAAAAGCATGAATACACTGCATGACCAGAGTGGGTTACATGAGACTCCCTGAGTCTTCTGAAAGACTTTCTGATTGAAGCAATTAAGAAACCTCGCTTGTACTAGCTATGGATTGCCTGTGATTTGCCCTCAAGCGGAATCAGATTAGATATTCTTCTTAGAAAATCCTTATTGAATTACAGTAATTGCATGACAGCACTTTTCTATGGTAGCTTTTGTGTCAGATAACAAAAGATAAGTCTCTTGAAGGTTTATTTCTAACAATGAATTATTAAAATGCATGCCACCACTACTTGAAAAACAAAGAAAGGAAACTAGTATTTGATTATAGAAATTACCTTGGCAGGTTCGTTCATCTGTTAGTAGTTTATATCCTTTCTGGCAGCTGCACTCAAAGCTGCCAACAGTGTTTCTGCAGAAATGGTCACAGCCACCATTGTTTACCAGACACTCATCTATATCTGTCAGATACAGCAAAAGAAAATGAACACAATACAGTATTAGTCATATCAGTTGCTGTAGAAGGGGGAGAAGAGAAACTTTACTGCCCCTGCCCCTAATTCATAGGGACAGAAAGATCGGTTCTTCATATCTTCCCCAGGACATTCACCCTAAATGCTACCAAAATACAGGACAGCAAAAACCTGAGTGTTTCATTAAATTAACAGGGAATAAATTAGTTCTGTATAAATTTCTTTGTCAAAAGAACTGAGAAACCAACCACTGTAAAATAGGCTGAGTAAAACAGATAATGAGAATCTAAACTGCTGTTCCATATGAGTAAGCCTCTAGTGTCCCAAATTAGTTGTTTTGCAAAATTACTGAATATATACATGAACATATGTTAATGTAGACTATTAAGACCAAAAATGTGTGTCCAACCACTCTTCCTGTAGATATACCTGTGTTGAAGTAACTACATTTGAAACCCCATTATTTATTGCCCTCCCAAGTTCGGTATGTCCAAGACCCAACTTCTCAACTTTCTTCCCATGCCTTATTCTCATTGTTTACTGAAAGCATAACCCCATACACTGTCAAAGAAATGTGCGATTTTGCCTTTAACTCCACTCTCTCCCCTTCCATCCGCATGTTCAGTCACTATCAAGCCACATCCCTTCCATTTGTCAACACTGCACTGCTTTCTCAGCAAGTCCATCTCCTGCCAAGACAACTGTCCCTCTTAGATCTTTCTCTCACCCTGGTCCCATCAAGTCTGGCCCTTCACCTTTTGGCAATTATCCTGTGATGTCTCTCATCAAATGCTTACATTGACCTCTAGTTCCAAGATCCAATATAAATTTCTGTGCTTATGCCTTTGATCCATCATAACCACATGCTCTTGTTTCCTTAATTATAATTACAGTTAGAGGCCATCAAGTCAATTCTCACACAATAGCACTTTCCAAGATTTGCCAGATATACTTGTAAAGTACTCGGAAGTGGTTCACCATTCCCTTCTCCTGGAGTACTTGAGAATGATGCAGCTTGCATAAGGTCACACTGCCCTGCTCTTCTCCTGGGAGGCAGTGGTGAATCAAATTATCAGTGCGTGACTCTGCAGCCAGATAGCCCACTTATACAGATCTAACTGTGATCTTTTTTTCCTGCAACTCTCCTATCCTTCAAAAAATATTCTGCTCTTTCAGAGGACTCTGCCCTTTCTTTCTTTCCACATGTAATTCCTGGAACTCCTTCTCAGAACAAGAGTGTAATGCTACTCACCCTGCATCTTTAAAATCCCTCCTCAAAGAAAATCCTTCTCATGAAACATGTGCCCTGAGCCTCTAGCTCCCTTGCACAACTTTAGTTAGGACGGTAATGAAGACAAGTGCCTGTAATTAAAATAACTAGACTCCTATAATTCTATGTTGACTGGAGGCAAGAGATACAGCATGGTCTACATAAATTTGAAGAGGCATTTGTCCAACAGGCAGAGGAAAAGAGGCAGGCACAGAAAGAACGAAACTCGAGGACCGGGCAAGAAACATCTGTCCCCAGTGCAGTAGAGACTGCCATTCCCGAATTGGTCTATTTAGTCATACTAGGATCTCTACTCCAGGCATGATACCATAGTCTTTCGAGACTGAAGGAAGCCAATGAATGAATGGAAGCTCCTTGGGGCAGTAACTTGTCTTCTTGCACTCTGGGAGATACTAGAATTGGTAAGCTTTGTGTTGGAATATGAATTTTACATAAATAAATGAATACAATAGGCAGCCTATCAAGTAACTTAATTAACATGATTACTCTAATGTTCCAGATATTTTCCAGACTAACAAAAAATTGATTCTGTGGTAGAAATAGGATTAAAGTTTTAATCAAGAAGGACTGGAATATATTGCAGCCTCTCTATTGATTTCTCCTCTGTCCAGTACCACCGAAGGAAATCACATGAACAAGACATGTAATATGATAATAAAAAGGCCACTGCCTAATCACAAAGGGAAAAGTAGGTCTGAAGTTGTGCTATGAGAGTACAAATCAAATCCAGTACAAATCCAGGGAAACCCTGGGACTGATTTATGCGGTTTTGGTTCATCCATTTTAAATAGGGGGCGCCAATTTATTGCAGAATGCAGACATACAGAGACTTTCCAAAGTGAGGTGAACTTCAAATTAACGGTACCGAATTATAAAACTGCTGCATTTTAATCTCCAATACAGTAATTCCAAGTCCATAATTTTAGCCTGCAAACACTGACAATAACTACTAGGACATAGAAAGATTGAGCATGATATCAAACTCTGCTCAAAGTAATCACTTTAATAACATAACACATATAATAACTAAGAGTTCATTGGCTTCTTTCCACCTTAAGTGTTTTCCATATTTTTTTTAGCACAGTATCATATCACATGATTAGATTTCTACAGATACCTGGAAAGTGAAACATTAGAAGTTGTCTGAAGAATGCTAAACATTTACATCAACTTTTCTTCACAACAGTTTCATCATAAATATCTTCAGCATGCAGCAAAGATTATGAGTAGTAGCACATAAATTGCTGAAAACAAGCAAACAAATGGACTCAACAATAAATATGTTTTAAGTTATGTCTGAAAGTATCAAACAGAAATAATGTATAACATTTGATATAAGTAATCTGAAGTATTTTGTACCTAAAATCTGATGTAAAACAGTTATAAAAGGTATTGTTTTGAAGATTTAGATTGAAATTAAAAATAGCTGTCAGGGAAACATTTCCAGCAGCCAAATTGTACATGCACAGCCAACGTACATACATCTGTTATGTTCCTTAGTATCTAGTCAGCAGTTTTCGCTTATGCTGAGAATTGCCTAGTCTCTAGGACAGGGCTGTCCAACTTTGAGCAGCCGGTGGTCTACTGTACTTTTTTCTCCCAAGTGGCCCTTTGGTCTACTTTGATCTCCCCAAGGGCCTCTGTGCTCTACTTACAGGAGTGTGTGTGTGACTGCTCAGCCTGGCCCTTCTCCTCCTCTTCCATGGGTCCTGCCGTGGCCATGAGGCTGCTCGGCTAGTCCGGAGAGGGCTGAGCGTGCATGGCACCTGGCCTGGCCTTCCTCCTCCCCTCCCCCTCCTCCCTCTCCTCCTCTGTTGCCATGGCTGCTGCCGCAGCTGCGAGACCACTCAGCAAGGCTGGAGAGGACTGAGTATGTGTGACAGGCCAGCCTAGGCTGACCCTGAACATGCCGCTGCTGGCGGTGGATCAGGAGGCTGGCGGAGACCTAGCGGGCTACTTCCAATGGCATTGCGGGCTACCAGTCACCCGTGGTCAACACATTGTGCAGGCCTGCTCTGGGACATAATTGCTGCTCCTGGACTTTAATTTCAGCATCCTGCTGCTTGTTCCACCTAGAGCAGAAGCACAGATTCAACAGGATATACTTAAACATTGTCCTGTTTCAACAACTGATTCTCTATATCTCTTCTACTCTTAATTCTCACTAGCAATAGGATATTGGCCAAAGCAAGTGTTTGACTTCATGAGAACGTTTGCCCTGCATTGTATTCTGTGCATCCAATCTAGAAGCAGCAGGCAGATATGCTTTCTATGCTGCTAACAGGCAATAGTCAGTTTGCATTTCCCCAAGCTCTTCAGAAGTTTTTGCACTGTCTTCAGAATAAACAAATCTGAGTCTTTAATATTTTGATTTGGAAAGTGGTACACTTTTTAAGGGTTTGAAATTTCAATAACTTCAAATAAACTCTCCATTTTTGGAGTTTACAGAAGTCTAAAGTGTTAATGTAAAACCTCCCCCCGCCAAAAAAAAAAAAATCCTTATTCAGTAGGACTTCTACATTTTGCTTTGAATATTTAGGCTCATTTAAATAAATGCTCCTAAGGAACTCAACCAGAACACTGAATTACTGCTTTATTTGTATTTATTTATATTTGGTTTGGAAAAGAAACTACTTGAAATATCACTAAGAGAATAGAGAGGATCTAAAATAGCTGCAGAGAAATCCAAGAACAACAACCACAAAAGACAGCTGAACAAATAGAACTGCTTCCCAAGTTGTTTCAGACAAATCATTTGTGAAGGGACAAGTAATAATGAAAACTGCTCCATACAACTTTTCTGTTCCAGCTCACATTAGATATTTGGATAAAATAATGGTAGAAAAACATTCCGTTGAACGTTAAGAGATATTTCCTATGATTTGATATAATTCATCCAGAGGAGAGTGACCAAAATGTTAAAAGATCTGAAAACCAAACCCTGCCAGAAACAGTTGAAGGATCTAGGTATGTTTAGAGATGACAGGTCACCCATCCTCAGTTATCTAAAAGTCTTTCTCCTGGGATTGTTTTCTGTGGCACTAGAAGTAGGGCTTGAACTAACTGATTCAAATTATTAAAAAGGAGGTTTTGTCTAAGCACTCAAAACCTTAGTCTTAGAGGTGTTCCACAAAGAATGCACTACCTTAGAAGGTTGTGGTTTCTCTTACGTTGGAGCTTTTTAAGCAAACATTAAGCTGTTGGCTGTGGATGATTTGGTTGAAGATTTCCTGCACTGGCAGGGTGTTGGATTCCATGAGATTTGGGGCTTCTCACAGCTCTACGACTGATTGTATATTTCAGAGGACAAAGTTATTAGCTGATGTAAACTGACAGCGTTCCACCCTAGTTGATGAGGAAATGAGTAATTTAACGACCAAAAAAGACTTGTACTGAAATACTAATTTTGTGATGCTATTTGAAACCAAGACCTTTGAAAAAGAGGGAAGTCAATGCTGCTAACTGGAAAAAACATTCTAAGCCTTATAAACAATGTTGTGTTACAGTTCCCACAATATTTCTTTCCAGAGCTTTTAGTGAGACTGGGCTGTATAAAAATTATTTTATTCTATGAAGGGTAGTGTGCTGTGGTGTTTTGACTTGAAAGGGAACACTTCTAACCAAGACCATGGCCCCTCTTATTTTTACTTCCATAGCTATAATTATCCCATAGCATGAAAGAAGAGAGAGAGAGCAGGATTTATCTTTGCACCGATTCTTATCGTTTCACTGTTTTAAGAAAGTTAAATGTGATAGGGCATCATTTAAAGCACACACCTGTTCTGACAGCCATTCATTCAGGTCAAAAGGTCAGTTCTGTGGGCTCGTTCACACGCGTATGCTCATCGCAATCACGCAGCAGCAACCACAGATCATTGTTGAATGACTCATCTCAGGATGAAAATCCCAGTTACAATGTACAAGTGCTTTAGGGTGCTTCCAGATGAGGCTTCCATTGTGTAGCTGTTGTGATCCATTCACTGTATTTTACAGAAGATCAAGATGCCATCATCTTTCACTTGTAAGCCTTTTCTTCCGCTTCTCCCATTTTGTTGTTGTGATGTTATTGTGGGGTGTTTTTTTGTTGCATAAAATGAATTCATGTATGCTTGAGCTGTAAGAAATCATTTTGTTGCATCCATGATCCATATATAGTTACCTGGATATAAGGCTGATTGGACTTAATGGATCTTTTTCTGAGTAGATACACATAGGAACATGCTGTCTGTATGTGCCTTGTAGACTGCAAAAAGAATGTAGCCAGCAAAATCCAGTTCTAGCATACAAGGTGGTTTTATGCCCCAGATGGTAATCTGCTGTTTCAGAAGCTTTACAGGGAACAGTACACCATGTTGTCTGGCTTCACACTGGCAAGAAGGAACTGACAGACCTTTTTGATTCAAATACCAAGGCAGGAAGATTTCTTCAGTGCAATCGACATGGATTCTCAAACATCTGGAAGAAGCCAGTTTACGACGGGATGTATGTGCATTTGTGTACACATGCACAAAAGCATCCATGTGCAGAGGCACATGGATATCCACCAGTTCCAAGTGTGTCACTACACTGCAAAGCAGACTTTATATACCCTAAAATCATACAGTCACTTCCAGCCATAAAAGTGGAACATATATATAAAAACAATCTGCTATTCAAACGCTGATTGATCATAAAGGAATGAACATGACACATAAATCCAGTCATAGTTCCTTTGAGGTACATTTTCTGTTTTCTGAAATGGAGCTGCTGAAGCCGATTTGAGGAGCGGCAGCACACGAAGAGAAGGGATTAATACTTTCCCTTGAAAATCGCATGGGTTGCTTGCTTTTGTTCTCTGTAGGTAAAGAATATGAATATGCATACACTCCCCCCCAGGTAAAAACAGCCAAGGGGGAGTTACTTTGGGCAACAAAGAGACCCTAGAAGAAAAGCTGAGAAGACCCTGTTCTTTGCCTGTCCTTCCACTTCAAAGCATTGCTGTACTGCCAAAAGAAACTATTTTTAAAGAATCACATAACATTGATGCCATAGGTTGAACATGTGTTGTTATCCTATTGTTCCTAAATACATACAATAAGTCTATAATTCTGTTTTTAACATAGGTAATTTGAACTGTGAGATCTTAAGGAACAGTGACAACACACCATGACCAAATACATGCAGTCAAGCCAGATGTATATGTTTAAATGCAGATCAAACACATAACAAAAAGTAAAAGTAAAAGAAACTAGCTAAGTGATCCATGGGGGGGGGAGAGGGGAACCACACAAATTTCTGAGATGAGCAATACTTGTATAGGATCACTAAAAAGTTATGACCAAGGTCATATGCTGCAAGACCCACTCCCTTCTATATTAAAGTGAGAGAATACTTAATGAAGCAACCCATTACAGAATAGGAGATAGGAAAAAAATACACATAATTTTCAAGTGGGTAAAGCTTCAAGAAATTATGGATTGGTTCCAGAAGACTTTAAAAGCTTTTAAAAATATATTAGTACTGAAACTTAATATTTTGTGTAATAAAATAATGGAAGGAGAGGAAATTCCACATTCCTAGAAGTATTCAATAACTACTTTGATAGTAAAATTAATGCCTGCTGATTAACGCCAGGTCAGTGCATAATAAGACCCCGCTCATCCTAGACTCTATCTTGGATGAGCACACTGACCTGGCGTGTATTACCGAGACTTGGGTGGGCGTGGAGGGTGGGGTTTCCCTCTCTCTCCTGTGCCCACCCGGGTTTCGGGTTCAGTGGGCGGGCAGATCGGAGAGTAGGGGGTGGGGTGGCCAGCGTTTACAGGGAATCCCTTTGTGTTAGCAGGTCCGCGACAATGGTGTGTTCTGGGGTGGAATGCCTTCATCTATCTGTGGGTCAGCGAGATAAGTTTGGCATTGTGCTGGTGTACCGTGCTCCCCGCAACCCAGCGCAATCCCTACCAGAGATCGCTGAGTTCATCTCGGCTGCTTTGTTGAGATCCCCCCGCCTTTTGGTGGCTGGGGACCTCAACCTGCATGCCGAGGGGG
This sequence comes from Phrynocephalus forsythii, assembly GCA_029282475.1. Lineage (NCBI taxonomy): Eukaryota > Metazoa > Chordata > Lepidosauria > Squamata > Agamidae > Phrynocephalus > Phrynocephalus forsythii. Next base: position 14,111,969 of record JAPFRF010000006.1, on the reverse strand, counting down.
AACTCTCTGGTGCGGCTCTGGAATTCATGGAATCCATGACTTCCATGAACTTATCTCAGCATGTTTTATGCCCCACCCATAGAGCTGGCCACACCCTAGACCTGGTCTTTTCCTCCATGTCGCCAGATTCATGTCTGGGGGTTGGGGGCATTTTGCCCCTGCCCGTGTCATGGTCGGACCACTACCTGCTAAAATTTTCCCTGTCGATCGCCCCCCCCACCCCGCGGGGAGCGCCCTTCTTACATCTGGGCTCGCCCCCGGAGGCTCATGGACCCGGCCAGGTTTATGGAAGCCTTCGGGGAGCTTTCTGGTGGTCTGGCAGACGATCCAGTCGATGCCCTGGTGGAAAGGTGGTATGTGGGTTCCGCCGGGGCATTAGACCGGATCACCCCTAAGCGTCTCCTATGATGTCAAGGCCGCTGCTCCCCGTGGTTGACGGAGGAGTTGCGGTCGATGAAGCAAGAACGCAGGAGACTAGAGGTCATATGGAGGGCAAACCGGACGGAAGTAAATAGGGCTGCTCTTAAACAGCTGACTGGTCGCTATCTTCGCACGATCAGGGACGCTAGAAGATCTTATGCCTCCCTGAGAACTGGCGAGGCCTCGAACCGCCAGGCGGAGTTATTCCGGGTGGTTCGAGACCTCTCCAATCCCAGTCAGCTGCGGCCTCCTCCTAGTGATTTCACTAGTGAGCAATTTGCAGCCCATTTTAGATCAAAAATTGAGGCCATCCATTCCGACTTGCCCCCCAGTTGCTCTAGCCTTTCCTTCGGGACCTCCGGTGCCTCACCCCTCCGTTCTCCCCTCCTGGATGAGTTCGGGCTGGTATCTTCGGCGGAGGCCTCCAGAGCTATGGCTCGCTGCCGGCCGGCGGCCACTCCCTTCGACCCTTGCCCAGCTTGGCTTATAAAATCTGCCGAAGGAAACATGCCAGAGTGGGTTTCCTCTATTGCCACGGCCTCCTTTCGGGAGGGTTGTTTCCCTTCCCATTTGAAGGAGACCGTGGTGAAACCCACTCTTAAGAAACCTGGCATGGCGACGGACGATCTTTCCAACTTTCATCCGATCGCCATTGTTCCCTTCCTGGGCAAGGTTGTCGAGGGGGTGGCCGCTGTCTGGCTCCAGTCATACCTGGAGGTAAATCATATCCTGGATCCCTTCCAGTCTGGATTCAGGCCTCTTCGCGGGACCGAGACCGCCCTGGTCGCTCTGCAGGATGACCTCCTCAGGGAGGCCGACGGGGTGTTCCTCCCTGCTCGTCCTCCTTGATCTCTCAGCAGCCTTTGATACCGTCGACCATGGTAACCTTCTGGCCCGGCTCGCTGAGGTGGGAATTGGTGGTCAGGCTTTGGCCAGGCTCCGTTCCTTCCTCCGTGGCCGGACTCAGCGGGTACAGCTGGGGGATGTCTTGTCGGCTCCTTGGACTCTCCCTTGTGGGGTGCCCCAGGGGTTGGCAATCTCCCCCGTGCTGTTCAATGTTTATATGAGGCCGCTGGGGGAGGTCATCAGGAGATATGGAGTTCGCTGTCATCACTACACTGATGACACGCAGCTCTATATCTCCTTTTCTACATCTGCAGAGGAGGCGGTTCGCTCCCTCGATCTGTGCCTGGAGGCCGTTCTGGAATGGACCAGAGATAACCGGCTCAAGCTCAATCTGGAGAAGACGGAGGTTCTGTTCTTTGGGGCGCCCTCATCTCGGTACAATGGCCCCCTCCCTAGTCTGGGGGGTATTTCCCTCCAGCCTACAAACAGGGCCAGGAATCTGGGTGTGGTCCTGGACTCGGCCCTCTCCCTGGAAGCCCAGGTGATGGCCGTCTCCAGGGCCGCTTTTTTCCACCTCCGCAGGATTGCCCAGAACCGTCAGTACCTTGATGAGTCCTCCCTGAGGGCAGTTGTGCAGGCCCTGGTGATCTTGAGGATCGACTATTGCAATGCCCTCTACGTGGGGTTGCCCTTGACCCTGGTCCAGAGGTTACAGCGGGTCCAAAATGCGGCGGCCAGGCTGGTGGTGGGTGCCCGTAGATACGAGCACATCACCCTAGTTCTGGCCCGCCTGCATTGGCTCCCCGTTGTCTGAAGACCTACCTCTTTAAAGAAGCTTATGGTGACCTTATTAGTTAGTTTTTTTTCCCTATCACCTGCCGCCATCTTGTTCTCCGCTGTATTTGCATGGAGATTTTTTTTATGCTTTTTATCGTTGTTCACCGCCCAGAGTTCCCGTTAGGGAAGATGGTGCGGGATATAAGTCTTTAAATAAATAAATAATAAATATGAAACCTAATAAAGACCATTTGGATATGGAAGTTTATTGACCAATTTCATTAATAAACCAAGATGCATACATGTTTACAGCATTATTGACTAAAAGAATGAATCATTTTATTTCTAAATATATAATATATAAAATATATAAAGACCCAATCAAAATGGAATTATAAAAGAAAGATAAATGTCAAATTTACAAAAAGAGTACTGAATACAATTAATTGTACATCTAAAAATTAAAAAAGCAGGAAACATAGAACTGGACATTTTTAAAGCATTTGATTTGGTGGAATGGCCAACACTAAAAGGGTTAGTAGAAAAGCTTGGATTTGGTATAAGACTTAGAGGTACGGTACGGTAAGGTAAGGTTTATTGTTACGGCATCAAGCCAGACATAAGATAAAATAGAATAGAGCAGAATAAAATAAAATATGAAAATCATTAGCTAGAAAGTTTAAAAACTGGCAAACATTAGTGATCAATATATAAAACAAAAAGTTATTTTAAAAAGCCTTTAAGACAACAAATATAACAATATAAAACAAGGTTTAAGAGCTCAGCTATCTATCTGTTGCTGTGACATGCCACCCAGAATTTTGCTACCAGTTCAGTAGCAGTCCGACTCTGGTCAATTAGCAATTGATTACAATAGTCCGAGTCCGATTGGCCTGCCATATCTTTTAAGAGTGGGGTGATGTATTTTGCCTGGGTCTTTTTATGCCTACTGCATCTGAGCATCATATGCTCAATGGATTCTATCTCATTAGAGCCACAAGGGCAGAGTCTCTGTTCCCTCGGGATGCTCTTAAATCTGCCTTCCAGGTATGATACAACTATACACTTCAGTATTCTTAAAAAATTTCCCACAGTACAGTAAAACCTTGGTTGATTACCATTATTTGTTCCTGAAACATGCTTGTAATCCAAAGCACTTGTATATCAAAGCAAATATCCCCATAAGAAATAATGGAACAAATAATGATTTGTTCTACAGCTGAAAAATGTTCATATAAAAATGATTACAATACTGTAATATCATATAATAATGAAAATAATAAATATAAAAAAAATAAAACAAATTAAATACAAATACAAATATAAAGGAAAACAAAACAAAACTCTAACCTGCACTCACCTCTGCAAACCTTCATGGCTGGTGTGAGGGATACTTCCATTCCTCTCTCCTCTCTGTTTCTGAGGCCTGCCTGAGAGGGTACATTCCAGAAATTCACCCACAATCCAGCAGGGAGGGAGAGAAACCACCACCATTCGCTCACTTGTGATCATGTGATGTACTACAGTGGTTGTATTGCAAGACATTGCTTGTTTATCAAGGTAAAATTTATAAGAAATGTTTGCTCATCTTGCAGAACACTCGTAGACCAAGATACATGTAAATTAACGTTTTTCTGTATTAGTGCATGATAGAGTAATCAAGCAATTTTCCCTTAACTGGTGTTTATTGTATGGATACCCTTTCCCCCTCAACCCTATTTAATTTGGTCATAACATTATTGGCAAATACTATTGGGAGGATGAGTTAATATGGGTATAGGCCAAAAAGATAAGTCTAAGATTAATTTATTTGGTGACAATACATTGATAAGATATAATTAGAAATATTTTTAAAAAGTTGAAACACTTTAAATATAATCTTCTGTGACATTTTTTGTTTTATAGAGTTTTTTTGAAGTAGATCTGTGCAAAAATTAAAAGATTTTGTTTGTTTGTTTATTCATTTTATTAATAGGCTGCCTGATAAGGGGACCCAAAGAGCTTACAATAATTAAAAACACAGTAAGTTACATATTTAAAAATGCTATATACAATAATTATAATGCAGCTGAATAATTTATTTATTTATTTATTTATTTATTTTTGAATTTGTACCCCGCCCATCTTCCCACGGGAACTCTGGGTGGCTTACAGAGCTGAAACAGGTCAGCAAATACACAACTATCAAAATGTAAGACAGACAACAAGATAATCATAAACATATAATTAAAAATGTACATAGAGTTAGGCGCCCTTGTTTTGGTCAAACATTGCTGCTAGGTTTATCAAGAGTAAATATAAGAAATGAGAGAGAGAAAAAACAACTATTAGGCAAGGTCACCAAAGGTCTCGCGAAATAGGATGGTGCATGATAGAGTAAGGCCAGCAGGGACTCTGCAGAGTTTATTCGCTGGGGAGGCTGTTCCAAAGAGAGGGGGCAGCTATTTAATTTGCCCGGTTCCATTAAGGGAACACCTGGTCTCTCGGGGGGGGGATGAGTTAATATGCGATAGGCCAAAAAGATCGGATTAATTTATTTGGTGACAATCCATCTGCCAAGTCAGGTCCCAAGCCATGGAGGGTTTTATAAACTAAAACCAGGACCTTTAAAGATAATCGGGCTGTGACATCTTTTGTTTTATGCAGCGAGCCAGGACCGGGGTGATGCGGTCATTAAAAGATTTTGCGCACCCACAACCAGTCATTTTATGCATTTGCTGCCTGCAGTCGCCGGAGGAGTCAAAAGGGCAACCCCATGTAAAGAGCATTGCAGTAGTCCAACCTCGAGATACCAGCGCCTGCACCACTGTTCTCAGCTGAATAACTAAAAGCAGGTAAACATTAAAAACTATCTTAGCTTAAAAATGACATTCTGGGACTCAATTATGATTGCTAAAAACCTGTCAGTTGGCAGAAGACAAAAAGCAGGGGGATCAGCCTGACCTTCCAAGGGAAGAGTATTCCATAACCTGGGAGGTCTCTCATGTTCCCATCAACTGTATCTGTGTTGGCAACAGAACTGAGACAAGAGTCTTGTCTGATGATCTTAAACACTGAGAAGGCTCATATGGGGAGATATGGCCTTTCATGTAAGCTTGACTCAAGTCTTATAGGGCTTTATAGGTAATGACAAACACTTTGACTTGGGTCCAGAAATGACCTGGTAGCCAATGCTGTTGTTGCAGCAGGGGTGTTTTTTTATATGCTCACTTATAAGTGGCTCCAGTTACGAGTCTGGCTGTTGCATTCTGAACTGGATCATTTCCAAACCATCTTCAATGGCAGCTCCACACTGTGCATGTTACAGTAATCCAAGGTTTTGGTTTTAGTCCTTTGCAGCAGAGATCCACTGCTAATCAACTCTGGAAATCAGTTGTCTTTCTGAAGAACTATTTAAAATATTGAGGAAACTAAAAATGACCTTTCATGTATTTTTTAAAAATAAAAAGATTAATGATACCTTTGGGCCTTTTTACACGACCCCTAAGATCCGCTGGCCACTTAAATTCAGACCAGAGATCTTAGGGGTTCGTCGCTCTTCCTGTGTCCCCACCCCCTCCACACTTCCTGGCTGTTGGCTGCGTGAGGGGAGGGAGAAAAAGAGAAAGAAAAGCATGCCGCTCACCTCGTTCTGCCTCTCATGCAAAAGTAGCTCTTAAAGGGGCGGGAGCCAAAAAACAACAAACAGAAGCAAGGAGAGCCCCGCACTCACTATCCTTACACCGGATCAAATAATTTTCACCTCCAAAGAGGTACCTGAAAGCTGCGCTGGAACACGCTAAAGTGGGCGGGGTCGCACTTAATTTCCTGTTAACTCCGGAGCTGGTGGGTAAACATTTTAAAGCTCCAGAGCTGGGAGCCATTTGCCCCGGAGTTTAGGGGTCGTGTATAAATGCCTTTTGAAGACTTCTAATCTGAGTCCTTGACAGGTGACACTTCACTTCTTATTTATTTCAGAAATTGGGTCTTTTTCACATGAGTTGTTCCAAAAATGTTGAAAAAACTTTTTTAAAAACTCTTTTCGGATGGAGTTTTATTTTTGTTTGGAAGATTTATACTATACTAAACTGAAGGCTACCCATCCTGCTGACTGGATTCTGTCCCACCACAATCTGTATGAAGTACAAAAATGCCTAGGTGGTTTAAAAAAAAATAGGAAGCTAGGATTTTTGTCACTGTTGGTACTGATTTCAACCTAGCATTGTCTGGATTACTAGAAGAGTATTAATATAAGCAGTGCAACATTAGATATACATCAGAGAATAAAAATTATTTTTTATTGGTTTGTTTGATTTGTATACCACCCATCTAGCCAGAGGATATTCTGGGCAGTTCACAACAGAGCCAATAATAAACATAAGCAATAATAAACAACAAACATTCAAACATAAACACAACATAAAATTATTAAATAGATATCATGAGGTAAAACATATATGTCTGTATGGATGAGCCCAGAGGACAGCACCTTGAAACTGAAGAATTCTAAAACCTGACTGCATTTTCTGTTAACAAGAGAAATGGATGCAAACAAGGAATGACACCTGAGAAGCTTATCAGGGTTTTACAAACAAGAACCAGTCACGAAATGCATGAGTACACAATTGGGGGAGGGGGGAAGCTAGACACAAAGATTCTTGCAGTTTTGAGTTGGGTCATGGTAGGAGCAGGGTCCCTCCATTATATACACGACAAGAAATGCATAGCTTTAAAAAAAAAAGTAAAGAGGGAAACACAAGCATGCCCACACAGAGCAGAAACAAATGCAACTCAAGCAACAATGAACTGAAATGGTTGTGTGTATCCAGAGCTCCATAGGCACAGCACAATTCTCATGCTTCTCAACAAATTAATTGTTAGGACACTTTTTTAAAAAACCAGAAAGTTTGAAACTGAAATGAAATCATGAGGGCCAGCTCTCCCAATGGCATACAAAATGCATACGCATCAGACTAGAACATCAGAAGTAGGAGGCTCAGTTTAAATTATCTGTGATGGGCACGGGCGATTATGAATTGTACTAGACAGTATAAAAGTGGAAGATCTCATTCTTGACAGCCAAAAAAGGAAAAGTGAACTTTTATGGCTGCAATCAAGAATCAGTATTGTAAGTTATCTCATTAAACAGGCATCACTGCACATCTTCATATTGCAGGTCATCAGTATCACATAATAAAAAAATTACCATGGCTGCACTATCCTTCTGAGGTGCATAAAGATTCCTCCCGTGTAACCAGTTACCCAAATAGGTTGCTTATAGGTTCACTGTCTGACAGTCTAGAATGAAACTCTATAGCATAGTTACTTATGGTATCAATATATTCTGATATTCTAGGGCTGTGTCATGACATCTCAAAAACTACAAGTTTGTTACTTTTTGTTACACCACACAACCACTCTTTCATTGGCCAAAAATAAAATAAAATAAAATAAAATAAAATAAAATAAAAGCCACACATAGAAGATTTAAAGGGCATGGATTGTCTATTAAATCAATATCCCGTTCCCCCATTTTGTCCAAAAATCCTAAGACCAGGAGTGCTGGGGATGCAGACTGCAGTAGGTGTTGAGGCAAGAAACTGGCTTGACCCCTCCTACTAAGCAGACTAATGAAGAAGACAATAGCAGGTTATATGGTCTCATGAATAAGAAATCTCATGGATGCAAGTGGCAGATAACAAAAACAGCACATTAAATAGCAAAACAACCGCAGAGGCTGGTACACAGTGGTACACTCGTGTATAAGCGGAGGACTGCTGTTTGCTTTCCAGTTCAATCAAGTATCATAGTGACTGTGCCAGACTTGGGTTGTCTGTAACTATATCCAAGTAAAGCCTCAGCCATGGCTACTGCATTTCAGGAGGCAGGACCCCTTGTAGATAGCCCAGACCTAGCATTAACAAATCCAACAGTATGGTTCCAGTAGAAAGGCAAAAAATAAGGCAACACTTCCAGTGATTTCAACTGGTCAGTATAAACCAATGGTTCTCAACCTGTGGGTCCCCAGAAGTTCTTGGACTGCAACTCCCAGAGGTCTTCATCACCAGCTGAGCTGGCCAGGATTTCTGGGAGTTGCAGTCTAGGAACATCTGGGGATCCACAGGTTGAGAACCACTGGTCTTCTAAACCAAAGACTTCCTGTTGCTCACAAGTGGCTGGCTGTCCTTGTTGTCTTCTGTGTCTAACCAGATACAATCTATGAGTTATGACTAGTGCTTTATACAATTAATATATGTGCTGTATAATATCTGAGATATGTACGTGATTTGAGATGAAGGTCAGTCTAATTCAGTGATGGCGAACCTTTTAGAGACTGAGTGCCCAAACTGCAATTCAAAACCCACTAATTTCTTTGCAAAGTGCCAATACAGTAATTTAACCTGTATACAGGTGGCTGTGAAGGGGCGATGTTGGGTGCCCACAGAAAGGGTTCCAAGTGCCACCTTTGGCATCCGTGCCATAGGTTCACCATCACTGGTCAAATTAGTCTCACCTTACCTGACTGTTTGCTCCTATACAGCAGAATACTGGAAGTGTTCACACATAAGGAAGGGCACTTTTAAAATCAGCTTGAGTTTCCTTTCAAGATGTTTAGTTTTTCACTTTCTCCAATAAGAAATAAAATAGAGCTTCCGGACAAATTATTTTAAGCCATCACGTAAGCTACTACCTTAATTAATAAACTTGCAAAGTGGGTAGGAATGTTCTGACTAGAGTTTTGAAGTCTGTGTATCTTTTATAGTGTGATTCCTGGGATGCATTCAGCTGTGTACAAATTCTCTCTGCGCATGGTAAGGCCGAGGCAGGTTTCAACAGACTTCTGTCATGTCAATTTCTATCCTTTCATCTGTTATATTTGCAATTTCCTGGAGGAGCATGCATTTCAAACACAAACAGTAATCTGTCACACATGGATTTGGGCGTCAGGTATTTCCCTGCAGGACATATCCACCCTTACACCAACCATCAGTTAATCAATTTTTAAAAAGACTCGCAAGGCTGCCTGGAGACCTGTCACATTGGAAAACAAACAGTTGTAGCCTCTTACTTTTGTATGAGAGGTAATTAGTTTTTTTTAACAGAATGAAAAGAAGAATTCCAAAATTCCTTTTCCTATGGAGTTGAGATAACAAACATTAAATACATATAGGAAAGAATGATTTTTATAGTGTAAGTAAAAGAAGCAAAATTCCCAAATTTTAATGGAAATAATGCTAGATTTGTCAGCGCGGTGAGAGTTATGAAGCTGAACACAGTGGCCAGAATCCTGTTTAGATCCACATGCCCATTCAACAACCACAGCACAAATGCTCACACTTTTATAGAACTTAGGCAAGTTGGATCTCCTTGCAGATGTATCAACTCAGCTGTTTCTAACAGGTCTCTCTATAAGGGCCATGTTTGTGCAAGCAGGAGATAGCATCTCAAAAGGATGGAGGTATAGGTATACCTAATCTTAGAATCTATTATACAGCTAACCAGCTTAGTTGTGTGGGGTAAGTATTATTTAAACCCAAAAAATTAATATGGTGGGAACTTGAATCAGATGAGTTAAGTGGAGATATAAATAAATACTTGCTTACTCCCCCAAAAAAGATATCCAATTAAAAACCCGCTCCTGAGTTCCCTATTATCCACTTGGAAAAAGTATGGAAGGAAACTGGTACCGGAAGGATCCCCTCTCGGTTTGGTGGTAGATCAGATATGAAGAAATAGGGAGAATTATTTAAAACAATGGAAGTGGCAAGATTAAAAGACTGGATTAAAAAAATGAGAACAAAGCAGGAAATTAAGCGCATACTGCAAGCCAAGGATTTATCTTGGTTGAATTATGCCCAATTAGAAAGTTGGACGAAAGAATGGACAAGGAGAAATATACAACTCAGAGAATATACAAAGTTTGAGCAATTCCTGTTAACATATGAACCAGAGAAAGGAAATACAGGGAAAGGAGCAGTAGGTAAATTATACAAAATAATCCAGGATTCACTTGAGAAAAGGGAGCTAGGCACAATAAGAGAGGTTTGGAAACAAGACATAGATAAAGAAATAAATAACGACAAATGGAAAAGAATTTGGAATTTGAGGATTTTACGATCATTATCAGTCAGAATAAAAGAAAATTACTTTAAACTAGTTTTAAGATTGTATATGACACCAGTCACACTGAATAGAATGAACCCAAAATATTCTAAGCTCTGCTGGAAATGCGGAAAAAGATAGGCACCTATATTCATCTTTGGTGGGAATGCAAAATAGTTCAAAAGTTTTGGCAACAGATTTTCGGTGAGATAAGAGAAATACTACAAACTGATATTAAATATGAACCGGAAACTGCATTTTCATTACCACCTATTAACGAATATGATATGAAAACAAAAGAATTAATTGCAAATCTTATAACAGCAGCAAGATTGATTATAGCTAAAAATTGGAAACTGAAATTAGATTTTAAAATTGCTGACTGGTATAAGGAAGTGTGGGATATAGCTTTAAATGATAAATTATCCTGTAATATAAAAGTTTTGCGAGGGGAAATGAAAAAGGATATTTTTTATGATATTTGGGGGAAATTTATAGAGTATTTACTACTAAAAGGGAAAGGGACACAACCGACGTATAATCCAACACAGTTCTGGAGAAAAGGACCTTAAGAAGCCAACTAGAAAAAAAAGAAGATGAAGAAGGAAGAGAAGATTTAAGAACACTGGATGGTCCCGGGGGTGGGGGTGCACTTTTTAGTGTTTGATGGTATTATTGTTTATTATTGTTTATTGTATGTTTGTATGTCAAAATAATAATAATAATAAAAAAGGAGATAGCACATAACTGCGCAAGCACAACTTTACATTCCACAGGCAATCCATACAATTCCAACTGATACATCCATATTTTGTGTGTGGTAAAACCATTCAAAGACAGGCTAGACAATATGCATATATAGCATTAGAAAAAATGGGCCATTAAAGCATTTTAAAACCTTATGAAAAATCCCAGAGTCGTATTTTAGTTATCCTACACTATAAAATAATAATAATAAAAGGAACAGTAGAAAAGAGTTAAAACATTTTCTTACACAACCAACAGAATGGCTCCTAAATTTCCAAACATTCCAGATTAAAGCACCACTGATCTTTTTACATGAAATCCAGTCAGCTTTATCCTTGCTTGTTGGGTTGTGATTAACTAACAGAAAATAGGTTGAGGAGAACTGTTTTCACAGATCATTCCCACCCAGCAAATTCACAGCTGAGCAGGCAATAATTGGGTAAGAAAAAGCCACCTGACAGCCTCTGTTCTTATACCTGCTTCTTTCAGAAACACCTTGAAGTGGAACAAGTTGAGGAGCCGTGTAGCCATCACAAAAGACAAATACAAAAGTGGAACTGGGGAAGCAGCTCTTACACTCCTGTGGGCCTCTGGGTATGGGCCAGCTCCTTGCACTGGAAGAATCTCCGCAATATGGCAGGTAGCAGTTTTGTGCTGTCTGGAACAGGGAACTGACTGGGAAAGAAATTCATGTCACCGCTTGGTTGTTACCCCTTTTTCCCAATTAGATCAGTCAAATGGACCGATTATGCATGAGGGAGACAAAAACTGAACTGCCTCTAAGCTCAGTGGTTTGGGTGTCTGGCTGTGGAGCCAGAGGTTAGAAGTTTGATGGGGCCTGGATTTGCTCTGCAGTTCCTAGATGATGGGAATAGCTCTGCAGTTGCTAGATGATGATGGTTAAAACACCATTGCCACAGCCTGCTCCTCTCTGAGCTGAGCAATTCATCTGCAACATTTGTGATTAGAGATGGGCATGACCAGGGAAAATGACGTTTTCGAGTTGTTGTGTGTCGGAGCCAGCCCATTTCGGCTCGTTTCCGTTTTTCGCAAAATTTTCCAAAAATTTGTCGTTTCATTTGTCGTTTTTTCATCTGTCGTTAGTACTGGTTTGGGGGGGAGTGGGCTCCTGGAGGCACCTCTCTGGGGTGGGTGCCTCCTCTGGCCCCCTATGAAGGGAAAGCGGGCTCCTGGAGGCACCTCTCTGGGGTGGGTGCCTCCTCTGGCCTGCTACAAAATGGCATGCATAGCCAATTGGATATGCATACCAAGTTGAGTAGTGAGGCACCTCTTTTTTGGGTGCCTCTCTCTGTTGACCACAGGCCCACTGCTAACTGCAGTGTCACAGTGCGCACACTGGGGGAAGGCTCCTCCTCAGTCTGGGGTGCTCTGTGGTCCACTAAGAAGGGAACTGTACTTGCGTGTGTAGTGCAATGAGAGTACAGATTTGGCTTAGGGTTAGGGGGGTTAGCGCAAGGGCTAGGCTTAGGGTTGTTACGGGTAAGGTTAGGGTGAGTTCATGGGGTGCACCTCTGGGTGCCTCTCTGACCCACTAAGAAGGACAGTGTACTGGCGTATGGGTTCGGGTTCGGGTTCGGGTTCGGGTTCGGGCTATGGTTAGTGGGCTTTTTATGCCCGACAGGCACATCCCAGAAGTCTCGGTCAAAACCTGGTCAAGTGGCCATGCAATTGGTGGAATGGCTCCAAAAATTTGCATGCTCCACTCCCATGGCCAGCCCATCATTGCGCAGGTTTAAAAAATAAAAATAAAAATAAAATAAAATAAAATCAATGGAGATGTTTTGTTGCAAGAAAAACCCACTGCTGCTACTGTAAAAATTCAGGCAGTTTTAAAATAGCTATTTTCGCATGTTTCTGTGGTGCTTTGGTGTGTTTTTGGACCACCACGATTTCAAAATAAATAAATATTGCTTGCGGTCACCCCATTTTGGATCCCCCGCCTGCACCACATGGCATGGCAAGTTGGCGAGACGACGAGGATGCGCAGCCCAGGAGAGGAGAGGGGGGGAGGCCGGGGACCCCCCCAAAACCACCCCTCTGGTAGGTGCCCTCACTCAGGCAGGCATATTTTCACCTGCTTTTTTGGCTGGGAATCAGTTTTTTTTTAATTTTTAAAACTTTTTTTCTGTGCCGCGCCACTTGGTGAGTTGGCGAGACGACGAGGATGCGCAGCCCAGGAGAGGAGAGGGGGGGAGGCCGGGGACCCCCCCAGAAACCACCCCTCTGGTAGGTGCCCTCACTCAGGCAGGCATATTTTCGCCTGCTTTTTTGCCCGGGAATCGGGTTTTTTTAATTTTTAAAACTTTTTTCCTGTGCAGCTTGGCATTGCGCGATCGCTGCGATGCCGCCAGGAACGACCACGACAAATCAGACCCAAGTTTTCTTTATCGGTTCGAGTTCGAGTTCTGGCGGAGTAATTGTCGTTCTTCATTTCATTACGTAACGGAAACGAGGAACGGAAACGAGGATTTCGCCGAGTCGTGCCCATGTCTATTTGTGATACAAGGTCAGATTTTGAAAGCCAATATATATATTTTTAAAAATCTACTTTACAGCCAACATTTTACCTATACTACATTTTATCTATATAGCTTTCCACTCTGGGCCAATCCATGTAGTCTATATATTTTGCCCTTTAAGGGACAGTCACTCCCAGCATTTCCTCTCTTTGTATCTGCTTCTCTAAGTCCTCTCTGCTTTCTATTTACTCTCTCTCTTTCTCATGCATCCAAGATTTTAAAAACACAATCAGTTACTTTTTCTGCTGCATCTGAAAGCCAAATGATAGGGTTTTGTTTCAAGGATGTATGCAGTGTATTACATAGCTGAGTAACCATGACAACGAGACATAAAGAACAAGAAATGTTTGCTCAAAAGAGCATCCAGTCAAATAGCTCTCCTGGTTAAACAACATATGAGAAAGCTAAAAAGGCTCTTTACACCGGCAGACCAAAATGCCACAGCTCCTGAGAATTGTTATTATACAAAGGGTAGCTGAGATGTCTAAACAAGTACAGTATATGTTTTAGGCAACAATGCAAATGTGTTTATAAACAATAACAAAGAAAATATCACAGAGCTGTTTTATCTCCGCAAAATCCACCTATGTGACGAAGGACTCAAAACCCTTTGGAAACAGTGAGATACACAATTCAAGTACCTTTATTTGGAAAAGAGATTTCTTTAGGAGTCACGGACAGAAGCAGAATTGCAAGTCAAAATATATGGTTGGGATGGGTGGTGGTTGGAGAGCAGAAAATATTATTTTCAGAACCTGACTGTGGGGCACACAATATTTATAAATCACCAGCACCAAATCAATTTCAGTTATTTGAGCAATGCCACAATCTTTTAAGATTAAATTTAGACTAATTAAGGATTAACAATACCTACTTCATCTTCCTTCTTTGCCTCATTTTATACACATGAAACACTAGCTTTGCTTTTCCTGTAGTAAAACAGAAACTACTGCGGCTGGTGCCACTGGCGCACTAATCTCAAACTGTTCAGAGCTCCCTATGATTTTTCACCCTTAAATCAGCTTATATCAAATAAATCTCCTGCGCTGTCAGCTATACGTGTTGTGTCCAATGTGATTAAATGCTAAACTGATTAGACGCTTTATATATTTTAGTCAAGTCAGATTAAGAATGGATTCATCAGCATCTAGCAAGGCACTTGCACAGAAGCCAAGAATTTGTGGATAAATGCCCAGTGAGCTGGAAGTACAAGTGTGAAAAGAGGGAGGAGGAGTGCTGGGGAACCAAGGCACTGGGTTGATCATGTTTAATTGATGGGGTTCCTTTCCTGCCACTGTTCTCAGGAATTTGTACTATACTATCACTCCTGAATGAAACCAATAGTATTTGAGGAGCAAGATAGTGCAGTGTTTCATGGTAACATCAACACAAAATAATGTCAGTTCGTAAAGACAGAAAAGAGCAGCAGGCACCACATGTTCTAGGAAAGAGCATTTATATGAAGATTAGGACTCTGGAACACCAGATTTCAAGATGTCCTCCCATCATGGAATCTCTTCCACTATGACTGGTCTAGCAAGGAACCCTTACACCCCCCCCAGGGATGTCCAATGGATTTGAGTTTGCCAGCCACACCCACAAGATTTATCTGACAACCCCCAACCCACATCAACTATGAGGATACCTGAGAACTCCTCCAATGCTTGCCTGTGTTTGCACAGTGCAGGTCAGGGGCAGGCAAGTCCTATAGGGCAACCTCCTGCCCCTCCAAACTCACCAGAGACCCACAAATCCCCTACTTCCTGCATAATGAGAAAATGAAACCAGAAATCCACTACCTATGTTCTAAAAATTACTTTAAAAATGTTCCTGTTATAACTTGAGAAAGATGAAACCAGAAATCCAGCATCAACCTATTTGTTTGTCAACATTTTGGTGTTTGGGGGTTACATGAGTAGTTTTGAAAAAAATTAAAAGAAACAGAAAAAAAGTTATAACTTGTTTAGAAGATGAGTCACTTTGCCTGAACCAGAAGGTATCCAGCCAAAATAGCATCAATTCTATAAGAAAAAGACATTTTTGATTTATTTGTTTGTCAACATTTTGGTGTTTGGGGGTTACAGTGAGTATCTCAATGAAAATATCAATCCGGTTTCCGCTGGATGCAATTAGAAAAGAAACAGAAAATAATATTGCCTACAATGTATTTATGGCACACCTGCACTTGGAATATTTATTATTTATTACCAGGTGCAGTTCTGGTCTCTTTCCCTTAAAAAGGATATTGTAGAACTGCAGAATGTCTAGAGGTAAAAACCCAGCCAAAATAGACTAGATAACTCCTCTATAAGAAAAAGACATTTTTGATTTATTTTGCTTAAAAAAAAAGCAAATAAGCAGAGACATACCAGAGATTCTGAAAGATATGCAATGTGTGAAGAAAGTAGTTTAAGCAAAGATAATCTCTCTGGCTTGTAATATTAGAATCTGGAGTTTTCTTCCAACGTTGAATGGTATATACTTTTTTGCATACCCCATCATTAAACTGTGGGACCTATTGACACATGACACACTCATGACCATCAGTTTAGGTGGATGTGAAAGGTGACAGGACAGATTCAAGGGGGCTGGTGCTATCACCATGGAGGTACGTGTAGATATCAAATAGTCTCTGTGCCCATTGACAAACCATTTGAACTTTGAGGCGGGGGACCAAAAGGTATAACAACCTTTCAATATAACCTTCTAAATTTCCTGAAATACCAGAAATATCAACAAATCCTGCCAGCAGGCTTCTCACAGATGACTGGTAGGCCGGCCAATGAGCAGAATGCTGAGGTAGACATGTCTTTGGTCTTGTCCAATAGGATTTTTCTTAAATTCTTACTTTCACTTTCTTTTTCTTTTTCTTCCCATACCCATGACCCATACAGAGGGCAACAAAAGCTCTCTGCAAAAATATTAAGCCTATGCTTATACCACCAAACAGCATGTTAACTGTATTAAGGACCCATGTGATGAGTGCATGTGAACACATCAGGCATAGCATGGTGTAAGCAGAGGGACGTCAGAGAAATGTTCACACAGCTGTAAAGATTTCTAATGGTACCGTGGCATATGAGAAGTGAAAGGCAGGTCTTAAGATGATTTTCTGTATCATCCCATAACTGTCCGATATTAGAAAGGGCAACCTGGTGGTTTGCCATCTATTTTGGAGAATGTTATACTTGTGTGTTGTGTGCTGTCAAACCGTCTGTAGAAAGCTCTCCCAAATTTTGGTGGGTCATCCCTATGGTCCTACTGAGCCAGCAGTTTGCTAGCATCCCGTGCTATTTGAAGTAAAGACATTCAAATAAAAAAAACAATGTATTAACACTTCCAGACATGCTTCCAGGATCCCTTAGACCAGTAATAATACTGCCCAATCAAAGCATGACGCGCAGTGCCCTTAGACCAGCCATATATAAAAGGAGACCCACATACCTAACAAGAGGAAAGCTCCACAATAATCAGTTTAATTCACTGCACTGACAAGACATATCCCTGAAACAAAACACAATGCCCTCAGCATCATGAACTGCAGCCCACATCAAGCGCAAGTCATGCAAAAGAAACATGCCAGGAACCCTAGAAGATGGGGGGGGGTTTGAATCTCCCAATCATGCCCACAATCCTGTGCACAACCACTTTTTGACAGGAACATATAAGGAAGGAATGGCGGCTATTCCTAACACATAACCAACCAGTGTCATCGCTCAGTTGTCTGGGTAAAACAAAGGTTCATATCCTGGTGGCATACAGTTTTATCACTTCACTTGGCTTTGAATGGAAGTTAATATTTGGGACATAGTATAAGGAAGATGTTGCACTACAGCTGGATGTTCACAGGAAATGAGGAAAATGTGATTCTTCCCTTGAAGGAACATAAAATCAAGGCATAACTCACCTGTTGGATACTGGGTCAGAACAATTCTGCCAGCAGCAAAACTAGGAAACAGGCAGAACCTAAACACATATCTTATATTCTACAGAGAAGCTGTCTTACCACAGACTACTGGAGCCGGCCCTTTTCATCCCACTTAATTATTTCTCCTCTCCTTGTATTCAGTAGTTTCACCACTTCTATGATCAATGTTTATTGGCTTTTTAAAAAGGTTTACTGTTTTCAGTGATGTTTGCAAGGCACCTTGAATGCTATTCCTTAGTAGAAAGGTGGGATAAAATAGAATATAACAACAATAATAGCAAAAGTAATAATAATAGATGATCCTAGAAGACATTGTTATGCATCCTTCTTCTTTTGATCCTCCCTTCTGTGCTGCTGAGGTGTGCATTTATCACACCAGCAGTAAACATGGTGACAGTGAGATGAGATCCAGGACACATCCTGTACAATTGCCTGATAAACTCCCACAGGGCCTAGCACATAACAGGATCAGAGGAGAGATGCAGCATCATGGGGGGAAATTCCATACCCCCAAAGGACACTTCACTTGACTTTCAGAATTGAGGGCCTTGATTTATTTCAAGTGGATCATACCTTTACTTAGGGTTGTCCCCACAATTGTACCAGGAGCTCAAGAGAGCAACAAGAGAAAATTTATAGAAGACAGATCCAAGCACATGCATTTCAATTGATGCAACAACTGCATGAATCAAATCCTAGCTCTGGCAAACTCTTGGACAGCTCCCCTGATGTTCAGCATTGGATCTCAGACATGGTGGACAGCTCCTTCAAAGAGAGTTCTTTAGCTGTCCAGCAATGTTCCTGACAAGACCTTGCAATGTCTACTTTGTTTGTAGTCTGAGGAAGTCGGGAACATTCTTGCTTAGAAACCTACTGAAGAACTACCTGGAAGGAATTAAGAGAGACAAGCAGACAGTAATTAGTAATGGCCAGAATATGGGATAGCTTGAATGTAGATGCTCAGTAAGTGACTGTGAGTTCTACCCCCTAGGTGCTTTTCCAGCTCTAATGCAGCATCCAACCTTCCCCTTGGTGATGTCTACATTTTATGATTCATTTGGTGGGCAATACAATAGGAACAATACTCACTGCCTCCCTTTAGAAAGTTGCAATGAAAAATTCTCTGTTGTTTCTTTGAGCTGTTGCATATGGTCAGGGTCTGATCCTGCAAGGCAAAAAGGATTTGTGACTGTTTGCCCCTAGCAACAAAATGCCTGCTACTTCTCAAGAAAGATCACTGGTCTCCTACTTGCTTTCACCACTGAGATGTTTTCATATGGTGTTGTCTGGCCAGCCACCCTAGCCTCTTCTGACTTCCCACATAATGCCTACTATCTGTGCTATGTCTCCATGCAGGAGATATGGCTGCTGTATGGAAGTATACTGTATATGGAAGTTTGAAATGTATGTTAGAGTAATCTAACTTGAACTGGATATGCAGTTTGCATTATTAGTAGTCTATAAAGGTATCACCTATAGCCTAGCCTTGCATGTATGTATACAGTATGGAAAGGAAACATTTACAGCTGTCAAACTCTCCTTTGTTTACCTTTATGTGATGTGCCCTTGCATCCCAAGTTGGAGGAATGAAGTAAAAGTTGCTCTTGGGAGTTCTGTGTCTGAAGTTCTGAGTGAACCACCTGTAATAGTTCTGAAAAGACATGTGTTAGCAATATGCTTTCCCAGTGTTGATCAGACCATGCTCTCTTTTGTTTATGCAAAGTCTCCTTCTTCTGTGGCCAAGATCCATTTCAATTTAGTTCCCACCACTTTCATGTTCTACTTTCTCTGAACTTCAAGACAGAAATAGAAGGACTGAGGCTGTAACATCGAAGTTATTAAAATTAATCTCTCCATTAATAATACATCAGCAATTAATTATTCCATACTGAAAAATATCATTCCAGAATGTTTATTAAATTTCTCCTTGAATATAGTATTCTGTGTAGAAATATTTTTTCTGCTGTTTCACGTTAAAAGCATTCAATGATTAGAACCCTATGCCAAGTCTATGTAGTGATGCTATATAACCTAGATACAGGTTGACTACCTTAATAAGAAGCAAGCATGGAGGTTTGTTGAAATCCCCCATACATACAAGCACCAAGAGCTGCGGCATCTGTAAATTTGTTATATGTTTGTTTATTTATATCCCACCCATCTGGCCAAAAAGTCCACTGTGGGCATCTTACAACATTCAAAATTAATAAAACAACAAAACAATGTACATAATATAAAATAACCGCAACTAATGTGACAAAAATATATAATGAAAGAAAAGAGAATTGACTACAATAGTATTAAAATTAAATTATAATTATGATGGCGGCAAGAGGTAGTTTGGAGAATCAGAAGGTTAAAGTCCAAGTTGGTCAGAAAAGGCCTGTCATAAAAGCCATGTTTTTAGTTGCCTTTTAAAAGTCCCAGGAGGGGGTGAGTTGGATCTCGGCCAGGAGATCATTCCACACGTTTGGGACAACTGCCAAGAAGACATGTGCACTAGTCTTTTCTTTTTGCACCTTCCCTCAGAGTTGCCAATCTTTGACAATTGGTTTGTGACAAGCATGTATTATGGGCAGTGCGGTGTTTACCTTGTGCAGGAGGATGTAAGGGGTTAATGCTAATGGCCAATGAGGGAGTGGGGAGGTGGAGCCCACATGTTTTAATAGGCTCAGTGTGAAGGTTGTGAAGTTAGATAAAGATAGAGATGAGTTAGATAAAGAGAAAATAAACTTGTGAGACAGATGAGAGAGGTTTAAGAATAGTAAAAGGACAGAATTTGAGTGTACAGTGGACCCTTGTAAAACAAAGAGTTTGTATAACATAAAATTTGTACAACATAAAAAATTCCGGAGATAGGGGAAATTTGCTTAACACAATCATCTATGGGACAAATCCATATAACATAAAAATGGTTGCGATTACAGTTGTACCTTGTATAAAGGAATTAATTCATTCCAAATGAAATTATGTTCAGCAAATTTTCCTTTATACAAATTTCCCATAGGAATGCATCGAAAACAGAGTGATCCCATTTTTATGTTGTACAGATTCACCCCATAGGCGATTCTGTTAAGCAAATTTCCCCTATCTCCAGAATTTTTACGTTGTACTAATTTTATGTTAGACAAACCGTTTGTTACACAAGGGTCCACTGTACTCTGTTTTCAATGCATTCCTATGGGAAATTTGTATAAAGGAAAATTTGCTGAACATCATTTCATTTGGAACGAATTAATTCCTTTATACAAGGTACCACTGTTATCTGCTTAGATGAACTTTCAATTAAGGGCACACAAGAAAACCTGAAACAGAAACAACTTGTTGTATTCAATAAACATTCTATTACTTTATATAACATTACAACTCAACTGGGACTCAATTATTTCAACTGGGTAACCCTGAATGGTGGCAGCGAAAGTAAAAAGAAGGTGTGTACAGGCCAATAGTCCGTGAAATGACTGGGGGCTGTGCATGGACGGAGGTGTTCTGTTGGGTAGTAAGGTCCCAACCCATTTAGGGCTTAGGTAAATGACTGATTAAGATACATAATATTGCCCCTCTATAGAATTTCATGGCAGGGTTGTTTCAACACCAGTGCAAAATTGCTATTTGGTCTCCTATATATTTTAATCTTCAAATCTATGCAATGAATTATGCATAAGGAATGCCAAGTCATATGAAAATAAGAGAGGATCTTATGGACCCAGAGCCAAGGTGTGGCTTTCAGCCTGATGGCCTTTAGCCCAGTATCTACAACTACTGGCAAGTGACTTACTCAAATCCCATCAAAGTGCATGAATAAAGAAGGGTAAAAGGGGTCTTTGTGATATAGATAGAGAGATATTAAAAAGGCAGATGATTATTTTGGGTTCTACCCCCATCTGCAACCAGACCATCCACCATCAGCATGCAGCCCCCAAGAGGAAAAAGCAAAGCAAAACAAAGCAGTTACCTTTGTCTAACTTAGGAAAATAAATGGTTTCACACTCTGCCTTATTGGATGTGTTCATATACTGACATCATATTGTATAAAATACAGATGATGCTAAAGCATTTTATCATTCAAGTCCACTGTGCATTTAGTCCCTGGATGGCCTCTAGAAGACAAAGAATGTCACTTCATAATGTAAGCAAATTCTCAAAGAGATAATAAACAACTCCACCTTTTTCTTCCTCTTTCTTTGAAAGCAATTGTTACCTGATGGATAACAACACTCTGTATATGCCACATGTGTCTCGCCCCACTTTACCACCTCTAGAAATAAACACAGGGAGCATAATTTCACCAGATGCATACTTGCTCAAAATGTTCCACAACTCTGTATTCAAAGCACAGTACTCATTGGGCTTACTGGGATGAGAGGTGAAGGGTGGCAGTTTTGTTCTTCAAAGCTTGTGTAGGTGACATGCACCCAAACATCTTGTCAATTACAGTAGCTGCAAAGAGCCACTACAAGTTACTTTATACAAGCACTGATAGGATTCCAGATATTGTTAGAGGTTGGAAAAATTATTGAAACATTTTGGGCTACAACTTCCAATCAAGAAATGAACCACTGTGGTAGCAGAAAGCAAGGGTGCCCCCTGTACATCATTTTAGACTTACTTGATTTACATTGACATTTTAAATTTAGTCCTCATCTCATTCAGATAATTGCAACACGATCGCTCCCCACCCCCCACTGCACAGCTCCGAGGCCTCCTGGAGGGGGCAGGGGGTGTCGGGGAGTGATGCGATCACTCCCCGCCGCCCCCCGCAGGTACTGCGATCCTGCGATATAGTGGGACCACAGTACCTGAACTGTGAAATGCCGGGGGGTGACTGTATAAATACATACATCAATCTTTTATCTCACTAAATAAGGAAAAATTAATATAAACAATAAATCAGCTATTTATTTATTCTATTTTATGTACATAATAATACTGCCTTTAGAGGATCACCACACAATCAGGTCTGACTCTGGAAAATGTTCTATAAATAATTATGAGAATATAACCACATATTTAAGATTAATAATGCTTTATCAGCCTTCTTACACCCATTGAACTCCACCTGAAATCAGCACAGATTAACAGTAATGGTTATTGCCTTTATTACTAAAGCATGTTTTTATCTTGTATATATCGGCACTGTGGTCTGATAAACCTTTAAAAAAGCATTAAGGTACTATTTTCTATTAATGAAGCATAGTATCAAGTCCCTAATAGTGGCAATCACAAGATAGCCAATAGCTGGAATATTTGATGTTCCACTCTGCTTCCTCATGAATCCTTCTTTTAAAAAATACCTCAGTTAGTCAATAGCATAAGAGCATGTTGATCAAAGAAATGAAGCTCAAGCTAAATAAACCACATATAAGGCATATGTTACAAATAAGAGACTGTAGGAAAGCACCAAAACCAAAGGATGTTGAAATGTACACAAACTTCCAAGTCTGGGAAACCAATTAAAACTGCAACCATATGCAATATACCTGAGAGGACCCCTAGTTGCACATAAATGTGTTGTCCTCCTGGGATCCCAAAAGCATTTAATTTTCAGAGATTCTGCCTCTGGTCACATATCCCTATATTGCATGCCTGTTCATCACAAAGAGTTCTCCAACCTTCTAAGGCAAGTTTTCAGGGTTGCAGAAGAAGAATGATACAGTAGGACCCAACTGGTTACTCTGTTCCATTAACAGATCAGCACCTACATATAGTCCATGCCTCTATTCAAGCAAAGATGCAAAATACTGCATTACACAAGCTGAAGAATATTTTGCCCCAAATAACATGTAAATGCCCCAAAGATAGTGAAGCACACGATCCAGCCAATATGCCTGCAGACCATCATACAGCTTCTTTGTCTATCTTTTGCTACATAACAGATGGTGAGGTTGGTAAATCCCATGGTAAAGATAAAATCTCCCATACATAGGTCTGAAAAGACTAGACTATTCGCAGTCTTTCAAAATGTCTACATTTCACCCATGACCTCTAATACTATTACCGCTTGCCATTTTACAAGACAGGAAGCAAAGGGAAGAGTGCATTCTCTGCATGCAGAATGCCCCAAGTCCAATACTTCTCATCTGATTATGCTTGGCACTCACTTCTCCTTGGAAAAAAATCTAATGAATGTGTTTGAACAAGACCTCTAACTACTACACTGTAGAGTCACATAGTCAGAGTAATCAATACACTGTACATTTTTTTTGGAATACCTGTTTATCCCCCTGTCTGCTACCTACTTATGCAGATATACTTTGCCATTTGTCATGATGCTTTATATACTGCTTGTGGGTCACTTGCTCCTAAAAGATTTTACATGCCTAGTGAGAATATAAAACCACCACCACCCTCCACATAACTGGCCTACCCCTTAGTTTGTTAATCACTGTGGGAAAAATAGTTGTCTATCAGAACATGCAAATCTGCTATTCTGTAACATAGCAATACTGTAACATAGCAATATGCTATTTTTAAACATTATTCTAACATAGCAATATAGCAATATACTATCTTTAAAAGAGTGGAGGAATGAATTTGGACTTAGAATTTGGACTTAGAGTCAGCCTTCAGTTGATCAAGATTAACTTAAGCATCTTGGATTTCAATAGTCAGGCAGGCGCTACCTTGCTACCCTTAGCTGCTCGAACATCTTAAGCCTTGGTACACCCCTCTGGGCTCAGTTATAAAAATCAGGAACACTGTAAAAACTGAAAGAAAATTAACAAGGTGGTCACAGTGACAGTAGTCTGGCCAAGACTAGATTTTCAAATTCCTTTTCCACTGCATAAACGAGTTGCCAAATGCCCTAAGTTCTATGTGCTGATTAAATTTCTGCACATTTAACCTCTCTTACTGAAACTACTAAAGGGAAATGATGCATTGCAAAGCAAACAGAAGCTGACCTTTGCATGTTTTCCCATCAGGCTGCAAGGTAAATCCAACAGGGCAACTGCAGCGTACTCCCGTTGCTGTATCTTTGCAAGTACGGTCACAGCCTCCATTATTGACAGCACATGTTTCTGAGAAATAAGAGAAAAAGAGAGAGAAAGAGAGAGAGAGAGAGAGAGAGGGAGAGAGGGGGGGAAATAGAGTAACACAACAAATTGTAGTCCTCTGAGTATTCTGCATAGCATTATTATGCAACGTAAGCAATCTATCCTAAAGCACGCACGCACATTTATTTATTTATTATTTATTTATTCAACTTATACATGTTTAAGGCATTCTTAACTCAAGAAAGCTATCTAGTCCAGATTCTTAAGTCCTAAAGAATATACATTCAAATCCTATGTGTACTGACATGAAAATAATACTTATGAAATCCAATGGGTCTTACTCCCAAATAAGAATCGTAATCTTCCTGGAAGAGCCCATTGAAATCAAGAAATTATACTACTAAGTACACATTAAAAATTAGAATGCAGCAATTTAAGAGAGTATTCATTTTTGTAATCAGTAGTTTATTGCTTCACCCCCTGGATGTACTGAATGTTACTTACAGATTTTGAAATACAATTTAAAAAATAACAAATTATAGTGTTATTGGTTATATGGTATATTGACTAAAAACTTTAGGTGCAGCCAGAGATCAAATAGCAAGACGATGGAAAAACAAGGAAGAACCATCAGTTGATGATTGTTTAGTAGAATTACAGGAATAGATCTTATAGGATAAACTGGTAAAATGATTAAAGGGAGAGACTGCAAAAAAAAATTGAAAATCCATGGGATGGTATAAAGAAGTACAGTACTAAGAAGTAAGATGGGAAAAAGAAACCAAAATTTGAAATCAATAGAATATTATTAAAATAAGCATAAGAATTATATATATGATATAATTTAGAATGCTTTATTCTTTTTTTAAAATTGTAAATGTTAGGAAGGTTAAACAAGGATTAAGCAAAGGCATTAATATCTGAATGAAGAAAATAGCAAATGAAAATTAATACGAAGAAGCAAAGTTTTCCCTGAATACAGAAAACAGAATGGACTGCTTTGTCATGTTATATAATAATTGTATTGACTTTTAATTTATCAGTAAACTTTATTCAAATAAATAACAACAAATTATCCTTTAAGGCAGAACCAAGCAATTGCATTGCTATAAAACCATGACATATGGAGATAAACACCTGTGATTTTAATAAAGCTTACTTCTAAGTAACATGTTTAAAAACCTTAAAAGTAATGGCTTTTCAATGCACATGGGGGTGTCTTTTGATTGACAGTTGAATTTGGGAAAAACTGCAGAAGAGCAAAACACAATGCTCGACTTCAAACTGAGATTTTCAAATCCTTTATTTCACAGAAAGAGTTAATAGAAAATGAACTACATACATCACTTTGACAGGAATCTACATGCCCAATCTGTTCTTACTGAACTACAAGAAAAAGGCATCTGGGTTTTGTCCACTTAAAGCTTTTTGCAAATTGAAAGGAGTTTGGAGTGGGTGGGGAGGGCATAATTGAGGTCACTGAACCCATTCCAAGCTGTGTCATTGAAATTTCCCAGTGCTTGTAGGATGTCAAACGGTGCTTGGGCAAACAGAGGGAAAAAGAAAGCTGCAACCCACTTTTTGTAACTTTTACAATAGTGGGAAATGGTTATGAGGTACCACTTAATGAAAAGAAGAAGGCAACTTTGTTGCAAAACAGGAGATGCCACAACACATCTACTATTTGCAAAATAAATGATGAACAACAGTCAAAATGGTGGTTTGAGCCGTGTGACCAGAAGAACAATTCCATAAGTAGACTAGGCGATACCTAGTCAAAATGGTGTATCTTTCATCACTAGCATGAGAAGAGGTAACTGCTGATTTTACTCATGGAGCAATGTTTGATTATTGCTCTGAAACTATACTTCATGACTCCATGCTTCATGCCTTCTCTTCTCTATTAGTATTGACAAAAACTTCTGTGCCTGCTCATATTAATGAATATCAATCATACAATAGGGCGGACAACTTTTTTCTTTCTCCTGCTAAGGTCCATACATCTCCTTAGCAGTAACCTGTTTGAGATCACATGCCAGCAGTGGACAGAGCCAAGGCCAAAGCTAAGTGAGCCTAACCTTTGTTCCCTCTCTTCTTCTTCTTTCTCACCTGGTGGACAGCTTGGAATGCAATCCATTGCTCTTAGACAGACCTGAACTGATATGTGGCAATGGGCTTCTGAAATTAGGTACACAACCACGTGAGGTCAGACGGAGGTCTGCATGTGGCCCTGGACCAGAGGCTGTCCGACATGTCACATGCTGTCATTCTGCTGCACTTTCCTGGTCCCCACAAGCAACTGCTAATAGTGGAGGGACAATGATGCCCCTTTATACATTCTGTATTTCTGAATGCTATATTAATAAAAAAGGAAAGGGCAAGAGACATATTCCCTATAAAGCAAAAACAAACAAACAAACAAACAAACAAACAAAAAACCAGTGTGCTGCTTAAAACATGTAGCACTTAAAGCACTCTGGGCAGTTTACAATTTATTTATGCAGGCTAAACATTGCCTCCCCACCCCAAGTGAGGTGGATACTCATTTTACCAACTAAAGAAGGATAAAAGGTTGAGTGAACCTTTAGCCTGCTACCTGGAACTGAACCCCAGATCGTGAGCACAGTTACAGCTGTAGTACAGCAGTTTAGCCATTGTGCTGCGAGGCTCCACAAGGCTCCTATGATAATGTTTTCTAAATAGAGGAGGAAAGGGATAGACACCCCCTAAGGATATGTAAAGAAACTCCACAGGATGCAACAAGACTTTAACAATTTCATAAAGATATGCGCTTATTATCTCAAACAAATTTCTGCAATAGATACTGTTCATCGTTTCTGAATAAAATATTTACTTTTAATTTAAAGTAATTGTATTACATATTTCTATTTATTTAAATTTGTTAATTATAAATTAACTTCTTTTTTGTTAGAAGGAAATTGAATTAAGTAAAGGAGAGGTGAGAGGCATGAAGGTTTCTCATAAATCAAAAGCATGGAGTGATGCCCATGTTTAATTCTGACCTAAAAGGAATCTGTGCTCACAAAATGCCAGATGATGTTTCCAAATGTTCCCACTTGTGCTACAAAAGACATTTTAGTCTGTAAGATGAATCACTGTAGTCCTTCAAGGTTTTCTATACACCTATTATTATTTGCTCATGACTAAGGCTTGAAACTATCTATTTTGAAGGTCACTTGCCTCAATAGAAATAGTACAACAGATTGTGGTTGAAACACGTACAACTCAGACAACCCCTTGTGCTATGTGAAGTATTATCAGAATAGGCAATCTGGAGTAGAAAAGCAAAAACTTTTTCCTGCTCATTAGGTTTCCCCTACAAGTCCACCCACTGAGGATACTGGCAACAACTGGTATACAAAATGGTCAGAACACTAGCATGGCATGGATTATATATTTTAAATATATGTTTGAAAGTCTGCAATCATGCAGCAAGTAAAGATGCATATATGTGCGTACATGAAGTAGTATTTGGGGACTGGGTTTCCCTGGCCAGAGAGGCCCCAAGCAAAGCACTACTCAAATTCATTAGGGGTTGGGTAGCAATTTGAGACACAACATAGCCTCTTGTTCTTTAGAAAGAGGAGAAACAACCTTAAAATTTCATAGGAGAAAACTGGTCTTGATGTAAAGGTACTCTTCTGTGCTGGCTATGTGCCGTAATATGGAGAGGCAGATAAGAACCTTCTTCACTAATCCCATATGGGCTGAGAGAGATAGAACCCCTTTCCAAGTAAGCTGGTAATTAATTTTTTGACTCAAACGTATACAGACGTGAAGGTAAACTCCAAGTAAATTCTCCTGATGTCTTTGCTGTGGAAGCACTTGCTTGTCAAAAAATGGCAAAAGGAGGAGAGGTGGAGCTACCATATCAGAAAGGATCACTAAGCTTTTGCACTGGTTTTTACACAGAACTAGGATCAAACTAATGCTGACACAGGTGTACCTCACAGAACAGATTTGTGACTGCAGACGTGAACTGTGATGTGTTGGTGACTAAGAGGGAACTGCCCATGATCAAGATTTGCACCTCAGGTCTGTGTTTTTGTGTTATGGTTATTCTGACAAGTGCTGGAGCTCTAGTCTTGACTGTGCAGTGCATTATGGTCATAAAAAGTGGTGGTGGAGGAGGGGTACCCTCTCCTCACATGTCAATTCAAAAGGATCATTTTTAATAATTTTGGATCTTTCTCGCTACACACTAACAAAACCAGCAGAAGGGATTTGTTATGCAAGCTACACCTACTCCATGTTGCAAAGGCATGAGGAAAAGTGTCTCTTGCACCTGGCTAGTCACCCTCCTCAATAATACTCTTCCCACCACCCATCCTTCTGGGTTGCCCTGGTCCCTCTTACCATCCACTCTCCTCTTCATACTTCCAAGCATTGCTCCCAAAGCCTTATCTCCTCATTGCCTTATCCTACAGTTGCGCTACAATAGGAGGATTAATAACTCCCTTATACTTAAAAGCCAGTGTGGTCAGTGGTGCTAACAGAATGTTTAATTTCTCTTTATACAGTGATTTTAATAACTGGGTGCTCGTCTTGTTCCCACTGTCAACGGAGGCCAAGACTCAACGGCTCAGTATACGTATGCACACTTTACTTATAGAATGTGTCCAGTGAAAGATGACCAGGATGATGAAAACTTTGGAAACTATGGGGTACAGCTAAGGGAGCTGGGTATGTTTAGCTTGAAAAAATGAAGATGGGATAGCCACCTTCAAATATCTAATAAGCTGTCACAGGGAAGATACAACAAGCTTGTCTTCTGTAGCTCCAGAGGGTAGAAACCAAAGCAACAAATTAAAGTTATAAGGTGATTACATATAAAACTTAGGAAGAATTGTTCAAACACAGGCAGCCTTAGGGGGTGGGGGGCTCTCCTTTATTGATGTTTTAAAAATTGATCCTTTGGAAGTAGATGGCCACCTATTGGGGCTGCTTTGGCTGGAGGTTGGACAAGATGATCTCCCCCCCACAAGGTTCCTTAACCTAAACCTAACCCTCACCTTTTCATGCACGGGTTCATGAACACCCACACCCACACCCACACTTTTACAATTCCTGCACAAGAGCCTGCCTCTTGAACATTAGAAAAAAGCCTGTTTCTTGGCCTTAGATTTTGACCTTGATGGCTACCCTACCTCAAGCCACTACTAAGGGCAGTGGAAATGTTTCTATATGGGAGCCCCTTGGCCTTCTAGGACAACAGTCATTTCTCAATCCCAGAATACACTGCCTGCTGCTACGCTCTTGGATGGGTAGAAAGAGGCAGCAAGATATTGGCTTTGTTTTCTGTATAAGATTATGCTTGCTCAGCTGCTATCAGAAACAAGTTCCAAGGCTTTCAAGGTTATCTTTCAAAGGGAGATATCATTATTCATTATTGTTATTCAATTTCTCCTGGTCTATTCATTATTACTCCCTTGGTTTCTGCTGTTTAAAATGGTAAAAGATTGGATGAGGGGATCAAAATGCCCCCCAATCTCCCTCCCTCCCCAAATAATGCTGCATCTTAGGTGTAATTCTGGATTCATCCCTGAGTCTGGATGCCCAGGTTTGAGCCAAGTTTGGCCAAGAATGCTTTTGCACAGTTAAAACTGGTGTGCCAGCAGCACCCATTCTTGAGATGTCCGATTTGGCTACAGTGATACATGCCTTAGTAACATCCCAATTGGATTACTGTAACATGCTTTATGTTGAAGATGGTTCAGCTGGTGCAAATTTCAGCAGCCAGACTTCTTACTGGGGCAGTTATAAGTTGCTTTTAACAATTTTGTGGACTACAAGTCTGTTTCCGGGTCAATGAAAAGTATAGGCCAGCAGCACTATATGGCTTGGGTCCAGCCTACCTGAAGGGCCGTATCTCCCTATCTGAGCCTCCTCAGCATTTAAGATAATCAGAAGAGGTCCATTGCCAATGCAGAAGATCAAGCTGGCTCCCTCCTTTTTATTCTCCTAATTTTTTTTATTCTTAACTTATGCTTTTAATGCTATACCCTTTAATATTATGAGCCGACTTGAGTTACCTTATCTGGAGAAAGGCAGCATATAAATGAAATAAACAACAACATCATCCAGCAAACACTCTTGCTGCTGCTGCTACTGGACTAAGCCTGGAGGAGTTGCCTTTCCTCTTCGACTGCTCCTTCTCCTGCTATCGGTGAGAGGGACACCTGGAGAGGCAGGGCCAGACAACATCAGAAGGGCGGGGCTGAAGAAAGGGACTCCCACCTAAGGCATTTTAGCTGACCTCAGCTCCTGGCAGCCACAACATCATCCAGCAAACACTCTTGCTGCTGCTGCTACTGGACTAAGCCTGGAGGAGTTGCCTTTCCTCTTCGACTGCTCCTTTCCTGCTACTTTCGGTGAGAGGGACACCTGGAGAGGCAGGGCCAGACAACATCAGAAGGGCGGGGCTGAAGAAGAGGGACTCCCACCTAAGGCTTTTTAGCTGACCTCAATGCAGCCACAACATCATCCAGCAAACACTCTTTGCTGCTGCTACTGGATTAAGCCTGGAGGAGTTGCCTTTCCTCTTCGACTGCTCCTTTCCTGCTACTCCGGCCGGTGAGAGGGACACCTGGAGAGGCAGGGCCAGACAACATCAGAAGGGCGGGGCTGAAGAAGAGGGACTCCCACCTAAGGCTTTTAGCTGACCTCAGCTCCTGGCAGCCACAACATCATCCAGCAAACACTCTTGCTGCTGCTGCTACTGGACTAAGCCTGGAGGAGTTGCCTTTCCTCTTCGACTGCTCCTTCTCCTGCTACTCCGGCTCGGTGAGAGGGACACCTGGAGAGGCAGGGCCAGACAACATCAGAAGGGCGGGGCTGAAGAAGAGGGACTCCCACCTAAGGCTTTTTAGCTGACCTCAGCTCCTGGCAGCCACAACATCATCCAGCAAACACTCTTGCTGCTGCTGCTACTGGACTAAGCCTGGAGGAGTTGCCTTTCCTCTTCGACTGCTCCTTTCCTGCTACTATCGGTGAGAGGGACACCTGGAGAGGCAGGGCCAGACAACATCAGAAGGGCGGGGCTGAAGAAAGGGACTCCCATAAGGCTTTTTAGCTGACCTCAGCTCCTGGCAGCCACAACATCATCCAGCAAACACTCTTGCTGCTGCTGCTACTGGATTAAGCCTGGAGGAGTTGCCTTTCCTCTTCGACTGCTCCTTTCCTGCTACTCCGGCGTCGGTGAGAGGGACACCTGGAGAGGCAGGGCCAGACAACATCAGAAGGGCGGGGCTGAAGAAGAGGGACTCCCACCTAAGGCTTTTAGCTGACCTCAGCTCCTGGCAGCCACAACATCATCCAGCAAACACTCTTGCTGCTGAACTGGACTAAGCCTGGAGGAGTTGCCTTTCCTCTTCGACTGCTCCTTCTCCTGCTACTCCGGCGTCGGTGAGAGGGACACCTGGAGAGGCAGGGCCAGACAACATCAGAAGGGCGGGGCTGAAGAAGAGGGACTCCCACCTAAGGCTTTTTAGCTGACCTCAGCTCCTGGCAATAACATCATCCAGCAAACTGCTGCTGCTGCTACTGGACTAAGCCTGGAGGAGTTGCCTTTCCTCTTCGACTGCTCCTTTCCTGACTCCGGCGTCGGTGAGAGGGACACCTTGAGAGGCAGGGCCAGACAACATCAGAAGGGCGGGGCTGAAGAAGAGGGACTCCCACCTAAGGCTTTTTAGCTGAATTGTTAGGTGCATCTGTTTTTTGTTTTTGTTTTTTTATTTTTATTTTTTGCTTTTTGTTTTTTTGCCATTAGGTGTAGGTGGTTGGGACCCACAATGGAACTGAAAGAACAGGAAGGGGGGAGGGCAATGGAGGGGGCAGCCATTGAAATTGTGCTGGGTAGGGGAAGGTATGGTGGTAGGAGTGGAACATGCCAAGGAGAAGAGGGGTTAGATATTTTACGTCTATCCCCACTTCTGGTCCCACTTCTAGCCAGAAGGAATCAGGTGACCATGTCAAGCCCATGGGCCACATGGTGCTGTTGTTAAATGCCAGGTCAGTACAAAATAAGACCACCCTCATCCATGATGTCATTTTGGATGAGGGTGCTGACCTGGCATGTATTACTGAGACCTGGGTGGGAGAGGAGGGTGGAGTCCCCCTTTCCCAGCTATGCCCACCTGGGTACTCAGTCCAGCACCAGTGTCGCCCGGTGGGCCGGGAGGTGGAGTTGCTATAGTCTACAGGAGTTCCATTTCCTTGGCCAGGCTTCCTGTTTCCTTGGGAAAAGGTCTGGAGGGCCTGTATTGTGTGTTGGGCTCACGAGACAGATTGGGGATTCTGTTGGTTACCGCCCACCCTGCTGCATTCCAACAGTCTCCCTGCCTGAGCTGACAGAGGTGGTCTCGGACCTGGTGTTGAAGACCCCAGACTGTTGGTACTGGGGGATCTCAACATCCATGCTGAGGCTACCTTAACTGGAGCAGCTCAGGACTTCTGCCATGACAACCATGGGGCTGTCTCAACATGTCATCGGCCCAACACATGAGAAGGGTTACCCTGGACCTAGTATTCTCAACGGGACTGGGGGATGGTGGTTTGGATGTGGAGGGGTTGGCTTTGACTCCATTGTCATGGTCAGACCACTTCCTGGTCAAGTTTAGGCTATTAGCTACTCCAACCCTCTGCAAGGGTGGGGGATCCATTGTTGATCCGCCCTCAGAGACTAATGGATCCGGATGGTTTCCTGAAAGCTCTGGGGATTATCCAGCTGACATGATCGGGCGCTCCTGTCGAAGCTCAGGTCACCTTATGGAATAGGAATATTTATGATCGCACCTAAGCGCCCTCTCCCCCTACGCAGAGCCCGGACAGCTCCGTGGTATACATCTGAGTTGCGGGCAATGAAGCGGGAGGGGAGACGGCTGGAGCGCAAGTGGAGAAAATATCGCAGTGAGTCTGATCAAACACGGCTTAGAGCCCATTATCGAGCCTATTCCGTGGCTCTTCGGTTCATTTATTGCTTCCTCAGAGGCCAGCGGAGCTGTTTTGGTCCGGGAACTTCTTCAGCCAGGAGATAGGGTGGAGGCCCAGGACCATTCGGCGGCACGCTGTGAGGAGTTTGCTGTTCACTTTGAGGGAAAAATTGCTCAGATTGCAGTGAACTGGACTCCACTATTGATACAGTATCAAGGGATGTGTCCAGTGCACCGTTTAGGTCCAGTGTTATTGGATGAGTTTCAATTGTTGAGACCCGAGGATGTGGACAGGGTGCTTGGATCTGTCCGTTCCACCACCACGCTGCTTGACCCTTGCCCTTCTTGGCTAATTGAAAGATCTGCCAAACCTGGGTCCAAGAAGCTGTAAATCTTTAAGAGAGGGAGTGGTCCCTGCTGCCTTAAAAGAGGCAGTAATCAGACCACTCCTAAAAAAACCTAACCTGGACCCAGGACTGGTGGTCAACTACCGACCATTAGCGAACCTTCCTTATTTGGGCAAGGTGTTGGAGCGGGTGGTGGCCGGACAGCTCCAGGCGCTGCTGGATGAAACGGATTTTCTAGATCCATTTCAATCTGGTTTCAGGCCGGGTTTTGGAACAGAGACTGCCTTGGTCGCCCTGTACGATGACCTTTGCCGGGAGAGAGACAGGGGAGTGCAACCCTGTTGATACTCCTGGACCTCTCAGCTTTCGACACCATCGACCATGGTGTCCTTCTGGATAGGCTGGCCAGGTTGGGAGTTGGAGGCACCGCTTGCGGTGGTTCCGCTCCTTCCTGGCTGACATGTCCAGAAGGTGGTGCTGGGGGATAGTAACACGCATGGGGTTCCACAGGGCTCAATACTATCCCCCATGCTGTTTAACATCTACATGGAACCGCTGGGAGAGGTCATCAGGAGGTTTGGGCTGAGGAGTCAAATATGCTGATGATACTCAACCTCTCGTTCTCCACCAATCCAGGTGAGGCGGTTTCTGTTCTGAACTCGTGTCTGGGCCAGATAATGGACTGGATGAGGGTTAATAAATTGAAACTCAATCCAGACAAGACGGAAGTGCTGTTAGTTTGCTTCTCAGACAGGCTAGAGGGCCACTTCCCTGTTCTGGATGGGGTTGCACTCCCCTAAGGGACAGGGTCCGAGCTTGGGGGTGCTCCTGGACCCCGGTCTAACTCTGGAAGCCCAGGTGGACTCGGTGGCCAGGGGTGCCTTTCTCCAGCTGCGGAATATATACCAGCTGCGCCCTACCTAGATGAACGGAGCCTCATGACAGTTACACATGCACTGGTAACATCCCGTATAGATTACTGTAATGCGCTTTACGTGGGGCTGCCTCTGAAGACGGTTCGGCGATTGCAACTGGTTCAGAATCGTGCGGCACGGCTGGTGAGTGGTAGGGCCACCAAGGAACACATCACGCCGATTCTGTATAACCTTCACTGGTTACCAGTTGCTGCCCGAGCCCAATTCAAAGTGCTTGTTTTGACATATAAAGCCCTAAACGGCTTAGGACCTAGATACCTGAAGGACCGCCTCCTTCCATATGAACCTACCCGGCAATTAAGATCTAGTCAGGGAGCCCTCCTGAAAGAGCCATCCCTTAAGGAGGTGAAGGGGATGGCTTGCAGGAATAGGGCTTTTTCAGCAACTGCCCCCAGACTATGGAATACCCTCCCATATGAGACTCGCCTGGCACCGACGTTGCTAACATTTCGGCGCCAGGTAAAAACCCTCCTATTCCAAAAGTTTTTTAACTAATGATTGTGGGCCCTGATGGCAATTTTAGTGGTGTGTTTTTTAATGTATTGTATTTATTGCATCTACATGTTTTATTGTTTTAATTTTATTGTATTTGATGTTTTAACTGTTTATTCTTATTGTGAGCCGCCCAGAGACCTTTGGGTAGTGGGCGGCATACAAGCTAAATAAATCAATCAATCAAAATCAATCAATAATAAATAATAATGTTTTACCAGTTATTATGTTACATTGTAAAAGGTATCATGTCATGCCATGCCATGAAATGGTAGTGAATTGCATGTAGTATCATTACATGCAACACGTTACTGTCAAGTACTGAATAATCTGCAGGACCAATGCATTCTGTTTTTTAAAAATGTTTTTAATTCCACTGGGAGATAATTAATCATAATTCACCAATGGCCCTCTCTAAAAGTGTGTATGCGATTTGTTCAATAGATTTCTATTATCAACTTACTCCCTACATACAAGCCCTTTGAAGGGTCATTGTTCTATCAAATCTTATTAATGTAAATAGGCAATAAACTCTGATGGGGATTCTTGCATGGCTAGGTAATGTACTGGAAAATGTGGAGTTTGAAGGCAGAACTGCAAAGATTATCTTGAATGAAGTCTAATAAAAGAAAGATGTTAAGACTGGGTAATTAGAAACATCTTTTTGTCTGAAACAATCTATAAGGAGAACCATGAATTTAAATAAAGAGTGATCAGTAATGGCAAATAGTTGTATTTGAAAAGCCTGAACAGCACTGAAAACATGAGTTTGGCATAGCACTGAAGGCAGCTGTAAGTAACAAATTAACTCCAGCTTAGGAAAAGTCCTTAATGACAGCTCATCTGCATCGGATGAAGAAACTTTGATGTTGGATCTTGCTAGGTGACATCCAGTAAAGTGGAACAAAAACAACAAATATTCCTCTTGTTGAATATATACAACTGGATCTGTAAGGTAAGAGTTAGTCAATGAATGGATGTCACCTTGAAACCAAAGGCATTAAAAGAATTTACTTAATTTCACAAAATGTTCCTCAACTCCTGTCAATGCAGAGGAATATAAGCCGTTAAAAATGTCAGAAAAATGGGAAGATACTGTGTTTGAAAATTCAAAAGCAGCCCAAGGCAGGAAGTCACACTGAAGAAGCCAAGCAGCCCACAAATCACATATGACAATCCACGAGGCACTTGATGGGTTGTTTAGTTTTGTTACCTCGGCATGAGTCTACTAAAGAGAGATTGTCAATCCCCTCAAAAACCACAATTCACAGTTGTCAGGCTTTATTCTCATTCCAGGATCCTAGACAAACAGGACTGCTTTAAACCATTCCAAATGCAAGGGCTTTACTAAATTTAGGAATATTTGGTTGGGAATGTACTTGAGTGGTCATGTCTAACTGTGAGTTTAGAATGAAATGTTTCAATTGAGAATTTATATAAAATGACAAAGAATAAATCTTAAAGCTTCATACTAGAGAGTTATCAATGCTGTACAATTTATAATAAAATGTATTTATTTATTTATTTATTTATTTTAGAGTATTTTACCCCACCTTTCTCCTTGGAAAAAGACCCAAGGTGGCTTATAGTAATAAGAGACAATATACAGTCCAGTCCAATTAAGACATATTCAAGTATTGAGAACAAGGAATTGAGGGACATCTTAACAGCATTAAAAGATGTTATGAGTGATGGAATCTAACACTGAAAACAAAGTGTCAATGCAATCACAAACTCTATAAACACAAAGTCTATGTGGTCATGTAAAATAACATAATAGGTAGTCAATCATTCAGGGAAAGTTTGCCTGAAGAGAAAGGTATTTGCCTGTTTCCAGAAAGACATCAGAGATGGGGCAGTCCTCACCTCTAGTGGGAGGGAGTTCCAGAGTCTGGGGGTGGCAGCTGAGAAGGCCCTTTCATGTGTAGCCACAAGATGTACTTGTGAGTGAGGGGGATGGATGGAAACTCCTCTCCTGATGACCTTAACACCCAAGCTGGTTCATACTGTGAGATTTGATCTTTGAGGTAGCTAGGACCCAGGTCGTACAGTGCTTTGTAGGTTAAGGTCAGCACTTTGAATTGTGCCCAATAACAAGAATGGTGAATCAAAGGTATAGAGTTTAGATCCAGCTTCCAAAACAATTTATGTTGGTTCTTAGTATTTTACCTTGTTCATCAAGATGCAGATTTTTTTAAATGGTTACTACTTCACTTCTAAATAGAGATGGGCACGAATCAGCACAATGGAAGTTCATGATCCATCAGTTTCATGAACCATAAACTATGCTCAATTTTTTATAAAATGAACTAGTTCATGGTTTCTTTCATTTGGGCCCATCTATCTATCTATCTATCTATCTATCTATCTATCTATCTATCTATCTATCTATCTATCTATCTATCTATCTATCTATCTATCTATCTATCTATCTATCTATCTAT
This sequence comes from Phrynocephalus forsythii, assembly GCA_029282475.1. Lineage (NCBI taxonomy): Eukaryota > Metazoa > Chordata > Lepidosauria > Squamata > Agamidae > Phrynocephalus > Phrynocephalus forsythii. Next base: position 14,074,465 of record JAPFRF010000006.1, on the reverse strand, counting down.
CTATCTATCTATCTATCTATCTATCTAAAAGGGGGGCTTTCTTCATAGTTCAACTACACAGAAACCACCTGCTTCATGGGTTTCCCACCTTTGCACACCTGGTGGCTGTTTAGATTGGCCCCAGAGCCTGACCTTACTTGCTCTGGGCTTGTACTGCTTCCTCCTCCCTTCTCCCAAAAATGTTCCTCTTCCTGCTGTCAACCTGCCCAGATGAATAGAGGAGTAGGTGGTCTGGGATCACCAAACTAATCCAAAAGGAAAACACCCCAAGAACCAAGAAACAGAAGAGAACACCGCCCTGGTTCCATCAAAGGCACCACAGACAAAATCAGCAAAATTCTCCACAAACACAATATCAAGACAGCCTTTTGCACCGACCAAAAAATAGCCAACATTTTAAGAAACCCCAAAGACAAGATTGAGCTAGAAAACCAAGGAGTCTTACCATGCAAAGTCTGTCCAGCCACATACATCGGACAGACAAACAGGAGAATAAGCGCGCATCGCAGAACACAAGAACGCAGTCAAAAAAGAAGAAAAATCTTCCTCTCTCTTCCAGCACATAAAAACAACAGGTCATGAAATTGACTTTGAAAGAACCAAACTCATCTCCAAAACTGAACACTTGTCGAATAATCTGGAAGCCATTGAAATAGAGAAACACCCAAACAACATGAATAAACGTGATGACACCTCCCGCTTGCCTGACATCTGGAAACTAGCCCTGGTCAACAGACGAGCCTCTGTCACAAAGACTGACACCAGGTCCAAAAGGACACAAGATGCCACCACCTTCCATCCACACCAAACACAAACCCAGACCCTTCCCACAGATGAAACGAAACCACCATCCAATAACAAAACCGACTGCACCATCTACTGCGGCACCCCACTCCAGTTTCACACACCCCAAAAAAACATTGGGAGACCACAGACACGTAGCCAGACCAAAATGAATTTCCACCAAAGCCCAGGATACTGCCAGAACCCACCAGCCATCTAACCCACCAGCATCTAAACAGCCATCTAAACAGCCACCAGCATAACGATCGCCTCAGCCACACAGCAGATCACAAAAGAACAAAGGAACAAAGGAACCTGCAATCAGCAACAAAGCAAGCAAACCACACCCCCAGCATCAACTGAGACCACGCTTTGCTTCAAGAAGAAAGAAGCCAGAACACCAGCCTGAAGAAATGTCGAAATCGCCAGAACAACCAGATTTCTACACGGAAGTCTAACATGCATACCTGAAATACCCGTGAAAATCTATATAAAACACAACACACATATATATATATATATATATATATATATATATATATATATATATATATATATATATATATATATATATATATATATATATATATATATATATATATATATATATATATATATATATATATATATAAAAGGGGGCTTTCTGCACAGTTCAACTACACAGAAACCACCTGCTTCATGGGTTTCCCACCTCGCACCCCCCATCATGGCCCCAGAGCCTACCTTACTTGCTCTGGGCTTGTACTGCTTCCTCCTCCCCTCTCCCTCTCCCTCTCCTGCTGTCAACCTGCCCAGATGAATAGAGAAGTAGGTGGTCTGGGATCTAGTTCCTGCCTCAGTGGTTCCTGGAAGGTTTAAAGTTCGTGGGAAGTATAGTTCTTTGAAGATTCCCTACATATAGCCCAGTGGCCATAGGTAGGGATCTCTTAACAAATAAGATGTGCTGGGGACTAGAGATGGGCACGAAACAAGCAATTTTTCATTGTTGTTTTCATTTTTTCATTTCATTACGTAACGAAACGAAAAATGAATTTTGTCTCCAAAATGAAAGGAAACGAAACGAAACAACAGAAATTTTGTCGTGCGTTTCGTTTTCGTTGCGGCAAATACATTGAACTGTAATGAATGCTAACGAAACAGCAATTTTTCATTCTCATTTTCGTTTTTTCATTTCATTTTGTTACGTAATGAAACGAAAATGATTTTTTTGCAAAAAAATCACGAAAAACGAAAACAAACCGAAATGGACCCCCAAACGACAAATGACAAATGAAACACCATTTTTTTGAGTCGTGCCCATCTATACTGGGGACCATTAAGGGAGGCTTTTTGGAGCAGAGTATGAAGTGAAATGAAAAAAATGGTGTTTTGTTTCAGTAAGTGGAAGTGCAGTTCATCGAACAGCCCATGAAATGGACCACGGCCCAGCTCAGTTTGTGGGGAGGGTTGGTTCATGGTTCTTTTTGTGCCAATTTCTTCTTGTAAGGAAAAGAAAAGGTATGAGCTATTTCAGAGATTGATAAAGACTGTCCCATCTCTGTTGTCCTTCCGGAAACAGGCAAAGACCTTTCTCTTCAGGCAAGCTTTCCCTGAATGATGGACTACCATTACGTGCCTTTTATATGAATCTATAAGTTCACATAGACTTTGTTTATAATTACTTATAACCTTGTAGCTTTAATGTAATGCTATTAATGCTGTAAGATATCCATCAATTCCTTGTTCTCAATACTTGAACATGTCTTGATTATATTGGACCGTATATTATCATGTCTTAATTGTACTGGACTGTATATTATCCCTCATTACTGTAAGCCACCTTGGATACTTTTCCAAGGAGAAAGGTGGTGTAACAATACTCTAAAACAAACAAATAGATAATAAATAAAGTCTGCTATATGTTTTGTTGGCAACCCATTAGTATTTAACCTATATTAAAATATTACAATTAATATTGGCTCTAACTAGTATTTTAAGAAAAAAAGACTCTTGTTTACACTGATATTAAAACATTTTATTTAGCATATGGTTTGGTTGACTGCAGTTTCCTTCATGAATCCACAAAAGCTAATGCTAAATAAAAACTGTTAAGATTTAAGGTGCCAAAGAGTTTTTATGGAGTTTACCCTAATATACCCCGGGGGAAGGGGATGAAATAATTGTTCCTGTATCTCTCAAAGTACACAAAAAGCCATTTTGAGTACAAAAAAGGAGGCGGGGGAGGGGGCATACATGGGCCCCTTGGAGAATACTTTGCCCATCTCAACAAAGGGAAGGAGAAACAGCCCGTATGCCTAATTTGGTCTAGCAAATACCAGAATCTGTCCTGCTGGAAGCTTGCCACCAATCCTTCCTCACTTTGAAGCCCTATTCTCTCTTGAAGGATCAGAGGATTCCATATTAGGAGAGAGTCCTATTTTTTTTTTTTTTTGGTCACCCTCAAGAGTTTATAGCGAATGTCCAAAATGCACATATGGAATTCAGCCAGCTTGTAGAACTACAGGTTGATGGAGGATGGCCCTCCCACATGGGGACAGAGGGAGAAATCAACTCATCTGTCAACCAGCTAAGTAGATTGTCTCGCCCTTCTCCTTCCCCACATGGGGAAACAGAAAGAGATTTGGAAATGAATTCATCATTTAGTTTTGACACAATTAGATTTTCTGGCATACAGCAGCACCAAAGATTAAAAAAAATCTGAAGTGTGATGACAATTTTTTTAAAGAACAGTAGCCTTTAAATCAGCTGCTGTTAAGATTTATTGAGGCATTCCATGGTTAGCAATGTGTATCAAAATGTACTATGTATTAAAATGATGTATGAAGGATGCCATGTTTTTTTATATTTTCAGCTCTGCTGCCTTCTTTATAATTATGTTACAGTGAGAAAATATTTAAGAAAAGTCAGGGCTGGTTTTTAAAAAACAAAATATTTTATTTCCCAGAAAGTCTTAGAATGATACAATAGACAACCTAGATTCTGATATACATTTTGCAGAACACTGAAGAATATTCCAAACTTTGCATGGCCTAAAAATGCTGAATGTTCACTTATCTGTATTCAAATTTTCTGTGGTTTTAATCCCACAATCATGAGAATCCAAGCTGATTTAATGCTTTTGATTAGAAACCAGTTAAAAACACATCACTCTGAGTGTTTGCGTTGGCAGTTTAGTCCTGTATATGAACCAATAATGGAACAAAAACCACTTACCCACAAGAAAAAATGGGTAAAAAGTTCATACAACAACAATGCTGCCAAGATTTCTTTTTCTATGATTCTTGAAGTCTGGCACACTCAATATTGGTGGACAAATTACACACTATGGTCGAACAACACATTTCGACTTTAACAGAGACTCTTTAATTTGGAGGAAACTATACATATATCACAGAATGCTGTCATTTTATAATGATTAAGGCATGAGCATAGCGTTCAAGATACTTAAGTTTCTCCCAATCATTATATTCAAAAGGCAAACAGGAAAGGAGAGTGTTAGGACAGAAGGAGTGGAGGGAAAGAGAGAGGCCTCTTCTGTCTAGAGTCCCTCCCAGAAATTCTGTGTGCTGCTGTCTCTCCAGCTTTGTTTAAATCCATCATCAAAACACAATGAAAATAAAAATGTTAACCTCTCATTCTTGCTTCAACAAAACAAAATCCAAGTATTAATTGTATTTCTTCTCTCACAACTCTGTCACAAAATAAAATTGCTCCCATCTGGGAACATAGGATGCTGTTTTATATTGAGTGAAACCCATCAATCCATCTGGCTTGGTATTATCAACTCCAAAGAACATCACTTCCCAGGATTTGAGACAGGCATCTTTGTAGCCATGTTGGAGATCCCTGATGGAACCTTGAGGCCTTCTATCCAAGTATTAACCACATCTCCTCCTCTTAGCCTTCTCGGTGGTGGTGCCGCACATTTGGAACAACCTACCTAGCGAACTGCGGCAGGCTCTGTCGTTGGCATCTTTTAAGAAAGGCCTGAAGACCCTACTTTTTAGGGACACCTTCGATAATGACTAGGGAGTATTTTTTCCCCCTCTCCCTTGTTCGGCTTCTCACACTTACACGTGTATATGTTGGAAGTTTGTTCCTGCCACCATCTTTGTTTTTTATCTTTGTTTTTTAGCTTCTCTTTTTATGTGAACCGCCCTGAGTTCTCATTCGGGAAGTAGGAGCGGTATATAAATGTGAAAATAAATAAATAAATAAATAGCTTCCATAATCAGAAACGTTTGAAGAAACAAGATGTGATGTCAAGGCTCCCTACTGAAGCAGACAGGTTTTTTTTTTTTTTGGGGGACTAATTTCAAAAATTAGGAGAATTCCCACAATGTTCTGCATAGAAATTTCACAAATGAGGAATTCCCCACCCCACCCCAGTTTCTCACCAAGAGGGAAAAGGTTGTGATGTTCAAGTCCTTGCATCTCTCTCTTACCTGGAACTAAACACTTTTGACCCTTACATGACTTCTGAGAAGACATGCAAGGATTGCGTTATTAGTACTGGATGCTACACTCACAATAGTGGCAGTTATTTTCCTAACCCTCAACATTACAATGGAACATTTATGTCCTTCTGATGTTGTTTTCTCATGCATAAAGTAAAAAAAAATTGAACTACATAGTAGTTATAGTACAACATTATCATCTGATGAGGAATAAAGAATATGATTGAATTCCAGCTACTTACTCACTGGAATCCTCAATTTTAAACAGCTGGAAAACAATAATGCTGTAACTAACACTCACTTCCACCAGCAATTAAAGAGTACCTGTCAAATATCCTATGATCTGTATTCCTTCATTTAGCAGGGAGATGGATTTAATGGCCTTCTAGGCTCCTTTCAGCTTCATGATTTAATGCTTCTAAGTTTGACACCAAACTCTCTCTCTCACTTTGTGTGTGTGTGTGTGTGTGTGTGTGTGTGTGTGTGTGTGTGTGTGTGTGTGTGTGTGTGTGTGTGTGTGTGTGTGTGTGTGTGTGTGTGTGTGTGCCCGCATGTACAAATGAATGCTAAAAAGTCCTATATACAGTGGTACCTTGTATAAAGGAATTAATTCGTTCCAAATGAAATTATGTTAAGCAAATTTTCCTTTATACAAATTCCCATAGGAATGCATTGAAAATGGATTAATCCCATTTTCATGTTGTATGGATTTTCCCCCATAGGCAATTATGTTAAACAAATTTCTCCTATCTCCAAAATGTTTTATGTTCTACAGATTTTATGTTATACAAGCTGTTTGTTATACAAGGGTCCACTGTACATATATATTGATGACAAAAATAAAAGAGCTATTGGGCATCTGCCTTGCTACATTTTGACACACATTTTAAAAAGAAAGATGCTACCACATTTTATCATCTAATCAACAGTAGTCACACAGAATTGCCCCTGAAAATAATTACAGATATATTCAATGCACAAAAGGAGAGAGAAATAATCAGTTGAGAATCCCTTTCTTATCTTAATCTGTTAACGGTCATAGGTTTTCTTTGACAGCAGTGTATCCTCTTAGGTCCGTTTTAAGATTTAAAAGCATGGTAACAGATGGAAGCTGTGAAGAAATAGAGAAATTAGGGAGCAAGGGACAGAGAAACGATCTACTAGAAGCTTCAAGACTTCCTTGTGAATTCCTGGAAGCTGGCTGAGAAGTCAGAAGTCAGTACAGTATCAGCTATGGACCAAACAAACAAACAAAAAACCGATTAAACCCTTTGATTGACCTGTTAATGATCAATTCAAAGAGACACTGAGAGGAAACTGACACCTCCATGCTTTTCTCTTAATAGTGGGCCCATTAAAGCAGCACCAAAAAGGACCTAACATGTCCATTTTAAACCCTGACTTGAAAAATCACTCCACTTTCTTCCTCAAATTAAAGCTGTCAGACAGAAAGAAGACTAAGGAGTTTTTGTTTGCAGTAAACATGAAAGGGCATTAAAAGCAAAAAAAAAAAAAAAAAAAAAAAAGCATAGTGTTAAAGTACCCTCCAGGCAGTTTACAATTTAATTATGAAGGCTATACATTGCCCCTCCCCAGCAAGCTGGGTACTCATTTTACCGACCTCAGAAGGATGGAAGGCTGAGTGAACCTTGAGCTGGTTACCTGGGGTTTAACCCCAAGTCATGAGCACAGTTTTAGCTGCAGTACAGCAGTTTAACCACAGCACCACAAGGCTTATCATATGTGTGGAATGCCTATTTCAATCTATAAAAGGGATTAGAAAAACTGGTTAGACAGTTTTAGGTAGTCTATCTTAGCACTCATTGTTTTATGGCATGCTTATTGTGATTTTCCTCCAGTATTCTGGGAAATACTGTGATGGTGGTGGTAAACCCAGGCCTTTGGAGTCAATCAATCCTATATTTGATCTTTTCCCTTTGCCTTTGACCCTTTCCAGCACTAGAGTCATTTCCAGAGAATCCTGTTTTCTTATGATGTACCCAAAGTAGAATCCTCCCTCCCACAGGTAAGAATGCTACCATACACAATAACCTGAAGCTTATTCCTACTGTAACTCAATTCACCCTGAGATTAACCTCCCTGCTTGGGTTCCCAGGGAAACACAATGTTTCAAAATTTCAGTTCATTTTATCATGAGACCTCGGAACTCTATACCCTTTCCAAATTCATGCATTTACTGGTGTGTGGGTTAGGAATGGGCAATTCGTTTTGGAACCCCACACAGGCCCAGGTGGTGTTCGGAAGCCTCCAACACACAAACAGACCCTGCGTCTGCGCTTGCGCAGGGTTAAATTTTAACGAGGAAATAGGCTGCTATATCATCTTTGTTTCTCTGTGGTGCTGGCCAATCAGACAGGAAGGCAAGATGATGCCTGTTCCTGCACAGTTCCTAATTGGCTAGCACCATGGAGAAGCAAATATGACATCACAGCCTGCTTCCTTGTTGGAGCTCAGCACTCTGTGGGCACAGAACAAGACAAGAGATTGGCTACTTGTGTGTTAGAAGCTTCGAAACACCACTTGGGCTCACACAGGTCATTTCAGAACCAGTAGGTTCCAAAACAAATTGCCCATCCCTAGTGTGGGATGACTATGTACATTTTGAACAAAAATTTAAGAAATGCAACAAATTAACAAACAAATCAAACATTAAAACAATACAAAGCAGGAAAGTTGCTTGGACTTCTACTTTTCCCAGGTCATCTGTGCAGGTAAGATATACATATTCTGAACAACTATAAAGCCAGTTTATACAGCATAGTTAATTAACACCAATGACTGGTTGCTTCACATACAACTTAGATAATATATATATAATAAATCATATTGTAATTTTTATAGTATGAATATGATCATTTATGCTAGAGGCTTTCTAGCAGTTTTGTGCATCCTGTATCTTGGCCCACAGATAGCAACTATCAACCTGGTGAATTATTTTATTAGCGTGTAAGAAACAATGTCTATTTCAAACTGTGTAAGTAGCATTCTTATAAAAACTGTAATTCCAGCCAGTTCAAGATTTATAAAGACATTTATGATTCAAATAGAGATAAGCTTAAACTTTATTTTGTATGAAATATTTTATTGAATATGCTTTTAACCACAAACTCACAGTTAAAAAGTCTGTACACTCATCTAAATCCTATGAAGTTTTTATCAAATTTTATGTATAAACCTTTGATTCCACATTATTAAGTGTAATAGGTCAATATGTTTCTGAACACAGCAATACCTTGGTTTGCAAGTACAGTACCTTGCTTTACAAGTGTTTTGGAAGACAAGCAAACACTTCTGATCAGTTTTGCCTTGATCAACAAGCAATGTCTTGCAATATGAGTATTGGAGCAGGTCACATGAACACAAGTGAACCAATTCTCTCTCTCTCTCTCTCTCTCTCTCTGATGGATTATGGCAGCCATCAAAGCAGAGGGAGGAGAGAGGAAAGGTCTCCACAAATGTTTTCAAAGGTGAGTGCAGGTTCAGGTATTATTTTTCTTTTTCTTTATATTTAATTTGTTTTAACATCCTTTCTTATTTTTCAAACAATTTCTAGTCATGGGGCAGCTAGTCAAGTGTATATATGGCTACAAACTGCACTTTGTTACTGTCACATTAAAACCACAGAGTAAAATCCAGTTGTTAGTCCCAAACAGAGCAGATTCTGCAGCTAGGTACCTAAACCATGGTGTGGATGTGGACTTCTAGCCAACTTCTTTTGTGAGTTTTGGCATTTTGTGTGTATATTATGTGGTTTAAGGCAGTGTTTTTCAACCCTTTTTGGGCAAAGGCACACTTGTTTCATGAAAATAATCACGAGGCACACCACCATTAGAAAATGTTAAAAAATTTAACTCTGTGCCTATATTGACTATATATAAAGTAATTCTCTTGAATAGGAATCAAATAAACACAAAGAAAGTATTTTATAATTACTTTATTATGAAATAGTAAGTAAACAGAAATATGAAAAATTATAAAATACTTTATTCAGTGCGCAACCTGGGCCTGATTGGCTGAACACAAAGCTGATATTCTGGCTGGAATCGAAGAAAGACACACACGTAGCTCTTCATCAACAGCTCTCAGTCTCTCTCTGTATTTAGTTTTTATAGCAATCATGCTTGAAAGCTCATCTCACACAGATATGTAGTGGAAAATGGGAGCAATGTCAAAATAGCTTTGTTTGTCAGAAGGGGGAACTCCTTGGCAGTATCCAACCAAAAACTGTCCAAAGGTAGATCAGCAAATCTTAGCTTGAAACCACGATTTTGTCTCAGTTGAGTTAGTTCCTCCTGCTCCTGTAAAGTCATGTCCTTTCTACCAACTGATGCTGAGCTATAAGGGTCCCTAACCCAGTCAAGGCATTCAGTGGAGACTGAAGAGAAATAAAATGACAACTTCTCCTCGAGAGTTTTTAAATGTTTAACTATTATCCCAGACAGTGCAGCAGTGTGAACACCTTGCCATTGCTTGGCGAGTGTGAACATTTCAAGATTGCCACTTTCCACGTGTTGATGTCAGAGTTGCACCTTTGAATGGAATCCATTTATTTTATCTGTACTTGTAAGCAGGTTTTCATTTCGGCCTTGCATTCATGTGTTCAGTTCATTCAGATGATGAAATATATCTGCCAGGTATGCCAGCCTTGCTCACCACTCATCACTTGCAAGCAGCTTTGCGTAATCTGACCTCTCATTTGTCAGAAGCACTTTAAGTTCCTCCCGCAGCTCATACACACGAACCAAGACCTTGCCATGCAACAACCACCGGACCTCCGTATGAAACAGCAAGGTTTTATGCTTCGCTCCCATCTCCTCACACAAAGCTGCAAATATGCGACTTTTCACGGTTTACCATGAAAAGTTTACCATGCGCACAACATCATCCAACACATGAACTAGGTCTGCTGGTAAAGTCTTGGCTACGAGGGCCTCGCGGTGTAAAAAACAATGCGTAACAATCACATCTGGATTTCTTTCCTTCACTCTGCTTACAAAGCCTTTGGTGTGCCCGACCATGGCTGCAGCTCCATCGGTGCAGACACTTGTGCAGTTTTCCCACTTAAGTCCTCCTTGTTCAAGGTATTCTGATGTGACCCAGAAAATTTCTTCTCCTGTTGTTTTTTCTGGCAATGCCTTGCAAAAAAAGAAGTTTTCTCTAATTGCATCACCATCAACAAAACACACATCGGCCAAGAGTTGAGCATGTCCACTGATATCAGTAGACTCGTCAAGTTGCAATGCAAATTTCTCACTGATATGGATCTTTTCCAAAACCACACTTTCGATGTCTGCAGACATGTCATTAATACGTCTGGAAATTGTGTTGTCTGAGAGAGGGACTTTGGCTATTTCCTTAGCTGCTTCAGGTCCAAGCATCTCCTCTACAATAGCTTTGCAGGCGGGAAGTATTAATGTCTCGGCCACAGTGTGTGACTTTTTTGACTTGGCTATAAGTTCAGCAACTTGATAGCTAACTTTAAGAGCTCTTTCATTTACCTTTGTGGTTTTTCCTCATGAAAGTTGCCTGTTTCTCCGTGTTTTCACGCAGGCGAACAAAATAGTCCGCATTCTTGTTTTGAAGCGAAGGGTGTTTCGTTTGGAGATGGCGTTTAAGTTTGCTTGGGACCATAGCACTGTTAGCTAGCTTTTCACCACAGACCACGCACAGTGGAGTTGGTTTGTTTGCATCTCCGGTGAAAGTAAATCCAAATGAAATATAGCTTTCGCTATATCGCCTTGTGCCAGAGAATTTGCTTGAGCTAACCATCCTTGTTTTCTTTTGATCCCCACTCATACTTGGGCTCTCATCTGGCTCCAAATTTTGTTCAGAGTCCAGTTCTTTCCTTTTTAAAAACTTGTCCATCACTGCAGTATCTCACTGTCACTCAGTACTTACTGCGCTTGTCTCCTCCAGATAGCCGTTGTCCGTCACACTCAGCACTCTTCTGCGCATGTCTCCATCCAGATCCATCAGTCAGCGCTCTTCTGCCGAGTCCTGGTCTCCGTCCGTCTCCTCCTGCATCGGTTCCTTTTGGTGACTCGAGTCGCGACGTCTTCTTCTCTCCACTGCTGCGCACACTGTGCTTGGGCGGGAAGGAAGTCGGAAGATGATGTCCTCTGTGATAGGTCCAGGCTGGAGTCTTGACCAATCACAGCCCGGACATCAGAAAAGTGGAGGGTGTCCCCCTGAGGAGCACCACTTTAAGGGACCCCAGAATGAATCATCTGAGTTTCCATTATTTCTTATGGGGAAATTTGCATTGATATACGAGTGCTTTTGGCTTACAAGCATGTTTCTGGAATGAATTATGCTCATAAACCAAAGTATAACTGTACAATTTCAGGCATCCTAAAATATGTATAGTATCTCATTAGGTAAGAACAATAGGTCCAGTAGGGCTTCTTGAAAGCTTTGGCAAAATTTGGTTCAATATAACACATTCTTGTTACTCTGAAATTTTTAAATTATAGGTTCAGTTTCTTTTGCAAGCTGAAAACTGTCATGAAAACTTGTAAATATTTAATTTGCATTTATCTGAAAAGTTCAGCAAAGAAGCTAGGTTGTAGTTCCAAATTGAGACAATTTTTAAACAATCCCTGCAGATGCCTCTCCATAATCTTTCACACCTGAATGAATTGCAATTCTTGCTCAGTGCATTTGCGTCTTAAATATTTAAAGTAAACAATGTGCTGTGTTCTCTACATTTTGAATATGGTGCATTTCACACATTCCTATCATCCAAAATTATTGCCAGGTTCTTAATTTCTACTTGGACTTTTAAAACTTGCATGCTGAATAAACACAATATTTCTTCATTTTTGTGACTTATTTGCAATTCCTCAACTTCCCGAAACATCATTCTATAAAAAAAAAAAATCCATGGATTCTGCCACTGCTTATCAGCCCCCTTCCCAATTAATGAGGAAATGGTTCTGCTAATTGAATACAGGTAGAAGCTAAAACTCATACTACAACAAACATTTGTGTTTCTAACACCAGACTGCCTTTTAGGCAGATGATATAGTTGTACCTGTGGTGGGATATGGTTTCATTGCTGCTACCATGGTTTGAGAAAACTACCTATTATATAGCATGTTTTGAGCATGTGTGTGTTATTTTGAAACATACTACTTCAGATGGCAGTTAACTTCTTTCAACTCTCCATGTACCAATCAAAACAAAGCCACAGAGCATCAGAGCAAAAAGTTACAACAATCGTCTTTCTTTGATGTGTTTGCTTACTACACACATGCCATTTTTTCATATGAAAAAGCTTTAAACATATGACTATTGACCTGTAGTATAGCAACTTACAGCTCAAATGTATACCATGGCAGTGTGTGAAATATGTGTATGTTTTCTACAAACCAGTGTAAACCACTGAATGGGGAAAACTGAAAAAGTATTTTGAAACTAAAACATACATTATTACAACCTGGATGACATAGTAGAAACAGAAAATCTAAGAGATTTCTTGGCCTACTGCAGGGCTGTTCAAACTTCGGCCCTCCAGATGTTTTGGACCACAACTCCCAGAATTCCAAGCCTGTATTGTCAATGACAAAGGACTATGGGAGTTGTAGTCCAAAACATCTGGAGGGCCAAAGTTTGGACACTACTGGCCTACTGAGTTCAGACCCCAGAAATCTACAGATAAGTATTTGGTGCCCTCCCCATGCCTAAATTCTGTGATTCTATGGCCGAATTCCTATTCATCTTTGTATAGCATAAATTTACACTTTCAAAATGCCCAGGCAATGTGGATTTTTCAATTTTTGCAATCATGTGAGTCCATTTAGCTTGTTGTGTGGCAAGTACACAAAAAGTGCTCTAGGAATAGCACTTCCACTTGGCCATGTTGTTTCCAGATCATTGCCACAGCATCATTTTGTCCTTGCAGATGTGCAAAACAGGATTTTGGCCAACAAGTAAAATAATGAGAAACACTGCTCCTTTTTCAAAAAAATTATGCCCCAAGTTAGCGTATGATATTTATATTCATAAAACATGTTTAAAATGTAACTTTACAGTAAATAAGCAGTATGGTATGTATTCATTCAAGGCCTTCCCAGCTGTATGCCATTCAACAATCTGCTCAGCTTCAAACACGTTATTTGATAGTGAATACGAATACGAATCTGAATATCAGTACGTATTTATATTCGTATTTGAAAGCAAGAACATTATTTATTTTATTTATTTATTTATCAGTACGCCCGTCTTTATATTCGTATTTGCACAGACAACAATTAAAACAATTAAAACAATTAAAACATGACAAACATTATGCTTAAACCTAAAAATGACGGGTTTTGCTAGAAAACAGAAACTAGATCATAGAAACAATGTGCATTCACTTGTAAGAAAAGAAGCAAAAAGGCACCCTTTTATTTGTATTAACAGTAACAGGAATAATTGTTATTCAAGCCGAATTATTAACCAGTCATCTCATTAAAGAGGAACACAGTATACTTATACTGTATATTAATCAATGTTTTATCTTCAGTGCACACGTTTTTAAGCAAAGACATGCCAGACCAGTAATACATTCTTCACACCCTAGAGATCATTGTTTCTAGTCAAATATATTCGGTGCTGAGAGATGTAAGCAAAATTGAGATCAAGTACTAAGTGCCCAAGTTGGGAGGGTAGCATATAACTACCTCTTCTCCTATCAGTTTCAAATGACCAAAATAGATGAACAAAAAGAAGTCCTACTGTAGTAGGCAGCCTAATCTCTGAATATGTATCACTAAGAGTTATGTAAAAAAGTGGTATTTGCATAGGCAACAGTAGAGCTTGGAGGCAGAGCCAGCATGTTCATATACCTGTCAATGTACATATCTGTATTGGTTCAGATAGGGAACTGCCAATATAAGATCTAGTAAGGTAGGATCTGGCTGTTGTGTAGTTGCACAGATAAGGATCTGATAGTATATAGAGTAATTGCTGGATTTATTTAAATTTGTTGTTTCAATAAAACCTCTTTGGTTTATTTTAAAAAGAACTTAACCTGTGAGCCTCCAATGATTTCAGCTATAGAAATAAATTTTAAAGGTGGCAACGTTAAGTCCTGAACATGTGACAATTCGGTGGCTTAGTGGTGGGATGCAAAGGAATCCAGTGTGTGTAAAACAGTCCAGTGAATTATGTGAAGAAATTATATGAGAGAATGAATACTTTAGAAGAAGAACTGTAGTTGGGAAATTTAATGAATTTTGTGAGGGAGGTTTAAAGAGAATTGGGCTTCTCTAGCAAAGAGCTTGTTTTCTGGAGTCTGATGAGAAAATCCTGACTAATTGAGTTAGGATCTGGAAGGAGAGAAGCAGTTTGCCAAATAAGACTAGGGAAGTTTTATTTTGGGAGGCTTCTGAAGTAGGTCTGGGGAAAACCCTGATTTTTAGTGGGAATTCAAGATCCAGAAATGTACCTCAGAATCTTAAGTGCCTGTTGTGTGGCTCGAGTGTCAGAGCTCTGAAATGAAAAAGGGCAGTTCTGGTTAGAGAAGTCGAAGGTGCCAGTATTAGTCTGAGGCAGTGAAAATATTTTTTAAAAACGTGTACATAACATTGTAGCTGATGCTTTGTCCTGATGTCCTGTTGAAGATTAATGTAAATGTTTTAATGATTAACATGTAATGTATTATTATTATTATAACAGAAGTATGTCTATGAAAATTCTCAGTCGTCCAGGTGAGTTTATCTGGAAGTTGAGTCATGGCAAGTGGACTTCTTTTCTTGAGAGATTGAAATGTTTCGCTGCTCATCCAAACAACTTCATCCG
The DNA here is from genome assembly GCA_029282475.1 of Phrynocephalus forsythii. NCBI lineage: Eukaryota > Metazoa > Chordata > Lepidosauria > Squamata > Agamidae > Phrynocephalus > Phrynocephalus forsythii. Next base: position 14,059,418 of record JAPFRF010000006.1, on the reverse strand, counting down.
CCTGAGAAAAGCTAGTTGCAAGTGCTCCGTTTTATAGTTCACTTTGACCTCATGTAACCCTGGTCTGAAAGAGGCTTATAAGAAGAACAATGGTCTAAATAAATAGGCTCATTGGGTGGCTCAAAGTGAGCTATAAAATGGAGGACTCGCAACTAGCTTTCCTCAGACTGACGAAGCCATTTGGATGAGAAGCGAAATGTTCTCTCTCTCTCTCTCTCTCTCTCTCTCTCTCTCTGTGTGTGTCTGTCTGTCTCTCTCTCTCTCTCTCTAAAAAAAAATCCAGTTGCCACGACTCAACTTCCAGATATTATAGAAATGTTTTGTTCTTCAATGGGTAATATATTATTATTATATAAATGCTTTATTATTGACTCAGTAATGTTATTCAGGTAAAGTATTGTTTTGTACATATAATGTTCTATGCATATTACATGTGTTGTTTTAATACTTTTATCAGATTAAGTATGGGGATAAATGTAATAATAAAGGTATGTATTGATTGTAAAAAATTATAATATGTTATTTGTATATATGCCATTTGATTTTATAAGGGCAAAATGCTTGGACTTTCCCCTCCTAAGACAAATAAATTAAGGGAGGAGGGATGAAGTGGGCAGCCTAAATTCTGAACATGTATTATTTAGAGCAGTAATGACAAACCTTTTAGAGACTGAGTGCCCAAACTGTGATTCAAAACCCACTAATTTTTTGCAAAGTGCCAATACAGCAATTTAACTTGAATACAGGTGGCTGTGAGGGGTGATGTTGGGTGTCCATAGAAAGGGCTATGAGTGCCACCTTTGGCACCCATGCCATAGGTTCGCCAACAATGACTTAGCGGAATGTAAATAACTGGTATTTGCATAGCCAATAGTAGAGCTTAGAGGCAGAGCTAGCATGTTTATATAACTGTGAATGTATCTGTATAAGTTCAGATAGGGAACTGCCAATGAAAGCTCTAGTAAGATAGGGTCTGGCTGTTGTATGCAGTAGTTGTATAGATAAAAATCTGAATAGTATACAGAGTTATTGCCGAATTTATTTAATTTTGTTGTTTCAATAAACTTATTTTGTTTATTTTAAAAAGAACTTAACCTGTGAGACTCCAATGATTTAGGCCATAGAAATAAATTTTATAAAGACGGCAGTGTTAACTCTTGAACATTTGAACCTTCCTCTTCTTTTAGTTTAACTTTTTTATTATTAATTTTGAAAGGCAGGTACAGAACAGCTCAATAAGAATAGGAATGGGCAAGTGTGTTTGTTTGTTTGTTAGATTTATATACTGCGACCATGTAGCCCAAAGGCTACTCTGGATGGTTTACAAAGGCATGTGCCCAACTTAATTGTAGATAGTCTTCCCTTAATTTCAAACACAGAGAAAATATTATTTTAAGTATAAATATTTCAATCAAAAACAAAAAACAAACAAACAAAACCAATAAAAGCATCTCTACTGAACATACATAAAAAGGACACCAATCATTTCATTGTATCAATCTCCAATTAGAAATTCAAAGACCATGTGGACATAGGAGATCTGTATATATCAGAGGATCACACAAATCACACATGAAAAGCAGGACTGCAACAGGTAAGTAAGGTTAGTGGCAAAGATTCTATTCTCTGCCTCAAAGGCTTGCCTGACATTAAAGTTACTATATTAGAGGGACTTTGAAGGGAGGAGAACACATTTAAAACTGGAAATGAAATTTTTGATGGAAGATCAGGATTCTAAACAAATTGTGATCTCAGCACACAGATGAATAAATTAAGAACCAAAATAACTGAGAAACAACCCAACCCCATACACACAGAGACAAAAGTTGAGAGCACATCAAAGGAAGTGGAAGAAAAGTGTTACCCATAAGTAGCCGCCGTTTCACCCGCTTGTCCACATCAGCTACTGACGTGGCATTGAACTCAGAACTCTCAATTGCAGCCTCATCCTCCTCTAAAACACAAGTAAGGGACAAACATGGAGCAGTTGGTTAATGAAAAGCCCAATTTTCCACTGCTGAAGACAGTTTCTTGGCCTGGTGCAACCGAAGCCAAGAAGCATGAAAGCACTAAAACCCCATTTAGAGAGTTAATTCCATTTGAAATCCCAGGAAAAAAATCAATCAAAGTGTGCAGGAGATAGGGAAGGAATGGAGGAGGTGGGCATAAGAAAATGACGAAGAAACAAAGTAATAAGCCAGCCAACACGTGTTAAGCTGGTCTCACGCTAGGAACAACACAAACATGAAAGAGAAGGTGCCCCAGATTGGTGTTAATTAAGAAATTAAATTTAAAAGTTTAAAGTTCAACACAGGGTTAAAAAAAGGTCATTCTAGGTGTCCGAGGCTAATAGATGCCAACTCTTGAGCACAGCTGGCAACAAAAGCATTGAACACAGAAGAAAGCTGGAAGAATCCGGTGATGGATGAGCATGGTATGTGACTGGTTTGTGCACGATGACACAGTATAGATCTATAGATATATATCAACAAAACAAAAAGCATGCAAATTTCTAAAAAATTAAAATATCAAACAAAACAAACACAAATGTAAAAACAAAACAATTAAGTTGGGCAGTGCTGGTTGCCTGCTTGTCTATGGAACATGTCTAACTAAACATTCAATGCGAGAAAAAAGAATGTCGCAGGAATACACTAGTAATTTTAAGAAGCATGCAGTAAAGGGGGAGGGAAGCATTAGCACAGGACATCTTGCAGATAGTTTCTGATGCCCAATAAATGAAAAGCTCCTTTCCAGCATTACAAGATGTTAAATTATGTAACATTTAAGAAATACACGAAAAACAATCCATTTGCAAGAATGGTAGGGATGTTGGGGTAAGTAAAAGGTCTCATACAAAGGGGGAAAGCGATATGAGAAGCAGTGCCTGAGTGATTAAAATGAAAATACAAAGACAAGTGGGGACTTTTCACATGCAGCAGACATAAAATAAGAGGGTAAGTCACGAAAACAAAGACAAAATGGATTAGAAAAAATGTACTAATGCGCCATTGCAGACATTTGCATCCTTGCAGTGATGTCCAAATTACTGACATCCCCGAAGATAGCAAATGAAAGGTAGGTGGAAGAAAGAAGGAAGAGGGAGATCAGAAGAAGTGGAAGCAGCGGCAGGTTTTATCTGTGGTAACACTAAATGGTTGAGTTGTAACAAGACATTGTTCTAAGAGAAAACCAAGTTCTAGATGGGATCAGGCTGCAATAGAGGCTTTGGTTTGAGGTTTTTCATTTTTCTTTAAATATGTTTTTTCCAGAAATTAATGGACATCAGGTATCAGACAAGACAGGCAATCAGGAACCATCACCAGAAAGCAAGAATAAAAATGAAAACAAAACAAAAGTGTAAAAATATCTAAGAGAAAGAGCTATTCAGGAGGAGGAAAAGGAGGGGGGTAAAAACACAAGCAACAATATGTAGCTTACATCACAGAAAGAGAAAATGCAACATGAATTTATATTACATAGCATAATAGCAAAAACAATGACTATATGCCAAATAAACATCACACTGAAGTCAGAGGACAGTAAAATGTAGGTATAATCTACTTCGTTTTCAGCTCCCTCAGGAAAAAAAAACTGACATGGCCTCTGTGGTTATACTTGTATCTTATGTACACAGGTTTGTTTCTTATGTGCATAGATCGGTGGGTATCCACAAGACCAAGCAATTGTGAAATAAAAATAAAACTAACCCAAGAAAAAGTCGAACACTGTAATAGCGTTTATATTGTAATCAATATCTGATTTGTTTTTAATAAGAAAAAAAAGAGTTCATCCTTAAATCCAAGTTTGCTCATCGGTGGTCATGCTGAATGTACCCTTTACAATGGGACTAACTGAATTATTTCCATTCCAAGAGCAAACCCTCTAAGTACATGTAATCAAGGCTTGCTGAAAGGACACTGACTAGCTTTTGTTCAATAGATTCAAAGTACGTGCAGCCTGAGAGATCAGAAAAGTTACTTTTTACTGGTAAATTACAAAAAGCCCTCTAAATTGGAAGGAGCCTATAAGCCAGTCTGGGTGGGTCTTTTCCCCATAAAATTTCAGGTAGTGTGTACACAAGCTGCCTTCACACAGAATACCCCTCAAGCATGAGGAATAGCAAGGGATGCACCATTACTATTGTTTCTTTTTTAAACTCCAAATTTCAAAATCATACAAGAATTTCTCAGGCAGAATTACAGAATTTACAGCCCATACACAGATGTCTACATTTCACTCACCTGGAACAGGATCTACCTCAGATGTTTCTGAGGCCTGTGTTTTCCATTGTTAGGGTAAAAATAAATAAATAAATAAATAAATAAATAAATAAATAAATAAATAAACCATCCCAATGCGTCCTAGGAGGCCTTGATATTTGTTAGGTTCTTTGGGAGTTTCCCCTGTAGAGCCTAACAAGCCATGAAATAATGCTTCCTATTAACACCAAGCCCTCATAGGAAGCACTGGATCAATTTACTTTTTTCCCTTCTTTTTTCCTTTTCCTTTTTTCTATATTATCAAGAAACACAGGCCTCTGAAGCCTCCCTATTCCAAGTAGTGAAATATAGGCATCTGCAGATGTCTGCCTGTGGGCTGGTACTGACCGAATTCTACCTGCAACGTTTCTGGAAATTTCTGGGAGTTGGAGGGGGGGAAAGCAACAGCCCCAAAACACATAAATGGAACTCCCCTACCAGCTGAGGTATTCTGGGAGCTGTCCAAAAATGTAAGTTTTCCCATTTCTGTAAAATTTGATGGAATTAGACATTTATCCCTTGATATCAATGTACTGTATCTTAGTTTCAACACAGATATGTACACAATTTTATATCATATAAGAACAAAAATGAATGCTGTTTATACATATTTACTCTCACTGTATCAAATCTGTTGAAATTATTCAAATTTGTTTGTTTTATACAATTTGAGGTTAATTTTTATCATTTTACATTTTTTACTATTTCTGTATGAATTACTATTAGATCTTCTGCTATTCACTTTCATTAAACCAAAAATACTATATATGTTATCTATCAGAATTCAAGTCAGCTTTTGTCATGTCTTATTCTGAACTAGGAGAAAAATGCAGCCAGTTCAAGGTTTTTCAAGTTAAGATAAAAGAAAAACATAAATATGTGTCTAACTTATTTAGCAAGGACTTGGCTTAACTTGGCTAGATAAATGTCTGTGTTTTTGCATTAGGAATGGAAAGATAATAACATGCAGACACCAAGCAAATATGAGCACAATTCAATGAAGTAAGATTTAAATGTATTCAAAATAACAATTCCTCCACTTTTAAACTGTTTATCTCTTGTAGGACCATGTCTTTAAAGTATATTTCACATTGTTTTATTTTTCTGCCTTTAAATTCCTAAAAATATCAAGCGCTATGTGGCATGATTTACCACAGTCGGAATTCTAAATCCAACAATTTTAAATGCAAAATTATGCATCTCTTGCTGGTGAACTCAATGAGCTAATTATGGCTATGTTTTAAAAATGCTTTTATATTTTGGTGTAAAATCTGGAGTTAATTTAATTATTATATTTCATTAAACTAAAACAACTGGAAACGTAAAAGAGAGGATAGTGCTATTTATTCTAGGCTGGCAAAAACAACAACAAATTTGAGACAAGAGGCAGCCTTCAGAGAAAATGTTTAGAATTCTTATTACTGTATTACAGTTAAAATTGTTCAAATGACTAATCCAGGTCAGAAATCTTCCTTATATCAAATTATAGCTTTTTTTCCTGGACCCCATGCACAACTTTGGTCCATATGTCACTTCTTTTTGAAATTTGGATGTCATGTTTTACACAGCTCAAAAATCTAGGCATCAGGTTCTCATAATACAGTTAGTATTTATATTCATTTTCCTGTGAATATATCACACACTGCCGTTAACACCTGCTTCTTCAGGATACCTGACACAGTATTTTTTTTTAAATTAGTTCTTTTACAGTTTCCACTTAAAGAGAGCAGATACACTTCACAGGATAAGCTAAGTGCTCTTCTGGATCATGCTGCAGTGTGACTAATCATGAAATGAGGTAGATTATGACCACAATGCATGGTCAACTTTTGCATATGCAATTCCTCATGTTTTAAGTGAATATAATCAGACCAATTTCAGTTCATGGCTGGAGTTGGGGGTCTCAACTCAATCCATGGGTTGCCCATGAATCAAATCCTCATTTGAGTAAAACCCCAAACAAAATATAAATATGCCACTATCACAAATGGGCTAATATGTTCAATTCAGACCACATGGTTCTGATAAAGGGTAACCCTATCAGTTAAAATGTATTTTAAACATAACATAAATTATTCCTATTAGCACTTTTCCTGTATGAATCCATTGATGAAAAGTCCTGTAACAATGAGAATCATTTAATTCCAAAATAATTATTACATGAGGCAAAACATAAAAGAATGGGTAACTGAATATGCATACACTTCTGGTTAGTTTTACTTGTGCTTTAATACCCTGCATCCTTACTGTTGTATTTAATAAACAGGCATCGAGACAGAGGTCTAATACATTTCCCAGCGTACACCAGCATATCGGAAACAACTCTAAAATACCATACACAAAAACATGAATAAAAAGTCATAACGTAGTGACAAGTAATTAAATTTCTTTATATGTTTTAAGTACTGTTTCCATGATACTAAAAAACCCAATCTTCTCAAATAAAATGAAGCATTCATTACATACTCTTTCAGACAATATTTCAATTACACACACATACACACATTTGCAGTATTTAGAAAGGTACTTACCAATACATGTTCGACCATCTGAGTGTAGGGCGTACTTCTGATGACAACCGCATACAGGACCAGTATCTGTGTCATCACAGGTGTGCTGGCAGCCTCCATTTCCATAGTTACAGGTTACTAGTTATTCCCCCAAAAATATGTGTATATACATATGTATGAATAAAACAACAATGAAACTAATTAGTTTCAGGATGGGTGAGTTTTAGGTGCACAAAAGAAATGGAAAATTTTAAATGGCAGTGCATATGGCAAGATAACTATATAACTGTCAACATCATTGTTTTTAAAATGTCATCTTTGTGGGATAAAAATAGCAACTAATACTGATTCCAACCAAGACATCTGCCTTCTTTGGTTTAAATCTAATGTCAACCTAGAAGAAAATATTTCTGTTCATTTAGTTTTGCTTGAGTCTCTATCATGCAAGTACGAAGACAAACATCACAGAAAACATGCAATCTAGATTGTGAAACCACAAACCACAAGCTATACCAGACACCAACCTTACATAAAATATGTGAATTAATTCTTTGAGATTTCAGTGGGCATCCTGCTAATGTAATGGCACAATTGCATACAACTCTGTGACTGGAATACAGTTGTTGTTCATATAAGGTTTGTGTAAGTTGTCATGGCAAACAGTACCAAAGTACCAAAGCAAGTCTTGGTCATGTGCCCAAATGTGTAAACAAGAGATGCCCAGCGCTTCATCATTAAACTGCAATTAACCACAACAATTTCTGCAAATTTATGCTTTTTATATGCCTCTCTATATCCTAGGATCATATCTTATACAAATAGGATTTCAGACTAATAGGATCATAGGCTACATTCCTAGAATGCAGATATCCTAGTTAAAGGCTATTTGGCCTATACATAGATAATTTGTAAAAAAAAAAAAAAAAAAAAAGAAAAAAAGAAAATAAAAGAAAAAGAAAAACCTTGAATGCATGATCAATTTGTATTGTATCAGAGCAAGGTCAGTACAGTATCTCCCTGCCTATCACGGGGGTTAGGGACACACCCGACCCTCGATGCCTGAAAATCTGCGACATGTGGAAGTGGGTCGGGTGGGGCCAGGGGTGCAGGGGGTGGGTGGGTGATTAGACTCCCCTGCCGCTGCCAGCGCGCACTGGTCTGAGAAGTCTTGGGGTGGCGCGCGCCAGCGGCAGCAGGGGGAACCTGACCTGCCGCTGTCCGGGGCGTCTCCATTGAAATGCATTGGCTCAGTGCATTTCAATGGAGATAATTTTCCCCATTGGAAAACACTGTCTCAATGCACTAGATGAATATCTGGATGCAAAGTTTTAGTCATAATACTGAACAGTCATATATTGTTGCTTCACTATCATTTGAATGTTCATTTACCAAATTTTGGACAGATTGCAAAAACCCACATGTAAACATGCATGGGTAATTATGCAATGCGTCAAAAAGCAAAATGCGATTATCACAAAAGCATAACTTCAAGCACTCAGAAGCCACGATATACCAGGCTGATACAGGCTCAGTTCTATTCTGTATTTTTTGTATTTTTAATGAAATTTAACCACTTAAATGTCTTTTTCTCAAAGTTGCTTACAGAGGAAATATTTTACATCTGCCCCATTTGCAGCCCATCTTCATAAGGAGCTCAACGCAATGAGAAAGGAGTGATACTACAGGCGGGCGTAAATCTTAACACAGTTAAATAATAGAATAATTATCCACATAAACATGCATCTTATTTTCTCAGACCCCCATAGTGGGAAAAATTCTTGTGCATTGCAAATATTATCCAGTGGATTTCTTTTTTAAAAAATCACCATACAAACCACTTTCAGGCGATTGCTTCTATTATAACATCTGAAGGCCAGTTTCTGATTATAAAGAAGCATACTGAGGTAGAGTCAAGGTTACAACGGTTTTAGTAAAAGCATTTCCTTCCTTCATAATTTTTGGCTGAACTGTACTAATAACATTCTTGCAGTGAAATATTCTTGCACATTTTAGACATGTAGCTACTGTCCAAATCAGACTATAATGTCAAGTTCTTGTCAAGATTCTTGAACTGAGTTTCACAGTGATCTTAAAAAGCACATCTTTCTAAACCTGAAATAAGATTACTGTTTAAAAATACTTGTCTGCATTGCAGAAGTCATGGTTGAGAATTAAGTTGTCTTTGACACACTTAAAAGTTGCCATGATCTTATTTAGTGGTTGAGTACTCAGACATTTATTTTGGCCTTGTTGCTGCAAGGCTATTGAAAAAATGTTGTAGTAAATTGTTCTCAAACATACAGCCAGCTTTTAAAAGAAAGACAAACAAAACATTTTTTTAAAAATACTAGTTTCTAATTATGAGTCATCTCCATATGGGTTTGCTGTTAACCAAAGCAATGGTACAGTGCATGCGTTCACGTAGATTTTGTACTCATTTTGTGGTACAACCTGCTAAACTGGGCGGAGGGGGGGAAAGAAATAATTTAATGCTTTGAAATCTGAAGAGAAATATTAATTTTATAAGCCATGTGTATTGTAAAATTAATATTTTCACCTTGAGCTTCATTCAGTCCTGTAACTGACCTGATGATCAGCATGTGTGTGAGAGAAGTTTTTGATCTTATCAAGTAATTATATCCCCTGGAATGGACATTTCATCCCTGCAGCTAAAACTGTTGGGAAAATTAGAGTTTTGAGATTGTTATTTAGTTCTCCATGGAAAGGTTTTTGGTATAGGGCAGCTCTCACTGGTAGACATTCTCTCTCTCTCTCTCTCTCTCTCTCTCTCTCTCTCTCTCAATCTGTGTGTGTGTGTGTGTGTGTGTGTGTGTGTGTGTGTGTGTGTGTGTGTGTGTGTGTGTGTGTGTGTGTGTGTGTGTGTGTGTGTGTGTGTGTGTGTGTGTGTGTGTAGAGCCACTCCATGTTCAGTCTCCAGTAGTGCTCAGTTTGTCTCCCTCTCTATGTGCAAATCTGTTTCCTTCATGCAGATGGAATTTCTCTTCTCCCCCAGCACAATCCTCTTCCTATCACTTAGCAGCATAGACTGCTGAAGAATCTTAGAGATCCCAGCCTCATGACCCTCCACTGAGGAGAATATCTTCCTTCTTCATACCTGCCAGTCCACAAAGTTCCTATGCGGGAGAAGTAAATAATTTAAGGTCAAGAAGAGTTTGTTTCATAGCCAATTGGCTGAGTGACAGAGAAGCTGCTTCAGGAGAGGAAAGAAACTCTGGAGTGCTTTTCTTTGGGAGTGGGGGAAATCATGTGTCAGCTTTTAACTTGGGCCTTGAAAACAGAAACTTGCTGGAGCTAATCAAGGGAAAGAGAAACTCAGACTTACAGAAAAGGATGCTATGTCCACACCATAATTCCTTCTCCTTAATTCTGTGGGAAGAGCAGAGCTGGCTAACACTTGCTCTCCACTTGGTAAGGCAATTTCATGTGATGGCCAACTGAGCCTGGATGCAGTTGTTGCAATCTCTAACAATATACAGTATGACTGTGGTCCCAACAATATAGGCACAGTAACCCCCCACCTATCGCGGGGGTTAGGGACCCACCCCACCCATGATGCCTGAAAATCCGTGATATGCGGAAGCTGGTGGGGTGGGGCCTGGGGGGCGGGGGGCGATCAGATCCCCTGCTGCTGCCGGCGCGCAGCGGTCCAAGAGGTCTTGGGGCAGCACGCGCCCGTGGTGCCCCAAGACTTCTCGGATGGGCATGCGCTTGGGGCAGCAGGGGGATCTGACCTCCCACCGCTGCCCACCCCGCGCTGCCCCGAGACTTCTCATCCGGGGCCATCTCCATTGAAATGCATTGGTTCAATGCATTTCAATGGATAAATTTTCCCCATTGGAAAACATTGGCTCAATGCTTTCCAATGGGGAAAATGTATCCATTGAAATGCATTGAGCCAATACATTTCAATGGAGATACGACCCCCCCCCGCGTGGCCCTGAGGCTTCTCAGAGGAGCGCTGGGGCAGCGATGTGATTGCCCCCCGCTGCCCCCCGCACGATCCCGAGGCTTCTTGGAGGAGTGCGGGGGCGCGGGGCGATGCGATCACCCCCCCACCGCCCCAGTTGCGTGGCCCCAAGGTGCAGGTACTGTGATTCCGTGATATAGTGGGACCGCAGTACCTGAACTGCAAAATGGCGGGGGGTGACTGTATGTCTAAACAAGTTTAAGCCGGGGTGGGCCTCCAGATGTTCTGGCCCACAACTCCCACAGTCCTTTATCACTGGTGATATAGGTTTGGAATTCTGAAAGTTGCAGTCCAAAACATCTGGAGGAGCAAGGTTCCCCACCCCTCAGTGCAAGTAATTTCCTATTCCTTCAGAAACAGCTTTGAGGGTGTCATTTAGTGCAGGCTCTATTACCAGGCTCATCTATAAGTCAGAAGAACTCTCTAATGAAGGCTGGGTGATTCCTTTTTAACTTCTGGCAGAGTCTGGCATATATTCAGAATGAAAGCTCACAGCTTTTGCTGTCCTCAGTGTGGAGGCTTAAAACAGGGTGAAGAATGGTATTCCCTGTCAGATTACTCCAGGGTAGTCTGGTAGCTACTTATGGTACCACTGACGGGTTTTGTTGTCAGATCTCTTAAGGTGTTCTGGATGTTGCAGCTTTTTGAGGAGTCAAGAACAGCCTTGCTGGAACAGGCCACAGCCCATCCAGTCCAGCATTCTGTCTCACACAGCAGCTCACCATTTGCTTCAGGATATTCCCAAACAGATGTCTTCACCTGCTTATGATTCCCTGCAACTGGCATTGAGAGATATCCTGCCTATCTCTCCAACCTGGAGGCTGTCCTTAGGCATCCATAATGATAGCCATTGAGTTAGGAATTCTTAGCAGATAAATGTTGGTGTTCTTACAGAACTGCAATGCACATTATTATCAGTGTTACTCAAAACTGAGATACTTATATTTGGTCATTTGTGACATAATGAGAGCAATGGATTGTATATCAAAACAGACTGTAGCATTTTTTTAAATCCCCAAACATTCCAGACAGTATTTCTATTGTCCTTGTGATGCCAAAGCTAGAGAAATACATTATTTGTTTTGTAAAGTTTCTACTTAGTCATGTTTGTTTTTACTTTCTTCATTCCTCTAAACCTCTAAGATAAAATTTGGCAGTCTGCTGATGGCTGAATCTTTCTCCTTGATGGATTAAGCTATCGTGACATCATGGAATGTTCACAAACATCCATTTGAGTCCTTGTCCTAAAATTCTTTTAACCAACTACTTTGTTAAAAGGGTATTTAAACACATATACAAGCCAGCAACATATAGACAGACATTTGAATAACAAAACCCAGATATGTTCACCATCTCAGAGTCTTGTAGGTCTTCACAGAGCCCCATAGATAACTGTAGTGGTACTACCAACTGTAAAGACTGAACTTGCATGAAAGAGAAGAGATGCCTTGCTGCTCTAAAGACATATTAGAGGAAACCACTCTGGGTCAAGGCCAAATCCATTATATATTAATGAATTCAATGTTGGGCATCAGAACTATACTCCACATTAGGTTTTCCAACGCTGAACATAATGTGCATAATTGGGAGAATTCATTTGAACCTCTGAAAAGCCTTCAGACAATTCTATGTAGAGACTACAGTAATAGCAAAAGTGATTGTAAAAGTAGCAGGTAGCTAGGATCTGAATCAGGGAATGACTGTTTGGAGTGAAATCTCTTATACAGTAATCCCCTTCCTATTGCGGGGATTTGGGACCCCACCCAACCCGCAATAATGGAAAATCTGTGATATGTAGTTGCTTGGTCAGGTCGGGACTGAGGAAACTATCTGGGGCCTCCTACACTTACCTGAGGCCGGATGCTGCCCTGAACGGCTTGCCCCAGGAGCCCTTTGTTTCATATACTACGGGACCACAGTATATGAAACACAAAATGGCGGGAGCGACTGTATAAATCTTATAGCAAAATACGCAAAGATATGCATCTATCTGCTACATGATCTTTCATTACTAGAGTTCATTCAAATCTATGTACAATGGTACCTCAAGATACCGGCACCTCGTGTCATGGAAAACTCAAGATACGAAAGGGAATTCTGTCCGGGATGCAATGCACCCTGGAAATGGAAAATTTCCACAAAACCTTGAGATACGAATATTTTCTATGCAAAGCTCTGAGATACGAAAATTTTGTGGAGGACTTCAATTCCAAGGGTACATTGTACACCATTCGGATCCATGATACAAAAATGTCACAACATGAAGCGTCCCGAGGAATGAATTAATTTTGTATCACGAGGTACCACTGTATTAGAAACAAATCCTAAACTTATTCTCTGGGTTCAGTTGAATATCAAAGTTAAGGCTGGCTTGCAATAGTAACAAATAGATCAAAAGTTTTCCAACTATATGTTCATAAATGTACAACCTCTCATTTTATATCATGCCCTGTTTGCTACACATAACCTATTGTTTAGCTTTTAGTTTTCTGTTCACAAAATACTTTTCCAATGATCTCAGGTCAATAAAATTAAATTAATTTCTTGTTTGATTGATTTTACAAAAAGCAAAAGAATATGGATAAAACATGCTGGGCATTTGAAATTTGTCTGCATCTACCTACATTTGCAGTCCTTCTGGTTTTTGGCAAGTTCAAAGCCAGGCCTACATTCACAGGCAACCCCACCTTTGGGTGTCTCCCGGCAGATATGTGCGCACCCATGATCTTTGTTCATACAGTTCATACCCTCTGGAGAAAGAGAAAGAGAAAGAGAAAAAAATGCACAAATTCTGAAAACAATCCCAATTGCAATCAACTCAAAGCAGTCACGAACGTTCATTATCAGATTTGGCATTACAAGCTATCTAACAGTTTTGGTATTTGCTATTCATCCTTTCAACTCCTTTTCCTGATTGAGAACTCCCCAAAATAACTGTGATCTGGTTCATTTCCCTGTGAGGAGATAGTGTCCAGGAGGCCTGTGGCAGCTTTGCAATATCACATGCAGTATTAAATATTTTGAATATGGAAAATTAACCATGTCTTCAGAGAGAATGATAGTTCAGGGAGAAAAAGTCATTTCTCCCTCTCAAAAACAAAAAGCAGGGGGGAGAGAAACGAAATGGTAGAGATTACAATTTTGCAGCATCTTTACCAACCAAGCAATATCTTATAGGCCTCTCTCTCACTGAAGGTGAGGTACAGTTTACAAATACTACCACTAATTATTTTGCTTACAATTTTTTTAAAAAATCAAACTATTAATTTAATCAAAGATTTAACCAATACCCTTCCGTCTCCAGATGTAGATTTAAAAAGAAAAAGCCAAACAACACAAACTGTTATTGTCTAAAAATAATTCAATAACAACTTTAAAAAACATTTCAAATCCATCAAAAACTAAATGCCCAGCCAGGGAAAAGCACCACAAGCAGTTTAACACATTCAAAGATCCATTGAAATTTTAGTGTTGAGTGAAGAAGCATCCATAGGCAGCTCTAGAAACATGCTTGCTGACTATTATTGGCAAGCAATCAATTTCATCAAAATATAGTCAGCTTTTGATACCTTGCTGTAGCATTATACCACCTACCTTGTTATTGTATTTTAATTTGCCCACAAGCCCTGTGTTTTACATTATGAACTGGATTGAGAGGGAGTTGTTCTTTCTGTTTGTCTTGTCTCTTGTCTCTTCTTCACCTGTTGGCCAACCCTATGTAGCTTTTCCATTTTGAACCTTTACCAAATTAAGGTATCACCTCATTGTATGAATGAGTTCTAGTGAAAATGTATGCTATAATACAGATTCTTGTCACAGTCTCTTAAATGCAGTGGGAGTCTGTTATCTTGTAAGAAAATGCATTAGTATTCTTTACTCAAGTTATGCCTGCGCAACTGCTTATAAAGAGTAATACAAGTAACATCCCTTAATCCTTCTGTGGTACTAACAATATTAGTAACTCGGCTAACATAGCAAAAGAAACAGAAGTGAAAGGAAAATCTTGGTAATTTCTACCATAGTTTATACTTGCAGTGGTATCCCTTAATGTCCTATAATGAAGTTGGTGGTGCAAGAAACTCACTACACCACCTAGAGTTGTTCTTTGAATTAAACTTGGCAGTATATAAATCCAAAAATAAACAAAATAAAAAAAAAAAACAAAATAAATAAACAAACAAATAAACAAACAAATACACCAACCTAGCAGTACATTGTGTGCTAGACAAATATAGTAACTACAAAGCATTAATGCTAAGGATTAGAGATGGGAACGAACCGAAAAAATGGTGATTCATTTTGGTTCAGTTCATTTTAGGGTTTGTTTTGTTTCATTTTGTTTTTAATGATTTTTTAAAAATTTGTTTAGTTTGTTCGTTGATTTGTTACTCGTTTTCCCTGCTTTGTGCAATTTAATCCATTTGACAGTGCGCAGGTAGGAAAAAACAGTAAAAAAATTAAATAAAACACAGACGTTGACAACAACCACACAAACTGGACTGGCAGCATCCTCATCCTCATTATCCACATCATCCTCATCATATTCAGTCATCAACACATCATCCTTACTGTGCAGTGGCAGCAGCAGCGGCAGGGCGATCCTGGCCCCTGTGGCAGGGGCTTTTTGAGGTGCTGGCTTGGGGCCAGCACCCCTTTTTTTTCAAGCGTGGCCCCTGGGGCTGGGTTGGCACTGGTCTTATTTTTTATATTTTTCCCTTTATTTGAGGGCGCTCACCCAGGCACCCCTGGGGCCGGGTTGGCACTCCTTGATTTTTTATTTTTTATTTATTTTTATTTTTATTGTGTGTGTGTCTACATGTGTGTCAACCACATGGCCTGCACTACAGCTGTAGCATGGGCTGGTCAGCTTTTTTCTTTTGCCAGCTGCGTGCCAGCTCATGGGCTGGTACTGGGCCCGTGCGGCGGATCAGTTTTTTTAAAAAAATCAATGATATTTTTTTCAAGTGCCAACCATGTGGCCCCTGGGCCAGGTTGGCACTGATTTTATTTTTTATAATTTTTCTTTATTTTAGGGCGCCATCCTGGCCGGGGTTGGCACTATTTTTAATTTATTTTAATTTATTTTTTTTAAAAAAATTCTACTGCCAACCATGTGGCCCACGCTACAGCTATAGTGCAGGCTGGTTGGCTTTTTTTTCCTGGTTGCCCCTCCCTGCAGCCAGGAATACTGGAACTCCAGGAAGGACCAGCACCAGGTAGGAGACATCTCTGGTGCTGCCCTTAACGAACTGAATCGAACCTTTTTTTTTTCAGTTTGGTTCGTTTTGTTCTAAATCCAAACTGAGGTATGTTATGTAACGAAATGAATAGTGAATAAGGAAATGAACTAAAAGTTCATATCGTGCCCATCTCTACTAAGGATCATTAGGAAGGGTATAGAAAAATAAGTCAACAAGTGTCATTTTGCCTCTTTATAAATCTATGGTGAGGCCCCATCTGCAGTATTGTATACAGTTCTGGTCACTGTACCTCCAGAAGGATATTATTGGAAATGGAAAATGTGCAGAGGAGGGCAACCAGAATGATTAGGGGACTGGAACACCTTCCTTACCATCTGAGGTTGCAATGGTTGGGCCTCTTCGCTCTTGAACAACAGCGCCAAAGAAGTGACCTGATTGAAGTTCGACTTTGAACATGATGTGGACAAATTAGATAAGGAAAAACTGTTTTCTCTATTGCATAACACTAGAACTAGGGGGAACTCGGTGAAACTTTTGGGTGCTAGATCACAAATAAGAGAAAGTACTTTTTAAACCAAAGGATCACTGGTCTGTGGAACTCCCTGCCAGAAGAAGTGACAGCTGTCAGCCTTGACGGTTTTAAGAAAGGATTAGACAAGTGTATGGAGAACAAGGGTATCAATGGCTATCATGATGGATGCCTATGGACAACCTCTGGGTTGGAGAGATAGGCAGGATATCTCTCAATGCCATTTGAAGGGTATCATAAGCAGGTGAAGGTATCTGCTTGGGAATACCCTGAAGCAAATGGTGAGCTGCTTTGTGGAACAGGATGCTGGACTGGATGGGCTGTGCCTGTTCCAGCAAGGCTGTTCTTATGTTCTTATGTTCTGTTCCTAAAATACAGGGCACTGCTCTTTCTGTTTACTTTTTAAATACCATACTCTGCTAAGTCTACAAAAAATAAAATTGGTGAGCATATGTGTTTTTAAAAAACCTATCTGGGAAGAGGACTTGAGGAGCATTTTCAATGGCAAATATACAATGAAATAAATTTCCATAACAATCATACAAACATACAAAAAGAAATACTGTATTTTCCACTCTATAAGACACACTTCCACCCTCAAAGTAAGGGGAAATGTCTGTGTGTCTTATAGAGTGAATACAGCCCTGCCGGGAGCTTCCAGAGTGGCTGCTGTGGAGATCTCTGGACCCAGCAGCAGCTCCTGCTGGAGCGGCAGCCACTGGGTGCTTCAACATCAGCTGCTGCCAGGTCTGGAGGTCTCTGTGGTGACGGCTGCCGAGAGCCTCAAGGGAAGCCAATGCGGAGATCTCCGGATATAGCAGCTGCTGTGGAAGCCCCTGGTGGCCACCACCACAGAGACCCTTGGATCTGGTGGCAGCTGCTGAGAAGGCTCCCACTGAAGCTCATGGCTCCTTTCGCTGGAGACCCAGGAGATGGGGTGGTGGCTTGTCTTTGCATTTTACTCTCCAGCCATCCCGCTCCGGGCCTCCCAAGAGTAGTATGGTTGGAGAGCAAACTGGGGCTGCAGATGGTACTGGAACTGCAATATGTATGTGTGAATATCTGTTTTCACACATACGTACCCCTAAAAAATAGGTGCATCTTATAGTCCGGTGTGTCTTATGGAGCAAAAAATATGGTAAGTATTTATTACAGACATACAAGCTGTACTGGTAGCAGTTTTTCCATATCACCATAAACTTATGGAAACCCAAATGTAAGCATTCAAACTCCTTCACACATTCACTTTTACACAGTTGCTACCAATGTTTCTTCATGAAAGCATTTCCAGAGTACTGACCTAATGTGAAACTGCTGGAGCAATCAGAGGCTAAAATTTTGCCTTTAACAGGTAGGAAGGAAATCAGAAAAAATAGCCTTGTTCCTAAACATTACCTACAATAAAGAAGCAAATACTCTACTCAACAGACTTTAGAAATCTAAGTGAAAATGAATGGGTCTCAGAGAGCAACTTATTCCTTAATTCTGTTAAAATATATGAGTTAGGGCTATAGCTGCAAGTATACTCTGGCAGTTTTTGTGATGCAGAAATTCCAAATAGTCACGTTTTCATCAATCCTGCTTAACACAGCTGTTTATCTTCATGCAACCTCTTTCCCCCATTCCATGTATCACATAGGCAATTCCCACTTTAAAAAATTCACTCAAGTAATTGATAGTGTAATGGAATATGTTGTTCTGTTCTGTGCTTTCAAGCTGACTTACAGGATTTTACAGATATGGGAGATGTTCATGGATTGGTTCTTGTGACTGGGTTCGTTTTTACAGTCCTGTGGTTCCGTTTCTTTGAAATGAGTCAGACTGGGTGGAAAGTCAAAACTCAATAAAGTTTTATTTGTGATAAGATTAGTTTGGTCTTTTGGTTTAACAACAACATTCAATGGTTCTTCGAAGTTACTTGCCTCAAATAGTTCACATTTAAATATCCTGTCAAGATCAACAATCATTTTTCAGTGCAGATAATTCCCAGGACATGGTTTTCCCATTAAATAATGGTGATGTCTCTCATGAGACAGACAGACCGTTCCACAACATGGGTGGCATGCCCACTGTGGTGAATTCTCTGGTCTCTACCAGGTTGAGGCTGTGTCTGGATATTCTTTTCTCCAGGGTTCCATCCCACCAGGATAAACCTGAATTGTCCTTTCTACCAGTGACATTGGCCAGTAACTGCCACTTTGCGTGCCAACCTCCTTGACTTCTTTTCTAGCCCCTCCCACTTTCTCCTTCATCCCATTCGTCCATCACCACATCAGTCACCCACATTCCCTCAATCGTCATTCGTACCTTTAACACTTCTATAGTAGATTTTTTGCTAGATGGTTGTTGTATATCAATCAAATAGATAGATAGATAGATAGATAGATAATAAATAAATAAATAAATAAATAAATAAATAAATAAATAAATAAATAATATCTCTACTGCATGTTCTTTTTCATCTGTAATGTATGAGCTTACCAGATAAACGCCAGACTTCAAACGGTAAGACGATAGCTTTATTTCATAGCAATGACAGCAACTCCAGCGAGAGAGACCCTGGCTTACAACTCGCACACCCTAAAATACACCTGAGACACATCTCCTCCCACCAACCAATCAACCACCCATTTTACACTTAAATGGGACTCACCCTATTATGGGATGATTTCCCCCCACTCTGTTTTGCCTGGTCGATTCTCTTCAACCAAGACATAACATCATCCCTCCCTGTCCTTTCATCTTTCTTTCTGATTTCTCTGGCTTGCCCAATATGACTGGACGACACACCATCTTTCCTCACTTCCTCACAGATTTCACGTTCCTTCTCAAAGTTCTCCATTATTACCCACCATTGGGTTTCTGTTTCTGAGTGGGACCCAGTGTCCTGGATGTTAATCTGACACTCTGTCCACCACACCAGCTTCTGCAACACAGCAGGAAGTATAAAAATCAATTAAAATATACAATAACAGATTTTTAGCAAGTATCTTTTTTTTGTGTGTGAAACATTAAGTGTGGGAACCTTCCTTTGAAGGGTGTGTTCCAGAGGGATTGCAGTGATGTGCACGTGCTCCTGGTGCCATGTTGCATGCCTGGAAGGCTTTGAGGCAGGGCCAAAGGGTTAAAGGGCACCTACCCTCTTTCTGAGCTATGTTTTTTTCGCTCTCCAATGTCTTGCTGGTAAACATAGATAAGATGAATAAAAAAGAGCCTTCTGAGAGGAACACAGCAGTTTTTGTGTGCGTGCCTTCTCTTCTGGTCAGAAAAGGTACTTGTGTGTGTTTGTGTGTTTTCTTTGTTCTGTATCCAAGGTCAGCCTGACTTCAAACTTCTCCAGTGACTCCCAATAATTAAGTATAACTTTAAATATGTTTTAATACAGACAGGTGCACAGGATAGCTGAAAAGACCAACTGTCTGCACTTTCCAGGCCCAATCTAGCAAGACACCTTTTTGCATAGTGTACAATAGGGCTTGGATAGAAAACTTTCACATAATTATGCCTTTGCCCATTTTATCCATGTAATGCATTGGCATGCAGTAGAAGTGAAGGAAACCCACTGCATCTGAACTCTTTTCCATGAATACAAAAAATAAAAAAGATCATCTAACCCAGTAGTTCCCAAACTTTCTCAATTCATAGCTGCCTTGACTTACTGGCCACTGACCATGTCTCCCTATAGGCTGCCATACCTATGAGATCAGTACACACATTTCCAATTATCCACTACCTGAAAAACTAAACAACAACAACAATAAATAAATAAATAAATAAATAATAAATAAATAAATAAATAAATAAATAAATAAATAAATAAATAAATAAATAAATAAAGCATATGAATGCATCTTCCCAAGGCATATAACCAGAACTTGCCACTAGATGGAACCAGAAACTATACTATATCAGAGTCACTGGCTGGAAGCAAATTCCTGGGCTAATTTCTCCAAGGGAAAATCTTCCAGAAAACTGGAAGCAGCATGGGGGTGGGTGGGTTATGGGTGAGGTGGGGCAGGGAAGGTTCCCTTGCCAAAACAGGAGGGTAGGAAGTCCAGTACTTGGCACAGGAGGTCTGGGCCAAGGTTCCCTCTCTGCAGCATGCATGGGCACCAAAGAAGTTGCAAGGAAGTGTTGCAGGATATGGTACTTTGTGTGAGAGGGGGGGAAAGGGAGGGGGGAAAGGATTACAGAATGCCATGGCATCTTTGTGTAGTTTTCCTGGGGCCCCACAGTGCCATGGCACACACTTTGGGAAGCACTGACCTAATAAGAAACAATGAAGAGACCTGCCCTATTAAGTCTCTTATATTTTGCCAGATTGGTCCATGATCTGATTGTGATTAAGAAGACAGAACATGACGAATACTGATGAGATTTGAAAAAGGATCATTACTGGTCACTCTGTCCTAGCTGTACCCATCTGGTTGCAAGCATGGTGTGTATTTTAGGCCATAGGATATAAAAATCGCATCAATCTTTCTTTCAGGCATTCCTGTCTATCCAAATGTCAACCATTATTGTTTACATCTTAAGTTAGATATTCAGAACGCACCAATGTTTCTACTGGTGTGCTGCCCTCTCTGTTATCCTTCAGTCTTTCTCATTGAGTTGACAGATGTGGTCACAGATATGGGGTTGTCGTCTTGACCCTGATGTTGTTGGTTCTAGGCCTACTCAGTCTAATTGGGGGTCCATGATAACCAGGGGCCAGTCCCAGCAGACCACCTAACTAAGCAGGAGGATGGTAATCTGAAAGTAGGGAATTCAACATGTGTCCACACATCTGGAGCTATCGATGTGGCATAATAGATACAGTGATGGGTTCAAATCTCCACTCTGCCACGGAAATTCACAGGAGGGTGGCCTGAGTGCTAAGATCATCAGTGGAGGCCTTTGTCACATTCACACGTGTCTTTAGTGGGGCCACAGGAAAGGGCCTTCTCGGTCACTCTTCCCAGATTCTAGAGCTCCTTCCTAGGGGAGGCCAGATTGGCCCCATCTTCACTGTCCTTCTGCAAGCAAACAAGGACCTTTCTCTTCCCTATAACCAATGGGGATTTTTTTAATGGATTGCTGTGCTTTGTTGCTTTTAAAGTTTTATGTACCATTTTAAATATAATATTTGTTTTATTCTTGTTTAATATGTGTATATTTACTGTATTTACTGTGTGTATATTTACATCTCTGCTGGATCGCCCAGATTCTTCCGTACCTGGATGAGGCCTCCCTGAGAACAGTTGTGCAGGCCCTCGTGATCTCGAGGACTGATTACTGCAACGCCCTCTACGTGGGGTTGCCCTTGTCCCTTACCCGGTGACTCCAATGGGTGCAGAATGCAGCGGCCAGACTGGTGGTGGGTGCACATAGATATGATCATATCAACCCAGTTCTGGATCACCTGCATTGGCTGCCTGTGGTCCTCCAGATAAGGCTCAAGGTCCTGGTTTTGGTTTACAAAACTCTCCACAGCTTGAGACCCGAATACCTGTCAGAGCGTATCTCCCAAAGGTTAACAGAGGCCCCACCCACTAGAATGTCACAGGCCCTCTCACTCTGAGTGGCCATGCCCAGGGAGGTGCGGAAATCGCTTACACACAACTGCACCTTCTCTGTGGTTGGCCCCTCACTCTGGAACCATCTCAAGAATTAGCTGTGCCTTGCACAGTCCCTGCCCGCCTTCAAAAAAGCACTTAAAACCTTGCTTTATCAGGAGGCATTTGGCGACCTTTAATTTAATTGATTTCTCCTATTATTGCATTGTCCCCTCTTATTATTGTATTGTCTCCTTTTAAATCTTTTTCTTCTTTGATTTTTGTTGATATTACCTTGTGTTTTATTGTTCCTTTAATCCTATTGTTAACCGCCCGGAGTTTCCTGGGAAGATGGGCGGTATAAAAATAAAATAAAATAAAATAAAATAATTAAGTTTTTTAAAAAAATACTGTATAATCTTTAAGTGACGTAAGCTGCCTAGGGTCCTTTTTAAAGACAAAGTTAGGATAAAATATTTTAAATAAATAAATAGATAATGTTCCTTATCTACTGTGTCCCATGACTGATAATTTATTGGTGCAGTCACCAGTTTTCAGTTTTCCCCAGTTTCTTTGATGCCCTTTATGTTTTTTTTTTAAAGGAAGTGTTTATGTTCTTCAATCAGATTGTGTCCCTTCAAATTACTGACTGCCACAACCATCTCAGGGAATTTTTCCACTTTATGTGACAATGTGGTGTACACAGAAGGTAAAAAGATTCTAGAATCCTTTCTGCCCCAAACCAGTCAGTAGATCTTTGGAAAAGCAAAGTTCATGAGTGTACTTTAAAGAAGCACAATCTGTTTGTGCTTAAAAGAAAGCTGCTCTCCTGCCCCCAACCCCCCACCCCCCAAATTTGTGTGTCTGGAATAACAATGCCAGAATGTTTATTCCAAAGGACTGTTGTCATGGCAATACCATCATTTTCTGCATCCTCCTTTGAAGCACATGAACATAACAGCATCAGAGTACTCAAGAAAGGACAATTACCTTTTATCACTCAACAAGAGGATTTTTAAAGGAAGCCTCATCAGTAGAAAATTATGTAGAAAGGAATCATAAAAGGCTATTTCAAGAAGCACCCAGAAGCCCATTAGTGACAAAGACTTCTTCCCCTCCCTTTCTATGAATAATTACAGCTCTTCAAGAAGAAATCAGCCAAGGCTAAGGGCCCTTTGCAAGCTTTAGACAGTAAAACAAACATTTGACTACACAAGGATTTCCCTTTCATGTACCTGCTCAGGAGGCAGAAAAAAAAAGGAGAGAGAAGACAGATTCAGGGTGCCAGCAAGAAAACCCAGATAAACATCTGCTGCAATTATATTTTTAAAAATTCAGCAAGCATCCATTAAATGAAATACTCATATCAAAGCCAGGGCACACTAGTTTTAGGATCAATTATATAAAGTGGCACCTGTATAAAGGAATTAATTGGTTCCAAATGAAATTATGTTAAGCAAATTTTACTTTATACAAATTTCCCATAAGAATGCATTGAAAACAGAGTAATATCTAATTGCAACCATTTTTATGTTGTATGGATTTACCCCATAGGCGATTCTGTTAAGCAAATTTCCCCCATCTCCATAATTTTTATGTTGTACAGATTTTATGTTATACAAACCGTTTGTTATACGAGGGTCCACTGTATATGTATAATACATATAAAGAGAGAGTGATTTATTATATATTTGAAGTAGAAATGGGCACAAATCGAAAAAATGACATTTCGGTTTTTCATTTTTCGTTGCGGGTCCGTTTCAGTTTGTTTTCATTTTTCGTGAATTTTTTTGAAAAAAATTCATTTCATTTTTCATTTTTTGTTTTTCATTTTACCCGCTTTTTGTGCGACTTAAAGCATTTCTGCACACGGACGTCCCCCAATGCCCCAGACCAGAGGGAAAACACTAAAAAAAAGGATGCTGGCAGAGACACAGTATAGACTAGGTACGCAGGGAGGCTACAAAGGCAGCAGCGGGCGTTGCCCAGGGTGTAAGGCAGCCGCAGAGTGACTGCACTGCAGGGAAGGGGAGGGTACTCACCAAGAGGTATGCACGCACACAGGGAGGCTGCAAGAGAAATCTCTTCTTTCTCTCCCTTAAGAGCCAGGCTGCAGCCAGCAGGAACACAGAGACACACACCTGTCTGGCTGGCCTAAAGTAACGAGTTGCAGAGACAGCAATCCCACCCTAACTCCCACTGCAGACTGCAAGGAGGACGGGGGCTGCCAGAGCTTTTTATGCCCTCTGTGGCTGCCACACCTATCCAGTCTGCAACCTGGGCATGCTATTGGTTGAAATTGTCCAAGAATTTACATGATCCCATCACATGGCTTGCATCCATCTTGTGGCTGGAATCCATTTTGTATCATCCTTAAAGGGAAAAGAAAAAATACATCGCGATGGGAGAAAGACAAAAACAAACATTTTAAGGACCGCAACCCCCTGGTAGGTAATAATTTCAAATAATTATCACTGCGTTTTTATGGATGTCCAGGGCATTTTAATACCCAAGATATCAATATTAGGCATCTGGGAGCCATTTGGGTCAATGTCCCCTAACTCCCCTTAAAGAAAAAAAAATACAGCGCTCTGAGAAAAGACTTAAATGCACATTTTAAGGACCCCCCCGGTAGGTATTATTAGGCAGAATAAATAATTATTGCTGGGTTTTTACGGATATTCAGGACGTTTTTTAACATTTTAAAACAGCTCATTTCATTGCACGTCGCCATTAATGAAAATGAAACGTAACAAACCTAATTTTCGTAGTTCTGTTCTGTTCGTTCCAATTTCATCACAATTTTTGTTATTTGTTTTGTTACATAATGAAATGAATGACAAATAACAGAATGAAAATATTTTTCGTTTCGTGCCCATCTCTAATTTGAAGAACATAACCTGCTATCTATGACAGAAGCTTCCCACCGCAAGCATACCTGTTCATATATATATATATATATATATGCATGTTAGGGTGGATTCGGGTTTCTTCCCGTGTAGAAATCTGGTTGTTTTGGCGACGTTTCGACGAGGTCTCACTTGTCATCTTCAGGCTGGTGTTTTGTTTCTTAACGACCTTGGTGATGGGCGTTCTGGCAGCATCCTGGGCTTTGGTGGAGTGGGGTCCTGTGTCTTGTGAATTCATTTTGGTCTGGCTACGTGTCTGTGGTCTCCCAATGTTTTTTTGGCGTGTGTAAGTGTGCTCCATGTGGTGACTGGAGTGGGGTGCCGCAGTAGATGGTGCAGTCGTGGTTTTGTTATTGGATGGTGGTTTCGTTTCATCTGTGGGACGGGTCTGGGTTTGTGTTTGGTGTGGATGGAAGGTGGTGGCGTCTTGTGTCCTTTTGGACCTGGTGTCAGTCTTTGTGACAGAGGCTCGTCTGTTGACCAGGGCTAGTTTCCAGATGTCAGGCAAGCGGGAGGTGTCATCGCGTTTATTCATGTTGTTTGGGTGTTTCTCTATTTCAATGAGACCAAAATGAATTCACAAGACACAGGACCCCACTCCACCAAAGCCCAGGATGCTGCCAGAACGCCCATCACCAAGGTCGTTAAGAAACAAAAGGCTGATAGACACACATCCAGCACCTCACCCACACAGGATGTCTCTAAACAGCCATCTAACCCACCAGCAGTTAATCCCTTAACGATCGCCTCAGCCACACAGCAGATCACAAAAGAACAAAGGAACCTACAATCAGCAACAGAGCAAGCAAACCACACACCCCCAGCAGTATTTATAGAAGGACTTCAACTGAGATCACGCTTTGCTTCAAGAAGAAAGAAGCCAGAACACCAGCCTGAAGATGAAATGAGATGCCGAAACAAAACAACCAGAACACGGGAAGAAAAATCCACCCTAACATGCATACCTATACCCGTGAAAATCTACGAAAACACACACACACATATATATATATATATATATATAAACAGTTATGCTTTGGATGGGAAACTTCTGTCATCGATAGCAAATTACTTACATAACTTTACAGCATGATGCAACACAAATAAATGACCAAAGGAAAACTGTTTAAAATGACAGAAGATGTGTTAGCTTTTGAAATGTTAATTAAAATGACTTTATAAGAAATACTTCAATATATTTCAATTATATCAATTCAGCTGGTAAAGCATAGTGCCTAGAAAATGGAGTGAAGAACAACTAAACCTCCATCCTTAAGTGCATTTGTTACAAATTCACTATTAAGCATCAAGAAGGGAAAGAGCACAAAAAGAAAAAAAAGCTGTGTGCTCCATGTGCATCATTAAGAGATGGGTACAAATCGCATCATGCTGGGTTGTCTTGAATCACTGGCGCAGCACCCCAAGTGCCACATGTTCCCTTTCCCAATCATCCCACTCACAAGCCAGCATGCACTGCTTGTTCTCAGCTTGTTCCATGATCCTCCCATCCCACCAGGTACAAGGGCTTCCCTTCTCCAGCTCCTTCAGCAGCTGGCCACGCAAAGGCAGCCCTGCAGGGATACCTGCCCCACCTCCTAGTCTGAGTGGCCAGCTGTTGGAGGAGGGGAAAAGAGAAATCTGTCTTCTGGCCAGGACTGGAAGATCACACAATGAGGAGGAAATGAGCTGCATGCACTGGCTTGGGAGTGGGAGAAGCTGACACACTGGGGGAAAGGAACACATGGCATCTGGGATGCTGGGCTGATGACTTAGGTTAATCCAGCACAAGGGAATTGATGCCCATCTCTATATATTGACTAAAGGAGTGTGCAGATGATGCTTTATTGACCACTAAAAACCACTGGCAGAAGCTAGTTTTCAACTCTACCTAGGACGTCATTAAGTTGTGGGAGGTGCAGAAAAGTTTAAAGGTCCAAAAAGCATGGGCAGATCTTTCTTAAAGGTTCTTTTGTTGGCAAGTCACTTTCAGTTGTTCTGTAGGGCACATATTGATAAAAAATCATGAGTGGTCTGAAAGCTAGTTTACATGTGCAACTTTTTGCTGGTCTAGTAAAGGTTTCACTCATCCTTGTCTTCATATTTGTTCTTACGCAGCTCTATTCGCAATATGATAATGATATTGACATATGTTTGTCATATAAATAATCTATTGTGATGCAATACTAATGCTAGTCAGAATCTCCAACAAATAAACCCAAAATGTCAGGAGCTTGGAAATGTATCTCTTTATTGTACAACATACTGTATCACAGTGTTCTCAAAAGTAATTTGTTGCTATTAGTAATATATTAAAAGTTTTAGTTCTTTGCTGTATGGTTCCTTATTTTTCTCATCCTTAAAAAACCAAAAACCTTAGGACTGATATAAGATCTGCATGAAAACTGAACATTTTCATTCCAAATGCCTCTAAAAATTTATTTTTACACATAAAATTACACAAGATCAACATATCATTTGTATTCCTTTCTGACTTTTGACATGTAATTCTCATTATTTCTTTTTAAAAAATGGTATTGCTAGTACCCTGTATATACTTGAGTATAAGCCAACCCAAGTGTAAACTGAGGCCCCTAATTTAACCTCTAAAATGGGTTTTTTTTTTTTTGACTGACTTGAGTATAAGCTGGTATCCCTCCACTGTCCTCCCCAAGCCGGCTGAGCACTCAGGAGGTGGGCAGGACTTGCCTTCCTCCACCCTCCTCAAGCTGTCCTTGGATTGCTCTCCACTTCTGAGGTGATCGAAGGGACCCTCTGCTTGCGGATCAGCCCATGAGCCTGAGGTAACCTGAAGGAATGGCTGCTGGTCATCTTCACCAAGCAAAGGCCCGGGGGTGGGGAGGAGAAGCCCCCGTGCCGCCTCCCCCACCCCACCCCCGCTCCAACTTTATATTGACCCAAGTATAAGAAGAGGGCCTTTTTTCAGACAAAAATAAGGGCTGAAAAACTCAGCTTATACTCAAGTAACTACATTACTTGTAATGCATTGCTCTCAAGCTGTTTTTTGTACTGAAATATGAGGTGGAGGATGAATGTTTCAAAGTATATTAACTCCTGGTCTCTGTGAGCAGAATAGGGTGAAATTAGGATCAAGCTATCTTACCACTTCTCAAATCCCAACTGGATATTGTATATTGGACAATATATTGTGTACAAATCACATGGCACAAGTGGAATGATGCCATCATCTGACACAGTAGTAGTCCAGCAGCAGTTCAACGTTGAAAGGATTAGAACTAGAGACCACAATCTAGCTGCAATTTTTGACTATGAAAAATTCTCCCTCGTGTTCTAAGACTCCCAAAGACTTTTCCAGGGGAAAGAAAGCCTTAAGGAGTCTTGGAATCCGAAGTGTGGAAGGAAGTGGGGAAGTTTTTATTTACTTTAAATTAAATGTTTCTGGCACCAAATTATGACATCATCCAGTTTATACTGTTTAGCTTTATGTGAACGGGATTTTAGCCATGTAAAATGCTGCTTGCTTGAGGAACTAGCTGTTGGTTGGGTTATGCAGTCACGCTAGCCCTGCTGACTGTAATTGTTAAGGATATATTTGCTAAGAATACATCACAGTCAAAATTAATTTGGCAGAAAAATGACACACAATAAGGCAACAGTGCAGTGTTTCTCCTCTTCTATCACACTCATTTTCCACACTGGCAACCAGCTATGGACTCAGTTCCATGATCACTGCAACACCAGGCATGCAACACAGAGTGTACAGGAGGAAAAAAAAAGACTTATGCAATCACTTGTACACAACGGCACAATCCTAAAATGGATTCCGTCCAATGATGTTTAAGAGGAGAAAACGATAGAGTTGTTTTTATTACTAGATAATTAATCTACAATCCTTTATACTTGGCTGAAACATAGCAATTTAACCCTCATGTACCAGGTTGAAACACTTTCGTTGCTGGTATGTTTTATTGTAGAATCCACACAGAGCTGGACCAATAATGCAGACACCCAATAAATCTACTGAGTTGTTGCCACAGGGGACACGACTGCCCAGCCTTGTCTGAAAATGTAACATACTTGGAAAATAAACATACCATGCTGTTTTGGAGCAAATCATAATGCAGTGCAACCCTGGCCAAATCCTGTGGCTTAGCATAATAAATTGAACTAGAACAGTCCCGCTGAATCAATGCAGTTTTGTTGTGTTAACTCCTCCAGAAACACAATTGATTCAAATATGCTACTCAATAGGATTTTGGTCATTATGTCTTTTGGCTGCCACCCGTTTGGCCCCATTCAGACAAAACAGATATCCCTTCCAGAGATGGGGGGATATGGGTTTGCCCAGAAATTTATTTATTTTATTATTTAAAATATTTTTACCCTACCCTTCTCCATGAAAAACACCTGAGGCAGCTTACAACATCAAAGAACAACATCTAAAGTTGAAGACAATGAGTATACAACCCTTGTTAACAATGAGTGTGGAGAAGCATTTTACATCACTAAAATGATCATGTTAAAGCTAAGAACAATAGGTAAACAATTGTAGAAAAAATGTCACTCTGAGCAACAGAAAACACAAAAAAATGGGAAACACAGATAGTACTACAAATCCAGTCCAAGCTGTAATGAATAACAATCCATCTAAAAATCACATAACAGGTAGCTAGTTTCTGAGGGCTGGGTTGCTTACAGGATAGCAAAGATGGGGCAAGTCTGGCCTCCTGTGGGAGGCAGCTCCAATACCTACGAGCTGCAACAGAGATGGCCTGAGATGCACTTGTGAAAGTGGTGGCACTGAGAGAAAGACCTTTCCTGATTATCTTAGTACCCAAGCTGGTTTATAATGGAAGTATTTGAGATATTCCAGACACTGGCCATTTAAGGGTTTATAGCAGGGCTGTTCAGTTTTGAACAGGCCAGTCTACTTTTTCCAGCCCAAAGTGCCTGAGGGCTACTACACTAAAACGTCTACTTACAAATTTTATCCATTCCAAGCACATGCTCATAAGTAAAAACTTTTGTAAGTAGAGCAGTGGTTTCCCACAGGAATGCATTGAAAACCAATTAATCTGTTCTGGGGGAAACAGATTTCAATGTGCCATGGCCCTTGAACTGCCCCGCTTGGCTGAGATAGTGGGCTGGCAGACCCAGAACTTTGCTGGGGCAGTGGTGTTCTTTGGGATGGGGGAGTGAGGGTGGAGAATTTATCCCCTCACTTTTTTTATTGATGGCCGGCAGGCTACTTTTGAACCTTTCACGGGCTACCAGTAGCCTGCGGTCTACATGTTGGTCAGCCCTGCTTTATGGGATAAAACCAGCACTGTGAATTGTGTGAGGAAACAGACTGGCAGCCAGAGAGCTGCTATAACAAAGGTCTTACACATGATGCCTATAACCAAGACCAGTCAGCAATCTGGCTGCTACATTTTGGACCCATGGAAGTTTCCTGACACTTTCCATTGGTGGTGCGGTGCCACGCATAACATGTTACAGTAATCAGGAAGTGGCTAGATCAGAGTTCTCAAGAAACGAATGTTGCTGTTGCACTAATTTTTATTGTGCAAAGGCACTCCTGACCACTGCTGACACCTGCGCCACCCAGGCTCAAGGATGAATCCAGGAGCATCTCCAAGCTGCACACCTCTTTTCTCAATGTAATCCCATCCAGCACAGGCTGAAGTCCTATTCCTTGATCTCCCTTTCAACTTACCAGAGGCTCCTCTGTCTTGTCAGCTACTATCCCTGATTTCAGTACCTGTGGGGAAAGCAATCCTCCACAAATATAGAGGTCCTACTGTATATCATATCTCATACACTTCTGGGTTTCCTTTCTTCCAGAACTGTAGCTCATGCAGACATATTACATGTAGTGTACATGTAAATGGACATACAGTATATATAGAGATTACCCAAGCACAGATTGACTGGAAAGCAATTAGGATAAACTGAAACTCATCCAGCAATGCAGTGCTCAATATCTGTCTGTCATTGTTGGGATCCATAAGACATAAACTTAAATCTTATTTCTTGGAAACAAATTATTTAAGATAGTACCTCCATCATAACACACTTTCTCCCTTTAGGAAGGGATAATGACTTGTGCAGTTCATTGGGTTCAAGTACAAGAGCATGATTGTCCACTGTGACTCCCAGGAGAAAAGCCAAGCTGCACAGCTTTGGGAAGCTGTACCACCCCTGAGCACAAAACAGAAAGGGCCAACTGGTAAAGGATTTGTGTTTTACTGTACAACCTGAAGGTTTGCTGTGAGCTGATGGCACATAGCTATTATTAATACTCATAGCACCTAACATTATTTTTCACATGTTATTCAGCACAGCACAATGAGGCCATTTACTTCTTATTCCATACCATTAATTTAGCGGAAATTATTGGCCATTATGTCCATTTCTGCCTTTAAAAAGGAAATAGTGGGGAGTTCCTGAAAGTTTCCCTAATTCATAACCGAATCTACCATCACCAATGCCATGTTTTTTCTATTGCTCACATGCAAGAACTTTTTGTTTCCTGAAATAATCTACTCTTAAAGAGTACAAGAAGCTGAATTGCTTAGTTTAGCACTTCAAGTCTCCTGAAAGCATCAACAAAATTTAAATAAGGCTGTCCATGTTTACATTTGTGTTAGCGCACCAGTTCCAGGGAGTTTCCAGAGGGGGGGTCAAGGAAGATGTCAATTAATTCATTTGTCAGTTAATTTGCCTCCTTTTCCTGGTAAAGGGAACCAAGGCAGCTCACAAATTCACAACAAGCCAACTAAAAATAGAGCAAGCTATTACATTTGAAAAATAATATTAATAATATTAAAACCCTTCGTTTAAAGCAGCTATAAAGTGTTAGACATATATATAAGAACAACAAGGTGCAGCATCCCAAAATCAAAATCTCCAGATGTTAAAAGCCAGTCTAAAAGGGAAGGTCCTCACTAGTCTTCTGAAAAACAGGAGGGAGGGGACTACCCCATCCTCCTGAGGAATGGCATTCCACAATCTGGGAGCAGCCACTGGAAAGGCCCTCTTTTGTTACTCATCAGATCTGCCTGTGAGGATGGCAGAACCAAGATAAGGGCCTCCCTGAAGACCTTAAGAACTGCTCTCAAGGAAGATGGTCAAGCATGTTGTATGGCTTTCCTACCCAGGGTATTCAACATGATAATCTTGGAAGGCTGGAAGGCTGAATGAACCTCAAACTGGCTACCTAAGCCCATTCAGATCAAACTCAGGTTGTGAGCACAGCTTTGACTACAGTTTAACCACTGCATCACATGGAAAGAAAAATGTTTCAAGACTGAGAAAAAGGGGGATGGCTGCAAAGATGGTTTTGGCAGCAAGTGTGAAGGGAATTTCAAACCCCACACACTTTTATCCTAATGAGCCATGATACATGAATGCTGTCTAATTATTATTATTTTTTTTGGGGGGGGGAGAACCACCATTTTAATACTTTGATGGGGTGCAGGGCCACAACTAATGAGCACCTACAATTTTTGTGCTATGTATGAAGCAATATTTACCCAGATGAAGTAGAATACTTTCCATGAAATCTTGCCATTTTTTAGTGGACCAATAAAAGGTATCAGCCACTCTTACATCTGTGTAATCTTAAGGATCACATAGGCTTCTCCTAATTATTGCTGGACTCTAACATGAAATGTTAACATGAAATTATTTCTTTTAGGATTTCGAACATTTTCCTCTTGGAAAGGGCAGGGTAAGGATCAGGACATTCTGTTGTTAAGAGAATAAATTAGTGTGGGCCATCAGTGTGTGCATCAGACACTTACTTTTGCTAGGACAAGAGAGGTGCGAGGCCAGGTCAGGGCCTTGTAAATCCAAAACAAGGCAATGAGCCATTGCCTAAATCACATCTAGCACTCAGTGATCAGAGAGGGAATGGAGAGCAGCCGTTCATTGTGCATTCCAGCCAGCTGTAAATTCAGATTGTATTTCCTGGCAGTTCTGCTCAGGCTGCAATGCATCCAGCGTTGTCGATGTGGCTAGAAGGGTGAGCCCAGCCTCATCTTCACCATTTACAATTTCTGTCCAGCAATGAGTGTGAAGCTGAGAGGTTCTTGCTCATGTATAAAGGCTACACACTAGCAGGACTCTCTCCACTAGATCTGCTGGTACATGTGTGGAGGGAGTGGTGATGGGGGGAGGCATCAGACTTTTCCTCCTGGCCATGGGTATGCCAATGGATGCAATTTTAGGGAGATACAATTTCCATTGTATCACTGTTCTACATTTTGCAGCTAGAGAGGTATGAACTGTGCTGAACACAGGCCAGACTTAAACTTTCTGAATCTTTCCCTTGCCTCTACCACAATATTAATCTCATACCTGCCAGTTAATATTTTACATTTTAATAAAAGGTACATGTAAAAACTTTAAAAGGTTCATAAGGTGGCAGGACTGAGAACTAGAACTACCAATAACACCCATCATAATTAACAAAAAATTAACCCCAAAGAGGAGGGAAATTATGGAACCCTGCATTAAACCATAACTGTATAGTGGATAGAGGGTGACTGGATCTTTCTTTTTTCTCTTGTGGTTTCTCCTTATGCTCATGCTGTCTCTTTCTGTAAATAGATATTAAGGAAGGGATCTAGCAGGATCCACTTCAGGTACTAGCATGGCTCAGTTATCCTTATCACCCTCTATTAGAGATGGGCATTTTGTTTTGGAAGGGGTCTTGTTCTGAAATGAAACACGGCAGCACAGCTGCTGTTCAGAACTGGGATCCAGCCTCCAGAACAAAATCAGCTACTGACTTACCTTCCTTTGGGTTGTGTGGGGCAAAACTCCAATCAGGAAGCAGCCTCTGACGTGTCATCTCTCCTTCTCCTTGGCACTGGCCAATCAGGAGCTGTGCAAGGATACACATCATCCTGCCTCTGTGTCTGACTGGCCAGTGACCGGGAGAAGGAAAGATGATACATTGGAGGCTGCTTCCTGATTGGAGTTTCGCCTCACGTCAGTGGTTGATTTTGTTCCAGAGACTGGATCCCGGTTCTGAACACCAGCTGGGCTGCTGTGTTTCGTTTTGGACCCAAACTCCTTCTGAAACGAAACACCCATCTCTACCCTCTATCACCCAAGGAATTCAGCCAAAGACCATTGGCCCAAGCGCAGGCTTTAGCCTAATCGTCTCAAAGTGCAATGGTCTTCATTTCTTTATACATTTTGTATTGTTATTCTAAGCCATTTTGGAGATCACTTCTTTGAAAGATGGGCATAAATCTAAAGCATATAATGAAGTCAGCTAGCTGGTAGAGAGAACATGCTGGTGCTGCTTAAAACAGAGCCATGTGCTGATTCCTTTTTCACAATGCAGAGGAAAACACATGGCCTAATGTCTTTATAATAACAATAATTTCACGTTGTCAAGTCAATTCCAAATTTGGCAACCCTTTCTGGGGTTTTCTAGAAATAAGAGTACTCAGAAGTATTTTGCCATTCCATTCTTCTTTGGATGCTCTGAGACTGTGTACTCTAGCTTGGCCAAGACTGTACAATGTGGTTCTTCTGGGAGGCACAGTAGGGAATTAAACTCCTGACTCCCAGAGCCACTTCCCAGTCAGCTAAAATAATTATGCACCATGTCTTTATGTCGAGTGTTCTTTTGTCTCCCCACACATCAAAGGATAGGGGTGGTAAAAGTGAGCTTGATGGTGGCAGGGGATGGGGCAAGACTGCAGGAACAAGGGATGGTTGTTGTTGTTGTTGTTGTTGTTGTTGTTGTTGTTGTTGTTGTTGTTGTTGTTGTTGTTGTATCATTTAAGTACTCCCAGGGAGTGTAATGCTTTTGCCCTGTTTCCCATCAAAATGGCCATAATTAAGGTATGTGGGTTTGAGCAACCATAGATATACAAGATAGCACCGCAGCAACATAAAAAAACATAATGGATCAATTACCATTTCCTAACTAGAGGAACTGGGGGCAGCTGTTTATTGTGAGATTTGGCATAGATTTCATCCACAGTATCACATGTTTTAGCCACTTGGCTTCATCATCGGCCAAGGCATACGGCAATACTTCAAATGTCATCCTGACAAAACAAAATAAATCCAGGCAAATGTATCTTCAACTTGTATTTCCCCCTAACAAATAGTAAATTGTTTGTATCACAGGTTTTTATGCATCTGACATTCAGTGATGAAGGACTCATAAAAAGAATAAACAAACAAGAATGAATGTCAGATAAATAAATGGTATTGTAACATTTCCTGAACAGTTGAAAACAAGCCGATAACTTCCCAGTTTATAACTAGTTTTACCACTGGACAGCTCTGAATGGGTGAATAGCACTCCAAATGGTTCCCCTACAAACATTACAACAAAGAGGATTCACTAGAAATCCTGATAGTCTTCCTTCAAACTCTGCACAGAAAAATGGCATGAGGGAGTTGGGAAAAGAAGGTTTGGGATAGGAGGAAAAGAAGGAAAAAAGCTTCTTAGGGCTTTTTGTTTGCACACTATTCTGCTGTCATTTTCTTTTATGAATTATATTTGTCCTCCTTTGCTTTTCAAGTGGTTTAAGGAGTCTTGCTCATTCAATTTTCTCCTTGCACCAACCCTGCAAGACAGGCTAGTCGGAAGAAGTGAGAAAGTGGTTTGGGCGCAGTCACCTAGACAGCTTCATAGCTCAACAGAAACTTGAACTTGGATCCTTGTCCAATATTTTAACCACCGCACCACTCTTTCAATCAAGTCATTAGCAAACAGGAAAGAGCAGAGACAGACAATAAGAAAATATTGGCATCTCTGAAGTTTCTACATATTTCTAATTTATTTCAAATACACTCTGCCTTTGCCCCAGCAGAGGGACAAAAAAAAGCTAAACCAGAATAAATTATAACATTAAAAAATACTTATCCTAACCAAAATTGTACATGAAACACCTTCAAATGTCTTCCAAAATACATGTAAAGGATTTTTTTAAAAGGCAACTTTCCATTTAAAACCCCTTCCTCGGCAGCAGTTTAGTTGTTCCGAAGCCTGATTAAAAAGAAAAGCCTTTGCTTGCCAACAGGAGCACAGCAGGGAAGAGGCTAGCCTGGTCCCCCATGACTAGTTCCTCTTCTTCCATTTGTCACCTCAATGGTTTCCTTGCTTAACAGGGGAAGGGTATGTGAAATATATCACCTTTCAAAAGCTTTCAAGAGGCCTGGGATGGACAGAGGAAAAGAGACTGTCAATCTCTTCTTGGACATACATCCCTTTTCAAGGTCACCCTGCCAAATCTGGGCCTCATTTTAAATATCCCTTTACTGTGGGGGTCCAGACGCCACTGATTTTGGCTTCTTCTCTCCCAGCACGTGGTCTCTGGCTCACTACGATAGTACTGAGGTCATCGAGGCTTTCACAAAATAAAGGTTCCCCATTCCATGCTATAATCCACATCGTGGAGTGGGAGGTGGGGCGGACGACGACAAAAATCTGTGCTTGTTTTCCTTGGCAATATCCTGAAAATGTAGACATTAGTGGTGTAACATCTGCTTGGAACTTGATGGGAAACGCATTACCGGAGGTGGAGAGTGTAGTGTACATTAGAATCACAGGGGTCTTTGATACGTAACTCTGCTTGGAGATCTCACTAACTTATTGGCTCCTCTTAGTCTTTTGCACTCTGCGTGTGTTGATTTGTTTTAAACAGATTGTACTATAAATTGCCTTGCTGTAGCCAGAGGAGAGGACAGGTAGACATCTGCAAAATAAATAAATAGATTGTTGGTACTGAATAACTGGCATGTAGAGAGGCTGCCTACAAACGGTGGGCTGAGATGGAAATTGCGCCCTTGGCTGAAGAAAAAGGCATCTGAAGGACTGAATGTGGGGAAGGAATGTATTGTTATCTTTTATTTATTTATTTATTTATTTATTTATTTATTTATTTGTTTATTTATTTATTTAATTAATTAATTTATATGCCACCCATCTGGCTATGAGGCAACTCTGGGCGGTTTACAATAAAAAGGGCAAGTTGCAGGAATGAAGCACGCACTCCTTCTACCATTATAATAAGAATGGCTCTGTTGCTGTCATTCTTCTTGGCCTTTTGTTGATCTCCAAAAGACTGAGTAAACAGCTTCTCCAAAGGATTTTAGATTTTTTAAAAATGAGGCATTAAACTCTCTCACATTCCCTGCAGAGTCTCCCTGGGAGGAAACTGATGTGCCATTTCAGTTTTGCTGATTTCTGGCATCCAACACCCTGGCCTTTAATCTTCATTCTCTTGGCAGAACAAATTAGCACACAAAATATGGGTAATTCTTCCAAATCAGTAAACATAGACAGCCTAAAATAAGCAGCATGATTCCTTCTTTGGCTAGACTAATATGGTAATTGTAGAGCACAATTCCTGGTACACTACTATATAAATATTTAGGGATGGGGATTATGAGTCAATTGGATTAAAACGTTATTGAGGGATCAGCCCCTTTTTATTGGCAGTGAATTATTTATTTATTTATTTATTTATTTAAACTATTTATTTCCCACCTTTCATCCAAAAAGGAGAAAACTGTAGAAACTGATAGCAATGAGTTTTTAATCTTTTTTCATGATTAGTAATTTTACACATTCACAAGAAGAAACTTTGTTGGACAACTGAGCATACTTTATTCAAGTGTAATTACTGATAAGTATACTGGCATCAAGTATGTATCTATCAGGACATTTCTATTTGTCATTTATTGTCAAGAGAACAACTAACATTTTAAGGGACACACTTAAAGATTTAAGCAATAATAGCTTTTAATTAGACTTTTGGGATTAGTGTTATATTGAGTAAAAA
Organism: Phrynocephalus forsythii; assembly: GCA_029282475.1. NCBI lineage: Eukaryota > Metazoa > Chordata > Lepidosauria > Squamata > Agamidae > Phrynocephalus > Phrynocephalus forsythii. The sequence goes on along the minus strand of JAPFRF010000006.1, from coordinate 14,021,685 downwards.
GGTAAAGGTTCCCCCCGGACATGTGCGCTAGTTATGTCTGACTCTAGGGGTGGTGCTCATCTCTGTTTTCAAGCCAAAGAGCCAGTGTTGTGAAAGTCCGTGACCATGTGGCCGGCATGGCAGCAAGGAAACACTGTTTACCTTCCTGCTTTTTATGATGGTACCTATTAATCTACTTGCATTTACATGCTTTGGAACTGCTAGGTTGGCAGGAGCTGGGGTTAACAGCGGGAGTTCACTCTGCTGCGTGGCATGCGGGATTCGAACTGCTGAGCTATCAACTTTGCAGCTGACCGTTTCAGTGCTCTAGTCTGCTAAGCCACCACACCCCTATTATATAGAGTCCTGCTTATCAAAAACTAGTTTGATCTAGCAAGTAGAGTCTCAGACTAAGACTCAGTTGACGTGGGTTCCATTCCCTGTTTAGCAGTGGTAAACCACTCACTGAACATTGCCCATATACAGTACTTTGAAAAGCCTATTAGGGTATTGTAGGTTGGAAACAGCTGTAGTCTGTCCAACTTTTGGTTCCCTTCTGCCCCATGGTACACTTAGAAGATAATTTTTATTTATTTCTTTATACAATTTATATGCCGCCCACTACCCAAAGGTCTCTGGTCAGCTTACAATAGAAGTGAACAATTAAAACAAAGCATTAACATGTCACTTAAAACAATAAGAACATTTAAATACAAAACACTAAAATTTCCATCAGGACCCATAATCTATGTTATGTCACTTTAAAAACTTCTGAAACAGAAAGGTTTTTACCTGGCACTGAAACATCATCTGCGTTGGCACCAGGCGGATCTCAGATGGGAGGGCATTCCATAGCCTGGGGCAGTCGCCAAGAAGGCCGTATTCCTAAAAGCCATCCCTTTCACCTCCCTAAGGGACAGCTCTTTCAGGAAGGCCCCCTGGCTAGATCTTAATTGCCGGGTAGGTTCATATGGAAGGAGGCGGTCCTTCAGGTATCTAGGTCCTAAGCCATTTAGGGCTTTATACGTCAAAACAAGCACTTTGAGTTGGGTTTGGGCAGCAACTGGTAACCAATGTAGGTCATATGTAATCTGCATAATATGGTCCCTGGCAGCCCCTCCACTAACCAGCCGCGCTGCACAATTCTGAACCAGTTGCAATCGCCGGACCATCTTCAAAGGTTTTAATATAGCCATCACTGTCCAGCAGGAATTTTCAACTTCTCTCATAAGCAGTGTGAATGATGTGACAGTATCCTTCTCCAGGTAAGAGAACGACTGGACAGCTCAGTGGTTTAGGCATCTTATCTGCAGAGACAGAGGTTGAGAAAGGCTGGTCTTGATGACCCTTCCCTCCTATTCTTCTGTTCTGAGAAAATGAGTTCCTTGAGTGTTTTCTTAATCTTTCCTGGCATCCTTCTGGAGGGTCCTTGGCCTCCAGAACATGTATGCTGAATGTATAAAAATCAAACTCTTATTTTTGTGTGATCATCTTATGTTTCCAGATGAACAGGCACTTGACTATCTGAGCTTTTTCAGAGCAAACAATATGTAATATAAGCAGGAATCAATAGTTCCACACTTTAAAATTGCAGAGCACAAGAATAAATATGCTCTATCAGACCAAAGTTGTGCCCAGAACCGGTTACCGTAATGGCCAGCGCATGCTATGCAACCCCACAAACAGGACATCAACATGCTGCTCTTGTATCCTGGCATAAGCATGCTACACTGGTACTCTGAAGGATGATGCCTCTGATACTGGAACTAATATGCAGCTCATGACTATTGTCCACGGACTATTGTATTTCCATACTTTACTACAGTGGTCCCCCGCCCTTTCACAGTTCATATACTGCGGTCCCGCTATATCACAGGACCATAGTATATGAAAAAAGGCCCCCTGGGGTAAGGGGCAAAGGTCTGTTTCAGGCCTCCTATACTTACCCCAGGACTGGGGCTGCTCTGAACGGGCCTGCAAGGGCCTTCCCAGGCCTTCTGGAGGCCGCAAAAGTGTCTCCCTGCAAACCGGAAGTGACTTCCAAGTCACCAAAAATCATGTACGTGTTTATGCACCGAATGAGTAACAAGAGGAATGTTACCTTATTCGGATGATTAGATAAATTAAAGAAAAGATTTGTAATAATAGCTGGGGACTTTAATATGGTTACAGATAAAAAATAATAAAGATACATCACACTAAAAAGGAGGAGGGGAAATAAGAATATACAATATTGGATAAGCTGAAGAACAAGACAGACTTGCGAGTTGTGGAGAGAAATTAAAGGGAAGGAAAGGTAATTTACATATTACTCAACTGTCCACAACACATACTCGACAATCGATTATATATTTGTTTCTAAGTATGCCTTGTCAAAATGCATAATATGCAGATAGAATAATACAAATAAATTAACATAATTTGGAAATGAGGAAAGGGGTATCCCATACTAATGATTTTAAAGATATCTGGAACCTATTTTTGACACATGTATCTGAGAAAGGAAAAAGATATACTCCAAGCAAGGATTCAATTTATTTCTGGAAAGAATGGGCAGCATGAGGAAGAATGTTAACGAACAAAGTAATAATATAATGTTGACTTTGAACAAAGTATTAGTTGTAATGGTGAGGGATACACAAAGTTGTATACAGTTTTGTACTGTTTTCTATTTAGTTCATATATTTTTGTCTCAATGTTTTATGTTTCTTTTTATTTATCGTTTTGAATATAAATGACTAATATTGTATGGGACTTCTATTAACAAATGCTTGTTTTTATATACTTTAATATATATTTTAAAGTAAATAGGCGAGACAGTAAAAAGTAGTTAGGAGCTATAATGCAATGTGATTGAATCAGACTTCATGGAAATTTTACTATTTATTGGATTAATATAGCAGTACAACATTGTGCAACTGCTGTTCAGGTCTGCAGGTTTCAAGTCAAAGAAAACCATTCTGGCACAGCTAATTTAACAGTGTGGTTTTTACATTAAAGTACTTGACAACGTAGGTTAAATTATCACATTTACACAGAATGGGTATGTTATTGTCCTCTAGTATTACGGGAAATTCTGTGCAATGAACCGAGGGCTTGTAAGCCTTCTGTTTTGGGTTGTAAGAAAACTTGTCTCTTGACTGCAGGAAATAAAGAGGGCTAATTCATCCAAAAATTATTACCCTCTAGGATTCTTCTGAATGTAACAAGAAGTGAGCAACAGATTGCTGTTTGGTTGCCACTTACATTGACTAGAAGGCTACAGCAGGACTGAGTACACCAGAAGACAAAAGTTACTATGTATAGCACATTCGTCTTTTTCTTAGTGTTTGTCCCATTTGGTGGTGGGGTTCGGTATTCTTGTTTTGGCCCTCTTCTTGGAGCAGACATGGGCTAGGTCCAGGTGAACCCGGGACAATTTCATGTCATTCTCAAGGGTGTTCGTCCAAGCACAGTTGTGGATGACCCCTCAGTCGGGATCTGCTGACATCCAGAGTGAGACTTTTTGGCCAGAATTTCCTCATTGGCACACAGAACATAACCAAACCAATGTAGTCAGGCTTCCTGAATGTTTTCGGTGATAGGTACAATGCCGTATTTTGCTCTGATATCATCATTGTGCACATGATCCTTTCGTGTGAGGCCAGGGGTCTATTTCAGCATCCTCATCTCCATGATATCAAGGCGACATTCAGTTTCTTTAATTGCTGGCCAGCATTCTGCACTATACAGCGCAATAGGTTGAACAAACATTACATTAAAATATGAAAGTTTGTTTTGTTTTGTCTTTCTTTGATTTTGCCTGATTTTAAAGGGTCACTTATCTTTTTCAGAATTACAAGCTAAACATTAACAGGGGATGAAGGATGAAGATGAAAGCATGAAACATGTCACTGAATGGGACTAGATTTTGCCACAGACACTAATTTTATCCAACATATTAAAATTGGAACATAAGTAGAGAAGACATAAGTAATTCACTGTTTATGATTTTGGAATATCAGCTTTGCTGGAACTTATGACTGCTTATTCTTTGTAAGGTGGGTTTATCTCACTTGTTAAAACATGCATTTGATCTAAGGTCAGCTCTTTTTACACACTGTAGTCTACAACATGTATTTATGGCTGCTGTACATACAGTATGATGTGTCTGCATTTATGTCTAGTTTTAAAATCCTTCATGAGTTAGGACCAAGATACCTGAAACACGGTCAATCACCATAGCTCTGTTTTGAGGTCATCTTTCAAAAAATTTGCCTCTGATGATTAGTTTATCATATTTTTACACTTTATCATATTTTTAATTCATCTCTGAAGTTCTAGTTTTACTTTGGAATATGAAAAACTAAAATAAATAAAAGAATTGCATACGTTTGTTGACACTACAGGGATGTATTCTTTTAAGTTGCTGTTACTTTGCGCAGATAAATTTATGGAAAATTCAAAGTCCTTCTCCAGACTGAAGAAAGATAAGGGATTTTTTGTTGTTGTTCAGTCGTTCAGTCGTGTCCGACTCTTCATGATCCCATGGACCAGAGCTCGCCAGGCCTTCCTATCTTTCACTGCCTCCCGGAGTTTTGTCAAATTCATATTGGTTGCATCGATGACACTGTCCAACCATCTCATTCTCTGTCGTCCTCTTTTCCTTTTGCCTTCAATATTTCCCAGCATCAGGGACTTTTCCAAGGAGTCCTCTCTTCTCATGGGGTGGCCAAAGTACTGGAGCCTCAGCTTCAAAATCTGTCTTTCCAGTGAACGTTCGGGGTTGATTTCTTTCAGAATGGATAGGTTTGATCTCCTTGCAGTCCAGGGGACTCTCAAGACTCTCCTCCAGCACCACAGCTCAAAAGCATCAATTCTGCGGCGATCAGCCTTCTTTATATCCCAGCTTTCACTTCCATACATCACTACTGGAAAAACCATAGCTTTGACTATCCTGACCTTAGTTGGCAAAGTGATGTCTCTGCTCTTTAGGATGCTATCTAGGTTTGCCATTGCTTTTCTCCCAAGAAGCAGGCGTCTTTTTATTTCGTTGCTGCAGTCGCCATCTGCAGTGATCAAGAAGCCCAAGAAAATAAACTCTGACATTGCCTCCATTTCTTCCCCTTCTATTTGCCAGGAGGTGATGGGACCGGTGGCCATGATCTTAGTTTTTTTGATGTTGAGCTTCAGCCCATTTTTCCACTCTCCTCTTTCACCCTCATTAAGAGGTTCTTTAATTCCTCCTCACTCTCTGCTATCAGAGTAGTATCATCTGCGTATCTGAGGTTGTTGATATTTCTTCCATGATGTACTCTGCATATAAGTTAAATAGGCAAGGTGACAGTATACAGCCTTGTCATACTCCTTTCCCAATTTTAAACCAGTCAGTTGTTCCATATCCAGTTCTGACGGTTGCTGCTTGTCCCACATATAGATTTCTTAGGAGACAGATAAGGTGGTCAGGCACTCCCATTCCTTTAAGGACTTGCCATACTTTGTTGTGGTCCACACAGTCAAAGGCTTTGGCATAGTCGCTGAAGCAGAAGTAGATGTTTTTCTGGAACTCTCTGGCTTTCTCCATAATCCAGCACATGTTGGCAATTTGATTTCTAGTCCCTCTGCCCCTTCGAAATCCAGCTTTTACTTCTGGAAGTTCTCTTTCCACATACTGCTGAAGCCTGACTTGCAGAATTTTGATCATAACCTTGCTAGCGTGTGAAATGAGTGCAATTGTGCGATAGTTGGAGCATTCTTTGGCATTTCCTTTCTTTGGGATTGGAATGTAGACCGATCTTTTCCAGTCCTCTGGCCACTGCTGGGTTTTCCAAATTTGCTGGCATATCGTATGCAGCACCTTTACAGCATCCTCTTTTAAAGATTTTACAGAGTTCAATTGGAATGCCGTCACCTCCACTGGCCTTGTTGTTTGCAATGCTTTCTAAGGCCCACTTGACTTCACTTTCCAGGATGTCTGGCTCCAGGTCAGCAACTATGCTATCTTGGCTATCAGGGACATCCAGATCTTTCTGATATAAGTCTTATGTATATTCTTGCCATCTCTTTTTGATCTCTTATGCTTCAGTTAGGTCCCTACCATTTTTGTCCTTTATCATATCCATCTTTGCACGAAATGCTCCTTTAGTATCTCCAATTTTCTTGAATAGATCTCTGGTTTTTCCTTTTCTGTTGTTTTCCTCTATTTCTTTGCACTGTTCATTCAAGAAGGCCACCCTGTCTCTTCTTGCTATTCTTTGGAAGTCTGCATTCAATTTTCTGTATCTTTCCCTTTCTCCCTTGCATTTTGCGTCCCTTCTCTCCTCTGCTATTTGTAGGGCCTCGTTGGACAACCACTTTGCTTTCTTGCATTTTCTTTTCTTTGGAATAGTTTTCATTGCAGCCTCCTGTACAATGTTACAAGCCTCCATCCATAGTTCTTCTGGTGTTCTGTCCACCAAATCTAGTTCCTTGAATCTATTCTTCACTTCCACTGTGTATGCATACAGGATTTGACTTAGATTATACCTGATTGGCCCAGTGGTCTTCCCTACTTTCTTCAGTTTAAGTTTGAATTTTGAAATAAGAAGCTGATGATCTGAGCCACAGTCAGCACCAGGTCTTGTTTTTGCTGACTGTATAGAGCTCCTCCATCTTTGGCTGCAGAGAACATAATCAATCTGATTCCGGTATTGTCCATCTGGTGATGTCCACGTGTAGAGTCGCCTTTTGTGTTGTTGGAAAAGAGTGTTTGCAATGACCAGCTTGTTCTCTTGACAAAACTCAATTAGCCTTTGCCCTGCTTCATTTAGAACTCCAAGGTCAAACTTGCCAGTTATTCCTTTTATCACTTGACTCCCTACTTTAGCATTCCAATCCCCTATGATGAGAAGAACATCTTTCTTTGTTGGAAGGGATACCAAACAATTTTTTGAAAATAGCAGTGAAATGTTTGTGTGATTTTTTTTTTTCATATTGCTAACTAGATAGAATGCAGGAAGAATAGTGTATAAAATGAAATGTATTGTTTTGCTTGTAGAGCAGGATACACACACACACACACACACACACACACACACACACACACTTCACTAATTCCAACACTGATTCATTGAGTTTGTGGCAGGGAGATCAGAATTGCCTTGGTAGGAGACCTTTTCTTTATGACTACATAAATCTTTTCCATTAAAATTAGAATTATTTATGTTTAGGACTACCTGTCCTTGCACTAGACCTAGTGGGCCTGGGGGAAAGCATTGCCAAGACCACAAACTAACTTGGACCTCCACAGGCTTCCAGTCAGCCATAAGGAGTGGTTTAAGAATGGCTGCATTTGAAGTTGGGTTATGAGTCCCAAGAGGCTTCACAGCTTATTTTAAATGAGGGAGAGAGAGGGAGAGAGAAGGAAAAATCCTTGCTGCTTTTTACCATATACTGACACACGAGTGTGGAAGGAGGAAATTTTTAAAATAATAATATAAACCTTTTATCTTTTGAAATCTACATTTTGGAAGCCTGTGCTTGGCCACCTTCTAAATTCTGTAGTGTGTTTATAAAATCTCAGGCTGAACATGAAGAGCATATTGTGCTCACAATATAAAGCAACAGAAGACATTGAAAAAGTTACATTTATAAAATTCTGAGCAAATATTTGTGCTAAATGAAGGTCAAGGAGCTAGCAGTCATGGAAACTGTACTTCTCTGTTTACTCAGTCTAATTTCAATGCAGGCAGCTGGAGTGAACACGTCCCACCATTGGCCTGGCAAGTCTTTCAACCTCGACCTAAACGGACCCTCTATAGGAGCAAGAAATAATTTCTTCTTTATGCTAACTGGTCCTCTGTCAGACCCTGGCCGCCAATTTCACAAAAATCACACACAGTGGTTTTATAAGATGGCCCCTGGTTAACTAGTATCTTATCTGAGACCACATATGTCATTCTATTCAGACAACACATTATAGCTGAATTTGACAGAAAAGGCCAGGGTCGTTATTTGCTTTGGTATAGTCCTGTGTTTTCCATAATGAACAGGTAACAATATTAACAAAAGTGAGCTGTGCGTATCAGATACATCCAGCTACACATTGACCATGCTGCATCCACCTGCATCCACCAAAAAGCTTTGGAAGATTGGAACATTACCCAGATATCTCAAGCACAGGTCAGTATCTGTACAGTGAGAGGATACCTAGTGTATCCTTGTCTGTTTTCAACATCTACCCTGCTATTTCACATAAATCTTTCTCTGCTGTTTGTCCTGCTCTTTACAGCCACTCATTTAACAATGCGCTTGTTTAATGACCTCTCAGACTTACAACCACCAGCTGCAGCCAATGCTGCAGCCAAGGCCTCATTGCTGGCTCAGGAAGAACCAGCAGTTCCAACCCATGGGACCTGGGCTGAAGCGTTCAGCCTGCTTCTGCTTGCCTTCATCTACCTTGTCAGCAGCTCAGAGGGGAGAACACAAGACTAAAGCACACAACCCTGCCTTCCTCCTCCTCCTCTGCCTCCAAGGGACAGGTGTTGCTGTGTCACAATGCCTCCACCAGGGAGAAGAATGACCTGAGCGGGGCACGGCACTGGCCACCCCCATCTCTATTTCCCCCTTCTTTTTGTTCTACGTCTACTGTGGCCTCCGGGAGAGCCTCCCCTCTGGTCTAACTCCAAGGAGGGCAGCCTCAATGCACCCCAAGATATCCAACTTAAGCTCCTCATTAACAACCAGTTCACTTAATGACCTAGCCAGAGGAATGGAACTCTGTGGTTAAGTGAGGAATACCTGCATATTCAGTGATAACATTGGACTTCTGAATAGGGGCAGGGAAGTATGAAGAGCTATAAGAAAGCAAAGACTCCTGAATGCACTAGGACACCATTCTTTCTGACATGTCCATGTGCAAAGAGGGAGCTCAGCAGTGTTTTTTTCTTCCTTATAGGTATGAGGAAGTCCCATTCATGAGATTATTTCCATTCCAGAATGGCTAACAAAGTTGACCAAACATTTCATGGTGATCAGTATCTGCTCTGGTATCTAATATATAGGTGTCTGTAACTGAACAGTTAATATAAATATGCTTGCCATTGGAAAATAAAGGAAGCAATGTACTTGAGAAGTTATATATAAACTAGAAGTTTCAAGGTGTTGGTTTTGATTTACAAAACCCTCCATGGCTTGGCCCCTGTTTATCTGGCAGAGCGTATTTCCCAACAATTAGATCCGGCCCAACCCACCCGTTTGTCTTTGGGACTTTCGCTCCGGACTGTCCCCCCGAAGGAGGCCCGTAAAACGAGCACTCGTAAATGGGCCTTCTCAGTGGCGGGGCCGACTATCTGGAACAGCCTTCTGAGCGACCTATGGCAGGCTCCGTCACTGGCGTCCTTTAAGAAAGGCTTAAAGACTCTGCTTTTTAGGGACGCCTTCAATAATGACTAGGGACTATTTCTCCCCCCCTTCTCTTGCCCCAGCCTACTTATATTGCCTACTTGGACCGCTTTGTTATTGTGCTTGTTTTTAGCCTTTTTTAATTTTTATGTGAACCACCCTGAGTTCTTGTTGGGAAGTAGGTGCGGTATATAAATCTGAAAATAAATAAATAAATAAATAGAATTGCTTCAGGGACCATCTTTGATGCAGAGACCATGAGTTGGCCCATACACTGTTTAAAGAAACGATCCTCCACTTTTTCATTAATGTAGTAGAAGCAGCTATGGACCACAATATAAATATGAAACCGTGAGTTAATGGATAAAATTATACTTAACTATTATAGGCAATCAACAGTCACCATGTGGGAAACTCTACAGAACTCACTTCTGTACTGCAAAGAATTGAAGAAAGAAGAAAATACTTTAAGAAAAAGCAACAAGCCTTGCGTTAACAAGGCAAAAACAAGAGCTACATCTTTAAAAACCAAAGGAACCAAAGTAAATCTTCCTGTCCAGCTGAAACCTATTTCCTGTAAAATGTTTTCTGAACATATTTACAAAGAAGTTGGGTTTTATAAAATATTAACTAGCCCATTTGAAGGACATATGTTTTATTGCACATTTCTACTTCTGTTCAGTGTAGATGTTATATTTATTTAACGTTGTTGTCTGTCACTCAGTCAAGTTTCTCACCCCACCATTTAATGACAAAAAATAAAGAGGGAGAAGATGCGGCATGCCTACTGCTGGCTGGTGGCAATATTTTTCTGGGTGAGCATTCATTCACTTTTACCAAAACAAAACAAAAAACATCCCACAAGCTGTGTTTGAATTGTTTATGGACGAAAACAGTTTCATTCTTCTTACAATGAGAAGGAAAGTAGACAAAACTATAACATTTCCAGTGTTTATAAATGCTGGAATGTCCTATAATTCTGTCACACTTTAATGTGACCAAGATATGCAAAGCATGATGTGATAGTGAAGAGAGCAGGACACTTGATTTTTAGTAGTTCCCATTAAGCTCTAGAATACAAACTGGGATACAGGCAAAGAAAGAAAGAACATACTCTGCATGCTGAACACTGGTACTGCCTAGGGCAAAGCAGGTTAGCTCCTGCTGGGAGGAGTAGTGGTGCAGACGGGTTACAGGTACACTCTTATATTTCCTAATGTTTAAGAGAATGGCTCCCATTCAATTCCATCCTGGAAAAAAAGTAAAGCACAGTAAATGAAGACAACACTTCCTTCCCTTTCCTCCCTTCACCCCCAGCCCCACTGACCAGGGAGCAATGAGTCTCTGTGCGGAATATGCACAGAGGTTCATTATGCACTCTAGGGGTCCATGCAGTATAAACTCCTTCTCCTAGCACAAAAACAGAAACACAAACACTCTGTCTTAATGATAGGCATTTAGCTAGAGAGACCCAGGGGCGATGGGAGGCTACTCTCTATTCCTTCTGCAACAGCCAAGCACATTGGCCTGGCTCACCTTAAAAGAAGCAAAACTGCCACCTACATTCCAGACATCATTAGGAATCCCTCTGTATTGACTACATGCTGCTTTAATCAACTTTTGGGAAGTGAAATGGATGCAGAGGTGTGGCTAGGGTTTTCAGCACCCTGGGGCAACGTTAGTTTTTGCACACATACCCAAGGGATAGGGAGGGGGCTAAGACGCTACTGAGGAGGAGGAGGTAGTGGTGACACAGCCACGGAGCACTCTGCACCAGTTCTGGCAGGCTGCCCGTGACACATCTTCCCATGGTTCCTAGCTGGGGACCTGTTTGGTGCCCAATTTGGTACCCCCCAGATACTACATCCAGGGACAGATGTCCCCCCTTGCCTATCCCAGCTATGCCACTGAACTGATAGCAGTGTTGAGCAATGGCAGTGCTCTCACCAAAAGCCACCACTGCTGAATCAATCCAACACTGAAAGATTCCAAGAACATCACAAATCCAGAATTAAGAGACAATCGAATGGTTCTTAATGTTTTTTATCTGGGCATCTGCAGCAGGATATCAGCAATCAGATGTTAATATGCTTGGGCATGAACTTGCTTTGCAAAGATTTGCCCACTAAGAACAAAAGCAATTAACCAATTGCTATGTTTCCTTTGTGGATTTTTTTTTTTAAATAGGATGTTGCGTTTGATGTAATTCAAGACAGTGCAGACCTTTGGGGACATCCTGGATGGCCTGGCTGATGATCTGGTTGATGCCCTGGTGGATAGATGGTATGGTGAAGCCACTCAGGCTATCAATCGGAATGCCCCCTGAGCATTGCCTGTGATGCCGAGCCCGCTCTTTGACATGGTTCATGGCTGAATTGCGTGCGATGAAGCAGGAACGGAAGATCCCAGGTGGCAGCCGTATCCAGGGCAGCATTCTACCAGCTTAGGTTAATCACCCAGATTCGCCCTTACCTCGATGGAAACTCCCTGAAGATGGTTGTGCAAGTGCTGGTCATCGGGAGGACAGACTACTGTAAAGGTGGCAGCCAGACTGGTGGTTGGCGCAGGCAGATATGACCGCATCACCCCCATTCTGGCTTGCTTGCCTTGGCTACCTGTTGCCTCCCAAATAAGGTTCAAGGCATTGGTTTTGATTAACAAAACCCTCCATGGTTTGGGAACAGATTATTTGATGGAGCGTGTCATCCTAAAGTCAACATTAGCCCAGCCCACCAGAATATCACAGTCCCTCTCTCTTCAGCTTACCACTCCTTGGGAGGTGCAAAAGACCTTAACTCGTAATTGTGCCTTCTCTGTGCCAGGCCCTACACTATGGAATAGAGATGGGCATGAAATGAATTTTTTTCATTTTGTTATTAGTTATTCATTTCGCTACATAATGAAACAAATAACGAACCTGGTGCTGGAAAAGTAACAAACCAAACCGAACCAAGAAAATTAGGTTCATTATGTGTTGTTTCGTCAATGGCGGCACACAATGAAATGAGCTGTTTTAAATGTTAAAAAATGTCCTGAATATCCATTAAAAACCCAGCAATAATTATTTATTCTGACTGATAATACCTGCCAGTGGGGTTTGGTGTGCTTAAAACATTCATTTATGTCTTTTCTCACATTGTGGTGTATTTTCTTCCTTTAAGGGGAGTTAGGGCATCCACACAAAATGGCTGCCACATGCCTAATATTGATTTCTTGGGCATTAAAATGCCCTGGACATCCATAAAAACCCAGCAAAAATTATTTATTCTGCATGATAAAATGAGTCCTTAAAACATTCGTTTATGTCTTTTCTCACATCACAATGTATTTTTCCCCTTTAAGGATGACACAAAATGGATGCCAGCCACATGCTTAATATTTCTTGGGTATTAAAAAACGTGCAAGGGGGTGAGGGGTACTTAAAACATGCATTTATGCCTTTTCTCAGATCACTTTAATTTTATTTTATTTTCTGGTATTTTTTTGAGTCAATTCATAGCTTCCTTGAATTTATTTTTATTTTTTATTTATCCTTATTTTACTATATCATGCATTGAGCACAGACACATGGGCTAGCTATGTGATGGGATCATGTAAATTCTTGGACATCTTCAACCAATATCATGCCCAGGTTGCAGTGGGAAGGTCTGGCAGTTCCAGAGGGCATAAAAGCTCTTGCCCTCCCCCAGCCCTCCTTGCAGTCTGTGGTGGAGTGGAGTGGAGTCAGGTTGGGGTGGGATTGCTGTCTGCATCGTTACTTTCACTTTAGGCTAGGCAGTTTGTTCAGTTATATCAATTTATTTATTTATTTATTTATTTATTTATTTATTTATTTATTTATTTATTTATTTATTTATTATTTATTTATTTATTTATTTATTTATTTGTGTCTAGGGCATTGGGGGACGCCCGTGTGTGGGAAATGCTTTAATCGCACAAAGCAGGTAAAAACAAAAAATGAGTTACAAAACAACAAAATGGATTTTTTTTTGCAAAAATTAATGAAAAACAAAACAAAACAAAACAAACTCCTCAATGAAACAAAACAAACACCATTTCTTCAATTCGTGCCCATCTCTACTATGGAATCATCTTCCAAGTAAAATTAGGATGACAGAGCCCCTCTCAGCCTTCAATAAGCTATTAAAAATATGGATGTTTAAGGATGCCTTCAGTGATCAAGGAGGTTGATTTGTTTTGTTTGTCCACCTGTGTTTTTCCCATCTTCCCATCGTATTCTTGTTTTTTGAACTTTTTAAATTGTTTATCATTTTCCTTTGTTTAGAATTGTTTGTATTGTTTGCCACCCTGAGTTATCTTGGGAAAATTGGGTGGTATATAAATAAAAAAAATAAAAATAGCCCTTTTCAGTATTTGGAATCAGAAATAGCAGAAACAGATTCAGAAGTAGTTATCATTCTTGTAACTACAGAAAGAATCTATATTGTTAAATCATTGAAGGCAAAATACCTTTTCTTAAGGAATGCCTATAGAAAGTATGGCAGGTTGTTAAAGAGGATAAATGCAACATGTAAGAGAAGAGAACAGTAATTGCAACTGTATAATTGATTTAGGGAACAATGGGCATGATTTTTAAATCATTGGAATAATAAAATCAGTTGCATGGTTTATCTACACAATTTATTTCCTGAATTGCAATTACAATTTTAGTTTAGAATCGAAAGGATTTTTAAAAAATAAATGTTGTACTATCTGCCAAAATAATTTAATGCATCAGATGGGATTGTGGAGAATAATACAGAACAATAATATAAAATAAAAACAATGATGATACTGCATTGTCCTACTGTATATATGATTAATAAACACCTTGAGTTTTTTTAAACTGTAATTCTTGTAAAATCTGCATTCATTATCTTTGAATATTCAGAATGTTGATGTGACCTTCCCTAGCCTGAACAAAAATAGATACATCAGAATTTTTTTATTTTTTATTTTTTTATTTTATTTTTTTTAAATTTTAAGCTACATACAGACAAGATAAGAAATAAAGAACTACAATTAACAATATAAGTGTACCCCCACCCCACAGGACCATCCATGCATTCTTCTTCATTGCTCAATCTTCTATTATTCTAGTAGTCTTCTTAAAGTCCTCTTCTCCAGAATTGTCGTGAAATATTCGTGGACTCTTTCCCCTTTCCTTCGACTAATACATAGCCTATAAATTTACACCAGATATCGTAGAAAACGTCTTTTTTCATTTCTCCTCGTTTAACCTTTAAACTGCAAGACAATTTATCGTTTATAGCTATATCCCAAAGTTTGTTATACCAGTCTTCCATCTTAAGTTGACTTAGGACCTAGATACCTGAAGGACCGCCTCCTTCCATACGAACCTACCCGGCGATTAAGATCGAGCCAGGGGGGGCTTTTGAAAGAGCCATCCATCAAGGAGGTGAGAGGGATGGCTTGTAGACAAAGGGCCTTCTCGGCAGCTGCTCCCAAGTTATGGAATGCCCTCCCTATTGAGATCCGCCTGGCGCCAACACTGATTACATTTCGGCGCCAGGTAAAAACCTTCCTGTTCCAGAAGGTTTTTAATTGATACAATATAGATTGTGGGTCCGCTGATGACAATTTTAGGATGATGATTTTAAATAAGGTTTTTATTACTGTTTGATGATTTATTGATATTTTATTTATAACTATTTTAAATTGTTTTAATTCTTTGATTGTAAGCCGCCCAGAGACCTTTGGGTAGTGGGCGGCATATAAGTTGAATGAATGAATGAATGAATGAATAAATAAATAAATAAATAAATAAATAAATAAATAAGTTCTAGTTTTGACTTCCAGTTTTTTGCTATGATTAATCTAGCAGCTGTCATAAGATTTGCTATTAGTTCCTTTGTTGTAACATTGTAATCTTTGCTTGTTAACAATGATAATAATGCTATCTCTGGATTACAATCTATGTCTATCTTAATCATATTACTTAGCTCTAGAAACACTTTTTTCCAGAACTTTTGAACTATTTCACATTCCCACCAAAGATGCAGATATGTGCCAAGCTTTTTTTCACATTTCCAGCATATTTTAGAGAAACCGGGATTCATTCTATTCAGTCTAATTGGGGTTAAATACCATCTAGAAACCAATTTAAAATAGTTTTCTTTTATCCTGACCGATAATGATCTCAAAATTCTCATATTCCAAATTTTCATCCAGTCTTCTTTCTTTATCTCTACATTGAGATCTTGGTTCCAGACCTCTCTCAAGGTATTTAACTCCTTCATTTCCAATGATTCCCCTAAAATTTTGTATATTTTACGTGTTATTCCTTTCTCTGAATTTTCATGTTCAGACTCAAGCAATAGTAGGAAGTGTTCAAATTTTGTGCACTCTCTGATTTGATTATTTCTTTTGCCCCCGTCCTTTGTCCATTTCCCTAATTGAATATAATTTAACCATGTTAAATCACTGGATTGCAAAATATTTTTAATATCATGAATTGTTTTAATCTTGACAATCCAATCCTTTAGTCTAGCTATTTTCTTAGTTTTAAATAACTCTAAATAATGCTTCAAGTTAACAGGGAAGTTTTCCAGGTCAGTAACTAAAGTCAGTGGGGATCCCTTCGGAGACAAGATTTTTCTATATGTTCTCTATGTAACAATTAAACTATTCAAAAGGGGGTTGTCGATCTTTACTTTGTTTTTGACATCCGTAAATAAAAACTTATTTATTTCCCCCTTTATGTCCGATGACTCTTGCTCCCACCATATTAGCTTCTGTGGTTTAAAAAGAATTTCCCCCAAGGAACTGAGTTGATTGGCTATATAGTAATTTCTTATATTGGGTATACCTATTCCTCCTTCTTTCTAGGATCTGTACCACAAACTTTTATTTATTCTTGATTTTTTCCCTGCATTACAGAACCTATTTATCATGTCTTGGAGAATTTTAAGTTCCTTTTCTAAAAACTGAACCGGTAACATTTTAAAAATAAAGTTAATTTTTGGAAGTATTATCATTTTTATCAATGCAATTCTACCAAACCATGATAATTTCAATTTAGAGTAAGATGATAGTTTGTTTTTCATCTCTTCTTTTAATTTTAAAATATTTCTTTCTTTAGTTTTAGTGAATTCTTTGTAAAATTCTAATCCTAGATATCTAATGCTTTTTCCCTGGTTTAAGTCCGAATTTTTCAATTATCTTTAGGTCTTGTTTTTCATAATTGAACAATAAACTTTCTGATTTTTGCCAGTTTACGCATAATCCTGTTATTTTTCCAAATTCTTCTAAATGAGTTTTTACTCTTTGAATATTCTCGATTGGGTTTAAAATAGTCAGAAGGGCGTCGTCCGCGAATAGGCTGATTTTAGTTGCCCCATCTTTCCCTATACCTTTAATGGATTCATCGTCCCTTATAGCGTCTGCCAGGAGCTCTATAACAATACAAAAGAGAACTGGAGAGAGAGGACATCCTTGTCTAGTTCCCCGGCCTAGGGTGATTTGTTCTGTCAATCCATCATTAACTGTTATTGAGGAAGTGCCCTTTGAATATAGTTGGTTTATTACTCCCCAAAAAGATTTCCCAAATCCCCATTTTTCTAACAGGATTTTTAATGTGGACCATTGAACGCAATCAAAAGCTTTAAAAAGATCTAGAGATAACATCCCAGCTTTAGTAGTACTCTTTCCCATTTCATAAAGAACATTCAAATTTCTTCTAATAATATTTGCCATTTGTCTACCTTTGATAAAACCACATTGATCCTCTTTAATATATTTAGCTATAAATTTGTTCATTCTTTTAGCCAGGATTGCAGTAAAAATCTTAGCATCTTGATTTAATAAGGATATTGGTCTGTATGACCCAATATCCATTAAATTTTTATTAGGTTTTGGTATTAAAATAATTAAAGAATGGGTCCATGATCTCGGGACTTGTTCTCCTTCCAAAATTTTATTATATAGTTTCTTTAATTTACGTATTAGTACTGCTTTAAAAAGTTTGTAAAATTCAGGTCCCAGGGCATCCACTCCAGGCGTTTTGTTATTCTTTAATTTGTCTATTACCTCGCTTATCTCTTGGTCTGTAATAGGTTTTTCCATTTCCAGCATATCTTCTTGTTCCAAGATCCTACATCAGAATTTTTCTGCATTGTTCATCATGTTCTACCAGGAGTCTTTGCCTACAGAGATTGATATGCCTGAATTGATCTGCAGATTCATCATGTTCTACCAAGAGTCTAATTACTTTTGTCTAATTACTATTGGCAACATTTACATTCAAAGCAGCTCCCTTCATTTCTGTGGCACAGGCAAATGCGGCTTTGCTGACTTTTTAATTGGCCAATTATACATTTTAGTTAAGGCCTAAATACAGGTGTTCCATTGTATGTTATTCATCCCACCCCCCCGCCCACGGTTAAATGTCTAGAGATACAATGTTATTGTGTAGCATGAAAAGCATTGTCCTTAAAAGGCTGAACTATTTGTGATAACTAAAATATGAATAATGTCAGGTCGGATGGATGCGGTCCCCTGCAGAGGTTTTTGCAAGTTCATCAAATATCTTAGCCCTAGGTGAAGCAGAAACAGCAAGTGATCTAATTACAGCAATTGCCCAGGCATCAGAATTATGCAGGAAAGCTGCATTTTTCATTTCTGTTCAAAATCTTTTCAGCTTGTTTGTGTCAAGACAAAAGGCATGACAGACATTTCAAATATTGGTTGAGACCCCCAAATTAGGGGTGTCCTATCTGACTCCACACACTCTCCTGATCTAAATCTGTTCACATAAACAAATCAAACAACAAGCATCTCTCCAGACCACCTGGGTGTTGTGTTCTATCCACTCTGCAGTCTTACAGACTGCTCAAAGAGACACTGCTGGAAATTAAAAGACAAGATATATTTGCAGAAGCCAGCAAATTGTCAACTTCCATTGTGAAGTACATCAACAAACCAGCCAGCTTTCTACCTCTTATAGAGAGTCTACTCGAACAATGAGCTTTCACCCTAGCCAAACACAATGCACTACCATCCAACATTTTATATGGTATATTTAATTAGCAACTGATGGAAACCTATCTTTGCCCCTGTACATCTGGAGCCTTAGAGACCCTGGAGCACATGCTTTGACATTGTGAGATTTACAATGACCTTTGGTCCCCAGTCTTACCCGTCACCCCAGACAGGCGGAGAAGGTAATCCTGTACCACTTGCTTTTCATACATACCAGACAAATGGCTAAATACATTGATTTATTAATCCAGCTACGCAGATCATTATTTCCAGTTTACCAAACCACTTCATGACATAGGATGCAATTATTAATATCTTTTTTGCATATGCTTCAGTTTATGGAGGATAGTCAGTTGTTTCTCTGAATTCAAGCCATGTTCTGCCTTGGCGGAACATCCTGCCTGTACCTAGGTTGCCTGTTGTTCTGTTCTGTATGGGGTGCTCTCCCCATTCATTTGCAGACTGTTGCTTACTGTAAGCTGCCTGCTTCTTCTTCCCCCTTTGATACCAATAAAGGTGACTGATTAATTAACTGATTGATTGACTGATTGACTGCCTGATAAAAGGAAATTCTCTGGGCATCCCAGCAAGCAAGTTGCCCGAGATCAGAGTTTTCATTATGCCCTCAAGCAGACATTTTAGGCAGGAGAATGGCTCAGGTTCCAAAGTGGATGTGCTGCTTCACTTGCCTTGCGGATTGTTCATTCTGCCTTGTCTTGAGTCTACTCTGCCTCCAAGCCAGAACTCCCCCACTCCCCCACTCTCCATCTCTCTTTCATGGGATTGTTTAAAGAGTTCTTGGCCTTTCAGGTGAACATCAACTTATATAAAGACCCTGTGATGAAACTGATCTACCAGGCCTGTCTCCAGCCTTGGCCTTAGGGTTATTTTGGGGATGCCTGGTGTATCCAGATGATACTGCAAACAAAAGTGAATTAAAACAGTACCCATGCCTACTTTCAGGTGTCCAGGTTACATGGTCTTAGATTTACACTAGTCTTTCTGCCCATCACTCATACACACATATATTAGCGTAGCAGGGCTGCAACCACTAGGTAATATTATTTTGGCTTTAATTTGACCACAGATGGCTAAAACTAGTGAGTTTATTAAATTATCACCTCTGTCCTCAGATGGAGGTCCCTGGGTTTTCTGTTTCACCCTCCCTCCCTTGCCAAACAGAAACATGTCTGTTTCAAGGAAACACCAAATGTGAAGGTGTGTTATGTGCATGGCCTGTGGCTCTTAGTATGAAGAACTGGGGTGTGACTTCCAATGAACAGTTACCCTAGCTGGAGCTTTAAAACAACATTTTCAATGCAGCTGGCATTTTTCCTTACTAACAGCTAAGGTTAACTTTCCTGGCAAAATCCATCTTGCCATGAACTTTGGGCCTTGACGTCCTCCACAGTGGTACGCCCGGGACGAAGACTCCCAATGCATGCAACCTAGCAGATTGTAAGCTACAGTATATCTATATATTTTAGTCGCCTATAAAGGTATTTCCCTACTTTTATATTCACTGTATATGAATTTAGACATCTTTGACTAGTCACAATGTTGATTGCTGGGCGGAATTATGTCTTTGACCTCTACAGCAACATTTTAGCCTCTCAGATCTGTCACAGCAAAGCAATGTTTTTTGGATGTTTTAGCAGCATAAAAAGAAAATAGCACCAGCACACTCACAGCCAGCTCCTGTGGTAAAATATTCAGCACCTAAGTGATAGTTATATGTCTTTCCAAAGAGTAAAGTAAATAGACTTTTCTAAATCAGGATTCCACGTGTTCTATGTTTAAACCACTTACTGAAGAAAAATATTTATCCACCCCTCTGTTCATATTATACCATTTTCCCTATAATTTTATTCTCACGTTCTACAAAATGCTCAGTAGTAGTTGACATCAGAACCACAGTGCAATTTAAAAAATAAAAATAAAGGAAAACTATGTTGATTAAACTTAAAAATTGTGAATAAATTGCAAATAGAAAATAACATTTTTGCCAGACAGCTAAAGATATTGTCCCAACCGAATTTTATACAATAATTATGATAATTTTATGGGCATTTCAGTTTTAAAACATATTCCCTGAAAGGAGAGCTTAGGATAGAGGATACACTCAGAGATACATAAACCGAGCAAATACTGTCTTGTAATCTGCCTGGGATGCATCTGACTAAAAGAGATAGAAAAAGTGTAACAAGTGAAACAGAATACATTACCATTATAAATATTACCCGTGCAAGTAGAGTATGAATGTGTGAATAAGAACCTTTCCCCACCATGAATGCAGGAACTAATCTGCCATGAATTCAGTTTCTTTTTGGTCATCCACTCATTCAGATGCTGGAATTATTTTATTAGCACTGAGCAGATTGACAGTCAACCCAGCACAGAAAGGTCCCAGCCAAGCCTCCTAAATAGAGATGGGCACGGAACGAACATTTTTTCATTTCCATTACCGTTTGTTGTTTCCGTTACGTAATGAAACGACAAACAAAAATTGTGATGAAAATGCAACGAAATGAACAGAACCATGAAAATTGTGGTTGTTACGTTTTGTTTCCGTTAATGGCGACGCGCAATGAAATGAGCTGTTTTAAATGTTAAAAAACGCCCTGGACATCCGTAAAAACACAGCAATAATTATTTATATTGTCTGATAATACCTACTGGGGGGGTCCTTAAAACGTTTGTTTTTGTCTTCTCCCATCGCGATGTATTTTTCTTTTCCCTTTAAAATGGATGTCACCACCAGCTACAAAATGGAGGCAAGCCATGTGATGGGATTATGTTCAACCAATAGCATGCCCAGGTTGTAGACTGGGCGGGCAGGTCTGGCAGCCACAGAGGGCATAAAAACCTCTGGCAGCCCTCGTCCTCCTTGCAGTCTCTGGTGGGAGTTAGGGTGGGATTGCTGTCTCTGCGACTCTAGCTTCAGCCCTGCAGCCTCCGTGTGTGCGTGCGTGCTGCGTACATCTCAGTGAGTACCCTCCCTTGCTCCGCAGTGCAGTCACTCTGCGGCTGCCATGCACCCTGGGCAACGCCAGCTGCTGCCTTTGCAGCCTCCCTGCATACCTAGTCTATACTGTGTCTCTGCCAGCACCCATTTTTTTTAGTGTTTTCCCTCTGGTCTGGGGCGTTGGGGGATGCCTGTGCACGGAAATGCTTTAAAAATTGCGCAAAAAGCGGGTAGAAACGACAAACAAAAAAACAAAAAACGGTAACAAAATTTTTCCAAAAATTCATGACAAATGGAAACGAACCGAAACAGACCTCTCAACGACAAATGAAAAACCGAAACGCCATTTTTTTGTTTCGTGCCCATCTCTACTCCTAAAGGCAGCATGTGAGGATGCAAAGACTATAACCCTTTGCTGCCATGTTGCCTTCCCATTTATTTTATTACCACCAATCTCTCCCCAAAGGATGGGACTATCTTTGTTTGACTTCAAGAAGAGATTTAAGTACATATATAGTAGTATACTAGTACTATACAAAGTAGTACAGATACAAAGGACTAATATGCAAATTCATTTTTGTGGATACCAACACAACCAAAGCTTGTGTTGCATTTCAGCTCATCCATGTTACAACTAGCATATTGTTTGAGAGATAGATGATAGTGACTTTATACTATTGTTACTGTTTAATTCAGCTAGAACTTAAGGTAGAAGAAATTTCCATCAATTTGCTTATGTTATAAGTGAACAGGTGTTGATATGTGAGCCCAAATCTCCCTGGTTTGGAGGTTACAGTTCAAACCATAACTTTTTGCTTTATACTAGAGATGGGCACAAAACGGAAAAATAGTGTTTCATTTAGTTCCTTTAGTAGTTTCGTTTCATTTTATTTGTAATGAATGTTTCAAGTACTTTCATTACAAAATGAAATGAAATGAAACGAAACACTATGCTCCCCTGGACCCTATAGGATCAAAATGGCAGGGGAGCTTCCTCAAGGGATTCTAGGTAAGCCCCCAAAAAAATTTTTGGAAAGGTTTGGGGTTCAGGGGGCTGAGGTATGGAGCTCTAAATGTGTGCCCCTAGGAAAAAAAATCTTTCTAATTGGATTCCTAACTTTGGCCGTTACTTCACGAACCTCTCGCTGCGCGGCGAGCCGTAATTTCCGTGCGAATCGATCGCTTCAGTCCGCACGCTCCTCCTCTTTGGATTCGGCGCCACCCCGACCACGCCCCCTAAACCGTGCTCCAAGCGGGGCGAGAGATTCCCCTGCCGGAGGCCGGGAATCTTCTTCGCTTTGCATCGCATCCAAAGTCACGTGTGGCCAGTTAATATATATTTTTATTTTTTTAACTTACTTTTTCTTGAAATGCCGATGCATAGATATTTCGGTTAACCCATTCTTTTGATCTTGCCTTCTGTACACGGGGCAGGGGCAACAGGGGGCAAGCGTCCCGGGTGATGTGAGCGGAGCCCTCCGCTGGCAAGGGATGGCGAAGGGCTGCACAGAGGGAGGGGGGAGGTGGTGTCGGTGCCGCCGCTGCAAGACACCCCCGCGCGCGCCCACCCAGAGAGCGGCGGCGGGGCACACAGGGCGATGAAGCTGAGAGAAGCCTCTCCCGCCCCGCCCCAAAAACCCAACCCAGCTGCTCTGCTTCAGGGAAACACGATGGCCGCCCACAAGTCCTCGGGACAACCGCAGGGGCCTTTGAGCGCCGGGCTTGACTGCTGGCTTGTGCGCCTCTGACCGCAAATGACAGCCGGGTATTGATGCATCGATACGCCGTGGTAGTTTTTTTAAAAAAATAAAAGAAAGCAGAAACCGGACGTTGCAAGTAAGCTTCCGAATGCGAAGGGAGCACGTGAGGTAGTAATGGATTCGATCCTAAAATTTGGCATGGTGAGGACAGAGAAAGAGGGGTGGGGGCGAAGGGAGACCACGTGACCGGCTTCGCATTCAAAGCGAAGGCAATCCCGCTGCGAAGCGAAGTACTTCGTGAAGTAACGGGTTTGGAAGCCAAGTTGCAGGTGAAGCATTAGCTTGGCTTCCGATTCCAATTAGAAATATTTTTTCTGAAGGGCACCAATTTAGAGCTCCATATCTCAGCCACCTGAACCCCAAACCTCTCTAAATTGGGGGGGGGGTACCTAGAATCGCTTGAGGAAGCTGACCCCTGCCATGATGAAACATGGCTGTGATACATATTTTCAAAAAGCCCCCATAACTGGTGCAAGGAAGACCTCCATTCCTCTCTCCTCCCTCTCTGCTTTGGAGGCTTGCCTGACACAGAATTTCCAGACAATCACCCATAATCCAGCGGGGGGGGGGAGCCACAGTTAGCTCACTTGTGATCATGTGACCTATTTCAGTGTTTGTATTGCAAGACATTGCTTGTTGAGCAAGGCAGAATTGATCAGAAATGTTTGCTCATCTTGCAAAACACTCATAGACCAATGTACTTGTAAGGTATTACTATACACAGTTACAAGATGGCTCAGCAATACTATGTGCAAGAAGGATCTTTGAATTGTCATAGATCACAAGCTGAATATAAGCTCACAATGCAATGTGGCCAGAAAAAGGCATATGCTATTTTAGGCTGCAATGACCAAAGTTAGTCTCCAAATCCCACAAGGTACTAGTTCCCTTCTATTTGTCACTGGTGAGGCTTCATCTTAAGTACTACACTTCAAGAAGGATTCTGATAAATTGGAACAAGTTCAGAAGAGGGAAACAAGGATGATCAGGGGGTTTCAGGAAAGCTCAGCAAGGGTAGGTTGACCTTAAGGAAAATGAAAGTTTTTCAACAGATCCACATTCCCAGTGTGAGTAGTGTGGGCTGACAGTGTCCCTTGCTTGAGAGAATTTTCCCTCACTAGAGACACTAGTTAGTGGGTATCCACTGCCACCTTAGCCAGACCTCCCAAACCAACTCTTTTTCAATCCAGTAAAGCAAGGGACCAGTCTCTTTTGCCTTGCAGGACTCCTACCTCTACTTCTGCCTCTTCTATGGCCTTCCTGAGTGGTGGTGGTGGTGGTGGTGTCTCTCAAGGACAGGCTCTTGCCATGTTTGTCAAGATAGTATTCCAGAAAGCTTGCCCTGTTATTGTAGGGTGAGGGACATGGACTCTGACAGTACTGCTCTTTGAGGCGCTACAAACATTGCAAGTTTCTTCCTGCTCTACGTGACTCCTCAGTACTGGCCAGACCTTCCTCACTAGCTGCTGCATATAGTTGGGGGTCCAAGAGGGGTGCTGGGACATACTCCTTCTTCTTCCACAAAATGGCAGACATATAGTGGAGCAGTCCCTTTATCTTGCTTGTCAGGATCACCACTGCAGATGAGAAAGGAAAAATGCTATCCTCCCTTTATGGAATCCCCAATCTACCTAAAATGTCCCCTCATTATCCCCCATCATGTCAATCAAGCCCTGGAACATGGGGGCCATCTGGCCTACTAAGCTGCCGCCATGTTTCTCCATGTCTGTCACAAACAGGCCCTGCCTTTCTATAGCTTGACTCTACTGCCTCAACATGCCCCTCAGAGCCTCCTGAAGGGCAGCCTCACTGTCTGATGCCTTAGGCCTCTACCTGTGTCCTATCAGGGAGAGATGGCATCTTTTGTACCCTGGCTGCTGTGCCTAGTCAACTGATGTTGTCTGACACCCCAATATAAATCTGGCACCACTCTGTAATTTGGGCTGCTAATTGGTAATGTTCTTTGGGTTTCATTTATCAAGAAAGCACTCCAGGATGCCTAAGAAATAGGTTTCATATTCACGTCTTCCTCTACAAAGCAGAAACCTAGCCTTGGGTTTCTAATCTATAAGAGAAAACGGGACTGTTACAAATTGTTACAAATATTCAGAGCTTTCAAATTCAGATTCCGATATAGTTGAAATAAGCAAAATAGAACTTTATTTGATGAATTCTGATATTTCTGAATGGTAATGCACTTCCTTATTTTTCAGTGACTCCCGTAAAGGAAAGATGATATTCTGCACAGAAACTTCAACACTCCTGTGCAGCTTTGAGCTTCTTTTGCTCCTTCCTGATGAATCCTGTGCAGGAAAAGATGCCATTATGTGCAGGAATTATAATAATCCTGCACAGTTTGGCAACTCCAGAAAAAAAATACATGGAATTGTGAGTCTTGCTGCAAGATTTCTCAGGCAAATATTTAAAAAACCATATGCAGAAAAATCTCTTTATGAGGAGTCAAGACAAACTGTTTTCAGTCGGTTTCTCTGTGAGATGGAAAGGCTGTTAGATTCTCATCTCACAAAACTGTTTCCTTTACCAGGGTTCTTCCTCCAATACTTATAGGTTCAATTACTGTAACTAGTAACAAGCCGGACTTTTAAGAGTTCTAATGTACGCAAAATAGTATTAAATTTGTCGCTAATATTTACAAAGATATTGCATTTTACAATGTAATTCTACAAGTGCTTCGAAGTAAGCCCCGCTGATTTCAAAGGAAATCATTTTCAAGGAAGCATGTTTAGGACTGCAACTTAGGCATGTAGCAGAGGAGACAACTACATTCCTGAAATTAAATCTGTGCATCTTCTTTCTCAAACTTGATTTCAGCAATCAACTGAGACCTTACTGTCGAGTAACTACTTTAATTCTACAGTACACAACTTTCCCATCTGTTACTGGCCAGGAGGTGGCAGGCTTATATTTCAGAACCTACAGCTGTCAACTCTTGATTTGTTTGCTTAGAGCTGTATGCTGATGTGGTATTATACAAAAAGAACTTTCATAAAGAAGCCAACACTTGTGGTATCGTGAAAGAGTGTTTATTTTCAATAAAAGACTGCAGCGTCTATCAGCTTTAGGAAAGCTTTTTTCTTTTATTTTTTCCTTTTCGGCTTGCATGAACACAGCCAAGTTCTGAGTCAGCCTTGCATCTGTCTGAAGCATCCACACACAAATTGTTAAAATCCATGCACAAACTATGAACATAAAATGTATGAAAACACTGGTAAGAATCTAAACTCATCTCTAATCTGGATTTATTTTTAACTCAGTATTGCATATATCCATCTCATGGACACACACACACACACACACACACACACACACACACACACACACACACACACACTGTATACAACTAGAATATGCAAAATATCACAGCAAATGTTAAACAATAAACTGAAACATGTGTGAGACTTAAAACGTGAAAAAGTCAGAATCAGAAAGGCCATCAGAAAAGCTCTAACATGCTCCCTAAAATTCTCAGAAAGATAAAAGCCTTCAGCCTTTAATTTTGCCATGGGTGTTTCCCACCCAATCAGACACATTGTGTTGTCGTGGTTCATATTACAAATCTAAATTATGCCAACATGTCACTATGCACTTGTAATCCAAGTTACATGAAGGAACTTGGGTGTCAGGCACAAAGAGTATTATATAAACAGTAGAGTCACCCCCTGCCATTCTGTGGTTCAGGTACTGCGGTCCTGCTATATCGCGGGATTGCAGTACCTGCACCTCGGAGCCGCACGGGGGGCAGGGAACAATCAGGTCACTCCCCGCCGCCCCCTCCCCCTCCGAAAGGCCTCGGAGCCACGCGGAGGGGTGGCGGTGAGCAATCGGGTTGTTCCCCGACGCCCGCTGGTCCCCTCCGAAAGGCCTCAGAGCCACACGGGGTGGTGGTGGGTGATCGGGTCACTCCCCGCCGCCCCTGGGCCCCTCTGAGAAGTCTCGGGTGGGTGGGGCAGGAGATCAGATCCTGCAGCACCGCCTGTGCGTGCCGCGCCAAGACTTCTCGGACAGGCGCGCAATCGCCCCCCACCCGCTTCCGCATATTGCAGATTTTCATGCATCGCGGGTGGGGTGGGTCCCTAACCCCTGCGATTGGCAGGGGGTTACTGTATTATATAAACAACAATGTTCAAGCAGATTTTTAACCTGCACTTTATTGTAAATGTCCTCTAGTGAGAAAAACTCAGCATGGTTTTGATTGACATCCAGATATCAATAAAAAAAGTTCCTTAGCATCATCTTCGTGGCTTGGTAGCTTTTGTGACTTGAGATTTAAAGCTACACAGCTGTAGTACTTAGAAAAAATGGTTCGAGGTGTCTTCAAACTTCTCCTGCCACACTTTAAAACAGTGTTTCCCTACCTCAGTGATGGTGAACCGTTTAGAGATCGAGTGCCCAAACTGCGATTCAAAACCCACTAATTTTCCGCAAAGTGCCAATACAGCAATTTAACCTGAATACAGGTGGCTGTGACAGAGCAATGTCGGGTTACCACAGAAAGATCTCTGAGTGCCGCCTTTGGCACCCATGCCATAGGTTCACCAACACTGCCCTACCTCAAGGTCATGACCCCCAAGGAAGATGCAATGTGTTTTCTGGGGAACTGCAGTTAATTTATGTATTGTAGCCCTTGTTAAATAATTTTTCTTAATCTTTTGGAACAGGATGTTAAAGTTAGCATGTACGTATGTGTGAGAAGCAAGCCTTTCAGGGGCATAGCCGTCTTTTCAAGAATTCCAGGCAAAAATCAAAGAAAAATAAAACCAAAACAAAAGATACAAAAGACACAAAACATGTGTCACCTTAAAGACCAACCTTCATATTTTAATGTAATATTTTGTGGACACATCCACTTCTTCAGACATATAGCAGCAGAATGAGGTGTGCAATATACTGTAATATGTAATGGAATATATTGTATGTTTCATACCAAATATTCATTGGCTGTTATATGTAGGCATATTTGCATGTAAGCCCTGTTGTAAATTCCCATGTGCTGCATTGATATACTGTTTTTGCTCTCCATATGTTTAGTCTAGCCTCTTATGGTTTAATATTTAAAGCTTGAGTTGCATGCATAAAATATGTCTCTATTTTAGCCATCATGGGGGGGGGGATTTGGTGTCCATGAAGTGGTATGTGCTATATTACCTTACTTCATTTATTATTTGCTAGCACCTCTTTTTAAATATTTATTTTTATTTTCTATACCTAACATATTAAAACATATACATTGCTTGTCATTTGCCATGTTGCATAGATCAAAAACAACTATGTTCTCAATATTTCAGCCCAGATATTTCATATTTGCCTTTTCATCTTAAGCAAAATTTTCATACTTTTGTATTTGATTACCTTTCCCCCCATCAATATTATGTCCATCTTTACTTATCGGTATTTTCATCTAATGAGAATAAAAATAACGGAATACAGTGTTGAGCTGGCCTGTCTAATCCAAATTATATTCTCTATCCTAATACTTAATTCTTCATTTAACTTAGCATCTTAAAATATATTTGATTGACTCAGTATATAGTAAATCTATCCCAACCACAGTCTATCTATCTTTATTTATGTCTGTTTTCATCTAATACAAAAAGTGAACACAGCAAAATACAATGTTAAACTAGTCTGTCCAGTCTACAACATTTAATATATGGTAGATATCATCAACCAAGTATGTTTTATCTACTCTTCTAAAAATTACCTAGTTTCAAAATCCTTATATAACTAAAACTAGTGGGTAATCGGCTGCTAAAAATGGGTGTTGCATCTTGGTCCCTCAATTTCACATTGCATATAAAAGTTCCTGTATTTGCCTGACTACCATGGTTCTTTTAAAGGCCTAACAAATTAGCATTTCAGGCTGTTTTTCAAATTTCAGTTTTCCATTTTTTCATATCCTGATAGTTAGTTAATATCTTTACGTGATCCAAATACAGAGAACAAACTTCTACATTAGCCTATCTAGTTTTGACAGATTTTGAACTAGCTTAACATCAGTCTTAACAATATATTAGCTAAACAAATTGAAATAATTTTTAACTGTCAGAGAATATTTCAGGCTATTTTCCACATTTCCATTATCCCATATCCTAATGAACAATTAGTAGCTTTAAACAATCATTGAAAAATCTTAACAATATATTCAGTCCTTATAATGAATTTTTAGTTAGCTAAACCACTTTATTTAGCTAAACTAATATAAAATAGATCGCAAACAGTTATATTTATGTGTTCTTCTAATAGATACAGAGTTTCAACAGCTTTCTGTCACCTAACTATATCTAACTACAGCAGTTCTTTTAGGGATCTAACAGATTAGCATTATTTATATTTTATGCTGGTTTGCATAATTCCATTATCCATTTTCCACATCATTATAGTTCATTAATAGCCAATGGTGGTGAACCTCCGGCAGACCAAACAACCGGAGTGCTTAAGACACACCACCATCAGCCAAGACCATCAAAATATGGACAAAGGCTTTTTTACATGATTGATTCATTGAGACAGAGATTCTCTTTTTGAATTCTGACTTTTCTAATGTCCATTGCCTTCATAAGTTGTTTCTCTGACTTATCTGTTGATTGGCTATTGTAAAATTTCCAGACATTTCTTTCCTCTAACACAGATCCACCCGTTCCCATCTTCATCAGACTTGACTCATCCACAAGTTCATCCCACGATGCAGAAGTCTCCTGGACAGAGCTAAACTCCACACTCTCAATACATTCCCCCTGAATTTTTCTTGTTGTAGTGATTTGCAAATTGTAAATTTGTAGATTGATACCAGTGTTCTGTACCAGCTCCATGCTCCATCAAGATTAAGGTTGCGACTCTCCTCGGCTTCTATATTTAGTTCAAGAAGGAGCTCAGTCTCCAAAGAGTCTATCACATTATGGATTCTAAGGAGCAGGTCTGCAAACTGCTGATCTGTCATTGATTCCCAGCTCATTATGCTCAATTATAGTTCACTTCAAAGGGTTAATATCACTTGTGGTTATTGTTCTACTCAGCTTCAGGAGGGAGGGGTGTAGAAAAGAGAAAAGCAGAGAAGGAGGGGGAGGAGAGGGTGGAAAAAAATTCCTAGTCCATTATCTGGCAGCTGGTTTTAGAAACAGTAGAAACTATCCAAGGTCAGAAAATTGCTTTTTGGGAAAAGCATTTCTACCACTGTTCTCAAGCTCTCTCCTTATATCTATTGAAACAAAAAGAAAGGAGTTTTCTTCTTCTTCAAAATGTTCTGCCAGCCACAGGTGTCAAAAACAAGGTAACCGTGATGCAATATATAAAAATAGTCACTTGTGTAGTAGCTCGATCTTTTAGCTATTCATTTCCCCTCATGCTTGCAGACACATTTTTGGATGGGTGGGTATTAAGGCTTATTGAGAGAAAAAACATCCAAAATATCACCAAGATGAAACTCACAAAGAGAGATAGGGAAGAGCAAACAGCTTTAATCACGGCAGTAAAACTTCAAAATATTTATAAATATTTATCTTTTTTTACATTTGTCCGGCAACAGCAGCTTGAGCCATCGCCATGCAATGTTGGTCGGTCTTCCTCCAGAAGGAGATAAGGCAATTCCTGGACCTACAAAGCTTGTCACCACATTCTCCGTGGTCAGCAAGTCCTGCCTCTCTTTGCCCCCCCCCACCAAGGGAACGTACCCTTTTAGGGTCCTGTTAATCTGGAGAAATTCAGCCTGATAAGCCAGAGAGCTTATCAAGTCACTTCACTGTGGAAAGACCAGAACTGGAAGTCTATTTTTTTGCTAGCACCTATTGACATATTTCTGGAGAGGTGCCAGCAGAATAACATAGTTTTTCATTCTCCCCTCAAAGAGGATAGAGTCCAATGTTGTGACATCTTTACAAAAGGTTGACAAAACGTTACCACAGGAAAGAGTTTCATGTGAACCAAACAGGGAGGATTAGTCAGGAAGATCCAGAAACCAAAGATCTGACTACTGCATTACATGTTGTTTTATTGCACTTATCATATTTATTAATGTGTAAATGTGCAATGTTTCGTTTTCTTTATTAATTTATTTATTTAGAGTTTATTGATTTTATTATATCATTATTGAGTTCTTGATGTATACAGATGTGCTATTGTAAACTACCCAGCACGGCCCGGTTGCCAGATGGACAATCTAAAATCCAAATAAATAAATAAATAAATAAATAAATAAATAAATAAATAAATAAATACTGTGGCACAATCAGTACAGTTGCTAACCTACGGCTATCCTGGCAGACCAAAGAAATAATATCCACTCTCAAGGATACATTGAAAAGCCAGTGGGTTGACTATCTCAGCAGGTAGTGGGGGGGGAGAGAGAGGGATGAGTTGCATATGCTTCTGGGGAAGTTACATGGCTATCAAAAGTAGAACTTTTTCTTTCTTGATTTTTCAGTGAGTCAGATACAAAGGGGTACCCCAAGCAATCCATACTTCTCATATGTTTTCTACTACAGGGCCAACTTCCATGATGCATCTGTGTTTCTCTGTGGGGCATATCTAGACCCTGGAAACATTAATTTTGAGTCTACAACTTCTAGGCTAGCTAGGGAATTCTGGCACTTGGAACTGGGACCCAAAAAGGAATTTCCCAAGCATGGGGGAAATGATAACTTTGGGGACAGAAAGGGATAAAAGAGAAATGGTTTGAAGTGAAAAGGCTGGACTTCCAATCCTTGGTGTATCTGTTTCAATATTCACCACCACATTGTGGCTGCTATTAATCATACTTTTAATGAGACAAAAAAAACCTGTCCCAATCTTGAAATTTAAGGCTGATAAGGGAGTCTTTACAGATAAGTCTTTATCTGTATGTTTCCATCTATAAGACACCCCCATGTAGAAGACTACCCCCTATTTTCCAGCCCAAAATAACAGTTTCTCTACTGTGTGGGTCTATCATTGGCTAACTTCCATGCATAAGATGACCCTAAATTTTTAGTCTAACAGTTTTAGTAAAAATATACTCTTATACATGGAAAAATACAGCATGTTTGAGGGAGGTGGTGGTGAACCGGGAGGATGAGCAAAAATTTAGTGACTTGTGGCTACCTGTAATTAACTGCATAAGCTCAGCGGTAAGTTAATTGAACAAACTGTTCCACCTGGATGTTCTGCTATATCTAATGTGCAGTGTTAGTAATTGTCATTTCTGATATCCTGAAGATGGCATGAAGGGTATACATGCCGAAAGCTCAGTCTTTTAACTGTATTAATGTCCATTGCCCTGGCTGATGCATTTTGCCAAGATTTATCTGTTTGGAGGCTCTGGTATTTTGTCTCATAAGTCGGTTGAGCTTTAATGATGAAACACGTTCTCTAGAGATGATTCATACAAAGCTGCCTAGGAGTTTCAAGGAGGTTTTTTATGCTCTTGTGTGTCAAATGCTGTCCTGCATCATTTAGCATTGGTGTCACTATGAAGAGTTCTGGGACCCTTCAAGATGAAAGCTGTTAAAATAAATATAAGCTCATTATTTGAGGCACCACAGTAAGCAGACAGGGCATAGCAATAATGTCTTAGCTAAAAAGTCTACCACCAGCAAAATAATTCTAAGCTAAGTCATCCGAGTGTATGTGACAGCCTTGAGATGCATGATGAGCATGGAGACTTGCCAACTCAATGAATTATCTCAAACAATAGATGAAGAATTCATCAGCCCCCATATACTTATTAGAGACAGGAATCCAGAAAGTAACATATTTGGCTACCGAAAGTCTGAGGTTTGCTTTATTCCTAACAAAACCACTCATAGTGGTTGAATTAAAATATTACATATCTAAGCAATGAGTGTAATTTTGCCCCAAAAGCTTTCAAACCATTCACCTCAATGGCTCCACAGCTCTGTGCCAACCATGTGCCATTCAAAAAACCATGGTTTGCTATTGTAGTACCCTGTGGCCCTGAGAAAAATCTCTTGTTGACAAAAAGTTAAACTGTATCTTAAAATATTCAGTATTGTAATTTTTCCAAGGATGCACCTCTTTTCACTTTCTTTACCATGCAGAACTGAGGTTATGCACTCTTTAACCCAATCCTCAACAATAGAAGACAGGGAGATATATATAAACAACAAAGATTCTTGGGCATCTTAAAAGGTAGGCATGTTTTATTTGATATAGACATTTCCCCAAAGTATTTATCCAGGACAATATAAGTGAATTTTTCCCATCCATGTATATTCTGTGATTTGCATTTAATGCTCTTGTCAGAACTCAGTTTTACAAAATAATCACTCCCCATCCCTCAGTGTGAACTGCTAGTAACCCACACTAATCCAAATACCCTTTAGGATTGGAGTAGGCTACTGTATGACCATTTTCTATGTATAGAGCATTACTGACCCAGGAGGGTTCAACTGCTGATACCTAAAGGGCTGGTTAAGAAGTAAATTTCAGAAACTTGACATGCTTGGAATATTTTATAAAATATATTAACTACTTGTGGAAGAGGATTTCAGTAACATTCCAACTAGAAACACATAAAAAATAAACTCATAAATCTATTTTAGGATCCATGTGAAAGAGATAGCACTTGGCAAATTGGCAAGGTTTACCAAAAATGAATGATGTGGGAAGAGAGGATGGAGTCTCCTTCAGTGATTTATGTTTATCATCAAATAGCTATCCAAGATACAAAAATGAAAGCAAAATCGTTTCAATCATGACTCTCTTGAACTGCAGAATTACCTGAATCTCCTACTGGTTACATCAGCACAGTTATTGAAACAGCTATTCAAACCAATGTCTATATATTAAAATAATTTTCAGGTGAAGTTTAATTTATTCTAGGACTCCTCGCAGCATGGCTCTAAAGTTTCTTTTCAATGCAACAAGCAAACATTGGCAAACATTACAACAATTTCCTACATGTCGGATATTAGTGGGAAAGGGTACTGGACAGGAAGATTATGTATCTAGACCAGTGGTTCCCATCCTTGAAAGCCTCCTCAATGTCTTTGGACTGAATCTCCCAGAAGCCTTCACCACTAGCTCTTCTGACCAAGATTGGGAACCACTGTTCTAGATGGACTGGCACCATTGTTTTTCATACAGAGCAAATAAACACTGCCAACTGGGCCTTAGTTGTTGTATAATACAGGACATTTTTGGCAGGGTGTTGAGATCATGCACTCAACAAATGACCAAAAACAGTCAACAAAATATGCAGAAAATGGTGTTTGTTCATTCATTTCCTTAATAGGTTTACAATTTTTACTTAGGTATTCAGAGAGGTTTGCATGCACTGCTATTTCCATATTAATGGAAACACGCTGAAGACACCTAACATGTTTCCAAACAACATGGTGCAGTGGTTAAATTGGTGCACTGCAGCTATAACTGTGCTCACGATGGGGGCTTCAATCCCAGATAGCCAGCTCATAGTTGATTCTGCCTTCTCTCCTTCTGAGGTTGCTAAAATGAATACCTAGGGGTTTTTTTGGGGGGGAGGTATAGACTGCATAAATGAGTTGTAAACTGCCCAGAGAGTGCTTTAAGCACTATGGGGCAATATATAAGCAGAACACTTTTTTTTTTGCTCTTTTAAAAAAGTTAAATTTGCATTTTGTCATGTAAAGAATATTTACATCTTGTATAAATCAACACAATAAATCAATAGCAAGCAACTAACTTGCAACAAAGCAGAGTCAGTACATAATGTGTCGAGTTAATTTACCTCCTTAATATGCTGAGCAAGTCGTCCCACAAAATCAACACAATATGCTGGAAGCTGGATGAACTGTTTGTGTTTACACAGCTTATAAGTAGATAAGACAGTGACACTTTTGAGAAGAGAGGTCTGCCTGCTTGAGCTGGAACATCTTTCAGATGTCTGGAATCTGGCAGTAAGTTGCAACTAGTTTCCATTCAATAAATGGAACTCACCAAACCCCCTCAAATCCAGTGAACCAATTCTAGCTTTGACCACTACATTTCAAACACTGTTGCACCAAACCTTAGAATCAAATTAAAATAGTGAGTCTGTGGAAGCTGAAATGGTATTACCCAGATGCATGATTGTTGAGAAATCATATTTGCAAAGTCCATTATCATTTCCCAATGGAGAATTTAAAACAAAAGGAAGTTAACTTACACTAAATGGGAAGCATGAAAAGCTTTGCTGAAGCGATTAGATTAATTTCAGAATTTAGGGAGTTTCCTCTTCCAATGAAGTGCTTATCTGTAAGCTTGATCCTTAGAGGAGCTTAGCCCTCTGAACACTGGAGGTCAGAGAACGTTTCAGGAGATGCTCTGGCAGCCATTGTGAATAAGTTTTATGGCCCTCTTATGTTCTCTGAGCTACTGCTTGGCTTGAATGTTAGAGCATAAACTCAAATTTCCCTCTTCTTCACCTAATCTAATCTGCCTCATAGGGCTTTGCTGAAGATAAAAGGGAAGACCTGACAATACTGCTCTGAGAAAGGGTGGATAAAACTAAGATTATTGCTTGGAATAAACTACTTTTTGAGAATAAATGTCCTCTACTTCAAAAGTAGCTGTAATAGGAGATTCACTACTACAGTGGAACCTTGACTTAGGTCATAAATCCATTTCGGAGGTCTAGACATAAGTGAAACATGCCTTAAGTCAAATGAACTTTTCCCATAGAAAGTAATGGGGAAGTGGATTAATCCATTCCAGATGATGAAAAAGACTCCCAAAAACAGCAATTTAACACAAATTTGACTGGGATAGGAGATTCCTTCTGGGGATGTAAATGAAATGTCTCTTCAAAGAGAGGAGGAGGCAGTGGAATTATAGTCCACAAGTTATATGCCTCCACTTTTTAATGTTCATAGCAACAATGTCTATCATTTAAGTTTTACTGATTTTTAACCTGACATTTCAAGTTCTGAACAACCCTATGCTTACCATTAGAGTCCCATAACTGTACAGCTCCCCAACTAAAATGCTTCCATTGTGGACCAGAATTCTGCAGCCAGATTTTTTACAAGACTGAGCCGACTGTCTAACCAGCGAGGCCAGCCCTGAGCTCCTGGCCCTTCTTCTCCTCCGGCAGCAGCGGCGGCTTCGGCGAGGCCGAGGACCAACTCCAGGTGCTCGGAGCTGGCCTCGCTGAAGCCGCTGGCTGCCGGAGGAGAGGAAGAAGGCCAGAGCAGTTTGGAGGCGGCAGCCGCGATGCTGGGTCATGGCTGCCACCCGATTCTGGGGCCTTGCGCTGGGGCTCCGAGCTGTAAGTCAGAGCCCGCGATGCAAGTCAAACAGGTCCCTTCTTGCTGCAAGTCAAATATGCTGCAAGTCAAGCAGCATGTAAGTCAAGGTTCCACTGTATGTGGGAAGTACTGTACTGAATGAAGTATGCCAGGAAGATCCATGGACTGACAAGTATGCTGTCTCCCTGGATAACAGATTAGGGATGTGACAGGATGGTTACCATCTTCCATAATAAAACCAACAGAACAGATCCCTTTCTGATACGATACAACCAAGAGCAACCATGAAGAGATCACACCAGACTTTGAAGCTCTGGGAAGGAAACATAAGGACTTTGGATCTTACATAGGTTTCTCATCCATCCTACCAGTACTTGTGAGAGTTATAGAAAGGGAGAAATACCCCAAGTGAATGACTGGCTACAAAAGTGTTTTCAATGTGAGATATTTGGGACCACGGACTAAGCTTCTTAAAGATGGACTGCTAGCAAGAGATGGCTTGCACCTACAAGGTCTGGGAAGAATGTGTTTGGCCACAGCATAAAGAATTTCATCAGGAGAGTTTCAAAATGAAACCTGAGGGAACCACAGATGAAGCCTTATGCACAATAAGAGGAATGGGACAAAGAGTTCTAATGGGAATCAATAATAACACTAACATTAATAATAGTATTCATAAAAAAATTTACAAATAAAAGCAAGCCACTAATCACAAAATCTCTGGTATCTATATATGAATGCTAGGAGTGTGGTAAACAAACAAGAAGAACTGAAAATCTTAATTCAGGGGGGTGAATATAACTTGATATTAAAACCGAAACTTGTGGGATGACTTCCAAGACTGAAATACAACAACTGAAGGACATAGATTATTCATAAAACTCCAGAAAGAATAAAAAGAGAGGGGCTGTTGCAGCATATGTAAAAAAATGCATTCCTGCACAGAAATACAGGAGGAGATTGGCTATCCCATTGAGAGCATGCAGATTAATGCAGTTGGGGTGAAAAAGAAAGGGAATACATTAGTTGAAGTCTACCAACAACCAAGGAGAGGATGTGGATAAAACTTTTGAAAAACAAATTGCAACAATTTCAAAAGGACAAGATGGAGCAGTAATGGGAGATTTCAGTTATCCTTGTATCTGTTGGAAGACAAATATGGACCTTCCAAGAAATTCCCAGCTTGTGCGGCCAATAATTTTCTCCTTCAAAAAGAGGATGCAGAGGAGTAGCTATTCTGGACTTGATCCTACCCAACAGAATTGACTTGGGGGAGGAAGTGACAGTAAGGGGAACTCTGGGCAAGAGTAATCATTTTCTACTAAAATTCTTGATTTCAAAGGAAACCAAAGCAGAGTATAGTCACTTATATATATGCCAGACTTTTAAAAAGTTAATTTTAATAAACTCAGAACAAGGATAAATAATGTCCCGTAGCAGGTGATGCAAACAAGAAAAGGATCCAAGAAGAGTGGGAATATCTAACCAAACAAACAAACAAACAAATATAAACATTCTGAAGTCATAACTACAAATAATTCCAAAAAGAAACAAAGATGGAAGACAGCAAAAAAGAGCAATGTGGCTTCAGAAAAAGAACACGAGAAACACAGTTGCTGCACTGGCTGGCAAGCACTGAAGCAACAAGGCACAGAGGTGTTGCTGTCTCTTTTAACATTCCTTTCCCTGGGTTGGGATGTTCTATCAGGAGGCCAGCTCCTGGAGCCAACGAGTTGATCAGCTGAAGCACAGAAGTGTAAGCAAGCAACAGAAAAGACTTTTATCACTATTTCAGCCAGCTATGCATTCTACAACCATTTTCCTGCTTGCAGGGCAGCTCCGAAGTTGTCTCAGTCCTGACTGCCATTCAAGTACCACTAAGGCAGTTACTTCATGTCCTTCTTTGTTCCGCAACTAGTTTTGTACCGTGACAGCGTTGGTCATGATCACGTGGTTTTGTCCCTGTTTCAGTGTTCCCATGGTCAAGATAACTTGTCTCATGACAAGTGTTACCTCTCGGTTTTGTACCATGACAAACACTGAATTTGTCTAGCTTCCTTTTTCCTTTTTGGGGGGGCTTAAAAATTCTTTTACGATATTTCACTTCTGAAAAGTCAAAATTAAAACAACAACCCGAACACAGTTTTCTGAGAGAAATGATGATTTGTTGTGTGACAGTCGATACTACACTTGTCCTGAAACAGAAAGCGGGAACATGAACAAAGAGTGACAAGGAGAAACCTTATCCCAACACCAGGTACAGTATTGTCATGCTTAGCACCCATTTCGGGGGTGTGGTCGAGACAAATTTCAGTAGTTGCGCAACAGACATGAAGTAACTTTTTTTGTACCGCTCCTAAGAGCAGCACTAACAGAGGCAAAATGGACGTGAAGTAACTGCCTAATCCACCTGGAGAGGCTAGCACATCCAACACCCTGTGGATCTTACTTCCACTCACCCCACACTGTTCACTTGAAAAGGAACAGCAAATATGACACAAAGAAGAAAAGGCCAAGGACTTTAACAAGATATGCATAAAATTTAAAATAAATACTAGCCCATTTCTTACCTCACATACCTGAAGATACTGAAAATTAACATTTTGCAGATACAAATTTTCCTAACGTAGGTCAACTAATCGTTTTACCTCTGAAGATGTGGACTCATCCACAACAGCTCACATTAAGCCTTTAGGGTGCCACAATGTTTTTGTTTACATTTTTCACTTTTGTTTTTGCCTGATAGTCATCAACACTTCACTTATCCATATGTCTAAAGAACAGGTATCCTTTTCATTATTATTTTTAAAATACTGTATTCTTACCCTCCCTTATCCTGAAAAAAGACCCAAGGCAGCTTACATCATTAAAAGACAATATTAAAAATAGTAAGTATACAAATATTTTAAAAATATTCTATTTAGCACAGTACTCTAAAAAGACTTTACCTAGGAACTCAACCCATCAGTGAACTGGATTCAGCACACATCTGCTTTTGGTTGCAGCTAGCCTGCCTAAGGGAGTGATTAAGAACAGAACCAGCATACTTTAGTATTCTATACACTGGAGTGTTAGCTTGCACTCAGGGTTTCACTATCCTAATGGTTAGTTTGGGTCATGTGAGTTTGGCATATATGAGGAGAGGACAAAGAAAAGGGGAAGAATGTTTGGGTCTGGGTACCTCTTTGGACATACTGGTTCCACAATGAGCCAACCTGGCTTTTTTGTCTTGTATTTGTTTCCTTATACCCAGGGAGAAATATCAGTAACTGGCAATGGCATATATGCTTGAAATAGGTGCATCTGCATCCTTCCAGAAGCAAACTTTATTCTCCTCTACATACCCAACACAAGGTATTTAAGTTTAACACACTTACACAGACAATGGATGGAACATGGTTAATGCAGTATGATTAGCAATTCCTTTGTTTTGAGAGCTGCCCCATTTTTAAAAGCATTAGAAAAAGAAATGACAGTTTTTGCAGTCCAGACAAACTTTATAAGCTTTGGGGGCTGCAAAGGGTTAGCAGACCGTGCAATTATGTTGAAATTCATAGATTGCTTGAATGACAGATGGGAAAGAGCTGTCATTATTGATTCAAGAATTATTATTTGTCTTTTCTCACTGTCAGCACCTTCTAACATGGATCAGACCTCAAGACCAAGCACAAAACATTCTTGCACTCATGTCAGAAAACCAATCTCCTTCTCACTTTTTTACTCTGTTGGTATTTAACTGGTAGGCTTCTCAGAGGCAGGAATTGGTTTCTTCCCCTTATGAAATTCTACACTAATGATACCATATGCAAACATTACCACCATAATAAAATCACCACACTATGCCCAACATGCCTACTTGCATCTGATTTCAAAAGCTAAGCAGGGCTGTACTTGTCAGTACTTAAATGAGACAGCACTTGTTTATACCTGGAATTTTCTAGGAAGTGACAGGAAACAAATGTTTGCCAGAAACCCCAGATGTAACACAAGGGGGCTGCCATTTTATTATGAGTGTCAGAGCAGATATCACTCCTGAGGTCCACTTGCATCTAGCAGGACAAGCCTTTCCAGACGAGGCATCTGTGCCATCTTGCACAGTTCCCATTTTTTCTCACTTGGTACTTTTTCTTTCTTTCTTTTTCTTCCTTCCTTCCTTGCCTGCCTGTTATTGTGGACTGGTGAAGTGCCATTGCACTAAGCCACTACTACTACTCTGCTTTTGGAGATAAGTCTTGAACTACTATAAGAAAACAGGAAAATAAAAAGGGAAGCTTCAGGCCTCTCTTGTTGGTCTTGGGATAGGAAAGAGAACATGGGAAGAAACTTCTGCATGAGGTAGCGGTTGTATGCCTCCATTGCACATAAAAAGTTAGAGATGCAGAGGGAAAAACAGGCAAGCGAATAGAGACATCTGCCAACGAGGTCTAATTTGCAGCCTTCCTTGCTACTGGGCACGGTGTTGGAGCCGCTTCTGGCTCTGTTTTGAGTGGCATCCACTATCAAGGAGTTCGGGAGTGGATGCTAGGCAAAAAAGTTAGTGTCATCTTCATGAGTAGAGATACATGTTGTTGATGTGGCAAGCCATCAAAGCTGCTGAGGATGGTGTGGTCCACGCAGACTTGATGCGGTCTAGAAGGGAAGGGCTAAGCCATAATGGTGGAGTTTGGGCTTTATCCAAGTGACCCCATAATTTGCAGGACTCTGAGGTTTCTGAGTGCTGTACCTGTAGGTCCAGGACTCTGGCTATTTTGTGGATCACTTTAGAGTAGTTTTTGAAATCTTGAGGTGCAGGAGTAGCATTAGAAAGTTCCTAGACATCAGAGGGAATGGATTGGTTAGAGGGTAGTGATCTACCCATGGAAGCTGGGGAGTCCTCTCTCACGTGCGTAGAGTGTTCTACCCACTGTCGAGAAACACATGCATGAATTGAAGTCGGAACGCACGAACCCTGTGCCTGTGAACGGTGCGTAGAGTTGACATTGAATCGGGGTGTTGTGAGGCCAAAGGATCTAGCATCAATGGGGAATGGTGTCTTGGATGCTTACTGAGTTGTGTAGAGGTGGCGTGCAAAGGACGTGTACATAAGCAAATTCCTCTTCTGATGAACAAGAAATGACATGAATACATTCACAATGCCGAGGCGGTTGATCAGTACAGAGTTCCATGTAGGCATCAATTCTTGCTCAACGTTGAGTGGGATGTCTGGCAAAAGTACTCTGCACGATGTCCAGTTTCTCAATATTGAGGCCGAGAACAGTTGTCTGACACCAAAGAAGATTCTTGGTGTTGAGAGTGAGCACATGCCATTGAAAGAGAAATATGATGTTGAGACTCTGGAATTTGAACTTGCTTTGCTGGCTGGGACTGAAGCCCAGGAATTAGAGAGCACCACAGAGTGTGGGTCTGACACCTAACGTCAGTGTCGGATATGTATCAAGGCCTCGAGGCCTGTTGTGTCTGCTCACAAGACATAAGCTCTTGGTGCAAGTCCAGCAATCGGCTAGGGCTTCTAATGGGTGCTTGGAAAATGGTTATTTCCACTGCTGAAGGGTCTCCCCAGCTAGAGTGGCTGGATCTCAGAGATGGTGCCTGGAGCTGCCAAACAGGACATCATCCTGATCTTGATGTCAAAAGCCTGCCAGTATCGGGCGTTGGGCTGCGGGTCTGGGAGGTTGGAGTTGAAGCATTTCGGTGTCGATGGAGCCAATTTCTTCTTCTTTTTCTCCAACAATGAAGCTGATTTCTGGGTTTTGGTACCCTTAGATTTTTGGGGTTCCACACAGGAAGGTGAAGCCGAAGAGGTGGAAGCCTCGACTTGAGTTTGAGGTTCCATCAAGCAAAGCAACTTCTCCCAAAGATATGACCGAAGTCTGCCTAAGTGCTGTTTAAGAGTGGGCTTGGTGAGCCTCTTGCAGTCAATGCAGTGAGAAGGTTGGTGCTCTTCTCCCAGGCAGTATAAGCAAAGCTATGTCTGTTCTGAATAGGTACTTTGTTAGGGCAAGAAGCACACTTTTTGGAAAGTCCACTGGAGGCCATAAAATGTCAGATAGAGGGGGGGGGAATGATTCTGCGCTGCTACTGAGGGGAGGAGGAGGGGAGATTGTAGGAAAGTAAAATGAATAATAATGGTAGAAATAAAAGGTAGAAATAAATGTCTACTTAAATGAAAACCTTTTCACTATGCAGGAGCTCTGAAAAATGTGACCAATCTCTGTTTGTGGCTAAAAGGAACTGAGTCAGAAGGTGGGAAATGGAGAGCATGCGCAGTGGGAGGAGGAAGAGGTCCTTGCCTTTTTTGGAGCTTGCTAATGGCTGAATATCTTCTGTGCAGGTGCCTAAGACCCTTATGTGTGCATTCACAGATGTCATGAAGAAGAACTCAGATGTTTTGTTCTGGGGCCCCATAGACCACATACTGTAAAACAAAGCAAAGCAAAGTGTTCTGCTTATATACCGCCCCATACCACTTCAAGTAGTCTCTGGCCGGTTTGCAGTTTAATTATGCAGGCTACACATACTATATAATGTGTACTATACTGTACACACAAAATGCCAGAACTCACAAAAGACCTTGGCTAGTAGTCCA
Source organism: Phrynocephalus forsythii (assembly GCA_029282475.1). Classification (NCBI taxonomy): domain Eukaryota; kingdom Metazoa; phylum Chordata; class Lepidosauria; order Squamata; family Agamidae; genus Phrynocephalus; species Phrynocephalus forsythii. The sequence goes on along the minus strand of JAPFRF010000006.1, from coordinate 13,978,818 downwards.
CGTCCACACCATGGTTTACGTACCTGGCTGTGGAGTCTGCTATGCTTGGGACTAACAACTGGATTTTACTCTGTATTTTTAATGTGACAATATTAAAGTACAATTTGTAGGCCTATACACACTTGGCAAGCTGCCCCATGACTAGAAATGGTTTGAAAAAATAAGAAAGAATGTTGAAAACAAATAAAATATAAATATAAAGAAAAATAAAACCCTAACTTGCACTTCCCTTTGAAAATGTTCCTGAATGGTGCAAGGGAGACCTCCGTTCCTCTCTCCCCCTCTGCTTTGGAGGCTGCTTGAGATGGAACATTCCAGACAATCACCTGCAATGTAGCAGGGGGACGGAGGGAAAAAGAGTCACAACTGGCTCACGTGTGATTGTGGGACCTGCACCAGTGATTGTATATCAAGACATTGCTTGTTGATGAAGGCAAAATTTAGAAGAAATGTTTGCATGTCTTGCAAAATGCTTATGGTCTTAAACCAAGGTACTCTTAAACCAAGGTACTCTTAAACCAAGGTATTACTGTACTGCCTTTACTGTTGCCTTTTTCATCCAGCACTGTGATCAACAGGGTCCTATAATTATTTGCTTTCCAAACATTATATCCTTTTATTTAGAATATTTCAAAGCAAGCACTGTGCTAAGAAATATTCAAGCACTTCCACTATGGAGTTTCTCCATCAGTGCGTACAATTTTCTATTCTAGTCAGTGCTACCAGTCAGTCTGGAGATGGCCTGTAGACTTCTTAACCATTTTTATTTTCACACAGGTGTAGAGAGATTTTGACTCTCCCTCTCTCCCTGCCACCCCCTGTCATGTCATTTGTCTTGGTTCTGAACAACATCACATTTCATAAGAGACTGCTTAATATTTTTGAAGCATGAAGTCTGACACATTTTTCCTTTTAGATGCCGCAGAAACCTTGCAAAAAGAACACTGCTCATTTATTTGCCTCCAGTATTCTCTCATAGAGCAAGAATTGCAGCTTGAAGTTTTGTGTTTATTTTTCACTTCTGCTTTCTAAGAACATTTTCCATGCAAGTTCCCTTACCACAGAACTTTTATGGAGAAACTGTACAGGGTGGAGTATATTCTGGGTTGATTTTTTTGGTGCAGGTTGTATTCTAAGACACACTCAATTCTTACACCCTTAGTGTTATCAGAAATGTTTGCAAGATCAGGTAGAATATACTAATTAAGTTCTCCCCCAGTGGCAAGGTCTAAGAACTACAAGGACTCCTGGACACTGGTCCATCAATAAGGCAAAAGAAGCAATTAAAAAACAAGCAACTAGCTTTTATTAAGAAAATTACATTCAAGACAGAAGAGGCAAAATCCTAATGCTAATTAGATAAACATGAGCCCCGGTGGGCACACAGGAGATGAGCAATATCATGCTCCTGCTTCTCTTCAGCAGAGAAAGGAAATTAGTCTGATAGGCAGACCCTAAGGATGTTTAACAATAGGTGCAAGAGGCAATAGGAGGCAGAGTGTCAAAAAGACAGACAAGTATCTGTCTTCCCTCCTCTCCAACCTCCCTCTTGTGGTTGTTCTTGAGTTGCTTAGGTGCTAAGAGGTGGTGCTTGGTGGATACCAGGCCAAAAAAGTAGCCCTACCAACAAAGCAAAGTGTTTTGCTTATATACTGCCCCATAGCACTTCAAGTGGTCTCTGGACAGTTTTACAGTTGTTTTTAATTACAGTATGCAAGCTCCACTGCACAGAGAGGTTATCCCATATTTATTTGGGCTGATACGTTTTCTATTTATTTGGGTGGATTAAAAAGTCTCACCTGGTAGTCTCCACTGCTGTTTCAAGGAACATTTTAATCATCCCACGCCAGAACTTTTAACTGGTAAAATGCTCACTTAAGTCACGGCCTCCCACCTTCTTAATATTCCCTTCTTTCCCAGTCATTCCCTATATCCTTCCTCCATATCAACGTCTTCCCGCTTGTACATTTTTTTGACAAGGGATACAGCGCTGACTTGATATGACGACTTGTCAGCCTAGCACAGAACATAATTAAAGGCAGCTCCAGACTGCATGTTTGGAATAGGAAGGGTCATAATGAGGATAATATGCTTCCTAGAAATATCACATAAGTAAGAATTGATATGAGTTTGAAAGTGCCACCTGTGTGCATGTATTGCTCTTCTTTCTTTAAACAGGGACTTGCAAATGTGTGGAGGTGGCAACTTGCTGAAGTGTGCCAAGATTATTATTATTTTATATAGTTCCCACTGCCCCCTTTGGGATAATATAGGGATGAGAAAAAGAGCAAATATGCTGCTTATATTTCCACTTATAATACCTAATGCACTCTTTGGCCTGTTTACAGTTTAATTGTGCAGGCTACACATTCCCCTCCCCCATCCCCACACGCAAGCTGGATACTCAATTTACTAACCTCAGAAAGATAGAAGCTTGAGTCAAACTTGACTGGGCTACCTCAGCCTCTCAGGATTGACACCCAGAACATGAGCAGAGCAGTCTATATTGTCAACAATGGTTTTAATTTTAAATGATATATTATGTAAATATATAATCAACTTCAAGGAGCAATAGTAACATCTGTATTGCTTTAAGTGAACAAACAGTGGTTCCCAATCTTTAGTCTTCAGATGATCTTAGACTATTTTATTAGTTTATTTAAAATATTTTTACCCCTCCTTTCTCCTTAAAAAGGACCCAAGGGAGTTTTCTTCGTTACAAGACAATATTTGAAGCTAAAACAAATATTAAAAATGACTAGTGGAGAAGGCTTCTGGGAATTTTAGTCCAAGAACAGCTAGGTTACCAAAGGTTGGGAAGCACTATTTTATAAAACAGAAATTTGTACATTATACTTACTGTATTTTACATTGATTATTTAATGCATCATGTGTGCTACAGTTACATAATCAGTGCATAACATATTGAACCACCAGGCCTTAATCTATGTAGTGAAAAAGGATCTAAGTAGAATATGAAGCTCATTTTGGAGGCTTGCACTGGTTCATACACATGATGGAAGGTGCTCTCCTTCTCTTCCTTGGCTGTTCAACCAGCCCCTAGGGCAGTGGTGGCAAACCTCCAGCACTCCAGATGTTTTGGAACCCAACTCCCAGAATTCTGAGCATAGATTGCCAGTGACTGAGGACTGTGGGAGTTGTGGTCCAAAACACCTGGAGTGCCACCACTGCCTTAGTAGGAACAAGGGCTTCTTTGTCCCCCCCCTTGGCTGATCCCCTACTCAGACAAGGTTGTGGGACAGGCAAACCCTGCTCTCAATGGGGACTGGTCAAACAACCGAAGAGAAGGGGGAGAGAGGCATGCTCTGAATGGTAAGTGGGTCATTTGTTGGGAAAGGAATGAGCAGCACCTGTGGGGCCACATGTATGAAGTGGCATGAACCTCCAAAATGAGGTTCGTGCCCATCTTTAGACCCACATAATTAGGGACAAAATAAATAAATAAATAAATAGAGATTCATGGTGTCAGCAAAACTGGAATGAGGGATATTCAGCAGGCAAGGAGAAATGAACTTGCCTTTGAGTATAGTGAATAGACAGACAGCAACAGCAACAGCAATAGTAATAGCAACAGCAAGAACAGCAGCAGCAGCAACAACAGTAAAAACAACAACAACCATCTTAGAACTGTAGAGCCAGAAGAGACTCTGTGAATCATGGAGTACAGTGCATATTTGCCACTAACTGCAAACTCACCAGTTTATGGGGAAGACCTCGTCAATAAGCTTTTCAAAGTATACACCACCACAAACCCTTTAAAAGTATGGGACAGCAATGGAAACACCACAAAACTTTAGAAAACAATCAGGTAATACTAGCAATTGCAGAGCTTATGCGAAGTTTTAAAAGTTTGGTATATTACTTTTGTGTGAATAAAGCTTTTTAAATTTTCCTGATCTGTCTTTAAAGCCAGTTGCTTAGTTTTAAATACCCAATATAATATTGTCAGGGTTTTTGACAGAAGCTGAAACGCAAATTCTTCTGGATCATTTAAGTGTGATATGCCTTAAGGACCTCTGGCACATGGTGCAAAAGATAAAGTTTTAGGCCACATTAAATCCAAGGATTGATGTATGTTGACTCTGTATGTTTCCCCTATAGGCACAGATGCATCAAATCATTTAACCAAATTAAATTATTTTGACAGGTTGACAACAAAACCCACAAAAGTCAAATGATTTTAATGCTACATTAATGACATTTGATTCAAAGCTAATTTCAAAACAAGTTATGTGAAGACTGAGATATCTGAGTTAAGATTTAATATGTTGAAAACATAAAGTTGTCACAACCTAATTTTTATTCGGCATGAAGATTACCTTTACTGTTCTGTGCAAACCATGCACAGGCTATACAGCAATCAGCTTGCTATTTCATTCTTGCCATGCCGTCATCATTCTGGATATTAGGCTAAATATGATATTTATGGGGTTATTTGTCACTTTTCTGCCTTTTCAAAATCTGTGACCTTTTAACATGGTTCAGATGAGTGGTTTCTTGGACTGATGAAGAAAGGGAGGGAAAGCTACGTGTGCACAGATACACAAAACACCTTTTCCCTCACCACTTGCCCCCTGTCTCGTGAGGGGACAAGCACACACGGACAAAATGAAGTGCTAGCAACACTTGCCCCAGCAAGGACTCTCTGCCAATATTTGTAAAAAAAAATTCTCCTCATGTTCAACACTCCTGTTTGTTTTATTTTATTTTTTAACAGCTTAAGAATGGAGAGGAAATCTTCATGTACAGATGCAACAGGATTCACCATAAAACAAATTCAAAAAGCTCAGAATGACTACAATTGCAAACACACATGTAGAAAACCCAAAGTGGCAGGTGATACCTCAGAACAGTTACTTGTGTGTCATCAAGATGGAACCAGCCTACACAGATTCTAGCAAGGATTTCAAGGCCAGTGAGATATTTAAGGGATCATTTTACCAGTTCCGCTCTGCCAGTGAATTTCCACTGGCAAATTGTGATTTGACCAAGGACTCCAGAGTCCTAGTCCATTGCTCTATCTGCTACACCACACTGGGCACTAAGGTACTATATAATAATCCTCCAAACTTAAACAGCTGTGGACATACAGCAGGTCAACTTGATCCTCTTCCAAGCCTAGATGCAAGATGTGTCACAAGAAACTGAATGTGGGCTAGTGGACAGAGTGATGGAGTAGGACTCAGAAGGCCTGGGTTCAAATCCATGCTTAGCCATGGAAACTCACTACTAAAGCCACTCAAATATCTCACACATTGAAAGCTCTATTCAAGTTGCTATAAGTCAGTTTCAAATTGCAACAACAGCTGTATACCTATACATAACTCTGGCCAGATCATTACAGGTCCCACCAGTGTTATTCACAACATGATGGGTTCTTTTACTTGGTTGTCATCTAATGCCCTATATGCCATGTTCTTGTAGCAATGCCTCTATGCTTTCTACATACCTCAAATACGAAAACCAGTATGCACACACACACGCACACACAGTACATACATATACATGCATGCTAGCATGCTTGCATCAACAAACTAACATGGTTACCATCAAATGGCAAACCACCGTATGGACATAATCCCAAGAGGCAAACAAACAGTACAGGATATTTTTAATATTACATATAGAAAGCTAACATTCTAGTTTTGAGTCATACAGTCCTCTGAAATTGTCTACACATACAGTACTTTTTAGGAGTTAAAATCATTAGGCTGTATTATTTTAATCAAGGGGTCTATTTGCTCCATACACATATGGTACTCTTTACATAAAATAAGCTCACATACATAATTATCAACCCAGACATCTTCATTACATGTTTTACAGTAGTAAACCTTTAAATCATGCCTATCATAATTTTCTCTGTAAACAAACACAGAATTTCCCTCAATATACTGTACACACACATATTTTTAAAAATATGCTCAGAAGTTCCACTTTTCATTTATTTCATTAACTTCCATCTTGACTTGCCAAGTTCTCTCTCATTATAGCTTTATAATGAGCAAACTGAATTTTTTTAATATATCAGGGTGCTTGACAAGTGGTTTTCATTAAGCATTGAAGCCATTACATTTTGCTCTGTTGCTGCAGCTAATAAAGTTTTGAACAAGCTGTGATCAGAGAGCAATCCCACATTTTGCTGATAAAATTAAGCATAATCTTCCACATTCCAGAGATAAACTGGTGGGGACCGATCATCAGAAGGTCATTAGTTAGGTTCATGGGGTTACTGTCAGAGATGGCACTTGAGAGACTGAAACTAGTCTTTCTGAAGGACCTCTGGTCTGGTGGCTGTTCAAGATTTATTGACTCTCATAGAATGAAATGGCTATACCTTCATATTATATGCCCAACTTGTGCTGATCTGGTCTGTCCTGAAAATGAGCGGCGAATAGAGATGGAAGCAAAGGAGAAAAATTGTGATTTGTTTTGATTCATGATTCATCAAGGTTGATGGACTGCGAATAACAAATTTAGGAACTTTTTGTAATTTTTTGTTTTTTTTTACTTTAAAACGATTTAAGCATCCCCCAAAATAGCAAGAAGACTTTCCTGACTCCCCTCTACAAGCTCTACATGTTTGATGAGGTTTGGGTTTCAGACATCCAATTTACACACTTACAAATAGGGCCTACCCAGTGCCCCCTTGCACCCAGAGACACTGAAATTGCAGAGGGGCACTAACAATTCTCTCTACAATCCCTGAAAGTTTGATAAACACTGGGTTTCAGATATCCAAGATAAATACCCACAAAGTGGTTTGCCCTAGGAAAGTGCCCTTCACAAGCCGGCTTGGGGAAGGCAAATCTTCACCAGAGTAGTTGTAAAAGCGAGTCAGGGAAACTCCATTGCAATTTTGGTATCTCTAGGAGCTTTAGGGAACATTTTAGAGCCCAACAAATCTAACAAATTTATAATCCATCAATTCATATTTGTCAGGGGGATCAATTCATATGAATACGAACTGAATAATTTAGTAATTTCTGAATGAATTCTGCAATTCATTTTTTTAAATTGTGCCCATCACAAGGTGAAACATTTTAACTTTATGTTTCCAGGGATACATGGATATTTGGCAAAGGCCCAACTGCAGGGGCAGAATATGATTTATTCTAGTCACCCTGAATGATAACAACTCTAACTGGGTATAGAAACCTCTTGAGGATGTACTGGATAACTGCTTTGCTCGTAGTCAGGCTGGCCACTGAACTATGTTGCTGACACAAGGCAACTTTATAAACATTTCATCAACACTTTAGTCCCCAAGAAGACATGGACATTCGGACAGGTAGCAATGAAGAAATTGAAGTAACTGAAAGACCATTTCTATTCATAATTGTACCAAAATACCACCCCCCCCCCCGTTTTGGACACTATTTCTCTGTAGACAATATTGTTACTGTTTTCGTATATTGTTAATTAATGCAAGCTTCAGTCTGATGAAATACAATTTTGATATCTGAACATCGGATGGAAATTTACAGGGTGGTCATAGTATATAACATCACAATTGTGCATCAGTTTAAATGGTTGCTATATTCATTCTAGCCCGAATGCAAGCTGTAGTCAATTTTACCATCCCTCATTATTTCACTGCCATAATTTTGCTATTTGTTAATTGGTACCTTTCAAGGACTTTGAGACAAAAAGAAACCTTAGTTATCTGGACCTCCCACATTTAATTGTCTCTATTTTTCTTAGCATTCATTAGTCTACCCACTCCAGTTTTCTTACAGCTAATTCTTTGAAGCCAATTTCATGACGTCTTCATAGTAAAATCCTGAAGATACACAGTTCACCATGCATTCACATCAGCAAATGGCAATAGTACGAAGGGGATAACAATACATTCCTTAAAATTAGGAGACTCTTTTTACGTTTGCCCTTCACATTTCTAATATTTGATACCAAGAAGCACAAGACACCTAATCTGCCACCTTCACAATAAAATATAAATAAACCTCTTCAAAGCAAGCTGCTATTAAATCAAAATTTGCCTGCATTTGTGGAGCTGCAACTCAATTGTTAAGGGAGAACAAATCACACTAATCCTAGTTTCTAAGTTTTTTTCTCAGTTTACTGGGTAATGAGCTTCATACACTTCACTATATATTATTAAGTCAGTGAAGATGAGAATAACAATACAGTATATCATATATACTCGAGTATAAGCCAAGGGCCTAATTCAACCCCCCAAAACTGGGAAATCTTATTGACTTGAGTATAAGCCAAGGATGTTTTTTCTGTTATACTTGAGTATACATGGTATAGTGGCCAAGCTCTAAAGGGGCTGGGGTTAGTAATTGGCAATGTGTAAAGTAATGCATATTGGGACAAAAAAATCAAAACATCTATCAACTTATGGCCTCTGAGCTATCTGTGAAGGATCAGGAAAAAGATCTTGGTGTGTTGGTGGACAGCTCAAGGTGTCTACCCAATGTGTGGCAGCGGTGAAGAAGGCCAATTCCATGCCAGGGATTATCAAAAAAGGGATTGAAAATAAAACAGCCAACATTATAATGCCATTATACAAAATGATAGTAAGGCCACACCTGGAATATTGTGTACAATTCTGGTCACCGCATCTCAAGAAAGACATAGTGGAACTGGAAAAGGTGCAAAAGAGAGCGATTAAAATGATTACTGGGCTGGGGCACCTCCCTTATGAGGAAAGGCTAAAACATTTGGGGCTCTTTAGTCTGGAAAAAAGGCACCTGAGGGGGGAATATGACTGAGACATACAAAATAATGCAGGACATGAGTAAAGTGGATAGAGGGAAGCTCTTCTCCCTCTCACAAAATACCAGAACTAGGGACATACACTCAAATTGTGGGCTGGGAGAGTAAGAACAGACAAAAGAAAATATTTTTTTCACCCAGCGCATTGTTAGTCTGTGGAACTCCCTGCCACAGGATGTGGTGATGGCATCTGGCCTGGATGCCTTCAAAAGGGGATTGGACAGATTCCTGGAGGAAAAGTCCATCACAGGTTACAAACCATGATGGAGATGTGTAATCTCCAGGCTTAAAACTGGGGTACTTCAAGGACCAGATGCAGGGGAGTGGTATCAGGAGACAGATATCTAGTTGGTGGGGCCACTGTGAGATACAGAAAGCTGGACTAGATGGGCCTTTGGCCTGATCCATCATGGCTCTTCTTATGTTATTATGTTCTGGGAATGTGGAGGCAATTAGGGAGTTAATAAACTCCTTAATTGCCTCCACAGTACTTGCACCATTGTCAATACTACCTCAACCCCTTTAGAGCTTCATAACTAAGTCCCCTTACCCCTAAATCTTTCCGGATTTCAGGAGGTTCCCTAAAATTGCTTCAGAAAGTTACCCCTGCTACTTTGGAGTCCCAAGATAAGTAAATTTTGATTGCATATTTTAAAAATAATTTTGAGTACATATTTTTATAAACATGCACTCAAAACATGCACTTACTTTTGGGGCACCAAAGTAGCAGGGGTACCTCCAAAAAGCAAATTTAGGGAACCCCTGAAATTTGGAAACATTTGGAGGTAAGGGCTAAGTTATTAAGCTCCAAGGGGGTGCCCTTAGGAGGGAAAAACTTCTAATTGGAATTATATGGGAGGAAGTGGCAGCCTTATCTCCTACCCCATCACCTTTGGAGTAGAAGGTTTTTTCCTAAGGACACCCCCTTTGGAACATAACTCAGGCCCCTGTACCCCCAATGTTTTCAAATTTCAGGGGGTTTCCTAAAATCAATTTCTGAAGGTACCCCTGCTACTTTGGAGTCCCGAGGTAAGTAAATTTTGATTGTATATTTTTAAAATAATTTTGAGTGCATATTTTTTTAAAAAAACATGGACTCAAAAATTACTTACCTTGGGGGCACCAAAGTAGCAGGGGTACCTTCAGAAAGCGATTTTAGGGAATCCCCTGAAATTTGGAAACATTTGGGGGTAAGGGGGTGAGCTCCAAAGAGGATGCCCCTAAACCTTCTCATTGGAATCATATAGGAAGCGGAGGCAGCACTATCACTCACCTGATCAGGACTTGCCCTTCGCCGCCCTCCCCAAGCCATCTGAGCACTCAATTTTACTCCCCCCCCAAACTGGGGAACCTATTGACTCAAGTATAAACCTATGGTGTTTTTTCCCCCAGCCAGAAATAAGGACTGAAAACTCGGCTCATACTCGAGTATATACGGGTTGAAAAAATAACTCATATAGGTTCTGTGGAAACACTGTGACATTTATTTCTCTTTCATGTAGAGACTGGCAAAGTTCTTAAATTAAAAACTATTTGTACGTATTAAGCAGATATTTCAGATGAAGTATACAAGGTTGTCAGAAAACATTGTGGTGCTTCATGTAATCTAGTCCAAACATGAGATCTGAAACTCATAATCCAGCAGTGTAGCTAAAGATTTTGCAAAAAAAAAAATTCCTGCCAGATATTTCAAAAAACTATGTTCAACAATGATACATTCCTGGGTGTTTCGCTAGTTCAACAATTAGACACTGCAAAAACTTCCTTCTCACCTGAGAAGTCAACCAGCTAGCACACAACAGGAAAAAAACCAGGCTCATAATTCAAATGTAATAGCAATCCCTTAATTTAGCTGGATATGAGGCATGTTAGATGTGAAGCTGTGAAGGCTGGGTTAAGTAACCTTCATCTTGCGATCTTAGGCATATTTCAAAATAATATCTATGTGATTTATCATCAAGACTTAGTGAAACCTTTTCATTGGGATATAAGGAGAAAACCAAAAACAAACAATCAGCCATATCACCTTAGGTTTTTCTGATCCCCCCCAGTTTCCCTGCAGTACAGTCATTTATTGTCTTATTACCTCTCAAAAGAAAGGGAACACATCATCAAGATATCAGCAAATTCAACGGACAAAGAGCTTTTATAATTCAAGAGCAAACAACAAAACAGCAGGGACCAACCTGACCTCAAAATATGTTTTGAGGACATTAATATCCTGTTAGTATCCAATGCAAAGGCACTTACTGTCAACACAACAAATCCAAATTATACAAAGTCTCTGGGAGATTCTGGTGTGCCGTCTTGTGATCAATATTCCCACCTATCCTTTGCATTCAACGGTGATAGGAAGGAAGGAAGTTGAGCAAAAAAATAAAAATGTAACTTCCTAAAAGCCCTGCAGAATGCCAAGAAAGACAAGCTGTCATACTTTGAATGCTGCTGCTGATCATAAGAAAAGCAATAAAAACAATGATGATGATGTTGTATTGTGAAGACATTTCAAACTTACGGATGGATGCCTTTCACAGGGTTTTAGTGTTCAGATGTTGTTTTCCAGTCCCTCTTTCTGATGGTGCTCTGGGGGACCTTGCACCCTGCCCAAGGCCATCCATGGGATAGGGCACAGAGCATCATCAGCCACACATAACCCAACAAAATCACTGTAGCGTGAATGACAATACGGTCTGAATTTCAGCTGGCAAATTCATTACTTGTATCACTGATGGGAAACTTACCATTGGAGCGGTGGATACATGTGTGTTGATTATCACTCAGGAAAAAGCCTTCCTTGCACTGGCATTCATAGCTCCCCATTGTATTGACACATATCTGCTGGCAGCCACCATTATTATCCAGACACTCGTCAACATCTAGAGAAACAAGTGGTGATAAAAGTCGTTAATCTATATTGAGGAAATAACAATTCTAAATAGTAATTCATCAAGTCAACATTCTGAATGAAAACACCAACCTTCTGAAGTTTGTGGAAGGGGGCTACGTCTCTAAAAGTAAGACTGAAGAAGAGGACTGAAATTATACTGATGAGGTTACAGATTTAACAAAGCCTACATTAGGTTCTCAATAAAATAAAACACATGTGTTTCCTTGTGGTTCTCTTAATAAGGGGTACAAAGCACTTATATTTGATGACTGGAGTGACCAAGAACATGTCTGACAAAGCTACTTCAGAAACTGCAGATAATTTTATTTTTATTTTTATTATATTACTGTATTTTATGTTTGTTTAATTGTATCAAATATTTAATTTGCAGTGTACTGTATTCCTTAATTGTTGTAAACCACCCACAGTGACCTTTCTGCCAGATGGGCAGTATAGAAATCCAATAAATAAATAAATAAATAAATAAATAAATAAATAAATAAATAAATAAATAAATAAATAAAGATGAACAACAGAATGTTGATTACCATGGTTGCTGAGGAATTGAATGTACGGGTCAGTACCAAGGAGAATACATACAAGAAAAAGTGTCATAGCTGCAAAAGGAAGGCGATATATAAAAAACAATGACTGAGAGGTAGCAGACACAGTCTGAATGGATACAATTAGTGGGAGAGAGATGGCTGTAATGCCTTGAAGGTGGCTCTATGGATGCTGAGATGTGACAATAAGAAAAAATATATAGTGTGTTGATGTACATGTTGACTATGGACATTTACCAATAGAGAACATTTTGGTGAGTGTTTTAACAGGAGAAATTGCCTTGTCTGAGGAGAAAAGCCTGGTTGCGAAAAAGTCTGTCTGGATCAAGACTGGCATATTTTGCTTGTTGAGGAGTTGTGCCCTTCATCTAAGCATAAAGGAGGTACTTGTGCTAATCTGCAAAAGTAACCTTACCTTTCAAGTAGAACTGTATTTTAAAAAGGCCCTGGAGCCATAAGTCCTGAGGGAAAATAAAAGACTCAAAAAGAAAAAGGGAAGTATAATATGGTAGAACAAAGCCCCCTCCCTTCTCTCACGCACAAAGGGAATGACTAATGTTTAAAAGGAATATAAGAACAAGAAAAATGTTACAAAAGAACTATGTAAGTCAATCTCTCTAAGGTATTCTACAAAGTGTGCTGCTGTGGCAGACAAAATAGAATTGAGGGACAGCCTGCCAACATATGCTGAGGACAGGTGGAACATGTCTGCTGTAATCTAGAATGTTCTGAACTGTGGCTCTGTACAGGTGCCAGCCTACACATGTGGATGCATAGAGACTATAATGAAGAACTGATATATTGCCATGAACGTAGGACTCCATCTTATTCAAGACTTATGAGAAAACGACAAGAGAATGTAGTGACCTCCTAGCAATACTAGCCTGGATGGATTTAAAGCTGGTTTAAATGACTTCATGAAGAAATGTATACCAATGGCTATTTACCACTATAGTAATATGGGGAATATTGCCACTTTCACAGACAGAGGTTCCCTGAGTACTAGATAGCAAAAATAAATAAATAAATAAATAAATAAATAAATAAATAAATAAATAAATAAGAGAAAGTTCATTGTATTTGTGCCCAGCTTATGAACAATAGGAAGCATTACAATTTACACTGCTGGAAAATAAGTATGGATTAAAAAGAATGATGATCCATTCGAGGAAGGTAAACTCTGATATGTTCCACCTATAAGTCCCATTTTACAGGTAGAACTTACTTGCTCAGAAAAAAATGGAAAAATGATATAAAAATCACTAAATTTATAAACTTTAAAGAAAATATATACAAGATGTTTTACCAATGGTATTTATCTCCTGAAAAACTATTTAAAATGTACAAAAATATTTTGGATAAGTGTTGGAAATGTAAGGTACAAGTAGGGAGCTTTTACCATGCCTGGTGGACATGCAGAGAAGTTATAAGTTATTAGCTGATGCTGCATCAATGTTTGCAAAAAATATTTGACCTTCATATACCATTTATATCTGAATTGTTTTATTGAATATTATACCAGAAAGTTTAGATATAAAAATCAGATATGTTGTGATCAGCTACGATTTTATGTGCTAGGATTTTATGGCCTAGATACTGGAAGAACAAAAAAAAATTCCCTAAATTAGAAGAACTGATTGGGAAGATATAATGGACATTCTGACTGAACTCCTGAAAGAAATGACAGTTTTAAATGCAAAAGAAAGTTGGAAACCAATATACACAGATGGATTCATGGCAGAAATTATTTAAGAAACATAGTAGCTTGTTACAGGTAATTAAACACTAAGACCAAATAATGTGATATAATGAAAATATGGGAACAAATTATATAGAAAATGAGATGTTAAAATATAGAATTGTTTGAAAGACGCAAGAAAAAATAGCGACTATGATGCCTCCTCTTTCTATGTAACATTTTATCAATCCTTTACCATCCCTATTACCACTTCCTTTTCACCTATAATTAGAAAACTGTAATTATTTTTTTTAAAAAAGAAGTTACTAGCCTAGTATAGATAATGTAAACACAAGTTTCCCCCAAGGACATTGGTAGTGCAGTACACTGAAGCTTCCAGATTCAGTCCTGGGATCCTTTAGGTACAAATGGGAAATAATGTCCCCCTCCCTTTCTTCACCATCTTGCCAGATATTTCTTCTATTTTGCTTTGCCTTTGTATTAGTATAGCTATTTTATTCATCTATTCCACCTTTTGTTTTCGTATTACAGTGGTACCTTGTATAAAGGAATTAATTCGTTCCAAAGGAAATTATGTTAAGCAAAATTTCCTTTATACAAATTTCCCATAGGAATGCCTTGAAAACGGAGTAATCCCATTTTTATGTTGTACGGATTCACCCCATAGGCAATTCTGTTAAACAAATTTCCCCTACCTCCGGAATTTTTTTATGTTGTACAGGTTTTTTTGTTATACAAACTGTTTGTTATACAAGGGTCCACTGTATCATTATTATTTTTAGTTGCATTGTTGTTATTTATTGCTTGTTTTTTAATGTTGTAAACTGCCTGGAGTTCCTCCGGAAGACGGGTGGTATATAAATAAATAAATAAATAAATAAATAAATAAATAAATAAATAGAAGCCCCTACATTTCACTTTTGACAACATTGAGCTAAATGGACAAATTCAGTAGAAAACAGCTTCTTGTGCGACTTTCAGTATGATCTGCTCTAGCAGGGAATGAAGAAAAGGCAAGGGGATGCTTTTATTACTTCTAGGCAAGCATATTCTTTTTAACATTAAAACAGAAATAGAAGGAAATGAAGTGAAAATGCCCTTTATATTTAAGAGTTCATTAAGTGGCACCTTCATCTCAAACAATACTTTGTGTCTGGAAATCTGTGAATTACACTTCTATGAGGTTGCACCCTGGAACATCTTCCAAAATCAAAGCTCCATGTTTCTCAAATGTAGCAGTGAAGTGCTTATCAAATGTCAAGTGCATTGAATTTACCAGCATGCAATTATCTGTCATCACTGCCATAATGTAATTGGGTATTCATCTCCTTCTGCGGTGTGAGTTCCAAGCATTTCAAATTTAGGCAATTTAAGTTCACTTAAGGGGGCTATTTGTGGGAGTAAATTGTTTTTGGTATCATTCAAACACTGGAATAGGTGAGACTGTAGCACTTTAAAAATCAATACTTAAATGGAAGCATATTTTTAAAGGTATTGACACAGCCCTAACAATAAAACCCTTGTTCCTGGCATTTTGCAGATTGCAAGGGCAGTTCAGCCAACCATTTTTTTCTGTATTTCTTTCCCCACTGCCTCTTATAATATTTGCCCTTTTACCTCTTTAAAGAAACCAAAAACTAACTATACAATAATGATTTGCTATAATGGAATAAGATAATGCACAGCAATGGCACGCCCACACCTGTTTTGTGTGTGTGCTATTCTTATTTTTATTCTACTCTTGATAACATCTGTACCACAAGATGTGTCATGACACCATCACAAGTGTGTATTTCTTTGTCCCTTTAGTTGATTCTAACACAAGACTGGGGAATGTAGGAAGAGTAAACAGACAGCATGATGCCATCACATTAGACTTTACCAGAAAGAGGTGAAAGAGAGAAAACAGCCCCTTGCCTCTCTCGTAATACTTATTTTCAACCTACCTTCTTCTACAACCAATCTATTGCACAAGACACCATTTTGAGGCAGTATCATTTCAGAACATGCATGTGAGAGCACCCATTTACAATATTTTTCTCTGCAAAAACAAAGGAACAAAACAAACTTCCCTACAATTAAAAAAGAGCGAGCAGAACCACACCTTGTTGTGATAAATTTCAACAGGCAGTGATGTAATTTCCCAACTGCTATCTGAAGTTGACGAGTTGAAACTTTACTACGGCACATCTACTTCACCAAGACCAAGCACAAACCAGACCACAATATACATAGACTCGTGATCTAAACTGTGTGCATGTGAAGTTACTCAAATAAAACGTATCAAGTCTTAAAGCAGGAAACACACCAGTTATGCCCACTAAGGACAAGGGAGATTGGAATCGAATGCTTCCCTTGACAGTATACTGGCATGCACTGAAAGATGGCTGCATGCACCAACTCCAGCTGGATCAGAGGAAAGAATCACAGAACAGAAGGCACTAAGCAATAAGGCCGGTCTCAAAATCACAGGGCAGTTGCTCTCCTTCCTTTTCTCCTATGAGATAAAGGCCGTTACTTCACGAAGTACTTCGCTTCGCAGCGGGATTGCCTTCGCTTTGAATGCGAAGCCGGTCACGTGGTCTCCCTTCGCCCCCACCCCTCTTTCTCTGTCCTCACCATGCGAAATTTTAGGATCGAATCCATTACTACCTCACGTGCTCCCTTCGCATTCGGAAGCTTACTTGCAACGTCCGGTTTCTGCTTTCTTTTATTTTTTTAAAAAAATTACCACGGCGTATCGATGCATCAATACCCGGCGGTCAGAGGCGCACAAGCCAGCGGTCAAGCCCGGCGCTCAAAAAGGTTGTCCCGAGGACTTGTGGGCGGCCATCGTGTTTCCCTGAAGCAGAGCAGCTGGGTTGGTTTTTTTGGGGGGGGGGGGGGAGAGGCTTCTCTCAGCTTCATCACCGTGTGCCCCGCCGCCGCTCTCTGGGTGGGGGCGCGCGGGGTGTCTTGCAGCGGCAGCACCGACACCCCTCCCCCTCCCTCTGCGCAGCCCTTCGCCATCCCTTGCCAGCGGAGGGGCTCCGCTCACATCACCCGGGACGCTTGCCCCCCTCTGTTGCCCCTGCCCCGTGTACAGAAGGCAAGATCAAAAGAACGGGTTAACCGAAATATCTATGCATCGGCATTTCGGAGAAAAAGTAAGTTAAAAAAATAAAAATATATATTAACTGGCCACACGTGACTTTGGATGCACAGGGAGATGCGAAGCGAAGAAGATTCCCGGCCTCGGCAGGGGAATCTCTCACCCCGCTGAGCACGGTTTAGGGGCTGGTCGGGGTGGCGAGTCCAAAGAGGAGGAGGTGCGGACTGAAGCGATCGATTTCAGGCCGCGCAGCAAGATGAAAACGGCCAATGAGGCTTTGGAGTTGGGGGGTTGCCTTTTCAGGCCCTGCAACATAAACATGAGGTGGCTTATAGGCCACAACTGGACTGTGTGTAAGAGGCTCCCCAATTTTACGCAAGCTCTTAAGGCTCCAACATCTGCTGAAGGTCTGATGTCAGGTCATGCAAATGGTGGACTGGTTTTTCTTTTGAAAGTTAGTATTGCTTGGAAGGTACAGAGTCACAAATTAAGGAAGTCTTAGCCACCTCTGCTTGGAAATAAGATACTTGACCTACAGGTATACACAGTGGCCCAAATCCTGTTGCTTAGCATAAGTAAATCACACTAGAGTGTGCCCATTGAATCCATGAGTGCTTGGTGAGGTGATGCCTGCATATGTTCCTTTTTAAAAAAACATAAGTAAACAGAAACATTTTATTCTTCCTCATTACCAGAGTATCTGAATGAATGGTTCAGACAAGAAGTACCAACTGATGCAAACTAACAACAAAGTAGACTTTTTAGCTCAATCTGCTCTGCGGTTTCCTGAGTGAATTATTTTATCCACTGGATAATTATATTAAGTTTTTCTTATTATGTTTTAAAGTTTCCTCTATCCTACTTCTTCCTGCCACTCTACAGCAGGGTAGAACATCACCAGCGAAATGTACAAGAACAGGCAGTTTGAGGAGCTACCCTCAATCTGCAGCAGGCTACAGGGCATCACAATGAAAGGCCTGACATGCTGCTGCATCCCAGAGTGTTCCTCCTGTTTTAGAGGGCCTGCTTGCACCCCCACCCCCTCAGCTGGCCACTGCATGCATACATGGGTGGAGGCAGCAGGCCCTTGGCTCCTGGAGGGGAAGGCAGGCCAGCTTCCTTTGAAGTTGGTGGTTGTGGCAGGGGTAGTAAGACTAAGGGTGGGAGCTAATAAATCCACTCTCTCAGTGCATGTGCAGTCTGAGACCCCAAACCCCAGACTGTGGGGGTGAGGCTGAAGACACAAGAGACTTGGACTTGGGGATAGGGACTTAAGCCCCCAAGATTTGCACTCTGACTTGGGACTCGGTCCGAAAGATTCATACTCAGACTTGGGACTCAGTCACGAAGACTTATCAACACTGCTGATATTTTTCCACGGGTGTGGGATACCCAGTTCAGACTATCAAGGTACCTCTATACACTAATATGACCATGCCACACCACCCTGAATATATCTGATCTCATCAAGTTTCAGTAGCTAAGAAGGGCATGGACAGGTAAGGACTTGCATGAGAGACAACCAAGGAATATAAGGATCTTCAAGCATGCATAGGAAGAAAATCTTGCAAAAAAATCTAGATTATTTCCTAAAGCAGGATTCTTCTCAATTAAGTTATTCATATAATTTAGTAAAGGTGTCCAGGTTTCCATGAATTGACCATACTTTATTTCTCCTTTATATATTCTAATCTTATTAGTCAATTTCTCCATCAGCACTGTTTGCCATGTCCTGTTCATAAATGTCTGTAGCGAAAAATCCTGAGTGTTTCTCCAACTTTTAGCGATCGCACACCTTGCTGTCCCTGTCAGGTATAATTTTGTAGAGCATAAATGCCATATATTAACAACCTTCAAAACCATTTCTTTCATTTTTGCTGAAATTGACTTATATGGGTATTTGTTCCAAATTCGCATCCATACCTCCTCAGGCATATTAATATTTAAATTTGTTTCCCAACGTATTTTAGCTCCTCTACCTTTACCATATTCTTTCTCAATGATACATTTATATATTAATGAAGTCAATCATATTCTTTTATTTTTATCTTTTTGAATACAGTATTGTTCGAATTGTGTTAAATATCTTCTAGGGTCGGATTTTTAACATACCAGTAATTCAATTTCAAAATTTCTTACTTGTTTTATTTGTAACCAGTTTGTTCTTATTTGACTTGTTTTTTCTTCAGTTTCTCTCATTGTGATTGGTTCCCCTCACTCAATTAAGTCCTTAATTCTATATAATCCAATTTGTCTCCAATGTTTAAATTGTACATACATATTTCTCCTGAAATTTAAAATCTGGATGGTCCAACAGAGGGCATAAAGGTGATACTGGAGGAGCAAATGTTTTCATATATTTTTGCCATATCCTTAATGTTTCACAAATGAAAGGGTTTTGTATTTGTTATCTCCTTCTAAATGGGTTTTGTGTGTGTGTGTGTGTGTGTGTGTGTGTGTGTGTTTGTATAAATTTAGTGATTTGATTTATTTATGAGATAAAGCTTTGTAATATTTTTCCAAATGTGGTATCCCTAGTCCTCCTTTTTCACCTTGACTGTACTTAACACTGTTTGGGAACCTTATATTCTCTCCCTTTCCTGCAATAAACTTTTCTAAATGTCCTTGACATATTATTATTTTTTTATTTCTGGTTGTAGAGTTATATTTTGGAATAAAAATATAAATTTTGATAAGATATGAGCGTTAACCAAATATGTGTTTAAACACAGAAATTATTGAAAAAATAAAGAAAGATAATTTTTTTGACATAAACAATAAAGATAGATTTAACCAGGACTGCTTTGGGACATGTTAAAGGCCTGTCTACAGGGAAAAATCATTATGGAAGCTTCTAGATTTAAAAAAGGAAAAAAAATAAGCTTCAAGAACAAGTGGAAAATAAAATAATAATGTCAAAACAACATAAAAGATCAGGATCAAATAAGGTACTCATTGAATTAATAAAAGCTAGAGCAAAGTTAGAAGCACTAGATGTAGCTAGGGTCCACACTGCTATGAATTATTTAAAAAGAAAATACTATGAATATGGGAAATAAAAATACTAAATTGCTATCATATGCAGTTAAAAAGAAGGCAACAAAAAGAACAATCATTTCACTAAAAACAAAAGAAGGAACAATAGCAAATTCTCAACAACAAATAGTTGCTACATTTATGGAATACTATTAGAATGTATATGAATCAGAAATAACATCTGATATAAACACTAGAAAGTATGTACATTCATTACCAATTAATCAAATTCTACAGAAGCATAAAAATCAGCTTAACTCCCCAATAACAATAACAATAACAATAAAAACAGTTATTAAAAAGCTTAAGAAAGGGACATTTCCTGGCTCCGATTGATTTACAGCTGATTTTTATAAAATCTGGGAACATGATCTCATTAAATATCTTCTGGAGTTATTTAATTCAATTATGAATGGAGGAGAGATACCACAGTCATGGCGAACAACCAGGATAACAACCATACTAAAACCAGGAAAAAAATCCAATGCTTTCTTCTTCCTATAGGCCAATAACATTGCAAAATCAGGATAAAAAAATTCTCATCAATATTGGCACAAAGATTAAGTACTTTTATAACTGAGTATATCCGTCCAGATAAATATGGTTTTATATAGACAAATGTGGGATGCTGTCCACAGAGTTTTGAACATTATATATTCAGCTAATAAGGACAAATGTAAGATGGCAAATGCTCTCACTAGATGCACTTAAGGCCTTTGACCGGGTGGAATGGTGCTATATGTTTGATCTCCCAGAAAAAAATCATATGGGTAAAATTTTTATTAAGGTGTTAAAAGACTTATATATAGGGGCAGCGGCTACAGTATCTATTAATGGGTTGGAATCCAATATGTTCACCCTTTTTAGAGGAACAAGTCAATGTGATCCTCTATCACCAATACTATATGCATTATCAATAGAACCTCTTGCAGCCAAGAGAAAGTGCAACTATTAAATAACTGATTCTTAAACGCAGGCATCACAAAATGAACCGGGGAATGCTGTGGATATTGTTTATCTGGACTTTAGTAAGGCCTTCGATAAGGTTCCCCATGGTATTCTTGCTAAGAAGTTAGTAGAAAGTGGGATAGATAGTGCTACTGCCAGATGGATTTGTAATTGGTTGACTGATCGCACCCAGAGGGTGACCATAAATGGCCTCTCTTCAGCTTGGAGAGACGTGACCAGTAGGGTGCCCCAGGGTGCTGTTCTGGGTCCAGTGCTGTTCAATATCTTTATTAATGACTTGGAGGAAGGAATAGAGAGTATGCTAATTAAATTTGCAGATGATACTAAATTGGGAGGGGTTGCTAATTCCCCAGAGGATAGGATGAAAATCCAAAAAGACATTGACAGATTAGAGTGCTGGGCCAAAGCTAACGGAATGAATTTCAACAGAGGGAAATCTAGGGTGCTACATCTAGGTTAAAAAAATGAATTGCAGAGATATAGGATGGGGGATACTTGGCTGGAGAATAGTACCTGTGAAAGGGATCTGGGAGTCTTGGTGGACCACAAATTGAACATGAGTCAGCAGTGTGTTGCAGCGGCCAGGAAAGCCAATGCGATTCTTGGTTGCATCAATAGAACCATTGTGTCTAGATCAAGGGAAGTGATACTACCACTCTATTCTGCTCTGGTCAGACCCAACCTAGAGTACTGTGTCCAGTTCTGTGCGCCTCAATTTAAAAAGGATGTTGACAACCTTGAGTGGGTGCAGAGGAGGGCGACCAGGATGGTTGAGGGTCTGGAGGAAATGTCTTATGAGGAATGGCTTAGGGAACTGGGAATGTTTAGCCTTTCAAAAAGAAGACCGAGAGGGGATATGATAGCTATGTTTAAATATTTGAAAGAATGTCATATTGAGGAGGGAACAGGTTTGTTTTCCATGGCTTCAGAGACTAGGACTCGGGGCAATGGTTTCAAACTATAGGAAAAGAGATTCCATTTGGACATTATGAAGAACTTCATGACAGTTAGAGCTGTTTGGCAGTGGAATATGCTGCCACGGAGGGTGGTGGAGTCTCCTTCTTTGGAGGTTTTTAAGCAGAGGCTGGATGGACATCTGTCGAAAATATTGTGATGAGGTTCCTCCATGGCAGGGGGTTGGACTAGATGGTCATTACGGTGTCTTCCAACTCTATGATTCTATGATTCAGTTACTTACCTGTAAAGGTGGTTCTTTGAGTGGATCTTCGTGAAGCCACACAGATGGGTTTCCCAGGTGCCTTAGCGCCAGAGGTCGGACTTTCCTAGCAACAGGAAAGATCATTAGTCTCCTCCCACCTGCACCACACATGTGCAGGCAGGTTCCCGCCCAAATGCCTCAGTTCCCTCGTTACTGCCCACGTGACATGTAAGTGACAGCCACGGCGTGACGGATCGAGGGGAGGAGGGCAGGTGCTGTGTGGCTTCATGAAGGTCCACTTGAAGAACCACCTTTACAGGTAAGTAACTGGTTCTTCTCCATTGTGGCCTTCGTGAAGCCACACAGATGGGTGATTGCAAGCATACTCACAGGATGGAGGGCAGTCACACCAAGGCAAAAGACAGCCCAGCCCAGCCAAAGGAAGTTGAAGACCTGACACGTGCATCCATCCTGTAGTGTTTCACGAAGGTGGATGGGGTAGACCACATCGCTGTATTGCAAGTCAGCCAATGGAACACCTTTCAGAGAAGCCACTAAAGAAGCCATCGCTCGAGTTGAATGAGCTCTGAGTGGCGTAGGGACAGGCAGCTTAGCTAATTGGTGGTAAGCCAGGTCAATGGTTGACGTAATCCAGTGGGAGAAACGTTGAGGAGAAACTGGAGGCCCTTTAGAACTAGGATCATAACAAATGAACAAACGTTGTGTAGAACGTAGAGAGGCTGTCCGGGACGCATAGAAGGTGAGGGCTCGCCGGATGTTGAGGGAATGCAGGTCCCGCTCCAACGGAGTGGACGGGTTAGGGAAGAATGTAGGCAGACAGATGGGCTGGGACAGGTGAAATGGTGTAACCACTTGAGGCAGAAACAAAATATCAGGGTACGCAACAACGCAATCCTTATAAAATTGTAGAAAAGGAGGGTCACACCTTAAAGCATAGAGTTCACCAGCCTGACGGGCAGAAGTTATTGCCAAAAGAAAGGCGGTTTTGTAAGTTAGTAATCGTAGGTCACATGTAGCCATGGGTTCGAAGGGGGGCCGCATGAGACGGTGAAGAACAAGAGTGAGAGACCATTGAGGAGGGATTGGCCTGTGGTCTGGAAAAGTATTTTGAAGTCCCTTAAGGAAGGATTTCATCCGTGGGTGCCTGAAATAGAGAGAAGCTGGAGAGCCCTAGGTCTGAAAGGCAATAATCGTGGAAAGGTGTACTTTGACAGAAGATATAGAAAGGCCAGAGCGTTTGAGATGCAGCAGGTATAGAAAAAGCTTGTGTAGAGGCGGATCCAAAGGAGAAAAATGGTGAAGTTCTGCAAAAGAGGCGAACCTCTTCCACTTATAGAGACGAACAGTGGAAGGTTTCCTGGAAGAGGTCAGGATGTGGTCTATCAAGGTTTGATCTTCCAGGCTGTCAACTGAAGGTGCTGCAGGTCCGGGTGAAGAATCCTGCCATCGTCCCTGGACAGGAGGTCGGGGATCACAAGAAGACGGAGGTAGGAATGGGACATCTGGAGAAGCGGGGCGAACCAAGATTGGTGAGGCCAACAGGGAGCAATTAGGATGAGGTTGGGAAGCTCCTGATAAATTTTTGCCACCACTTTGTTGAGCAGCGGAATCGGGGGAAAGGCATAGAGGAGATGATGAGACCATGGAAGATTCAGGGCGTTGCCAAGAGAACCGAGACCTTTCCCTGCCCTTGAGCAGAACTGTGCACATTTCGAGTTCTCTTGAGTGGCAAAGAGGTCTGTGAGAGGCATCCCCCAATGGAGACAGAGGCGGCGGAATGTGTGTGTGGGGGATGAAGTTCCCACTCGTGGGATGAATGATTCGATCTGCTGAGAGCGTCCACTTCTGAATTCTGTTCGCCGGGCAGGTGCATGGCTATCAGGTGAAAGTGATGGGAAAGGCACCATTCCCAAAAAGAGACAGATGCCTGCAAGAGCTGAGGGGAATGTGTTCCACCCTGCTTGTTGATGTAGTGCATGGCAGTCGTGTTGTCCATGACTACCAGCACTACATTGCCCGATAGGTGATGGAGGAAGGACCGACAAGCTTTGAAAATGGCCAAAAGTTCCAGGTGGTTGATATGCAGGGTCTGCTCCTGTGGTGACCAGAGATCGTGAATCGTCATGTCGAGGCAAACAGCCCCCAACCGGGTGCTGGCATCGGTGGTAATTTGTATCGTAGGGAAAGGTGAGCGGAACGGCCGACCTGTCAGGAGGTTGGACCTATGAGACCACCAATCCAGTTAAGATGGTAGGGACACTGGGACTCGAAGATTTTTGTGAGGAGAGTCCGTCATGGGATTGAAGTGGGAGAGATACCACGCTTGCAGTGGAAGCATCTTGAGCCTCGCGTGGGGCAGAGCAGAGGTGGTCGAGGCCATGTAACCCAGCAGCTGTTGGACTGAAGAAGCCGGTACCGAAACTCCGGGATGGAAGAGGGGAAGAAGAGAGAAAATGGCAGTGAGTCTGCTTTCCAGTAGGTAAGCCTTTGCTGACTGTGAGTCGAGGATGGCTCCGATATAAGGTACAATTTGTACCGGGTTCAAAGTCGACTTCTCCAAGTTGACCTGGAGTCCAAGGTTGGCCAGAGTGTCCAGAACCAGACAAATGTCTGATAATGCCCTGTCGTGAGTCTCCGCCACCACCAGCCAATTGTCTAGGTACGGAAAAACCAGTACTCCTCGCGTGCGCAGGAAAGCTGCCATGGGAGCCATGCACTTGGTGAACATGCGAGGGGCTGTGGCTAAACCAAACAGAAGGACGGAATATTGAAATATGGAGTCACCGATCACAAACATAAGATAATGGCGGAAATCAGGGTGGATGGTGACATGAAAATAGGCGTCTTTGAGGTCTACTACACCAAACCAGTCGCCCTTGCGGAGGAAGGGGATAACCTTTTCCAGAGTAACCATGCGAAATTGGGGGACGTGGAGGAACAGGTTTAGCATCCGAAGGTCCATGATGGGACGAAGACCACCGTCCTTTTTTGGCATGGCAAAATATCTGGAGAAGTGTCCAATGGTGGCGTTGCACAGAGGTACTGGTTCTATAGCAGATTTTGTGAGAAGGAAAGAAACTTCTTCTAATAAACAAACAGTGGGTACGGTGACAAGAATGTTGCCTACCGGTAGATAGTCCCTGAACTCAAGGCGGTAGCCATGGGATATGACGGAAAGTACCCACTTGTCTGACATGATCAACTGCCAGGCTGGGAGAAACGGTGAGAGACGGGTTCGAAAAGAAAGGTCAGAACTTCTCCTTGGGCTTATGGTCCTGCGGCTTGGAGAATCTGGAGGAGGCAGATTTTGAGGATTTTCCCTTGCCAGACTGAAATGAGGAGAAGGATGAGGGTCGAGAAGATCTATCTCGTGACTGATGTCTGAGGAATGATGAGTGATAGCTGGGACGAAAGGAAGAGTTTCGAAATTGGAAACGAAAGGGCTGCTGTTTCTGCTGGGGTACTACACTTAGGTGCTTGGCTGTGTTTTGTTTCTTATGATGGTCTTCCATAAAATTGTCCGTAGAAGGGTGGAAGAGACCGTCACCTTCAAAGGGCAGCTGCTCGATGTAAGCCTTATGATCTTCGGTAAGGCCTGTAGAGCGCAGCCAAGCATGGTGATGAAGAGTGATTGCTGCACCCAAAATCAAACAGTCAAACGGGAAGAGCGCATTTGCTGTGCTGCTAAGGCCATAGCCTCCTCATAAATAGTAGAAATGTCCTGACGCTTGTCCTGAGGTATCAACTCTAGCAAGGGCTGTAGATGGGTAAGGAGTTCACGCTGATAGGCTTTCATGGCCCCTTGATAATTAGAAATTTTGAACAAAAGGGACGCAAAGGATTAGATGCCTCTGCCAAGCGTATCCATTTTATGTCCTTCCTTCGATGGCGGAATAGGGACTTGTCTCGATCGGAATTGAACTTGAGATGAGACAATGACCACAGAGTTGGGCGGAGGATGTTTCATGAGAAACAAAGCCTTCTTCATCATGGATGCGGTAAAGGCCCTCAATGCGCCGGGACACAGAAAGTGAAGAAATTCTCTTAAAGGATTCCTTTGCTATGGAAAGGAAAGAAGGAAACATAGTAAGGTGAACTGGAGAGGCATCATCAGTAGAGATTCTCCCGAAGATGTGGTCAGTGTGCCTCAGCTTCGGGTGATGAGTTGGTAAGTCTATGGATTTTGCCATCTGCAGAACAAAATTTGAGTAATTTTGCATGGCTTCTGAAGAGGAGGGAGGGGAACACTCCCCAACTTTGGAATATGGAGAAGTGGCATAATTAATGGAATCATCATCTTGCTCATCCTCGGAGGCAGAAGACCTAGCAGAATGGGACATAGGCGAAGATGGAGAGACCACTTTAGAAGTTGACGGTGAGGACTCAGATTGGAGAAGCCATGGTTTACCATCGAACTTGATGGAAAACTTTGGGAGAGGGGGAAGCAAGGCGGCTGAAGCTGGCTGGTTTGGAGCTGACGGATCGGGAGTGGAAGCCTTGCGCTTTTTCTTTCATGGTATGGGGGTAATCGAGGGTGGCTGTGGAGTAGACGGAGGTCTGGACAGTACTGTAATGGTGGCTGGAACCGACGGTGGTGGTACAGCTACGGCAGGAGGAGCCGGCTGCTGAGGCAGAGGTCTGGCAAAGGACTGCTGAATACCAGCTGAAAGGCTGGAATGGAAGGCCATGGAGGGCAATAGGCCCTGTAGAGTTCGGGCCAAGGTGAGAATGGAGGCAGAAGCAGTCAACAGAGAAGGCCCTGGTGTCTGTTTCGGAGCCGAAGGGAAACAGGGTAGATGAGGTGGAGGAGCCGGCAATGGAAAGAATGGAGTTGGTACCGATTGGAATTGCACCATTGAAGACTGCAAAGCAGAAATAGCAATGGAAGCAGCTAAAGACTCCACCGGTACGGTCGGTGCGGAGGCCGTTGATGGAGCCGTGGAGGACAGAGAAATCGGTACAGGAGCCCAATCCCAGATCGGAATGGGAAGGCAGAGCCGGTGAAGGCAATTCAGCCTGAACAGAGGTCGGAGCTGAAGAAATTTGAGGCTCAAATGAAGTTTCTCAGTGCCGATGCAGCCAAGTTTTCTTGAACTGCCGGGCAAATGGCTCCAGCGTTAGCAATGGCACAATGGGCATATTGCCGGTAGGCGCCTCATCCGAGCCAGCATGGAAGGAGAGAGCAGCGTCAGATTTGAGCCCTCCAGAGGGGGCAGATGCCGAAGCCATCAAGGCCTGGCAGATCAGTTGAGGGACCGACTGACTTTGAGTAAAAAGGTCGGCCATGTTGGAAATATTTGGAGGGTCCTCACCATCAGAAGATTCCGAAGAGGACGAAGAAGTGGATGGAAAAATTGGCTCATATTTAGGTCGAGGTTTTGCCAGAGGCAGAGATGTCTGGTCCGATTCAAGAAGAATTACATCAGAAGCCAAGGATTCTTGGGCAGAATGGTCCTTAACCGAAGAGGCAGCCATTTTGGAGTCTGGAGCAGGGAGTTTCGAAGTGGTTTTGGACTTCGAAACCGTTGAAGACACAGAGGTATTTTTCTTCGGACGGTCTAAAATAGACTTCTTGGAGTCTTTTCCGTGATGGAGTTCAGAAGAAGAAGACTCAGAAGCCGAGTGAGAAGGTGCGGGTTCCATCGAACTCGGGCGGAAGGCCTTCTCAAGAAGATAAGCATTGAGTCTCACCTGACAGTACTTCAGGGCCTGAGAACTGAAACCCCTACAGATGGTGCAATTTTCGGGGCGGTGAGACTCCCCCAAACAGAACAGACACTTTTGGTGCCCGTCTGAGTGGGGAATCTTGCCGTTACAGCCAATACAGCATTTAAAGGGTGACTGAAAGACCATAAACTACGAAGCAGAAAACAACAGGAGACTAATGAAATGCGAGCTCTTAGCATGGCGGTAAGAGGGAACTGAGGTGTTTGGGCGGTGTGGGTGGGAGGAGACTAACGATCTTTCCTGTTCCTAGGAAAGTCCGACCTCTGGTGCTAAGGCACCTGGGAAACCCATCTGTGTGGCTTTACGAAGGCCACGATGGAGAAAAATATTTATGCTGACAATATGCTTCTATTTTTGGAAGATCTGTACACTTAAACTTTAAAGATTCTATTTCTGTTTACATCATACTATCATAGAAAGTATACATATTTATTATCTTCCATTCGTAATTGCATCTTAACATTATATTATTTCTCATCATCATCATTTAAGGGAGAACTATTAAATTTATTAAGAAACTAAACTAAACTAAAGAAGTTAAATTTCACCACTATATTTTTAAGGGGGAAGCTTGTTCCATTTAGTACCAAACTGCGTACAAGACTCCATATTTTGCCAGCTGCTGGTGGCTGTCTATTATCTACAGTTCCAGATAAGCTTCTTGTGTCCTTGAAGGTACAGCTGCACAGTCAACATTTTTTGTCTCATTTATTTGAATGTAGTTGTATTCTGTCCCGTTGTTTTCATATTTGTGCACATTCAAAGGCTGCTGTTTTGGAAAAAGTTCAACTCCTCAAAGAGACATTGCAGTTGTTCCACAGTAGATGCGGATCTCAGTTTTCTTCTATCCATCATGCACAGCTTAAAAGGAAAGCCCCACCTGTAGTGTACTTTCCTATCCTGAAGGATTGGTGTATATCGCCTCCATTTTTTACATTTTTCTAATGTCTCTGAGGAAATATCTTGATAGGCTTCCACTTCCCCCCTTCATACTGCAGCTCCTGTAACTTGTTCAAAGTTCGAAAAAAATTTGTCTTTGTTGTGTAAGAGATAAATCTCACTAATATATCTCTTCTCCACATTTTCATTTGTTTTCCCACATGGAGGACAATATCTAGGTCCCTCATCTGTAATCCCGAGATTAGGGCAAAGTTCTTGCATCCATTTTAACACTATTTGTGTTGTGTTACGGATTACATGGACACAGAGCTTCGGGGTGCAATAATCTGACCCTCAGGCAGCATTCTTGTCCGTGTCTCTCTCTGAGCTGTGTGCATGGATGTGTGGGTGTGTGAGAGAGAGTGTGTGTGTGTGTGAGCATGTGTGAGGGTGTGTGTGAGCTGATAAAGCTGCCTGAGGATCGGTCTTTATTAATAAGAGCAGAACAATTACACAATGGCAGCTAATGGCAGAGGAAATTCATTCCCTCAGTGGGAGGGAAATGCACGCCTATCGGTGGGACCATATTGGCTTGTTATTGATGAGGACCCAGGGGAGGAAGCTGTGGGGTCAAGGGTGATAGAGCAGATGGCCCTGATGTCCTGATATCCTGTTTTTCCTCTGGTCTTGCCATCCTGTTTTGCTGCCTTCTTGGGCTTTAGCTCAGCACATCCGGTACCTGCTCGGCCCTGGGGGTTGCTGGGAAATACAAGCCATGCAGGCCTCCCTGGCTTTCAGCTGCCTCTGTGTGGTGGCCAGTTTGGGGGGTCAGAAATATGGGGGAATGGAATTCCCACATATTTGTTTTGAATTCTCCTTTTCAGACTCAGACTCCTTAAAAAAATCTCAAAAAAAAAAGGTTATAGTGCCTCTGTCTATTTTCCCGGTCAGCAACTTTATTTCTTAACTGCTGTATCTCCTATTCCAGTTCTTTATTTGTAGACTGTACCTCCTGTGCTATTTCCAATGCAGCACCAGCAGTTTATTGTATTTGAGTAATATTTGCTTTGACGTCTAACAAAGTTTGTTCTAGAGGTGTGATTACCCTCTCATATTCTGTATCTCCCTCGTTAATTGCTTCATTAATTGTCTCATTTTGTCATTGTCTTTTTAAGCTTTTTCTTGCCCTCTCCCCTTTGTTTTACCCATTGCTTCAGTCTCAGCATCTGAATCTGATGACCCAGTCAGACTTCTCTGATCCTCCTCATCTGAAGAGATAGCAACTTCCAAAGGGGTTTCTTTTGATATCTTCTGTTTGATATCTTCTGTTTTGGCCTCCCCAATATTTTTCCCAATATTCACATTTAAATGTTTTTTTTTTATCTCAGGGCTTTATTCCATTGATTCAAATTGGCCAACTCTTACTATGACTTACTGTACTGAAGTAACTTGCAGTTAGAGTAAGCCCATATGAATTAATTGAGCTCATGAGAAATTTGATCCACTGATTCCCTTTGATTCAATGGGCCTACTTTAATGCAATTTCCTATGCTAAAGAATAGAATTTTGAACTAATGCTTAACAGTGGACAAGGTTCCATGAATATTCTTCTCAAGCATAATTTGCTGGTCAGCCAGTTTAAAAGTACCACAAAGAACACTATCCAGCACAAACAGAAGATCCATCTCACATGAACTAGCTCATCTGTAGAATCTAATGATGACACAACTATTATTTTTGGAAAACATTTTAAAAAAACAGAATGGACTGAGTTGCCCATCACTGTTGCCCCATGCAGGTGAATAGTCAATCATTTTGTTCCAACCCTTAGAACCTTTTTATCGTACACACATACTTTCCTATCTATTGGTATCAGAAAAAAGTTGGTTCCTGTGGTTGCTAACATGAGACAAAATAATCAAAAGGTAGACTCATGTGAGACTAGGGAATAACATAATATTTCTGTAATGGATGAATTGCTAAACAAACATGGACTCAACCAACCTTAGGTGACCCATCATCATATGAGGGGAAAGCTGAAACAATGCAAAGAGTTCTAAAATACATTATCAGATTAAATTATGATGGGCCTGACATTTCACTCAGTTCTTCTTTGCCATCGCCACATACCAGCTTACTGCCTTTCACAATTGAATTGAAAAAAAGGTACAAACAGTATGAGTCAAGAAACACCAGACTTCTAGACTCTGAGTGATCTTGTTTTGTAAAGCTGCATTTAATATGAAAACAAAATGGATATGTTCACTCTCTCTATATCTAATATTATTATTTGTTAGTCAATGCTGCCCTACTACCATCTAACTGAAATCCCTCCATCCCTCTTTGTGTTTTGATTGCTTCCTTTGCTTTCTCCTCACTTCCTCTCCAAAAATTCTAGTTTATGTCCTTTATAATATGCCAAGAAACACTCATTCATCTTCAACCACATCCTTTTAGGAAAGAAGGGGCTGGCTGTACTGGAGATGCAGCATTCTATTGGGATCCAATATTTTCCCTTTACTGATACAACAACCATATCAAGGTTCTTATTAGCTCTCTAGATCAGCCATTCTTAACAGAGGCCTCCTGCACATTTGAAGATGCGATACATGGGCTGTCAATAATACTTTGTTTCCCTTATCCTAGTCATTGTGGGCCAGGACAGACTACCTAAATACAAGCACCTTTGCTTCCATTTTCTCTTTGGCCATGAGAGGGCAGAAGGGAGCTTTATCCATCAATGGGGTAAAGCATGGGATTAGGTGGAGTTTCCCAAGGTCCAAGAATGGGCATGTATGGCTCCCAGAGCTATTGGGATTGCCCATCGTGATACAGGCTATTTCCATCTGCAAAGAAAACATCAACATGTGAGATCTGTGACCGTGACACAAACTCAAGGGAAGGAGCTTCTCACTTCATGTTAAAAGTTGCCATAATTTACACAAAATATATCTGTACAAAATGAATGTCCTTTCCCATATAGAAGCAAAGTGTGGATACAGAGAAAGAAAGAAAGAGAGAAGACAGGACTGTCTGACTCTTATGAAAGATGTAAGCAACCCATACAATGCTTCAAATTCTTAAGTGTCCCTGAAATAAAACTGCTGTCATCCCAGTTTTACATAAGCTGCAAAGATGACTCAAACTACACAATTTATGGCAACACATCATTCTCACTGGTGCAACAACAGTGTAGATAGTGCTTGAAAAATCCTTGTTTTTCCAGCAGGTGAGGTGAAATATTCAGCAATTCCTGCTCATTTGCAAGGACGAGACAAGTTAGGTCCAGCTACTGGCCCAAGCATTAAGCCCCAAATCCTGGTGATCTAGAGGGAGGAATGAAAGGAAACAAAACCCTTTTATTTTCTCTGCAAAGCCTAGCCCCCTCCCCACACACACTTTGCATCAGCCCAGAGTTAACCAACTCCTCCTCTTGGAATAGCTGTGAGGAAGGAATAAAAAATAAAATAGAACTAGATAGTCTGTCTCTCACAATCTTGGTTTTCCCACAACTCCAGTTACAGTGGACAGATCACTCCATTTTTCTAGACTCCATTTAGGACTCTGCTGTAAAAATTTATTTATTTTTTTAACCAATAAAGATTGTGATGTTTTAGAAAAGGTTGTTCTCTTTGCTTTTGTCTGTGAAGATAATCAGTTATCTAGGTGAGGTTATCTGGAAGTTGAGTCATGGCAACTGGACTTCTTTTCTTGTGAGATCAAAACGTTTCACTACTCATCCAACTACTGATGAAGCTACTTGGATGAATAGTGAAACTTTTCAATCTATAAAACAACTTTGTTATCATCCATGATCTGCACAAATAAGTTTCCACTTCCTCAGAAATGCCATATATTAATATAGACAAATAAAAACAGCCATTTGGTTTGTATATTCTTTTCATGTCGCTGCTGGAGAGTGGTTTGTTGCAAATGAATGTTTACTCTTCATAGCATAAATATCTGCCAGATAAAAGAAATGCACCAACATGCAACACTGGTAGCAACTGTAGAATGAATGTATTTCACAACCAGAATTCAGTGGTGGATTTCGGAGAGGGGGAGTTGTGGGGAATAAGGTCATATTTGATTCATCTTTATATGGAAAGCAGTCTGAATGGTATAGTCTCAGTTAAGTGTAGAAGCATCTAATGTCGATGCAAGCTTATGTCACTAGCCAATACCAGTAGCTGAAGGATTCTACCAGACTTTGACTTCTGAACTTTTATATATCCATTGAAGACGGTAAGGGAAATGAGAAAAAAGCCCACTTTGCAATGGAGGCTATAGTCACACTATACAGGGAGAACTGGATATCATAAATGCAGGAGACCTGTAGAATCTGCACTGCAGATCCATGGCACAGATTAATCCTGCTACTCTGTGCAACTCATGCCTTTATCAAGAAATCTTCTGTTTGTTCAGAAAAACAGGGGGACAAAAAGAATTTCCTGCTCAAGTTTTAGCCAACAAAAGAGCGTTACCACACTAGTATGTCACCAATCTTCTTGACCATGTAGAATCTTCTTGTTATTCCAAACAGCTTGGTAACCATCCACCCCTATTACTTTGTGGGTAAGAAACTGGTGGTTTCAGGCACATCCGGCGCTTTCCCACTTAGAAACAAAAAGCCTGTGCTATATTAATTACTTACATAATGCCTTTCAGAATGCAGTCACACAGCAGTTGCAATCTGCAGCAGAAATGGTGATGACTTAAGTGACAGCAGAAACAGACCCTTCAGACTTAAGCAGTCACAGGGAATTTCTCTGACATGTTCAGAAATCCAATAATGATTGGGGAAATCTGTCTGCCAAAGCAGATTCCAGTTTTTCATGGGAGTCTAAGTTGCTGTAGGCTGGTGATGCATCAATGAGACATGAACATCTTCAGACAATTCTGAACGTGTGTCTGGGAATCCCAGACAAAATCCATCTTCTTAGGAATGCACACATCATATTTATAAGATAAGAGTTGCCCCTGCTTTGGGCAACACCAATATACTGGAAGCTGCTACATCTACATGTTCATAAATAAAGTACAAGCAAGTCCACAGATAAAGTATAGACTTCCTCGAGCTCAGCCTAATCGTCTTCAGGAATTACAGTCTCGTGCTGTGTACCTACATTTGGAAAGGAGTGCCCTCCCCTAGCCTGAAGTGGGCTTTTGAAAAATGCAATGCACAACTATCAGGAACCAAGTCCTGCACAGAAGGCAACTTAGCCAAGGACCAATTCTTTCAGTTCCTTTTATAAATATTTTGTGTTTATATAACACAGGAAGCTTTCCCACAACTGTTGAGTTCCAGTTTACAAAGTTCAGTGTTTTAATGCAAGAGGGGGAAAACCCCCGCTGAGCTGTTGGATAATATAAAGACAAACAAACATCAGCGACAGAAATCCACACGTTGCACGCAGCTGTCTCCAGAGAGAAGAAAACATAGAAAAAAGACAAGAAAGCACTGCTTCCTTTAATCACAGCAGTGGTTATGCAATTCTAAAATCAATTAATGCTACAACTTGTTGACATTTCACATCTGGAAGTGTATGCAATGATTTCCTACATAACTATGAATCTTCTTTCAATTTATGTTTAGAGAATGATTTTAATACTCCACTTTGCAGAAGAGAGAAGGCAGGTCGGACTCCCATCCCTCTCTCATTCTGAAGAAACAAATAACCTTTTGATACTGGACATACACCATATTAGTGATGATAAATCTACCTATGTTGTTTTGAATGGATCTCCATTTTCCTGGCACTTGACCAGTAGAGAACAGCTTGGCATTCTCTTGACTTCTTAGGATGCTGTTTTTCTAAAATTTATTCCAAAACTCCAAAATATTTTAGGGCATACAGTGAATTCCGGGCAAGCACAGATCCAGGTCTGTTGAACCTTGCTTACATCTCAAAACACATGCTGCACTTCCCTGAGGATGCATGCTTGACACTAAAGGGAAAATTGACACTGGCAGGTAATCTGGA
Organism: Phrynocephalus forsythii; assembly: GCA_029282475.1. Lineage (NCBI taxonomy): Eukaryota > Metazoa > Chordata > Lepidosauria > Squamata > Agamidae > Phrynocephalus > Phrynocephalus forsythii. Next base: position 13,944,040 of record JAPFRF010000006.1, on the reverse strand, counting down.
TTTCAGCCATGCTTTCCTATCATTACTGGAATACTCATTGAGAAAGGCTCTCATTCATGCATTTTATTCATGACTTGACTTTCTCTCAACAGAAGGCCCAAAGTTCCCTTGATGAGTTTCCAACAGCCCTGGGCCATTGTATGGAAGCCATACTATGGAAACATGTGCAGGGCTTTCAAAGGTTTAAAAGCCTGACAAACAGAAGAGGGTACCACTTGATCAGCATTATCCCAGAACTAATTAATTGGTTTATTACATGCTATCACAATGACCATGACTTATGGCAACCCTTTTGAGGGTTTCATAGGTATAAATGATTCAAATATGGTTTTACCACTGCCTCCTTCTGTGTGGCCCTCTGGGATCTCACAACTTGCCAAAGGCCACATAATCAGGCTGTTCTCTCAAGGGGCACAGGGGACATTGAGATGATTATCACTGGATCCACAGCCAGGTGCTCCAACCCACTGAGCTCTCCATCCAGCACTACTTCAAAAGGTAAAACTAAGCCTAGCGGCCATACATTAATACGGCTGGTTCCCAACTTGGGGGTCAGGACCCCTTTGGGGGTCAAATGACCATTTCACAAGGGTCACCATGAGCCAGTGAAGAAAAAGGCACAAACTGCTTGGGTCTGGAGGAGGGGGGGGGGGGAGAGTGAGTTATAGCTTGATAGGTTGGAGGGGATGTCAGTCAATTGCACCAGAGGCTGCGATTGGCTGAGGGTGCCTGTAGAGGGAAGTTCTCAATGGCACCTGCGGCAGTGGCCTTCCAAAGGGGGCTTGTGGCCTCTTCCAAACAGGGCAAGGGGTCACCACAACATGAGGAACTGTATTAAAGGGTTGCGGCATTAGGAAGGTTGAGAACCACTGCATTAATAGCTCTGAAATAACAATTTGTGACACTAACTCTAGTATGTTACCTAGAGAGAAGACTGAAGGCATAAGAATAGTTCTTTTTCAAAGCAAAGTAAAAATGGATTTTAAAAACCAACAGCAAAGTTACTGAAAGGCAATGCACAATAAATAATGAGCTACTTTGCAAAAGTAACAATCAACACTTTAACAAAATCCTATTAGTTACAGTCACATGTATAATGCAAACAACATAACAAATGGAGGTGAAACATAATGCTTTAATTAACTTCTGAACTTGTGGCAATTTGTTTCCAGATATTATGCCATTTGGTTTATGCTCACATACAATCATCACAGGATTCTAGCCATTACTTTTAAAGAATAACATACTAGGATATAAATTATACAGGGGTAGATTTAAGTTCTTTTTTGTTTCGGGAGCAGTTCGACACTGGAACAAAACATGTTCCTCCTAGTGGGCTTCTCAAAGAGATTGACTTGTAAGTACTGGTACACCCTGGAGTTTCCACACCACATCTGGGAAAGCGCTTCCTGTGAGGCAAGGTCACATGCAATCCAAGAAAGTCAGGGTAGGCAATTTCAGGTTTTTGACTCAGGGAGGTAAGGCCTGTCAGGACCCTGGACAGATCACCATGGCAAGAGTCGGCTGGAACCCACCCAGAGAGTCGACACTTATCTCTCAAAACAGAATTGTCATGAGGACTGACTCATCTATATCTGCTGTTAACTCCACAGTACTCAGGAGGCTGTATATCTTAAACAGCACCCCAATACTCAATTAACTACAATTAGCTGCATCAACTTAGAGAAGTGTTCTGTGAATGTCAATGGGACACTGGACAATAATATACACAGCAATCCTGCTGTATTCCCTTAGTGGTGCATTTTTTTTTAGGATGGACTGGCTCCACCCTAAAACCCTAAGTTCTGGTCAGAAAATAAATGCTTTGCAGATTTGGAATGAATATGCTGATCCTATGCACATTTACACAGATGCAAGCTTCAAAGCTGCTCTCTTTCAAGCAAATATGATCAGCTGTGTATCTGTGATCCAACCCTATACCTGATGGGGGAAAGACTCGCTGACATCAAATTTGCTTGTGGTATGGAAGCTCAGAGCTGTAGCCTTAGAATAATCTGAATGATCTGTACTAAATAGGTAATTTCCCCATGTTCCTACAGAGCTGGCATATTTAACAAACACATTATTGGCATACCCATTTACAAGTAAAATAAGAGAACCTAAAATATTTTGCATCAATGTTCTACATTCTCTGATGATATTTTGACCTCACCAGAAGAAAAGAATGATGGGAAATGACACTTAATATATCCCAGAGTGCAATAGAAGCGAGGGAAATTAATCAATAAGTCAAATGGGAAAGAAAATCAAACAGGACAGAACATCTGGACAAACATGCTACTTGCTTGTAAGAAAAAAAAGTATTTCCCTCATGCCCAGGAACAGAAAGTTTATTTCATCACCAGTTTTAAATTAAGGCTTAAAGAAACCTTCATTTCATGAGGTTAAAATATTAATCTTGTGTCCACTGAACTTAACTTAAAATAATAATCCGCACAAAGAACTAATACGGCAATTTCAAGTGATTACAATGCTAAAAGCAATTATATTTAACCAGATGAGGATCGCACCATAGTTTAAATTCCCTGTAGTGTCATTTCATGTTGTATTTGAGCAATTCCTCAATAAAAATGTCAAATACAGAATGAGTTGAGTTCCTCCAAGGACAGACCTGGAACATTTCCAATATAAATGTGTAGCCAAGGAATCTTAACCAACCAGGGGTGTGGGGGTGTGCAATAAAGCTCATTTGGCTAAAGGAGAAAGAGGAAATACTTAACAAGAAAGATGGGGGTAAATAACCCATCAACTCCATCACTTATATCAAAAAGATAAAACCATTTCATGTTTTTCACCACCTGTATCATGAGGTTTCTGCATGATCACTTTTACTTCTAGTTCAGATTCTGTGTGTTTCAGCAAAAAGAACGCACACCGTACATTTAAGTGAACAATGACAATATCTTTACTTGCTACTCTAACCGAAATCGAAAAGCTCACACCAAAACCAGGAAGTGGATGGTTTCCACTCTCTATCTAAGAATTTTCCTGCAGTGAGCATCAATAAAATAGACAATGCAAAGCTGAAAGAAATTCCTTCTTAGTCTCCAGTCAACCTGTGTGCAGACTAACATCAGTGGGAAATCCCTATAGCAGTGTTTTTCAACCTTTTTGGGGCAAAGGCACACTTGTTTCATGAAAAAAATCACGAGGCACACCACCATTAGAAAATGTTAAAAAATTTAACTCTGTGCCTATATTGACTATATATAAAGTAATTTTTCAATTTTTGGAATGCGGCACACAGACGGAACAGTGGTTGAAAAACACTGCCCAGGATGGAATCAGAGACCTCACTGCACCCTGCAGAAAATCTTTTAAAGCAGAACGGTGAAAAATCAGTGGTGCATCCCTATCCTGCACAAATGGAAGTGCCTTTCTTTTGCATAGCTGTACTTTTGGATCCTAGCCATTACATTTTGCTATCATTCTTTAAAAAACACACACACACACACACACACACACAGAGAGAGAGACAGAGAGAGAATTTCTGGCAAGTATATTCTCAATCATTAACCATGGGACAAGACTAACATTATTGTAGAATTCATACAAGTTCCAGCAAAAAATACACTCTGGCATCCAAAGAGTTTCTTCTCAATTCCTTGTTATAGCTTAAAAAACACTATTTGAATAATTGCTGTGCAGGATCTTCTAGACCCCCCCAGCTTGTTTTTAGGGTACACAAGGGTCTACAGAAATGAACATAGGTTGCCAAAAGGGGTGGAAATGGGGAGGGGGATCTTAGTGGGAATAGACTATTGGACTGGTCCATTATGCCACAACTGCACAACCATATCTGAACCTGCTGAATCAGACCCTGCTACAATCAGGACATGGGAAAGACTAGTGACAAGTAATGTATTTACTGGAAATACAGTAGTTGTTTTTAATGTAAAGCACTTAATGTGAAGGCAATAGCTATATAACAAGTAGTTTAAAAGCCATATTTTAGGTGTAAGGAATAACATGTTCTAATTATGCTTGGAATTTATTTTAAAAGGGCATTTTAAGGCATTTTTAAAGGACAGTCTGGCCAGCATCTTTCAGAACTGAAACCATTCAAAGAAAGTATGATTTGGTTTTGTCTTTGATATTATTTAAATATCTGCAAGGTCCACTGTCACAAAATAGCCACTAAAAGCAACCCAATAAGATCTTCTCTCGTTCTGGCCTGTTGGCAATGAAAACACAGCATCTGAACAACATAGTACAAAAGATTATGTGCGAAATTAAAGATACAATAAGTAAAATTTTAAAAATAATTTTAATTAAATTATAAAAGTACAATACAAAAGCATAAGACATTATACAAAAAAATAAAAAAATAAAAATAAACTCATAACAAAAACCAATACAGTACAACCCACCACCCATGCGGGATTTGACCAAACTTGTAACTATTAAGATATTGACCAGCCCATTTCTGTCCAGAAATATCCCAGAAATCTTCTCTGGGTGTATACCCTTTACTTTTTTGAAATACATATACCAACAGTTTTTGCCATATTCCATTAAATTCAATAAACTTGTTCAAGCTTTTCCTAATTTTAATTTCACACATCAAATTTATCTTTAATAGCCATATTCCATTCCTATATACCATTCCTACAGTATTTGGTTGTTAGATTTCCAGTACTTAGCAAATATAAACCTTGCCGTTGTTATCATTATAATTATCAATTCCACTTCTTCCTTCTTCAACTGTGTATCCACAACCATATTTAACAATGCCATTTGTGGGGACATTTCAATCCTTTCCCTTAGTATTTCTTGCATTTCTTTAAAAACCAATGTCCATTCCATTCTCCTTATCTCACACATCCACTACATATGTAAATATGTCCCTTTTTCTTTTTTACACCTCCAGCATATTGGAGATATTTGTTTATTTGGAGAATGATGCTCCAATGTAGAGTTAGAAAAGAAAAAAACTCCTCATAGGTTCTAACCACAGATAGGAACATTGCTTTGGAGAAATAACTCATAACTTTATTCATTACTTCTTGGCAGTCTAGATTGTATTTATTGTTCGCCAAATGTTCCCCTCTGTGGTTAGAACCTGTGCTGGTATTTTTTTCTTAATTCTAACTCTACATTGCAGTGTTGTTCACAAATGGAAGCTACAGACCAGCACACCACAAACAGACTAGTTTTTCCAGCATCCTCAATTACCCTTCATTAAGCAGTTTAATTTCTCTCTACTTCGATTGCTCCTAACGGGCAAAATGATTCCAAGTAACAGTTGGATTTTATATTCTTAAGAATGGGAGACCAGACATTATTGCTTTACTTATTCTTCATCACAGCACCCTTGGAAGGGTTTTAGGCATAACTTGAAGCTGTCTCAGCACTGGCCAGAGTTCTAATCTGAAGGTCTGCAGCCTCCTCCCACATTCCATTTTAAGGCGGCAACTATATGCGGATCCTGTTATCAGACACAGACCCATTTCTTCTTCTTTTTTTGTGACCTTGAGTTATCTTACTATAGAATGTTCTTTAATATTGATTTTGGAAGCTGGGTTTGTTTGTTTGTTTGCTCATGTCTGCCTGTAGAAGTATATAATACACCCAAACATCAAAAAAAATGTCAGTGGAATCATATTACCTTGATTCTCTTACTAACCTATATATCTATAGGTTTTGTCTGCTGATAAGCACTATCCAACAAACAAATAACACAAAATGATCAAGAAGCTTTCTCCATCATAAAAACTTACCAAGGCAATTGTGTCCATCATGAGCCAACATGAATCCATCGTAGCATGTACACCTGTAATTGCCTGGAATATTGATGCATTCATGCACGCAGCCTCCATTATAAAAGTCATTTTCACACTCATCAATATCTAAGAAGAAAAAAGAAGAAAAATTCTTATTTTCATTAGCAAACAGGAATGCCAATCAAGTATTTATTTATTTATTTATTTATTTATTTATTTATTTATTTATTTATTTATTTATTTATTTATTAAATTTTTATATTGCACCATTTCCCAGAGGGAGTCTGGGTGGTTTACAGATTAAAAAGCATCAGATAAAACAGTAATAAAAACAATAGCGGGAGGACAACAATAAGGGCAGTAGAAGGGAAGCCCACAACAAGAAGCAACAGGCACACACAAAAAATTAAATAGAAATAAGGTCACCATAAGCCTCCTTAAAAAGCATAGTTTTTAAAGCCTTTTTGAAGGCGGGCAGGGATGATGCAAGGCGCAACTCACTCGGTAGTTGATTCCATAGTTATTTATTTATTTATTTATTATTGTACACAATGCACGCCGATCTATGTGAAACACTTTACGTTTGGAGTTAACATTGTCACTTTCTTTGAGAAAGCTGAGGCAGAGATTGGTGCGCCGTCCCGTCTAAGAAAATTACCAAGTGAGAGTCCTTCCCTTTTGGAAGCAAAAAGCCCCAAGAAAAGAAGGATGGTTGAGTGTGGTGGGAGCAGAAGGGATAAAAGAGGAGGCAGGGTAGAAGGTGGGTGGAAGACAGACACAGCATACTGGGCAGATGAGGGAAAAAGAGAGGAGGAGGGGGAGTTGTTTGAGATAGTGAAAGAGGACCCATGAACATGGAAGTGGTCTACCTTCAAGTTACACAGAGAGGCATAAGAACTAGAGTGGAAAAGCAAGGAGGCTTGGAAACCCCCATGTTGGGGGGAAACTGCAGAAAGAAAATGGAGGAGACAAGAACATGCCTATTCCAAAAGGGAAAGGCAAGCACAGGAGAATAGAAGATGTTGCACTACCCTTGGGACCAACACTGGGAGGAGACCCTTTCCCCCACTGAACTGACACAAGCCAGGAGGAAGAGTCTGGGAACAGGGCATCATCTGGGTGTTCCACAAAGACCAGCAGCCATAGATTGTAGAAACCCAGGATATGGGGATGACTGCTCATTGCCTGTTTGAAGTGTATTAGGAGACCCCAACCAATCTTTCAGGACTTCTGAAGATGTTTTATTGAGGCCAATACTGGAAGAGTGTGAGGAGTCCTTAGGTATGTTGGATAATGTTAATTAAGCTGTTAAAGTTGAAAATATGACTGGGCCGTCTGTTTGGGACCAGAAGGAAGGGCTGGGTGAGGGATGGGGTTTGCTAAAACCTCACACTTTCATTTATAAGAGTGAATCAAATTCATGGACATAATGCAAATCTAACTGGAAATCATATCTATGTTTGCCTACATGAGAAACAATTACCATTCACAAAGTGTATTTCTGAACCGGCTTCCATGGCACCAGCCCAATTATTGCATGACTTTCAAACCTGACAAACCACAGTGATAGAAGCAGGGTTCCTGTCAAAATCTACTGAGAGTGCCTTGTGAAGGTGCAAGACCTATAGGTATTCATATCATAAATACCCTAAAGAAGAACAAAAGAACTATGATTTGAGTGCTTCTCACTGATCATAACTCAGGATCAAATCAACAGTAGACAAATCCTTTTTAAAAGATTGCTTCCATCATAAGATAAACTGCCAGACCTCTTCCAATAAAATGCCTTAGGTTTTAAATGGTAATCCCCTCAGGACAGGGATGTGTGTTTTATATCCTGTGAAGCAGAATCTACATTGATGTTTATACCTGTTTCATCTAAAGTGATATAAACATTAACTGTATGGTGTTATCTCGAGAAATCAGCCCTGAGTTTCCATGCATGTATCTTTATTTCAGCAAAGACCTGGGTAGATCCATTATTATGCTGTTATTATTCTTATACCTTTTTCCCCTTCATGAATAAACATAAAATATGACTGATTGAGATTGATGAATAATTTATTATAAAACAATCCTGAGATGCTAATAAACTTTCTAGTATATATGTCTGTGAAGATTCTCCATCAACCAGGTGAGGGTATCTGGAAGTTGCATCATGGCAACTGGACTTCTTTTCTTGTTAGATTTTAACATTTTGCTACTCATCTGAGTAGCTTCTTCAGTTTGAGGAAGGCTGGTAGGAGACTCCATGTTGATTTCACTTCACTTAGGAACAATCTGTCTCCTATGTGCAGTATCATGCTGCCTTTTCTGACTGAAAAATAAGGAACGCTTCACACCACCACTAAGAAGGCCATTAATAACAATCCATGTTTAATGAGTGTGGGAAGTCCTGCAGAGGTGTGACTTTCACACACCCTCGCCATTGAGCCTATTCAGAAGAGTGTGAAGTAAAACCAATGTGGAATATAAACTGGAGGTCTCCTACCAACCTTCCTCAGACTGAAGAAGCTACTTGGATGAGTAGCAAACATGGTTTTGGTTATACTGATTCCCCCCATAAGTAAGTAAGTAAGTAAGTAAGTAAGTAAGTAAGTAAGTAAGTAAGTAAGTAAGTAAGTAAGTAAGTAAGTAAATAAATAAATAAAAATGGGCTGCTATGCGTCTCCAGGAAGTGGTCTGAGAAAGGTAGATCTTGGACTCACAAAGGTCCCTGTTGTTACCAGGGCAGTCAGGCCCCTCTCCTGACATTGCAGCTCCATGTGGTGCCTGGAGAGGTGCTGGAGGATGCAGTTCAGCTGACACAGTAAACTCATCTGTTCTGTATATCTCTGTGTTTGTGTGTGCATGTTAATCACTTTGTTATTCACCATATATTTACCCACATAACTCAGAAACCAAAGTAAATCTTTAACAAACATACCACAAAACATGGCTTGCAATTCCCATTTAAATATTTCAAATCCAAAAACACCCATCTGGTTGAACTTACCCAACAGCTCAGTGAGTTAAGTTCAAACAGGGTAGTGTTTTGTTTTTTTTTGTCACTCTCTGGTTTGCCTCTTTTGCTGGTCAGCAAGCATCCTATGGTTAGCTCCAATCAAGAACAGATTCAGTGAATCAACTGCCACTGATTAAAGGCGATTTTAGGATTCACACAACGGATACAAAAAGTGACACAGTCCCAGGCAGCCAGAACTCATCAAATGAAGCCATTTGTGCAGCACTGGTGTGCTCCTGATGCTGACATCTTCACTGCTGCACAAACGGAGCTGGGCAACAGGATCTCAGTCAGTGCATTACTGCCATCTCAACTACGCACTGAGGAACTGAGCTTACATGGCAGAAATCAGGAATAATCAGAAAAAGAAGGCCCAAATCCAACATTGTACTGTAATCCTGCTGGAGAACCCTATCCCTCAACTCTCATCCCACCCCTATCCATCATAAAGTTCTGCTTTAAAGGACTGAGCAACCCGTTGAACCTGGATTTTTGGAGCCACGGAGGACCACAGCAGGAGGAGGAAAGGGAAATATCCACCAGTATTGAATTCCTAAGTGTAGACAGCAACCTTGGCAAAAGAGAACAGTAACGGCTTGGGACCTAGATACCTGAAGGACCGCCTCCTTCCATATGAACCTACCCGGCAATTAAGATCTAGCCAGGGGGCCCTCTTGAAAGAGCCATCCCTCAAGGAGGTGAGAGGGATGGCTTGTAGACAAAGGGCCTTCAGGCAGCTGCCACATGAATCTGGCCAACATTGATGACAGTAAAAAAGAAGTTTTTAATTGATACAATTTATTGGCAATTTTAGTGATGATTTTAGGTTTTGCTGTTGTTTTAATTATTTATTGATATTTTATGTCTTAACTGTTTTAAAGACCTTTGGGTAAGGCATTCTGTAAAAATAAATAAATAAATAAATAAACATCACAAAGGGATTCAGGTAAGAATTTCACATGTATCCGGCAGCAGAATTTATTTATTTATTTATTTTTATTACATCTTTTTTAATGAGCAACAAGGTTCTCATCTCCATTTCTTCTTCACAATGTTGCATAGGTCATTTTGAGAGTGTGGACCTGGTATAAGTTTAGTGCACACAATCAGCTGCCCAAAACCTGAACCACTCTGCTACCTCAGACAAGATGGGTGATGTAAAAGAAACAAAAATGCATCTACTACATATAACATGTCATCATTCTGCTGAAGAAACATACTATACAAAGACTGTATGAGCAAGTTTACAATCATTTGATTGGGTCCGTTTGTTTCAATTTTTACCTGTAAAGGAAGCTCTAAGGGCAACAGTTGAAGCAGTCCACAAGAATAACAAGCAGTAACATAAACTACAGTCTAGACTCCTCTACTCAAAAGTATTGTCTCTGAACGTGCCTGATGACAGACCTTCAAACTTGAGTCCTATTTGGCCAGAATGTTGTTTTTCTTTCATTCTATGCCCTTTTACAATTAGATCTGGAACTAATTTAGGAAGCATAAATTGCAATTGACTTTCAATAATTTATGCTCTTGAACCTCTGCTGAAATGCAGCCATCAGGAAGCTGTCTGCCTGCATAAATCTTAAACATCTTTTCATCTAAATCAGCTATCCAATTGCAAAACATAGCACTTGGGGAAATCATACACTGCAGAGTCTGGGTACTAAAATAGCTTGAAATGTAATGTTTTCATTGTTGATATGTCAGTAGTTGGCTACATGGAAGTATTTATTCAGACATCTAAAGGGAATAGATACTACAATGTTGAAAGAACAGAACTTGAAATATACAATGTGTCAGTAAAGAAGTACTGGAAAGGAAATAAAACCAGGTTTGCTTCAAGACATGGAAATACATTAACAAGTTATATTAATGTATACACAACAATTCATAACCTACATTTCTAACACTCATCCCAGAACACATCTGGATATCTTTTCTGTGTATGAGTTAATTAGGACTATCATTCTATTCAAGGAGGTGCAGTCATTTAATTCTCCCTATTTTGACTGGTTAATTCAATATTGAATATAAATAAAAATATTGATTCAAAGGAAAAACAAAATACAGTGGTACCTTGTATAAAGGAATTAATTCGTTCCAAATGAAATTATGTTAAGCAAATTTTCCTTTATACAAATTCCCATAGGAATGCATTGAAAATGGCATAATCCCATTTTTATGTTGTATGGATTTTCCCATAGGCAATTATGTTAAGCAAATTTCCCCTATCTCCAGAATTTTTTGTTGTACAAATTTTATGTTATACAAGCTGTTTGTTATACAAGGCCCCACTGTATTGCTTCATCATAAAGGTGATGCATGCATGAGTTCGAAAAACTACAGTTTTAGAGCAGACATTTTGTTCTGTGCAGTACAGAAAGGGGGATGTCTCCTACAAGAAAATTTCTCTGTATTTTTTTAAATACTTGCATGTACAGTAGTACCTAAGATAACGAATGCTTCTGATAACAAATAATTTGGATAGCGAATTGGAATTTTCAGGTATAGGACTGCCTCGGATAACAAATGTTCCCTATGGGCTGCCTCCGATAAAATTTTCATCATGCCTTGCAAAAAAAGTGTACCCAGGATGCATTGCACCCCCTGTAGTTTGTGGAAGGGTGGGAGGAGTTAAAGTGTGTTTTTTTATAGTGTTTTGAAGCCATTTGGGACATTTTTTGCTGAGGGATTAAGACCTTTTGAACTTGGAAATGTAGGGAGCTAAGGTTCCCTTGCTTCTTTCTGTCTGTCTGCATTGCTTTCTCTTGCAATGGGGAGAGGTGAGCTGAGAATAATCCTGGCTTTTTTTTTCTGTCCATTTGGCAGGAACGACTGGGCGTTTGTTGTGGAGCTTGGTTTTATTGATCTTTGAACTGCTTTGCATTGCACTTTGTGCAGGAACAGGCTAGGGTTAGTCTTTGCTGTTTTCTTTTGTCCGTGTTTGCATTGCACTGCAGGGAGGGGTTGTTGGGGGGGTTGTTATGAAGACATCTGAACCTCCCCCACAGCTTTTTGCCTTTTTGCAGACCTCCAGAATGGATTAATTGGTTTCCCATTTCATTTCAATGGGAAAATGTGTTTCAGATAACAATTTTTAAGAAAACAAATTGCCTCGGAGAATGAATTGAATTTGTTATCAGAGGTAACACTGTAGTTCCAGGCAGGGCCGGAGCTTCCCTTAAGGTGAACTAGGCAGTTGCCTAGGGCGCCAAAATGGAGAGAGGCTGCTGGACAGCCTGCCACCCCCCACCCCCCGCCTGCTGCTGGCCACCGCTGTCCGTCCCCCCACTGCCCGCCAGCTGCCTGTCACCGTCTGCCCATTGCTGCCCACCGCCGCCGCCCCGCGCCCATCACCGTTCCCCACCATCTGCCTCCGCCCCCCGCTGCCCCACCCGCCCCGCCCTGCACCCCCACCGCCACCATCCCACCCCCACCCCACCCCCACCACCCCACCCCTTGCCCCACCCCCCACCCTTCACCTAGGGTGCAAAAAAACCTAGCACTGGCCCTGGTTCCAGGCCATCCCGGACATCCAGAGGGAGGGAAAATGGAAGTTGCAGTTTTGAAGATGGGTGCTTTTGCTATGTTAAATTGTGTAGGTAAACCTTGAGACCTATTTTTAAAGTTGCTTGCAACTCCTGGAAGCTTTCAAATAAATGGTACATTATCATTTTAAAAACTAGCATCATTACTTACTGTTATAAGAGAAGTCCATCTTTTTTCAATCCTGAAATTAGAAAGACACCTGAACCAATATAGTGGGAAAGGGAGTTTTTAGGGAGCACCAACATTTAATCCTCCTAAATTGTTCAGCATATGCTGATGCCCTACTGAGGTTTCTGAAAGGAGGTGTGTACATGAAAACTGAGGAGGAGGAGGAGGAGGAGGAGGAGGAGGAGGAGGAGGAGGAGGAGGAGGAGGAGGAATAAAGCTTGCATTTAACGCAATTTAAATTGATGTATTAGATTTATTTCTCTGGAAAGGTTTTATTTCAACTCATTATATATCTTGCATTAGATGCATCCATCTTCAGTACTGTGCACCAATTTCTGATGTTCAGTCATGGAGCAGTGAAAGAAATCCTAATTTACAGACAAGCATAATTGATCTGCCTCTGATGGAGTTTATCCAAGGTCTAAAAATATGTTAAAATGAGAATATGTAATTACAGGACTGGCTGCTTACCCAACTGGTTGTTTTTTGTGATTTTTCTCTGTCCTAGCAATGAACAATCATTTATATCAGTCAACTAAACTACACAACTTGATCCCCAAGCTAGGTGAAAATTTTAGATATTAAAACAATAAAAATTTACTATTTCTAGCACCAGCACCACAGGAGATGTATTTCTGCTAAAGCTGCTTTGCAGAGGACTTCTCTCTGTCAACATTTAGCAGTTTTGCAGGTCCAAATTAGTGCTACACACATCAAATAGCCACCCTTTGTTTGCTCTGAAGTGAGAGAAGTGAAATGTTTTAGTTGCTTATGCTAGTTGCTTCAGAAAACACGTGAACAGTCTCAGAAAAGGAACTGCACTGTTTCTGATCTTCTCCAAACATCTGGATTGATTTGATTGATTTGATTTGATTTATTTAGCTTGTGTGCCGCCCACTACCCAAAGGTCTCTGGGCGGCTCACAATAAGAATAAACAGTTAAAACATCAAATACAATAAAATTAAAACAATAAAACATGTAGATGCAATAAATACAATACATTAAAAACACACCACTAAAATTGCCATCAGGGCCCACAATCATTAGTTAAAAAACTTTTGGAATAGGAGGGTTTTAGAAATGCTAGCAACGTCGGTGCCAGGCGAGTCTCATATGGGAGGGTATTCCATAGTCTGGGGGCAGTTGCTGAAAAAGCCCTATTCCTGCAAGCCATCCCCTTCACCTCCTTAAGGGATGGCTCTTTCAGGAGGGCTCCCTGACTAGATCTTAATTGCCGGGTAGGTTCATATGGAAGGAGGCGGTCCTTCAGGATGACAGAGACCCACCTTGCCAAAAAGTGGGATGGAGTCCGTGGAGACAGTCTTAATGTGGCTGGTTTGCAAAAAGTGATGGACCTAAGTCTTAATGTGGTCAGAATGGATTGGAATACCCAACCAGTCCAGCTTTTCCTAGTTTTATTAGTTCAAACCTCAGAATCATTTAGGGTTGTTTTAATCAGATACTGAGTTAAGTATGGATATAAACCATTCAGCCACTGAAAGCATTCATTCTTCTTACATCCTCTTATTGCCTTTGATGGACAATGTATCTGGATAGTACTGAGTCTTCTCTTGGAATTGCAATCTGAACATGACAAAAGGCTATCATCTTTAAAAAAAAAACCTTATCCATGTGCTAGATTTGAGACTCCCTCCATCTCTGACACAAACAACATACAGGTATCTGCTTGATAGCAAAGTCTATCTGATTGCCCGTGAAACAAAGATGGCCACTCATGAACCTATTAGTTTCCACTTCTCTGTGCTGAAAACAGAGGCCCATATATAAAACACTGCCTTTGTTAAAATGAAAATGCATTTTTCCTCTGAATATTATGGCCTTGCAACTGACATGAGTAGGGTTTTTTTAAAAGAAAAACTCAATTAAAGACACTCCATATGCCTCTTTGTTTTTACTGCTTTCCAGTTGTCATGATGTTTTCAAGATGCTAGTGCCTGAGGAAACTGTAAAAATGTTTAAAAGGCCTGAGGATTGTTTCTGGAGACAAGGTCAAGGGTGAACAATGGGAACAGGAGAGCCCCAGGGATAAAAAGCATGACCCTCATTAGAGGAAGAGTAAAGGTACAAGTACAACATTTTCTAGGGATGTGGAAGCCTGATTTAAATGAAATAAGAGGCAGGAGGCCTCATTAATTATTGTTAATATTAAGACTTGAGTACTTATTTTATAAGAGATATAGCTGTAATAAATGGTTACCTTGCTTCACCATCCCTCTAAGTATGAATGGGTGGACACATGCACACAGAAACACAGAAAACAGTTGAGGGGGTGCAGCAAACAATGTGTACTACAGTCCATGAAACAGTATGTCATAATATATATTTTTAGGCCTCATAAAATACCACAAGAGTCTGGGTTTTTTGTTTGTTTCTCTCTCGACATATACATTCTTCTCTATGTGTATGATTATCAGAAGTCACTTCCAACATCAACTCACCAATCATTAAAAATAACAAAACACCTGCATTTGATAATGGGTGAGTAATTGTGCATAGAGAGATCTAGTCTTATTGAATCAGAAGCCATGGAAGATAAATCCAGCCCTCATTGTAGCAGTGCCCTCAACAGCAATACTTAAATTTCCCAACTGATGGTAATAAAAGCCATTCATAACAACTACAAATGGTAATAACAGCCAACCAGCAAGGATACTGTTGGTGTGGGAGCTCTTTTAGTTGCCCTTATGCTTGGACCTATTGAACAAACCTTCAAGTCAGCCCACAACAAAGCAACAAGAATCTACAGCAATAATTTAAAAGAGGCATACTGTGTGGATTTTTAAAAAGCCAACATAATTAGAATCAAAATAAGAAGAAACAAAGAGAAAACAAGTGGATGGTGAAAACTGAAATCAGTTGGTCTGGGGCTTGCTAAGAAAGCCACATGTCAGAGCAAGGAGGGATTTCATTCCTCTTAGAAGGCTAGAAAAAACATATAGCATCAACTGGAAAGACTAACCACTGTAGGAATCCCATAAAGCTGTTTACCCTTTCTGTAGTTGAGGAAAATGTTAAGATTCCAAACTGGATAAATTTCCCAGAGCAGAGTACTACTATGTCTTCATACTTAGGGACGTACGTATCAGAGGAAAGTTGGTCTAAAACAGCATTTCCCAACATTGGGTCCCCAGATGTTTTCTGACTACAGCTCACAGAAATCCTGGCTAGCACAGTTAGCGGTGGGAGTTTTAGCCCGAGAACATCTGAATACCCAATATTGTGAACAACTGGTCTAAATCAGTGACTGCAAAAGAGAAACCCTCTTGTGAAGCAACAGCATGGCAATACATAGCATTTTGGGATATCTTCTTGTTTCCCCCCCATATAAACACTGAATTAACACTGGGGGCACACAGTCACAGACTCTCTATCTTAGAGTCTTCTAAGATGAAGCATATCCATTCAGTTGGGTTGCCTTATGCTCTCCAGTTCTAAAATTCAGATTTTCTAGAAAGGTGCTTGTGCCATAACTATTTCACCAGTACTAAACACTTTCCTAAGATTCAGGATGTCATCCTTTATTCTTGCATAGATACATAAAAATATTCCAGATTAGGGCTCTGGTATGATATACTGCAGGGCTGTTCAACTTTGAACAGGCCAACGTCTACTTTTTCCGGCCCAAACTGTCTGAGGCCTACTATACTAAAACCTTTACTTACGAATTTTATCTGTTCTGAACACATGCTCATAAGTAAAACCTTTTGTAATTAGAGCAGCAGTTTCCCATAGGAATGCATTAAGAACCAACTAATCTGTTCTGGAGGGAACAGATTTCAATGCGCCATGGCCCTTGAACTGCCCCACTCGGCTGACACAGTGGGCTGACAGACCCAGAACTTTGCTGGGGCAGTGGTGGTCCTTGGGATGGGGGAGGGAGGGGTGGAGAACTTAGCCCCTCACTTTCTAAATTGATGGCCAGTGGGCTACTTTTGAACCCTTCAGGGGCTACCAGTAGCCCACAGGCTACCTGTTGGGCAGGCCTGATATACTGTATTAGATTTAACACATCTAATGTTGGAAATATTGTCTTTGTACTTTCAAAGTTTATTCCTGAAATATTAGTTGCATTTGTTTTAATGAATGTTATTTTTGCGTTCTCTCTTCTGGTGTTCTGAGAACTAAATATCAGCTGCCATAACATTCTTTAAAAAGGCTATTTAATAACAGATAGCCAAGTCCTCCTGTATCAGTCAACACACTTCTTAAAATCTCTACTTTCATACTTTTACAGCAGTCATATTAATATCAATTAAAAAACAAATATCAAACATATAATACAACAATAATAGTAAGAAATGAAAGTAATGGAATAATCGGCCAAAATTTCCACTTCGGAATTTCTGAGGATGGCCTCTACTTCAATTGTCATGCTCATTTACAAACACTCTGCAACATTTAAAGACTAGGCATGAAGCAGCGGCTCATCTGGGGGCCTCCTGCCCATCTAAGCTGTCCGCATAAGAAGAAGAGCCATGCTGGATCAGGCCAAAGGCCCATCTAGTCCAGCTTTCTGTATCTCACAGTGGCCCCACCAGATGCGCCTGGGAGCACATAAGACTAGATATCTGTCTCCTGATACTACTCCCCTGCATCTGGTCCTTGAGGTACCCCAGTTTTAGGCTTGGAGTTGATACATCTCTCTCATGGTTTGTAACCTGTGATGGACTTTTCCTCCAGGAATCTGTCCAACTCCCTTTTGAAGGCATCCAGGCCAGATGCCATCACCACATCCTGTGGCAGGGAGTTCCACAGACTAACAACGCGTTGGGTGAAAAAAATATTTTCTTTTGTCTGTTCTTACTCTCCCAGCCCTCATTTTGAGTGGATGTCCCCTAGTTCTGGTATTTTGTAAGAGGGAGAAGAGCCTCCCTCTATCCACTTTACTCATGCCCTGCATTATTTTGTATGTCTCAATCATATCCCACCTCAGGCACCTTTTTTCCAGACTAAAGAGCCCCAAATGTTTTAGCCTTTCCTCATAAGGGAGGTGCCCCAGCCCAGTAATCATTTTAGTCACTCTCTTCTGCACCTTTTCCAGTTCCACTATGTCTTTCTTGAGATGCGATGACCAGAATTGTACACCATACTCCAGGTGGGGCCTTACTATGGTTTAGTATAATGGCATTATAAAGTTGGCTGCTTTATTTTCAATCCCCTTTTTGATAATCCCTAGCATGGAATTGGCCATGTGTCCCCAGTTTCAGGAAGCCCCATGATGGCAACATCAGCTAGGCATGCAGGAAAAAAAATGGTAACTCATGAAGTGATGTTAACGAGAGATGCTAATGAGCTTCTCTTTAAAACAACACTGTACAGGAGTGGGAATCATCTGTAAAGCATATGGTAATACTTCACTACTAGGCTACCCCTGCCTAATCAAAGCCGTGTCCCCACTGTTGAATCATTGTGCCATCATGAGGCAACATTTCCTTCTGTCTTCTCAAGAAGTCATCATTTTCGTGGTCATTAACTTTTGTAGCAAATCTATGCTGTTTGCCCAGGAACTTCTGAGCTCCTCCTCTTAGCTGCGTCCTATAAGATAAATACGGGCCATATCATAGCCCCTTGGACTAAGGGACTCTATGTAGATGTTTCTTCCTTAAACTCCTCCCCAATTAAGAACAAAGAAGGACACTGAACACTTGTAAGATATTCTACTCAGTTATTTTTGCATAAATAATCCATCTACTAAAGCAGAATCAGTCGCTGCACTAGGTTCCCAAGAATCTTAGGTTTTCTCCTAGGTCCACTGGTAGCTCTTCAGTTCAGATATATGAAATTTAACATTTTACTGAAGGAAACAGAGACACTCCTGCACACCAGCAGTAGTCGAGATTCTCACACTAAGCACCAGGGCTGTACTTTTCACATGGCTTCAGAAAACTTTATAAAACCAATCTTCTTCAGCTGGCTTCTGGTTTAGCTGAATGAGAACTCTGCCAAGTCATGGTTGAATTTTATGAAGGCAATTATTTCTCCTGTTATTCTCAAACTGACTTTGGTTGCAACATGTTCATGTTTTCATCCCCATTGCAAGCAACCTTTGAAACAATCAAGCAAAACAAAACAAATCTCACTGGAGCTTCTACCCTCACACTAATTTACATAGCAAAAGGCTCTTACTAATGTACAGCAATCTTTGTTTCTTATACAGTAATGTCTTGCTTGCAAAAGATGTACTGGTTTCCTTTAAACGGCTCCATGCCTGCCCTCTCATTTTCCAGGTATGGCCAGGTAAAGATCAATTTTTGCTCTGGGAAGTTTCACCTTTGGGGCCTGATAAGTGAAGGAGGCCTCAATGGGCCCATGCAGCTTGTCCCAGGGGCCCTTTGTTTCATATACAGTGGTACCTTGTATAAAGGAATTAATTCGTTCCAAATGAAATTATGTTAAGCAAATTTTCCTTTATACAAATTCCCATAGGAATGCATTGAAAACGGAGTGATCCCATTTTTATGTTGTACGGATTCTCCCCATAGGCGATTATGTTAAGAAAATTTCCCGTATCTCTGGAATTTTTTATGTTGTACAAATTTTATGTTGTACAAGCTGTTTGTTATACATGGGTCCACTGTACTGAGGTCCTGCAATACACCAGGACCACAGTATATGAAACGCGAAATGGCAGGGGACCACTGTATTTCAAAACCAGGGGAAAAGCCCACTTTCATATACTAGTGGCCGAATAAAGTTGTTACTTTTTTTAAAAAAATTGAGGGGTTAATCTTGGCAACTTTCTCCTCAATTTTGCGCAATAAAACATTTTTGAGTACTTTATATTTTTAAAAAAATTCAAAGTGGGGAGGAGACTTGGCAAGGCCAAAGGGTCTGGAGAGGGAAAAATACCCTGGCGATCACAAGCAAGTCCATGAACCACATATTACTTACAGCAGGTTTAGTATCAAATACTTTTTCCTAAATCCCTTCTAGCCATTCCGGGGATGGGTGAGTTCTATGTGTCTGTATGGGGAGATGTTTATATTGTACATTTTTCATGTTGTGTGCGTTTCCCCGAGAATCATGGGGGGCGGATAGAACATTGGTCCTGGAAGCCACTCAAGATGCTTGGCCATGTTTTGCATGCATATACATCAGAATACACCATCCTATATTTAAGATATTAACTATCTAGAGATGATAGAAAGTGGGTTTATGAAAATCCCAAATAAGGACCATCACTGGCAGATGGATTAAATGACATGCAATTGTTAGACCGGTAGCAACAGAGACGTTTATATGAAAAAACACTTCACCTACTGCCACCATTCTTCCCTTAAAACATACAGGTAAGAACAGAATTCAATGCCAACTAGCAATCATCTTCATGAAGCAATAAGGACATATACTGTAGAGATTTGTTTGAGGAAAGTAACTCCCACTTCATGGAGGACAATCAGGAGGCCTGGCTGATTTACATCACCTGGCTGGTTACATGCAATAATATGGTGTTCTCTCCCTAGAACAGTGATTGCAAGCCTTTTAGAGACCGAGTGCCCAAACTGCGATTCAAAACCCACTAATTTTTCGCAAAGTGCCAACACAGCAATTTTACTTGAATACAGGTGGCTGTGAGGGGTGATGTTGGGTGTCCACAGAGAGGGTTCCGAGTGCCACCTTTGGCACCCATGCCATAGGTTCGCCAACACTGCCCTAGAACATATCCCAGAATATTTTTTTTTTAACCATGCAGACAGTCTCCTGAAATGGACTCCAAAGGGTGCCTCAACAGGCAAGGGATTCTTTGAAAGTGTGCAGCCTGAAGATCATGGTCCTTATGACATTGCTCAGAAGACTTTCTTGTTGAACAATGTCCATCAGACTACCCTAACCAGCATGTAGTCATTTAATAAATAAATAAATAAATAAATAAATAAATATTTCAAGAATGTACCAAATGGTTTGTGGGCCATTTGTTAAAACAAATGCTAAATATATTATAAATATATTATAACTATATTAAAAATAATATAATAATTAATATAACTATTTTGACCTCATCCGTGCATTATACCAATACATGTGATGTCATGCCCCAAAGAATAATGGATATAAATTGCTTCATCCTCTTCAAGGAATGAAGCCCAGTAAAACACTCATGCGCACACATGTAAACACACAATTATTCACCAAGCATGGTTCCAGGGCAACTTCTAATTTATGCACGAAGAAGGAATGTGCAGAAGCAAAGCCAGACTAGATTGCACTCTGAAACTAACGTAACTGACAAATGCCCAAAGACAATTTTGATATTAAACTGCTACTAACTATATAATCAGAATTTATTGAAACTACAGTATACTGTTTATTTTTATATCATCAAAGACCAGTGAGGATTTTTTAAATGCATAAAATGGAGATTTGTAATACTGTAATCCAAGTTTCTTCCAGCTTGCCATGCAGGCACAATTTAAACCTGTGCACATCTTTGCAGAAGTCCCACTGGGTCCAGTGGGGCTTAACACCTGGAAAATATGAACACAGCTGCAAGTGAACTTAATAACTTCTTAGCCAGTGCACTACATTACATCCCAATAGTTTAAGAGCCCTATGAAACACGATGTTCTTGGCATCTGTTGTGAACACACTAGGTGACCTCAGGTAATCCATTCCCCCCCCCCAGCTTCAGCTACACTTCCCCTCATATACATGATGGATTTTGCTATGACAAAGGGCCTTTTTACACGACCCTAAGATCCGCTGGCCCCTTAAATTCGGACCAGAGATCTTAGGGGTTTGTCGCTCTTCTGTGTCTCCACCCCTCCCTACTTCCTGGCTGCTGGCTGCGTGAGGGGAGGGAGGAAAAAAAGAGACAAAAGAATAAAACCTTACCTCCCGGTGTTGGTGGACGCTGCCGGGGGAGCCCCGGTTACTTCCTGGTTCCTCTTAAAGGGGCGGGAGGCAAAAAACAAAAACAAAAAGAAGCGAGGAGAGCCCGGCACATCTACATCAAATATTTTTCACCTCCAGAGAGAAGGTACAAGAAAAGTGTGCTGGGTCACACTAAAGTGGGCGGGGTCGCACTTAATTGTCTGCAAACTCCGGAGCTGGTGGGGAAACATTTTAAATCTCTGGAGCTTGCAGCCATTTGCGGCGGAGCTTAGGGGTCGTGTATAAATGCCCAAAGATAGTATGGACTCTATTTTATAGTGCTGTTGAAAGGACTACAGCATCATAACGTATTGGAAATATTTGGATGACTCGAACACTCTAGGTACATTATGATCTTAACCACAACAGAGGGTGAAATATAATACATGGAAAGCAAATTCTTGAAGCAAAATTTGCTCTTCCTTGCCTCCTCATTACAGCACCGTACACCCCTCAAAAAGCCTCACCCTCAGGGTTGACAAATCCTGTGTTGCAACCAAGCCCACAATAAGAGTTTGGTTGGATTTGCCAAAAGTGGAACCTTGCTTAAAGAGTGTAAGAATTCCCCCACTCAGATGCAGAGGACTACCTCTCCACTACAGTCCAGTAATACAAAGTCCACCATATGGATTTGGTGGACACATCCAACCTTCTAGCAAGATATTTTGGGTAGCTGTAGGTAATGCAACATCAGGCTTCCTTGTTAGTCCTGATGCTGATTTTCTATGAAGTGCAGTTAAGATTGGAGGGGAGAAAAGGGGAAAGGGTTACAAGGAAAGAAAAAGGGTATAACGGGGCTATGGGGAAATACTTTGTGATCCTAACATCCCACTTAACTTTACTGACTAGATTTGAGATGTAAGAGCTGTTAGCTTAAGCTCTAGGGTTTTCAAAATGACTTACAATTTTTAACATTCAACATAAATCACAGAAATTATGTACATGCACATACATTTATTGAAATCAACTATTACATCTGCAATGTCATCTATATTTATATCTATATAAGCTAAGCAAGTATTGCCTCTTCTATCCCAATTCAATGATTAATAATAAGACATTTTAGATCATCCAAAGGGTTTGCCAAAGCAACAACTACTTTTAATTTTTCCCTAAGGCCCTTTGTACATGACCCCTAAACTCCGCCGCAAATGGTTCCCAGCTCTGGAGCTTAAAATTGTTTCCCCACCAGCTCCGGAGTTTACAGATACTTAAGTGCGACCACGCCCACCTAAGCGTGTCCCAGCGCACTTTTCAGGTACTTGCTCTCTGGAGGTGAAAATTCCTGATGTGGAAAATTCCTGATGTGCCCGGCTCTCCTTGCTTCTGTTTGTTCTTTTTTTGCCCCCCGCCCCTTTAAGATATCTGAATGCAGTGCCGGGACGGCAGAACAGAGGTGAGCTGGCATTCTTTTTTCTTTTTTTTTCTCCCTCCCCTCACGCAGCCAGCAGCCAGGAGTGCAGAGGGGGTGGGAATGCAGAAACAGCGACAAACCCCTAAGATCTCTGGTCCGAATTTAAGTGGCCAGCGGATCTTAGGGGTCATGTGAAAAGGCCCTAAAACTCTGATGTGCAGGAATTTTATAAATTCACCCGAATATACTCCCACACCCACTTACATTAAAGTAAATAGAATAGTTCTGGAGTATTTTAATGCAAAAGTCTATCCTATTTATGTGCATTTCGCGCATCAATTTAGGAATCTGTTAACAACTCAACACTGGAAGAAAACAAACTAAAATCTTTATTCAAAACCTGTTGCTCACAGACTCTCTAAACAAGTAATTCCATAACCAGAAAGTAGGACAAAACCACATGGAGAAGGCTTTTTAAATTTTTAATTAACTGCAATGCATCCACAGTAATGACTAGCTGTATGGAGACTAAATTATTATCTAAAGGTATTCAAGCTTTCAAACAAGCCATTTAAAAAAAGGCTTACTGGGTGTGTGTTTTTAAAAATTCAGGCTGTTTCCTATTATAAAGGAAAGCTTTTAATTAAGATTAGAACAGTCTAATTCAAGCAATAATTTGGTTCTTTTAGTTAGTAAGCCTCTATTAAAAACAAAGCTATTAAGGTTAAATGGTTGAGGCACTTAAAGTTCTCTCCCACCTCAAATAATATAATACTAGGGAAGGATATGTCAAGGACTAATTCAGACCAGAAGACACATGTTTCAAACAAGTTTGTGTTTTCCTGTTAATAACAGGGTTGCACTTAATGTTCCACCAAAGACTAGCATATTTGTAAAAGAGATGTTCAGCAGAACATCAATTTGGAGAAAGATGTAATCATACCAAGGAGAGCTACTACTCACTCCCTTCCATGTGGTTGTATCTGAAACCTATACCTGCAGTTTTATAACCTAGTGTAAATGGTGAGTTTAATAGCAAAACAAAATGCTATTAGCTTTACAAAGTCATTAAGCCATTCAGCATTAGATATCCTTTACAGCAGTGATTCTAAAACCCTGCACTTACAGGTGGCCCCTAAAGTTTAAAAAAGAGAGAAATAACTGAAGAACCAGTAATTTATTTGAAATTTGTAGTACATGCTGAAGAACTGTGTTTTCCATGTCTGTTTTAAAACTTAATCTGAAACACAGCTCACCTCTTCAGCTAGACAAAGAAGGGTCTCCCCCAAAGCCAACCATGGGCTCTCTCTCTATATATATAATATTTAAGAAATCCACGCTTCTTGGAGGGGGATTCATGGTTCATTGTTTGACAGTCTTGACAAGCCACATACCATGAGAAACCACCATTTTGGCAGTTAATCCTCATCTCTATATGCAACTATATTTTCTTAAATCTACTTGAAAACGATTTAAATTCAATTAATCATTTATAGGTAAATAAAAGGTTTTCCACTTATATATCACCCCATAGTGCTTAAACCACTCTCTGGGCAGTTTACAACTTATGTATGCAGGCTACACTTTGTCCCCACCACCACCACCACCACCACTGCAAGCAGGGTACTCATTTTACCAATCTCAGAAGGATAGAAGGCTGAGTCAACCAGCTAGCTGGGATTGAACCCCAGGTCATGAGCAGAGTTTTAGCTTCAGTACAGCTGTTTAACCACTGCACCACAAGGCTCCTTGACTGAAATTTCTTTTAACGTCAATAGATGGAACTATCTGGAGCCTTTGGAGGAGACAGCATATTGTTATTGCATAACTTCAGTTTGCTCACATCCTCTGCATTTACAGGATTACAGTTGTGCCTTCTCATTTCCTTCTTCTGAATATTGGCTATATATTTACATTGAGCACTCCGAACTCTTTCAAAGACTATAATGTAAAGTAAAATATTAGCTTGCCTCATTCCTATTTGTACTATATATATTACAAATAGGAATGAGGCAAGCTAATATTTTACTTTACACTATAGTCTTTGAAAGAGTTCAGAGTGCTCAATGTAAATTATCTAGTAAATAATTACAAAATACCTGTAAGGAAGGTAAAGATTTTAATCTTCATTGCCCCCTCAGGCTGAAAGGTGAGTGATAGCAGCTGCCTGAAAGAATGAATTCGTTAGGTGACATGACTGTCAGGTCTTAGGGTTCCATGCTGAAGTCTCAGGAAATTATTATATTTCTCTAGGGAGGCAGATAATCCTCAGGAAAATCAGTGTTACAAGAAATGACATCTAAACTTTTTTTTTTGTAACATTTAGTCTTTTACACCCATCTCTGCTTACCTTCATCTGGTACAATGTCAGATTCACTGGTTCATTGCAAGGGTTGAAGGCTCTATTGCAGCAACCCATTATGAATGGAAGGGCATATTGTGACAACCCAGGGAAGTGCCCCTCCTCACGACAGAACTTCAATGAGATTCATACTCCCTGTGTGTCACACACACTCAGCACAGCCACCATACAACCAACCAGCCACTTACTTACTTGCACCACAGGTGCTGGTGCACCAAAACACAACTATCACCAAATATTTCCAAGTGTTCTATTAATAGTGCCTTCCAGGGATTCTCCCTGACCTACTGTTTTATTTAATTACATAAAACTACTTAATCATGATTTTAATTAATAGTTTGATTTAAAATGAAGAGTGCTACCTTTATGAGATAATCACACACACACACACACACACACACACACACACACACACACACACACACACACACACACACACACACACACACACACACACACACACTTAAATTAATTAAAAATAATGAGAGTTTAATATGAACTCAACACAAGGAATTTATGTTAAGACAGCAGACAGAACAGCAAGAGGAAAAATTAAGACTATTGATACAAAGCCTAGAGCAAAAACAACCTTCAGCTTTCTAATTCTTGATCACAGAATGACATGTACCACATTAGACAGAGCACCTGACTACACAAAAACCCAACTGCCCTTCTACAGACTCTCTAACCAACTGTCTAGTTTCAACTCTCTTCTCACATATCAAAACCACTTCTGATTCTTACCAACCAATCAGCATTCAGCACCATCCACAAGAATTCCTTTCCAACATCCACATGACAATCACTTTAGCTCTCCTCCCATGCATGCAATCCCAGCATGCATACATCTACATGTAAAACAACATGAATTTGATTCAAATCCATTCAATTTAAATCACAATTGAAACCATGGTTTACATTTTTAAAAACTGGATGTTCTGATGGTTAAAATTTTAAAAATCAATTAAATTTAAATAAATCATTTTTTCAACACATCTGGATTAAAATTCACACATAAATAAACTCCATCCCTATTGGAGGAACACATATGGAGGAATTCACAAAGATTGGCATCCAAAATGTGTGCTTTCTGCCAACTATCTCCCAAAAGAAACATGTAAAGTATTGATTGTGACACTATTTCATATTTTGTATGTCCTCCAAGCAGCAAAGGTTTTGTACACTTTGGCCCAACCATCAATCCAAATGGAGAGTGCAGCCAAAAAATCAGAAGAGGGCAGAGATGTATTTCCAGTTCCGGCTACACAACTTGATAAGTGCTCCATCTTATTAAGTTGAATTCCTCCAGATAAAGGGGTCCCTAAGGGGGTAAGTTTCCCTGGAGGGGAAACAAAAGGCAGTGCCTGCAGACACTAAGGGATTGATGGTGAACTTTGGTAGAAGCAGGAAAATGCCTTACCACCCACTGGGGGAAGACCGACACCATTCTGACTAAGGCACAGCTGTCAGAGCTGGACGCTGTAAATAAGCTGTATATATTTGGCACGTTGTGAGTAGATCTGCCACCGCCCCACTTACCTACGCAAAGCCCTTCCTTGGATTTTGAAAGCTTTCTTCAAATAAGTATCAATCCTCCTCCTCTTCTGGAAGTGGCTCTTAGCAAAGAGGTGAATATTTTGAAAAGATAAGTACAGAAGAAGTGTCTCTCCCCCTCCCCAACAACATTATATCCTCTCTGCTCTATTGCTTTTCTTTTGGGGAAATAAGTTTTTGTTTTTATGCTCTTTGTATGTGGTGACTCTAAGATGCATCTCCAAAGGAAATTAATTTATACTTTTTGTACTTTTGTATCTGCTGAACTTAATGATGCAGTTTTAAGAGCAGCGTTGGAGAAACTGTTAAAGAACTCTTTTCAACCTTGGGATAATCTCATGTTATGAAAACAATGGCTGGAAGATAGCAGCTATTCTTGGCTTCTTGGACTTTAATTCAGTCATCTTTTATACCCCTCCCTTTTGGAAATTAAATGACAGAAACTATAATTACAAGCAATTTTAGCTTTTCATTGTATTTTATGTTGTCTTGTTTTTAATTGTAAATTGCCCAGAGTTCCATCTGGAAGATGGGCGGTATAAAAATATAATAAATAAATAAATAAATAAATAAACAACAACCCCACAATGGAAAACACAATGGATTGGGAAAATGGCTCAGAGGAAGAATTCACAAATATACTATTACCTGGATTGCAAAGAATAATAGATATTTTGGACCCAATCTCTAAAAATACAAGATTTCCAATCCTGATAAAGTAACAGAAATAGAGCAGACACCAGACTCCAAGCTACAGATGACAACATCTGGGAAACGGAAAATGGAAATATGAAGATAAACCTGATATAGAAATAAATGTTAATCTGTTAGATTTTTTTTAAAAATAGTGGCAGTTAGGCATAGACAAGAACTTCTATGCATAAATTGAAACATATGGATCAGGAGGTAGCTCTTTTATAATAGCCCATAAAGTATTAACTTGAATTAGATATTGCTAGAAATGATTGCTGAAATTAGGCACTCATTGGAAGAATAGGTAATTATACTGATATATAGAAGATATATAGTTAGCCAAATATATCTTAAATTGCTTAGTATTGAAGAGCTAAACCAGGGTGTCCAAACCTTTTCCAAGGAAGGCCAGATTTGGTGAGGTGAAAATGTGTGGGGGCTGACCATTCAGCCACATTTGGCCTCCAGGCTGGACATTGGACAAGTATCTATAACATGCAAGGAGGAGGGAAGGACGCTGTAGCAATGGAGGCGGGGGCCGGTAGGCTGGGCAGATGGCTGGGGGATGGAAAGAGGCAGGGAGGGCAGGCAAACCATAAAACTGCAAGCTGACATCTCCATCCAGTATGGGGAGTGGCCAGCTGGCGGGGATGTGTGCCAGGCTGAGCAGGTGGAGAGAAGAGGTCGTAGGCCGCTCAGAATTTGAAAGCGGGCCGCATTTGGCCCCCGGGCCTGACTTTGGACATGCCTGAGCTAAACAGTAAGATTGAATAGATTGTTGAGATTAGACTGGCTATATTCTTTGTATTAAACATAGATGTAATAAAGATATATTATGGATGAGATAATAAGGAAACTAAGTATGAAAGCATGCTTTTTCAAGCTGGGAAAGGTGATACGACTTATACTGGGCTCAAATGTTGGGGGAAACTGTGATTGAATTGGTAACATGACAGGAGACAAGCAATATATTTGTTTTATGTAATTTAATGTAGAAAAAATATCATAAAAAAGAAGAGGGTGGAGATGCTGAAATGGAGCAATGAATGAATTAGAAAAGATCATCAAATGTAAGGAGGTATCATTTGAGACCCAAGGCCCAGAATACACACTCTTGTATTCCCAATAACCATGTACTGGTATGAAAGCTGGAAAGTAAAGATGTCTGCCGCGGGGGGGGGGGGGGTCTGCTGGAGGAGTCCCTTATGGACATCTCTGACTGCCAGAAAGACAGGTGGGTCCTAGATCAAATCGAGATTGAACTTTCTCTGGAGGCAAAAAATACAAAATGCAAGATGTTATACTTTGGGCACAAGCTGGTGCTATTCAGTGGTAATAAGGTTATGAGAGCTGTAGTCCAACATAGCTCAAAGCATGTTCAGATAGTCTATTCCATTGCCTCTCTATTCATAGACAAGAGATCAGTGTATGAAAACATAGCAGCAGTCTTAGCAAAGGCCATGACAGCAGGTAACCTTAAACCGGATAATATGGAGGGTGTGTGTTTTAGTTGAAAAAAATAATGTGATAAGAAACTTTTGTTTTAAAAAAGGAAGAGTTAAGTCAAAGGATGAAAAGACATTACAAAAGGATCACCGTATCCATGGGGAATCAGTTCCACACCCCCCGCAGATAGCTAAACACGCTGATAAGAGCAAAAACTCTTACCTGAGGATAATAGTAGTGGCAGGGGTGGTGGGGTGCCAGGGCAAAAGCTTTTGCACCCAACACCCCTCAAGACACTGGTGGTGCCACCAGGTGTGGTTGTGGCCGAATCCTTTTGAGGACCCCCCGTAACATGGATGCCGGGGACATCTCCCTAGACCAGGGACGGCGAACCTTTTTGATACTGAGTGCCCAAACCCAGTGATGGAGACAGTGACAGTGCCAGTGGCGGCGGTGGTGGGGGGGGCATCAGGATCAGCGGCAGCAGAGGGGCAGGGGTGGGGGTGAGGGCAGCGGCAGGAGGCAGGGATGGCACAGGGGGCGGGGTGAAGGGGGTGATTGGGGCTGAACCTGCAGCTTGGGGTGGAGAAAGTTAGTGCCCGTCGCCCCACCTCTCAGTAAGAGGAGGGTGTTTTGTCATCTCCACCCCCCCCCACCAAAATCCCTTAGCGCCAAGAGCCAAGGGCAAAAGAAGATGCAGAGGCTCTGACGGGGGCGGAGAAGCCACCCATCCAGCCGAGAGCTCTTTCGTTTTCGGCTCCTTTCTCTCCCCACTGCCTGCTGCTCCGCCTGCTCCCTTTTCAGAGGCCAGTGAAAAAGCCTGGCCAGCTCTTCCCTGGAAGACAGACACATAGCTGGCTCCGGAAAATGGGGTAGGCGGTGTGTTGTGTGTGTGTGGGGGAATGCCCTCACCCCTTGTGGTTTCCCCACGGCAGGGGAAGAGACGGGTCGCCCGCGCCCTCTTGCGCGGACTCTGGGAGGTGGCAGAGGAAGAAGGCAGAGCAGCTCAGGGAAGAGGGAGGTGGTGAAGGGAGGAAGGGGAGGGCTGGTGCTGCTGGTGGTGTTGTTGTTGCTGCTGCCGCCAGGCCCTTGCCCTGGTTGGGCCTTCCAGTAGCTGCCTTGGAAGTGGGCGGGGAGCCGTGGGGGGGGAGAAGAGGGGGAGACAGTCCGGAGTGTAAGGAGAGCGCCCAGGATTCCTCCTGCTGCTTGAAGGCCAGGAAAGGAAGGGAGGGCGAGCATGGAGCAGCCACTGCAGCCACAGGAACCCCTTCGCTCGGCCCCTGCACACGCACATGCCTGCCCTCCATCCCTCCCCGTCGACTCACTCCCTTTTTTCCTTTTGCTGCTTTTCGAGCCTGGAGCCCAGCGACTTGGCCACTTCCCCTCTCTTTCTTCCCTACTCCTGTTCCTCCGCAAATTCCCCATGGCTGGTCTAGCGGAGGGGGAAGTGGGGGACAGAGAGCATGTCGCGTGCCAGGCGAAACCTCTCTGTGTGTCACCTTTGGCACGCATGCCATAGGTTCACCATCCCTGCCCTAGGCCACCGCACACCTACCGAAATTGCACCACCATGCACCCCCTGCCACTGGCCGCCCCAGGCCAACCACTGCTTATTGAGAGGAGCATGGAGGTGTGGCCGCACAAAGTCCTGCCTGGCCCTGCATGGTGCCAAGCTCCCACTTTGTCAGGGGGAGGGTGCCAGGCCCAGGAGGAAGTGGGTGGCGAGGTCAGTGTCACCTGATGTCTATACCTATCAGACAAATATTCCACAGGTGTGTTGCAATTTCTGTATAGTCATTCTCCCCCAATTCAATATGCCAATTCACTTTGTGAACAAACCTTGACACTTCCCAACATTGGCATTGGCATTGGCATCCTTCAGTCTCAAAAGACTATGGTATCATGCCTGGAGTAGAGATCCTAAGAACAACACCTAGTGTGACTAAATAGACCAATTTGGGAATGGCAGTCTCTACCGCACTGGGGGCAGATGTATTCTGTTTCTTGCCCGGTCCTCAAATTTCGTTCTTTCCATGCCTGCCTCTTTTCCTCTGCCTGTTGGACAAATGCCTCTTCAAATTTATGCAGACCATGATGTATCTCCTGCCTCCAGACAGTGCGATCGGAGGTCAGGGTTTCCCAACTGTTGAGGTCCATTCCCAAGGCCTTCAGGTCCCTCTTACAGATATCCTTATACCGCAGCTGTGGTCTCCCTCTGGGGCACTTTCCCTGCATTAGTTCTCCATATAGAAGATCTTTTGGGATCAGACCGTCATCCATTCTCACAACATGTCCAAGCCAGCGTAGGCGTCACTGTTTCAATAAAGTGTACATGCTAGGGATTCCAGCTCGATTCCCAACAAGCCTGGTGTTTACCACTAGGGATGTGCTATTTGGATTTTTTGGACTTCAGCTTCCATTTGACAAATCCACCTGCTTCCATTGGGGCAGCTTCCTTGTTTTAATAGGAAGCTGTACTGGAGCCAGGCCATGAAAGCCTTAAGGTTGTTCTTTCTGCATGTCAGTGAAATTTAGGTTCAAGTTTGTCAGGTGGAGCTATGAGAATGGAGAATTCTGGGAGTCGGAATTGCCCAGAAAACCCAAGCAGCACACCCCTAATTGCCACAGCTAAATATTCTGTCCTAGACACCATTTGATTGGCTCTGCTATGGCATTCTGGTCTCTGTTAATGAGCTAAAATGTATACTTTGAATTCTGACTCTTATGAATGAAGACCTTGTTTTCTACTACCTTTTATACAGTCACTGGATTTAGTAAGTGCCAAATTTCAAAAAACACCTTAACCGTCTGAATCCACTATTTTGAAATACAAGAATATAAATATCCTGTTTCAAATGTTCTAGTAATCCAACTGTTAATCCCAGCCATAGCAGACCGATTGAATCAATGGGAACCTAGGTCAGTCAGTCCTTACGTTCAGTTCCCTGGCTTCAATAGGTTCAATCTAGTTTGCATTAACAACTGGATTTAGGCAAGTATCTTGGATTAGAACCTGGGTACATTTTACTCACTGAAAAGCACCCTTGTTCTTTTGACTGATTGTGTACATCAGTCACATAATAAAGCCTGAGTAATCTTCATATTTATATTTCTGACTTGTAATTACCCACATGCATGATGTCTGAATGCACAAACACAAAAATGGAATTAAACTCACACCTCAATACAGCAAGAAGGCATGTACACACACAAATATATTATATTGACAGTTTATCTGGCATAATAATCAAACGGAGGTGTACACTGGGTGTAAAGGGATATCTGTTACTGCAACACACATTTCAGGACCTAGCAATCCTATTTCTGACTATTTTAAGAGACAGTTCCAAATAGAGTACTTTGGTGTAGTGTAAATGGGATTGTTTACTTGTTTGTTTGTTGAATTGCATTTATATGTTACTTTACAACCGTAAAAAGAACCTCAGAATAGCTCTTATAAAAATGGAGAGGAAAGCTGCAAGAAACCCCAGTCAGTCCAGTACAGTGTCATTAGCATAAATCAGAGAGTGGTCAGATATTGTTATCCCAAGAACAGGTGTAGCTGCCATTCCAAATGAAGCTGTTCAAAGGTATTCATGATTATTCAAGAGCAAAGTTAGGTGTAGGAGTCATTCCCCCACCCCCAGGGTCAAGTATGAATGTAGTTTTTCAAGGGAAGTGCAGTCTCATCCAAAATGAATCCCATTAGGATGAAACCAGATTTCAATATGTCCTGGGTGGAATACTGACTAGATCAGAGCTGGGATACAAAACAGACATACAAGACTTCCTTTTCAGGCTTTTACAGTACATAGCCACTAATATTCAAAATTAATGTGCTGTTAAGATTTCCAAATAACAACATTGTGTACAAGATAGTACAATTTGCTACAGAAATAAGACTCAGGACAGATATGTTCTAATCCACCCAGAAAGTTCTTGAAGAGCTATGGTGTGGTCTATAAGCAGCACACTTTATATGGCATTTTCCAGCTCTCACAGGAATTTTGTAGCGATTTGCATGAAACCAGCCTTTCTATTGTAATACAACCATGTGCACCAGGAGGGTGTGACTTGTCCCTCCTCTTGTATGTCAAGATGGAATATCTGGCCACAAATAAACTAACACAAACAGCGGAATTAATGAAGACACATGCCTGTCATCTTACCACCACCACCACCCCTGACCAAGACAAATGAGGAAGATACTTCAAGCTTTGGCGAGGGCAAAACAGCGTGTTATAGATACTAATACCCATCACTGCTATAGTACAACATCAAATAAGGCTTTGCATTTCTAGAACATAGGAAATCTGCAGCACTAGTTGTATTAGTGCTCACCGTATGAGCAGAAACAGTGTGTGCATATTTTCATGGCAGTTTAAATACAATCAATCTGTCTCCACTTTAAATAATGAAAGCAGACCCTTGATCTCTTTTTGTGGTGGGAAGGTGAATTATGAGCTTTGACTCATTACCCAAACCCATACTTCTGTGATTCATCTTATGATGCTTAATCACATCCCACACACACACTAATGAGAAGGGTAGTCATTTCAAAAAAACCAACATCAAGTTCAGCAAGCATTGGAATGTTCTCACTGCAGCCCGTGTCAAAAGGTGTCATAAGTCCATCATCAGTCTACAGCTAGAAATTGTTGACCTTGTACAGGAAGAGGTAACTCAACCCAGTTACATAAGAACATCTAAAGGGAGTCTGGGAATTTTCTATGGAAACAAAACTTAGGTGACAGAGCAAAGCTGATCAATGTACAAAATTTGTTTAAACTCATGATGAAATATTAAGAAGCTGCAGAAAAGAATCCTGTTCACATCCATGCAATTAACTGGGTCAAGATGCAAAATATACATCCTCACCCATTTTTGCCCTCATGGTGGAAAAAAATGGGGAAAAACAATTTGAAAACCACAGTGGTCAACAAGCACCTCATGTCTTAGTAAAAATACGAGAAGGCGGCACTGTAGTGAATTTGAAAGTGGTGGTAGTTGGGTGTGGCCTCTGGCAAGGAAAATATTTGGCCCCAAAACCCAAAGATGTAGCTCACCCCTGCTCAAGATCAAGTACTATCACTGAAAGTACTTCTCCTAGGATAAAAATGACAATACTGTACAACAGTGGAACTAATGTGTATGATTGCAGGAGTGTTCCAAAATTTGCAGAAAGATGTGACATACTTAGCATCCTCTAAAACCCATACAGGCATGGCAGAAGGAATTCCCACAACTGTGAGAAGATCAGAAATGGGATGAGTCTACTCAACTCTTACCAGTTCACTCTTACATAGAACACTTATCCTGCCTTATCAGTTTAAGCATGAACAACTGTTAACATTAAGGCTAGTTTTTAGTCCGCTAGACAGGCAGTGTGGGGTAGAGGACCAAGTCTCAGAGACAGAGGGCTCAAATTTCTCCCTGGCCATGGAAGCCACTCCTTGAGCATCATACATACAGTGAAACCTTGACTTACGTCATTAATCCATTCCAGAGGTCTGGACTTAAGTCAAACATGACTTAAGTCAAATGAACTTTTCCCATAGAAAGTAATGGGAAAGTGGATTAATCCGTTCCAGATGATGAAAAAGACCCCCGAAAACAGCAATTTAACACAAATTTGACTGGGATAGGAGATTCCTTCCGGGGATGTAAATGAAATGTCTCTTCAAAGAGAGGAGGAGGCAGTGGAATTATAGTGCACAAGTTATACGCCTCCACTTTTTAATGTTCATAGCAACAATATCTAACATTTAAGTTTTACTTATTTTTAACCTGATGTTCCAAGTTCTGAACAACTCTATGCTTACCATTAGAGTCCCACAACTGTACAGCTCCCCAACAAAAATGCTTCCATTGTGGACCAGACTTCTGCAGACAGATTTTTTACAAGACTGAGCTGACTGTCTAACCAGCGAGGCCAGTCCCAAGCTCCCGGCCCTTCTTCTCCTCAGGCAGCAGCGGCGGCTTCGGTGAGGCCGAGGACCAGCTCCAGATGCTCGGAGCTGGCCTCGCCGAAGCCGCCGCTGCCACTGCCGGAGGTGAGGAAAAAGGCAGGAGCAGTTT
Source organism: Phrynocephalus forsythii (assembly GCA_029282475.1). NCBI lineage: Eukaryota > Metazoa > Chordata > Lepidosauria > Squamata > Agamidae > Phrynocephalus > Phrynocephalus forsythii. Next base: position 13,909,195 of record JAPFRF010000006.1, on the reverse strand, counting down.
GGAGGCGGCAGCCTCGATGCTGGGTCGTGGCTGCTGCCCGATTCCAGTGCTTTATGCCAGGCGTCCGAGCTGTAAGTCAAAGCCTGTGACTCGAGTCAAATAGGCCCCTTCTTGCTGCAAGTCAAATATGCTGCAAATCAAGCAGCATGTAAGTCAAGGTTCCACTGTATCTTAAAACAAACCAAAACAAAACCTATGAAGGTCCTGTATGTTGGAAGAGAGTTGTCTGCACTTAACAAGAAGAAGCAAGAGGAAGACTAACTAACCTTAATGGTGTCACCAATGGTAGACGGGAGTGAAGGAGGATTCTATGGATGCCCTGTCAAGTCAGATTTTATTACAGTCCTTAGAGCAATTTAAAACAAAAAGGCAGTTGCATTTTCAATCTTTTTGTTTCAAGAATAAACAGAAATACTACATAGTTTCCATATACAATACACTGTTTGATGTCCTTTTAAGCTCTGAAGTCTAAAATTCAACTGCACTTAATTCTCTGGAATCTAATTATCACCATACAGAAACTTGCAACATGATAGGTGATCTTGGGATCTCTATCTGAGAGAAGATATTGGAGTCTACTTTCATCTGAGTGTCCTGGAACTTTTTTGATCAAAGGAAGAATAATCTGGTTGTGTGCAGTCTCATAGTGTGTGGGGGGGGGAATATGGGTCCTAGGTAATTCAAAGATCGAATCTTATAGTATGATCCAACTCGGGTGTTATGGTCATTAGGAGAGGCCCTTCTTTCCATCCCACCACCCTCACAGGTATGTCTTGTGGGAACCCATGAAAGGGCCTCCTCAACTACTGCACCCAGACTCTGGAACTCCCTCCCACTAGAGGCCATGACTGCCTCATCTCTGTTGTCCTTCCAGAAACAGGCAAAAACCTTTCTCTTCAGGCAAGCTTTCCCTGAATGATGGACTACAATGTGTATTTTTAACTCTGTGTAGCTTTAATGTAATGTTGTCTATTAATGCTGTAAGATGTCCCTCAATTCTGTGTTCTCAAATACTTGAACATGTCTTAATTGTACTGTATGTTATCCCTTATTACTGTAAGCCGCCTTGGGTCCTTTTCCAAGGAGAAAGGCCGGCTAAAAATACTCTAAAATAAAATAAAATAAAATAAAATAAAATAAAATAAACAATAAATGCTATACAGTCTCTACCACCCCCAGTGGACAGGAACATAGCCTTTCTTCTGAAGGATTGTTCTTATATCTGCCTTTGAGGATGGCGGATGGAAGGGCAGAGCATCTTGCTAAGGTAAAAGCTTTTCTAAATCCTCTCACTTCTAGCTGTGTTAGGTAATCTGCCAGTTTCATCAGATTCTGTACACGGGCAAAGTCAGCCTGATGTTCTATATCCTCAGTTCTTTGTTTAACTAGTTTCTTTGCCTCGCTTATTTGGCATGACAGCAGCACTTGTAGAAATAGACTGATTTTCATCAGATGGTTCCGGGCAGCCTTTGCCCACCTGAATCAAGGGCTAGAGGCCTTGGGGGTTGTTATGTCCCCTTAGCCATGTATAAAATAGACAGGATACAAGCCCAAGCCTCATCTCTACAGATGCCCTGCTCCAGACTAGCTGAGCCAGTGACAGCAAGAAACTCTGATTATTAGAGCAGCCAAGCAAACAACAGATAGAGGGGCTCTGCTCAGTTCTGCAGACCTTATGCCACAGGTAAGAAGTTATTTAAAAAATCCCTGCCAAAAGTTTCCTCAATATGGTTTAACACTATTACTTTTTTAAAAACAGTTAATAGCAGACACTTTATGAAAGTCCCCCCCCCCATTGTCATCATTTGGATTTCTTCTCTTGCACATTATATGATATGGTACCCTGGAAATAAAAAAAGGGATGGCCGCCCAAGTAACTGTTATTTGCTTGGTATTGTTACTAAATGCAGAGGTGGATACTCAATAAAAAATGTCACTTCTGACTAATTCACCTCTGATGACAGTTCATGGCCGTGGATAAAATGCTGTCTGTAAAATGTGCCTATGGGAAGATGATGATGTCACCAGCAGGGGGAGAATGCTAGTAATCAAAGAGTTCTGTTTCAATCCAAGGGCTGGCCGAACGCACATGTAGCCAGTCTCACTGAGCATGAGTTGGGTTATCCCCAGGCTGAAAGGGGGATTTTTTCATTGCTGGCTATCTTCCCCCTGCCTGTGACATCACTGCCCTTATGCAAGCCAAGTTTATGGAACAAGATTTTGGCCAATATATATTAATTTGCAATCTAAATGGAAAGGGAGTGAAGGACTCCAACATATATTTCTTCAAGGTCTGTTTCTTTAAGTGGAGAGAAATGTCTCACCACAAAAAAGTTATATGACTACATAGACTCTTTAAACACTACCCAGGACTCATAGTAGACCCCACTAGGCAACTGTTAATGGCCCTTTGGTCAATTATAACATATTGTATTTTCATAGGTTAGATGAGAAATGGGCAACAAATAATTTAAAAGACACATTTGGAACAAATCTGTTTCCACCGGGCTGTTAACTGTACAGAACAAGTCATTTACAGAAGCTCTGGTTTACCGACATTTAGATACCTACTTGGCACAGCTTTCCAAGTGAATTCCTTTTTTGCTTTCAGAAGCATAACCACAACTTACAAAATAATTCTTAAGAGTCTGTGTCTTGAAGTACACTATTAAGTGGAAATCAATACTACCATGCTATTTGTGTCTGTGGTTTTGTAAAGGCAGCCTCCTGGCCACAAGATTAGTCTTCTCTTGTTGAGCAGAGGAGGCATTTGCTGGCTGCCAGCTTGCCTTCTGACCTTGTCTCCTTGCTTCTTGATATGTATTCATTAAAAAGGGTGCAACAAGAAGCAACCACTCCCAAGAGAATCAGTGAATACAACTAAAAAAATAATCAGAGATAATCTAGTTCAATATGTGTTTTCAATTTGTGGCTGAATTCCTAGTGGATCCCACTAAACTCTGGGAGAGCTACCTCCAAAACAAGAAGCAAAGGTTTCAGCTGCACATGAATTAACATAGGCCGTTACTTCACGAGCCGCTCGCTTCGCGGCTAGCCTTCTTTTCTGTCCGAATCAATCGTTTTAGTCCGCACGCCCCTCCATTTTAGCTTCGGTGCCACCCCGACCACTCCCCCTTAACCGTGCTCCAACCGGGGTGAGTGGTGCCCCTAGCTGCTGCCGGGAATCTTTTCGCTTCGCATCTTGCTTCGCTCCCAACGTGACGTGTGGTCTCGGTTTTTGGCTTTTATTTCAAGTTTTTTTAAAAAATATTCAAACAGGGATATCAATGCATCGCTATATCGTTTCATCGCTTTGCGCTGTTACTTCCTCGCTTGAGTAGCGGCGGCGGCGGCGGCGGGAGCAGGAGGAGCCGCTGCCGCCTCGCCCGGCCAGAGCAGGGCACCCGGGGCAGGCAGCGTGCAAGCGGTGGAGGGTGGGCGGCTGTGCCATGCGGGGCTCCCCCCGAGTAGCGGCGGCGGCGGCGGGGGGGGGGCTGCCAATGATGCCAGGAAACAGTTGAAATCAGTAGAGCCATTGCAACTGACAGTCCAGCATCAGTGCATCGATAGGCCATTGGTAGGTATTTTTTTAAAGGACGGATGGGAAATAACGAACGTTGAAAAGTGGCATGCGAATGCGAAGGGAGCACGTGAGGTTGTCCTCAAATCGGTCCTAAAACTGCAGCTCGTGAGTACTGAGAAGCAGGGGCGGGAGCGAAGCGAGAACACGTAACTGCCACGTGACCGCCTCCGAATTCAAATCAAAGGCAATATCGCTGCGGAGCGCCGCGCCTCGTGAAGTAAGGGCCATAATCTGTTGTTCTTCTAGAACAGTGTGAAAGGAAGGCTCAACACAAATTGAAAAATGATCTTTCATTGTAATTATGATACATGCACCAAATGTCACACAATTTCACTGATATAGTTATGTGGCCCTATTAAGTAAGAAAAGGTCATTGAGCTGATGCCATGTTTCTGAAGTCACATAGTAGTATCAAAAGTAGAACCACTGCTATTTAATTTACTCCAAAATGCTCCGGAGTGCAAAACAACGCAACACATATTAGTGTTTACATGAGGCTTAATTACTTTCAGGATGGAAAATGAACTCTTTAATGACACTCCATGCTAACCAAAGTGAATGCATTAAATTAACCTCACATGTAAAATGGTTGGGCTGCAATTGGTGGCAAATTACTAGAAAGGCAACTTTGAGACAAGAAGAAGCAACAACTTGGTCAATGGCAGCCAATAAAATTAAAATTTTGTCCTAAAGATTATCAGTAACAACTAGAACTGCAATGGTATTTTTGTAAATCTGCATTATAGCTACGCTTGAAATAATAAAGTTGCTTAGAACAGTGAGCCTCAATTAGAAAAATCCCACTGGATCAGTGGGGATTTGGTAAATCAATTTCTCCATAAATAAACTTACTAAGCTAAACAGCAGAATTCCAGCCAATGTGTGCAATTTTAGTTATATCATCTCAAAAATGACTGGTCACAACAGAAAACAATGCAGAAAAAAAAACAATCAATATTTCAAGTGGGTGGACATAGTCTCATTAAGGAAAGCAACCATGGCTTGGTAACCAGACTAACAAAGTGTGTCAGGTACCATATCTCCTTATTTATCCTTCAAATGTTTCAGTGCTTACCACAATTATCATCACAGTAAGCAATCTAAACAAAATCTAAAATGTATGTTATATTACATTTAGAGTATTTCATCTGTCATATCATAATTCCATTCTACAGTACAGTAATACCTTGGTTTACAAGCAAACTTCATTCCGAAAACATGCTTGTAAACCAAAGCACTCATATATCAAAGCAAATCTCCCATAAGAAATAATGGAAACTCAGATGATTCATTTTGGGCTCCAACAGACCACAATCTGTACACACAAGATGCCAAAATTCACAAGAGAAGTTGGCTAAAAATCCACGTCCACATGGTTTAGGTACCTGGTTGCAGAATCTGCTCTGCTTGGGACTAACAACTGGATTTTACACTGTGTTTTTAATGTGACAATAATAAAGTGCAATTTATAGCCATATATATTGACTAGCTGCCCCATGACTAGAAATGGTTTGAAAAATAAGAAAGGATGTTGAAAACAAATTAAATAAAAATAAAAATAAAAATAAAACTCTAACCTGAATTCCCCTTTGAGAATGTACTTGGCTGGTGCAAGGGAGATCCCAATTTCTCTCCCCTCCCTCTGCTTTGGAGGCTGCCTGAGGCAGACCATTTGAGAAAATCACCCACAATCCAGAAAGGAGAGAGAAAGAGCCACCATTGGCTCACTTGTGATCATGTGACCTGCTCCAGCGCTTGTATTACAACACACTGCTTGTTGATCAAGGCAAAATTGAGAAGAAATTTTGTATTGTCTTGCAAAAAGCTCTTAAACCAAGGTACTCTTAAACCAAGCTATTACTGTTTTGGTGAAATACATTATTTTCCATGAATAAGGCTATATTTTTGTTTTAAATGGTTAAACTGATAATTGAAGACTGTCTTATACATGGAAGCAAACTGAGGAGAGAACTGCATGGTTGCAAAACCACAATTTTCGGTTGGAAAAGTGGTGGGGGTCTTATAGATGGAAAAATAAGATACTTTAATGTTTCTGTTAGAGAGAACCAGTGTATTTCCTGATCAACTGCAAAGAATGATACAAAGCATGTTCTGAAGGAAGAACAATATTGATTAAGCAGTCTACACACAAGCCATTTACTCCATAGTTCTACATGATTTCTCCTGTTCCGGGGAAGCTGAATTTACTACACAAGAAATGTGAGAAATGAAGGGAAATGAACAGTAGGAAGGAACATTAGTGAGGCCCTATTTCAGGTACCTGGTGAAAGACTATCATGTACTAATAGGAACCAAACTTGCTCAGAGATTTTTGGAGTTCATGGAAGGCAGGAATCCATTGAATCCTTATGTCCACCAAGCATGAATTGATGCCTGCCCTGGCTCTGTCTTTAGGTTAAAGCATGAAATTTAAGGGGCCAACATGTTAGTATAACCTGTGCCTTATTGCTGCTGTTAAATCATCTCCATATGTGTTCCTTGTCTTCTCAAATAATGACACATAAGACATCTAAGATCAGCTCTGATGGGCAAACCGGCAGATTAGAGTTGCATTTCTCAATGGAAAAGTCAGAACTGCAAGCTCCAGATTCAGTACCTTCTCTCCACCAGTCTTCCTATACGAGTGGTGACAAATCTTCAGCTCTCCAGATGTTGTGGACCACAACTCCCACAGTCCTTTTGGCAATATAGGCTTGGAATTCTGGAAGTTGTGGTCCAAAACATCTGGAGTGTTGAAGGTTTGCCACCACTGTCTTACACCCTATATCAGTGATGGAGAACCTTTTAGAGCCCGAGTTCCCAAACTGTAATTTAAGACCCACTAATTTTTCACAAAGTGCCAATAAAGCAATTTAACCTGAATACAGGTGGCTACGAAGGGGTGATGCCGGGTGCCCACAGAAAGGGCTCTGAGTGCCACCTTTGGCACCCATGCCATAGGTTCGCCAACACTGCTCTATATCCAAGGCAGACCAATTGTGCTCAGACAGTATGTCTTGAAGATCTAAAGTCAAAGCTAGCATATTGCAAGGACACATAACTTATTCTTTGGGTATTTAAAAGTTAAACACTAAGTGATGTAGTTGGGGAAGACTGTTCCTCCTGCCAGTTCAGCTTTGACTCCAAGAATGCAGCACAGAAACTTGCAAAGAATCATTCCTCCACCAAGCATATAAATAGACTCTCACTTTTCTTTTCTCCCCACTGAAATCTTAAATGTTCCCTTTTCAGGAGGTACGAAGCTCTTGGGTCCACAATCATGACTCAAGGTTATCAGCATCAGAGAGGACAAACATTAGGTCACAAAAACACCAGCCTGCCTAGAACTGCCCCTGATAAACTGCTTTCGTGATTGCTACTGTCGAAACACAATAAACCTTGTTCGTTGAAAGCTACACTGTAATACAACTGACAAGATAACTTTCCACTTGTAATTAATAGAAAATGTAGCCATATATCATACACTTCATAGCCCTTAGAAGGCTTTGAAAATTTGCAAAGCATCCAGGTCTGTGCTACTTCTCTCACCTCTTCACAGTCAGATGCTAAATACCATCCTGTGTCAAAGTTTAAAATTACTCATGCAAATTCCATTCCATACATGAATTTGTGCAGGGTGATCTCTTATTTTAATCCCTCACAGAGCCCTCTTATTTTGAGTGAGCCAAGGTATGTTGGGACAGAAAGCAAGTTATGCATTAAATAAGCATGGATTGCCGCCAGGTCTACCATTAAACAGAAATCAGCATCTAAAATATGGGTAGTTTTAAGGCACAGGGAAACTTTTGATGTGGCAAGCTGGCCCAGCTACAAGGCTCAACAGGGAGGACACTGCCTCGTGTAGCTACAGCCTTAAATAGGTTTTCCCAGAGTGTAGAGTTTACTCCAGGAAGAGGGAGGGGGAAAGGGTAGGCAAGCAAAGACTGTGTTAATATTCTCTCTTTGTCTCTCTGTTTGCACGAGAGGAAAGCTGGCTTCCAAGGCACAGAAATCCAAAGACACACGAACTCTGGGGGGGAGTCCTTTCAAAAATTTATCTCTATCAAATCTGGACCTGAGACAAAAATAATCTGTGTTGACCACAAAAATGCTTTATAAGGCCAAACGGTTATAAGCAAACATTTCCAGTGCCCCCAGAGTATATGAAATCCCCCCTTTAAAAAAAAAAGGATATTAGCAAATATATATATATATATATATCTTCAGATTTTTTATAAAGGATTGAGATTATGCTGTGTTAAATCATTTCAAATGAGCTTCAGCCTGTGATTGGTGAAGCCTTTACAGAAATGCTAACTTCATTTAAAAGTGAAGACTAGCCATGCCTCTCATTTATAATGCTTTGGTAGTAATGATATGATATGCAGATATTGATGTTAAAATTTTATATGCAATTTGGGATCACACATATGTGATTTGAAATATTAATTAATTGGGGGCCAATCAATGCAGATATCTTTATCTAAACAAAATCATGGATTTCTTATTTAGCTTCTGTTTTTGTTTATCTTTCCATTAATAAAATGTGAATGCACACATAAACAGAGAGTTTTTGCCGAAATACTGCTACACTAGATTATGACTAGGTTATCAACCATGGCACTTTTTTCAAGATACAAACTTTCCAATTCCTCTGCAAAGGTTCCAAGGTTCTCATATCCCTTTCATCATGGGACACCAAGGAGGATATGTGTGCCATGAGATTTGGGAATATTTGAGCTTTTGATAATTAGCAGCAATTTTCAGAAATTAAACATTCCCATTCATCCTGCAACCCATCACAACTTCCCCACAATTAAAGGGAATCCTGTGGAACTTCAGGAACTTTGGTGGGAGAATCAGAATGGTTTCATTTCTGAAAAATCCCTGCAGGATTTCAGCTTTTGAGCCTAGCAAAGAGTGTAAATCTACCATCCTACAAAACGACAGTATTTTGCCTCTGTGACACATTTCTATAGTTAAAGTGATGCGCCAAAGACAGCGACATTTCACTTACAGTCGAGGGATTCTGACAGGCTATACCATATAAAGATTGGTTGGGAAAATAATAATTACGTGTTCTGCAGGTCAAGAAATAGGTAGAGATTATGCTGGATACATGGGCTACACTGGCTCTTCATCAGCAGCTCAACTGTCAAGAACACTTGTTCCTTTCCCTGCAAAGGGATCTTCTCACACTAAGCCTCCTCTTTAGTGGAGATTACAAGATATACTGGCACTAGACATGGGCACGACTCGGCGAAATTGTCATTTCCGTTTTCGGTTATCGTTTCCGTTACGTAACGGAAACGGTAACGATAATTAAGCCATCAGAACTTGAACTCGAACCGAAAAAAGGAAAAATTTGGTCGGGTTTTTCGTTTCTGTTTGTGGCATCACGGCGATCATGCAATGCAAAGCACAGAAAAAGTTTTTAAAAGTTTTTTTTAAAAAAAACCCGACTCCCGGCCAAAAAAGCAGGCGAAAATATGCCTGCCTGAGGCTTTGCCACCTACCAGAGGGGTGGTTTCTGGCGGGGGGGTCCCCGGTCTTTCCCCTCCTCTTCTCCTGGGCTGCTTGCACCAGGTTGGGGGGGGTCATCCTCATTGTCTCGCCATGCCATGCGGTGGGGGGGGATCCAAAATGGCGACCACAATTCTTCTTTTGAAATTGTGGTAAAAAAACACACCAAATCACCACAGAAACATGTGAAATTTATTTATTTTAAATGCCTGAATTTTAATAGTAGCAGCAGTGGGTTTTTTATAGCAATAAAATGTCGTATTGATTTTATTTTATTTTATTTTATTTTTTATTTTTTTAGACCTGCCCATTTGGGCTGGGCATGGGATGGGACCATGCAAATTGTTTGAACCATTCCACCAATGGCATCGCCAGGTTTTTGACTGACACTTCTGGATGTCTTGGAGGGCATAAAAAGCCGAGGCACCTTCCAGAAATCGCAGTCGGGTGTATGGATGTGGTTGAGGGAGGAGGGCTGGCTGCTGGTGCTGGTGTGATCCGATCGAGAATGAGGAGGGAGGCTGGAGGATTTAGGATTTAAGTTAGGCAGGCAGAGAGGCAATTGAATTTAGAAAATAATTTCTTTGATTCCGTGCAGCTTTGTCTGCTGAAGGGAATAGCACTTTATTCTTTATTTCTTCTCTGGCAGTTTGTGAGGATTTTTTTCTGATATTGGATAAAGGGGGAGGTTCGACTGGGAGTGGGAGGTGTGGATTTATTTTAAAAATATATTATATACTACCATTTATTTGCTATTTTCCCAACTTCAATTTGCTTGCACACACACACATTTGGGGTGCAAGCCAAGAACAGAACCTGTATCCTAAGTGATATCCTAACTGCCCACTTGCCCGTCTGCCCGTGCCACCGCCCGCCCACGGCCACCGGCCGCCCATGGCCCCCCCCACCGCCTGCCTGCACCTCCCCTCCCACCGCCACCCCACCGCCTAGGGCGCAAAAACACTTAGCGCCGGCCCTGATTGCGGGACGCCCCTCTGCTCTGGGAAGTCAAATCACGCTAAATCACGGTGGAAACAACAAACGACAAACGACAAAACGACAAATTTTTGAAAAATTTCACGACAAACAGAAACGACCTGAAATGGACCCGTTCCGACAAACGAAAATTCAAAACGTCATTTTTTCTGGTCGTGCCCATGTCTAACTGGCACCAATAATAATTGCAATGAAGGATTTCTATGTAAAAAAATCACACACAAAGAAAACAGAAATCAACATTTAATTGTGGCTTCCATTTCAACAGGAATCCTCTGAAGGTGGAGGATGGTAAAGGGTATTTTTGAAGTATGATATGGCACATATCATACTTCATATGATATTATTACTTCATATGATTACTTCATACTTCATATGATATTATGATATGACATATGGATATTATTTTCCCAACCAATCTTTATATGGTATATCCTGTCAGAATCCCTTGACTGTAAGTGAAATGTTGCTGTCTTTGGCGCATCACTTTAACTATAGAAATGTGTCACAGAGGCAAAATACTGTCGTTTTGTAGGATGGTAGATTTACACTCTTTGCTAGGCTCAAAAGCTGAAATCCTGCAGGGATTTTTCAGAAATGAAACCATTCTGATTCTCCCACCAAAGTTCCTGAAGTTCCACAGGATTCCCTTTAATTGTGGGGAAGTTGTGATGGGTTGCAGGATGAATGGGTATGTTTAATTTCTGAAAATTGTGGCACAGTGGTTAAACTGCTGCAAAAGTTTAACCAAAACTGCTCATGACCTGGGGTTCAATCCCAGGTAACCGACTCATGGCTGACTCAGCCTTCTATCCTTCCAAAGTTGGGTACCCAGCTCCCTGGGGAGGAACAGTATGTAGCCTGCATAATTAAATTGTAAAACACTCAGAGAGTGCTGTAAGCTTTATGGAGTGCTATATAGTAGTCCCCCATTTATTGCAGGGGTTAGGTTCCCAAACCATCCACGATAAACAAAAATCTGTGATATGTGGGTGCTGCCACTCTGTCGCTGTCATCACCCTCACCCCTCCTCTCCAAAGCCGCTTTGAAGGGTGACAGCGATGTGGCGGTGGTGACAAAGGGGTGATGGCAGCACCAGGAGTGGTGAAGGTGGTAGGGAATTGCATCAGCAGTGGCAGAGATGGTGGGGATGGTGGCAGCAATAGCAGCTGGGGTGGCAGGCCAAGAGAAGGGGGGGATAGCTGGGGTGGTGGGGTGCCAGGGACAAAAGTGGGACGGGATGCAAGGGTGGTGGGAGGACAAGGATGAAAGTGGGGGCATGGCAGGGGGTGGCAGCAGGGGTTGGTGGATCCCACAATATAGCGGGACCACAGAATATGGGCCATGATGTGGTTGGGGACTACTGTCTAAGGAACACACTTTGCTATTCTTTAATCAACGGATGGCCTTGGGTCAATCAGAGCCTCTTCACATTACTTGCTTGATCGGTGCCACTTTATGCTCTCTGGAAGAATGTAGGATAAACAATTAAACAAATACAAAATGTAACACCAGTGAAACAAAAAATAAAAATCACAAGTTAGATAAAATGCATGTTTTAAAGAATCAAGTAAGAACATCCAGACTGAAATGTCACACACAAAGGCTGACAGGACTGGCTAAAGGACAGAAATCCTTCATTGTACCCGAGGGCAGTGGTATAACTTAGCGGATTGCACCCAGTCGCCCACACCAGACACACCTGTTTGTCTGCCAGCGTGTCACCACTGCTGCCTCTTCTGGCCTATTCATTCAAATGAGTGGAGTTATGCAGCAGCAACAGCAGGAACAGCAGTGTACACTGTATAAGCAAACTAATACTGTACATTTACACCTGTGAGGCTTACTGGAGAATGTGGTATATATGGGATGGTTGCCTTGCTCTGGCTGCTTGTTCAGTAGAGGGCCTTTCTTAATATGGTTATCTCTTACGTTCTTAACTAAAATAACTTAGGAGGGATGGACAGCCTAGGCCAGCTATAAGAATGGTTCAGGAGTACTGTATAAGAATGTCTGGAGGACTAAACGACTAGAATTGCTGCCTTTACTGCCTCAGAGCATCTTTTGCCACCTCAAGAGGTCAAAATTACTATATCGACCTCTAATGTTAAGAGTTCACCTTAGTCAACACTGCCCCCAGGGCTGTTTTGAAAGAACACATTCGTTCACCACCATCACCGTGGCTGGTTTGACCATCATCCATGTCAGAATACCTTTACCAGATGGAGGCTTTTGGGTCACTGATAGACATCACATTCTGTATACAACTGCTACACGTGCACATACAAAAAGAATGGTCAACAATTTTTCCTCTTGTTTCCGCTTCGACAGACAAAAGAGACAACACTCCATGGACTTCTGCAATCATTGGGTGAAGCCTGAAGTCTAGTGCCAAAAACATGGGAATCCATGGAATCTTTGGGGGCATCAGCATCAAGCCACATTTAAGCCAAGCTACAAAACTGAGTTGTACAAATTTACTCTCTCTTTATTGCATTTCAAACAGTTCAGCAGCAAAAAGATCCTTTGAATCCCTTACTCTTTCTCCTGGAGATAACCATAATTTGGGAAGTAGCCACTATGGAGGATTTTGGAAAGAACATGCAGTCACATTTTCAGGGCTTAAAATCTATGACCAGACCTCAAAAATTAAGAGGAATGACTTGGGGTTACAGAATGTCCTTCCTCCCAAAAACACAAACTGTGGGCGGGATGTGTGCTCCAACAGTGAACATCTATTTAAAACAGAAGTTAATATGCACATCGAAAAGGCCGCATATTTTGCACTAACAAACACAAATTTGCACCCAAGTGAACCCTCAACAAGAACCCATAATCAATTTCAGCTGACTTCGGATCTGTTTGATAAACTGGCTTGCAAACATACTTAACACACATTTTTATACTTGTAAGTACATTACAACATGAATAAAATTCCCCACTCTCAGAATGTGCCAACTTTTACTGAGAGGGGAGTGAATTCCTCTGTAAACCCACTGTAGCTAGAGCTGCATAATCTCACTCACTGGACTGACAGACAGTGGGCTGATCTTAATTTTGGGCCATGTTTGGATTTTATTAGGCATCTGAAGCATAGCTTTGGTTTAGAGCCATTTTACAGTTCTAAGAAGTATTTATTGCTTCACTTCTGCTGCTCAATTAATATTGTTCAAAATAAAAGCAAAGAGAATTTGTAAGGGTTTATCAACTAGATCCATGGAGACCTCTCAGAAGAAAGAACTCAGCTTCTCAACAAGATTGCTGGGGACCAGATGCCAATGTATGAAAACCAGAATCCTAAAATAAACGGAAGTCTAGAAAGCCTGCTCTAAAACAGGGGAAACTGAATGCCCCACATGTGTTGTTTAGAAACAACGCTCCTGGCTCAAGTGAAGGGGCCACACTCAGGACCAGTGCTAGGTGGGGCGGGGGGGGCAGGCAGGGGGTGGGGGATGGCAGGGGACGGCGACGGGTGCAGGGGGTGGCGGCGGGCAGCGGGCGGCAGGCAGCGATGGGTGGACAGCGACGGGCGGCTGGCAGGTGGTGGGGGGCGGGCGGCAGTGGCCAGCGGTGGGGGGGCGGCGGGGGGGCGGCAGGTTGTCCAGTGCCCTCTCTCCATTTTGGCGCCCTAGGCAACTGCCTATTTCACCTTAATGGAAGCGCCGGCCCTGGCCACACTGTCCTAAAATGTTGAAGTGAGGTGAGACGCAGAGGATCTACATGTCTGAAATAAGTCAGGGTGTGGTAATTTCACATTTCCTTTTGCTTTTCTGGCTGCCTATTCCATAAATTTGAAGAAATTTGTGGAACTGGTATGAAACTAACAGAAGGATTGTTCTACCTAGTGGCAAATTAAGATAAATTTGTGATTGTTATCTTTTTCTATTGCAACTTTGCTATAAACAAATAGATGCATGACTTAGCCAACAGCACAGAAACTCCTGGGTTCTCTTGACCACATGGATATTTCCACCAGAGAACAATTTTCTCTGGACAGAATTGGAAAAAATATCATTTAAAGAACACCCTTCAACCTAATTCCTAATTGCCAACAGATTGCAGGCAGTATCTCAAAAGAACATAGTGATATGCTAGTGAACAAAGATGGCCAAAAATGCAGCTCTCCAAATACTGCTGAACTGTAGCAATCAGGATTCTTCACCATGGGCTACATTGGCTAAGGATGATGGACACTGTAGTCCAACAACATCTGGAGGCTTAAACTTTGTTCCTCTCTAGAGTACTGTGTGAAGGGTGTCACTGTAGAGGCCCATCCTATTATTTCAGTTTTGCAAACGACTGTATATCAAGCGAAAGAGAAGGGTTTAGAGAGTTTTAAATCCCCTTAGAAAGGAAGGAGAAGAAGCAGACTGAACATATAGAGGTAAGGGAAACTTATTTTTTCAGGAATTAAACTTAATATAACACTGTTCTGACCAAAATCTTCATTTTAACATCATGCAGTTTAGGAGAGCAAGTTTGTCCTTATCAGAAGGATATAATTTCAAATTTAGCTTTAGATAACAAAAATGTGTAATACTGGCTAATGTCCTGTTGTGCAGTTTGAGTGTGCCTTTTGGAAGCAAACTCCAATAAATCAGAAAATCTTCATAAACGTTACCCATTGCATATTGGCATGCTGTCGATAAGGTCTATGGAGATTTCTTAACAGAAGGCAATTTATTCCAAAAGTTACACCACTGGCACAAGTGTGTCACAGGATTCCAGCCGTTGTATGTTTTCATCTATACAGGCTGAACTTGTGCAGTCGGCTTTACATTACTGTCAGATTTGGTTTCTGTTGTTTTTTTGTGGTTTTTTTGGGAAAAGTTATTACAGTAGGACCCCCATGTCCACTGATTCATTATCCACTGATTCAGTTATCCATGGTTTGCAGGGGGGGAATTAAAATTAAAATTAAATAAATAATCCAGCAGCTACAAAGCAAACTACTGTCACAGACAGCAGCTGTAAAGCAAACTGCTCTCATAAAACAGCAGTGTAAAGCAAACTACTGTCACAAACAGCAGCCAGAAAGCAAGCCACTGTCTCAAAACTGCTGCCAGAAAGCAAGCTACTGTCTCAAAATAGCAGGGTTTTTGTGGGGTGGTGGTGGTTTGGCATTCTCTCTTATCCACAGATATCATTATCCACGGGTAGGCCTGGAACCAATCCCCGGTGGATACTGGGGTCCTACTGGACTTTGATTTTATCATATTCCATAATAAAACAGTGAATGCTGGGCATTTTAAAAAAATCAAATTTATACACCAGGAAAAAAGTTAAATTCTGTGATCATACACATTACATTTTATTTACCTCTAGTACATCTCATTTGTGGGTGGTTTACATAAAACCAACAAAATAACTAAAACATCAAACATAACAAGCAATACCACCAGAAAACCAACATCCACCCTCTTGCTGCTTAAAACTAGAGCAAGTAAAGGTTAAGAAAGATTGAATTACTTAATTTTTTTTACATTATGTACTACAGTTGTGCTAGTCAAGGGAAGAAGTCAAGTGCAAAGAATGGCACCTCAGGAAGGTGACTCTTGCTTAGCTATCACTCTAGCTTCTGAGACTCTTAGATCACATACTTTCAGCACAATTGCACAATCTTAAAGGTTAGATTTTTTTTTAAAAAAAAGAAAAAAATAAAATCTACCTCTTTAAAAACCAATTATTATGCTCAACCTCACCTTCCCCCCTATTTAGCCACAAGCTTACGGAGGAGGCCATAGTCCCTGCCAATGCTGCTCATGTGTAACCTCTACATGTGTGCAAGAACCCAGATTTCCCTGGGCAGTTGTTCATGTATAGAATGTACACACAACGGTAACTTCTCATCTTCAGACATGGCATCGAAAGAATGAAAAAGAAGAAGATGAGGATGATGAATGGGGTGCCTTTAGAATGCTGCCCTGAGCATGTTCACAGAACTGGATTTAGTAGCATCTGAACAGGGCAATTGCTTGCCTCAATTCTATGGTGCTCTGAGTCTAGAGGCTTTCACAGAACCAAATCCAAAGCATTCATGTATTTCACTGTACAGCCCCCCTGAGTGCCTGGACCTAGAACTCACATCAACAAACATAAAGAACATACAGCACGGCCTTCATGTGTAATGTTAACTAGTCACTGTTTCTGAGAGTCTCTCTACCATGCAAGGTGAACCAAGCCAGAGGACAGCATACATACAAAATTCTCATATCAATCATATAAGGTTTGACAACTAAAGCCACTCTTATTTCCAGAAGTCATGCACAGAATGTAGTATACCCTGTTTAGATGCCGAACAATTAACAGAAGCAGCAGGGGATTCTTTCCAATAAATACCAAGATTGGAGGATAAGCCGCTGTAAATCTGCATTGATTGTTTCAGGAATTCCACTATTTACAGAAGCACTTGCAGAGTAAACAAAAAGGGGATGATTTGACAGAAATAAGAGAGCCGCTAACCTTACCTTCACATTGTTTTCCTTCTCCTTTATAACCTGGCTTGCAAATGCATTTGTACGACTTAGGTGTGTTTTGACAAATCGCGTCAATATGGCAGTCATCTGTCCCTTCTGTACATTCATCAGCATCTGTGCCATACAGCATTAAAAAGGGGGAAAGTAACAAGAGATCACATGAAAACCTTTGTAAGTTTCCACCTAGAGAAGTTGTTTAACAAAGTTTGTTCCTGGGAACCCTAAAGGCAAAAAACACAACACCATCACAGCTACAATTTGTGCCCCTACACAGGCACAAATGCTCTGATTCAATGAGGAACATCTGTTTGCAACAGAATATCTCCATGCTTGTAATAGTGCTAAAAGAAAAGTCATTTAGGCTTCTCCAAACTAGGCTGATCTCTTCTGACACCCATGGAAAATATTTTTTTTTCATTCAGCACTTTCACCTCTGACAAGAACTTGTCAGAGCCTGCTACTTGACCAAGACCAAGGGCAAATCCTTGGTTAGGTTTACAGCCATTCTCAACTGGTGTCCTCCAGATATTTTGAGTAACAAATGGACAAATGGACTTTTGGGCCCGTGGTAGCATCAGACCGAGGCCCGCAATCCTCTCTGGGGCAGTAACCCCTCTCACCTCTCCCTGCCCCCCCCCCCGCCGGTCGCTGCCAACCTCATGGGTTTCCCATCATGGCATGGATAGGGCCTGCAGGGTGGGCCAAGTCACCAGAGTGGCACTCCGGCCTGCCCTCCTTGAGCTGCACCTGCCCCTCACCCAGCTTGGATGTAAGCGGCAGTGCAGGTGATCTACTTACCTCAGTCCCAGGGAAGAAGAGGTGGTGGAGATTTTTATCCTGTCTTCCCTTCCCTGTAGCATGCACGGATCAGATGCTACAGGGAAGGAAAAGCAGGACAGAAGCTTCCTCTTCTTCACCTGAGTCTCAGCACAGAGACCCAGGTAAAGAACAGGTGGATGCCCCCTGAATCACCAGCAGCCATACGCTCTTCCACGCTGCTGAGACAGACACCTGATTTTGACAGCTCTGAGATGTCAAAATCAGCTGTCTGTCGGATGCAGGGGGGAGAACAGCCTTCCGCTGCCCCTTGATTGAGGGGTTTTTAGACAGCATTCCCAGAGGAATACATTGAAAAACTACAGTATTAATGTGTTCCCTCCTGAATAGGTTAATTGGTTTTCAATGCATTCCTATGGGAAACTGTGCTTCGTAAAATGAATTTTTCGTAAGACGAATTGACCCAAATTAAATTCGTCTTACGAGGCACTACTGTACTTCATACCTCCACCAGCAAGGCCATGGCTAATGACTCATACTTTATAAGTGTTGGGAAGGTTGTAAAGTTGGGACTTTCACGCACCTTAGGCCATAGTCCACCTAATGAGCCTATTGAGACTATTGTCCACCTAACGAGCCTATTTGGGCCATTGTCCAATTTATGAGCCTATTTCAGATTATAAAATGGAAGACTTGCAACTAGCTTTCCTCAGACTGATGAAGCTGTTTGGATGAGCAGTGAAATGTTTCAATCTTTCAAGTAAAGAAGTCCAGTTGCCATGACTCAACTTCCAGATAAACTCACCTGGATGACTGAGAATCTTCACAGATATAAATAATCAAAAAAAGTATGAAACATTTGGAAGGTAGCAAACTGGAGAAAGCCACCTTAGATACGGTACATGCATTTCACCAGCAGAATATTGACTGCATTCATTAGACAAAACTGAATCTGTACCTTCCAATACTTTTGGCAAATCAGGTACACTCAGCCAAAGTTGAACTATGTACATGCTCCATCTGCATGTGGTATCCCTTTGAAACAAATGCATGTGGAAATTTGGCTATGTCTCAATTACTGCTTGGATATACTCTAGAGGAGATAAAAATACTGAAATCTGACACTATCCCAGTGAATGGTTGAATATACTGTAAAGAAGATAAAAGTGTTGGAAGCAGGGCTGGATTAAGACCCTTAGAAGGCTTAAGCACTTAAAAGATTTTGATGCCCCCATTTTTATGTAATTCAATTCAAAATATAAACAATAATAAACCATAAAATAAATTTTTATTTTTTAAAATTTAATAAAACTTACAGTAAGATGGAAAATAATGTTTATTTGTGTATACTTCCACTTTATTTATACAGTAATACCTTGGATAATGAAAGCCCCTGATAACTAATTTTTTGGATAATGAATGGACATTTCCACACACACACACCCCAAGTCCTGGCCAGACTGGTTGGAGCCACCCCTCAGCCCACCTGCCAGTAGGGCTTTCCCCAGCCCATGCTTCCTCTCCATTGTTCTTGACTCTCACCGGCTCTTGGTTCCATATGGTGGTGGAGACAGCAGAGGTGCGAGCTGGGGGGGGGATGGGGGATGAAGTGGCAATGGTGTGTGGCTTCGCCTGCTGCTGGTATAATGAGTGGCGGTGAGGCAGGAGAGGTCAGGGATGGGGGGGAGGCAGTGGCGAAGGCGCACAGCCTTGCCTGCTGATGGGGTGACCAGCGGCAGCAGTGGTGAGGCAGCAGAGTTCAGGGCCAGGAGGTAGAACTGGGGAGGAATCGGTGATGATGTGCAGCTTCGCTTGCTACCTGGGTGCCTAGTGGCAGTGGCAAGGCAGGAGAGGTGGGGCCGGAAGGGATGGGGGGAGGAGGCCTTGGCAAGGATGGGAAAGGAGTAGTAGTAGTGCACTTTGAAAGTGCACTTTGTGAAGAGGTCTCAAAAAAAAGGCCTTTTTGCTTTTTTTCCCAGACCTCCAGAATGGATTAAATGGTTTCTCATTCATTTCAATGGGAAACCGTGTTTCAGATAGCAATTTGTTCCTGAAATTTGTTATCAGAGGCACCACTGTATTTCATTAAATTCATTATCAGAGGTACCACTGTATTTGAAACATTTTCTTGTGTGTTTCTAAATTTTTTTGCTGCATCCCCTTATAACGTGCAGGCATGTTAGCAGTGCTGTCATAAGACTGACCCCTACATTTTAAGAAGTTTAACCTACAAACTGCAACACATGATTTGCCATTTCCTCACCAGCATGGCCTTTCATTCCTGGGAAAGTTAAAAAGTGTTCAATAGGCTGTCCATCTTTTAAGTACCTAAGTACAAAACTTAACTGATCGATATGTGATAGATCTCGTGTTAACTCAACTCACAAAGTAAAATAACAAGATTTTACTTTGTCCACAATGAATGC
Source organism: Phrynocephalus forsythii (assembly GCA_029282475.1). Lineage (NCBI taxonomy): Eukaryota > Metazoa > Chordata > Lepidosauria > Squamata > Agamidae > Phrynocephalus > Phrynocephalus forsythii. The sequence continues at coordinate 13,889,414 of JAPFRF010000006.1, read as the reverse complement.
ATGGACCTTTTGTGCCATTAGTAGTTGAATGAGTTCCTCACAGGTGGTTTTGGACAGATAAGAAGGATTTCCTTTGCCAGGGTTTCCATATTTTGAAATATGGCCTGCTAAAAAAGGATCAAACTGGCTTACGAGTTCAATTATCCAAACCTTTCTTCTGTTCCTCGAAAAGCCAAGCCACGTCCAGCTAATGTACGAATAACAGCTATGATACACCTCAAGACATTCCCAGTAATCACACTCTTCCTGAATTTGTTTCTCCAACTGTTGCCAACCCCACACCTTGTCTGCAAGTATGTTAGCAGAGACTTCGTTGAGTAGTGCTTTTTTCATGATTGCCCATTATAATACTGTAGTATTTCACCAGCCACTGAACTTAAGTGATCTTGTTGATGGTGAATACAGTAAATACTCTCTTTTGTATTTCTCACCATTGGCATGTGTCCCAACAAAATACCTTACAGGCTTGCCACTACTGAAATGTCAGTAACATTTGTCAAATGACCCATTGTAGTGTTGACAGCAAATGGGTCCACAAGCAATCCAAGAAGCCACATCATCAGCAGAGAAATCGAGCCACAACCCTGGATCCTTTGCTACACTGTGATTTACTTCATCTTTTGCAGACAGAATAATTTCATCACCATTTAGTGGTCCACTAAACTTTCATTTTTGGCAATTATTTCAGCCCCAGAATGTATTGCAAACTAACTTGAATCAACATTTGCAGTAGAGAATCAAGTGTATCAAGATAATTTACAGGCAAAGTCAGATCAGTAATGAGACATGGGCTAGAAGATGAACCCGCTTGTGACACCTCAGTGATTCTAACAGCATCGCATTTTGATTCTGAAGTGATCAAAGTGGTATTTACTGTATTTGTGTCTACTTCTGATGATGCAGATTGGTTTTGATCTGGAATAGTTATATCATGTTGTGGAACTTGTGTGAAGAAATCAGACAGCTTTGCAGTCTTGGAACAATACAGCTGGCTGGGCATGAGCAACAGAGCAGGAACAAGGCTGGACACACAGACCAAAGCAAAAGACGCTTGCATTGCTGAGGCAAAGTCTGGGAAGGAGAACCACTCATTAAATAGGTCTTCTCCCCAGGCTTGGGGGCGGGGGTCATGAGTGGCCTAGTAGCTGCTGTTCAGGCCAGGGCCTGATCCTGCAAATACCAGGCAATTCCTGGGTCAGGCTCAGGCTGGCCCTGATCCTGCAGTTATTAGGCCCATGTAGGCCAGATCTTGACACAAAGTTACACTATGTTGTTGCCTGTTGGCATTCTGGACGCTGAACGAGCTACTAGCTCCCCTGCAGGGTCTCATTCTCAGTGGACCAACTGACTGCATACAAAGTTTCCGCTGCTTTCATTTTTGTGTGGGGGATTTCCTCCCCCCCCGTCATTTCATAACCCTTGTTGGAGGTCTGCACTCGCTGAGTGTTCTTGTTATTATTGCATATATCTGTATGTATTTTTTTATTTAATGTGGGGGCCTCTTTTTGCAGATCCTGGTTCACCTGCATCATTTGCAGTATTGCACCATATGGCCCATGGTAAATTCGGCTATGGAAAATGTCTGGGGTGCCCCCTCTTCCCTTGATGCCCCTAATTACGTGCTTATTGTGCTTAATGGTTAATCCACCCCTGGTTGGAAAGGCATGTGAGTGAAGCTTCTTTTCCTGCCCTAGTCTTACTACTGACAGTGCATGTCGAGTTGCATTCATCAGTACAGTGAACACCGGGGTATAAATCTGGCAGTTGGGCAGATCAGCACACCTTATCAGTATGCCAATGGCCTACAATGCACTTGGAGGAACAAGATTATTTGCAAACACTTCAACATTAAAATAAAAAATAAAAGCTTACTTCCAGAGTCCTACGAGCAGAACCTGCCCACATAGTACCTTCAGGTTCATAATAATAAAGATCACAGGAATTTAATTGTTGCTTATATCCCTCTGCATAGTGTTATTTATGTATCTTGACAATGTAACAAAAAGAGGCACTTTGCAGTAGAGATACATTGTATAATAGATACACATTATCTGGTGAACTGCTGCATTCTGTATTAAGACTTACTCCAGCTGCAACCCTATGAAAAGCTTCCATTTAAATACACTTCATCTACTATGCCTAGTTTCTCTAGATTCTTAATGTTTCCAAAAGTGGGGGGGGGGAATGAACAAGATGCTACAAAAGCCAACACTCCTAACAGTAAAAGAGAAAACAGTGAAATATATATTCAGTCAGCTACTTCCAGGTCATAAAGGAATGCAAAGGACCATTGCAGACAAATGCAAATCAGAAACTAGTTTGGTGGCTATGAGGAATATGGCCTTTTTAGTGGTGGCTCCATTCCTGAAAAAAACCCTTCCTGGAAGGTTCCTTCAGTGATCTTTCAGCACACATCAGTTTCTGCATCTAAATCCCCCCCCCTTTTATATTTGCCTCTATCTTCTGGATCTGCCAGGTTTAAAAAGAGGGATTTTTTTAAAAAGTTATAAAGTAGTTGGTGAAGGACTTCCATCAGGCATGTCCAAACTTTGGCCCTCCTGATGTTTTGGACCACAACTCCCAGAATTCTAAACTTAGATTGCCAATGAAAAATGACTGTGTGTGTTGTAGTCCAAAACATTTGGAGGACCGAAGTTTGGACATGCCTGATTATATTAACGATCATTTGTGAACTTTAAGCATTATAGTTCTTCTAGATTGATTAGTCTTTTATACTTGGATCTTGGTTGACTATGTGGAGCATAACAGGCAATGCCTTGCATGTGGACAAGGAAACTGAGGGTTCAAACTGCCTTATACACCAGTCACCGTATCTCATTCTAAGCTACCTTACAGGGATGTTGTGACATTTTTTAAAGCATAGCAGTGGATATACACTACCTCCAAAAACGAAGAGGGGACAGGATGCAAATGGACAATTTTCAGTATAAAGAACCCATTGGCTTTTCTAACAGGTGAGTGCTGTGGACAAATGATGGCCATAAGCAAATGGAACCTACCACAAGGCACTTACTCATGAACTGAAAGGTCTGAAAATTTAATCAAACTGATTTTCTTGGTAGCTGCAAAGGTAAGAGAGATACAAGAACTTCTCAGATGAAGGAGCCAAAAAAAAAATAGACAGAGAGAAGAGAATTAAAATGACAGGTACATATAGCATATTTTGATTAGCAACTTAATTCAACTGAGCAGCTCTCCTAAACATTTTAACCATCAATTTCCAAATGCACGGTGTCATATGGTTAAGAAGGCACACACTTTTATCTATATTTCTCAGGGGGAGAGGCAAAATCTCAGAGGGCTGCATTAATACAGATGGGGAAACTAATGAAGGAAATACCTCAACACAACGAATAATGTCAATGAGGAGGGGGGGATTCACTAGTTCTTCTATGCTGTTTTATACCATTTATTCAAAGGGAAAGTTACTGTCAAGAAAAACAGGAGTCACTGCCCCACAGGATAAGGAATCAGCTGATTGCAAGAAGAGCACTGGACTGTGAGCAATGTGCACAAGGAGGAAAGGGCTGGAGGCTATTGATTACTGCCTAAATGTCAATCAGGCAAATTTACCTTATAGCAAGAATGGGCTTTAAATGGATTTTCTCTAATTTAATGCCAGAGACCCATCTGGGGCTCTTTAACTTATCAGATGTGTATCTATCATCATGAATAATAATATAGCTAACTATTAACTCCTTAAAAATAAGATCTAATAAAGACAAAAAAATCAGATTTATAACACAGATGTACTGGGTGGGAAAGGGAAGATCGGAAAGAGAGGAAAGGCTCCCCTGCCTTCCCTGGGCAGTTTGTTTCATGCCAATTAGATTAACAGATCTTAAGAAAAGGTGCACCAAAGTGAAAAGCACTTTGATTGTTAGCCCGAAATTCTAACGCTAATTGTTTCAGAAATGCTCACTCAGCCATCTCCAGCGATAAAACAAGGATTCTTCAAAGTCACCAAAGAGAGGAGATGAAGTGATCGGCAGGAATAATCAGATATTGTGGCCAAGCATACATCAGAGAACTTTGCAAGGGAGAAGAATATAAAGGGGGGTGGGGGTGTCGTTTTGGAGGTCTTCCTCTAAGAATGTGAAAACTAAAATTATTCATAAACAGAAACAACCTGGAAGAAACTTGGCTTTTCAGAAATGGGGGGTGGGGGCTAAAAAAGTGCCTTTCTCTCCCCCACCACCACCGAATAAGAGATTGAGGAAGAAGAATGCCTTTAATTAGGGTCTTTCTTCTGATTTATTTTAGCTGCACAGCCAGTTCAGAATGAGCTGCAATTTAAAAAAATAAAAATAAAATAAAAGGATGGCAAATTTGCTTAGGGGTTTTGAGAGTGTCGTTCAGATCACATACACATGCCACTATATATTCAATCAGGCAGGGGGATAAAGTGGGGAGGGGGCAGTGCTTTTGTTTCAAATGCCGAAGTTCATACTTTTGACTCATTAAAAGGGGCAACCAGCTCTCCCGTCAAGCTCTGCAGAAGTGACAGCTGGGCTCTTTTCTAATGCCGTCAAAAAAAAAAAAAAAACTCAAACCGCATTGAGCCCAAAGGGGACATTTCACAGCAACCAGAGGATGCCTGATCGTCAGGCGTGTGAATGCCAATGAGTCAAATGGAAAGGGCAAATCCAATGGTGAAAACTTCCTCTATTGCAGGGCTCCTGCTAGGCTGCCTGGACATTATATTTTTAATCCCTGACCTCTTGCCATTTCTCCTAGCAGCATCTGCTTACAGATAAAGAGGGAAGTATTACTAGGTTTCTGGATCTGTGTTAGTTTTTCCCAGGCTTCTGATAGTGATGGTTCTTTCTTTTGTTCAAAGCAAACGTGAGCACATACTTTATTCCTGCACTCCAAAGGCTTCCGTTTGCAGAATGTGTAAGAGAAGAATGACTTACCCCAAGAGGAACCAAGTAAGTGACAACTCTCTGTTCTGGATGTGCCACCTCTCCAGTCAAGTAATTCTGCTGCATCTCTGGATGCATAGAGGTGCAGAGATGGGACAGATTTAATTGCCCCTGGCAAATCTTGATTAAAAAGAGGCAATGCCAAAGGAAAGGATCAGACAGAGAAACTATGGGCAACCTCCATAGGGGTGGGGGCAGCTTTCCATTTTGTTATTTCCTGCACCATGCTAACAATGCATATAATTCCAGTTTGGAAACTACTATTCCAGGAGAATCAACTGGGATCTAGGGAGTAGGCCATATAGATCACTTTATATACAAATGGTCTAAATATACAAAGACAACCTAAATTTAAATAATATGGGCAGAGCTACCAAAATAACATTTGTATATGGTAACAGATATCTTGTACAGCTTTGGCTTCTCAGGTCTCAATGTGCACAACATTTCAAACAGGTTCTAGGCAACTTTAAGCACAGACTAATGTAAGCATATGAGAACAGTTCTGTGAGAATTTGGTAGGAAAAGAAGGCAGGTTGGGAGAGAAAGGAGGGAACAAGTTGGAGTTAATAAGTCCTATAATTAACGTTCTGTACTATTGCATAGTAAGATACTTTTCTGCCCCAGTACACCACTAAGATGACACATTCCATCTTCTCCCTTGAGAAGGCATATTAACGAAAAATAACTTTTAAGACATTTTGCGAGAGAAGACTGAGAACCATTAGACAAATCTATATGATCCTACACCAAAAATCTGTAATGTGACTTTTTAACACGGCACACTGCCCCCTCCCGGAAAAAAAAAGGGGGGAGAACCCTCCCTCCCTCCCCTTTCCATAGTACCTTTACGTAGGTATAGTCCCGGCATCAAAAACTATGCCCAATCTGGATCCAAGAAGGGTTGGTGTGCAGAAGGAGAGGAGAAGTGGGAAAAGAAAGAAAGAAAAGGGAAAGGAAAAAAAAAGAACGCAAGAACGAAAAGGAAAAGAAAGCTGTGCTTTATCTCACCTGGGACCCCATTGCCTGCTGCGTATCTGCCAGGGCTGAAGAAAGCGAGAGCCAAACCCAAGTGCCATGCAAAACAAACAATCCCCATGATAAGGATTCAATGCAAGTTGGTGTGTTTCTTTGATAAGAAGACGCGCTTAGGGCTGGCAGAGGGCAGCCACAGAAACTGACGCGCTGACAGCATCCCGCTGATTCGCAGAGGGACCAGCAGGGTGGGCGGGACAGACGGGGAGGAGTGCCAATCGCTCCTCGGGCTCCGAAGAGGGAGAAGGAGGGAGCCAGCCAAGGGGGAGGGGCCCGTCCGCCCCGTATATTGAACGCACCCCCCGCGCTGCTACTCCGAGCAAGGAGGCAGCGAGAGAGAACCTTTTCGGGGGTGTCAAGCCACGGGGCAAATTGCGTCCTTCTCCTTTTAGTGTCTCTCCTCTCCTCCTCACGCAGAAGGCGGCAGAACGCCTGGAGAGAAAACTTTTCCAACATTGGCAATAAGCATTCCTCCCTGTTTTTTTTTTTTTTGCTTTAAATAAGCAAGCCACGTCCTCCAGGGAGGGATGTCGCAGCTCAAGGACCAAACCCGCAGGAGCTGGAAAGCCCTGCCTCGGGTTTTTACCTCGGGAGAAGGACACTGAAACTATCCAAATACAGTGGTACCTTGTATAAAGGAATTAATTCGTTCCAAATGAAATTATGTTAAGCAAATTTTCCTCTATACAAATTTCCCATAGGAATGCATTGAAAATGGAGTAATCCTATTTTTATGTTGTATGGATTTGCCCCATATTCGACTATGTTAAGCAAATTTCCCCTATCTCCGGAGTATTTTATGTTGTACAAATTTTATGTTATACAGACTGTTTGTTATACAAGGCTCCAATGTAGTCCTCTCGCAATGCTCTCGCCCTGTCCTTTGACCTGCACTATGCGGCTCATTCTGGCAGCTTCCCTGCTATGGAGAGATGGTTGAAATAATATATATAAATTAGACTGCTAGGCTCGACACACACACCCGCCCCCTCCGTCCTGTCCCCGTGCTATTTCGCTGCAGCCTGCAAAAGGCAAGGGAAGCTTTCTTGACAGAGAGAAAAAGCAGGAAAGAAAACTTCACCTGCTCCATGAGTGTCAGGCTGCTGCTCAAGTCACCCAGATAAGTGTGTTTTAACGTCTGTGGGTGGACTCTGGATAACTGGAATGCTCTCCCTAAAGCCATTGTGTTTTTACTGTGAGAATTGAGAGAATGACGTGGGCCTGTATTTTCCCCCCTGAATCAAGTTTTATTTCATTCATAATCTGGTGGAGAAGCAGCCGCTAGACAGCTCTGCCTTCCTTGCAGCCCCGACCTTATTTTATTTAGAAAATTACTCAGAATTGGTTGTTTAAAAAACTGTTACCAGGTTTTTTTTATTACCATCTCTAGCAACACCATTTTATTTTCCTCGCCTTTGCACGCAAACAGCTTGTCCATATTTGCTGACCTCTTCTCCCCCCCCCCGCCCCCGCGCCTGTCATTTCCCATCCCAAGGACAGCGACCTCTTTCTACACAGGCTGATTGCATTCATTGGGACTCACTTCCCAATCACTGTGATCAGGCTTGCAGCCTTCAACATTTTCAAAACTCCTCAGCCTCTGTTCTCCCCCTCAAGGGTTTCAGTGACTGCCTGATTTGCAAAGAAATGGCTCCTCTCAAGCTCAAGGCAGGAGGCTTTGAAGCCCCACAGTCCAGCAAACCCAACAGCAGATCTCCTTGACAACCGGTAAGAGGGACCCCACCTCCTCCTTCCAGGGTACAGACTAAAAGAAAACTTTTTTTGTATGTGTCTCTCTCCCCCCACCCCAACCTTCCCTTCAGGCTCATCAAACCCTCAGTGCTGCCTTTTCCACTTGCTTCAGGTCATTACCATTAATACCAGCCACTAGATTTCCATAACGTTTGAACATAGCTTAAAGGACCACCCCACCTCCAATATTGGGTCCTTTTATTTCCTACAATGTCAAGTGACAATGTTCTTGTTGATTATAACATGGAAATCTCAAATTGCCAAGATTCTTTAACTATTGATTGATAAAATATAGTTCTGTTTCAACAACAAGGAAATATTCAAAGCTACACTTGTCTTCAAATGCAGGAATTAGTGATAATGTCTGAGTGTAAACACTTGTAGATCTTACCTTCATTTTTCTAGCTCCATTCTAATCTTTCCACAATTTCTTATAAATAAAATAATCTTGACCCTTCCAAAAAAAATTCTGAAGTTTATTTTTGTTGAAGTCTTCTCTGAATTTTAAAAGATGATACCAAACTTGCGTTCACATAGTCTTCAGTTTTAAAATATTACAATTAAACTAATTACTACAGAATATTTTTATATCTTTTTCATATTGGTTCCTGTACTGAAAATACTTCTTATTCTAGTTTGAATAGATGGTTGCTTGAAACAGTTGGAATAGACAGCCTAACAAGGGTTGCAAATAAGTCTCTCTCTCTCTCTCTCTCTCTCTCTCTCTCTCTCTCTCTCTCTCTCTCTCTCTCTCTCTCTCTCTCACACACACACACACACACACACACACAAAAACAGATAATATAATTAAAGCTTACATTAGCAAAGGATGTGTAATGCATTTTAAGCACAATGGTGAGGTATCAGAATGAAAATGTTTCAAAATTCAGTTTTATTTTCCCAAAACAATCAGAAATCAATCCTCCTGTTAGTTTATGATGGTTAAATAGATTAAAAAACAACAACAGGGAATTTATACTTTCTGCATCTCGCATTGACTTAGATTAATCTTTGGTAACATATTTTAATGCATACATTATCAACATCAATACTCTTTTCTCAAATCCCTACACCTCCTTTGAATTTGTATTTGTATTATTTCTTTCAGGTTTCTTCTTTGCAGAAATGAAAAAAGAAAAAGTTGTGAGTTATTACCGAGATCTCTCTTTGTAAATGTCCAACATAGCATGTGTGTGTGTGTGTGTGTGTGTGTGTGTGTGTGTGTGTGTGTGTGTGTGTGTGTGTGTGTGTGTGTGTGTGTGTGTGTGTGTGTGTGTTTCCCCAGGGACAGTTACCTGGTACATTAGAGCTCCATCTAGTGACATTTAGTGCAGGTTGAGCACAAGTTTTATATTTTAAAATAAAATACACAAATATTTACAGCAGAGCACATTGGATTAATATCCCTTATTCATTTCCCAGTATGGATCTCCCTGGATAGACAAACAGGTGTGTGTGTGTGTGCTCATTTTGAAATAAAGCCTTTTAATTTTAGCTACCAGACTAATTTTGTTTTTAAATTCTCAGCCATATAAGTATTTCCCAAGTATTACAGAAATCTTAGTGTTATGAAAATGAGCCCTTTATTTAGGTCACAACTCAGTTACAATTTCCTGTAACATAATTAAATTACATTAAAATTAAATTTAAAGAATCAATTGTGTTTAAACACAAACAACCAAATACAGCATAAGTCTCTAACTCACCACCCCTCTAGTCGCAAGCATGTTTCAGAAACCTTCTGCTCTCTTAGTCCACACCTTGTAGTGGCACTGAGCATAGAGGGATGCCCACAGAGAAGTTTTGCCCCAGGTTGATATGAATGTCTCTGCACTACATCCTAGCATTTAAATCACTCATGCAAAATTGTTTAATTATCTTGGAAACATGCACCTCAAGTTTCCACACATCACATAACCCTTCTTCCTCATATTTTTCTGACATTATCACTACACTCTTCTCCACCCCTTTTGCTGACATTCAGATATCCTTCCTTCCTTCCTTCCTTCCTTCCTTCCTTCCTTCCTTCCTTCCTTCCTTCCTTCCTTCCTTCCTTCCTTCCTTCCTTCCTTCCTTCCTTCCTTCTTGCAATTAGCAAGTACAATAGTCCTGGACTAACAAGACATGGTAAATATTTGATTTAGGGAAATATGTTTAAAATGTACAAATTGTCTTGGAATTGTAGTTCTTATGGGTGAGAACAGAAGGCACAAAGAGGTTCACTTGTACGCCATGCCTCACTCTGTACTTCATCAGAGTTGTCATTTTGAATATGCCCAACAAAGGCCCAAGACTGGACTAATATCAGGGGTCACAAAAGTCAAAAGTAAAACAAAATATTCTAAGTGGAAGCAGAGTGTGAAAAGCCATCCCTGCTGACCAAACAAAATATACCATAAGGTAAAAAGGCAAAGGTTCCCCCTGGACATGCATGCTAGTTGTGTCCGACTCTAGGGGCAGTGCTCATCTCTGTATTCAAGCCGAAGAGACAGTGTTGTGCAAGTTCATGGCCATGTGGCTGGCATGGCTGCAAGGAAACACTGTTTTACCTTTCTGCTTCTTATGGCAGTACCTATTTATCTACTTGTATTTATATGCTTTCGAACTGCTAGGTTGGCAGAAGCTGGGGTTATCAGCGGGAGCTCACTACACTGCATGGTACCCAGGATTTGAACCGCCGAGCTGCCGACTTTGCAGCCGACAGTTTTTGGAAACCTTAGTCCACTGAGCCACCACGCTCCTCAAAATATACCATATACTCATGCTAAAAAGATCAACTGTATCTTGAATTAGTGCTAGCATTCTGTATTCAACAAAGTAAGTATTGAGAAGGACTGTGAGAAACAATAACAAACAGAGGGATGAATACCATCTAGTTGTTCCTCTGATCTATATGATAGTAACCACGTATAAGGCAACCTGTCTTGCTCATACGTATAACCAGAGGAGTTGGATTGTAATGGATTCTAATAGTGCCATATTGTATGGGTGCCTGCTCATGGTGTATGAAGAGCTAGCATCTGTTAAAAGTTATCTCGCTTAAAGCAACAACCTATTGATTATGATATGATAGCCAAGAATTTGATGGGGAGATTGAGGGCCCAACATATTCTACCCTTCTCGGAACCAAAGCCAAAAAACCCTAGATCCCGGGATGACCTTACCAAAAGGCGAAGTGTTCAAATATTAAGTCCTCAGCTTCCAGAGAACAACAAAGTGCCTTTAATTGGGGTTAACAAAATGCAAAAGAAAAGCCAGAATAACAAATATCCTATAAAGAATAAGTGTTGACATTCTGGAGGCCGACAGAAGAGAGAGTGGAAGAGTCTATTTAAGCAATTGGCCAATAATACGTCCATCAATATAGCAAGCTGCAAAAGCAAGGGGGGAAAGGAAGAAAGGGGTGGCCAAAAGAAAGAAAAGAAAGGGTATCCAAAAGAACTTGACTAACTTGCAGTCCATTGTAGTCACAGAGGGGCAATCTGGGACATTAAAAGGACAACTCTTCAGGCAAGCTTTCATTGAATGATGGACTACCTATTGTGTCTTTTATATGAATCTACCATACATGACCACATAGACTTTGTGTTTATAACCACTTATAACCTTGTGTGATTGCACTGGCACTATGTTTTCAATGTTAGTTCCCATACCCCATAACTTTTACATGGAATTTTTACTCTCTCTTTAACTGCTCACATTCTCTTGTAGCTTTAATGTAATGTATTTTAACACTGCAAAATGTCTCAGTTCCCTGTTCTCAATACTTGAGCATATCTGAATTGTGTGTGTGTTATGTCATTATAGTCGTGACAGACTCTTCGTGACTCCATGTCCATGGAGTCTTCTTGTACTGGACTGTATATTGTCCCTCATTACTGTAAGCTGCCTTATCTACTTATCTACAACAAGACAAGGATAACATAACAGCATCATCCAAGGAGAAAGATGAGGTAAAATACTCTAAATAAAATAAAATAAAAATCAGCACTGGCAGTTTAAATTGAGGCTGAAACCATTAGTTGAGCATATCCAATAAGGAACTAATGAGGGAGAAAAAGGACTGGGGTGTTGTGATCAAAACCACTTGGCAAATCTTGGCACTACATTTAGGACCAAATTTATAGACTACTGTTTATAGACTGCCATGGTGGAGATGTAGATGACACTCCCAGAACAAAAATTATGAGTTGGAATTAAGTACTCTGAAGAGGGTCTTTCCCCCTCTTCTTTGGTGTATGAAAGGACAGCTTGGAAGCATCCTCTTCTTGAAGTGCTGGGCTTGTCTACATACAATTTAGACAATGTCTCCAACATGATAGAAAAAGGGGAAATCTCTGCTAATAAGACAAGGATAACATAACTGGATCACCCAAAATATCATGATTTACATCTGTATCAGATCACGATCAGCACATAATTTATGTATAATATTTTCATATAATTAATCAATTAGATATATGAAACTGACTCATACAGAAGTAGCACATTGTTCCATCTAACCCTGTATTGACTGGCAGTGAATTTTCTAGTTTTTCATTCTAGGGCACATCTCGCTCATCACTTGATACCTAGCCATTTACCTAGAGATAACCAATTTGGAATTTGGGACCCTGTCCGTGCAAAGTCTATATTCTGTCCTGAACTAACAATAAGAACCAAATATTGCACTTAATGAGATAAATTTACAACGTCATATATCTGTGTTAAACAGTAGCTGCCTGACATTCTGTCACATTATCAAGAACATGGACCAGAATGCAACTATGCAAATTAAGAGGATGGGGACAGCTTTGACCCTCAGTGACTAGGGTCACTGGAAGCAGATTTAACTCTCAGTTCAATGATATTTCAAAATTATCACCATATGAGAGTGACATTCATTCTTGCCGAACATTTAACATGCCACATTTTAAAAAATACCGAAGCAATTCAGGCATTGCTCTGTATCTTGTTGTAGTCTACTGAATGTCACGATAGGACTGTTCCTTGTCAGCATGTTTACTAATCCTAATCTTAATAATTTTATAATAGCACAGCTGGGAGGCGCCATGTGGATCATTGTATTTTCTCACCATTTGCCTCCAAACTGATTAGTCCTTCTTTGCTGAACTGCAAACAACAGTGGAAATACAAATACAGACAGTGAAGGTGAAATCTGATCAAAATAGAATTAAGGGACTTGCAATCAATGGCCTACAACATAAAACACATCCGCGGCTATCAAGAAACTTTGTGTGTGTGTGTGTGCGTGTGCGCATGCGTGTGTGTGTGTGTGTGTGTGTGTGTGTGTGTGTGTGAGTGAGTGAGTGAGTGAGTGAGTGTGTGTGTGTGTGTGAGAGTGAGTGTGTGTGAGTGAGTGTGTGTGTGTGTGTGTGAGAGAGTGTGTGTGTGAGAGAGAGAGAGAGAGAGAGAGAGAGAGAGAGAGAGAGAGAGAGAGAGAGAGAGAGAGAGAGAGAGAGGATGAAAAAATAATCCATACTCCGTTCTAACTACAGGTTTTGCTGAGTTTTTTGCACCATGGAAAACTATGAGATATGCAGATTTCATATCAGGAATAAGGTGTGCATTATTAAGATGATGAAACACATAGTGGCTTATTCTGTCTCTATATACCATCCAGGAATGTGATAAAAATCCTGTTTGGTTTCTCCTACTATTACAGGTAGTGTGAAACCTTCCATCTGCTCTTGACAGTCGGAGACAGAGCTCTCAAGAGGATCCTACAAAGTTATTCTTTATGTCTTACTTTAAGCACATGACCAAAATCTTTGACTTAGCCTTTTTTTTGTTCCAAAGATTGTTTCCCCAGGAGAAATCCTAAGGACTTTCCTGTAGAATTGCATTGGGGGTGGCTAAAGGGGTTATTTTTACAAAAAGAAAATAGACATCTGCCCCTGCTTGAAACAGCAGCTCCCCTTGATAATTTGGAACAGAACATCCTATGGGTACATTACAGTTTGATAGTCCTAGAAATAATATGACTGATTTTACTGGTCTTCCCCCCAAAAGAAATGCTGCCTCAATCTTGGAGACACATAATTGTGATATATTTTCTCTTCAAGACACGCACAGAGGCAGCCACCAGCAATGCCCTAAAGCAGGGGTAAGGAACCTTTGGCCCTCCAGATGTTTTGGATGGCAGCTCCCAGAACTCTGAGCCCATATTGCCAATGATAAAGATCTGTGGGAGTTGTGGTCCAAAACATCTGGAGGGCCAAATGTTCCCAACCCCTGCCCTGAAAAACCTCACAGACAGTGTGGAAGTGCTACACTAGTCAAGCCTTGCCTCCAAATATAATTTGCTCCATGAGGTAAATAATTGCACAGTATGCTACAATCATAAGCCACCAAATGCAACGTTTGCTTTTATAACCCCAGACAATTTCAGATTTATAAATTTTACCATCCAAAATTGCTACAGCAGTTTCTGGGGACATGAACTTACTGAAATATTGTTGCTTAGAATAGAACATTGGATTAGAATAGGCCTATTGAGTCAATGGAGTTGGTGAGTCAAGTCTTCCATAAGTTCCATTGATTCAAATGGACTACTCTAATATACCAAAGTATGTCACAGCTAATCATAGATTTTAAAGCAGCAAAGATGGAAAAGACCCTATGGTGTCCAGCTTGTGTCAAGCAGGCAAAATGCAGAATCAGACTTCTGGCTTCTGACTCTGTAGCAAGATACCCAAAGCACTGAGTTATCCATGCCATGTTTTAAATCAACAGAACTTATGGAGGAAGTGACTTACCAAATCCCAACTGATTCAATTGGATTACTCTAGTTTTGACTTACTGCGCTAAACAGCAGGATTTCAGCTGCTGATAAAAACTCTTGTTGATGGCTGATATGACACTTATACCATCTTTTAATAGCAGAAGACGGTAATGTCATTATAACTTGGACTTGGTATTTGCTTGTGAGCTTGTAGCTCAACAGTGTGTTAAGTTGTACCCCTATTTCAAACATAATAGGCATGGTGGTGATTTGACCATCAACAGTATCGTTCCACAGGCAATACGATTTTTATAAAGCCAACTGGCAAAAATTTAGCATGGCAGTGGATGGGATCATGTAGAAATTTGTTTAGTGTCAGAAGCCAGTGGCCAGTTTGTCAAGGCAGTGAAAAGATCATCCTGATTATACATACCTTGAGGTTGGATAACCAACTACATCCAATGCCTAACACTGGAAATAATCACCGAAATAAATACAATGGACCCTTGTATAACAAACAGCTTGTATAACATAAAATTTGTACAACATAAAATATTCTGGAGATAGGGGAAATTTGCTTAACAGAATTGCCTATGGCAATCCGTACAACATAAAAATGGGAATACTCCATTTTCAATGCATTCCTATGGGAAATTTGTATAAAGGAAAGTTTGCTTAACATAATTTCATTTGGAACGAATTAATTCCTTTATACAAGGTACCACTGTAATCGTTTTCCATTATTTGAACAAAATTCCTTGAACGGAGAAGCCATATAGGCAGGGTAGCAATTAATTTCTTTGTTCTCAGAAAAAAAGAGATTATTTTATAAAACTCACGGAAGAATTTAGTATGTCAAGAAACAATCAAAAGGCCTGGAGATTATTAAAGCAACTTAACAAAGACATAACTAAAGGTTCTAGTCAAAAAGAATTTCAGCAAATAACAGTGTGTCAGCTCCTCATTAATGGAAGATCTGAACATCACCACAGGAAATTAGAACTTAAAAGTGAAAGAAGCAAGCAACTGGAGACCAATTACCTCATAAAACAATTCAGCTTAAATAAATTTGGGGGAAAATGTAGCTGCAAAAATGGCAAGGCAGCATGCCTTGAAAATATCTGGATAGAATTGATAAAACATTTTGTCACAGCAACAAAAAGTGGTTTTTAAGTTCTTTAATTATTGTCTTGACTGTCTCTGAATTTAAAAAATTCATGGAAAAACACAGATTACTGACATTTTGAAACCCTCTAAAGTACACACAAAACCAACAAATTTCATAGCAATCTCATTATTTTGTCATCTTTCTAAAGTCCTGGAAGTAAATATTTTAACCATTTAATGGAAGTACTAAAATCACTCTTCATCCAACAACAGTCTGGCTATTTACCAAGATGGCAGATAAATCCTCATTGGATCGCCATCATATAATACCATCTCCCCCCTCCCCCCACTTCAGGCACATCCCCAATATGTTAATAGGACTGAAATCCTGTTCCATAGGTTACACTGCCTAATTCTGATGAAATTATGAGCTGTAGTGATGTTTTGGAAATAACACATTTCTAGACTACCACCTCCCATTGAAGTCCCAAGTCTCCCATGGAATTCCCTTTATAAGGAGGAAGGTGATGGGGGCTTCAGGACAAGGGGAAGGTTGTATATTCTGAAAATTGTCACCAGTAGCAAAGTCAACCTGATCACAACATTCTTCAGAAATTAAAGGCACTCTCTGTTGACCTCACAGCCCCCAGTGGCTTTACCACAATGAATGGGATCCCATGAACGTTTGGGACCTTTGGGGCAATCAGAAATATTTTATTTCTGAAATATCACACAAAGATGATGAAGTCACCAACCTTATGGTGCACAGCTAAATAGAACAGGATCTTAGCCAAGGTTTGCTAAAGAGGTAGCCACTTTATATCTCTGCAGATTTGACTACGAAGTGCCCATCTCTAGTATGCTGCACCAAAGTCACACCATGAGTTATTCAGTCAGTTGGACAGTTAGATGTTGGGGTGCAGATTGTCTGTTCAAAAGGGTTTCAGCTTGTGTTCAATCTGGTCTAAATGGTTATTATATTTTACTTTAAATTAAAGAAATGATTAGGCTGAGAACAGTTTAAAAACATTTTTATTAATCAATAAATAGATGTGTAAATAATTGTCTTGCAGTACTATGTTAACACTTCTTGTGACACAAAACTAGGATATAAAGCGCATGCCAGCAGGATGCTCTGCTGCATGAATGTGAGTGATTTTACACTCAAAGTACCGAGCAAAGTTGTAACAGCGGGACACTGAGGGCTTTCCTACTTCCTCAGCACAGTCTGATTGTAATATCCCCTTTACCACATTAAAAAGCTCTGCTGGATGTTTACTTAAGGATGGAATGGCTGTGGTGAAGCAAGGTTAATACATCCTCACTTTTGTCCAATCACAGTGGCCCTGAGACATGTGCCGTCTGTATTCCAGCCATCATCCTGTCTGTTTTGTAGCCTGCAGCTCTTTGGTGAGCCAGAAAGCTAGATGAGCTCCACAATGCAAGAGAGGGGGCTTGGGGAATGATCCTGTCAACAGATCTCTCCATCTCACTGTCCCATGGAAGGCTGAGCATTACAGGCCAAAATCCCTTTAGCTTCAGGATATGGTCTTTTTAGAAATTAGAACAGAGAAACAAACAATTGAGGAGTTTGATACTTGCAGATACTTTTGATTGAAGTTAGAAACAGAATTAATACAAGATTCTGGATTGCATTCTTGAGCATTTATGTATTTATTTTATTCAACTTATATGCTGCCCACACTATTCAAAGGTCTCTGGGTAGCTTTACAATATTTTACAATTCAACAAAAAACTCACAGACTAACCACAAGACATGGTCTAGACTTATATATCTTTCTGACAGGTCAACCAGCTTCCTCAATTCCAAGTCATTTATTGGTCTTGTGTTCAAAATATATGCTAATTATAAAGGTGCAACATCACTACTTAGGTCCATATTATATCATTATCAAAGGACAGCCCTGAACTTTAAAGATGATATTCTTTGCTCCTTGGTTTGCCTTTCATTTATGTAGAGACATTTATATACATATTTTTTTTTTCACAGAAGCAAACTTGGCAGAAATGTAGGTGGTGTTTTTCCAGTGTCTTTTTTTCTTTTTGCAAGATAAATTGCATGTTCTGAAAATTTATTTAGCTGAAAATAATGCAATTGCATTTGTTTCCAAAAATATCAGTTATTTTACGAAGGCTGACATTGGGCCTTTTCACACGACCCCTAAGATCCGCTGGCCACTTAAATTCAGACCAGGGATCTTGGGGGTTCGTTGCTCTTTCTGTGTCCCCACCCCTCTGCACTTCCTTGCTCCTGTCTGCGTGAGGGGAGGGAGAAAAAAAGAGAGGAAAAAATGCAGGCTCACCTCCGAAGCTGCCCGGAGCCCCGTAGTTGTCCTGATTCCTTCTCTTCTGTTTGTTTGTTTTTGCCTCCAGCCCCTTCTCTTAAAGGGGCAGGAGGCAAAAAAACCAAACAGAAGCGAGGAGAGCCCTGCACTCACCAGATTAAATCTGGACCTGGGGATTTTCACCCTCCTAGAGCAGGTACAAGAAAAGTGTGCTGGGATGCGCTTAGGTGGGTGTGGTCGCACTTAATTTCCTGCAAACTCCGGAGCTGGTGGGGAAAAATTGTAAGCTCCGGAGCTGGCAGCCATTTGCTGCGGAGTTTAGGGGTCGTGTATAAATACCCATTGTAGACTGTTCTTTTTTAAAAAAAACCTGAAATCAAGCCAGCTGACATCTTGTTGCCAACACGACCATAATCAAGATGATAGTATTATTTCAGTTGCTAATGCCAAAATGCAATGTGTTACAAATTAAAAATAAGTAGAAAATAAAAGAAAGATAAGTAACATGAGAGGAGATGAAGGCTCTCAAAATGGAAAGGTTTACATCTGCACCATCATCACCAATGATTCCAATTCTGATTCACACTAAAAGTCCGATTCCCACATTTTGGTCTTGTTTCTCATAAGAACTTACCATGTGAAACTAAAAACTACACTTTTAGAAAAACAAATCCAGGAATATTTTTTGAGACTGAAAGGAATAAAATGTACCTCATAAAGGGAAAGAAATGAAAATTTTTTTTAAAAGAGAGAGAGGAAGGAGGAGACATGATAACTAGTATACAAAAAATAATATGAATAATACAGTTATTTACTTCTGCTTCTTAGTTCAGAGGAGTTAATAAATTATTTTGATCTGACAGGACACAAAAGCCACTGAGATTATTTTCCCTGAGATCTGAAGGAATAGATAGGAATAAATAGTTGTCTGTTAAGACAGAGAGATCTGTCCATGGGAAAGTGGGAGAGGAGGACCTTCAGGCAACCATGAATAATACGGTCACTTGTGGGGGGGAAAAAGCAAGTATTTACATGAAAGGTCTTAAAGATGAAAGGTATTATGCAAAATGCAAGATAACGTTGTTAATATACTTTTTAAAAATCCTGCCGGCCCATGAATGAATGAATAACACAGTAGCTGGTTTTGATCTTCATTGCCATTGCTTTACCAAGATGTTTCATGACATAACTGATTAGAAAGCAAAGTGTTTTATAAAGCTGATCTTGATGAGACATAAGTCATTTAAATTTGAGAAAGGACCAAAAATGACAATATAAGTTTTTTCCCCCAAAGCCGGTTTTTAAAAAGTGCCATTCTGTATTGCATCCACTAAAATCCATTTATTTGCATCCAGTGCTTTTGTGGTCGCTTGGCCGTGTCATCTCTCTCCTTCCTTTTCCTTTTACAGAAATATTGTTTTGAAGCCGGCCAATGAAACATGTTTTATTTAAGTACTATATTCCTGGAGCAAGGGATTCTTTGGAGAGCTAAAGGTTGCAGAGCACTTCATTAGTTCCACATAATGAAAGAATGGCACAATTGAAGGAGGTCTCTAAGGGAGAAAGGCGTGAAAATTAGAGTTCCGTCTGCTCACTTGCAAAAAAAAAATGTGGATTTGCTAAATAAAGCACACCGTCTCCATTCAAGTCCACTGAGAAAAGGGTTCTCCACTCAATCCTCTTACTGTTGACAATATAATAAAACCAGAGGGACTTTTTTTGAAGTAGATCCGCACATTCCACATTTGGATTGAGGGGCAATGGACTGTTTAAATTGCTATTTACATTTCCAGCTGTTTTACCAGTGATTTGCCCATCTTAATAGCTCTTTAAGCTTTTAAACAAGAAAATAGCTATTCTCACGACTCAAAGAAGAAACCATGGTTATTTCAGACTGCCCCTATTGTAAAAGGCTTAGCTGCCTCTGTCTTTATATATGCCTTTCTCTTTATTCTATTTCCTTTCTCCCCTCCCTTGCTAGTTTCTCAATTTTATCCTTTTTCATTTTAATTTTTACATTATATATTTTAGTAACATAATAAGTCTTTCCTGATACTGCTGATTCAAGGAGGGGGGGGGAATTCTTGACAAGCAACTACTATGTTTCCCTAGAGAGGTCCAAGTCAGCCAGAAAATGAAAATAGAGACTATAATATTGTCCTAGTTATTGGAGAATTAGGCTAGTGTTAAATGCTCTGCAATGGTTGAAAATTATGTATTTATTTACCCATTTTTCTCTGGTGGCACATTCAATTTTGCGATGTGTTCAGGCAGAGTTTAAATCTCCTGGGGGGGGTGGGGGGAGAAAAGGAGGAGGAGGAGGAAGTTTCGAGGAGAAAGAACATCAAGCTGGCTGACAGATCAGATTAAAAATTCAGAGAAGGGTTACTTTTGGTTGCCTTCAACTAAGTACCTTTAAATTGTTATCCTTGTTTTAGGCAAGCCTCCCCCCACCGTCTGCCCTGATCAAAGCTTGAGCATTTGTCTTTGATTAACTAAATGTCTTCTGTGTTTAAATAAAGGGTCTCCTGCAGCCCTACAAACAATCAATTTTGAACCCTACGAAAAGTGTCTGCGAAAGCTGCTCTTTACTAAAAACTGCCAGACCTGATGCTGCTCAGTAAGTGCCCATTGGATCCTTTGACTAGTGGAAAGCTGTCAGAACATTCACTGCAAAGAAAAGTGACAAGCTCTTCTGTTAACAACCATACAAACAAATTACAAATAGTTTTGTTCCCTGGATTACTATATTGCCAAAGCAGAAAAACAGGTACCTATTGACTCCAGACTCAATATTATTCCTGCAGGGGCCCCTGCCAGTCCCCTAGCCTTCCCTTCTTCTTCTTCTTCTTCTTTTTTTACTGGTAGTAGCACCATGTTCAGACTGAAAGACTGATCTTCACCTTGCCCGATCCCAAAACTACTCTTTTACTAGGCAGCCCAGATGACGAGAATGACATATTTCTTTTATAAATTGGCGTGTTTACTCAGTCAGTACTATATCTCATTGCATTCATTCCCATGCCTAGCAAAACTTTCTTACCAGCAAAGTTCTCAAAGTCGTAGTTGATACACAGTTTTAAGAATAGTGCAAAACACTACCAAAAATAATATATGACCCTAAAATGCAGCTACAACAATAAGAGCTACACTGATCATTCAATGCACTGCAAATGCTTCTGTTTTAAAAAAAAAAAATCTCCAGCTTGTGGTAGAAGGTGAAGAGGTGCAAATTCTGAAAAGTTGATGGCTAGGGACCACAGGAAAATCCCTCAAGTGTACACAGATGGAGATGGTGGATTTTGTGGAATCGAGGTCCCCAAACTCTCCCTAGAGTTTATTTCTCCTTTTGGACCTTTATCCTATAAGAGTAATTTTTCCTAGCTGAGAAATCGCTTTCCCCTCTCTCATTTGAGAAAGAGAGAAAAATGGGAAGCAATATACTGAACTTCGCCCTAATATACACTGCAACTTTTGTGTGTTTGCATATCTATTTGCTGTACACATTTATATAAAGTTCATCCGTGGAAACTTGTAGGGTAGTTTTCCGAAAGGGAGGTTTAATCCTTTAAAAAGTAAAAATACAGAGGATTTGCCCTGTGTTCCATTTAGTGGGTCATTGGCTTCAGCGAAAACAATAACAGATTTAATTGATGTGCAGCTTGCTAATTATTTTCTTCTTTCTCTCCTCTGTACCTGTCAGGGAGATGAATACCTTGGCTGGTTAACAGTTTGGTTTGAGGGCCAAGTGATGAAGCCACTATGGTAGCCCAATGGACAGTGTTGTCAACGTTTGTCCACCCACAATTCCACTAATAATATCCTAAATTGAATGTATTAAATGGGGAGGGCAGGGGGAAGCGCCCACATGAAACAGCAGTGACTACTCACCATGAATAAATTAATACAGAAACCCAAATTATACTTCATATTTTGTATATCTTTACTTAATACATTTTGTGTCACCAGCATAATTTGTTGTTTTGGAAGCAAGTGGGACAACTTCACCTATACGTTAACAATAAAAATAGTAAAAGTCTTGTTTGTTTGGAGCAGTAAATTGCCATGCAAAAGACTCCTACTTAGTTTAGTTTAGGTTAGTTTTTACTGTGATGTAAAACCATAAAAACCATAAAAGTAGAACCAGCACAATTGACTGTTACTCATACAGTAGTACCTCGACTTACGAACACTTCGGCTTCCAAAAAATTTGACTTACAAAGGAAATAATTGGAAACTGAGTTCCAAAAAACTCGAGTTATGAACAGAAACCCATTTCCAATGATTTCCATTCAGTACAAAGCTCCACCCTATGCATGCTGTGCATAGTGTTTCTGGAACCAGGGCATCCGTTTCCAATGTTTTCCTTTCAAATTGGAAACCAATGCCCCGGTTCCGGAAATGCTACTCACAACACGCAAGGGGTGGCGTTTCATACTGAAAGGCTGTGCTTGACAAGTCTGGCTGTGGGGAGTGAGGGCGGCCTCCACTCTTCATAGCCAGACCTGTCATTAAAAAAAAAAAAAAACTCTGAGAGGCATGGCAGCAAGGCGGGAAAATTCAAACATTGCTGCTTGCCCAGTTCTGCCTTGCCCCACACCTCTCAGCGGTTTCTTTCTTTAGAGGTCTGACTGTCAAAAAAAAAATCAGCTGGGAGGCGGGTGGCAGTCTATACCCACGTGCACACACTCATGTGCACAAACACTCTCTTTCCTCCTCCACCTCCTGACTTAACAGCCGGGGAGTGGGCAGCAACCAGACCAACAGCAGGAAGCCCAGACCAAGGTTTATTCAGAGGCGTTGTCACACAAGGGTCAAGAAACACTGAGCAAGTGGTCAGCCAGTCCAAAATCAAATACCAAAAAAAAAAAAAAAAAAAAACCCAGTCCCACAAAGAGGCAGCAAGCCAGCTAGACAGACTTACAGAACAGCAAGATTCATGGCAAGAGCTTCAGAGTCCCAAGTCTTATGTTGCTGAGGAAAACAGCAGGGAATGGCAGCTAGACATGGGCACGACCAGAAAAAAAATGACGTTTTGAGTTTTTGTTTGTCGGAATGGGTCCGTTTCGGGTTGTTTCCGTTTGTCGCGAAACTTTTCAAAAATTTGTCATTTCATTTGTTGTTTGTCGTTTCCACCGTGATTTAGCGCGATTCGACTTCCCCCAGAGCATAGGGGCGTCCCACAATCAGGGCCAGCGCTAGGTATTTTTGCGCCCTAGGCGGCAGGCGGGGTGGGGGCGGGTGGCGGGGGAGGTGCGGGTGGGCGGTGGTGGCGGGGGCCATGGGCAGATGGCGACAGCGGCAGAGGGGACGTGTGGGCAGGCAAGTGGGTGGGTGGCGGCACGGGCGGACGGGAGAGTGGGCAGTTAAGATATCACTTAGGATAGAGGTTCTGTTCTTGGCTTGCACCCCAAATGTGTGTGTGTGCAAGCAAATTGAAGTTGGGAAAATAGAAAATAAATGGTAGTATATAATATATTTTTAAAATAAATCCACACCTCCCACTCCCAGTCGAACCTCCCCCTTTATCCAATATCAGAAAAAATCCTCAAACTGCCAGAGAAGAAATAAAGAATAAACTGCTGTTCCCTTCAGCAGACAAAGCTGCAGGGAATCAAAGAAATTATTTTCTAAATTCAATTCCCTCCCTGCCTGCCTAATTTAAATCCTAAAGCCTCCAGCCTCCCTCCTCAATCTCAATCAGATCACACCAGCACCAGCAGCCAGCGCTCCTCCCTCAACCACATCCATACACTCAACTGCGATTTCTGGAAGGTGCCTCGGCTTTTTATGCCCTCCGAGACATCCAGAAGTGTCAGTCAAAAACCTGGTGATGCCATTGGTGGAATGGTTCAAACAATTTGCATGGTCCCATCCCATGCCCAGCCCAAATGGGCAGGTCTAAAAAAAAAAATAAAATAAAATAAAATAAAATCAATTCAATGTTTTATTGCTATAAAAACCCACTGCTGCTACTATTAAAAATCAGGCATTTAAAATAAATAAATTTCACATGTTTCTGTGGTGATTTGGTGTGTTTTTTGACCACAATTTCAAAAGAAAAATTGCGGTCACCATTTTGGATTCCCCCCACCGCATGGCATGCAGCGAGACAGATGACGAGGATGACCCCCCCCCCCAGCCTGGTGCAAGCAGCCCAGGACAGGAGAAGAAGAGGGGGGAAAGGCCGGGGACCCCCTCCAGAAACCACCCCTCTGGTAGGTGTCCTCAGGCAGGCATATTTTCGCCTGCTTTTTTGGCTGGGAGTCGGGGTTTTTTTTTTTTTTACTTTTTAAAACTTTTTTTCTGTGCTGCTTGGATCGCGTGATCGCTGCGATGCCATTAACGACAACGAAAAACCCGACCCACTTTTTCTTTTTTCAGGTCGGGTTCAAGCTGGAGTGGCATAATTATCGTTACCATTTCCATTATGTAATGGAAATGATTACCGACAATGGAAATGACAATTTTGCCGCTCCGTGCGCATGTCTAATGGCAGCTTCTAGTTTTAAGCTAGTAGCAAGCCCCACCAGCTGCACTCCCAGATTGCCTCAGCTCCAGCAGGCTCTGATTCTGTAAAGGCTCAGAGCCAAAGAGACCCAAACCTGACATTATCTCCCCCCCTCCAGCAAGGGAGTTCCATACCCCTTCAAGGGCCTAGCTTCCCAGGATAAGCCAGGTGAAAAAATGGAAACTTTGCAGGGGCATGAATATTCCCAGGACTGCTCTTCAGGGCCATAACCTTCCCAGTCCACCAGGTAGAAGAGTCTTCCATGGATCTTCTTCAAGTCCAGGATCTGTGCCACCTGCTACTCTTTGTGCCCATTTACTGACACAGGTGATGGCAACAGAGGGATATGGCCAGGGAATGGGTTAGCCAGGTAAAGCTTCAACTGGGAAACATGGAATACCTGGTGGATCTTGAGGATATGGGGAAGGTCCAGTTTAAAGGTGAACAGGTTGAGTTGCTGAGTCACCCGAAAGGGCCCCTGATATCGATGATCGAGCTTGGCTGAAGGGCGAGATGACCTGCAGTATTCCATGCTCAGCCAGACATAATCGCCAACCTGGAACATGGGACCTGACCTGCTACGCTTGTCCGCTTGGTGGAGAGCTCTGCTGGTATCTCCTGGATGTGACATACTCGATATCCAGCTGCAAGCACCAAGGACTTGGCAGGGGTGTGTGGATGATGCTGAGGGTGATAGGCCAGATTGGCAAGGGAGCCACAGGTGCTCGCAGAGGCGGGAAGCTGGGGCTGCCATAGGCACAGCAGGTGTGGTTCTCAGGGCTTGTAGTTCCATATGCAACGTAGCCACCTGGTCCTGCAAGGTTTGCAAAACATCACCTAAACCTTTGTCCACAGTAAACCTTGGTTAGGGCCAGAAAGAGGTCTCAGCAAAATGTAGCAGCCGGGGTGTGGGCAGCAACCAGACCAACAGCAGGACCGAGGTTTATTCAGAGGCATTGTCAGATGATGGAGGTGGAGATCACCCTCTTTCTCCTCTTCCTGGCTGCATTGATCTCTTTGCAATGCTGTGCAGCTGGCAGCAAAGAGATTGAAGCAGCCAGGAGAATAAGGAGAAAGAGGGCGATCTCCACCTCCGTCATCTCTCCCCACCCCTCCTTCTCCTCCTGGCTGTTTTGATTTATTTTCTGGCAGCAGCCAGGCATTGCAAAGAGATCGAAGCAGCCAGGAGGAGAAGGGTGAGGATGGGACAAGACGTTAGAGACAGAGATCACCCTCTTTCTTCTCCTCCTCCTGTTCCAACCAAGCAAAGAAGGGGAAAAGCTTCCCCCTTTGCTGGGTTGGGGGTAAATCTCAATATATGGCAACCGAAGGCTGCTCTCTGTGCCCCCCAACAGACAGCTGATTTTGACAGGTCGGATCTGTCAAAATCAGCTGTCTCATCAGGCTGCTGGTTGATTGAGGGGGGTTGGGACAGTCTTCCCATGGGAATGCTCTGAAAACCAATTAATCTGTTCCCTCTTTTTTGCCTTTTTTCCAACCTCCAGCACAGATTGATTTTCCAATGCATTCCTATGGAAAACTGAAATATGACTTATGAAATTTTTGACTTATGAAAATGCATTTGGAAAGGATTAATTTCATAAGTTGAGGTACCACTGTAATTTCACAACTGATGGTTTCTGATTGACTCTTAAATTATTACCCAGTTTTCTCCCTAAGTCTTCTAAGTTATCTTGTTCTGTGTACACACTATTTTCCTTTGTTTCCAACCAAAATCTCACTAAATAGAAACAAAGCCACATTTCCCATGGATTCCTAGCCAGGAATTTGTCCTATTTAAACAGTGAGAAACCCAACGAGTTGGCAAAAATAATATTGACAAATAGTGCAGAGAAAGAGAAGGGATGTCATTTTAGCTCCCAAAATTCTTATACAGTAATCTATATGTTCAACTGTTATTAGAAAAAGAAATTCCATAGGTGTTGAGTGCATTTGATTGTCCTAGTTGGAGTTTTTATCTCCTGCAATCTGCTTTGTTTTGTGATCAGTCTTTAAAATGTAAATGCATTCTTCATTTCCAAATCTGATTTCTCAATCCAAAACAGGGTCTTAATCACATATTGAACTAAAATATAATCTCTGTTTGATCTACAAATCATGCTATTTGTATCTTTAAAACGTGTAGGTGTGGGGTTCCTGTCCCATTTCAAGGGACAGGGACAGAGATGTTAACATTGCAGTGAAATTACATTGTGGGGTGGGCACAATGTTTTCAATGGAATTCACAAGGTCCAGTTCTGTCTCAAGCAGTGAAACACTTTTTTTCTCAGGCAAAGGAACTCCCTTCTTTAGAGCCATTTTTATGTTGGATGGACATGGCAATATTATACTAAAGATGCAATTTAGCAATAAAGGCATCTCCTCATAATCTAGTCAGTCAATGAAACTATCATTATCTTCTTGTCCTGGATAGAATCAGTAATTCTATGGCTGAAATCCTGTTACCTACAATACGTAGTTGCAGTTACAGTTGACCCAGTGAATAAATGGATATCTGGCAGGCAACTCCTCTGTAAGTACAATTGATTCGGTGGGTCTAATCCAGTGATGGCGAACCTATGGCAAGGGTGCCAAAGGTGGCATTCAGAGCCCTTTCTGTGGGCACCCAACATTGCCCCTTCATAGCCACCTGTATACAGGTTAAATTGCTGTATTGGCACTTTGCAAAAAAAAAAAAAAAAAAATTAGTGGGTTTTGAATTGCAGTTTGGGCACTCAGTCTCTAAAAGGTTCGCCATCCCTGGTCTAATCTAATTGTGACTCACTAAGACAGTGGTTCCAACTTTCGGTCCCCAGATGTTCTTGAACTACAACTCCCAGAAATCCTTGGCCAGCCTAGTTAGTGATGAAGGTTTCTGGGAGTTTTGGTCAATTGTGGCCATCTTCCCCAATCCTTTTCTCTCTATAGAACTCATCCTGTTTCCCACTTTTTCTTCTGTTTTTCTCTGTGGTGTTTTCAAGTTGAAATAGCATATGGATTCTGAACTGATAGGAAATAAAATCCTCTGGACACATGTCCTATAATTTTGATTATGGATATAAAGTATATAGTTCAATGTGCAGCATGTCAGGGGACTCATAAGATGATGAACACATTCTGACAGGAAGGTTCATCCACTCCAGAAGCACTACTGCATTGTCTCGAACACAAATGAAGGAGTCAAGTCTGTTCCAACTTATGACCAGTCAGCAATGGCTAGGCCTTAAGACTGCAATCCTAAATGTATCTACTAAGCAGTAAAGATGTAAATTGAGCACAGTGTGGTTTAGTTTCAAGTTAGCATATGTAGCATGCCTCAGGGATGCAAGTTCTGTAAAAATTCACCAACTGCAACATTTCTAAGTGCATCTTTAAAATGTTTAGTAAAAACTAGTCGCCCAGGCTTATAATAAGAGCATGACATTTTACCTTCTGATTCAAAATTTGTCTCTTTTAGGTTCATGATTCTATATACCTACTTACCTGGAAATAAGTCCAACTGAATACAATGATACTTCCTTTTGAATAGACATACATAGTCCACATTACAATCACACCTAGTTGGAAATAAATCCTCAGGAGAGAGAGGGGGGGCTTGTTTCCAGGTAAGCATTCATGAGGACTAGGCTGTTGTGTGAATTCTTGGCTTTCTGGCTTGATTTAGAAGACATCAAAAATGAAATCGTATAAGCTACCATTTGTCAGAGAATAAAGCCTAAAACTAAAGTACAATACAGTACTCTCAACTAGTAATATATAACTACCAGCACTATAGATATTATATTGGTTTATTGTGTAGTGCTGTACCATCAGCAGATACACACTCTGTGCATTCTTGCTCCTCCCTCCTCCCTCTTCAGCATCCTCACTGTTTATATCCTAAACCGTTATGAGGGTCTTGTTTGGATGAATAGATTGCCAGAATCCACGTTATTGGAATCAAATCTCACAGTGTGTCAAAAAGGTCTCAAATACAGAGTACAGTAAGCCCCTACCTGTCATGGGGGTTAGGGACCCACCCGACCTCTGATTGTTGAAAATCCGCGTTGTGTGCCACTCGCCCACACTCTCGGCGAGGGGTGGGCGGGTGGCGTGCGATCTTCCAAAAGGGCTCTCAGCCATGGAGCTGAGCACTTGGCTCCGCAGCCAAAAGCCCCTTGGGCACCGCACGCTGCTTGCACGCACCCCCACGGAGGTGCGGGTGGGAGGCGGGTGATCTTTTAAAAGGGCACCACTTGCCAGCACCCCTAGGGGGTGGGGAGAAGCAGCGTGCAATACCACCAGAGGCAAGCCCCAGGCTTCAGCTGGAGCCAGGGGCTTGGGGAAAGGGGAGAAGACTTAAAAAGCCCCCAAAACTTCCCCCCTCCCTCAAGCCTTTTCCGAGTACTGCGGTACCACGATATAGCGAGACCAAAGTAGGTGAACTGCAAAAGGGCGGGGGATGACTGTACATACTTTGAAAATATTCAAATATACAGAGCAGCAGTATGTTAATCATAAGAGAACTTTTATATGATAGCAAATGGAACCTCCATATTCAGAAGCATCATATCTAAGAGAACCATTCAGCAGACAAATGTTCTGCTCAGAGCTTGTGAATAGCATATTGTTTTGTTGGTTTGTTGGTTTGTTTGGGGGCATGGTGGCTCAATGGACTAAGGCTCCAAAAACTGTCAGCTGTAAAGTTGGCAGCTCGGCAGTTTGAATCCCGGGTGCCATGCAGCCGATTGATCTCCCGCTGTTAACCCCAACTCCTGCCAACCTAGCAGTTCGGAAACATGAAAATGCAAGTAGATAAAGAGGTACCGCCATAAAAAGTGGGAAGGCAAAACAGTGTTTCCTGGCAGCCATGCCGGCCACGTTGCTATTGACTTGCACAACACTGGCTCTTTGGCTTGAATACGGAGATGAGCACCGCACCTAGAGTCAGACACGACCAGCACACATGTGCGGGGGGAACCTATACCTTTACCTTGTTTGTTTTACTATATCTCCTACCCCTTGAGTTCTGAGTGTTGTTGTCCAAAGAAGCAACACTTCTGAGTTATGGTGCTGCTTTTGAATGCTGGCACCACTGGCCTAGCTATTGTCTGAAGCAGAAAGCTGGTTTATGTGGGTGTTGGTCAGAACAAGCCAGGCAGCCTTTTGTTCTTCTAGGACATTTCTTCTGATGGTAGCCCAGACCATTCCATAACTGTGCCACCCCCTTCCCTAGTTTCAATTTTTAATCTCAGTGGGAGTGCTCCCCCCGCCCAGCTTTGTGTCTTCATATCCCTGCCCTTTCATGTGCTTTTAGAACATTGAAGAGGATGCTTACTCATTTTTTTCAAAGCAAATTTAAAGTCTCCCTTTTATGTTCTTTCTGAACATTTAAATGTCATTTCATTTGTGGTTTTAATTTGCTTTTGACCTTTGGGTGGGACAAGTTATTGTTTGCAAAGAGCTCCTCCCTTTTCTGTCCTCAGCGCTTCCAAAATGCCAAACCAAACGATGCTTTGTGTAGGCCATGGGTGACATTTGTAGTGAGAAACCATAAATAAAAATGTTGCCCACTGGGCAAATGGCTTGGACAAATCACGAAAAACTCATGCCCTGTATATGGGTTCCATTAGTTGTTTCTAACAGTTATGTCTTTGGTGGTTAGAACTGGGGAATTATACAGAACTAATGGTGGAGTGGGGGAGGAAGGATATGTACTGGGAAGCTGAAAGGTTGCAGGGATCTTCCCCTTTCCTGAAATGGAACTCCTGTTAAGAACTTTTGGAACAGTGGCAAAGAATTATTCATGAGTAGATATTTGCCCCCATTCTTCAACTATTTGGAAATAAATATACAAAGCACTGCTTCATGAAATGCATTGCTGTCACAAGTCTATTAATGCAGTCTGCCTCTTGGAGGAGAGCCTTTCTCATTTATTTGTTCTCAAAGGATATGAAGGCCAATATAGACAAGAAAGGGCGTTTATACCCGACCCCTAAGCTCCGCCGCAAATGGCTGCAAGCTCCGGACGATAAAAATGTTTACCCACCAGCTCCGGAGTTTGCAGACAATTAAGTGCGACCCCACCCACCTAGTGCGACCAAACTGCACTTTTCTTGTACCTGCTTTTTTATAGTGAAAATATTTGATGTGGAGAGTTCCTGAGCTCTCCTCGCTTCTTTCTGTTGTTTTTCTTTTGCCTCTGCCCCTTAAAGAGGAACCAGGAAGTAAACGGAGGTCGGAGCAACTGGATGTAAGCCTTTTATTCTTTTGTCTCTGTCTAAGGCTTTTTTTCCCTCCCCCCCTCACGCAGACAGAACAAAGAAGTGCCGAGCGGGTGGGGAGGGAGGAACAGCAATGAACCCTCAAGATCTCTGGTCCGAATTCAAGGGACCAGCGGATCTTAGGGGTCGTGTAAAAAGGCCCAAAGATGAGAAATGAGTTACTTGTATTTCCACTTATGAGTTTCAAAAAACATTTCCACAGCGCCCCCCCCCCCAGTTCTCTTTGGGGATAAAGAAGGTGAAACTATCAAACTTCAAGCAATTGTGCTCTGACTGCAATGTCAAGAAGCCGCTCCAAGTTATCAAGACATAAGACTGTAATTTAGAAACTGGGGAGGAGGGGGGGGGTCCTCCAAACTTTCCTAGACAGTTACAAACCCCTTGCATACATTTGTCCCTGATGCTGCATTTGAGCCAATGAAGATTTCAATTCTAGGAAGAGAAGGAAGGAAGAAAACAGACGACATAAGGTGATGGCATAAAATTGTACAGCTCCTTTACACTGCGTGAAGGATCTGCCTACAATATTCTAATTTAGAATTCTATGTGCTGGTGCCAAGCAATGCATTGCTCGTTTTGAGTAAATGTGGGCAGTGACCCAGATTTTTGGATTGTTTGTTTCACTTTTCTCGAGAATGGTATCAAGTATTAGTTTTAAATAAATACATAAATGAAATAGAAAAAACAACAACCAAGAAACAAGAGAGGATTTACAATTGAAACCTATACAACAACATCACCTTCATATATGACATTGTTTACTTGGGGATCAGGTACAATCTTGAAGAACTAGGTCCCAGTTATCACCATGTGACCAGTTCTTTGAAAAAGTGCACCAGCATAGGTCAGCTTAGGTCACAGGAGGATTAATTCCTGTGTCTACATATATGCAGACAGGAATTTTATTCATTCATTCATTCATTCATTCATTCATTCATTCATTCCACTTCTTTACCATTTCCTTTAGTGATTTTAATTCTTGATTATTTATTTGGCTTTCACTATAAATCACCCAGAGTCCCTTGGGGGAAATTGGAGCGGTCTATAAATGCAAAAATAAATAAATAAATAAATAAATAAATATTATCACTCTCGATGATGATGATGCTAGTACTTTACCCTGCCTTTCTCCTTGAAAAAGAACCCAAGGCAGCTAACATTAATGAGGGACAATATACAGTCAAATATAATTAAGACATATTCAAGTACTGGGAATTGAGGGACAATTTACAGCATTAAAAGACAACATTAAAGCTACAAGAGAATGCAAGCAATTAAAGAGAGAGTAAAAATTCCATGTAAAAGATATGAGAGATGGTAACTAACATTGAAAACATAGTGTCAATGCAATCACACAAGGTTATAAGTGGTGATAAACACAAAGTCTATGTGATCTTGCATGGTAGATTCATGTAAAAGACATGTAATAAGTAGTCCACCATTCAGGGAAAGCTTGCCTGAAGAGAAAGGTCTTTGCTTGTTTCTGGAAAGACATCAGATATGGGGCAGTCCTGGATGCTAGTGGGAGAGAGTTCCAGGGCCTGGGTACAGCAGCCCAGAAACCCCTTTCATGTGCTCCCATAAGATGTACCTGTGAGGTGGTGGCATGGAGAGAAAACCTCTCATGATGACCTTAACATCTGAGCCAGTTTATACTGTGAAATTGGATTATGCCTTTTTGTTTGTGCCATTAAGTTGCTCCCTACCTAGGGCACCCACGTCAATTAACAACCTACAAAAGATACAATAAAACCATGCAATGGAAACATCATGTAATGCATGCTGTGGAGTTTTGAACTTTTGTTTAAATGCCTCTAGCTATGTAGAGAAGTGCAGGGATTCATAGAGCAAAATGGCTTAAGTTCCCAGGATGAGTTCACCCCTTTTCTCATTAGCTCACATTTGGAGTCTCAATAACTCACTTTGATGTAGTAGGAGAAAGAATGAAAAGGTTTATTACATAGAATTGAACAGATCAAACAGCAAAGTGACAAACATGATTGCTTTCAGCAACACTTTGTGAAGATTCTCAGTCAACCAGTTGAGTTTATCTGGAAGTTGAGTCACGGCAACTGGACTTCTTTTCTCGAGAGATTGAAACGTTTTGCTACTCATCCAAGCAGCTTTGTCAGTCTGAGGAAAGTTAGTGCCGAGTCTTCCAATTTATAGTTCACCACCTTGATTTCACACCTCCCTGGTCAGAATAGGCTCATAAGTTGGACAATGGCCTGATTAGGCTTGCTAGGTGTACAATGCCCCAAATGGTTTCATAGGTAGACAATGGCCTAGGGTACATGAAAGGCCCACTTATGCAACCCTTCCCAACACCATCGCCAGGAGCTGGATTTAGAAACTTCGCTCAAATATGCTTACTTATTTACTTCTGTAACCACAACAGGACCCTGAAAATACACTGTAAAATCAGTTGTTCCCCTTTAACACCATGGAGGCTTGGAAACTAGAGCCGGAAAGAAGGACAAAATGCGAAGTAGACAGGTAGAGACCGAACCAGAATACGAAAATACGATGCAGAAGAGAGGACACTAACTGCACATTAAAAACCACGTTACGGCCCGAAAACAAATACGCAGGAAATTTATATACACAGAAAACTCTGGTAAGACCACGGCCTTAGTCTTTATGGTGATTTTGCTGTTAATGGGCTACAGGCAGCATGACTAACTCTCCAGAACGTCAATGAATGCTCAACCCATCACAAAGAAGAGCTCAAAGGCAAAACCTTGGGCACTCCAGAACACATGGAAATGTTGCTGCTTTACTCTATAGTCACACTGCTTGGAAAATCTGAAACCATTTTTTAAAAAAAGTAACTTTCCCATGTTTTTCTCCCAGCAGGTTCTTAAGAGAGCCACAGTGCGGTATGAGATAGGCATTGTCACCCATGAGGCCTCCCTGTTTGGCTGGCCTGCTGTATTTGCTCTGTTCAGTGAGTTCTGCCCCACCCTAGCTATGATCTTCCCTACCCTTGTGAGCCCCTTGCCATGGTCTTGGGCAGCCAGCACTTCAATTCCCCGATGCAGTGCTCCTCAGTTCTCTTTTGTCTCTGGACGAATGAAGACTGAGGAGTCCTCATTACCTCTTTTTGGGCATTTGGGGCAGCGTTTCTCCAAGGATTCGACCCACTTTGTCCTTCAGCCATGACAACGCTGAAAGAAATTCTGCTGGGTCGTGTCTGAACCTTGCTAAGGTTTCTTTTTGGCACCCTGATTTCCCAAATCCCCTAACCACCAGCCATGCTATAAGATTATTTAAAACCCACACACACATTCCACCAAGAACTGCATATGGCTAAGTGGCCTTGACAAACATAACAAAGCCCAAAGGAAAACTGAGCTGGCTTGACCAGCACTGAGCCAGAGGCAGGGCCGGCGGGTCCTAGAGCGCCAAAATGGAGAGGGAGCGCCAAAATGGAGAGGGGCACCCAAATGGAGAGGGGACGCCGCCCGCCCGCCCGTGCCTGCCTGCCCCCGCTGCCCGCCGCCCCCGCCCCCTGCCGCCCTTGCCGCCGCCCCCCGCCCGCCCCGCTGCCAGCACAGCCACCGCCGCCTGCCCATGCCCCCTACCACCCGCCCCCCCCCACCCCACCACCGCCTAGGGCGCAAAAAAACACTTAGCGCCGGCCCTGCCCAGAGGTGTTTGCACTGTTGAGAACAGGAGATGTCTTGGATGCAAACACTTTTTTTCCATTGTGGTTTTTACACTCCATTATTGGGGTGAAGGCAGGATGCTCTTAAGAAACTAATCAAAACTTTTTTTCCATTGTGGTTTTTGGGTGGTGGTGGTGGGGGTAGTAACTTGGTGGAGCCTATAGTGTGACAGACAGGGAGAAGCAGGGAGGGTGTAGGAGTTGGGGACACTTCATGGATGGAGTGGAAGTTTAAAACACAGCCATTGGCCTTTCCCCAGTGGCAGTGTGCCCTTTAAAAGTCACAATACCTGTTTGGGGGATGGAGAGATGTAAAAAAAGGAGCGGGGTAGGGAGAGAAGGCTTGAATGGAAGATATTTGTTGGGAGCAAAGGGGGAGCTCTGACTTTGCCTTACCAGAACATGTTTCTGAAGTGTGATAGAACCACTTGCCTACAAAACAAAACAAAACAAACAATTTGGAATGGGGAAAAAGTTAATTTTTAAACAACAACTCCCAAAATGCCACACCCAGCATAGACAGTGGTCAGGTTCTGAAAGCTTATACAGTGGTACCTTGTATAAAGGAATTAATTCGTTCCAAATGAAATTATGTTAAGCAAAATTTCCTTTATACAAATTTCCCATAGGAATGCATTGAAAACAGAGTCCAGAGTTTCTTTGAGCACAGTAAAAATCCCTGAAGAAGGCCATTGGCCGAAACGCGTTGGGCTATTTTAATAAAGGCCATTTTAATAAACTTTCAATAAACTTCCTAATCAGCATCCTGAGAGTGTTCTCTCCCACATTGCTACGGATTCACCCCATAGACAATTCTGTTAAGCAAATTACCCCTATCTCTGGAATTTTTTTTATGTTGTACAGATTTTATGTTATACAAACTGTTTGTTATATGAGGGTCCACTGTACTCTATTTGTTACTTGGCCTGCTCTCAGTTTCAGGGGCTTGGGGCTTGCGTACTGTCAGAGTTCGCACAAAGCAACATGATACAAGCATGTTGTCCTCCTATGGGAAAAATTCACCTACTCCAATGCTGAAGCTAAAGCTTCCATCTTTTCTTGGACACAATTTGTCCCATTTTGGTTTGTCTTTTAAGTAATATATGCTTGTGAGCCTGGGCAGCCACCTTAACCAGGTTTGTTTTGTTATAAATTACAGCATGAAATTCAACAGAGGTGCCAGTCAGTATGTGGTAGAGGTATGCATGGAATTAAGACACTTGTTAAAAATGAACACAAAGTGAACTTCAACATCACTTTAGGGCTCCTGAATCAAACACTGCAGAGCAGGAATTTTATAAGCTGTAGTAAATTTATATGTGACAAATATATACCGTATTAACTAGTTTTAAATGGACTCCCTGTTTGTTGGCATATTCCTTCTACTGGGGCAAGTCATCACCTGAAACTTCATTTTAATTGCTCCAAAATGTTAGACTTAAGAAAAAGTAATAAAACATTAATGGCCCTCTAAGCTAATTGACAAGGTCAGTGCTGCCTCCTTGTGGAACAACATGCATTTACAAACTTTCAAGTTGATAAAACCTTTTGAAAGAAAGCAAAATCCCCATATAAACAATGTCCTGTAGCACTTACGGTTCCATTCTCCAACATCTCTCTGCAGTCTGTGCCTCCTGCTTCGGGCAGATGCCTTACTCTGCCTAATGACAGGGCCAGCTCTTGAGCTAGCAACTGCAGAATAGAGGAGGAAGGAGAGGAGATATTGCCTTTTCCAGGTTGTTGCAAGGTTTTGATTTAACTCACAAATAATTTTTATTCATTTCACATACTTGAGTAATCTCTACAATATAAAAAAAATGAATAAAGTGAGTAAAAATTGAAAGTGTGTAGATATATGTAATTCCACAGGGAGGCAGCAGCACCCTTGTCGATTACCTTAGAAAGATCAGCACTTGTAGAACAGCTTCTCTGAGGGAAAAGTTCCTCACATACTTGAATATTTTATGCAATGTAGGCAGAACCACGCAAAGTTACTCTTTCAGACCACAACTCAGAGAGTGTTGCATTGCCACTGGCATTTGATACATTTATGAAAACCTGGAAACCTTTATTAACTTATGGAATTAGCACAAAAATGAAGAATGTGTTATGGGGAATAATTTTGACTGCTGGAATGTAAAATTTTAAAATAATTAATTTATTTGTGTGTGTGTCACAATTAACTGTGTTGGAAGATGAATTAGTGGGTGGATTTTGAAATGGATATTGGTCTTATAGAATGTATAAATAATGAGATGCTATTGTACTATTATCTTAACTTGCCTTGTAAATAAATAAATAAATAAATAAATAAATAAATAAATAAATAATAAAGCATTGTCACTGGCCATTTTTATTGGGGGTTTCTGGGAACTGTCATAAAAAAGAGCTCTAAACTGAGACATGTGATGAGTTCCTAGGACCTATCCAGCATTGTGAAAAGAAAAGATGGCCACACCCAAGAGACGGGGCCCAGTATGCCACATGAACCAAACCATGTCTCTCAATTTTTCCCTGTTAATATTCAGTTTGTTTCAAAGTGTATGCTGTGTTCAGATGGAAACATAAAGTGGAAAGAGTTTCTTTGATGTGAAACCCTTGACGGCTGGAAGTATAACTTACAATGAAATGCACTCACATGCTTAATGCATCTCTACCAAAGACACAGGACTAGAGATGGGCACGACCAGGAAAAATGACGCTTCGAGTTGTTGTGTGTCGGAGCCGGCCCGTTTCAGCTCGTTTCCGTTTGTCATGAAATTTTTCAAAAATTTGTCGTTTCGTTTGTCGTTTTTCGTCTGTCGTTATTACTGGTTTGGGGGGGTAGTGGGCTCCTGGAGGCACCTCTCTGGGGTGGGTGCCTCCTCTGGCCTGCTATGAAGGGAAAGCGGGCTCCTGGAGGCACCTTTCTGGGGTGGGTGCCTCCTCTGGCCTGCTACAAAAGGGTACGCATAGCCAATTGGATATGCATACCAAGTTGCAGTGGCAGGCAGAGGCACCTCTCTTTGTTTTGGGTGCCTCTACTGTGACTCACTGGCATACGGTGCACTTGGGCTGGGGATGGGGAGGAACAAAGTGAGGGAGGACCCCTGTGGGCACCCTCTGACTCACTAAGAAGGGAAGTGTACTTGCTGTAGTGCAATGCGAGTACACAGATCTGGCTTAGGGTTAGGGTTAGCGCAAGGGTTAGGCTTAGGGTTATGGGTAAGGTTAGGGTGAGTTAGTGGGGTGCACCTCTGGGTGCCTCTCTGACCCAATAAGAAGGACAGTGTACTGGCATCTGGGTTCGGGTTCGGGTTCGGGTTCGGGTTTGGGCTAGGTTTAGTGGGCTTTTTATGCCCGACTGGCACATCCCAGAAGTCTTGGTCAAAACCTGGCCAAGTGGCCATGCAATTGGTGGAATGGCTCCAAAAATTTGCATGGTCCACTCCCACGGCCAGCCCATCATTGTGCAGGTGTAAAAAAATAAAAATAAAAATAAAATAAAATAAAATCAATGGAGACGTTTTGTTGCAAGAAAAACCCACTGCTGCTACTGTAAAAATTCAGGCAGTATTAAAATAGCTATTTTCGCATGTTTATGTGGTGCTTTGGTATGTTTTTGGACCACGGTTTCAAAATAAATATTGCAGTCGCCCCATTTTGGATCCCCCGCCCGCACCGCATGGCATGGCGAGTTGGCGAGACTACGAGGATGCCCCCCACCAGAGCAGTCCAGGACAGGAGAGGGGGGAGGCCGGGGACTCCCCCCAGAAACCACTCCTCTGGTAGGTGCCCTCACTCAGGCAGGCATATTTTTGCCTGCTTTTTTGGTCGGGAATCAGGGTTTTTTATTTTTAAAACTTTTTTTCTGTGCCGCTTGGCATCGCGCGATTGCTGCAATGCCAGGAACGACAACGACAAATCAGACCCAATTTTTCTTTTTTCGGTTCGAGTTCGCGTTCTGGTGGAGTAATTGTTTCCGTTTCCGTTGCGTAATGGAAACGAGGAACGGAAACGGAAATGAGAATTTCGCCAAGTCATGCCCATGTCTACACAGGACTTTTTTGCTTTAAGCAAAGCTTTGCTATTATAAGGTTTCTTCCTAGGTTGGTGGTGCTATAGACTGATATCAGGAAGAGGTTCACAGCAAAAAAATTTTTTTGCAAGATATAGAACATTTTACTCTATGAAAATCTAAGAGGAGGCTGGACCATTCTCACCCTCAGCATCCTCATTTGTGCTTGCCCTGCATTGCACCAAGAAATCTCACAGTCAGAAAGGATGAAAATTGATGTGCCAGTCAATATAGAAAGCAATCCATGTCGTGGGAACCATTCTCCCACCCACTCCCCAGTGATTTTACACGTAATAACAATGTCAACCCAGAGTGATGGGTTCTGTCATTAATATTCTCTTTGTTTCATACCAAACTTGCACTTTCTGCAGTTTGTCACCAGATGGCAAAAATTCCTCACAGTAATCAAAAACCGGTCTCTGGAGAGTTAAAAATATAGAGGAAAAAGGTTTGATTTGGAAATCATCATTTTTAAACTCACCTATCAGTCCTTTCTCCCATTGGCTAGCTCAGCAAGATGTAGCACTTGGCTGGGATTGACAAGTGCTTGCTTGAGAGGTATTGCTTGGACGGAGGTGTAACCTTAGGCAAGCAGTTCAGTCCCGGAATGCTCTCAGAGGAAGGGGGATGGCCAACCACTTCTGAGTCCTGTGTCAACAAAATACAAAAGAGCCCCCAATATGGTTGCCATAAGTTGGAACTGACGTGCTAATGTATAATTATTATCAGCTCATCATAACTCTATGTTTAAAAACACAGAAACCAGTAGTAGTAGTAGTAGTAGTAGTAGTAGTAGTAATGATCTGTTGAAATTGAAAAAACTCAAGAATGTTTAGGGAACATAATATTAGGGCGTTTAGGGAACATAATATTAGGGCTATTAAGTTTATTAGAAATTTCCTATAAATTTCTGCTAGTACCATTATTTTTTGTATTAAAGTATAGCATTAACAGCATGATGAATCCAACATTGATAATAGCATGTTTTAAAAGTTTCTTTAGTCAACATCCACCCAGAGTGACCATAAAGCAAGATGGGTGTATGTATGTATGTATGTATGTATGTATGTATGTATGTATGTATGTATGTATGTATGTATGTATGTATGAACGAACAAATGAACAAATATCCCATACATGATAATATAATATAGCTGTTATAATTCAACCTACCTTTTACTTTTGTACTCAGGTAAACACACAACCCTATGCCATATATTTGGGTAGGAAAGAAAAAAAATAGAGCTAATTCTATCTTTAAATGTTTTACCTTATTTCATGTTGGCTAAGAAAGGCACGGACGTTGTCTAAAAATGCAATCAATGAAAAAGCTCTGTTTCAGTACAGCACATAATTTTTTAAAATCAGTTTTTATACAAAATAGTATGCTCTTATAAAATCAGAAGGAAAACTGGCCAAGAGATTACAGGTATTTTATTTAAAAGGATAGGAACTAAACCTAGCTTAATGGCCAGACTGCTCCCTGGGATACCCTCTGGAACTGTTTATAATAAACAAAGCAGCAATGATTTCAGACCCATTTAGTAATTTCGTACATTTCTGTACTTTTTAAATATTGGGTAGTGTTTTTCAACCTGGCAGTTATAATTTTCAAGGAGGTCATAAAGTGTTTTTTTGGGGGGGGGGAGCGAATCATGGGATCACCATGGGAAATGGGGTGGTATACAAGTGTGAAAATAAATAAAATAAATAAATATATGTTGTATCCTTTGTTAAACTTCAGAGAAGGATATTAAAGCATGTATGTATGCATGTATCCATATATATACAGTTTTATCTCTATTTACGAGCGACTGTACTTACGAGCAATTCAACTTAAGAGTGGAAAACCGTTGGCATTTTAACTGCTGCTTTACAAATTTTAAATACGGTCTGCTCTACTTACAATTCTTTAATTTTTGATTTTTTTAGATATGGCTGCCATACTTATGAGTTGTTCGACTTATGAGCATGCATTCAGAACAGATTAAACTCGTAAGTAGAGTTGCGGTTCCCCCTGCACTTGCATGCTAGTTGTGTCCGGCTCTAGGGGTGGTGCTCATCTCTGTTTCTAAGCCAAAGAGTCAGTGTTGTGCAAGTCTGTGGCCATGTGGCTGGCATGGCTGAACACATGTCTGCACACAGAACACTGTTTGAATTTTCCCCATGAAAATAGTCTTATGCAAACATAGTAGAGGAAGGGGTTGCAGGTTACTTGGCTATTATAAAAAGGGGTTGCAACTAAAAAAAAGATTGGAAACCACTGCTAAAGGGAAAATGTCGCTTGCAATAAAGAGCTTAAAAATCCACATAGATAAAACAATCCTCCCGGTGAAGGGGTGTGTGTGACATAAATCACATATACACCACTGGCCAGGAAAATGATTCCGTAATGGCTGTGCATTGTGTGACCAGAAATTTATGCAATGATCCAACTGAGCAACAACTGGGGGTATGTTTGGCTGGTGTGTTCAGGTCCCCTCTCTCCTGTCCTGACCTCCAAGCATGCAAGAAGCATGAAGGTGTCTCCCCCATGTCTGAACAAAAGATAAAATGCAAAGAGAACTGGGCTGGCTTATGCTACCTATACTCAAGTTCAATTTACTGTAAATGTTTTAATACTAATCATGATGTTCTGTCAAGTCAACTTTGACTTATAGTGACCTTTTCCAGGGTTTTTCAGTTAGACAGTATTCTGTATTTCTGTGTGTGTGTGTGTGTGTGTGTGTGTGTGTGTGTGTGTGTGTGTGTGTGTGTGTGTGTGTGTGTGTGTGACATACTGGGACTGTGTAGTTTACCCTAGACATAGAGAATACAAAGAAATGGTTTACCATTTCCTTCTTCTGGGGGCATCCTGGAACCAGTTTGCCCATGACTACACAGGATAATTCTTCTTGCTGGAAGCACAGTGGGGAATTAACTCCCTACCTCTGGCCCTACAGCCTGTTACCTAAACCACAGAGCTATGGGCTACTATCCCATGACTAGAGATGGGCATGAAACAAAAAAATGGTGTTTCGGTTTTTCGTTTGTTGTTGAGAGGTCTGTTTCAGTTCGTTTCCATTTTTCGTGAATTTTTGGAAAAATTTCATTACCGTTTTTGTTTTTTCGTTTGTCGTTTCTACCCACTTTTGTGTGATTTTTAAAGCATTTCCGTGCACAGGCATCCCCCAATGCCCCAGACCAGAGGGAAAACACTAAAAAAAAAAAAATGGATGCTGGCAGAGACACCGTATAGACTAGGTATGCAGGGAGGCTGCAAAGGCAGCGGCGGGCGTTGCCCAGGGTGCAAGGCAGCCACAGAGTGACTGCACTGCCGGGCAAGGGAGGGTACTCACCGAGAGGTACACAGCATGCACGCACACAGGGAGGCTGCAGGACTGAAGCTAGAGTCACAGAGGCAGCAATCCCACCCTAACTCCCAACAGAGACTGCAAGGAGGATGGGGGCTGCCAGAGCTTTTTATGCCCTCTGTGGCTGCCAGACCTGCCCGCCCAGTCTGCAACCTGGGCATGCTATTGGTTGAACATGATCCCATCACATGGCTTGCCTCCATTTTGTGGTTGGTGCGACATCCATTTTAAAAGGAAAAGAAAAATACATTGCAATGGGAGAAGACAAAAACAAATGTTTTAAGGACCCCAACCCCCCTGGTAGGTATTATCAGACAATATAAATAATTATCACTGCATTTTTACAGATGTCCAGGGTGGTTTTTAACATTTAAAACAGCTCATTTCATTGCGCGTCGCCATTAACGGAAATGAAACGTAATGACCACAATTTTTGTGGTTCTGTTTGTTTCGTTGCATTTTCATCACAATTTTCGTTTGTTGTTTCGTTGCGTAACGGAAACGACAAACAGTAACGGAAACGAAAAATGTTCGTTCTGTGCCCATCTCTATCCATGACCAATAAAATGCGCTGCAAAGTGCTGGAAGATATGGTTAATAAAATTGTGTCCCCACAGCCAACATACTTTTTTTTAAAGTGAGATCATGCCCACATAAGCACAACCCAGTACATTTTTACAAGTACCTGGTCATGAGGTGGTACAAAGCTTGTCTCAGTTCCGATGCGGATTTTTAACCAGTACTTGAGTCCATGGGGACTCAGGAAATCCACATCAAAACTAACAGACCCAGAAACCACAGGTGAAAATTCCACTGTGTCACCATTCCTCATCAAGGGAACATAAAAGATATGGTTCTTTAAACCACATTTTCAAACCACATGAACATCCCTGGGGAAAATCCACATTTTACTTTGATCCAGATTTTCCGGCCATAGGAAAGCAGCCCAGCCAACAGTTTGGAAACTACACTGAATTTCTGTTCAGTGTAGGACTGAGCAATTGAATGAATGCAGCAGCCATGCCTTTGATTGTAACACTGGTGTTTACCAGAACTAAAGGAATGAGCTTTCTCAGACTACCAAAGGCAAGTAATAATTAGCAGGAGAGCTAGGGGCAGAGAGAAAAGAGGCAATAGGAACAGAAATACATTTATGAACACTCAACAAAAGCAATAGATCTTTAAAAGCTGGATTTAATGGATACTTCAAAAGATATGAAATAAGATTAGACTTGTTACCACCCAGTTTTCTCTAGAAATATAAGGAACATAAACATCATATTAATCACTCATTTGGCACACACACTTCCTATTTAAAATTATGTTCTTGCTGGCCCATGTTTTTCAGTAGAGTTTTAAGACTATAATGATGTGCTGAAGCCATCCATGGCTGAGCTGTGGTAGGTTGATGCTCAGAGTCCCAGAGCATCATTTTACTACTACTCAGTGATAGATAACTTCAGCATGTTATTATAGTCATTCTTCTTTACAGGAATTTTTCAGGCTTTGCTGGAAAATTGTTCTTAAATGCATCTACACTCCTAGAACAATATATTGTATTGTGCTGCAAAGAGGGATATAAGAAACATCTTTTTGTTTCAATAGTTTTAAAATGAAGACATAAGGTCTCTTGCATATTTCC
Organism: Phrynocephalus forsythii; assembly: GCA_029282475.1. Taxonomy (NCBI): domain Eukaryota; kingdom Metazoa; phylum Chordata; class Lepidosauria; order Squamata; family Agamidae; genus Phrynocephalus; species Phrynocephalus forsythii. The sequence continues at coordinate 13,846,051 of JAPFRF010000006.1, read as the reverse complement.
CTAGATTATGTCTTATCAGAGTCGTCCATTATAAGATTCAGCTATCTCTCTTTCCAGTTTTCTTTTATCACATTTAATGTCTCTCAGCGATTCTCCAAAGAATTCAAATTGCAAAAAACCTGCTGAAGATTTAAAAACGTTACCATACACAAACCTTAAGTAGGCACAATAACCCATCCTGTTGTATATTTACTGGCACTGCATGTGTTTTTAAGTATTGTCTTAAGAGTTTGATTTACTCACGAACTTACCTCAAGGTCCAGAGGAAGATAGTGCTGACCACGGAGGAGCTTGCTGTGAAAAATTTGCACAGCACTTGGTAGGCAAAGTTGCTCAGATCTGCTCTGACGGGAATTCTGTAGTTAATACAGGGCCTATAGTTGTAACTATGGATCCTGCTTGTCTGGTGTTGTTGGATAAGTTTCAGTATGCAGCCTGATTATGTGGACAGGGTTGAAGGCCACCACTCGTCTGCTACACCCTTGCCTGTCCTGGGAGAGAAAAGCTGCCAGGGAGGGACTGGCAGAGTGGGTCATTCAGAGTGGACACTGAATGCCCCCTTGCAGCAGGATAGAAACCTTGCTTGCTTAAAAAAGGCAGTAGTGAGACCATTATTGGAAAAAAAACCCTCCTTGGACTCGACAGTACTGGATAATTACTGGCCATTCTCTAATATTGGCCTGATTATGGGACACAGGTGGGTTTGATTGCCTTGGTGGATGACCTACGTTGGGAACTGGAGTAGGGGAGTGTATCCTAGTCTACTATGCTGGACCTCTCAGCAGGTTTTGATACCATCGATCATGGAATTCTTTAGGGTCTTCTCTCCAGGATGGGACTTGGAGGCACTGTTTCATGGTGGCTTTGGTTCTTCCTGGAGGTGAGAACTCAGAGGGTGGTGCTGAGGGGCTGTTGTTCAACACCATGGCCATTGGCCTGTGGTGTGTCCCTAAATATTCCCTTTTGTCCCCTATGCTATTTACATGAAAAACATCTTTGTGAACATTGAGGTTACTCTTAGCTCCCCCTCCCCCCAGCCATTATGCCTGCAGTTGCTCATCTATCACCTTTCTTTTTCTGTACCTTGGATGTTTGCTCTGTTTTCTGTCAAAAAGATCACAAAGAAATTGAAATATATTAGTCCCCGTCTACAATGGAATTTACTTCTTGCCAAACTATACACAGCCAACAGCAAAATCGGTATGTCCAATTGTTTATTCTCTTTAGAAGCATGGCGAAAGCCTTAGGGATTTCAATGTGGATGGAAACAATGGGGAATATTTAAAGATATTAAATTTTATGGAGGTTTGAATAAGATCCAGTGTCATCGTATTTGATTATTGCAGGATATTAGATTTAAAGACCTGAAACTGAAATTTTGAGTGTCAGCACATTTGCAATAGCAAACCAGAAACTCAGTCCTAGAGGTTGTTGATTTCAGTTAGTTTCATCATCTGCCTACCTTATGCTATGGTCGAATTGAGCTTTTACCCAAAATAGAATGCAAAAGGTTTTGTTCACCAAAACCACAAGCAAGATACAATAACTCTAAAGAAAGGAGAACTGTTTATACAGTAGCCCCCATCTATTGCGGAGGTTAGGGGCCAACCCAACCCGCAATCATTGAAAATCCACGATATGCAGATGTAGGTCAGGTCGGGCCTGGGGGGGCCATGATTTTAAACATCATGCATGGCTTCCCAGTGGAGCCTAGCACTTGGCTCCATGGCAGAAAGCCTTTTAAACATCACACATGGCTCCCCCACACCCCAAAGGAGTGGGGAGAAATGGTGCGCAATGCCTCCATGGAGGCAAGCCTTGGGCTCCACTTCATTGGTGCTGGGATGGGGGAGAAAAACCTTTTGTTTCCCCACCCCAGTGCCAATCAGCTGAAGCCTGGGACTTTGGAAGTGGGGGCAAGGTTTAAAAAGCCCCGGCTTTTAAAACCTTCCCCCCTCTCTCTAGCCCTTTTGGGGTACTGTGATCCTGCGATATAGAGGACCGCAGTATATGAACCGCAAAAGGGTGTGGGACCATTGTATCCTTGAACGACTTTAGTGTTCATTACATACCATGAAAGCATTTTATTCACAGCTAATAAACCATATCAGTTATTTCTTCCAAAAAAGCAACATATTCCTCCTAACAGTATTATTTCTTCAAGTTGTTTCACAGGACACCAAGAAAGAAGAAATAAAATAAACCTGTTTCCATATATGAGCCCTAGTTGGTCATTATACACCCAGAAGTTACAAAAATAACAGAGGCCCAAGGCTGTTTTATTTATATTTGTGCTAGTTAACAGTGATACCCAATGTTCTTTTGAATTGTTTGCTGATCTGGAGATGGGATTGCCAGGTTCAGTGTTTTTGTTGATTGATTTTATTATTTGATTTTATGTATGTATTGTGCTGCGTAGCTTTCAATTGTTTGTATGGTTATGCTTTGGATTGCCCAGACAGTGTTTTGCCTTTATTGGTCAATTCTGTTATTGAACCTTGGAAATGCTTACAAAAATATGAAAAAGAAGCCAAATAATATTTTGCTTTTCACTTAAAATTTATAAGGTGGTTAGAATAACATTTTTAAAAGTCCTGTTAGAAGGTCTCTAAAATGCATTTAAATGTATTGGAAGTAATGAGGTGTCAGTGATGACACCTTGTGACTAGACATGGGCATGGAGCGCTGAAATTCTTGTTTCCGTTTTCGGTTATCGTTATCGTTACATAACGGGTAACGGTAACGAGAATTACTCCGCTCCAGCTTGAACCAGACCCGATAAAGATAAATTGGGTCTGATTTTTCGTTGTCGTTCATGGCATCGCGGCGATCGCGCGATGCCAAGCAGCACAGAAAAAACGTTAAAAAAATGATTCCCGGCCATAAAAGCAGGCGAAAATATGCCTGCCTCAGTGAGGGCATCTACCAGAGAGGGGTGGTTTCTGGGGGGGTCCCAGGCCTTCCCCCCCTCTCCTGTCCTGGGCTGCTGGTACCAGGCTGGGGGGGCCATCCTCGTTGTCTCCATTTGCCATGCGGTGGGGGGGATCCAAAATGGCGACTGCAATATTTATTTTTAAATCATGGTCCAAAAACCCACCAAAGCACCACAGAAATATTTGAAAATTAGGTATTTTAAATGCCTGATTTTTATAGTAGCAGCAGTGGGTTTTTCTTGCAATAAAATGTCTGCATTGATTTTATTTTATTTTATTTTTATTTTTATTTTTTTACACCTGCGCAATGATGGGCTGGCCATGGGATGGGACCATGCAAATTTTTGGACCCATTCCACCAATCACATGGCCAGGTTTTGACTGAGACTTCTGGATGTGCCAGAGGGCATAAAAAGCCCACTAACCCTAACCCTAACCCTAACCCTAACCCTTACCCTTACCCATACGCCAGTACACTGTCCTTCTTAGTGGGTCAGAGGCACCCAGAGGTGCAGACCACTAACCCACCCTAACCTTAACCGTAACCCTAAGCCTAGCCCTTACCCTAACTCCAACCCTAACCCAGATCCGTACGCAAGTACGCTTCCCTTCTTAGTGGGTCATAGTAGAGGCACCCAGAGAGGTGCCTCCCAGCCAGAGCCCACTACCCCTACCCCTAACCTGTACGCCAGTACGCCAGTATGCTTCCCTTCTTAGTGAGTCAGAGGCACCCAGAGAGGTGCCTCTGCCACTTACCCCCCAGCCCTAACATAATGTAATGTATGGTACGCGGCGGCTACGCGAAATGCTTCCCTTCCCTTCTTAGTTTGTCAGACATCAGAGGCACCCAGAGAGGTGCCTCCCAGAGCCCACTTACCCCAACCCCAACCCCAACCCCAACCCCAACACAAATGACAAACGACAAACGGAAACAACAAATTTTTGAAAATTTCCGCGACAAACGGAAACGACCCGAAACAGACCCGTCCCGACAAACGACAACTCGAAACGTCATTTTTTCTGGTCGTGCCCATCTCTACTTGTGACTTACAAGCCAACTCTGTATGTGCCACCTAAATGACTCATTGCCCAAAAGTAACTGGTTATATTTGCCAAGGTTAATTGTGCATAGTTCTTTCTAAGCTCTGTTCTTTCCACTTTCACTTTATTTCACCAGAGCTTTAGGCAGATTGCTACTCTTAGGTTCACTCCCCTCCATTTTTCTCCAAAGATCAATTATTGTGTTCTTTTGCCTGTGCAAGTTAGGGGTGGTGCTGCGTATATAGCTAACGCCACAAGAACCATACCCCTGTCTACGCTGGCTAGTAGTAGCTCTGCATTGCTTCAGGTAGGATTCTTTCCTAGCCTTGCATGATGATTCCAGGGACTGGTTCTCAAACCTTATGGGTACAAATCACGTGTCCTCTGTTAAAGAGCTGTGGCCTTTCCAGAAATTTCATTTGTGGTGCACAGTTTGAACTCAACCATAACATTAAAGGAGAATCTTGTACATTTTAAAACAGTCTGGATATCATGAAATGTCAATATGAGTACAGTATCAGCAGGAGCTGCTGGCAAAGCAAAATAGTGCAAACAGCCCAAGTTATAACCATAGACACATATCTAGGCTGCCTAGCATTTTAATTAAGTACCAATATTTGTGCATAGGGGGTTGTGTTATTAAATTCTAGTTTAGCATGAGATGTTATTTAATGTTGAGATTTTCCTTCATAAGTCTAGAATTGGCAGAAATAGAATCAAAACAAATGACATTGTCATGTAGAATAATTCTCATTATGTATTATTGTTATACATATATCATTTAATGCTAACTCTGTAAATACATGTAGCATAGAACTGGCTAGAGAGCCAAACCTCCAGGGAATTTCCCACTCTAAGTTTACATCATGTACTCATAATTAATATTAGGTGCATAATATGTTTTTTGTGAACTAAAAAGGAGTCTCAAGCATAAGGATGTGTCACAGGAGACCCAAAGCTTTTTGAATAATATGATGGTCAGAAAACAAAGATACAGTCTGGATCAAGTCAAGACTGAACACTCACAAGAATGTAGTGATCAGACGGAGGCTGTCAAACTTTGGTCATATCATAAAAAGACAAGACATACTGAAAAAGACAATAATGCAGGGGAATGTAGAAGGCAATAGGAAGAAAAGAAGATAAGCTACAAGATCAACTGATTCGGATGAAAAAGACATGGTCCTTAGCTTGTAACATCAGAACAAAGCTGTTAATGACAGGAGCTTTTCAAACTCATTAATGTATTGGGTTCCCATAAGTCAACTATGATTTGATGGCTCGACATAACAAGTGTACAGTGTCTTTTCTCCTCCAGTTTCTTTCCTATTGTGTTGTGTGATTTTCTTAATGGGGAAGCCTCTGGTGATCTGACTGTATTGGTAACCTGTGGAGTTTAAAACTCATTTCATTTCAAAAACAATTGTGTCAGTAAAAAAATCAGACCAGCCCCAATGTCTTCTCTATGATTTGTTGTTGTTCAGTAGTTCAGTCGCTTCCCTCCTCCACAAGTGGGCGCATTGGGGGATAAGTGCAGGTCCTTTAAAATATCTTTAGCCACCAAGGCAAGTGCTTGCCACAGTGCGTAAGACATTTTAAAGGACCCAATGGTTCCCTCCAGTCAGGCACGTTGGGGGAGAAATGTGCGGGGTTTAAAAAATACACCCCATAAATGAAAAACAAAACTAAACAAAAAAATGAAATGAATTTTTTTCAAAAAAAAATCATTTCCAATGAAACAAAATAAAAGGAAGGCAACAAAATGAAAAACAAAATGAAACACCATTTTAGTGTTTCATGCCCATCTCTACTTGTAAACAAACTCTCCCAGAACACATCTGACTTATCACTGTCAATCAAAATCCAGTCACTCAGTATGTATATTGGTATCTACCAACATATAAGATTTATATATTGCAGAATTGCCGCATCATTATTTAAAAATGATGAGCAGCTGAATGAATTGCCTGCTTCCATCAGAAAACAAATGTATGGTTTATTTTATTTTATTTAAGACATTATGTGCCTCCTTATATAAACAAATGCCCAAGGTGCTATGCCAAGCCTGCACAACAGGTAGACTGTGGGCTACTGGTAGCACGTGAAGGGTTCAAAAATAGTCCACCGGCTATCAATAAAAAAGTGAAGGGATAAGTTTTCCACCCCTCCCTCTCCCATCCCAAGGACCACCACTGCTCCAGCAAAATTCTGAGTCTGCCAGCCCACTGTCTCAGCCGAGCTGGGCAGTTCAAGGGCCATGGCACATTGAAATCTGTTATTTATTTATTTATTTATTTATTTATTTATTTATTTATTTATTTATTTATTTATTTATTTATTACTTGAGCTTATATACCACCCGTCTTCCAGATGGAACTCCGGGCGGTTCACAACAAAAGGACATGGACAATATACAAAATTTAAAAACAACATACCATGAAACAAAAAATACACATTAAAAAAAGCCAGTAATAAAAGGCAGATGGTGGAGGAGGGAAAAATAAAGATTAATTTTGTTCCCTCCAGAATGGATTAATTGGTTTTCAATGCATTCCTATGGGAACCTGCTGCTTTACTTATAAATTATTTTATTTATGAGCATGTGCTCGTAACAGATAAAATTTGTAAGTAGAGGTTTTAGTATAGTAGCCCTGAGGTGCTTTGGGCCGGAAAAAGTAGACCTCAGCCTGTTGAACAGCCCTGTGCTATGCAAAGTGAAGTCATGTATGTAGTGACAGTTATAAAGCAAGGCAAAACTATGGAATGACTTCCAATAAATTCACTACCTAACCTGATGACATGTGTATACTGGTAGCATCAATAATCGGAAAAAGCCTCTTGAAGCGAGAATCTTTCCCGCATGCAGATAAATGATAGTACATACTTTGTATGAGAGGAGAGGCTGTTCAAATGAGAAGGTGATGCACTCTTGGTGAAGGCCCTCTTATACATGGTTACTAGACATGGGCACGACTTGGCGAAATTCTCATTTCCGTTTCCGTTTCTCATTTCCGTTACGTAACGGAACGAAGAACGACAATTACTCTGCCAGAACTCGAACTCGAACCGACTAAAGAAAAATTGGGTCTGATTTGTCGTTGTCGTTCTTGGCATCACAGCAATCGCGCGATGCCAAGCGGCACAGGAAAAAAGTTTTAAAAATTAAAAAAACCCGATTCCCGGCCAAAAAAGCAGGTGAAAATATGCCTGCCTGAGGGCACCTACCAGAGGGGTGGTTTCTGGGGGGGGCCAGCCTCCCCCCCTCTCCTGGGCTGCGCAAAGTGCGCATCCTCGGCAAGTCGCCATGCCAACTCGCCAAGCGGCGCGGCACAGAAAAAAAGTTTTTTAAAAAAACCCCGATTCCCGGCCAAAAAAGCAGGCAAAAATATGCCTGCCTGAGTGAGGGCACCTACCAGAGGGGTGGTTTCTGGGGGGGGTCCCCGGCCTCCCCCCTCTCCTGGGCTGCGCAAAGTGTGCATCCTCGTCGAGTCGCCAACTCACCAAGCGGCGCGGCAGAGAAAAAAGTTTTAAAAATAAAAAACCCCGATTCCCGGCCAAAAAAGCAGGCGAAAATATGCCTGCCTGAGTGAGGGCACCTACCAGAAGGGTGGTTTCTGGGGGGGGGATCCCCGGCCTCCCCCCCTCTCCTCTCCTGGGCTGCGCATCCTCGTCGTCTCACCAACTCGCCATGCCATGCGGTGCGGGCGGGGGATCCAAAATGGGGCGACCGCAATATTTATTTTGAAATGGCGTGGTCCAAAAACACACCAAAGCACCACAGAAACATGCGAAAACAGCTATTTTAAAACTGCCTGAATTTTTTCAGTAGCAGCAGTGGGTTTTTCTTGCAACAAAACATCTCCATTGATTTTATTTTATTTTATTTTTATTTTTATTTTTTTACACCTGCGCAATGATGGGCTGGCCATGGGAGTGGACCATGCAAATTTTGGAGCCATTCCACCAATTGCATGGCCACTTGGCCAGGTTTTGACCGAGACTTCTGGGATGTGCCAGTCAGGCATAAAAAGCCACTAACCCTAGCCCGAACCCTAACCCTAACCCTAACCCATAAGCCAGTACACTGTCCTTCTTAGTGGGTCAGAGAGGCACCCAGAGGTGCACCCCAGTAACTCACCCTAACCTTACCCGTAACCCTAAGCCTAGCCCTTGCGCTAACCCCTAACCACTAAGCCAGATGTGTACTCGCATTGCACTACAGCAAGTACACTTCCCTTCTTAGTGAGTCACAGGGCGCCCGTAGGGGTCCTCTCTCACTTCGTTCCCCAGCCCAAGTGCACCGCAGGCAGTGAGTCACAGAGGCACCCGAAAGAGAGGTGCCTCTGCCTACTGCAACTTAATGGTATGCATATCCAATTGACTATGCATGCCATTTTGTAGCGGGCCAGAGAAGGCACCCACCCCAGAGAGGTGCCTCCAGGAGCCCCCCCCCAAAAACCAGTACTAATGACAGACAAAAAACTGACAAATGAAATGACAAATTTTTGGAAAATTTCGCAAAAAACGGAAACGAGCCGAAATGGGCTGGCTCCGACACACGACAACTCAAAACGTAATTTTTCCTGGTCGTGCCCATCTCTAGTGGTTACCAGCAGACCCTGGCCTTACCAAGTGAACTTCATCTACTGATCTCAGTGTGTGGGCAAGACAATATGGAAGAAGCTGCTTTCAGATTTGTTTAATTTATTTTTTAGAAAAAATACTGAGAATAATGTGAATGTCATCTCTGGGATGGTTGATCTGTAATGGCTCGTTCACACTTGCTGTTTGTGACTTGATGCTTTGATGATGTGTGAACTCATCAGAAGATCCTGAACCAGAAAGACTGTTCTGTTTCAATATCCACCTCATTAGTTCTGCACACACATATCCCATTGTATTAATTAGCCTCACCCTGATTTCTCATTTGCTTTGTGGCCCAGATATTGTCCAAATATTTCTGTCTTGGGGACACACATGTTTGCTTACATTTCTTCTTATTTATATAACTGAACAAAAAGCCAAATACTATTGCCAAATGGTGGACCCAAGAGAACTTTGACAGGGTATCCAAGTACATTGATTTGGCATGCTAGTGAGTTTTTCATATTTGTATATTCAGACTGTCTGTACATTAATTATTATTTGTCAAAGACTGACTGTGCTTGGCAGCGAATAAAGCACAGAGGCAGACATAAGCTCTGCCACACACAGCCCTCTCTTTTGTTACATCTATACTGAGATTAATGAATGAATGTTGTAATAAGGATGAGATTACCTAAAACATCATGTTGTCACAGAGGACAAGGCAGGAAGAGATATCTTTATCCCCTTCTACATCCATAGCACCAGACCAAAGAATCTAATAATGAAAGGTGTATTCCAATAGGCCCCACCCTTTTTTTTTGCATCTGTACTCATTGGCAGCCTATTTCCATTAATTGTACACTTCATGTTACCAACATGTTTGTAAATATGGTTGTTGTTATCTCAAATGTTTATGTTGTAATTGTAAATGTGATTAAAAACAATGCAATAATGAGCAGACAGTGCATATATATTTAGTGTGCCAGTTTTCAATGACTGATCTATATCTTGAAGCATACCAATTGAAAAATCAATTTAAAACCTAAAATGACAAAAGAGAAGAGATATAGAAAGATCTGGAAGATTTCATTCATTGAAAACTGCTCACAGGTGCCTGCTTACAGTATGTATAAATCTGGTACCAGTGCACCAGCGATCAAATGTCTGTAAAGGAGAAGAGAGTGAAAGCTGGTTTGGTAACGGGTATGCTGTTGAGCATGCATGGTACTGGTAGCACATTGATTAGGGAAGGATTCCTCACCAATATAAAGTGAAGGGATGGGGATTTTCTCAAAGTTAAGATCTGCTCCACCACTCAACCTTCTTTGCCTCAGTTTTATCCAAAACTGAAAAAAGAGTTCTGTTGGCACAAAGAGTAGATGAGGTAGGATTGGAATTGAAACATAGAATAGGTAGAGAGGTAGTACAGGAGGACCTGGAAACATTAAATGAATTTAAGTCTCCGGGGCTGGATGATTTACACCCAAGGATATTAAAAGAACTGGCAGAAATAATTTCAGAACCTTTGGCAATAATCTTTGAGAAGTCCTGGAGAACAGGGGAGGTCCCCATACATTGGAGGAGGGCAAATGTATCTGTCTTCAAAAGGAGGGGGGAGAGGACCCAAAAATTATCACCCAGTCAACTTGACTCCAATTCCTGGAAATATCCTAGAACAGATTATTAAGCAGTCTGTAATTATTTAACTAGCAATGCTGTCATTACGAGAAGTCAACACGGGTTTCTTAAAAACAAGACATGCCAGACTAATTTGATCTCTTTCTTCGATAGAGTTACAGGCCTGGTGGATGAGGGGAATGCTGTGGATATTGCTTATCTAGATTTCAGTAAGGCCTTCGCTAAGTTTCCCCATGGTATACTTGCAAAGAAGTTAGTAAAATGTGGGATAGATAATGCTACTGTTAGGTGGATTTGTAATTGGTTGACTGATCACACACAAAAGGTGATCAAAAATGGCTTCTCTTCAGCTTGGAGAAAAGTGACCAGTGGGGTGCCCCAAGTTTCTGTTCTGAGTCCAGTGCTATTCAATACCTTTATTAATGATCTGGAGGAAGGGATAGAGAGTAAGCTGATCAAATTTGCAGATGATACCAAATTGGAAGGGGTTGCTAATTTCCTAGAGGATAAGATGAAAACCCAGCAGAGGTGGATGGCCATCTGTCAGGAGTACTGTGATGGGGGTTCCTGCATGGCAGGTGGTTGGACTGGATGGTCCTTGAGGTCTCTTCCAAATCTATGATTCTATAATTCTATGACTCTACCTAATGTTCAATTAATTTCACAGTGTTTGATTTGTATCATGTCTTAGACTGTTGATCTATGTGCATCTACCTGCCAATATTTGATTCCCACCCTCCACATACCTCTCTAAATATTCCAGCTTGTACCCCTAGGGGTATACGTATGTATCCCAAGTTGGGAATTACTGGTGTACTCATACAATACGTTGATGAATAGAAGTCTTGTTGTGACTCCTATGCACTGGTACATTTGGTTAAACCGTAGGCACAAAATAAGGTTAAAAGAACATGGTTGAGAAAAGATATGAAGTTTGATTTAATTTTTTTAGTGTAAACAGTGTTGTATACTGCAATATTAACTGCTATAGCTGGTAGCATGGCATCACAAAAAAAAAAAAATGCTTCACAAGACCTTGCTGGAGGGTAGGGAATCCCTGCTAGTTACTGAATCATGTAGTTCTGTGTTCTCTTTTCCATGCCAACCAACCAGATACTGTGGAGGATCCCTCAAGAAAGACTATAAGAAACAGCACTGTCTTGCTGTTACTACCTAGAAGCTTACACCAGGTGGCATATTGCCTTTGAACCATATAGCCCCTGATAGAATTCTTCTTTGTACATTTGTCTAATGATGAATGATGGCAAAGTCTTTGGGAAAGGGGATGATAATCTTATATCTGTATGACTGAACACTGTTTCCTTATTATGGAGTGTCAGCTCTTAAACACCATGGTTATAAGGAAGGAGGGTCAGAACCTCCTTTCTCAATACCTGTGTTTATTTTGGGCCACACAATTATAATAAAAATGATATGTGGTGAACCTTTGGCACTCCAGATACTTTGAACCACAACTCCCAATATTCGAAGCCTGTATCATCAATGAAAAAGGATGTTGGGAATTGTGGTCCAAAAGATCTGTAGTGTCAAATATTCACCACTAGAGATGGGCACGACCAGGAAAAATGATGTTTCGAGTTTTCGATTGTCGGGACGGGTCCGTTTCGGCTCGTTTCCATTTGTCGAGGAAATTTTCAAAAATTTGTCATTTCCGTTTGTCGTTTGGGTTGGGGTTGGGGTTGGGGTAAGTGGGCTCTGGGAGGCACCTCTCTGGGTGCCTCTCTGACGTCTGACCCACTAAGAAGGGAAGCAAGGGAAGTGTTATGCGGAGCCGCCGCGTACCATACATTTACATTACATTATGTTAGGGTGGGGTGGCAGAGGCACCTCTCTGGGTGCCTCTGACTCAGTAAGAAGGGAAGCATAGTAGCATACTGCCGTACAGGTTAGGGAATGGGATAGGGGATAGTGGGCTCTGCGAGGCACCTCTCTGGGGGTCTCACTTTGACTCACTAAGAAGGGGAGCGTACTAGCGTACTGACGTACAGGTTAGGGAATGGGATAGGGGATAGTGGGCTGTGGGAGGCACCTGTCTGGGTGCCTGGGACCCACTAAGAAGGAAAGTGTACTTGCGTACGGATCTGGGTTAGGGTTGGGGTTAGGGTAAGGGCTAGGCTTAGGGTTATGGTTAAGGTTAGGGTGGGTTAGTGGGCTGCACCTCTGGGTGCCTCTGACCCACTAAGAAGGACAGCGTACTGGCGTATGGGTTAGGGTTGGGTTAGGGTTAGGGTTAGGGATAGGGTTTGTGGGCTTTTAATGCCCTCTTTGGACACCCAGAAGTCTCAGTCAAAACCTGGCCATGCGATTGGTGGAATGGGTCCAAAAATTTGCATGGTCCCATCCCATGGCCAGCCCATCATTGCGCAGGTGTAAAAAAATAAAAATAAAATAAAATAAAATAAAATCAATGGAGGCGCTTTATTGCAAGAAAAACCCACTGCTGCTACTATAAAAAATCAGGCATTTAAAATACCTAATTTTCAAATGTTTCTGTGGTGCTTTGGTGGGTTTTTGGGCCACGATTTAAAAATAAATATTGCGGTCGCCATTTTGGATCCCCCCACCGCATGGCAAATGGAGACGAGGATCCCCCCCAGCCTGGTACCAGCAGCCCAGGACAGGAGAGGGGGGTGGGAAGGCCGGGGACCCCCCCCCAGAAACCACCCCTCTCTGGTCGGTGCCCTCACTGAGGCAGGCATATTTTCGCCTGCTTTTATGGCCGGGAATTGGGGTTTTTTTTTTAAACTTTTTTTCTGTGCTACTTGGCATCGCACGATCGCCGCGATGCCATGAACAACAACGAAAAATCAGACCCAATTTTTCTTTTTCGGTTCAAGTTCGAGTTGGAGCAGAGTAATTCTCGTTACCGTTACCCATTACGTAATGATAACGAGAACCGAAAACGGAAATGAGAATTTCGCCTAGTCGTGCCCATGTCTATTCACCACCATGGATATAAGCATGGGCCTTAGTTATTTAAGGAGTCTCCTATCTCTTTATGAGATTGTCTAGATATTTAGAATCTCCTTGAGTAGCAGAAAGTCAGGTAGAAATGAAATGAATTAATAATTCAATAAGAAAAGCTATCATCTTATACTTATTTTTCTGGGCATAAGAGGCAGATTACTGAACTCTCTTGGACTCATGCCTGAGAAGATAGGTATAGGTAGGACTATAGATTTATTACACATGTGTGCAATATCTCAGATTTATGCCAGTTTTGAATCAGAACTTGTTAAAGAATTGAACCACAGTAATGATTGCAAGTCTGATTGCAAGTCTGGGATATTTGAGCAAGTGGTTGAAAACAAGTGTATAACATATTAATGTAAAATTATCTGAAATATGTATAATAATCAATGTTGATGCCAAGCACTGGAATTAAAAAGAAATATCTGTAATAGCATGGGAAATAAAATGTCACTTCATGGTGAAATGTTTGGACTTCATATAGCTAGCAGTAGCATACATTGTAAGAGGCAGGAAAATATTGTAAAAATGAAATAAAATAGAGCCAGTGGCTACATTACACAATAGGGAATAGTTAAAAATACATAATGTTTCAAAAATCTGTATTACAGAATTTGAATCTGGATATGAGCATTGTTTACCATAGCATGACTTACAGATTGTTCATTGCATATTATGGCTGTTTCTGTAGCTTTGGCATTTGAATAGATTTCTAAATAAATGTTTGCAAAATGATACTGGTTTATTTTCCATTTCTTTTCCAAAGTGAGGATTAATTTACTCTCAGTCATTCTTACAGGAGAAAAAAAGGCAGAAATAAATAAACAGTGGAGACAGAACTGAATATATTGCATTACTACTTGTCCTGACAAAAACAGTCACCCACGTCCACCAAAAGTGGCATGTGGGTATGCCTATCAAATGGATTTTATGGTGGTACCTAAAGAGATGCTTTTTAATCCCTTCCCCCACAACGGAAAAATAGCTCCTGACTTATCCAGGCCACCCCTCTGAATTGATCCCTATCCATCATAGTGATTGGTACTTTGTTAGCTACATGTCAATATAATAAATTTGTGGAGAAATGTGGGTCTTTAATTATTTTTGGAAACACGCACATACACACGTTTTAATAAAAGCAGCCTGACTCTTTGCAACCATTCCTCAAGAGGAGCTAGATAAAGGGCCAAAGCAAAAATTAAAGACACTGTCCATTTACTCTTGACAGGAACTCATTCTTTACAGATGAAACTTTGGGATAGGGCATGCAGTCAGTATTGATGGTGCCAATGGATGGTAGTCTCTTCTTAGTACAATACCTGTCTGTGCCCTACAACAGGCTGATCCATAACTGTTGACAGTCCCTTGCTTCTAAATTTCCTTCTCAGAATGGGTTAAGGTAGCTTTCTGCGCCTTCCGTGCTTCTGTGCCTCTACTGCTCTCCTATTAAGATAAATAAAGCAACACTGTAGGTTTTCTTCTGCAGTGTGAGTTTGGCTTAATTACATTTGGGAAAGCCAAAGCCGGGACTGGGAATGAGCCAACATCCATGCTGCCTGTCATTCATGGCCTATTGATGACAAGGAGCTGAAAACTTGGCAGCTACTCTTGTAAACAGCAACCTGGCCGATAAGGAATAGAAAAGATTATAGGAAATATGCTGAAAGGGTGGGGGTGTGTGTGTGTAGCCGAGAAAGAAATAATTCTCAAAGAGAAAACTGAACAAGAACAAAGGGCATGATGACCTCCCAAACAAAAACCTTATCAAAATACAAAATACAGTTAATAAAATGGTTGCCTTTTTCAGTCATCTCTCCCCCCCGCCACACACACTAAGGATAATAAATATGCATTAAAAAGCATATATTCCTAAAATATGTTACTTTTCCAAGCAGGTGATTCATTGTTGCAAAGAACTGGAAAGAGATGTTTTATTAAAAATGTACACACACACACACACACAGAGAGAGAGAGAGGGGATTTCTCTGAAGACCTTTTCCAACAGTGGTGCGCTACACAGAAGTCCAGCCTATGACTGCAAGTCCCTGTTTTAAATCGACAGTCAAGATGTGAAAATCTTTAACTCTGGGTCTTTTGCTGAAAGAGGAACCATATTTAGCATCCTTTATTTGCTGGGGAAAGTTGACTTCAGTTCAAATTGGCACTAATATAGACACTTGCCCTCCTTATCATGCAGGGTTGTACTGAATTTTGTTTTGTTTGATAAGCAACCATATAATTATTATGATAATCAATCAGATTGTTTCAGTTAATTCATTCTAGAAGCTGCGTTTGTTCTGTATGATTTTCTACACAGAATTTATTTTGTCTTATGTGGTTGCCTTTTTAAATTAAAAAAAATGAAGAAAGGTATACTCTGCCTGGAGAAGGAACTGGCAAGCCGCTCCAGTATTCCTGCCAAAAAAACTCCATGGACATGGAGTCACAAAGAGTCGGTCACGACTATAATGACACAACATACACATACTCTCTCTTTATATATATAAAACGAGTAATGACCTAAGCCATTGCATTGAGTGTACTGTAGGCTATTTTAACAGCAGGATAGGCCCACTGGCAGTTTTTATTAAAGGCACAAAGTCAGCACCTACTACTTCATCCTTTATATTCCCAAGAGGTTGAGTTTCCTGCACTCAATCCCTAGGGACAGTCAGTCCATTTGGGACCCCAGTTTGCTTCATTGGAATCCCTAAAATCTAGGCCTGGAGAAATTGGTGGGTATGATGAGTCTTGATTTGCACTGCAGTGCTTTCAGGGAGAGCTGGTAAAGGTGGGCGAAGAGAACTGGACCCAGCGTGTTGCATCTCCAGCACCAAAGCTGGGTTGGGGTTAGGCTCCACACCTCTCATCAGGCAATGAGGACACCAAGGCTGGGGTGTCTGTGAAGATTCTTAGTCATCCAGGTGAGTTTATCTGGAAGTTGTGTCATGACAACTGGACTGCTTTTCCTGGGATGGTGCTGGATCAGCTGGGGGCTATGCTGCCAGAGCCTCAGGTCCCTGACACTTTTCTTAGCTGAATAGGCTGAGTGGCGGGGCTGAAGAAGAGGGACTCCCACCTAAGGCTTTTTAGCTGACCTTAGCTCCTGGCAGCCATAACATCACCCAGCAAACACTCTTGCTGCTACTGCTGCTGGGCTAAGCCTGGAGGAGTTGCCTTTCCTCTTCGACTGCTCCTTTTCCTGCTACTCTGGTGTCGGTGAGAGGGACACCTGGAGGAGCAGAGCCGGACAACATCAGAAGGGCGGGGCTGAAGAAGAGGGACTCCCACCTAAGGCTGTTTAGCTGAATTGTTAGGTGCATCTGTTTTTTGTTTTTGTTTGTTATTGTTTGCTTTTTGTTTTTTGCCATTAGGTGTAGGTGGTAGGGACCCACAATGGAACTGAGAGAACAGGAAGGGGGGAGGGCAATGGAGGGGACAGCCATTGAAATTGTGCTGGGTAGGGGAAGGTATGGTGGTAGGAGTGGAACATGCCTGCATAGGAGAAGAGGGGTTAGATATCTTACATCTATCCCCTCTTCTGGTCCCACTTCTAACCAGAAGGAATCAGGTGACCATGTCAGCGAGCCCACGGGCCACATGGTACTGTTGTTAAATGCCAGGTCAGTACAAAATAAGACCACCCTCATCCATGATGTCATTTTGGATGAGGGTGCTGACCTGGCATGTATTACTGAGACCTGGGTGGGAGAGGAGGGTGGAGTCCCCCTTTCCCAGCTATGCCCACCTGGGTACTCAGTCCAGCACCAGTGTCGCCCGGTGGGCCGGGGAGGTGGAGTTGCTATAGTCTACAGGAGTTCCATTTCCTTGGCCAGGCTTCCTGTCTCCTTGGGAAAAGGTCTGGAGGGCCTGTATTGTGTGTTGGGCTCACGAGACAGATTGGGGATTCTGTTGGTGTACCGCCCACCCTGCTGCATTCCAACAGTCTCCCTGCCTGAGCTGACAGAGGTGGTCTTGGACCTGGTGTTGAAGACCCCCAGACTGTTGGTACTGGGGGACCTCAACATCCATGCCGAGGCTACCTTAACTGGAGCAGCTCAGGACTTCATGGCCACCATGACAACCATGGGGCTGTCTCAACTTGTCATCGGCCCAACACACCAGAAGGGCCACACTCTAGACTTAGTTTTCTTAACGGGACTGGGGGATGGTGGTTTGGATGTGGAGGGGTTGGCTTTGACTCCATTGTCATGGTCAGACCACTTCCTGGTCAAGTTTAGGCTATTAGCAACTCCAACCCTCTGCAAGGGTGGGGGATCCATTAAGTTGATCCGCCCTCAGAGACTAATGGATCCGGATGGTTTCCTGAAAGCTCTGGGGGATTATCCAGCTGACATGATCGGCGCTCCTGTTGAAGCTCAGG
This sequence comes from Phrynocephalus forsythii, assembly GCA_029282475.1. Lineage (NCBI taxonomy): Eukaryota > Metazoa > Chordata > Lepidosauria > Squamata > Agamidae > Phrynocephalus > Phrynocephalus forsythii. Next base: position 13,828,477 of record JAPFRF010000006.1, on the reverse strand, counting down.
TCACCTTATGGAATAGGGAGATGACCCGGGCAGTTGACATGATCACACCTAAGCGCCCTCTCCCCCTATGCAGAGCCCGGACAGCTCCATGGTATACATCTGAGTTGCGGGCAATGAAGCGGAAGGGGAGACGGCTGGAGCGCAAGTGGAGAAAATATCGCAGTGAGTCTGATCAAACACGGCTTAGAGCCCATTATCGAGCCTATTGGGCTATACGGTTGGCGAAAAGGCTGGATTGCTTCCTCAGAGTGCCTCCAGCGGAGCTGTTTCGGGTGGTCCGGGAACTTCTTCAGCCAGGAGATAGGGTGGAGGCCCAGGACTCACGCTGTGAGGAGTTTGCTGTTCACTTTGAGGGAAAATTGCTCAGATTCAGTGAACTGGACTCCACTATTGATACAGTATCAAGGGATGTGTCCAGTGCACCGTGCTTAGGTCCAGTGTTATTGGATGAGTTTCAATTGTTGAGACCCGAGGATGTGGACAGGGTGCTTGGATCTGTCCGTTCCACCACCACACTGCTCGACCCTTGCCCTTCTTGGCTAATTGAAAGATCTGCCAAGGGGGTTCGCACCTGTGTCCTAGAAGCTGTAAATGCCTCTTTAAGAGAGGGAGTGGTCCCTGCTGCCTTAAAAGAGGCAGTAATCAGACCACTCCTAAAAAAACCTAACCTGGACCCAGGACTGGTGGTCAACTACCGACCAGTAGCGAACCTCCCTTATTTGGGCAAGGTGTTGGAGCGGGTGGTGGCCGGGCAACTCCAGGCGCTGCTGGATGAAACGGATTTTCTAGATCCATTTCAATCTGGTTTCAGGCCGGGTTTTGGAACAGAGACTGCCTTGGTCGCCCTATACGATGACCTTTGCCGGGAGAGAGACAGGGGGAGTGCAACCCTGTTGATACTCCTGGGGCTTTTGACACCATCGACCATGGTGTCCTTCTGGATAGGCTGGCCAGGTTGGGAGTTGGAGGCACCGCTTTGCGGTGGTTCCGATCCTTCCTGGCTGACCGTGTCCAGAAGGTGGTGCTGGGGGATAGTAGCTCTGCCCCTTGGCGTTTATGTCATGGGGTTCCACAGGGCTCAATACTATCCCCCATGCTGTTTAACATCTACATGGAACCGCTGGGAGAGGTCATCAGGAGGTTTGGGCTGAGGAGTCAGCAATATGCTGATGATACTCAGCTCTACCTCTCGTTCTCCACCAATCCAGGTGAGGCGGTTTCTGTTCTGAACTCGTGTCTGGGCCAGATAATGGACTGGATGAGGGTTAATAAATTGAAACTCAATCCAGACAAGACGGAAGTGCTGTTAGTGGGTGCTTCGTCAGACAGGCTAGAGGGCCACTTCCCTGTTCTGAATGGGGTTGCACTCCCCCTAAGGGACAGGGTCCGTAGCTTGGGGGTGCTCCTGGACCCCGGTCTAACTCTGGAAGCCCAGATGGACTCGGTGGCCAGGGGTGCCTTTCTCCAGCTGCGGAATATATACCAGCTGCGCCCCTACCTAGATGAATGGAGCCTCATGACAGTTACACATGCACTGGTAACATCCTGTATTGATTACTGTAATGCGCTTTACGTGGGGCTGCCTCTGAAGACGGTTTGGCGATTGCAACTGTTTCAGAATCGTGCGGCACGGCTGGTGAGTGGTAGGGCCACCAAGGAACACATCACGCCGATTCTGTATAACCTACAATGGTTACCAGTTGCTGCCCGAGCCCAATTCAAAGTGCTTGTTTTGACATATAAAGCCCTAAACGGCTTAGGACCTAGATACCTGAAGGACCGCCTCCTTCCATATGAACCTACCCGGCAATTAAGTTCTAGTCAGGGAGCCCTCCTGAAAGAGCCATCCCTTAAGGAGATGAAGGGGATGGCTTGCAGGAATAGGGCTTTTTCAGCAACTGCCCCCAGACTTTGGAATACCCTCCCAAATGAGACTCGCCTGGCACCGATGTTGCTAACATTTCGGCGCCAGGTAAAAACCCTCTTATTCCAAAAGTTTTTAAACTAATGATTGTGGGCCCTGATGGCAATTTTAGTGGTGTGTTTTTAATGTATCGTATTTATTGCATCTAAATGTTTTATTGTTCTAATTTTATTGTATTTTGATATTTTAACAGTTCATTCTGATTGTGAGCCGCCCAGAGACCTTTGGGTAGTGGGCGGCATACAAGCTAAATAAATAAATAAATAAATATAAATTAAGAACAAGTTGTGGGGATTCTTTGTACATATATTTATTGTAATACCTATTTTTACACTTGGGAAGTAGCACTATCAGAGAGCTCTAACGTTCAAGCATTAATCTTCCGCCAAAAGTAACCACCCGGTGTCACTGCTATGAACTGGGTCAGCATGCCAGCAAGTTTTTCCCCTGCTTCCACAGCATCTGCAAAGTGCCTTCTGACTGTTTCTTTCTGAGTGATGGATCCGTGAATCCAGGCAGTTGTCATCTAAATGCTGAGTCATCTTCAACCCATTTTGATGAATTGGCTGCATTCTCTGCCACTAACCCTTCAAACTGCCTTTGAAGACATTAGAAACAAGGTGCAGAAAGACCAAAGGCTCCAGATCTTCCTTTTAATTTGGATTATGAATGTTTGAAAGTCAGTGTAACCATTCCCTTTTTACTTCATTTTTTTTCAATTGCTTTCCTAGCCAAGCTCCTCTGCCTCACCGGCCCAATCTAAAATCTAGCCCAGAATGTGTTCGTCACACTGGCAGCTATTCTGTCTCAAGTCACCTGCACATGATTGTTTACCTCAATGACGTGAAATTGGTTGGTTGCATTGTCATGAAGCTGTTGTAGGCAACCCCTTTCCGGAGCAAATGAAATGACATTAGCTTTCTCTTCTGTCAATAATAAATTGTTAATAAATAGAATTCTTAAACTAATTTCCAATGGATATAAGGGAAACATCCAGGATTAATTAAAATAGCTGCAACATAGAAATGGAAAACACAGGTTCAGATAATTCAAGTTCAAAACTAATGTGGAACAGAAATAAAACTGCAGCTCGTTTGGTGAGGAGAGGAGGGACAAGGACAATATGCTAAACCAGAGTATATACAATTCAATAAAATAATTTACTGCAATATTGAAAAGTAATATTCTGTAAGTGCACAGTGCAACGCCAATAATTCATGTATTTTCTTTTATTAGAATGAGAAAGTATATGTGTACCTTGATAAACTTTGAGAAGATTGTGACAAGTAATGGAGAGGGCCAATCATGAACAGGATAGCTTACAGTGTGAAGGTGAGATTTTAGGTGAAGTTTAGCAAAGATGATACAAGTTTGATAACATCCTGGTCCACCTCCGTGATATCAGATGCTCAGAAATTACTGATCACATGCCTCTGCTTGCAAATGGCAGAAACTGAACACAAAACAATGAAAATAATATTTGACCTTCTGAAAAGCAGTTGTTGACCTACTCAAGAAGAGAAGAGAGGATACAACCTGGACTACCACATCCTCAAATAAAAGATGTGCATGTCCACTCACTTTGACAGAAGTAAGCTGTCCCCCCCCCCCCCTTCACAGACAGTGAATTCTTGGAGGTCTTGAGAAATAATTTGTGAGGAGCAAAGAAACAGAAAGGGAATCTAGGTTCCTCTGTTCTTTCACTTTTGATTTGCTTGTTCTGCAAACACTGAACAATGAGGTGGACTGGGTTTGTCCTTCTTCATTGTTGTGTAAATCATAGGAAACAGGTTACTATCCTTTATTAATGCAAATGTCTGTTTAGTTCATTTTTCATTTGGTGCCCATCCCTAGTGACTGTTAGGCATAAAATCTTAGCTATGGTGCCCTGTTTTTGGAATTCCCTCCTCAAATAAGATTGCCTGATGGTCATATTAGTATATTTTGGGAATTAGGCAAAGCGTTTTTCCACAAGCTTTTCATATACAGTGTTGTTATTATTTTAACACATTGCAAGTGTTGTTTCCTTTAATGTTGTAGTTTATTAAGTTTTGTTAAACATTTTAAAACCATTATTCACAGAAAGTATATAACTATTTCAAATAAGCAAGTAGGTAACATGTAGGAAATTATGATTCTACATTTGGCCAAAATCCAAATAAGCATCCTTTTGGTTCTAGCTGCTGAAGGAAACATTGAATTTAAAATCATGTTAACACCATTGTCAGCTCCCATGAATTTGTACTTGATTGCAACTTCACTCAAGCACTCCACAAAGGCTGTAATTACGAAAAATGGCAAAAGGATTACTTAAAAACAGGGTTGGTTTAATTTCCCTTTGCCTTTCCCCATGAATTGTTATACTTGCTATACATTATCAGGAGTTTCTATTTTCCACTTGAATTTCCAAAAAATACATGGCTGTGTTGTACGTTAGTTCTACAGTACTAAACCAAACACAGCCTTTAAATTCCAGAGTGCAATCACTACCATAATAAACCAGAAGCTGCATCTGACCAATGAGCCAGCATTGGGGGGAAATGGATAAATCCAAAGTGAAAAAAAAAAAGCATTGAACAGTAGGCAGGGGACATTCTGGATTTTTTGGACTTCAGTTCCCTGAATTTGCCAAGAATCCCTCATGGAAAATTCTGGGAGATGCGGTGGGGGTTGAGGGACAGTACATGAACACAATTTTCTAGTCACCATTTGTGGCTCTGTCACCATGATCTTCCATTTAAAACAATGAAGGTAACCACCCAGAATAGCAAAGGTCAAGGTGGAGGGGGTTGTTCTTTGGGAGGGGTGCTTTATAGACCTTAAAGGGCAGGGGCACTACCCATAAAGCCTTGTGACTTCCCTTAAGTATTGAAACAGTTGTCTTCTTATTGAACAAAGGATTGGAGCAACAGAGTGACCAATGGGGATGGGAAAAGCTGGTTTGAAGACTTTTGTTTTTGGACAACAGAATTCCACCTGAAGGATTCCTTATCAGATTTTGGGAACTGGAGTTTTCTGCCTAGTAAGCTGAAGTATATTCGTTCTCAAGACATTTATCCAGCTGAGGTAAATGCAACTTTGGGAGATAGTTTGAGAAGAGGTAGCTATGCTCATCTGTGCTAGTGCATCAGGCCCAAACAAAACAAAACAAGACAAAAACATTGTGGTACTTAAATGGTGATGTTTTGTGGACAAGTCCAATCCCTCAGGTGCCATATCTTTTTCATCTTTTTTATTTTTATTTTTTAATTTGGAAGATACCACTTGCCCATGCTTCCTCTGTGGGAAAGCTGGCCACTCCTGAAAAATACCCCAAGACAAAGCTGCATGGTATTTGAGGGTCAGTAACAATAATTAAGCCGGTTTTTTGGCACCTTAAGAGAACCTTAAAGCCAGTTGTGCAATACAAGATACTTTCCCCTCAACATATTTCCCAACCAATGTATTTTAGATAGTTCCTGGTTTTATTGTAAACACAGGATCTTGACTGGAAGAACAAAAGTCTGTGTAATGTGAATAAATATTTGAAACGACAGTCATACTGTATTAGTAAATGAAAGGGATAAACATTTTTGGGATAAAGCGTAGACAGCCATAACCTAATTAACTCACTCTCCCACACTCACCCCACTCTCTTATCCACTTTCTGGATCCCTCCCTGTTGTATGTTCTTCCATACATAATTTTGATTAGAAATTTGAAAGTTTTCCTTTGCTTATTTAAAAAAAAATGATTTTCAATATATGGTTAATAACTCTGTGCTGTCAAGTTGATTCTAACATCTCAACCTTTCCCAGAGTTTCCTAAGTAGAGATTACACAGAAGTGGTTTAACATTCCCTTCTTCTGGGGCCGTCCTGGGACCATGCAGCTTGCCCAAGGCCACACAGGCTGGCTCTTCTCCCAGGAAGCACAGTGGATAAATAAGTCCCAACCTGTAACTCTGCAGCCAGAGAACTAACTCACTGAGTTATCCAGCCAGCTTTTTAGGAATTGAGCAAATATTTAGTTGCAAATATTTAGTCTGTGAAAGCATCTGAGGTGTTACTCAAAGCTTTTTAAGTTCTAGAAGATGAAGTGCACTCTTTCCTCTTCATTCATTCATTCATTCAATTTTTATACCACCTGCCTGACCAATGGTTTCTCTGGACAGTTTACAGCAGTAGCAATAGCATAAAATAACACAAACATAAAGTGAAAATTAAAATTAAGTTAATACTACCTTTAAAAACAGGTGGCTTTTAAAATGGTAGGCTAGCTGATACTTTCAGTGGACATTCAGATGCCTATTTTGAAAAGTCTGCCAAACACACACACACACACCCCAAACCCCCCCACCAAAAAACGTTTTGAGGATTTTCCACTTAAAATGGAATAGGAAATTAGGGAAGCTAACTAACACATGAATAGATTAAATGTAGCTGCCCAAGGGTTTTCCCTGATTAAACTTTCAGAAGTAGTCTTGAAAATTTATTTGTCCTTGCCATTGAACATCAGCACAAATAGAAAGAAGCCTATTATTCACATTACTGGCTTTTAGCATGCATGCCAAGCAGTGGTTCACAACCTTTGGTAACACAATTTTTCTTGGACTACAGCTCCTGGAAATCCCAGCAACTAGTGGTGAAGGCTACTAGAAGTTGTAGTCCATGAACATCTTGGTTACCCAATATTGAGAACCACTGATGTAGGGTTGACAGCAGGAGAAAATAGTAAATGGTGTCAATCCTGTTGTTGATGATAACTCGGAGGTATAAGCCAATCAGACTAGTTCAGGAGTCTTTAAACTACCAGCCACAAATATATTCCTCTTCTTTTTCCATATGTCCATGATGCCAGAAAACTTTGGGCTGAGAATTATTACCAACATCAACAAAAACAGAGGAAAGGCAATACCCTCTATGTGCATTTGTATCCAGAGAAGCCTTACTTCTTTGCATATCTTCTTCTCCCCTTTAGTTCATAAATTTGTAAAAAAAATGTTATCACAGAATCCAAACATAGTAATCAAAGACGTAAATTAAAAAGGAGTGTTTTCATCATGGAGAAATTGAATTACATACAGGAATTACAGTTATCCACCGAGTTTTATATGCTCCTAACCACAGACCCACTTGCCAAATACCAAAAGAAATTACGAAACCTTGTGATCCTGGCTGACACATCAAAATAACCTCAACTAGCCATCTCTGATCTGCTACCAAGAATATACAAAATGGGCAACCCTTGTAAGCCTGTTGTATCAAGCATCAATGTCATCACTGTTGGGATATTGTGATATTTGGCCTCCATCCTCAAAACATATTCTAAGGGATACGTCAGATTTTCTAAGGAAACTGCAATTCTCTCATGACCTCCCTGACAGCTTCATCTGCCCTGCTGATGCAGAGACCCTCTACTACAAAACAGCCACACAAGGATGGATTACAGGTTACCAGGAATGTCATTTAGAATCAGGCCACTGCCCAACTAGTCATTACCTTCTGTAATTTTGTGCTCACATACAACTACTTCACTTGTGACAACATCTATCTCCAGATAAATGGAATAGTTATGGGTACTCATACTGTACCACAACATGCAAATACTGTACATTCATAGGTGACCTGCAACAATGCCTTCTTAGCTGTTATACTCAGAAACTACTCTGTTTGAGATACACCAATGGCATCTCCATTATCCTGACTAGAGATAGGGACAAATTTAAAAAATGAAGTGCAAAATGCATCTAATTTCTCAATCTGTATTCATCTGACAAATATGAATTTTAGCACTGATTAGTCAATTTATTAGGCTATAAAACGCCTCCCTAGGAATCTAGAAACACCAAAATCACAGAGAAGTTTTTGCTGCCTCTCTTCTACAATCCCTCCAGGTTTGGTGAAGATTAGGTTTTCCCCAAGCCAGCTGCTAAAGGGCATTTTCCTGGGTGACCCATATGGGGGTATAACTCAGATATCTGAAACCCAGTATTCAATAAACTTGCAGGGCTTGTGGGGGAGAGTCAGGGGAAGCTTCTCTGAGATTTTGGTGCCTCTAGAATCACTGATTCCTCAAGGGCCATCCTTTCCAACTCTCTGCCATGCAGGAACCCCTATCAAAGAACCCCTGACAGATGGCCACCCAAGTCTCTGCTTAAAAACCTCCAAAGAAGGAGACTCCACCACCCTTTGTGGCAGCATATTCCGCTGCCAAACAGCTCTAACTGTCATGAAGTTCTTCCTAATGTTCAAATGGAATCTCTTTTCCTGTAGTTTGAAAGCATTGCCCCAAGTCCTAGTCTCTGAAGCCATGGAAAACAAGCCTGTTCCCTCTTCAATATGACATCCTTTCAAATATTTAAACATGGCTATCATATCCCGTCTTAACCTTCTTTTTGTAAGACTAAACATTCCCAGATCCCTAAGCAGCTCCTCATAAGACCAGACCTTTAACTATCCAGACCTTTAACTATTCTGGTCACCCTCCTCTGGACCCGCTTGAGGTTGTCAACATCCTTTTTAAATTGATGAGCGCAGAACTGTACACAGTAATCCAGGTGGGGTCTGAACAGAACAGAGTGGTACTATCACCTCTCTTGCTCTAGAGACAGAAACTATGCTTCTGTTGATGCAACCAAGAGTCGCATTGGCTTTCCTGGCCACTGTGTCACACTGCTGATTCAGGTTCAATCTGTGGTCCACCAGGACTCCTAGATCCCTTTCACAGGTACTGTTCTCCAGCCATGTGTCTCCCATCCTATATCTATACAATTCATTTTTTTCTGCCTAGGTGCAGAACCCTACATTTCTCTCCATTGAAATTCATTCCATTTTCTTTGTCCCAGCACTCTATTATTTATTTATTTATTTATTTATTTATTTATTTATTTATTTATTTATTTATTTATATTTATGCCCCACCCATCTGGACACTCCGGTGGCTTACAATAGAACTAAACAAAACACATATCAAACAGAGAAAACCTATACTATAATAAACTAAAATAATAAATAATAACACTATTACAACACAACATCAATCATAAGGCGCATTATAAAATCATATTCAATACTTCAATTGAGCTCCCCACCACCAGCAGCCTGACCAAAAAATAAGCCAGGCTTTTTGTAGTCCTTCCAAAGTAGTGGTTTGTAACCGGGAGCCCAGCTGGAAGACCTCCAGCCAGCCCAGCTGGAAGACAAAAAAAAAAAAAAAGAAAAAAAAGAAAAAAAAGAAAAAGGGAAAAAAAGAAAAAAAAAGAAAAAAAAGAAAAAGCAATTGTCCCAGGCCTGGTTCTCGACTCCTCCTCTTGCCCCCAAGTGGCCAATCACACCTCTGCTGCTGGTTGAGAATGAACTCTAATCTGTCAAGGTCATTTTGGATTTTTATCCTATCCTCTATGCTAGGGAATTAGCCACCCTCCCCAAATTGGTATCATCTGCAAATTTAACCAGTCTATTCTCTATTCCTTCATCTAAGTCATTAATAAATATGTTGAATAGCACTGGACATAGAACAGAACCTTAGGGCACCCCATTGGTCACCCCTCTCCATGCTGAGAAGCCAGTTACAACCACCCTTTGCATATGATCAGTCAACCAATTACAAATCCACCTAATAGTAGCATTATCTATCCACATTCTACTAACTTCTTTGCAAGTATGTCATGGGGAACCTTATTGAAGGCCTTACTGAAATCAAGATAAACAACACCCACAGCATTCCACTCATCCACCAGGCCTGTAACTCTATCAAAGAAAGAAAGCAAATTAGTCCTGCATGACTTGTTTTTGAGAAACCCATGTTCTATTCTAGTAATGACATCATTGCTTGTTAAATAATTACAGACTGTCTGCTTAATCATCTATTCTAGAATCTTTCCAGGAATAGATGTCAAGCCAATAGACGTCAGATACCTCTAAGTGTCTGAGGTCTCATTTAATAGGGTTTTAAAGGCAAAAATGAGCAAATCAATTCATCAGAAAAAAATCTTAATTCACGATTTGTTATTCATCAACCCTTATAAACCATGAATCAAAATGAATCACTATTTTTCTGATTTGTGTCCATTTCTAATCTTGCTCCATGAAAAAAAGAAATTCCATAAGAACTTCACTTTAACATTATTCTTAGCCTCTACCAATCTACTTAGCAGGTACACTTTTTGGGCACCACTGTGAAATGACAAGATCTTAGTACTGCCTCCTAGGAAAAGGTTCCTCCCCGCATATGCATGCTAGTCATGTCAGACTCTAGGGGCGGTGCTCATCTCTGTATTCAAGCCGGAAGAGCCAGTGCTGTGCAAGTCCATGGCCATGTGGCCGGCATGGCTGCAAGGAAACACTGTTTTTACCTTCCTGGTTTTTACGGTGGTACCTGTTTATCTACTTGCATTGAAATGCTTTCAAACTGCTGGGTTGGCAGGAGCTGGGGTTATCAGAGGGAGCTCGCTCCGCTGCGTGGCACCCGGGATTCGAACCGCTGAGCTGCTGACTTTGCAGTCTACAGTTTCGGTGCCTTATTCCACTGAGCCACCACGCTCCTTGGGCACCACTGTGAAATGACAAGATCTTAGTACTGCCTCCTAGGACACCTTATAATTACCTGAAAATGACTGATGTGTATGTGTGAACTACGAAAATGAGAATGGAAACAGGGACAGTTGAGATAATATACAAACATACTTGTATGTTCCAAAGCATATCAAAATGATTAAATATCAACCAAGGATTCTTAGCTCATTATATATACAAATAATAATTTTTCCTATAATCTTGTATATGGGACTTGATCACTTGTTATTTCATTGCACTAATCCAAGGACTCTTGATTGAATCTCGTGATGCCTGGTCAACACCCTCAGACCATATAGATAGTGTGAGATTATCCATTAAAACTGATATGTGCATGTAATCAACCTTCTTACTGGTAATTATGTGCGTCAGTAGTACTAGAGAAATCTATGTCCTATATCTACTCTGTATATAACGTGTGGTTTAATACTGTCTCGCGGGCATATCACCGCCGCTGGGCACGGCGCACGGGCGGGGTGGGGGAGCCCGGGGGCTCCTGGGCGGGCGGGCCCCGCCTCCTCCTCCTGGTTTAATATGTCGGTGGCGCCCGGGCCGGAGACGCCACCCCCACCAAGAAGCGGGCATATCCAGGAACCCCCGCCACCATATTGAGATAAAAGGCTAGACTAGGTGCCTCATTTGGGGCATCTGCGCCGCTTGCCTTCGGCCGCCGACAGGAGGAGGAGGAGGAGGCCCACCCGCCCAGGAGCCCCGGGCTCCCCCGCCCGTGCGCGCGCGGGTCGCCCGACGCCCCAAAAAGCGCCAAGCCGCTGCCGCGCCGCTCTTTATCAAGCCCCCTCCTCCCTCCCCCAGCATCCCCTGCCCCCCACACCCCCCATCTCCCCTCCTCCCCACCCCCAAAATAATCAAACAAATACTGGTCCATGGAGACAAAAAGGTTGGGGAGCACTGGTTTAATATGTCTGAAGAAGTGGGCATATCCAGGAATGCTCATATTGAGATAAAAGGCTAGACTAGGTGATATCTTTATAGGTCACTAATAAAAAAAAAAGCAAGCTGAGCTTTCGATAGCAGGCTATCTTTATCAAAGCATTGTACCAAAATACATTCTTGGTACAAGATGTAGTTTACCAGGTGCTGAGATCCTTTGTGGCAAGATGGTATTTGCCAGATGAAGTTCAGGTTTTGCAGGAGGCAGGGCTGGTTTTAAAACTGCATCTAAGTCCCGGGTAACGTTTCCCACCCAGCTTTCCAAACAAATTAGCACAGTCCATGACCACCTAACTCCCTTCTCTTAATTTGGCTCTCTCTCGAGCCAAACATGGCTAAACCCTTTTTACATCTACGGTTGTAATAAAACAGATTTTATGGTGCCACAACATTTTTTATTCTTATTTTGTAATTTTCCTGTTGAAGCTAGAACAGTTTCTGGCAGGAGACTCAAAACAAATAATCCACTGTATTACAGAAAATAAGCTCCCAAACTTGAAAGAGACTTTGCAAGTGGGGAGGGAGAGAAAAAACTATGGGAAGGCTTTTGGGGGATATTTGTAAAAAGCCCAAAGTCTCCCTGCCAATATGGGGTGCCAGCCAAAGTCCAACAGAAAGAGGGAAGTCCCAAGCCAAGCCCAGACACCCCTCTGCAACCTCTTTCCCAAATGCCCAACTTATTACGCCAGTCCTGTGTATGGCAAGGTAAGTGGAAGACATTTCAAGTGTGGGTGGGTGGGGGTGCTGGGCCATGTGAAAGCCATTTTCCTCAGGACAAACAACAACAACAACAACAACAACAACAACACACACACACGCACACACACACACACACACACACAAAAGAAAGGATATATATCTGGCATCAAGAATGGCAATGGCAAGATGCCTGTTTCAGAATTGTTAAGTCCACCTGGACACTCTTTGAATAACCTGACAGTGTCTGTTTGAGGGGAGGGGTTCACATCACCAATCAAGACTTGGAAAAAAAAACAGCAGAGAAAGTATGTACAAATGCTGGAGACCCTCTTAAAAAGAGCTGACTGTCTCTCAAGAGTTCTTAAGTCATTGCCAAGTGTTAAATCCTACACTGATTCTCAAAGTTTGCCACTTGTGTCAGCTATGCTACTCTTACCTTGTAAACAGGTAACATACATTATTCTCAGCCTAACTGCTGATGTTGTTAATAACTGTAACCTCATTTAGTTATGGGACCTAAATACTTTAAATATGCCAGCCATATAGTCTCACTGAGGAAGTGCACTTGATTCATAAAAGCTCATGTTAAAATACAGCAACATTTCTCTCTCTCTCTTTCTTTATATCCTTCTATTGTCTAATATGTTTATGCAGACTAACAAGGTTGCTTCTTTGAAAACTGTTACTTTTCAGAGTTACCCTTAAAGGCATTTCAGAGGGATACTGATGGAATTCTTTTTTCAATGTTATGCTATTCTCCTTACCAAGTTTTAAGTTACTTTTTGTTACTTTTAAGTAACAAAACAGCCAACAAAACAGATAATTTAAATGCATTCTGAGGCATAATGGCAATAACTTCTCAAATACTGTGATGAGTACAGGAATGACAAAATAGCTTTAGGTGCTCATTTTGTGACCACAGCCATTGCAACAACACAGAGGTAAACATTGTACTAATTTAATGCAAATTTCATTCCCAGGACCTACAATGCTAAATGTGCTGTTGTAATGATTCTCCTGCACTTTTATCTAGTTATAATGCTGATGAGTTACATGGTGATGGAACACATATCCCCCAACTAAAGAAATGACAGAAACCAGAAACATTGGTAACAACTGAGCTTACCGAGAGAGAGAGAGAGAGAGAGAAAGAGAGAGAGAGAGAGAAAAGATTGTAAATCTATGTCTTTGTGTGTATGTCTATAGTTAACTAGAGAAGGTTCTCATAAGCCTATACTTGAAGTTGAAAAGTTGAGACATGGAATGCAAGGGGGTTAGCTGAAAAGAGAAAGGAGAAAATGGGTGAGGGAAGAGAGAAGATTGGCCTACTCAATCTTCTTAGCAGGTTACAAAATAAGTTTTGCTGAGGAATTGTGTTATGTGTGTTGTGTCGTTACAGTCGTGACCAACTCTTCATGACCCCATGTTCTTGGAGTTCTCTTGGCAGGAACACTGGATTAGTTTGCCAGTTCCTACTCCAGGAGTCTACAGCACCTGGTATTCCCTGGTGGTCACCCATCCAAGTGCCAAACCTGTTTAGCTTCCGAAATCAGGAGAGATTGGATGTGCTTAGGGCATCGAGGCAGCTAGGGCATCTAGGCAACTTGCTGAGGAATTATGATTCAGAAAATACGTGAGGCTTAAAAATTCCTCCATGATGCCCTTTCACTTTCTAAAACTGGAGAAGGTCCTTGGTCTCAATTCTACAGCTGGTGAAGACATCTCTTATCACTCTTCCACTGAGGACACCCTGATGAAGCCTGAATGACATGGAAAAATTTTGGTGCAAGTAATCAAGACATCTTAGGTAGATCACACCTATTAAGGGACTCTCACCGTAAAAAGATGTTTTCATAACGTATAGATTACTTACTTTTATCAGGTGATTTCATAAGCCATATTCAGACATGGTTAAAGTCTTTTAACTGGGTTATCCTGTTAAAGAGCAAATTATTCTTCTACCTAGTGCTTGTTTTCACCTGACATCCATTGGTAAAGCCCAGCCTCATGATTTACATTTTGCTGTAGTTCAGCTAGCAAAGATGAACCGTGTTTTTTTCAATCATGGCATCCACTATGCAGAATGCTATTTTGGGCAAATCGGTCTGGCATTTTCAGTTTTTATAATCTAGAGAAATGCTTAAATAATTTCTGTTTATGAGTCCCCCCCCAATGATATTTCTGGAGGTTGATATAGTTTAACTATAAGCTTTTGCTGAATCTGCCGTTTCATGGTTTATAATGCTAGGATTATGTTTCACATTTTGTGTTTCTGTGGTGTGCTGTTGTGCATCCACTTTCAGTGTCTTGTGTCAGAAACATTGTGTATGCTTAACTAAACAAGATCCACTTGTGTTGCTGTGTTAAAAACAACAACAGTCAAATGGCAAAATGTGGACTTTAGAAATATTTTCAATGCATTATTTTGAGTGATGTGGGTTTCCAAGTCCACATACATAATACACAAATTATGCTTGAACCTTCTAAATCCGTAATGGTACACTGGTGGTGCTTAATTTTAAAATGACATATTGCTGATCTCACATTAAGAACATTCACACGTGTGGGCGGAACACAAAGTGTAAAATAACTTTGAATGTACAGTACTTTTCATCACATCTGAAAGTTAAGACCCACACAGATAAGCCAGAATGGTGATTTGGATCCATTTTCAAGGTCTCTCTGTGATATATTAGTCATAATAAAGTTCCACTCACTATGGCCTAGTAATATTGCACTTGTACAAAACTGTGAGCATTGATTCCTCAGGGCATTGTTTCCAATGTAACTTTTTGATCACTCAGAGCTGAATGCTGTTAACCATGATAACCCTATGGAGTATGTTAGGGACAGCAACTTGGCTCAGTAAATTCCATAACCTGAATAGATATAAAAGGCAGCCATGTTGGTGCTTGAGCATTAAAAAAAATCCACAGCTAGGGAATGCCTTTACTCACACTGTTTAGCCTGAAAAACAAGGCTCAGGACTTGGAGACCTGCATATTTCCCTTAAATTTTAGTTATTCCTAACACAGGTGTTGCTGCCTCCCATGGGATAGCTTGAGACGATTTTGACTAGACCTATACAAGACTTTTCCACACTGGTTCCCTCTGTCCTCTTTTCCCTTTTGGTGCCCATTATTGGCAAGTGGGGAGCAAACCTATATACAGTGGTACCTTGTATAAAGGAATTAATTCATTCCAAATGAAATTATGTAAAGCAAATGTTCCTTTATACAAATTTCCCATAGGAATGCATTGAAAATGGAGTAATCACATTTTTATGTTCTACAAATTTGCCCCATAGGCGATTCTGTTAAGCAAATTTCCCCTATCTCCGGGATATTTTATGTTGTACAAATTTTATGTTACACAAACTGTTCATTATACAAGCGTCCACTGTAGATGCTGCCATATAGTTGGTGTGTGGCATCCAACTTCCCCAGCATGCGTCTCCAGCAGCTGGAACGCAGTATGGGCTAACTGTGCTGTGGGGAGTGCCAACCGGGAGCTCAAGACCCCAAAACCAGGACGGATTTATTTATTTATTTATTTATTTATTTATTTATTTATTTATTTATTTATTTATTTATTTATTTATATCCCGATTATCTTCCATACGGAACTCTGATCCAATCCGCATTAGTTATTGTGGCGTTCCCAGGGTGTGATCTGCCCTACTGGTGCCCCAGGACACCTCAAGCATCCCAAAGGAGACAGGCAGGGATGCGAGCGGCTCCCTGTTTCCCACCCTTTGAGTCCCTCTCCGTCCTCCGAGCATCCCCACCACCACCACCACCACGGAGGGCGAAACGAGGAAGCACAGTCGCCTCTCCTGCCTCCTTCCTTGACCATTTCCCTCTATTCGCAGTCACGGCGAAACGAAGCGCCTCAATGCTTGCAGGGGGTGGGTCGGTGGTGTTCGCTCCCTGGACCCCCACCCCACCCAAAGGAGGTTGGGGCGAAGGCGGAGAAGGGGGAGGGAAGATACTGGGTTGCCAGAGATGGTTGCCTGCTTTAAAAGAAGGAGGAGGAAAAAAGAGAGATGTATCTATACGTTATCCATGCGCGCTTTCCACAGCAAGCTCTGCGAAGCCGGTGAGTCTTTTGGGGGGGGGGCGGAGGGGGGGCGCCTCTTCTTGAGAACCAGCTCTTTCGTTGAGGTGGGGGAGGGGATGCGGCAACCCCCCCCCCCAAAAAAAGAAGCAGCAGCAGCAGAGGATGGATGTCACCCGTCATTGGTGGCGTCGCCTTTTCCCTTGGGAGGCAAACGGTGGTCCAAGAGAACAACCCCGTTTGGTTTGGGTGGAAGGCGGGGGGGGGGGAAGTGGCCGAGAGCCTGGGACACCTCCCCCTCCCCTCAGCGCCATGCAAAGCAAACTATCCCTCGGGATTGCTTCGCTCCCCCTTTTAAAAAAGGGTGGGAGGGAAGCCCCAAACTGGGTGTGGGGAAAAGGCTGCAAGCAGTAAAGCAGGAGGAAGGGCTGCTAATCCGGCTGAGTATCTGTCGTCCCCCCCTCCCCTCCCCTCCCCTACCCGCCGCCGCCCAGCCGCCAACAGTCTTAATGCCGGCTGAAGAAGAACAGGATGCTGATTATCCATTAGTATTATTTTAAACCGGCTTCGTCTCTCCCCTCCTCCTAACCGCTCGTGTTTCAAATCGCTTAGTCTCACGTCCTACCCTTAGCCTCGGTGTCTGCTTTCTTGTTTGGCCGGGATGTTTGGAAGGTAAGGGAACCAAGCGGGTGCTTTGGCTGTCACATTTTCTTTCCTTAGGTCTCTCTCTCTCTCTCTCTCCTTGCAGTCTTATTCCTTCCTTCCTTCCTTCCTTCCTTCCTTCCTTCCTTCCTTCCTTCCTTCCTTCGTTTCTAGATGTTTCTTGGAGGCTAGTTCGAGGCTTGCAAATATTTTTTTAAAAGGGAAGGGGGCGTCGCTGAAGAGAGGAAAACCAACCGCCCAACAAAGCCCAAACCTAACGTGGGCTTTTTTAAAAAATTTAATTTTTAAATTAATTGATTGATTAATTGATGGATGATGCCCATGGTCTCCTCCTCAAGTGTGCCCTGTCCTAAGGCAACACCACCGTTTGGAAGTTACTTTTGTTTGCAGAGTTCTCGTGGAGGCTCCTCAGGGCGAAAGAGGCATTACATGCCCAGTTGTCCGCTTTTCTGTTTTCATTCCGGTCCTTTTGAACTGAGGGGTGCAGGGGTGGGGGCAGCTGCATATCCCTCTTTCTACCTTGTGGGTAGGTTATGGGCATCCTATGTCTCCCTTGTCTTGCTTTGATGCCTCTCCTGGAGTACTGATGCTTTTTTGATTGTACAAGGAATCTGTTAAAACAACAACAACCCCCAAACAGCTCGCCTGACACTTCCCAGTCCTACACCTTTTAAATTCAAAGTATGTGTTATATTTATTTTTTTACTGTTGTAATTGAATTAGGAATGTTTAAGTGATTCATTGGAATCAACACCACTCTGAATTAGGTTGCACTTCAGGGTGCCCATGGAAATCCGTGGGACAGCTTAGTGCATTGTCAGTAGTTGGTGGATTTGTTGAGGTTTACAGCCCAGTCCTGTTATATTTTATTGATGACCTTAACTGGATTCACAGGAGCACAACTTATGTCACATGGATATCTTCAGCTAGGTTGGAGTCTGGTAGGTTGACATAGTGACTTTATAAAATTTTTAGTGAATAATGTGTCTTTGCTTGTGCCTCCTCCCTCTTTCATTCACGTTAATGGCAGCAAAAGAAAAAAATGTAATTCCGAAGAATGGGGAAAGCGTAGACCAATATCATTGTTTCCACTCTATGAGATCAGTATGCGGGTCAAGTGTTGTCATTCTGCCAGAGAAGAATATGCAAAGGTCTCCTTTGCAGTTTCTAGGAGTACTGTATTTTGGTTCAGGCTTAGTATCACAAAATGCTGCAAAACTATAGTGGAACAAAGAATTGTTCCCGTAGTTCCTGAATACTTTTATCAAGTGAAGAACAGGTTATTACATTTTGGAAATGCTTTCTTCTCGGATATACTAAGAATCAAAACACATGGCTTTTTTTGGGGGGGGGGCGAGAAATGCCATATTTGTATAAGCCATGCGAAGATACAAAGCATTCATAAATGTTCAGGCAGAGTATGCAAAGGGAATATAGTAGAGTTTTACAGTCTGCAGTAGAATAGAAGGATGAAACAGCTAGAACAAAAGAGTAAGTGTATTTGGATGTATTATACATTTTGACCATTTAAAAAACATGGTGTTTTCAAAAACTCTGCGGTTTTAATAAATGTGTGGTCTTGAAATCTTATTAGGTGTGTTGCCATATGGTGTTAGGTATCGTAAAATGTTGGTATAGAATTTCAGAGACTATATTGTAAAATGTTGGTATATACTAAACTGTAATTTCATCATGGGGTTATAATGATATATTTAAGCTATCTTCCCCCAGTTTATTTCATTACTTGACAGGCAATTTTAATAAAATTTCTACCTAGAAGGAGTATATATTGTATGCATATGTAAGTAAATGTATTCTTTTTATATGAATACATAATCTCTCTCTTTTTCTAAAATGGGGGAAATAGGCTATGTTGAAATCCTTAATTGAAGTGTGAGCATGGAATGTATCTCAGGAATCTATAGTCATACCCTAACAAAGCTTTTATTAATTAGGAATTCAACTTTCAGGTATTAATGTGTTCCAGTTCTTAAATAAATACAGCTTGCTTATTTATGATGGCATCAGTTTATATATCCAGTGGACATACTGCTTGCAAACAAGGTCACCACTTGTTGCCCTGGTCAGTAGTCTAACACAAATGTATTTTAAAGACGCTTAGTTCCTTTGTCACTCTTGAAAAGTAGCTAATCATACACAGAATTGTTCTGTTGAACAATTTCTGTGTTACAATTCCCTTTGTATTTCCAGAAAGATTGGTTAAAATTATTATAAATAAGTAATAGTCAAATAAGTTATGGAAACTATTGTTTATTCAAGATTTCATTCAATAAATTCTCATTTGCATGGTTTAATGGTATTTTGGCTATAACATCTTAGAATATCTTCAACAGATGAAACATCAGCAGATATTAAGGCAAGTGACTGTACACAAAGGAGAATTTCTTTATTATAGAATACTTGATTACTAATGTTCAGTCTTGTTTAGATTATGCTTGCCTTGGACTTGAGCATTTTGATCTCAACTTAAACATTACAGGAATCATTTAAGCATTTATAATTGGTTGGTCTACTGACAGTAGAACTGTGGACGGTAGAATTAACTGGTGCTCACGTGTGATTCTTTCCCAATCATGTCCTGATAGTCTTGAAACAGAAGGTCAAAGAAAGAACTGACCTGGCATATAATATTGTTTTTAACAAGATTACCTCTCCTTTAGGATCCCTATGCTGGCATATAAGGCATTTCCAAAATGTCATAATTTGTTTATGTATAAGAAGTTTAAGTTGAAAGAAAATCGGGTTCTTGGAAGACTGAGAAAGTGGTGTGGTTTTTAATTTAAACTGGTATGTTACATTTGAACCAAAGTAGGCTTCTTTCTTTCCATGCTACTGTTACCATAAATAAATATATGTCTGTTTTTAAAAATTATCTAATTTAATATCAGGAGAAAAGGAAAGGAAAAGGTGGCAGCTGGAAGGTTTCAATCGCTTTCCCCAGCCCTATAAGTGATGATAGATATAAGCTAAGCTCATAAAAACCAGGGGAGTTGATTTTGGTTCAACACTTGAAGAGTTTAATAGTGTAAGAATGCACTAGATCATGGATTTGGAAGGCTGTGTTTAATTGAGGAGCAATGTAATGATGCTGAGCAAGGGAATGAAGACAAGTAAGCTGATGCGGGAGCATCCCAAAATTTCAGCAACAACATCACCACCACCACCCCAGGTTGGACCACAGGGCATCCTAGATTAAACAAACATTTATGGCTTTCTATTCTTATTTGTATAGTAAGGTAGTGAATAGTACAGATTGATAGGAAGGGTCTAACACAAGAGAAAATAAGGTTTATGCAGGATCATGATCTGAAGACATCAAAGTGGATAGAGGGATTTACCCACAGAACCCAGGATGATTTGAAATAAATGGTCAAGGATGTCCCTGATGACCAGTTGGTCAGCAATATCAGAAGCAAGTTGATGCAGAACCCTAAATTATACTGTTAATATGAACAAAGCAGGAATGTTGATTTTTGTTTTGTTTTGTTTGTTTTGGCATCGAATAGTTAGATCCTTTACAGTAATACTAAAACAGTTTCCTGAGCTCAGCTTCTTTAATTTTCTGGGGTTTTTTCCCTCTAGTTGCCTCCTGTTTAACAGACCAGAGTTTAAAATTGAGTAGATTTTGTAAGCCTCAGGTCTGCCCAGCTCAGCTGTAACACTGATGATCTCTTGTTGTGAGGTGAAGTGATTGGCTTGGAGGACTGTGAAATTTATTAGATGATTGCAGGGTTAAAACTAGTGAGGGAACAGTTGTGCTTGCACAAGAGATTTGCAATTTGCATAGGGAGATGTAGCCTGAAAAACCAGGAGACATACAGTAATGTATTTTAAAATCACTAACTAGCTTCTTATGTTTGTGTTTTCCTTTTGCTGCAAATTGAGTTTCTTATGTTTGTGTTTTCCTTTTCTGCAAATTGAGTTTTTTCATTGTGCATGCAAATGCCTTGGCTGTGAATGTAGTTAAGTGTGTGTGTGTGTGTGTGTGTGTCTGTCTGTGTGTCTGTCTGTCTGTCTGTCTGTCTGTCTGTCTGTCTGTCTATCATCTATCTATTTCTGCTGTAGTTTTCTATATATAATTATTTAAGCCTACTCATTAAATTACTCATTAAAATCACCCCGTTTCATGTAACACTACAAAGCTAGACTGAAGATGCAGCTATTACATTTTAATAATAGAATTCTACTAAGATCTCAAGTTTTAACTAAGGCTGGCTAATAGTAGGATAGGAAAGATTTCATCTCTCCAGATAGAGGGTCCCTGTTGCTCACAGTTAAAACACGTCGTAGGGCTGTTCCATTTATTTTCCTTAACCAATTGCTGTGATAGGGGAGAAACAGTGGGAAAATACAGGAGAGCTGTACCCTCTGGACCGGCCAGAGGCAGAATAATTTACTAGTAAAAACGATGCATGGAATAATTGGCTCTCCAAAACACACATATAAAAATTATTAAAATAGTTTCAAAATAAATTTGGGGAGAATAAAACAAGGAAGCTGTAATCTAGAGATTCTTATGAGCATGTAAAACTCCACCTATGCTGGTGCTTCGTGATGCCCAGTGGTGTTCGTTTTTTGTAGCGCTAACTACCAACTAATGAGGGAGGGATGAGGGGTCGACAGATGTTAGGAGCAGCCAATAGTAAAACACTTAATTAATAGAAGCTCCTGAATGTCACAACAGGAGTTTCTCTCATCTTTGGGAGGGTAGAAATTAGCCTGCTTTGTTGCGTGCTTCATTGTCAGGACTCATACATGGGATTCCTTTGAGGTCTGATTCCAGAAACCTGAAGAGACTACACTGGCCACTGCATTGAAATATTGTCATGCTTTTGCCTCTAATTACAGGATATCTCTAATCTCTTTTCCTGGAGCTGGTGTTTTATAAGATGCAAGGAACCAGTCCAGTGTCCCATGTGGTATTCTCACTATCCCTCTCACAAATACTGCTTTACTAAGGGGAGTTTTCTGCATGGTCCCAATAACCAGTCCCCACATGGTCAGAAGTGTTGCAAACAAGTTGCCAACCTGGATTGTTACGACTTATTTGTTTATTCTGTACGATGTTCATGGCTTAATTTTTTTTGAACTTACATGTACCTCTGAATACTTCCGTAATGAAACATTGATCAGATCCACAGGTTCTTTATTAGAGGATTTTGCAGTCCTGCATGATTTTGGGGGCTCAGACTAAAGCTGCATTGTATTCTTATATTTGTTGTTTTAGTGGAATATTGTAATAGTCTCTTAAAGCATATCATGGCCAAAATTCTATTGCTTAGCATATTAAATCACACTAGAGAAAGCCTATTGAATAAATTGAGGTTTTGTACGTCAGCTCCTCCATAGGGTCAATTGATTTAAATGGGCCTACTCAAATTGAGCTTATTATGCTATACAATGAGTCTACTCTGCCCTAAGTAGAATAGGCCCATTTGAATCAATGGATCTTATGGAAGAGTTGGCTCACCATTTAGTGGGCCTGCGGCAGTGTCATTTATGTTGAACAAGAGGATTTTGGCCAATACAAGACTGCTTTAACGGAATTGAATCCTTTCTGTACTAGATAAGAACATTCTTAGCAGTCTTTGTGCACATTGATACTGAGGGAGACATATTAGGGTCTTCCTAACACATTTTTATATAAATAAAGAAGAATCCAGGGCCATTCAGGTTATGATGGTACATAAAGGTCAGTTTTGACAATAATTTATGTACAAGGTTGTTGCTTTACAGTAATCACATGCAGCTACTTTTATTTATGTAAATAAATGTTGCACTAACCTTATGTTTGTATATATTGGGGGAAAGACAATGAAATGAAGTGTGATCCAAATTACATTAAGATATTGATAGATTTTCTGTTAAGGGGGAACTAAGCAAGTGCAAAAAGGGCAGAGTGAACAGCAATTATGATTCTGAATGCAGCCAAAGTAGACACAGTGGCAATTTGTCTGGATACATTAGATACAATGTACCTAATATATCCAGGAGGTTTTTTTGTATGTTCTGATTTATTCAGTGGAGCTTAAGTCAGGGATATTTACATAGGACTGCAGATTTGTAGTGCAATCCTGAACTTGTCTGCTCGGGAGTGGCTCCACAGAGCTGGAATGGAATGGAATGGAATTTATTGTCATTGGATAAAAATACAACGAGATTAAAAAGTGCCATCCAGTCAGCTCATTCACACACCACAGTATAAAAATCCAAGACATAAAATCTACCATTTAAGAACAAAACATCCACACACATACTCCTACATTCACACACAGAACATTTAAAACTGACATAAAAACCAAACATACATACACAGCCCTACACTCTTTCACCTGACAGCATTCATGCCCAATACATGCCAGGTAATCATGTATAGCATTACAACCTGATGAAGCAACTCTTGCAGTCATTGCTGCTATTGACTGCTTAAGCAGGGTGTCCAAACTTTGGCCCTCCAGATGTTTTGGACCACAACTCCCAGAATTCAAAGCCTATATTGTCAATGAAAAAGGACTGTGGGGGTTGTGGTCTAAAATATCTAGAGAGCCAAAGGTTGGAGACCACTGACTTAATGAAATTATGGCTATTTTTATTATCTTGTTAGTTGCCTGATGTTTAAGGAACAAAGAGGCCTGTAGCACCTGTAACATTTTCATTATGGTGTGAGCTTTTGTAAATCAGAGCTTTCAGGGATTGAGCTTTGTTGTGTTTTGTGGAGATACTTTGTTTACTGCCACAGCCCAGGGTTCTTTGTTCATTTGTTTCAAAAAGTTGAATGCAGTGATCTCATGGAACTCATAAATAAGTAGGTACAATTCCTGTTTTACCACAAAAGTTATAAAGGCAGCTTATATGCTATTCAAACGTCATGCCATAAATGATTCCATGGTGGGCTTAAAACAAAATGATTAATATAACAATTATCCTCCTCCCCAATAAAACTAAAAGAAACTGCTCAAGAAATGGTTATTTTAAGCACTGTCTTAAGTTGAGCAGTTAGTTACCTGGAAGCTGAGTCATGGCAACTGGACTTCTTTTTATTGACAGAAATGTTTCACAGCTCATCCAAACTGATGGAGCGCTCGGACTAGCTTTCTTCAGACTGACAAAGCTGTTTCGATGAGCAGTGAAACATTTCTATCTCTCAAGAAACAGAAGTCCTATTGTTATGACTCAACTTCCAGATAAACTCACCAGGATGACTGAGAATCTTCACAGACAGCAGGTAGTTACAGAAACACAAACTAGGAGATTTGTTTGCTGTTTCTTTCAGATAGGTCTTCAACAAACATTGAAGTGCTAGTTTGGTCAAAGGGGTGATATTTTATTGTATCGTAATTGCATCATTGTTCAGAGTGACTCGGGAAAAACATTTACTATTTGGATTGGGAGTCATTAAATAAATGGATGGGCAGGCATCACACATCACATTGATACAGAACCCTGACGAAAATGATGAATAAGTCCCTCAAAGGTCTAATTTATATATTTCTTTTGCAAATGAGCAGTTCTTTTTTCCTATTACTTTTTGTACAGAATGGGTCTCTTGATTTATTATGACTTTTGGAGACAATATTATACTTGTCTACAATGCTTTATGTATGGATTTAATTAGATTTGGAGCACCTCCATGTATTACAAATATAAAATTAAGATAACTTTTCATCTTTAAACTTAAGAGAGGAGTGTTGGGTGTGAGTGAGTAACAAATTATGTGCAGTCATGGGTGATTTTAGAGTGTAGTCAAAATTGGGAGATTTTACGGAGTTAAAGAAAAAGCAAAATGAGTGTGGGGAAAGGGAATCAGTGATTAAGGAAAAAATAGCGAGAGATTTTAAGGGATCAAATATTTGAAGCCAAAAGACAGAGGGGTTACAGCTAATATTGGGGAAGTTATTTCTGGCAAAAAAAGGACATGTGGTAATGCTTGTAGAATGGTTATTGAGAAACTGGGACATGGGGTGATAAGGGAATCAGCAGGTGAGAGCTGGAAGAAAGAGACTCAGAGTCTTATTAAGAAAAGTTTAGGACTAAAGCAGATTTTAACAGAAAGCATCATTTTGAGAAAAGACAGCTATCCAAAGTCAAATTGTGAAGGATCTGATGGTGCCCTCTGTCAGGAGGACTAGGATTGTGAAACTGTCATCAGAGTGTAAAACAAATATCAAATTCCAAATCAATTGCACAGATTATTTTCTGTGTAAGGAACAATGATCTTCATTAGCAGTTGCAGGCTCTGGATGTTGCAGTGAATATAGATAATTTTAATTCCAAAGCAATAAGGAAGTAACAGTAAAGAGAATGATATAAATGGCAGTTTGACTCTTGTAACTATCCACAACCTGGTATGTTACCACATACAGGGCTACTGCTACTAGTAATTAGAAGGTGTGCCAAGCTGTTTCATTTTCTTTTTTCCTTTCACAGATTTTCTGCAGTAAGGATTAAGCCGGAAGAAATGGTGGGAAAACAAGAAGGTACATATGGAAGATAATGGTATGTGAAGGACCTATAAAATTCAGCAGTGTGTGTGTGTGTGTGTGTGTGTGTGTGTGTTGTGTCGTTACAGTCATGACTGACTCTTTGTGACTCCATGTCTATGGAGTTTTCTTGGCAGGAATACTGGAGTGGTTTGCCAGTTCCTACTCCAGGTGCCTACAACACCTGGTATTCCCTGGTGGTCTCCCATCCAAGTACTAACCAGGGCCAACCCTACTTAGCTTCCAAAATCAGGCGAGATTGGATGTGCTTGATGGCAAACTAAAAGCCCCATCTGATTGGGCTGTGCTTCCTGGAAGCAACCAGGTACTACTTAAAATCAGTCTGTTGCTTCTGACCTTAGACAGAGCCATAGACTAACAAGCACGGCTCTAAAAATCTTTGATTTAAATAAAATCTGGAACACAATCTGTTTGATTCTATAAGATGCAACCCAGTAGTTCTTGAGATAAATGTTATACTAATACCGTGGTTTACAACATAAATTCATTCCGGAAACAAGCTTGTAAACCAAAGTACTTGCATATAAAAGCAAATTTCCCCATAAGAAATAATGGAAACTCAGAGGATTTATTCTGGGGACCCATAGACCACATACGGTACACACAACATGCCAAAACTCACAGCAGAAGTTGGCTAGAAGTCCATGTCCATGCCATGGCTTAGGTTCCTGGCTGTGGAATCTGCTCTGCTTCAGACTAATAACTGGATTATACTCTCTGTGTTTAACATGACAATAACAAAATGCAAATAGTAGCCCTGTACAGTCTTGACTAGCTGTCCCATGACTAAAAAAAAATGTTTGAGTAATAAGAAAAGATGCTGAAAAAAAATTAAATATAAATATAAATATAAAGAAAAAACAACCCCCTAACGTGCACTCTCCTTTGAAAACGTTCCTTTTCTCTCCCTGCTTTTGAAGCTTCCCTGACATGGAATGTTCCAGACAACCACCCACAATCCAGCAGGGGGGAGAGAGAGAGAGAGAGAGAGAGAGAGAGAGAGAGAGAGAGAGAGAGAGAGAGAGAGAGAGAGAGCATTGGCTCTCTGGTGATCATCTGAACTTCACCAGTGCTCCTATTGCAAGACATTCGTACAAAATTGTACATTCAGAAATGGTTGCTCGTCTTGTAAAACACTCTTAAACCAAGGTACATGTAAATCAAGGTATTACTATATAGTAACAAGGCAAATATACCGTAACTGATACCACAGATTTTAAAATGGCTTTTCCATCTCCTTACAGATCAGCCCTGGCATGTGTTGTATCACCTGATGTACATTATACAACATGATAGGAGTCCATAATTGTCATTCAGGTCCATGGCAGAGGAAGCAGACTCTTTCTATTCCTAGTCCTCTGTCTGACAGTTTCACCCCTACAGACTAAATCCACCAATTGATGAGTCCATTGTCGTTACACCAGTAAAAGGTAATGATCTTGTGGCTATGTTCTTGGGTAGTGAAAGGTCTGACCTGGCCAGTTTGGATGCCCCATGGGCATCCCCGATCACTGAGTTTGGTGTTAAATACACATTGGTCTCAACACACTGCCTGGATTTGGAAAACACCGCATGCCAGGGAAGCGGTGGAACATTGGCTTGGGTGTAGGAACAGCATGCTGGTGCATGTTTTTCTGTTACTCCTGTTTGCACTAATAGTAGCTGAAGAAACCATGAAGTAGTACTCCCCTATTCATCTGGCATGTTGTCCAAATCTGGCATGGTTTGCACCTTGGTTTGTTTCTCCTACAGTTTATTTTAAATTTCTTTTTCTGGTTTTTGGGGAAGAAATAGAATAAGGAAAAACTGTGACCTTATTCAGGCAACCTGATAAAGCAATGATCTAGCAAAGCTTTGTAATTTTTTCTAGCTGTTACTACTGCAAGCAGGAGAACTTAGATAGGGTGTACCAACATAAATAAATGCTCATAAATGATAAGCCAGATTTCTTGTGGACCCATGGATTTTCATGTAACCCAAAGCGTAAGTTATTGGATCAGATGCCAGTAAAGCTAAGGCTTATGGTTTAAAAAATCTGTTGTAACTGAACTGGTCACTGAAACAATATGGTTTTAAGTCATACTGGCTAATTCCCAACCAAGGCAATAACACTTTCCTGTTTCTCCTTGCAAGCATGAACACATTATATTTTGGATATATAATACCGTTATGTGCCTTCAGTAACGTGTCATGCAAATCTGGTAGTGTATTTAATTGTAATTAAGCATTAATATCAGTAAACTGTTCAAATTCCAAAATGGTTTCATGGACATCCATTGTTAGAAACATAACGTTTGTAGCTTTTGCATGCTAATTCATAATAGTCCTGTCTTTGAGGAATGAAAAGAGAGAGAAATCTTAAATGTCTTTTTAAATTGCAGCTTAAAATGTCCCCAAGGACCTGGCTCTTCTTTTAGCATGGTTGTTTAACTTTCATTGTCAGCAAAGCAGACATAATGAAGTCAAAATTCTAAGGGCGTTTATACACGACCCCTAAGCTGCGCTGCAAATGGCTCCCAGCTCCGAAGCTTAGAAATGTTTTCCCACCAGCTCCGGAGTTTGGAGACAATTAAGTGCGACCCCGCCCACTTTAGCGCGACCCAGCGCACTTTCCTTGTACCTTCTCTTTGGAGGTGATAAAAAATTAGATGCGGATAAGAGTGCCCGGCTCTCCTGGCTTGTCTGTTGTTTTTTTGCCTCCTGCCCCTTTAAGAGCTCCTTGAGACGGAAGCAGGAAGTAATGGGGCTCGTGGCAAGTTCGACCGGCACGGGCAGGTTAGTAAAGGCTTCTTTTGTCTTTTTTTGCCTCCCCCCCTCACGCCGACAGGAGCAGGAAGTGCTGAGGGGTGGGGACGCAGGAAAAAAAAGGAACCCCCAAGATCTCTGGTCCGAATTTAAGGGACCAGCGGATCTTAGGGGTCGTGTGAAAAGGCCCTAACAGGATATCTCATAAGTGCATATTTCACAGAGTTTTGACTTAAAATTATAAAAAGGGCTCTTAATTCAAATGTTTGGCTCTGACTAGGGCGGCTTTCAGGCAGGTGTTTTAGAGCCTTATAGTTCATCTTATATATTTATGTTATTGATTTAAGACTGTGTGTGTTAGTGTTCATTCATTGTGCTAACATTGATATCAATTCCATAAAGGGAAAGATTATTGATTGCAACATGGAAAACTCAATTCTTGGTTTCCAAACAAGGCTTGAAAACTAAGACTTGAGTGTTCTATGACTTCATTCATTCTTTCTTTTTTTAAGTAGGTTGTAGAATTGTCTAGTTCATGTACCACAGCAACCTGGCTGGTACATCTGCATCTTTCCCTCAACTCTGCAGGAATTGTATATGGACAATAGCACAAGAGAAAGAATAAAATATCCCCCACCAAACATTCTCTCAGCTGCTGTCTGCCATTTTACTGTATATATGTTACAGTTATGCGACTGAGTATTTATCAGTAAATAGTTGGGAAGGAAATGAGAAATCTCTCTGTGCTGCAGTACAGCTAAGATTGGGCCCACCTGAGTTGCTGCTTGAGTGAAGATAGAAGAGAATCATTTTTCCACCTGTGGAGTGGGATGCAGTAATTGACATCTGAACTTCCAGTGAAACTCAAGACATCTTCTGGATGCTCCATCCATAGAATCTCTGGGGAAGATCTATTAATCAGGCCATAAGACTATATTTGTCTGCTTCCTCCCTAGATAGCTGCAGGACAAAGTGAGAGAGATGCATTGCTATGGAAATTAATTTTTGCATTAATGGAATTTTATTTCTTTTTTATATTTGCTCTCAGGCTAGTTTATTAAACTGTACTCACTTATTTGCACTATATTTGAGTTTGTGTAACTTTTCTTGTTTGGGCTTCAGGTCACAGTTGGGTCACAACTGGTGCCTTAGGGTTTTTCTTCTGCCCTTCTGCTGTTTTTGTTTCTTATTTTAACCTGTTGGTGTGAACAACAATGCCTACTGGCCTTTGTGCCTGTGGATATTTAAGTATGCCTGCCTTCCACCATCCAGCTCTTTAATCTGCTTGGCCTTGTGCTACTTGGATGCCTTCCTTTTCCAACCAGCTAAATTCTATTCTGAAAGCCTTTGATTTCCATTCTGTTTTCTTTACTTACTGTAGCCCAGGCCTGTCCAACAGGTAGACCGTGGGCTACCAGTAGCCTGCAAAGGGTTCAAAAGTAGCCCGCTGGCCACCAATAAAGAAGTGAGGAGAGAAATTCTCCACCACTTCCTCCCCCATCATCCCAAGGACCACCACTTCCCCAGCAAAGTTTTGGGTCTGCCAGGCCACTGTCTCAGTTGAGTGGGGCAGTTCAAGGGCCATGGTGTGGTCCCCTGCTCCCCCTGCTGTCCAGATGATTGAGCGTGTGCAAGGGAAGCATATGCATGGTCAGGCTTTGCATAGGAATGCATTGAAAATCAATTAATCCGTTCCAGAGGGAACAAATTTCAAAGCATTCCTATGGGAAACTGCTGCTCTGCTTAACAATTTTTTACTTACAAGCATGTGCTTGGAATGGATAAAATTCATAAGTAGAGGTATTAGTGTAATAGCCCTCAGGCACTTTGGGCCAGAAAAAGTAGGCCTCAGCCTGTTCAAAGTTGGACAGCCCTGCTGTAGCCTATCTCAGAAGCCATTATCCTACTTTAGCTGCTTGCTCCTCTTTCTGGCCTAGGTCCATACAAATACAGTC
The DNA here is from genome assembly GCA_029282475.1 of Phrynocephalus forsythii. NCBI lineage: Eukaryota > Metazoa > Chordata > Lepidosauria > Squamata > Agamidae > Phrynocephalus > Phrynocephalus forsythii. The sequence continues at coordinate 13,798,408 of JAPFRF010000006.1, read as the reverse complement.
CCATGACTTCTGGGATTTTACTAAGCAAGACATCCTTTCTTCTCCACCATCCTCCATGCTTCATTTTACCCATAGAACATATTAGTATAAGACAGGCCTGCCCAACAGGTAGACCGCGGGCTACTGGTAGCCTGTGAAGGGTTCAAAAGTAGCCCAGGCCATCAATAAAAAGGTGAGGGGATAAGTTCTCCACCCCTCCCTCCCCCATCCCAGGAGGACCACCACTGCCCCAGAAATGTTCTGGGTCTGCCAGCCCACTGTCTCAGCTGAGCCCGGCAGTTCAAGGGCCATGGCACATTGAATTTGTTCCCTTCAGAACAGATTAATTGGTTTTCAACACATTCCTATGGCTGCTCTACTTAATTAAGTTTTTAGTTATGAGCACGTGTTCGGAACAGATAAAATTCATAAGTAGAGGTTTTAGTGTAGTAGCCTCCAGGCACTTTGGGCTGGAAAAAGTAGACCTTGACCTGTTCAAAGTTGAACAGCCCTGGTATAAGACAGTACTCTCAAAATAAGATGCCTATTGCTCTTGTGGGATTACATGTGAAGAGGCCAGTGCCTCTCCTGATTTACTGGGTAAGTCCTATTACAACTATTGCTGTAAGTACCCATTGACTGCTATACAAGGCAGTACCCAACTGCCAGCTGAGTGTCTGGAAGCAAAGAGGCTACTATCTCTCTGACTTCACAATGTAAACTGCTCCTCTCCTATAAAGGAAGGAAGCTACAGCAAAAGAGTGCCAGGAGCATGCAGATTCCCATACTGTATGTAAATCCACTGTGTCTACCACTGTGAACCCAAATGTTAATAGCCCTGCAAAGAACATGTACATACCATAGAGCTTGGCCACAGCAAGACATTGGCAGGATTAGTCATGTTCACTTTCAGGAAAAAGTCAGGAAAAGGTTTTTCACGGAGAGGCTGTCTAATTCTTCCATCATTGGAATGAATGAGAAGGGCAGGAAAACTGTTCAAGACATGGATGTGTTTCCATGAAGGAGGTCTTCATTTGACCCAGTTGAGCAAGGGAGAACACAGAAGACAGGATTGGCCAAGAGGGGGCCTCTTCTAGTAATGTGATGTGAAGATGTCCTGTGATTGCAAATGAGAACAGTATTTGAAGTATCCTGCTCCCTTAAAAAGGTAAAGGTAACCCCTCCTCCACACACACACGTGTGTGCTGGTCATGTTTGACTCTAGGGTAGTGCTCATCTCCGTATTCAAGCTGAAGAGCCAGTGTTGTGCAAGTCTGTGGCCATGTGGCCGGCATGGCTGCAAGGAAATGCTGTTTTACCTTCCCGCTTTTTATGGCAGTATCTATTTATCTACTTGCATTGACATGCTTTCGAACTGCTAGGTTGGCAGGACCTGGGTTAACAGCGGGAGCTCACTCCGCTGTGTGGCACCAGGGATTCCTACCGCTGAGCTGCTGACTTTGCAGCCGACAGTTTTCAGTGCTGTAGCCCACTGAGACACCACGCCCCTTAGGGTTGATAATATTGCTGCTTCCTTTCTTCAGGCCTGACTCACTGGTGAGGTAATAGATGACAAAGAATTGGCTATGTCGCAGAAGACAATGCCAGGGGTTCATGGTGATGGATTAGAAAACCAACTTGCTTTTGTTGAAGCTATAGTATGTTTTCAATGAAACTTGTGTAAAATAACATGTCCAGTCCACTTGTATATAATGATATAAAAGACTACAGTGTTATTTAACATAAACTTGTTCTTTCATTTTTCAAACACATGATAATGTTGCCTTTTAAAAGTTTAGTTTTTAATGCTCACTAGCTTTTATTTACTCATATTTTAACTGGCATATAGTTTAATTATTCTTAATACTTATATTTTGCTCTTTTGTATATTGTAAACTGCCTTGGGTTCCCTTAGGAGAAAGATGGCCTATATATTTTTTAAAAAAAACAAATACATTTTATAAATAATATAAAATAATTGCCACAAGATATTAATGAATGCCACTGGCCAGTGCTGACACATACTTAAGGTTCTGCCATCAGGATGACAAAGTTTGTAAGCCACCAGAAGTATTCTATGTCTTTAGAAAAAGCCAGTGTGAAGTCAGCCCTTGTCTCTGAAAGTGTTCCAAGTTTAGGAAAAAGGGAATGTTGGCTATGTGCATGGTCTTATAAAAGGGTTATGCTGGGTTATTTACAATTGAAATGGCACCCCAAAAATTAGTGAAGGCATTTGGGTATACATTTCGGTTGGTGATGGCACACACCTTGTATAGAAAGGTAGCCTAAGTATCCCTGGACTGTTATTAATGGGCACCAGGGAAGAGGCAAAGCGAAGCAGGGGAAGAACATTTCATTGGTCTAGGGTTAATGTGCATATATTTATTTTGGTTGTTAATTCTCATAACGTGCTTTCATTAATTTAGCCCAATCGAGCCTCCCAAAGGGCTCATAGGACCTTTGCTTTTCCACAGCATTTCTGAGGAGATGGGCTGGGTCTGTTTCTGAAGATGGGCCATTCTGCTCACATTAGTAGTATGTGGCATGTGGCTGAGCCCTTGACTGGTTGCAGGGATGCCTGCCTTTTTGGCTTTGCCATTTTCTGCAAGCAAAACCCCTGAGAAACATGTCTAGATGGTTATAGATGAAAAGACCCATGATCTTCTTGATGAACTAGCTTTCTGGGAATGTTCTATACCAGGCCTGCCCAACAGGTAGACCACGGGCTACTGGTAGCCCGTGAAGGGTTCAAAAGTAGCATGCCAGCCATCAATTAAAAACATGGGGGATAAGTTCTCCACCTCTCCCTCCCCCATCCCAAGGACCACTACTGCCCCAGTAAAGTTCTGGGTCTGCCAGCCCACTGTCTCAGCTGAGCGGGGCAGTTCAAGGGCCATGGCGCATTGAAAGCCCTCCAGAACAGATTAATGGGTTTTCAATGCATTCCTATGGGAAACCGCTGCTCTACTTACAAAAGTTTTTACTTATGAGCATGTGCTCAGAACAGATAAAAGTAAGTAGAGGTTTTAGTGTAGTAGCCCTCAGGCACTTTGGGCCGGAAATAGTAGACCTTGGCCTGTTCAAAATTGAACAGCCCTGTTCTATACTTTCACTGAAAGGATAGCTACAGTGAGGCCAATGTGACAGGCATCATGGGCTCAGAATGCTATGATTCCTAATCTCACATAAGTGAAAAGGAAAAAAGTTAGTCAGTGTAAGTGAAAGCCCATGGGTCTTCCTCTTCTTGTCAGACAATTAACAAGCTTGCATTGCTGCACACTTCCTTGGGTTCTATGTAGGCACAGTGAATTGCTCCTGTAAAGTGTCTGATGCAACATGGGAAGGATGTAATTCATCTTGGCTTTTCACTTTATATTCTTTGTAAGGACAGTTCCTGTGAAGGGTAATGGGTTTGATGACAGATTAAAC